>CM041780.1:33694264-35006764 GCA_023374045.1 Limonium bicolor | reverse complement strand
TCACAATCATAAAAGGACTTATGAATTCTCAACCAATAAATGTAAATAACTTATAAGCTTCAATGACATTAAAAATGTTAAGCGTTTACAATGGCACAAGTTCAACACTAATATTCATTGTTATCCTCCAAAAATATCATAGTCAACATCAAAATAAGTTACATTTAAGACAAAAATACAATATTGTTTTTGAACGATCTTAGGAGTGAAACATAACACTCTCTTTCTTCATACTTCTCCTACTTCTAAAATAAAATCTTAACTTCATCTAATTTCTTTTACTTCCCGCAACGGGATCCTCTTCTAGAGAAGGTAGCGTGGAAGCCGTTCCATTGAGATTGAACCTGAAGTTGTTGAGAATGTCACCATTATCAGGGACTACCTTGGCTCCTAATATGGAATCAAGAAAAAAGCTGCGGGGAATCTCCGCCGGTATAAGAGCCCCAGGAGCCCGCGTCAGATCAATGTTATATTCATTGTGTCATTCAAGAAAATGATCAATGAAATCCAAATATTATATTTCTACATCAACAAAGATAGACAGAAAACTTCCTTCAGTGTAGCACAGATTATGAAGACCATGCAAAAGAAAAAAGTCCAGATATACTTAACAGAATAGACTATGTTAAAAGTCTCATCTAATGGGAGACCAAGACATCAAGAACTACAGATAATTTACTCAATGTCTCACTACAGCAAAATTAAAATGTCCATTGCTAGCTACTAGTATAAACATGTCTTCAAAATAATAATGCATCAATGTAAATCCCTTCCAATAGATGCTTTAAACAGAGAAACTGATTTGTAGACAAATGCAGACTCAAAAAATGATGTAGAAGAAAGTGAATACCTCTCATCAGCAGTTTTGATTAAGTTCACAGCTCCATCATCGCTGCCGGTGCATAAGATACCTTTCACTAGCATACGTGGAAAATTGAAACTATAAGCAAGTACCTGAAACAGACTTAAGAATCAGAGCATGAATAAGATATGCTTGATTCCTATTTAGTTTTTGGCTAAAAACATTCCTAAACTGTTTTTGATCGTTCTCGGTCATTTCACTGCTATATCTATAACCCTCTTATCATAAAAAAGTTAACCATAAATATCCAATTTACCTGCACAAGCCTCAGGTTGGCGGTGTAGTACAGTATGGAGGTGGAGTGCTACAATTTTGAATACTTGGCTCATGTCTCCGACCTGGTTAGCAGCTCTATTATCAAAAGCCAATTTTTCCCCATTGATCTCTCTTCATCAATCCAACAACCACGGCCTTTAACTAAGCAGAGGCAAAATTACAGTAAGTGGAACAGTCATCCTGATTGCGGTTAGTCAACGTAGTACACAAGTTAGTAGACTATCCATTTCAAACTTTCTCTTTTCACTTCCAGCTTTCTATCCATACCACCACTATAAAGCCTAACTAAGTTCTAGTTCAATTCCACCCAAACTCATGAAAAAAACCATCACTCCAACTTTCATGGCGGTCTCTTAACCCTTTAGACTCCCCAAAACAAAGGAATATTATTTTCACCTACTACCGGCAATATTATTTGTGCTAGCTTTATTGATTTGTAGATGTAGATACGTACGTGTCATCATATATATGAAAAATAGGCATAAATGCCTTGATAGTCTAATTTCCACACAACCAGAACCACTGTTCACAAATTCTACATTACTCTTTTTAGAATATACTCCATAGTCTAATACAATCCCTCAAACACAATTTTTACAAACAAACACATTTAATATTTGTCAGCCGAGTGCTTCCTTGTCCCCTCCTGTTTCACTTCTTCCCCATTCTTTTCTCAACCAAACTCATAGTCATTCTGATTAACATCCTTTTAATGACCAGATTCCGTCAAACCAATTAAATTATATATTCACCTAATCCTAATCTTTGCAGCTTGAACTAGTTTTTAAATTGCTTGTAGTGTTATATATTGTATGAAGTCGGATGTTCACTCATTGTATTTGTGCAGAACTAACACCGACACAACCAAATCACTTTCCTACAGAAGAGACAATTGAAAATTTAATTGCTTGACTTTATAACTCTAAAGTAGTGCAATATTAAACAATTGCCAGAAATCCTGTTACTTCTTCATGGAGTACATTCATCAACTAGTGTGAGATCATGAAAGGATCTGAAAATAACACAGAAATAGAAAATAATATTTGTACTGCTCGTTTCATCAAAACAAAAAAAGGGAGGGCCATTACTCTACAAAAGCATTATCAACACACATGAAAACAAGAGAAATCAGTTAAGAAATCCAAATGCTTAAACCAAGATCAAACAAGAGTTGCAAAAGAATTTCAACAACACCTGTGAAGAAGAGAACATCACTAATTATTATCATTGCCCCAATGAAAAGGTGATTAAGAACATTGGTTTTTTACACGCTGCTATATATGAGTCATTGATACTATACCTTTCGATGCCAATTAATTACAAGAAGATCGATCAACAACAGACAGTCTCGAGCTAGGATTACAGATCAGTCCATGTCGTCTCACACGTATAACAGGAAATAAATATTGCAAAGGGCGAGAGCTATACACAATGAAGGAGAGTGAAGGAGGAGGACGATAAAAACAACATACCACATGTACAAGATTGACTGCTCGCCGGTACTTGAATAAATCGAATCGCTGATGATTGGAGTAGATATTCAGATAATTAGCACTGCTATAATCACCCCCTTTACTACTCCAAATGTAACGATTTCATAAATACTTTATATTATACTTATATAATTCATTCTAACTCCAAATTTAACCAAATAAATTCCTAAAAATTCCTAATAATCCAAGGTCTATTTCTAAACTCCATTTGTCCCCAGTATTTTTTGAAAATCACCAATCCACCCCAACTATTATATATCTTTTATAATTTAATACTTAACTTAATATAAGCTAGTATTTAATTCAATAAAATTTCTAAACTTGATCAAAGTCTCCTATATAGTCAACATTGACTTCTAAATTCAGTTTGAAGCCCAATCTCTTGGTAATTACCATATACACCCTATTGATAAGTGCAAAACATATAGACTTATTAAGGTTTAATCACCTTATAATTTGCAGCATTTTTAGTAATGTTTCTCACTTATCTTGGTTTTTTCCTATAATTATGTTGTTATATTGACTGATGTATTAAATGTGTTAAAATGTAGGAAAAATGCCAAATAATTACATATTATAAGGGATTAAAAAGAGACACGCGAGATGCACGCTGTCCGCCCCTGTAACCGCATGGGTTTAGGCGGACAACAGAGAGGAGAGTCACAACCGCATGAACTAATGCGGACAAACTCATAACCGCATGCGGACAACTACACAACCGCATGAATTAATGCGGACAACTACATGTGTCCGCCTCTGCGACGTCATGAAACAAAGCGGACAAGAGGAGAGGACCGCGCATCTGAGCATGTGTCCGCATGGGATAAAGCGGACAAGTAGGCGGACATCTCGTGTAAATGTCCAGATCTGGAAATTAACGCAACGGGTTATCTTCTTCGCCGACTGTCTTCTCCAACTTGCTTCTTCCTTTCGGCGCGCCTGCAACATATCCATCTACTCCATTTAACATATCAGGCGCTGCCTTAATTCACTCACGCGTTTGTCTCCAGCTTTGTCCCCTGCAATCAATGTGCAATCAATCGGCAATCAATGTTCTTCCACTCTAGATCTGCCCTTTTCCTTCCTCTATAAAAACCACGCTCCATTCATCTTCTCCAGTGTCCTTTCGGAGGTTCCTTCCGTGGTTCCTTCCGGAGTTCCAATTCACCCCATCAATCCATCTTCGATCCACTACACCTTCATTCACTCGTTCATTCCATTTCTAATCTCCTGTCTTCTCCATTTGTTTTCTTTTCATTTCATTAGTCTCACCTCTAGTCTCACGTATTTAAATAGAAGATCAAACTATTTAATATGTTAGGCTAGAGTACGTATACTCTGCGAATGATTATTATGTATTTGTATTAATTATGCAATATGTTTACTGGTTTTATTTAAATACAGTCTGTTACGATTAAAGCTTATCTCTCGCCTTTTTAATAAATGTCATGAGTTTATTAAATTGCTTGCTAAGTCTATTTTGATCAGACCGGTGATAAATAGATAGGTTAATTAAGCCGTAAATCTGGAGAAAGCTTATTATGATTTAATAAGTTAGTATTTTCAGATGCAAATATAATTTCTCATATCTAAACCGTCCGTTTACATATGTTATGCTTGAACCTGGATTAGAACCTTGCATTTTCTGGTAAACGAGTTCTTATGAGTCTATGATTTAGCCCTTAAGATAATAAGAGAAATTTTGCCAAACAATTATAATTAAACCAGTAGAAATAGCATGAAAGAGCAGATAATATTAATCTGAACCAGAGTCCCGTTTAGTTTATCTGTTAATTTAGTTTATTTTATCTTTCTTTTTTTTATAAAAACAAGTCAATTAATCCCCCCTTTGTGACATGCTTAGGTACTAAAATATGCACGTTAGTCCCACGGTTCGATATCCGGTCGCTTACATTTTACTATACTACCACGACCGGGATTTGTTTGCAGCCCGACGTTTATTTTGAGTTTTAATTTCTTTTCTTTTATTTTAATTTCTACAGCTCTAACCACTCAGATATACACGTCTGCACCTATACTTTCCTATATTTACAATTTTGACACAAAACTTTATAACATGTTATAATTTTTATTTAAATTCATTTTATACCCCAAATTTCCTTTAATAAGGCCCACGACTTCATATTTTTCCAGTAATTACCGGTTTGACCCCAAATTTAATGTTAAATGCATAAATTAAATTAAATAAGCTTTTAAACTTAAATAAAATGGCCTAATGACATGGCCTTATTACAACTTTTCTTTATAACATAAAATTACACATAAATAGCTTAGAAAAATTCTATAAACTCTCGGCCTACCACCAATTTCTCCATAATTACCAATTCTTGCACATAATGGCTTAATTTGACCATTATGTAAATTAAATCACTTAAATGACTAGCTTATGTTAACTAAGTCATTTCTGGTCACACTTAGGTTATAATTGAACCTAATAACCATTCCACTCATGACACACAAAATATATATACTTAGAAAACATTTTAACATAAGATTAAGGTATATATATACCTTGAATTAAGGTGCCTAAATGCTCTAATCAGCCACGGAAGCTTGAAGGAAAATTTCACAGCACTTTAACATGTTTTTATACAGAAAAATAAGATATGATCACACTCCAAGCATGAGTTAATCATAAGGAATAATTTAATGCTAGATTTAAGGTAAATTTTACCTTAAAATGGTAAGGAATAAACCAGGTCTCCTCGGCCTAATTTTAGAACATCAAAGGGTTTCAAAATCACCATAAAATAATGGGGATTAACTAGATGACAGCAAGGGAACAAGGTATTAGGGTTTACCTAGGTAAAATGCCTGAAAGAATGGATTTTGCCCTTGAAACTGGTCACCCTTGATCTAAAAGGTTTACACACTGAAACAGTATGATAATGAGGAGATAATGAGTTTATAAACTCATGGAAATCAGCCAAAGAAAACTGGATGGAGTCATGAAAGTCTTAAGGTATCTTTTTACCTTAAAATGGAATTTTGACCAACTTGGTCCTTGTTGAAGTTTCAGCCTAGAATAATCACTTAATCAAGGATGAAAAAACTGATATTTAACCATGGAAAGTGATAGATAGTTAGCTCCATGTGTAGGTAATGAAGAGATGAAGAAAATGAGCTAAATTATGCCTTAAAACATTACCTTAGGTGGAATGAGTTGGATTTCTCCTTGATAACTCAAGAAAAAAGCTTGGGAGGTTCAGAATGGGCAAGGATCTTGGCTGGAACAGGACAAGAGGAAAGAGAAAGGTTGTTTTGGTGTTTAAATGAAAGAAAAGTAATTAATGGAATAGTAAAATGATGATTCACCAAATTGGCTTGATATTTTTCTTAAAGCTCGATGTTCTGTCCTCCTCCCTTTATTCTTCCACCTCTATGTAGTCAAAGAAGGTCCAAGTCATGACCTTTGACTTGGCTTAGTCAACATTACTTAAAAATGCAGTATTTTGGTTACTATTTATAAATGAATGCCACATTTCTGATTTTTTTTTTGGAATCTTTAAATTAGATCTTATAATGTGGTATATTATAGTACATTAGTATAACAAGGTGTAATCCATCCCCTAACACCATTCAAAACCCACTTAGAAAGTCAATTTTCTCAAAAATGTACTTTAAGGAGTTTTAAAGTACATTTTGTGTTTGAACATGTTTTTGAGCTTGGTTTTCTTTAAGAATGGTTTTATTATGTTCATTACATTGTTAAATTTCTAAGGAATCCACTTTGGATCCTAATTGAGGTTATACAATCTCTATGGTTTCTTAAGGCACATTTTTGGCTTTACCGATCTTAAGGCATGTTATTGCCTTGTTGAGATCTTAGATTGTTCCCTAATGGTATTAAAATGATTATTAGTCTTCTTAGACCATTAATAGATCATTTAATTTAGTTTTAGAAGTTAGGGGTATTTCACTAGTGTAGAAATGAAAATGAAGATGGAAATTGTATAATTGATCAAGGATTAGGTGATAGGGTTGATCAATGGATTAAGGAGGTTTAAAGTGTTTTATGGTATTATAACATGTTTGGATGCATGTGGAAATATTGGAAAAGATTTGGGTGAGAATTGGAGTTAGAATAGAAAATGAAAACTGTCAAAATTGACAGATTGTAGCAGGGTCCGAGACCTAGTCCTTGGACAAATTCCTGGACCACACATTAAAATGACCCGAAAATAGCACTCTGTGACTGGTCCGGGACTTAGGACCAGGGTAAAGTCCCGGACCAACCTGAATTATTAACCGAGAGTAAGACCATGAATTGGTCCGGGACTTAGTGTAAGTGTAAAGTCCTGGACCATGTTGTATTTTCACCTGAGAGTAGACTCCATGCATTGGTCCGGGAGTTGGGACCCGGACCAAGTCCCAGACCAAGCCAATTTCTCAACCATGAGTGTTTTAAAGGCATTAAATTATGGGGGTTTAATTGGTGATGGTATTAGATGATAATTAAGACTTGTTAAATGACATATAAAGGTCATTAGGAGTATAACAAGTGTTATATTGAATGAGAAAGTGAGAAATTAAGATCACATGAGTAAAGATACGACAACGGGACAACAGGGTTAATTACGGGCGCGATAGTCGTCTAGATTATGTATTGCTTTAATGTTAATAGAAACGTTTGTAATGTAACCAGTTGTTCGGGAATTACCTGAGAAGCGTGAGATGACACGTTAGAGTAAATCCTTGGTGAAAGGTATGGTTTTCTTGCAACTTGTGTCCTGCCGAGTTACGCTTGGCTTGTGTGCTGCTTGTTATGTGTGCCGACCTAATAAGATAAAAGCATGAAAATGTTTATTGCATTTGATATATATATATATATATATATCTTGGTGCATGTTGTGTGTACTAACCATCCTTGCTTGAATGCGTGGTCTAACTGAATGTTGTAGACCGACTCGTAAATGATTAACGTTTGGTTAGCGACTCGTAGAAAGAGTGGATACACAAAGTAACTAAAACGTGGAGAAACATGTAAGAAATCTCAACTAGAGAAACATTGTAGCTCAACATTATGAACTCATGAGAACAGAAAAAAAGATATATACGGGATTAGTAAATTCCCTTTTAATGGTTCATCGAGAACAACGATACTCACTAGAATGTGAGAGAGGTGTATGGAACTATTGACCCCCCTATTAATGATAGTCTACCTCCTATATGAGGATCCGACCTAGTATGAGAAAATTACCTAAGTGTATAAGTATTCGAAATGTTGAGGCAACCCTTAAATCTGAGAATACAAGAACTCGAGAAAGTTCCCTAAGTTATTAGATGACATCGAGAGTGATGCTTCTAGACTAGCATACATGATTGTGTATGACTCCAATGAGAGGAGTGATTGGGAATGTGAGAAGTCCGATAGAGATTCGGACGTATGTGAAAGAAAGTGGAACTAAGAGAGTAGTTCTGGAATCTGGTTGAACCTCCCCCACCATGCTAGACCCAGTGTTGGGTCAAAAACGGGGAGTAAAACTAGAACCCGAAAAGCCCGGTGGTGAGAATTGTGAATGTCTCTGCCCGGAGGTTAAGAGAATTGACTTGGGATTATTTAAGAGAATTTATTTGAGAATTATTCATTCAGAGAATAATAATTAAGAAAACAAGATTGAGACATGTGGTGTCTATAGATCTAAGAGAACAAATGAAAACTATCCGAATGAGATGGATAAGACTTTCACTAGAAAGAATGAGGCGTGATTGAGGTAGAATCCCTCAAGGCCTAAAGAACAAGGTAATGTAAACTAAAAAACTCAGTGTGTTAACCTTGTTGCTGTATTCTTTACTTGAATACTTTTAATGAATGCAAGCATGTTGTGTGTTTATTACTCTTCATGTTATGATTTAATTAAAATCAATCGTATGCTTAGATGAGAATTAGTTGAGTGTGGCCCGGTAGTAGCGGGTCGCACGACTACCATACCAGTAAAGGTGCTGAACCCCTTTGGGGCCACCCATTCTATTTTAGGTACAAAGGCGACGGTTACCGTTTGAGAGTAGGACGGGTTTGCTATTACGCATGGGTAAAGTTATTTAATTATGTTGTAATTGTAATAGAGTAATACCGAAAGTGTTATCAACAATGGATTGTAATAGACTCGGTATAGTATGGAATTGAGGAATGTATATGACTCGGTTTAGTAATGAATGAGAATTGTATTTGTAAGTACTCGGAATTCCGGTCCATCAGACTGTTATTGTATTTGAGGTAGGCCTTGTTAGTCACGTGGGTGACTAACGGCATTGTTTCACCCACCATTGTATTTGGATTATCCCACTGCGTTTGTATTGATGAACGAGGTGATTAGTTATTAATGACGAGATTAGCGGTAGGGGTATTACAGAGATGGAAGTGTAACTGAGACTTTAAGCAATGAGACTCTCTTTATATATGTAAATGATTTTAGAGTTTTCTCTTGCTCGTGGGCAGACAGAGTCTATCTGACCACTTTACTAAATAACAAAAAAATGTAACACGACTCTTGCAATAGCTATGAGTGTTTCTCTTTATATCTTTCTCTCTAAGCTGTAATACTTTTCTCTCTATGAGCTCTAGAAAGATGTGTAGAAATGAACTAGGAATCCTATTATTATAGGCTAACTAAGGCAGTTTTTACATGTCCATGAACTTAGGCCACGTTCCGGAATTTTCAGAACTGAAGAGTGGGGAAGGTAGGCCTTCATAACATGGGCGACTTCTTCAGCCATGATCAGTGAGTTTTGACACCCAACTTTCCCACCTCTCATATAGAGTCTTGTTGCCAGATAGACTCTCACTGCTTCGGTGTTTTTGTGCATGCAGTCGGACTCTCGTACTTTATCTTTCTTTAGCAGCTTCAGCGAGATTGTCGCACTTTGGCATTCTTCAGCAAAACTTCAACAGCTTCATGAATCAACAAAAATATTTTTCCTCTTAAAGAGAAGGATTTCCGGAAGACAATGCATCATCCTCTTGGACCTTGGGATTTGGCACTTAAGCCTGCTCCATCATCTCCTTAGGTTAAAAGCAGGCGACACTCTATCTTGACAAAGTTCTCTCGGTTCCCTTGAAAAAGCAACAATTATTTTTACTGAAGTTGTGGTGAACATTTTTTTAGGAGATCAACAAATAAAGGGAAAGAAGAGCTGGCAGGTACCGGAAAGGAGTCGATATGGATAAAGAATGATTAATATCAGTAAAATTTGACTTATAAGATTTTTACATGCTTGATTAACACGTTTTAACTTTGGTTTCTTGGTTAAGACCGTTCCCTTTGACACCAGGAGCACAGGAGGGGACAACAGTAAAATTAACACAAAAGAATATATATGAATATTCTGCTGGAGATATTTCTAATAGTTGATTTCAGGAAAAAGGTGTGTCAAAGCTCTCCTCTTCTGGAGTAAGAGGAACAAAGAACGTCTTCTAGCATCAGGCACGACGTGCCATCTGCTCCTGATGAAGCTTTACCTAGTTTGTAGATGCCTTCTTCTTCCTCTTTGCTAGGGAGAGGAGCTTCCAGAAGCAACAAATGAAGTTTGGGCCCGAGCCATACCAACCGTAACCTCAAATCAGCTTCATGTTTATCGTTAATCTGATAAGAAACTTCCTCCCACCAATATTTAGGAGTGTCGTGGTCGATAGGGGGAGGGGAGAAAAAAAAGCATTAAGTATAAATATGACCGGAAATAATAAAATAAAGCCACTGTCAAAATTAAGAAAAATTATCGGAAATACTGCCCAAATTTTTTTCAAACGATCAACCGAAAGAAGATCATCATGATTATACTTTATTCTGTTAGTAGTTTATAGATATTGGCTCGCGGTTGTCCTGATTCTCCTCCAAAGGACTGGTGAGGTGGCCACCAAAGGCGTTCATATAGGTAACAATTTTAAGAAAAACAACTAATAGGGGAACAACTACAAACCACTTGGATGATCAGCGGTTGCCACAGAGGACATAGACAAAAAAGGAAAAACCCTTCCTTGAAGACAGAGAGAAAGAAATCCACCGCTATTTATGATAAAGAATTGATGAGAAAACCTAGGAGCGGATTCAGGCTCTATTAGGCATAGCTGTTTTGTAGTTGTTTTGGTTTGGCTGTTTTATAGCTGTTTTATATGTCACAGTATATTATTGTAGGAAAATGTTGGACCCACATGGAACCCATGTGGGACCCACCCAATTATGCCACAAATATTCCATTAAATATACGCCTCAATGTTTAGATCCTCACAAATACCAAGAAAATTGTGGAGTGATGTGATAACAATAGGATGAAAATGTGCTAGAGGGATATTCTCAACGAGTAATAAAAGGGGTGTGAGGAAAAGAAAGGTCACAAAAGAAAAATTCTTTGTAAACAACAAATCCAAATCCAAAGTCAATGGGTGTAAATCAGATTAGGGAAGAAAAATTCTTGTCCAGATGGAGCGGTAATTTTATTCAAAAAATATTTTAAATCCCTAGAAGATAGAGAAGAAGGAGAAACGGTATGATCTATGTAGAAAAAGACCACGGGGGAAAGAAACTTCTATTTCAAAATTTTGGTGACGCAAATTCTTCTGGTCGAGGTAAAACTAAAGGGAGCGTATGTTTGAGAAGAGATTCAGGAGAAGCAACCTTTGGAGCCGTGGCATTGAAGTAATCTAAGAAAAATATTGAATAGATAAAGAAGCTCGGAGAGGGGCAGGGAGTAAGGTGGTCCAGTAAGCAAAGAGAGCAAAGAAATCAAAGAGAGTAAGAACGATAAGAAAGCAGAAGTGAGGAAGAGAGAGAAGATAGGGGAAGTATAAAAAGGAAGAAAGGAGAAGAGTTACCGTCACAAATTCAAACGGTAAAATCAAAAGAACACGCAAGATGTATGCATAAATTATCTTGGTAACAAGCACCAAACTAATAGAACAAAAGTTATCTCTACAGGTGGTCCACAACCAAGGTAAGACAAAAGTAAAGAAAATGGTAGACGTTTGAAATTCAAAAAAGAGAATGAGAAGTCAACTCTCTAGTGAGACTACATTTATGGAAATCACCATTGCATCAATAAAAACGTAGAAAGAAGCTCTTTTACCTTTATTCTTTTGTGAAAAGTAAAAGAACTTGTGGGATTGGGAAAGGATAAAAGAGAATATTTAACAAAATTAGTTAAGAAGTTCTATCTTTTATTAGGAAAATAAAAAAGTTGAAGGACTGATGTGTGGATATCAATCCAGAGAGAAGAACAATTTCCACAATATGTTTCTAGAAGCCTTTACCAGAAGATGTTTTTGAAAGACTTCATCGAAGACCAAGTAAAAACCTCTCATCAAGCACAGCCAAAAGGATAGCAGAAAGGCATCCTTAACCAGCAGATTTGCATAGCAAAGCACAACCAGAAGTAGACCAGGGTGTCATCAAATGATAATAATATATCCCTCGATATAATGAAGAAAAGGCTAAGGGCCTATTTCTGGAAATTAAAAGCAAGAGTCAAAATTAGAGATAAAATAGAAGTATATAAGTATTTTTTTACTCTTTGAGGCCACTTGTCCAAAATGACAGGTTTTTCACTTGTAAATGACAGGATGTACATGACAACCTGGCATAAATAAAAAGCTGGTCAATCGATCCTATGAATAGGGGTTCACCCCTCATAATAAAGGGTTACACATTCTGGGCATTTGACATCACAATTGATTCTCTCAAAATCCTCTCTTTTCCATTCATGCAATTAGCTTGATACAGTTCAGTGCGATCATCCTTTCATGGCTAGGTGCGAATCTACAGCCTCACACAGGGTTTATGATTTTGTCAAATCTAGGGGGTTAACGTAGTTAAGGCCTTAGATTTATATATTTACACCCAAGTTACCACCTATTCAAGGTCAGACATTCATTGTTAAAATGAAATAACCATGTTACAAAATTATTTTGTATTTTTAATATTTAACTATTGTGAATGGTTCAAATGATGAGATTAGAGCTTTAGATGGTTCACATGTGAATGTCATTGTAGACGAGCATTTATAGATGGAAAGTTGGGAAACAAAAGGAGAAACACCAATAAATGTGTTAGCTATTTGTGATTTCGACATGTTATTCACTTTCGCAGCCACAAGATGGAAAGGCTCTACCCATGATTCTAACAAATTGACCGACTCGAAACATTGCTTCAACTACCCCCTACCAAATGGTAACATATGTTTTTTGTTGAATCAGTTTTTTTAAGTGTAAAATACTTTAAACATACTAAGACTTCCATTACAAACTAACTTTCTGATATGGGTAAATATTATTAGGAAGATAGGGAATATATGCAAATCGTAGAGGTGTAGTGACACCATTCTCGATCGCATGATACCATTCATCCCAATTGAGGGGATGCTCGACCAACTGGTGGTAAGGAGATCTCAAAAAGTGCCATTCTTCTTTACGTAGTGTAATAAAAGAGTGTATGGTGCTCTAAAAAGCATTGGCGTATTTTAGACTACATACCACATTACTTGCTGATGGATCAAAGTAGGATAATCTTAGTGTGTTTGTTGTTAAACAACTACGTACAACTACTTGATCCACTTGACTCCATTTTCAACAAGTTTGAAAATGAGTACGAAAGATATGCAGGCGAAATCAAGAAGACAATAGTGGGCTTGCTGATCATGCACATGTAGTGCATTATCTAGACGAGATGCCAATGGATGCTGTTCACAAAGCTATAGTAGATGAGGTTTTGACATCAACAATCGGATGATGTGTGTGAGCTGAAAGTATCTTTTCGTTCCTTACATATTAATTCCAATTAGCTTGGAAACCATAAAACTAAATGAGCTTATTTTGTGTTTTATTATTTTACTTCTGGTAAGATTAATTGTTTTGACGTATTTGACATTGCACAATGGTCAAAAATTTTATTGGTGTTGTACGTTAAATATTAAATTACTCTAAGCCCCCCTAAGGTTTAGCGATATTACAAGTTAGTATCGTCATCTTATCAATGAGTAAATTACTCGGAACCCCTTTGAGGATTTAGGATAATACAGTTAACCCCGTTGGGTTTATCATAATTATTAATAACCACATTGAGGTTATGGTATCTCTGACTATGAGCCCCCAAACTATAACCTTGTTATCAAAACGTTAACTATGTGTTGACGCCTCAGGTTAATCACATTAATAATGACACGCTAGACAAAAAACACTGCTTAATCAACATTGTTATTTTCCTAAAAATGTTAAACCTACCTCAAAAATGAATCTGAAGTGGGATGATAGAGAGTTAGACGATGTTGATTAAGCACTTTTGCTGTCTAGCCTAACATTCTTAATGTGATTAAGCTGCCAGGTCAACACGTAGTTAACTTCCTGATAACAGAGTTATTGTTCAGGAGCTCATAGTCAAAGATAGCTTAACCTCAAGGTGGTTACCAATAATTGATAAACATAGGGGGTTAACCGTATTATCCTAAAATCTCAAGGGAATTCCCAGTAATTTACTCGCTTGTCAATATATCTGCCAACCCCCTCGAGGTATGGGGGTTGTTGATAATGGCCCCCAAAACTATAAATTATTTTGTTTAGACATTTATTCCCTTCGACCTAACAACCGCTTCACGTCACATTGTCACATCGGACAATACTTAATACGAAATCACACCTACAATCTCTTTCTTCTTATTAGTTTATGTTTTTAAATCACCTTTTTTCTACTTCACATCACCAAAACAAAGAACCGTAACTCCAACTAAGCAACAAAAATGTATATAAGAGTCACACCCTCATGGTTTTTGACATATAATGGGCTTTTAGGGAGAGAGAGATGTGGTAGAGATTATGCTTTAAATATTGTCTAGTGTGACAATATGACACTGAGAGAAAACCTAACATGTTAAGGGATAAGTTGTGAGGTGGGAAGGATGAGTGTCTAAGAAAACATATTTATGGTTTTACGGTTCACTGTCAGGAATCTTTATACCTCGAGGAGGTTGTCAGATATATTGATAACCTCAAGATGCTAAATTGTAATATCGTCAAAACTCAAAGGGACTTAGAGTAATTTACTAATATAATTATGTATTACTTAAGTAAGAAAAAAACATTTTCACAAATTTAGAATATGTTGTTAAGTAATATATGTGAATTTAGAAGAAAATTCTACTAAAACATTGAACTACTACACAAAAACTAACAAAATTTAATTAACGGAACTTATAATTTACTAATTAAAACACAAATAGAAGATTTTAAAAACCAACAGCAGCCTTCAACCGAACACCCAAAACCATCAACTGGAAACTTCCACAAAACCATTCATAGTTAGCTTCTCAAATTCCAATAGCAATAGCCAACAATCGCAATAGTAGTTCCCAGACGGACCTTAAACAATATGTCTTTAGTTAAGAAATGAGTTGTGTGATTATTATCAGTCCCTAACTTTTGCAGTATTTGTTGAATCAAACTTAATTTGCATTTTTGTTGATGATGAACCTTTTGAAGGTCACTAGCTAACATTGGGGCAGTGGAATTGCTTCCTTTCTTTAGAGGCGTGGCAAGGACGTCTCTGGATAGTTTGATGGTATTGAATGAAGGGTGAATTGAGGTAACTTGTTCGTCATTGGATTCTAATGTCCATTTCTTGAAAAGACTTGTTTGGACATTCATAGAGGGGATCTCAAAGGGATCTGGTTGTGAAAGTTGAACCAAAGTGTATGAAGGCAACCAATCGTAGATCGTCATGTTACAGCGTAACCTGTGACAATCTTGGGGCCAATATTGATGAAGGTTTTGAGGACATTCTGAAGATAGATCTACGAACCATTCTCTTTGTGGTTCATATTCTGGTTCAGATTCTCATTCAGAGATATATTCTTCTCTGAGTTAAAAATCTGCCAAATGGATAACGTTGATGTTGCCCATAATATCTTCAGTGTTGATGGATTCATTATCCTCAGGAACATATGTTGGCAAGGGTGCTTGAAAATCAACCCTTATCTCTAGTTGAGATGGTTGCTGGCTTCTAGATGTAGAAGGTACTCTAGAAAAGGAGGATCGTGCATCCTCGAAGATTCTATTGGAAGAAGAACTCGGGCATTCTCTAAAAGAATGGAAACGAAGGAGAATAGTTCCATCGTTTTGTTCGATTATATCATCTACCGTATTTCGGGTGATGTTTCTTGGAACTTGAAGAATAGAGATTTGAAAATGATCTGGTATGGTAATTTCATCCCATCTTAAACTTCGAGGGACAAAAACTGTTGGTCTTTCAGCATCAATTTGTAAACGAACGGTCTCGTCTCTAATGGGGATCAAAGACCTATTGAGTCTGGGATTTATTTGAGAAGACATGAGTCGGTAATAGACTCGAAAGATTATGGCAAAATTTTTGGATAGTTCTTCGAATTCATCTCCTTGAAGATGAACATCAAGAACAAGAGAATCTTGAATCAGAGGATGTGAAAGATCTACTGAGAAATTGGGATAGCAATTAAAGAATATTGGACCATTGCAGACGTTAGTCTGAATCATGGCTAAAAGAGAAGATTTGTAATGTTTGAGATGTTTGTCTCTAAGCGCCATGAAAATTGGGGCATCTATAACTTGCTTGAATAATGGTTTTACAGCTACTTGAATCATTCCATAGTGGGCGTATCTATACCCTTGTTGTAAATATCTGAATATTGAAGATCTTGAGAGAAGAGGTATCGTTTGATATTGTTGCTGTATACTTAGAGTTTCCTCATGAGTCTTAAAAGACATAGTTGTTTTGAAATCAAGAGGACCCACTTGCTATATATTTTGAACATCTTGAGAAGGTATTGTCCAGTTCGAGTAATCGACTGGTTGAATACTTTCTTGAGATGTTACTATCGATTCTCTTCTAGATCTTGATCGATCTAGCCAACTCCGTAGTCTCGAACCCATTATTGGGGCATATCATGTTATACTATATTAATTGAGGATAGATTAATCAATCGGGGCCAACCCACAACAGGACCACAGTCTTACGCGCTACTGCCGCTGACCAACGTTTCCAGGGTCTGACCAACGTTTGATTAAGGTTCACCCTAATTTAGATAGTTTTCACTCGGTATGAACCGTATTTGGCTCTGATTCCAGAAGTGAGTAGGATCGGCGAAGATATAGAAATGAATCGAAATTAACGAATAAAGAAAGTCAAAAACTGAAATTGAAGAACTAATATAAAAGAACTTAAATTAAAAGAGTGTATATTGAAATAACTTGAAATTTAAAGAACATAAATAAGCAAGTAAACATAGATATTGAATATTGAACTCACTTAAGAGTTTAATCTTGAATTGATATCTTGATAGATCGAAATGATATAGAGATAGAAATTTGAATTTTTAGAGAGAGGTCAGAGCTTATCTCTCAAGGATCAAAGTTCCCTGAATTCTGACTTGTGTTTTTCGTGTTTCCCTGGTTCCCCCTTATATAAGCAAGGACGGGTCTTGATTGTACAATAATTGAGGCACTATTTGCCTTAATAATGGAAGCACTATTTGCATTTGAAAAGTGAAATTATTATGTTGGCAATAAAGTTGCCTTTTGAAAAAGGAAATGCAATAATTGAGATTCTTTGCGTCTTTTGAATTATTGATGTGTCTTGATAATTCTTCAATCTTTTTCCTATAGCGTCTGGTCGTCGTTGCTGCTGTCGTACGGATTTTGGTCGTTGGTGAAGTACAGTGCTTCTGGAATTTTTGGGCTATCGAAATGCTCGAACAGGTCAGGTGTTGAGATATAGAGTCCGTAATGTATATTGTAGACTAGTTCTTCCACCCCGAGCTCGACTTCGAGTTTGCGATGGTGCCACTCGTAGTCTGTTGTGCATGGCAGCTCAGAGAATGGATCAATTCATGTAATATAGTATGTGGAAGTACGGTATTCCACATATTCTTGTATTTCTTTGACGCCAGCGTCAAACTCTGAAGGTTCCTGGCCGGTGTTGACAAGGAGGCTCTGCTGGAGGTGCTTTAGCGGAACCCACATATGGAGTTTTTAATATATGGGACGGTCACAGGAGTAAAAACGGTGATCATAGGGGTGAACGTAGAGGAACGTTTGGCCTCGATGACCGTCATATGGAGGATGTGGATATGTTGCCGTCTGGACTGGTTGTTGTTGGTCTCGCAGTTGCCACTGAGGACCAATTCTGGTATCGTTTGGCAAAAATTGGAATTCTAAGAGAATTTGTGTGAGTTTTGTGGAGGTATGATATTTTAGGATCTTACGGAGCAATGTGTTATTAGGGTTGCTCTTTTGGATCTTGAATTTGAGTTTTACAAAAGCTCATTGCCATTTTGGTGGTTTTTGTTGGGATGGTGCCATCGTTGAGGAAGACGAAGGCTGTCCCTGTGAATTTAAAGGATTTTACTCTTTTATATATATATATAATATATAATCTTCGTATGGATCTTGTGCTAGAGGTCCTCCCATTGAGTCATAGGAGTGAATCCTTCAGATAATGGATCGTCATGGTCATCAGAGAAATATATATTATATATATATATATATTCAATTAGCATAATTTACTTTGCGCGTTCCGTTAGCATAAAACAAAAGTTTAACTATAATTGTTGAGTAAACTTTAAATCTTTTATATATAATTAATGATATACAATATAGATTTTTAACTTTTACGAAAAGCTGTAAAGAAAACGAAATTGACAAGATATGAGTAATTCATTTAAGATACAAACTACAAAAAGACAGAATTTAAGAAGATATAACCAAAACATATTGCACGATCTGTGACCCGAAATAGATGTAGCATATTCCAGCTTATTGTAACTAAAAGAATAAGGATGTAACCAAGCGGAAACTAGATTGATTATCTGTGTCTTATATATATATATATTCAATTAGCATAATTTACTTTGCGCGTTCCGTTAGCATAAAACAAAAGTTTAACTATAATTGTTGAGTAAACTTTAAATCTTTTATATATAATTAATGATATACAATATAGATTTTTAACTTTTACGAAAAGCTGTAAAGAAAACGAAATTGACAAGATATGAGTAATTCATTTAAGATACAAACTACAAAAAGACAGAATTTAAGAAGATATAACCAAAACATATTGCACGATCTGTGACCCGAAATAGATGTAGCATATTCCAGCTTATTGTAACTAAAAGAATAAGGATGTAACCAAGCGGAAACTAGATTGATTATCTGTGTCTTTGAACTTGATGCAACTACGGGGTAGGTTCTTCCCTGTGTTGGGAACTTAGGGTGGGAAGAGTACGGGAGCGAAAATGTAATCGAAGGCAACTTGTGAAATCTCTAATGGGATGCCCTTTAAAAGTAAGCATATTATAGAGCATATTCTTAAATGACACAAATGCATTTTTCATGGGTGCAACTCGATAGTCATGTTGTGAAGCTGCTTTTAACTTCAAAACTCTATTGCAGGAACAAAGTTGCTCTGGCGACACAAAGAAATCTTATCATATACGTTAAAATTGATCCAAAATCGAATCATTATAACTGGGATTGGAAATTTAGCTTATAGTAGAATTCAAAAATGAATTGAGAATCTGAAATAATATGAATCATATAGAATCGAGTACTTCAAATCAAAATCATCCCAAGTGAAATTACCTAAACTATTCAACTAATTAAATTGATACCATGAATATCATATACAAAGAACTTGAAAGTTTTTCAACTCAAAGCACCAATATGTTTGTACCGACCAAATTATCATAAAATTTGAATATAACTGTAACACTGAATCTACCTACTCGGAATGAGTATTAAGCAGCATATGCTAACTTGAACAAAATGATTCAAGCCCAACATTAAAGCATAGCACATCTACTGCTAATATGCCTGATATGTTTCAGCTCCATGTTGTGTTTGGAGCCAAATTCATAGAATTGGCCATTCATCACAGATGAATCACCAAATAAACCAGCTGCACATTCTTGAAGTATTAAGACAGATCACCAACTTAACTCTTATTGGAAAACCCCATTGTTCAGTGAATTGACACCAACAACTACCACAGACAACCACTCCATTAAAGAAACAATGCTCCCAAGTGATCTGGAAGCAGATGATGATATTTCACCACCATGAATTTTTCCCTTACCCATAAAGAAACTATGTTACCTGCCCCTGTTATCTGTTCTCCACCAATCCCTCACCAACAACAATTGTTGCCTGCAAAGTGAATGACCTCAATGCAATCTGTTCTCACCATTGCAAATAAACAAACATACTTCAATCTATCATTCTCTAAAAAGACTTTACCAGGTCAATTATTTTTTCGACCAATCACAGGGACCCCCGTATTATATAGTAGTAACCAGTAATCTGCATGCATTCTCGACAACTAGTCTGCATCTCCATTCATTAATTCATTCATTCATTATTCAGCAGCATAAGCATATGAGATCAATTGCATTACAATATTAGCAGTATCTATCCCTAAAGCAACATCATGCAGTGACTGTGACAATAATGAGACATTAAAACCTTAGAAACAGAAACCCGGAAACTCCTCATCATCTGTCATCTATTCTCTATCTTATTATACTTAAATAACTCAAAAGGGGGCAAAACAAGAAGAAGCATAACAGTAGTATATCTTACATGATCAAAGGTGGGCAGGCAGGCAGGCAATTCGCACAGCCCTACCAACGCCACCATGATCCAATTTTTTTTAACCCATATTAAAAATAAACTACCCAACATAATAAAACAAGAACAAAAATTCATTCATTCATCAAAATAAAATCAACAACATTCTTAACTACCTACCTACCTAACCAAACAAAGCCCAAAGCTGGCCACAATCTTCACCCCCACTCCCCTGCGCGGCGGTTAATTCTCGTTCAGCTGCATCTCCCTTCAGCCTAACCGTCGTTCGACAAACGGGACACCCGGCGACTTTAGCAAGCCACTTGTCCACGCACTTGGAGTGAAAACAGTGCTTACAATCCGGCAATTCCCTGCACCAATCCCCTTCCCTGAATTCATCCAAGCAAATTGGGCACAACGAATCTTTCTTTTTCGCAGGGCATCTCGTCCTCGGTAACGTTCTCACCTCAGCAGGGGAGAATCCACCAGATCGAGTGGTATCGTATCGTCTTTGGTTGATTGAGGCTGAGGACCGTCGGCGGCGTCTGCGGTGGAGAGCTCCACCAGCGACACAGATGTGGAGGAAGATGATGGCCGCGACGCCGACAAAGACGAAGAAGAGGAGGATAACGAGGGACATGATTAAGGCTTGTAGGAATAGGGAAAGGACGCGCGTGTTGGGTTTGTGGATGTGTTGTTGATGGTGTTGCTGCGGAGACGAGGCTGACGGTGGTTGGGAGGGACGGGGTGTATTGTCGGTAGTTGAAGAAGAGGATGGGTTGAGCCCCATGGCGGAGGTTGTGGTAGCATGCCGGAGAAGCGGGATTTGGCGGTTGATTCTCTGCATTCAGAGAAATTTCTATTTGCAAAAGTTTGTTCCTTCAATTTGCGTTTGAGAGGAGATTAGATTTGGAGCGGAAGGAAAGAGGACGAAAGGGAGAGAGGAGGAGGAGACGGTGAATGATTGAAATATTCGTTTGGGTGGTGGTATTGATATTTATATGCTTTATGATATTTTTGATATAAATAGTTTTGCTGTTAGAGATATTTTTTTTTAATCTTAACACTATTGAATATTGATTGTTTATTCCGAAAAAAATCTAAAAAACAAGACACTGTTTATTATTGCCCATGATTCTATCCTCTGAAATGTCTAAAGATGCCGGCCTTATACCAAAATACCATGGGTGGGTGCCCTGCGTTTTCTTATAGTAATAATAAAAGGAGGTCAATAATAAAGGCTTGTATTAAAATTTAGAGAGTTGACACCTTCATTATTCTTCAAAGTGGGGGTTTTTGTTATTACATGGCTCTAGCAAAACGTGCGTTTTGCAACAATAAGTCAAAAATTAAAGGATTTAGCGATTGATCGATTGTTGTCTAATCAAACGATAGGACTAAGTGGAGCCACTTAAAAAAACATACTACTGTTAAAAAATATCTGTTATTTTAGAAACTTACACACTTATTAAGGAAAGTAGAATAATGACGTATATATCCCAGTTTTTTACTTTTCCAATTAGATAATAATTACTTATGTGTTGAATAATAGGGTTAAAATGAAAAAAAAATGTGTCAAAAAGCTAGAAAGACATATATTTTTGAACAAGAATCACATCCTAAGACGACAGATATTAATTAACGGATGAAGTATAATCTAATCTTGCTGAAGATATGACTACCGCAAGATCTCCCATTAAATTCAATGGATCATGGTTCCTTGCAACATCACACATTTGCTCCTATTATAGAGGCGGAAACATGGGATGCGAGTGAACCCGATCGCACAAAAACAGAAAGGGAGAGGTTTTGAAGAGCTCAAATATGATGTGAGATGTAAAATTGTATAACCCTTTACCGTGAGGGGTGAACCCTTATTTATAGGCTCGATCGGTGACCTATTCAATTATGTCAAACTATCACATACAACTTGTCATCCGCAGGTAGACAGCCTGTCACTCACTAGTGGTCTTAAAAATAAAAAAACGGTGAACAACCTCTATTTTTATCAAGAGTAACGGGGTCAGGCTTCTTGGCCCTTTTGACAATTTTTGGATCTGTTGTGATCCTCTCATGTCATGTCTTTAGTCTTTGGTTAAGAGATGTCTCCTTGATGTCTTCTTGGAAGATCTTAGAAATCATCCTACACCAATCTTTTAGGAAAACTTCTGGAAGCTTGATGAGCATATCAATGAATTGTGGTTAAGTCACTATGATTTACTCATTTAGGTCAAAAGTGTCTATAGGGGGTGTGCACACTAAGGACATAGGGTGAGGTGGATGCGGTCTGCTACGGTCTCCCTTCTAAGAGCCCAGTGAGCAATTTGAAATGGTCTGCTACGATCTCCCTTCTTAAAGCCCGGTGAGCATATTACCTAGTCTGCTACGGCCCCTTTCTCAGGCGTCTGGTGAGCATAATTACTTGGTCTGCTCGACCCATTATTTGGGTGTTCGGTGAGCAATGGTTGAGTAAAAGCTTCTTCCCTTCTCATAGCAAATTGAGGAGTTAGTACTTGGTGAATTTGTGTAGCATTATTGCTTATTGTATACATGGAGAAATCGTTAATTTGGTTATATGGCGAACTATATGATTTAGGTGATTGTGTGAGAATGTTCGGTGTACTTTTATGGGCTACTGATATTATGAATTAAGGATGCTCAAACGTTTCCAAACAAAATGAATTTTACAAGTGAAGCAAAAAATTACTCAGTTTCACTGATTTGTGCAACCCCGTTCTATGTTTGTTTATGATTTATGGTTACAGATGTAACACCCCAACTCATAATCCGAATATTAACGTTTAATTAACCGTACCAACATCCAATAATTCACAGCTTAAAATAACAATTCAATACCGGTGTTACCACCGTTAGTCACCCACATGACTAATAAGGTCTTTCAACAATAAATGACGGTTTGAATAATTGGAAATCCAACGGCGCCATTTATAATACATACTGAGTCATAATAAATCCTAATTCCAAAATAGAAGTCCAGTTTCTTGTTTAACTGAAATACCCCGGACTTAAATATGGTAATTAAATTATTCTAATATGATTTTTAGAGGCCTAATGGTGCCTAAAGAATATTGGTGAAGAAAGTAAATCCAAAAGAAAAGAAAAACGTATAAAAATCACAAAACGTAAAAACGGGTCACTAGTAGAAAAAAGGGCTATTTCGGCGGTTCCAATGGGCCTATTTCGGCGGTTGTGAACCGCCGAAATGAGCACCGCCGAACTAGATGTACCTATCTCGGCGGTTCTTAGAGAACAACCACCGAGATAGGCCCCTGGGATTGACCGATGGTGAGATTGACCATGGGTCTATCTCGGCGGTTGTTCTCTAAGAACCGCCGAGATAGACTCATGGTCAATCTCACCATCGGTCAATCCAGGGGCCTATCTCGGCGGTTGTTCTCTAAGAACCGCCGAGATAGGTATATTTTTTTTTTTTTTTTCCATCCCAGCTTATATATATATATATTCACCACATTTGGTTCAATCAGACCTGTAATAATGCTTCATCCATACAGGGAGCTCCAGCACACATTTAAAAAGTTATAAAAGCTCCCAATTAATACCAACGACGCACCACAATTTGAGAGTTAACAAAACCAATGCAATTCACACTTTCATTACAAATAAAAAACACCAATACAATTCAAATCTACCATTACACCATCCACAAGTGTACAGAGTTACATTTACATACTCAAAAAAGTTCACAAAACATCTTCATGATCATCAATTCATTAAACTTGTGCAGACGAACTCCGACCATTCCTCAAGCATCTCAACAATTTGAGCACCATCATACTGACCACCTTTGAACACTTCTTCGTAAGCCTTGAAAAAAAAAAGAACATTAATCTATAATGTACAAGTCTAACAACATGTAAAGAGCATAACTGAAACTTTCAAAGAATGTTACCTTGTCTAACGAGTGCTCTGGTAAAAGGTTCGCCGCTGCTACTATGTCACTCATGAATCTCATGACATAGTATCCACATTCTGAACCCCCAGGCTGCACCGGACACTATACAAACGCACATATTGACAGTTATAAACAAGTTTAAACATTATCACACAAATTTATCAATTAATAGAGTACCTTGACAGTGTTCCAAGGGATGTTACTCTTCATTGTTATACCCTGGAGTTTTAATGCAGCTCTCATGGAACTATATACATCAGCAATATATAGTTTTAAGCATCAGTAGCAAGTTATGAAACAGTTAATGTTAAGTAAAATAATTGTTGTTTACGATAACAAACTAATTACCCCAGTATTGCGGTGGAGATCTTCGGTCTCTTGGCACCCGTACCAAGTGAGTCAAATTGCAAGATTCGTGGGTGCTTCGACATCACCAGCACAAACAAAGACCAATGTCGACTGTCCACAAATTACACAATGTGTTGAAATCATTAAGCAACTAACACAAACTATATGTTTTAGATAATACTAAGAGAAATAGTCAAATATCATACCCTGAATGATATGGCATCATAATAAATGACTTGTTAGAACATTCAAAGAGGGCATTCGTCATATATTGCATAAGGCCTTGCGGATCACTTGTTATCTGGACTTCACTGCACATAGCAGGACACAGGAATCCAAATCTTTGATCTTCATAGACATTGATCGCCTTATCATGCACCCACCTATGAGGCAATATCATTAGTCATTAACTTTTTATTCAAACATCTAATTCATCACCAATTAATGAATTCAAAATATAAAAGGTAGAAGTCACTCACATGGCGGCCGACTTGATAATCGACACATTCAACCAATCCCTCCTGAAGCACTCCTCGAAGTCGGACATATACATCCCAAATCGATGTATATCTTCTCCTTGAACTATATAGTGAAATATCCGCTCGGGATCTTCCACAGTGAGGCAATCAGAATCAGGTGGTAGCAGCAACAACGAGGAATGCAGAATCTGCATATTAGTCGACAAGCCGGCCAATATTCTCTTCTCCACCAAAGTAGGTCTAAGTACAAAATTTGTGGATGCCTTTGATTGCACAGGTGTGGCAATTCTTTTTCCTTTGCTCTTATCAGTCTTCGGTGGGGTCATATCCTATGATATTAGTCTAATTAAGTATATGGATGCAAGGTGGTACACCAATAGTTTTATAGCAACGGTTAAGAGTAATACCTGCCCAGGGAGTCTGACCAATCGTGCAGGCCACTGCACTGTCGCAGTTTGTGCAGAACGCACGGTAGGTCTTTATGGGATCGGCACCGGTAAACTGACGTCAGCATGCTCTGCAACAAATTCGTCTAGAAGCACTCGTGTATGGTAATGTCGGAGTGGTTCACCGTGCACAATATCACTTGGACGAGAGGGGAAAAGTTTTCCCCATGCAACCATGACCTCTTCTACTCCAATTTGTAAAAACAGATGGCACTCAGTGGGTGCCTGAGTGTTATGTGGAACTTGTTTAGATAAAAATTGTGAATTCTTCTATGATGATATTAGTGATCAAGTGAAAAATCATAATCGTCATGTACTCAATTGAAATGTTAGTCTAACCTGTAGAGATGCATAGGGAAACGGATCAGCCGAGTGGACACTACTTCTCACTACCGGTGCATTCTGCTGCTGAATGGGTGACTGATCAACTGGTGGTCGAGAAACCTCTTGGCTTTCATGCTGCTGTGGCTGAATCCTTGATATAGCCTGAGCGATCCTCTCGTCGACGTTCTGAGTAATCCTCTGCTCCATCTCAGCCAACGCTCTCAGGTGCTCCTCGTAGCTAATCGACTGTCCCTGGCTGATTCTGGACCCGGGTGCGCCAAATGCCTGGCGGATACCAACGTGCCCACCAAACCCAATGGCACGACCTGGATGATCCTTCTTACCAAGAGCGCGTGTAAGAGGATCATCATTCCTCTGTGAGGTCCAGGTGCCCTGGGTGAGCTGAGAGCTTAATTCACCCTAATATAACACACAAATACAGTTATTAGTTTAACATAAGTTCATATACAAAGGAAATGAACAGTTTGATGAATGATATCACTTACCATTTGAGCAATAACTGCTCTCGTAGCTTCATCGTATTGAGGATTTTCGGGAGTAGAGTTCTTCGGAATGTGGCTTAACTCCCACACTTTCATTCTTCTGCCACTGGCATCCAATGAGCCATCCGTGGGCAGATATCCCTTTTGCTCCCATTCTGGTACCCTTTGAGCAATACTTTTTCCACCTAAGTGGTGAGGGTACAGATTCTTCTTAGCATTTGCTTGTTGTTTCGCACGGAGAGCCTGCATAAATTAATGGAATCATGTTAAGTGAAATTGAACACAAAAAACATAAGAAATTAAGATTAATTTATGTATGTATGACAATAAAGTGCACCTGGAACTCCGGTGTGTGACGCCTCTCAACAAATTCTACCCATTGCTCTTCTGTTATGCCTTCGTAAACCTCCCATGGTGGTCTCTCACCGTCTCCACCATGATCTGGATCATTTGGATCTTCTGGAGTAGGCATCTTGTAGATGAACTTGTCAGCCAACTTATTCTTGTGGTCCCGGAACTGTTTCGACATCGCTGATAGCACATCCTTTTTAAGTGCGGGATCCACGGAGAAACGAGACTACGTACATGATCATTCAGTTAGTAAAGTAAACATAAATGTTCTATTATTTCACAAAAGATCATAGTAATAATGTAGAGATTTACCTGAAGACGCTGAAACATAGTATCCTTCAATGATTGAGGCACTTGCTTCCAGTTGTGGTTTATGTTGCAATATGACTTCACCAAATGGCTACCGTAAGCGGTGAAGTCATTCTTCCAATTTCCATGGGGTCGGTTGAACTGATTGAAGTCCACCAGTTTTGTAGGAGGGCCCTTGTTAGCCTTCAGCCCACGTGTAGCACCTCTCTTCTTTTGCTTCTTCGCCTCTGGTGGGACAACTGACTCCTCTTCGGTCTGCTGTGAAGGGCCAGCCTCAGTCTCGTGTACTGCTAACTGGTCCTTCTTCTTCTTTCCTCCTCTTGTGACCCGCTTACTTGGTCTATTCTGCTGTGGCTCAGGTTCTCCAGTCGAGATAAGCCGTCCAATGGGGTCATCAGGGTGATCATCCACTGCAAAAATAAATCATAAAGCATTTTCATCAGTTAAACTCATAACATAAATACTATGATGCATAACAATAACAGTTAAGATGATATTACAGTCTACATTCTACTAACAACATTACCTGAAACGTAAAAAAACATAAATCATTTCATATTTTCTACCCAAACACCCTCATCATGGTCTGATCGTGCGTAGAGCAAATCGTTTTCGGTATCATCAATCGAATCCGGTAATCCAGTAGGAAACAAGGATGTTTCCTCTACAGTCCCATTTTCATCGTTATCCTCATTTTGAACCACTGGATAAAAACTCGGTTTTGTTCTTTTGTCAGCCAAATGTGGTTTTTCAAAGGATTTTGATGCCTTAACTCAACCATATGGGTTTCCAAATAAGGTTCAACAACCTCAAGATGTTGTAAGACAAACAAATGTGCTTGATGAATAAGTGAACGTGAAACTTGCACGATCTTTCTACCAATAACACCTTTACCCTTAAACCTGCCATAGTGTCGTGGTTTTGGGATACCAATAGACTCTGCCTCACTCAAATAATCGGTCACAAACTTCGTGACTTCCTCAGTCACTGTTGCTTCAACAATACTCCCCTCTGGTCGATACCTATCTTCATTCTACTTTTCAGAATACCCATGTACCGTTCAAAAGGGTACATGTACCGTAAGTATACCGGACCACAGAACTGTATCTCTCGAACGATGTGCACAATTAGATGCACCATTATATCAAAGAAAGATGGTGGGAAATACATCTCAAGTTGACATAATGTGACAACAATTTCACGTTGTAGATCATCTAGAGAGGTTACGTCAATTGCCTTGGAGCAAACAGCGTTGAAAAAGAAACATAACCGAGTTAAAGCATTTCTGACATCAGATGGCAATATCCCTCGAATTGCGACCGGAAGAAGATGTAACATCAGTACATGATAATCGTGAGATTTCATGCCTAAAAGTTTTAAATCCTTCATCGATACAATGTTCTTCCAGTTTGAAGAGTACCCAGACGGTACTTTTACCGAGTACAGACATTTGCAGAAACTAATCTTTTCAGCCTTTGAGAGCGTGTAGCATGCAGGAGGTAGGTAGATTCGCTTCCCATTCTCTTGTGGGTGTAACTCCTTTCGTATACCCATGGTTTGCATGTCCTTTCTGATTTTCAATCCGTCTTTTGTTTTGCCGGGTATATTGAGTAAAGTCCCACTCACTGCCTCACCAACGTTCTTCACAATGTGCATGATGTCTAAGCAGTGCCTCACAGAAAGATGACGCCAATAAGGTAGTTCCCAAAAGATAGAACACTTTTTCCAAATGTTTTTCACCGGTTTTGATGTGTTTCCAAATACATTTACAATGTCCTTAACCTTTTCGTACACTTCCTCAGAGGTCAGAGGTAGACGGGCCACACGAGTTTCGGCTTGACCATTGAACAACTTTCTCTTCGTTACTCGATAAGGGTGATCTTCGGGGAGAAGACGTCGATGACACATATAAACATTCTTCCCACAATGTTTTAAACGGTCCGAACAAGTGTCTTCCTCGCATATGGGACATGCAAATGTTCCTTTAACCGTGTAACCGGACAAGTTCCTATACACAGGGAAGTCATTGACGGTACAGAACAACAAAGCCTTGAGCGTGAAATTCTCTCTTGCATAAGCATCATATACCACGGTCCCCTCATTCCACAATAGCTTCAGATCGTCGATCAGAGGGGCAAGGTACACATCAATGCTATTACCTGGCTGCTTGGGACCAGATATCAGGAGCGATAACATGATGTACTTTCGTTTCATACACAACCATGAGGGCAAATTGTAGATCACTAGCAGAACAGGCCATGTACTGTGTTGACTACTCAATGTGCCGTACGGGTTCATTCCATCAGTACATAACCCAAGCCTCAGATTCCTATCTTCATGTCCGAAATGTTCTTTGAACCGTCTATTGATGTTTCTCCACTGAGGCCCATCTGCTGGATGTCTTAGTTTCTCATCACTCTTTCTACCCTCCGCATGCCATCGTAAGTTCTTTGCATCTTTCGGATTCGCAAACAACCGTTTGAATCTGGGTATAATCGGCAAATACCAAACAAGTTTTTCTGGAGGGCTTTTTTTCTGAACGGAGGAGTACTCACCATCTTTATGCTTATACCGGGACAACGAACATTTCGGGCAATTGTCCAGATGTTCGTATTCACCCCTGTACAACACACAGTTGTTTGGACACGCGTGAATTTTTTTGTACTCTACTCCCATTGGACACACCCATTTCTTTGCCTCATACGTGGTCGTAGGGAGACCGTTCTCATCCGGTAGCATATCATGAATTAGCTCGAGGAATGCCGTGAAACCTTTGTCACTCAATCCATATCTTCCCTTCAGGTTGAACAAATTCAATATAGCTGTCAATTTCGTGTACTTAGTGCAAGTAGGATACAACGCCATTTTGGATGCGTCCAACAACCTTTGATACTCATCCGGCCGGTCGACAAAGTTATCCTCAACGTTACCAAGCATCTCGTCAATTTGTTCATCATGATAAGTCGACTCACTGTCAACATTGACTCCGGAAGCGCTTGGGAGTTCTGACTCGTTAGTAGTATCGAATGTCTGCTCGGTTCTTGAGTTACACCGATCGTGACTGTAGGAAGATGAAGCATTATCTTCAACACGTTCTCCATGAAAAATCCATTTTGTATAATGTGGCATGAAACCACGGGTCTTCACATGGAGTTGTACGAGGTTGATGCTTGAATAATGTCTAACCACACCACAATCAACACAAGGACATGGAATTTTCTCCGCCTTTGTCCTGTCCTTGTGTTGCACTGCAGCTTTGCAAAACTCTTTCAGCATTTTGTCAAAATGTTCGCCTCTATCACCATACATCCAGTCACGCTCCATACTACATGTGCAACAGATCACAGGTGTGAGTTAGATCCTTTGTAGAATATGGCCTGTATTAAGTTGCACATGTTTATTTCCTAATGGAGCATGACTGGGATGATTGTCAATTAGTCTAGCCTAACTCTAAGGTTGCAAACACAAAATAAACTACCATTTTAAATTTAAGAAATTGTTGCACTTCTAAAACAGAAACCGGTGTTTAAAACAATATTACGAATACTTTTTCTACAAAAAATTTGGCATGACCTTTGCATAATTGTACACATCCCGTGCTTATTATTCAGCACTCACCAAAGTCATCACAACCACAAACATTCCAACAATGGCAGCAACCAACAATTAAAATAAATCAATTCTTTACTAGCTAACTGAAAACCAATTGCAAATTCAGATCATCAAATCAACGCTTTCAATTCTCCACTGTATAAGTTCAAACCGGTTTAGAGATTAACAAAGAATCGAGAGTTAGAATACGTACTTGTTTTTTAAGGATTTATGGACAGGGGAGACTGGTGCCTGAGAGGTAGGCTTCTGTGCGAGAGATGCAGCAATACCACTTCTGATATGTCTCCGCAAGGGAGCAACAAAAAATAAATTAAAAAAGAAATGCATCAACAAATAGGGAATGAAGCTAAATTATGTACTAGCACTTATATTTAAATACATAATTGCATTTATTAAACAAAAAATAAGGTTTAGTTACTTACTTGTGCACAGTGGAGGAAAGAGGAACAGTAATGGAAGAAGGCGGGAAACAAGAGAGGTGATTCACGGACTTGAATGTAGTGAGACCTGATAAAAAAAATTAGATATTGTTAGACATATACACATACATCAAACAATATTAATTACGAAGAGATTTAAAAAAAAACGGCATGACTTTTGCATAATTTTACCTATCCCATGCTTATTATTAAGCATTCACCAACCATTCATCAACACAAATTTCCATCACAAATCAAACTAATACCAACTTTATCTATCAAACCAAATTTTAATAATTTGTGGAAATCAAATACAAAGTAAAATAAAGACACAACTATGCCTATTATTAAGCATTCACCAATTATTCAACAACACAAATTTCAATCATAAACCAAACTAATATATACCAAATTCATTCATCAAACGAAATTCCAATAATTTGTGGAAATCAAATACAAAGTACAAAAGAGAAAAATGATAAGTTAGATTATATTACCGGTTTGAAAATGAATTGCTCTCCGCTCCGCTTTCAATCTACCATCAAATGGTAAAGAAGCTCCTTAAGTATTTATCTGTAGAGACACAAAAGAGAAAAATGATAAGTTAGATTATATTACAGTGAGTGAAGAGAATGAAGAGAATGAAGAATTAAATTAAAAAAAAATACCGGTTCATAAATGAATTGTTTTCAGCCCCTCTTCTCAATCGGGCGTGCGAGACTTGTGTAGCAACACCAATCTCTACAGAGGCAACGCATAAAGATTGAACAACATTCAGATCAATTAGAATAATTTTATATTAAACTTAACGACTATACAATACTCATATATATATATAAATACATTCTCACACCTCTACTTCAAACCGCTACTAAAACGGCTAATACCTCACCTACTACAATATTTTTCTACTATGACTGCTTGTTCACGCTCTTATTCAATTATACACTACGAAACGTTCTACACTTACATTACATCTTTCATGTGCTGCACATATAATTGTTTACCACTTAACACTTCACAGAAATCAACTTAACGCATACATACGAAATTTTCACCCCCTACACACACTTGTCTATTACTACGCTAACACTTTTACTACGCATTTAACTTCTTACACTACTTCAGGGTCTTCCACTCTTTTTTACTAGCACTTTTTCTACTTATCATTTCTACACTTTTTTACTACTTTTATCTACTATAATCATCATTCTGCTCACTCATTACTTTATACACTCTTTCTTCTTTACTATTTCTTTCTTCTAAACTCACTACAAAATTTGATTATTTTTACTTTGCGTTTACAACTTTCATATTCACTTGCTCACACAAGCTACTACTTTCAACACATACACACACACATTCTTCACTTCACCTACTATTACAGACAACTAATAACTAACTTTTTATCTTTGTATTTCACTTATCGTCATATACACAAATAACACAATAATATTTTATACTATGACACAACCAGACATCATACTACACGCGACACATCTATAATCATTACTCGTTGCTAATTTAATATCATGTTTTCATTGCACTGTACATATACATTTCATAACACTTTCTCTAATTCTCCACATACGCAATACTTTTAAATATATAAGAAACAAACTACTCATACTTAATGCTCATCTTAATTAACAACATATCTTTTACTCGCAATCACTATACTTATATTTATTGCACATATTACAACACTCATTCATACGTTTATAAGCATAATAAATCTAGCCCAATAAGCTAACCTAACTATACTTAAAAGAAGGGCCAAAAACAGCACAAAAATTCACTCGGACATTTCGTCGAACACCTTGTGTGCATACATAAATTTATTAGTTTAACAACCAAATCTTGCAAAGATTTCACACACACAATAAATATCAGCATCCACAATCACAATGTGACAACAATCTAACAATTTTAACAAACATTAACAATTTATAAAACAAAACCGAAACAATTGTTAGGGTTTGTTCACACCTCTGTTCGCCTCTGTTGAGTGGCGGAATGAGGCGGCGACACCAACCGAAGACCACACCGACGGCGCGACACCGGCGAAGCAAGAGAGGAGGAGGGCGGGCGGTCGACGGCTGTGGTGGTGGTGGGTTCGAATCGCCGCGGAACAGAAGAGGAGAAGAGGGGTTAATTAGCCTAATGATCGTAATTGTTTCGAATCGGGCTGGGGGGTAATTAAAAGGACCTATTTCGGCGGTTCCTAACAAAGAACCGCCGAAATAGGCCCTTTTTAATTATTAAAAAATTAAAGAGACCTATTTCGGCGGTTCCTAACAAGAACCGCCGAAATAGATGATTAAATTTAAAAAAAAAGAAAAATAGAAACACCTATTTCGGCGGTTTCGTGTAAGGAACCGCCGAAATAGGTCTATTTAATTTTTTTATTATTAAAAAGGGCCTATTTCGGCGGTTCATATCTAGGAACCGCCGAAATAGACCCCTTCTTTACATACGGTATATATCTCGGGCCCCTATTTCGGCGGTTTTATCTACAACCGCCGAAATAGGGGCGACGAAATAGACGTTTTTTGTACTAGTGGGTGTTACGCAACTATTGAAGGTATATGATCTTGACTAGGGTCCTAGATGGATTCCTAAGGCTTAATTATGCGTAAATAACATACGGGAACAAATCCCGAAGAAACGGACCCATATTGAAATACCCCAAACCTTAGTATGTTGTTTAAACATTAAACTATGGAATAATAAGGCTAAAAAGTGCCTTAGAAACATTAGTGAACAATTTAAACCATAGAAAACACAAACAAATACCTTAAAGACAATATGGGCGAAAATGTGCTCTAAGCTTGGGATAATCTGGGTTAAGACCTAATGAGCTTACCAAGACCTTATCTATATGTTAATGAACATATTAAACTAATTACCAAAGAAAACCAAGCTTGAAAACAAGTTAAAACACAAAATGTGCTTTAAGGAGTCTTAAAGCACATTTTTGAAAAATTGTCTTGTAAATGAGTTTTGAGTGGCTAAATGTCCATCATTACTCTTTAATTAACATGTGTACTACTTAGTATCACATTAGGGAGTCTAAATCAATGGGAAATCAAAAATTTCACAATTATGTGCCTTGTTTTGTGAATAGTAACTAAATTAATCTAATTTATAACATATGTCAATATAAGTGGATTAATTGGTCAACAAAGACCATAAAACACCCCATTTGACTAAGGGGGCCGGTTTTCATGGATGACTCACCACACTTAAACAATTAAGTAATCTAAATAAAGTAATAAAGCAAAGTTACTATTCACTTTTTACATAAATATCTTAAAAACTAGCTAGTTTCCTACATTCTCTTCATTCTCTTACATTCCCACCGTCTCCAACCCTTCTTCTTCCTCTCTCCATCGGCTTGCTACAGCTCACACACCATTCTCCATATTTGAACTCTTGTAATTCCTAGCTCCATATACCAAATCAAAAACCAAGACCACCATTCTCTTAGTCTTGCCAAGCTCTCCAACTCTATCTTTTCAAATCATCAAAACCTTCATTTCGGTGCCAAGAAGAAACACCATGGGAGGAGCTTGAGCTCATCTTTTTGCCTGTTGTTGATCACCTTTGCTTCAAGGTAAGGAAAAACCAAAGAAAATTCCATTTCCTTCTTGTTTTAATGTTGGCCGAAAAACACCATTAATGGTGTCTTTATCTTGCCTTGTTCTAGCTTCATTTCAATCTTTAAAGGGCTTGGTGGAGTCCTCTCTTGCTACTTATTCAAAATCTCTTTCATTTCCAAGGTAAAACAACTATCTTAATGTTTTAAGACAATATATAACCTAGGGTTTAATAATGAGTTAAGCTTGGAGCTTGAATGCACATTACCTTACTTTTGTATTGATTAGAAGTTGACAAGCAATCAAGGTCCTTGTCGATTTTAATCAAGGAAACAAGAAAGAAGTTTGAGTGGAAAAGAGGTAAATGTGCTAACCTAATGTAGTTTGATGCATTAGGAAAAATGAGCTTAAGTTGTTCATTAAAACTATTTAAGGAGCTAATGGTAAATGGGTTAGTAAAATGCTCTCAAGGAGTTTATTAAGGGCATATGTATTGTTGGGTGTATTTGCAGGTCAAAGGTAATATATACATGTGGAAATTCAGTGTTTATGGTTTATGCAATTTAAGGGCCTAAGAGCCATGTTATTTAAGGGCCTAAGTGCCAAGCAATTTAAATTATGCACTATATTATAAGGTAGTGTTAAATGGGTGAAGTTTTGTGTATAAGGATGTTCTTGATGGATTTAAGTGTTTTGGGTGTTTAACGGTGAAAACTATGTGTTTTGGTGTAGCAATGTACTAGTAGAACCCATGCCAAAATTTGAGTAATGAACAAGGGGTTCTAGGTGTTTTAAATGAGCTTTGGTGAACTAAGAAGTGTTAGAAATGAATAAGTATTTTACTAGGGAAAGAACCATGTATTAAGGTGTTCTAGAATGCAAAAAGGACTTAGGCATTATCTTGGAGGATTTTGAATGCAAATGAGTGTTTAGGGATACTTCAAGATCATGGTGAGAAAAAATTATAGGATAGTTGTTGTCATAGGTGAGAAACACCATTTAGAAACCTAGTAAGAAATGTTATAAGTGTTGGTAAGTTTGTAAGTAATTGAGTAACAAGTTGGACAAGGAACTAGGTGAGTTTAAGATGATATTTTTGCATTAGAATATACCTAAGACCATTTGGGAAATTTATACATATAATGGATGTGGAGAACCATTGCAACAAGACTTGGAAAATGTAAATATGCAAATCTGTAGCAACGGTCCGGGAACTAGGTCCAGGATAAGGTCCCGGACCATGCATTAAAACAGACCGAGAGTTCTAAGCCACTTTGGTCCGGGACTTAGGTCTTGTACTAAGACCCGGACCACCCCCTGATTTACCCCCGAGAGTATTTGCCTACATTGGTCCGGGACTTAGGACCTGTAGGAAGTCCCGGACCACCCCATAAAAACAACCCGAGAGTTTTACAAAGACTAGGTCCCGGACCTTAGATGAGGACCAAGTCCCGGACCACTTAAAAAACTTAGTTTAAGGTTAAATAATGATGTCTAATGATGGGGATTAGTTAGTAATGATGTTATAAGTTGTTTAAGACATGTTAGGTGTGTTATAATGACAATTTGAAAGGTGAGAAGTTATAACAAAGTGTGAAAATTAAATAACTAGATATGTGAAGAAATAAGTTAACAACGGACTAGTACGTTTATTAACCGACGTTACTAAATGTGTATAGGATTCTTCAACGGTGGAAACCAGTCGAAGCAAGGACCAAGGTATGGTTTTCTTGCAGTCTGTTGCCTACCGGTTTACACCGGCTTGTGTGTTATTTGTTTTACTGTGTGTTTATGACCTTGTAAGACTTAAGTCATGTAATGAGTTACAGTTGTTAATATTATTGTGTTGTTAAGATGTGACTCATCTCCCTTGTGTGTGTCTAACAAGACCTAAACACTTTCTTGTGAATTCATTTATTAAGTTTCAATGTGGAACTTTTAACAAGTGCTAACTGGGGAGTGAGGAGTCCGGTAGTTCCGGCCACGCATGTGAGTATGGGAGTCGATGTCATAACCGGTTCGATTCTCTTTGTATGTTATGGTTGTTTCCACTTTGGTTTTTAACCTTCCCTTTAGCTTATCCAAGGCTATTTTACTGACTCACGTCAGGCCACAGGGGCATACTATGTTTGTTCGGTGAGCTTGGATTACTATATCCGACACACCTTGGGGTTAAGTTATCCGTTCAATCTAACAGGGCGGTAACAAGTTATGTAACGAGCTTAGCATGAGTTGCTAACAATCTCTAGGCTCTCCATGTGATCTAACTATGTTGGTTCGGTTCCTAAAAGGAATAGTTCTTATATGTTATGTGTGATGTTGTTGCTATGCAATATTCTTGTTATGCTGTTTATATTATTTGTTTAAAAATCAATGCCATGTTATCATGACAAATAGTTGTGCGTATCCCGGTAGCCGATGGGCTGCGCGTTAACCATACCAGCCAAGGGTTGCTGACCCCCTCGGGGGCTCCATATTTATTTGCAGGATGAGGATTGAGGAAGTGGAATGGCTTTAGATCCTAGGATGTAGAAATACTTTTGTTACGTTTTGGATGTTGAGCCCGGGACGCGCCTGTGCTCCCGTGGCGGTATATTTTGGTACCATTATGTTGTTGACAGTTATAGTGGCAGTTTATGGTTTACAGTTTACAGTGACGTTGTGATGTAAATACTCGGTATTGTTGGTAATGTACATATATGGATGTTAGTACCTAACGCTCGGGAGTCTGATCATCAGACCGGTACACTTGTATTTATTCTGCCTTGTTAACCACGTGGGTGGTTAACGGCGTTGTAGCACCGAACCGTTTAGTTATTGTTTAGTTGTTTATTTCTGCTACGATTCCGGTTAGTTGTTAAGTGCGAAGTAGGGGTGTTAGAATGCCGAGCTTAGGAATATACCGAGTTAGGAAACCTAGTTATAGTTATTGAAGTGAGCAGTTATGGATAGGTTAACCACTAACTAAGTGTGGAAATACCTTATTACCGGGAAGACGTTACTACCGTTGGAACCGATAAGTGTGCAAGCATTATGCTAATGAATGTTCGTGTAAATTCAGATGTCAGGTAGGCCAAGAGGTAGAGGCCGCGGGCGCGATGTTGGTGATTCGGGCGACCAGGGCGAGAACACTACGGCACAGGTTATGGCTGAGGCAGTAGCAGCCGCCGTAGCCCAGATGGTTCCCCAGTTAGTCGCTGCGATGCATCAGCAGCAGCAGCAAGGCGGTACGGACCAACAAGGGCCACGACCGCAACCACAGCCGCGTGAGACCAACTGGGTCAAGGCGTTGGCAGATTTGAGACCCCCGTCGTTTAGTGGGGAGACCGATCCTCATAAGCTGGAGGCGTACATCTCCGAGATGGAGACCGCTTTTGAAACCTTGGATGTGCCTGCTGGTGCCAAGGTTCGACTTGCCGCTTACTACTTGAAGGGTTCGACACAAAGTTGGTGGAAGCTGGTACGGGAGGGCAGAGTTGCTGACCCTACCTTTCAGTGGAGGGAGTACACGGCTCTGCTGCGAGCCAAGTACTACCCGATACATGTGCAAGAGGCCAAGCGCCTTGAGTTGGACAATTTGAGACAAGGGGATAAGATGACGGTAGATGAGTACTACTCCGCTTTCATCGAACTTATCCACCTGCTACCAGATCTGGGTTACTCAGACCGGATACTGGTAAACCGTTTCTACAACGGACCGAGCTACCGCTTACGCTATGGTATGGGGCCAACAGGATATACTACCTTGCAGGAGTGCTATCATGCCGCTGCTATAGTAGAGATCACCGTCCGTCTAAGGGACGAGGAGAATGCGCTCAAGCGCAAGGTCACGAGCGAGGGTCAAAGAACGCAAGGGTACGGGGGAGGAAAGAAGAAAAAGCCGTACCCCCAGTCTCAGAAAGGACAGCAACAGGGTGGCAAGGGCCAAGCCCAGACCACTACTGCTGAGGAGCCGTTACAGCTCACCTATGCATACACGGCTAAGCCCCTGCGCTCTCAACCGTTCAAGGGTAAACAATTAGTTATGAATATCGAGTTTGAGTGTGTAATGTTATAATGTGAAGTGTGTACTGAATGTGTAATGTGTTTGCAGCTAGCACGGGATCTGGATCCGATCGCCACTACTACTGCAAGTGGTGTAACGGAGACCACCCCGGCAAGGACTGCAAGGGCAACGATGTACAGTGCCGATTCTGCAAGAAGATGGGGCATCGTGACTACGAGTGCTTCCAGAACCCGAATGGCAGAAACTACAAGCCCAAGGGGTAGTGGAAGGGTAAGGCCGCCGCGACCACTGATGGCCCGAAGACAGCTAATCAGCCACCCACAGATCAGAGGTACACTGATTCCCAGAAGGGGAAATGGTCGGGATCTAGCAAGGCCGCCCTGAATGTGGTGGACCGGTCTGAGGCACCAGGACCCTCTTCTAGACTAGGTACCACCTAAACCATTAAAAGAAATAAGTGATTGCTTACCGCATTTCATGCATGTGTGTTAGTGAGTCCAATTGTACAACCATGTAAGTAAAGAGTAAAGTATAATGTGAAAGACACCTAAATTAGGTAATTTGAAAACTTAGGAACCTTCAATATTTGCTATCCAATCCCACCCGCACCAAACCTTGAAGAAACCACCATCAGCATCACCGACTTTCCAATGGAGCAATGTCAGGTCATCCAACCAGGTATGATACTCTTAAATGGATTCCTGACACCTGAATCACAAATCCACATCATCCGACGATGCAACGAGCTGGGAGCAGCACCTGGAGATTTCTACACACCCGAATATCCGAGCGGATTGAAAATGAAGTTGAAGATGATGTGCATGGGTAAGGACTGGAATCCTTACACCAAGACATATCAAGATGTGCGAGCTGAAGATGGAGCAACTATACCGAGGATACCTGAGGAGTTCCTCGCGGTCGTTAACCACGCTGTGGGAATTGCTCAGCGAGTTGAATCGGATTCAATACCAAGTGTTAAAGTAGATCTATGTATTGTGAATTTCTACCAGAAGGGTGGACGGTTAGGTTTACACCAAGATAAGGATGAGTCACCCGAGTCTCTAAATAAGGGAGTACCCGTGGTGTCTTGGTCCATTGGTGATACCGCAGTGTTTGTATATGGCGAGCAGAAGCGTGCTGATCTCGCAAAGAAGTTAGTGTTGAAATCGGGAGATGTGTTAATCATGGGTGGGCAGTCAAGGATGCTATATCATGGTATCAAGAAGATCAAACTGAATACCGCACCTTCAACAGTGATCAATGCCACACACATGAAACCTGGACGTTTGAATTTGACCTTCAGGCAGTTTTAAAGCCTTGTGTAATCATGTAATGTGTTATGACAGCTGTATATTAAGGATGCTACAATGTAAACCGATTCATGATGTGAAAGATGTGTCCATGAATAAAGTAGAAATATTCTGAAGTATGCCAACCGTGTTGTTACTGTATACTTATAAGTTTGCCAATAAATTAGGCTGTGCACTCAGAATGGGAGGTATACTGAGTGTCTGCAATAAGGCAGAAGCCGGCAAGAGCGGCACAATCCTCACCGGTACCTTTCCAGTTAATGGCGTGGAAGCTTCGATCTTGTTCGACTCCGGAGCCTCGCATACATTCATTTCGCTATCGTTTGCGAAGAGGCTGGGGTTAGACGGTGCAGAGATGCCAGACTTCGTAGTCACTCTCCTGTCGAAAGAGCGGATCAAGTGTACCCGCTACCACCGAGATGCTATTGTACGAATCAGAGATGAAGAGTTTCCGATCGACATGATAGAGTTCGAGGGACTTGGTTTTGTTGTGATTGTCGGGATGAACTGGTTGGAGCGGTACAAGGGCAGAATCCTATGTGCCGAGCATCATCTGCTTCTTCGGAGTCCATCTGGGGTTACCATATCATACCGCTAGAGGCCTAGGGAGCCTTCGACTCAGATCATCACCGCCATGGCCATGTACCGTGAACTACGACGAGGGAATGATGTATACCTCTGCTATGTCCAGGACATAGAGAGAGACCAAGAGTTTAGCCCAGATGTGCCGGTAGTGTCGAGTTTCTTGATGTCTTTCCTAAGGAACTACCGGGCATGCCGCCAGCACGGGAAGTTGAGTTTGAGATTGATTTGGTTCCGGGCACCGGACCAATTGCGAAGGCGCCCTATCGTATGGCTCCAGCAGAGATGATAGAGCTCAAGGAGCAACTGAGAGACCTACTCGACAAGGGATTTATCTGTCCTAGCGTTTCACCATGGGGAGCGCCGGTCCTCTTCGTGAAGAAGAAGGACGGTAGCCTCTGCCTCTACATCGACTACAAAGAGCTGAATGCAGTTACGATGAAGAACCGTTATCCTTTACCACGCATCGACGACTTATTTGATCAGTTGAAAGGAGCATCAGTATTCTCCAAGATAGATTTACGATCCGGTTACCATCAGATTGCTATCCGGGAAAGTGACATTAAGAAGACCGCCTTCAGAACCAGATATGGTGATTATGAGTTTACGGTTATGCCGTTTGGTTTATCCAATGCACCGGCCAAGTTCATGGACCTAATGAACCGCTTGTTCCAAGATCAGTTGGACAAGTCAGTGGTAGTCTTCATCGACGATATTCTTGTGTATTCGAAATCGAAGGGTGAGTACGAAAGCCACCTGAGAGATGTGTTGCAAACGTTGAGAAAGAATCAGTTATATGCGAAATTTTCTAAGTGTGAGTTTTGGTTAAACCAAGTTTCCTTTCTTTGACATGTAATTTCTGAGGCCGGGATCACTGTTGATCCAGCAAAGATAGATGCAGTGCGCACCTGGCCTAGGCCGAAGACAGTTACCGACATTTGGAGCTTCCTCGGTCTGGCAGGATATTATAGGAGGTTTGTGAAGGACTTCTCCAGTGTCTCGAAGCCGATGACTTCCTTAATGAAGAAGGATGCACCATTCGAGTGGACAGTCGACTGTGAGAGTTCTTTCCAGAGTCTCAAGGATGCTCTGACATCTACACCGGTCCTGACTATACCAGACGGTCCAGATGGTTTTGAGGTCTATTGCGACGCATTAGGCAGGGGTATGGGTTGTGTGTTGATGCAACACGGGAAGGTCGTAGCATACGCCTCCCGACAGCTGAAGAAGCACGAAGAGAACTACCCTACCCACGATTTAGAACTGGGTGCCATTGTCTTCGCGTTGAAGATATGGCGACATCATTTGTATGGGGTAAGCGTGACAATTTATTCTGATCATAAAAGTTTGAAGTACTTGTTCACTCAGAAGGAGCTGAACATGAGACAAAGAAGGTGGGTCGAGTTTCTGAATGACTATGACATCAATTTACAGTACAAAGAGGGTAAAGCAAATGTAGTAGCTGATGCATTGAGTCGCTGAGCACACTCTCTCCATTCGCTAGTCTCTCATACTAGCTTGGTTGAAGAGGTGCGGAGTGCTCAGATGACGGATCAGTATATGTTGGAGATCAGGCATAAGCTTATTGATGGCACATTCGAGGGTCAGAAGTATGACTTCTGACTCCACGATGATGACCTGATTAGGCTTAATGGCCGACTGTGTATTCCGAGGAGTAGCGCTAAGCTGAAGGAGCATATACTGAGTGAATCCCATTGTTCTACTACTTCAATTCACCCCGGAGCTTCAAAGATGTATAAAGGTATGAAAAGATATTTTTGGTGGGCTGGAATGAAGAAAGATGTGAATGATTATGTGTTGAGGTGCCTCACTTGCCAGAAGGTCAAGTTTGAGCACCAACGACCTGGTGGTATGGTACAGCCAATGCCAGTGCCTGAGTCGAAGTTCCATGACATTTCTATGGACTTCGTAGTAGGGCTTCCTCCTACAAGGGGAGGTCTGAATATAATTTGGGTTGTTGTTGACCGACTGACCAAGGTGGCTCGATTCATATCGATGTAGGACACCTGGAAAGTGGCAAAGCTTGTAGAGCTCTTCAACCGAGAGATTGTACGGCACCATGGGGTACCGAAGACTATTGTGTCTGATAGGGATACCAGATTCCTCTCGAGGTACTGGAGAACTACACGGGAAGCGCTTGGTACCGAGTTGAAGCTAAGTACAGCGTTCCACCCACAGACAGATGGTTAGAGTGAGCACACCATCCAGACGCTTGAGGATATGTTACGTGCATGTGCACTTGACTTTCAGACCAGCTGGATTGACAAGTTACATCTGATTGAGTTTAGCTACAACAACAGTTACCATACTTCGATCAAGATGTCTCCTTTCCAGGCTTTGTACGGTAGACCATGCCGCACGCCATTATGCTGGGATGAGTCGAGTGAGACGGTCATCATAGGACCAGAGTATCTGGAGCAAGTACAAGAAGAAGTACGTCAGATCCGAGCCAACATGAAGGCAGCACAGGATCGACAGAAATCATACGCCGATGTGCGTAGACGTGACCTGGAGTTCGCCGTGGGCGATCAGGTATTTCTTAGAGTATCCCCCATGAAATGAGTATTTTGTTTTGGCCAGAAAGGCAAGTTGAGCCCGAAATATGTGGGGCCTTATGTTTTGACGGAGCGGATAGGCCCGGTAGCTTACAGGCTAGATTTACCTGCTGGCTGGGCAAGGTACATGATGTATTTCATGTGTCCCAGTTGAAGAAATATATGTCTCATCCATCTCATGTACTTCAGCCTGAAAGGCTAATTTTAGAGCCGACCATGTGATCAGTGGAGACTCCTGTACGGATTCTGGATACTAAGACTCGAGACACACGCCATAAGTCTGCGAGACTGGTGAAGGTCCTCTGGTCTAACCAGGATGTCGAGGAGGCCACTTGGGAGCTGGAAGATAAGATGGAGGCGAAGTACCCGTCGTTGTTTACTTCTTAGTGTTTGTATGTATAGGGTACGGGGCGTACCCCTATTTTAAGGGGGGTAGAGACGTTTCGGTTATGTGTGTACGACATGTATTTAAATACATTATCTATGTTATGTTGTTATCTAGTTATGTTACAGACCGTTGTGTCTGAATGATGTTATGTTGGTGGGACCTTGAGTCCGATGCTATGTAAGTGTGTTGTTAATGTTGTTATGGAAGTGTTGTTTTATAACTATCCCCGTGTTCTAATATTAAAGATATGAGGGAAGTGTGAACTTTGGGGACAAAGTTCTTTTAAGGGGGGTATATTGAAATACCCCAAACCTTAGTATGTTGTTTAAACATTAAAATATGGAATAATAAGGCTAAAAAGTGCCTTAGAAACATTAGTGAACAATTTAAACCATAGAAAACACAAATAAATACCTTAAAGACAATATGGGCGAAAATGTGCTCTAAGCTTGGGATAATCTGGGTTAAGACCTAATGAGCTTACCAAGACCTTATCTATATTTTAATGAACATATTAAACCAATTACCAAAGAAAACCAAGCTTGAAAACAAGTTAAAACACAAAATGTGTTTTAAGGAGTCCTAAAGCACATTTTTGAAAAATTGTCTTGTAAATGAGTTTTGAGTGGCTAAATGTCCATCATTACTCTTTAATTAACATGTGTACTACTTAGTATAACATTAGGAAGTCTAAATCAATGGGAAATCAAAAATTTCACAATTATGTGCCTTGTTTTGTGAATAGTAACTAAATTAATCTAGTTTATAACATAAGTCAATATAAGTGGATTAATTGGTCAACAAAGGCCATAAAACACCCCATTTGACTAAGGGGGCCGGTTTTCATGGATGACTCACCACACTTAAACAATTAAGTAATCTAAATAAAGTAAAGTTACTATTCACTTTTTACATAAATATCTTAAAAACTAGCTAGTTTCCTCACATTCTCTTCATTCTCTTGCATTCCCACCGTCTCCAACCCTTCTTCTTCCTCTCTCCATCGGCTTGCTACAGCTCACACACCATTCTCCATCTTTGAACTCTTGTAATTCCTAGCTCCATATACCAAATCAAAAACCAAGACCACCATTCTCTTAGTCTTGCCAAGCTCTCCAACTCTATCTTTTCAAATCATCAAAACCTTCATTTCTGTGCCAAGAAGAAACACCATGGGAGGAGCTTGAGCACATCTTTTTGCCTGTAGTTGATCACCTTTGCTTCAAGGTAAGGAAAAACCAAAGAAAATTCCATTTCCTTCTTGTTTTAATGTTGGCCGAAAAACACCATTAATGGTGTCTTTATCTTGCCTTGTTCTAGCTTCATTTCAATCTGCAAAGGGCTTGGTGGAGTCCTCTCTTGCTACTTATTCAAACTCTCTTTCATTTCCAAGGTAAAACAACTATCTTAATGTTTTAAGACAATCTATAACCTAGGGTTTAATAATGAGTTAAGCTTGGAGCTTGAATGCTCATTACCTTACTTGTGTATTGATTAGAAGTTGACAAGCAATCAAGGTCCTTGCCGATTTTAATCAAGGAAACAAGAAAGAAGTTTGAGTGGAAAAGAGGTAAATGTGCTAACCTAATGTAGTTTGATGCATTAGGAAAAATGAGCTAAAGTTGTTTACTAAAACTATTTAAGGAGCTAATGGTAAATGAGTTAGTAAAATGCTCTCAAGGAGTTTATTAAGAGCATATGTATTGTTGGGTGTATTTGCAGGTCAAAGGTAATATATACATGTGGAAATTCAGTGTTTATGGTTTACGCAATTTAAGGGCCTAAGAGCCATGTTATTTAAGGGCCTAGGTGCCAAGCAATTTAAATTATGAACTATATTTTAAGGTAGTGTTAAATGGGTGAAGTTTTGTGTATAAGGATGTTCTTGATGGATTTAAGTGTTCTGGGTGTTTAACGGTGAAAACTATGTGTTTTGGTGTAGCAATGTACTAGTAGAACCCATGCCAAAATTTGAGTAATGAACAAGGGGTTCTAGGTGTTTTAAATGAGCTTCGGTGAACTAAGAAGTGTTAAAAATGAATAAGTATTTTACTAGGGAAAGAACCATGTATTAAGGTGTTCTAGAATGCAAAAAGGACTTAGGCATTATCTTGGAGGATTTTGAATGCAAATGAGTGTTTAGGGATACTTCAAGATCATGGTGAGAAAACATTTTAGGATAGTTGTTGTCATAGGTGAGAAACACCATTTAGAAACCTAGTAAGAAATGTTATAAGTGTTGGTAAGTTTGTAAGAAATTGAGTAACAAGTTGGACAAGGAACTAGGTGAGTTTAAGATGATATTTTGGCATTAGAATATACCTAAGACCATTTGGGAAGTTTATACATATAATGGATGTGGAGAACCATTGCAACAAGACTTGGAAAATGTAAATATGCAAATCTGTAGCAGTGGTCCAGGACCTAGGTCCAGGATAAGGTCCCGGACCATGCATTAAAACAGGCCGAGAGTTCTAAGCCACTTTGGTCCGGGACTTAGGTCTTGTACTAAGACCCGGACCACCCCCTGATTTACCCCCGAGAGTATTTGCCTACATTGGTCTGGGACTTAGGCCCTGTAGGAAGTCCCGGACCACCCCATAAAACAACCCGAGAGTTTTACAAAGACTAGGTCCAGGACCTTAGATGAGGACCAAGTCCCGAACCACTTTTAAAACTTAGTTTAAGGTTAAATAATGATGTCTAATGATGGGGATTAGTTAGTAATGATGTTATAAGGTTGTTTAAGACATGTTAGGTGTGTTATAATGACAATTTGAAAGGTGAGAAGTTATAACAAAGTGTGAAAATTAAATAACTAGATATGTGAAGAAATAAGTTAACAACGGACTAGTACGTTAATTAACCGACGTTACTAAATGTGTATAGGATTCTTCAACGGTGGAAACCAGTCGAAGCAAGGACCAAGGTATGGTTTTCTTGCAGTCTGTTGCCTACCTGTTTACACCGGCTTGTGTGTTGTTTGTTTTACTGTGTGTTTATGACCTTGTAAGACTTAAGTCATGTAATGAGTTACAATTGTTAATATTATTATGTTGTTAAGATATGACTCATCTCCCTTGTGTGTGTCTAACAAGACCTAAACACTTGCTTGTGAATTCATTTATTAAGTTTCAATGTGGAACTTCTAACAAGTGCTAACTGGGGAGTGAGGAGTCCGGTAGTTCCGGCCACGCGTGTGAGTATGGGAGTCGATCTCATAACCGGTTCGATTCTCTTTGTATGTTATGGTTGTTTCCACTTTGGTTTTCAACCTTCCCTTTAGCTTATCCAAGGCTATTTTACTGACTCACGTCGGGCCACAGGGGCATACTATATTTGTTCGGTGAGCTTGGATTACTATATCCGACACACCTTGGGGTTAAGTTGTCCGTTCAATATAACAGGGCGGTAACAAGTTATGTAACGAGCTTAGCATGAGTTGGCAACAATCTCTAGGCTCTCCATGTGATCTAACTATGTTGGTTCGGTTCCTAAAAGGAATCGTTCTTGTATTGTTATGTGTGATGTTGTTGCTATGCAATATTCTTGTTATGCTATCTATATTATTTGTTTAAAAATCAATGCCATGTTATCATGACAAATAGTTGCGCGTATCCCGGGAGCTGATGGGCTGCGCGTTAACCATACCAGCCAAGGGTTGCTGACCCCCTCGGGGGCTCCATATTTATTTGCAGGATGAGGATCGAGGAAGCGGAATGACTTTAGATCCTAGGATGTAGAAATACTTTTGTTACGTTTTGGATGTTGAGCCCGGGACGCGCCTGTGCTCCCGTGGCGGTATATTTTGGTACCGTTATTTTTGACAGTGGCAGTTGTTGACAGTTACAGTGGCAGTTTATGGTTTACAATTTACAGTGACGTTGTGATGTAAATACTCGATATTGTTGGTAATGTACATATATGGATGTTAGTACCTAACACTCGGGAGTCTGATCATCAGACCGGTACACTTGTATTTATTCTGCCTTGTTAACCACGTGGGTGGTTAACGGCGTTGTAGCACCGAACCGGTTAGTTGTTAAGTGCGAAGTAGGGGTGTTACACATATAGTGGGTTAAGCCTCGAGAGTAAACTAGTACATTGGTTCAGGACCTTAGTCCAGGACTGAAATACCCCTAACCTTAAAAACTTAATTAAATGATCTATTAATGATCTAAGATGGTTAATAAACATCTAAATACCATTGGGGAACAATCTAAAAGATCTCAACAAGGCAAAACATGCTTTAAGATCGGTAAAGCCAAAAATGTGCTTTAAGACACCATAGAGATTGTATGACCTCAAATAGGATCCAAAGTGGATTCCTAAGTATTATAATGAAGTAATGAACATTATAAAACCATTCTCAAAGGAAACCAAGCTCAAAAACATGTTCTAACACAAAATGTGCTCTAAAATTCCTTAAAGCACGGTTTTTGAGAAAATTAACTTCTGAGTGGGTTTTGAGTGGTGTTAAGCATTGGATTAGACCTTGATATACTAATGTACTATAATGTACCACATTAAGAGGTCTAAATCCAAAATTTCAAAAAAAATCGAAAATATGGCATTCATTTGTGAATAGTAACCCAAATAGTGCATTTTTAAGCAAATTGACCAAGTTTGGTCAATGGTCAAATAATTGACCCTTCTAACCCTTGGGCTGTCGGCAGGCAAGGAGATTAGAAGACAGCTCATTCTACTTTAGTGCTAAATTTCTTCCTAATGTGATGAATCACCTTGTTACTATTCCTTTTTATACATTTTAACCATTTAAACACCTTTCCTCTCATTCTCTTGCCTCTTGTCCCATTCTAGCCGAGCCATCAGCCCTTCCAAACCCTCTCAAGTTGTGTTCTTGAGTATGGAAGACAAATCAATCTCTTAAGCACCTAAGGTAATGGTTTAAGGCATATTTTAGCTCTTTTTCTTTATCTCTTCATTACCTACACTTGGAGCTCACGATCTATCACCTTCAATGGCTTATTCTCAGCATTTTATACCTTGAACAATCTTCAATCTCGGCTGAAGCAAGTCTAGGGACAAAGGTTTCCAAAATTTGCATTTTAAGGTAAAAACATACCTTAAGCATCTCCTTTCTCCATCCGGTTTTCTTCTTCTGATTTTTATGAGTTTATTCACTTATAATCTTCATATTTACATGTTTATTCAGTTGGTTAACCATTTGGAGCAAGGGTGGCCGAAAATCAAAGGAAATACCATTCTTTAAGGCATTTTGCTAAGGTAAAACCTATTACCATAGCAGCTTGTTGTTGTCTAACTATTTCCTATGTTTATATGGTGAATTTAACACCATGTGGTGTGTTTAATTCAGGCCGAAATCCTTTGGAAACTTCCTTGCATTTTTAAGGTGATTTTTGCCTTAAATCTTACATTAATTGTTATTTATGGTTAAGCTCATGCTTGGAGTATAACCATATCTTAGTTTGGTGTATTAAACATGTCTAAATGATGTGGTGATTTTCCTCCAAGCTGCCGAGTTATTACAAGGGATAAACCAAGGTATAAACACCTTAAACTTATGATTTTATGATTTTTTTAGCATATATATTATATGTGCCGAGAGTAGAGTTAATTATATGGGTTATTTTAACCTAAGAATGGAAAAAATGACTAAGATAAATTAAGCTAGTCATTTAAGTGATTTAATTAACATAATGGTCAAATTATGACATTATGTGGAAAAATAACTAAGCCACAACAAGGCCGAGAGCTTATAGTATAATTTGAGCAATTTTATGTGTAATTTTATGTTATAAAGCAAAGTTGTAATAAGGCCATGTCATTAGGCCATTTTAATTTAAGTTTAAAGCTTATTTAGCTAATTTATGCTTATATAATTAAGTTTGGGGTCAAATGCTAATTACTAGTAAAATATAAAGCCACGGGCTTAATTTAGAGGAATTTAGGGTTTTTAAATGAATTTAATAAAACTTATAACATTTTATAAAGTTTTAGGTCAAAATTGTAAAAATAGAAAAGTATTGGGTATACTAGGTAATTACCGAAAGTTTGGTCCCAATTTGGTATTAGAAGTCAAGGTTGACTATATAGGAGACTTTGACCAAGTTTGGAGAATTTAAGAAATTAAAATACTACCTTATATTAAGATAGTTATTAAATTGTAAAAGATTTATAAGAGATGGGGTTATAATGTGATTTCTGAAACTTTGGGGTACTAAAAGGGATTTAGTACAGTCCTTAGGAATTTTTAGAAGTTTATTTGGTTAAATTTGGAGTTTATATGAATTATATAGGTTATAATTGTATTAAGGTTTAAGGATTATAATATAAGGTATATATTATAAGTGTAACAATGAAATATAATTTGGGGTTGATTTGTAAATTAAGGTATAGTGGTAGAAAATAAAAACCGAAAGTTTAATGGGTTGTTTGGTATGTATTAACAATATATAACTATAGGTTATAATTGTTTTAATGACATAAATGTCATAATATATGTTATATAGCTATAATATAACATTATATTAATTATGTGGTGGATTTTGTAAATATTTAAAGAAATAGGTGCTGTTCGGTAATATGGGCATTTTTAAATGAAAATTTATAATATGGTTTTTAATGTTATTAAGGGTGTAACATTTATAATATAAGAAATATTCATTAAAGAGAATGGATATGTTATAAAGACTTACCATATAATAAATAGTTCCATAATACATGTATATAAATAATATATGTTAAGGTGTAGAAAATATAATATGGTTCAATAACCATATACTATCATAATTAAAATGATACAAAATAAGGAGAAAAGAATTACAAACATTAGATATGGAAATTCTAATGTTAAGAGTTACATGGAATAATAAGGATTTATATAATTCAAAGTATTTTTACATAAGAATTATACTCCGTTAAACTTGGAAAAACAAACCTTAGGAAAATAAATACTAAGGTGAAATGTATAATATATGATTATGAATTATACATGCAATATAGAAACAAACTATATGATATACAAGAGTACACTAAGTTACATGCGATAACAAGTTTAGCATTAAGTATATTAATATACGAGACAAGACTATGCATGTAATATAACGCTTTTCCAAACCTCGAGTTAAGCTTGAAACCCGATGAACGTTGACAGTTAATAACAGGGGGTTAACCGGGAGGTGTTAGTGACGGTACGGGGTACCGTAGAGTTATGTTATTATACGAGATTCTAATCAGTAGCATTATGTATTGTTAGACTATTAGAGACGACACCCGGAGCATCGGATCTAGCTGATTCATACTCCACGGTTATACATTCAGGGTGAACGGTATGTTGTTACGTGTCTCTGATTGTCTCTGAGGGCTTCCTCAGTTCAGACTTCTGTGTGATCTGTGATATAGATTGTTTATCTGAATGTGTGAATAAATATGCATGAACTGTATATTTATAGCTGCTTATTATTTACTGTTGCTGCGTTAACAGTATTGGTTCGTATATATGAACCTATATATAAAACGAACTAGCGGCTATGGTGCTATCTTATATGTGATATAAGGATCGTCAGAAAAACGTTGTAGCACTAGGATAATAAGATATACATATTATCCGAGACTTTAATACGGAGCACTGGCCTTTCTAAACGCCGCTCTCGTATCTAACACTGGATCCCGAGTTTACAGACTCCGGATTGGACTAACGACCTTAGTCTACTGTGTTAGAAAAATTGGTAATGCGATGCGATGGTATAATTAATTTAACATAACAAAGCCAAGAGGATGTGGCTCTTGGTGCGCGCTGTGATCACAAAAACGATACTAGGATGTCCGCGTACGGGTCCGCAAGTATCAAGAAATTTCCCGTGAGCTAGGATGGCTCGTTGGTCGGAGACTCTACTGCTGGAGTGGCTACTGCCGTGGGTGACCCGCCATAGTATATGGGTAGTTTAGAGACTCGTCGTTTTAACGAGGCGTTGTCACTAGGTATAACTGAACACTTATTACAGTTGAGACTTGTACCTTGGCGAACAATATTGGTTTCTATACCAAGGACGGGGATTGATACTTGTTTATTATTCTCGTTGTTCCGCCTTGTTGTTCATTGGTTATACTGTGAGGTTTATATTATGTGTATGAATGGTTGTGTTATTGTATGGATATTACTGTTAAATGTTTTGTAGTTTAAATATTAAAACGGTATTGCATGTAATGAATCTCATGCTCTCGACCAATTAATTGAGGGGTTTGAGGAGGCATGACGGGGCATGTGATAACATACTCAGCAAGGGCTGATTCCATACCACAAACCATTTTTATTTCAGGACACTAGCTGGTGGGTCGACGCGAGGCGCGACAATTATAATTACATTTGACTAGACTTGGTACGGTTTGAGACGACTGTTATTTTGGACTCGGGTTTGTAAACCGAGGTGTGTATTTTGGTTAGACGCTCACGTGTACGGTTTGTAATAACGGTTGTTGTTGGATTTGTTTAAAATTGTTTAAGCACTACTATCTATCTCTTGTGGTCACTGTGGGAATACGTTTTGTGTGTTGACTATCATGTAACTAGTTATCACCCGTATGGGCGAGTGATAACAGTGACACCATTAGAGCGACCGTCTGTTATTTACCGCTGCGATTTAATTATTAAGTACGACGTTTATATTATAATTAGGAGCCGGATTAGTAGGGGTGTTACAAAAGTGCTATCAGAGCAGAGTACCGCTCTGATTACAAGAGATAGTAGTTTAAGTACCGTGAGCTTAGGTTATTCACATACCAGTACCAATGAGGAAGTTGTAAACAATTTGAGTTAGGAGATTGTCGGGGACAATGTGTTTTATGCCTTTCAGGGCTATGTGAACTTATGATTGAGAAAAGTACGGTATTTATACCGAGCGCTGACTTTGATTCTGAATTCTTCAGATGTCTTCTAGAAGACGTTCGACAGGCAGAGGCAGAGGTGGAGGCGGCAGGTCTGGAGGAGGTCCTCCTGAGACCCCTGCCGTGGGCATTGCTGAGACAGTAGCTGCCGTCTTTGCTCAGTTAGCCCTGATGGGAGGTGGCCAGATAGGAGCGCCACCCGTAGTCCCACCCGTACCCGCACCGAGAGAGCCAAACTGGCTAAAGAGCGTTGCTGACACGCGAGTACCTACATATGACGGGGTAGCTGACCCCACCGTCCTGGAGAGATACATCATCGAGCACGAGAAGGCCTTTGACGCCATTCATGTGCCTGCTGAGCACCGGGTCGGTATAGCAGCCTTCCATCTGAGGGACACCGCCAACACTTGGTGGAGGTCCGTGAGGGCACATTACACTGCTATAGAGGGTTTTGGTTGGACAGGTTTTGTGGAATTGTTAAGGGAAAAGTACTATCCTGCTCACTTGAAGCAGAGGAAAAGGGAAGAGTTCGAGGATCTGAGGCAGGGTAGTCTGACAGTAGATCAGTACTACTCCTCATTCATTGGGCTGTTGGACTTTGTCCCAGAAGTTGTTTATTCTGATACTGTGAAAGTGGAGAAATTTAGAGGCGGACTGCGATATGCTATCAAGGCCGCCATGGGTGCTGCTTTATACCCTATGGTTCAGGTAAAATTAATTGATAATTTATACCTTATAACTCAGTTTGATTTATTTCAAGTTCGGGGAATTCATTGATGCGTTGTAGGAGTGCTATGATGCTGCTTCTCGGACCGAGCTGTTGGTGAACAACCGGGATGATAGTCAGGGGCAGAAGCGTAAGGCCCCCGAGAAGGAGGCTGAGGTTGTGGCTGGAAACGGAGGCAGTAAGGGCTGGAAGTAAGAACCGCCTTTAAGTTATTTAATTCATTTAAATTACTTACTTGCTGCCTGCTTTTTACCTGCTATCCCTAACACTTTGACGATCACAGGAAGAAAAAGTTCTCCTGGAGGGAGAAGAAGAAGGAGCAGGCTAGCCAGAAGGGCAAAGAGAAGGTTCCGATGCTGACCGGGCCTACCTATGATGTCCAGCCTCTCAGATCTGCACCCCCTAAGGGTAAGCGATCTAACCTTGAGAATGAGATGTGTGTTACATTATCCATTACCGTCCTTGTATTGATCAGATTGTTGTATGATAATAGGTTCTACACCCCAGTGCCATTTTCACTGCAAGCGTTGTGGTAAAGACCACCCAGGTGTTGATTGCACCGGGCAAGCTGTGGACTGCCACCACTGTGGGAAGAAAGGCCATAGGTCGTTCGAGTGCTTCGTGAATCCGGAGAGCCGAGCGTACCGCCCGCCGAAGGGGACTCAGAGCACACCTACTGGAGGAGGTGGAGCTCGAGGTGGCTAGAGGGGGCCAGCGCCCCAAGCCAGAGGGGGCAACAGCAGTAGAACCAGAGGAACCCGCCGGGCAACCGTGTGCTGAACGCAGCGGGAGCTTCTGGCGCTGGTACTAGTACCCAGCGCGATGAAGGTTAGCTTTTGAAACTTTAACCGTTGTATGAGAGCATGACTAAGTGTTAAACGCCTTACCTTAGCATGAATGTGTGTTTTAATTACCGCTCTAGATAAACGACTTACCTAGGAAACCTTTTACCTCTTAGGAGACTTCGATATCTGCTATCCCACACTTACAAGACAAAGATCACCTAGACCCGTGGAAGAAAGACGGGAGTACCCTGGCGAGTTGTGTCATGTGGTCAGACCGGGCATGATACTTCTCAGAGAGTTCCTAACCCTAGATGAGCAAATCGCCCTAGTGAATGAGTGTAGAGCTTTGGGTAAGGGTAAGGGAGAATTTTATACCCCTGTATTTAATAGTGGTTCTAAGATGAAATTTCACATGATGTGCTTAGGGAAAGATTGGGATCCACAAGCTAGGTTTATCGAGAGGTGAGGATGGTGGATGGCTTATCAATACCTAGGATACCTGAGAGTTTCCTAACCCTGGTGAGAAACGCAATGGATATTGCTCAAGATTGCGAGACTTATCCATTACCCGACATGACACCTGACGTTTGCATCATCAACTACTACGAGGAGGGAGGAAAGCTTGGGATACACCAGGACCGTGATGAGACGACTGAGTCCATCACCAGAGGAATACCGGTTGTGTCATTCTCCATCGGCGATGATGCTGAGTTCATCTATGGAGACCAGAAGAGGATGGATCTAGCAAGCAAGATCATCCTCAATGAAATACCCCAAATCTAATTAACATTATAAAACCGTTATTTATGAAAAATAATCCAAATATCAACCATTTCACGTACACATGCAAATACATGCATGAAAACGTTACGTAAAAATAGTTGTTTCACCATAAACGCAAAAACGCCTTAGAAACAGGTGATTAAGCATGACCTTGTATGACCTTCTAAAACTCAAACCAAATGGTCATACCCTCATTATATGATTATACAAACTTAGTCCCTAGGCTATATTTAGCCAAAAACGCAAAACGCTCGGGAGTGCTCACGCACGCCCCTTAAAGCACGAAAAGCCCGGAGAGGTGCCGAGGCGGCACAAACTCCTATATAATTCATTCCTGGAGTTCCTAACACCACTAATAATCATTCTAAAGAGAACACACGAGATAGTTTCTCAAAATTCAACAAGATCCTCGAGGGAATTCCTTAACGCTCCTTTTTACCCGGGAGTGCCCCGATAGCTCGAGAATTATGTCATGAGTTTATGTAACCTCATATAACTCAATGTAACACCTTAATACATCATTATTTAATATAATAAATGTTTATAAACACTTGGAACTCATAAAGACAAATCATTTCCCAAAATTTCCTTAGAGCACAAAAACACACTTTTCAGGTACCGAAAAGTCGCGGTTTACACATTTAACTTGTACAAATTATTAGCTACGAGTTTATAAACTTAAAATGACATGAGTTAAGCATAATAATCAGGGGATAACAATGGTTACTCACCATCTATAAGGGGGCCGATTTTGACTACTAGAAAGACATGATTTTTATGTCTTTAAGTCACTTTCACCATTAATAAATCCACTTTGACAAATTTGGCTCCTATCATTAGTCATGGCCGATTTAAGCAGCCGGAAGGACCTCCAATTTCAACCAGTATCTCCTTGATTGAAGCCTTAGACAATTCCACATCTCCTTTTGACTAAAATGCCTTCTTTTCACCTAATCCTTTACAACTTAGGAAGCTTGTCTCTTCTCCTCTTCTAAGTGGCGATTTCTGTCCCATTTCCCAGCCTTCATTCACACCAGCTCGCTCCCCTTCCAGACCTTCATGCTTCCATTGGTAAGAGCTCTCAAACCTTAAGTTATTCTAGTTATACTTTAACACCATTTTTTAGCTTATTTTCGGTTCTTTGCTCCAAGGAAGTTCTTCTAATTCATCCCATTGATCTAGATCAACATCAATCATCACTCAAGCTAGGAATTTCGTGGCTAATCAAAAGAAACACTTAAGAAAGGTGTTTGAAGGCTTAAGGTAAGAAAAATGCCTTAAAACCTCATTTTCTCCCAAGACAAGTTCATGGATGAAATTGTCTTGTTTTCTTCTCTCCATTAACTTCAATTTCTACATGGTTTGACAAGGTATTCACCCCTACTCATTCAAGGCGTGAGCCTACACCAAATTCCCTAAGGTAAATCTTGATTTTTAAGGTTTACAAGAGTTATTTCTAAGTTATAAGCTTAGATCTCTACAAGAGCTAATTGATTTCTCTTCTCCTTGTCAAGGCCGAAAATACATTGTTCTTGAACTCCATTTTGAGTCATCAAGGTAAATCCCAATCTTTTATATAAATTATATACATAATACCTTAGTAAATTCCTTAAGGTTTATTTGGGAATTCAAGGTTTACTTGAGGTATCCTTATTCTAATATTCAAGACCCTAAAAAGGAGTGTAGATCAAGGTTGTGTGGCCAAAGATCCAAGGAGAAACCAAGAGGAAATCAATTACTAAGAGTAAGTAATTTATTCAAGCATATATAGTAGATATGGTTTAAACTATGTTTTATAACATTAAATAATTAATTATCATCTTATAAAATTAAAGCCAAATTAAGGAGGATTAATTATGTGTTTTGATAAATTAAAGATGGAATTAAGGTTTAAAATTGATTTAAGGATTTTAAGGTAATTAATTGGCTAAAATATAATTGCCAAAAATATAAGGATTTTTGGAGTATTATAGCTTAATACTAGTATTAAGATGTTAGAAAATTTGGATAAGTTAATTAGGTATTTTAATACATGAGATATTAAGTTTATAAGTTTAAGGGTAAATATGTAATTTACCAAACTTGGTGGGCAAATTAAATTAAAGCCGTGAGGTATATATTAGATTATGTGAATTTTGATATAGTGGAAAGTATAAACTTATATTATGAATTTTGGGTAAGTTGAAAATACTTACTAGTGTTTAAATGACTAGTTTAAAAAGTTATATGGTAAAAATATAATTTTTAGAAGTTATGGGAATATATAGTAAATAGCCGAAAGTATTAAGTGTCATTGACATAATAATGATATATTATAAGGTAGGAATTGATATTATGAATTTTGGGTGAATTAAGTAGGTGTTTAGAAGTTAAAATAACAATTTATTAAGTTTTGGGCTATTATGTAATTTATAAAAGTTATTATGAAAATTTGGAGATTAATATGGGGCGAATCCATAATTAAGAGAATTATAAAGTTCACTTCAAAAATTTTGAGCAATTAAATATTTAAACTATAGTTTATAAGTAATTAAGTAACTATTATAAAGTTTTGGGGTGAAAATGTAAAAAAAGGAAGAATATATTAAAGCCGAAAGTTTGAGGGGCTAAGTTGTAATTTTCGAAAGTTATACTATTCAAAGGTTATATACCGAAATATTAAAGGTGGTTTTGTTATATAATTAAATAAAGATTAAAATTATATAATATATAGATTAGAGTTTAATGTAAAGTTTATGAATTATAATGATTGTTTGTAAATAACCGAAATATAAGTGTAAGAATATAGATTTAAATAAATATAGGTCCTATGTGGATATTTGGAGGAATTAGAATAAAGAATTTTTGTTTTATGGGATCATGGAATTAAAACTATGGCTTATATAGTTTTAAGGAATTTAAAGGTTCAATCAATATTATTTATGGTTAAAAAGGGGAATAATAAAAACTATAAGAATATTATGTCCATGTATGGCATATAAATATAGTTGAGGAATTATAAGTTATTATGTCATCTAGACAATTAAAAATATGTAACATAAATAGTACATGAATAAATATATACATATATGTACATTAAAGGATTTATAATAATCAAGTGACGCATTAAATCATAAGGTAATTAAAGGAATTACCACGCAATATAAATTATTCATTAGGACTATATAAATTAGAATGAATATAAACACCTTAATTATTAGTGAGGTTAAGAGGTTAAAGAAACTATCTAAATATGAAGAAATAAACCTCACATGAAATAACAAATACGAAATCGTTAAATGATCCAATAAAATTATTATACAAGGGTAACATAAATTAACCCTCTCAGTTAATCCTACTATAGGGCAAAAGTTGACCAGACGTTGACCAGGATATACTCAACTGCAATCTACGGTGAACGGTATGGGATTCTTGCAACCTGTTTGCTACCGGATTACACCGGCTTGTGTGCTATCTGTTGTTTGAAATAACGACCAATATAATCATTGTAAAATGTTGTATTACTCTTGTGCACTGTTGTATTATTTTATATGCGTGAATGATGCTAACTACAACGGGTATGTCCCACGCATACAACATTACATTACCAGTGGATTAAATACCTGCGCTTTATTGTACCGAGAACTTGTACTCAAGCTTCTCACTAACTTCACTTTATAACAGACGTCGTTATCCTAAACGTGATAACTGACAATACACATTGAGTTCTGGATTAACGTCCTTGTATGACACCTAACAATTCTATATTACGAGAACAGGAGCCCAGTTGGATCTGGCCATGCATGCTACAGGAGTTGTACTTGTCTCAGGTCGTCTCCTATTCAATTTACGTCGCGACGGGAGTTTTGGGTGCACTATGTCACTCACCGGCTGCGTACCGGAACAGTTCAAGTGGGGAGGAAGACTTCATTCCTCTCGAGGGTTCAATTCCCACCTCTTTTAAGTACAGGAGTTAACTTTGTTATCTTCTGAGGGACTAATTACCCACCTTTCTTTTAACAAGGTCACTATACCTTCACTATATTGACATACTCTTATACACCTGTCAGTCCCACTGTGTGGACCCGACTATTATCAAATGATTGCAGTTCATCTAACTTCCTCCTGAAGTCTTGTTCTATGTGACATTGTTGTCCTTGTATGGATACTTGTTATTATCATGTTATGCTTGATTACAGCTTTATAAAATGAACTGCATGTATTCGACAAAGTAGTTGGTGTGGCCCAGTAGCCGATGGGCTGCACGTTTTCCATACCAGCATTGTTTGCTGAGCCCCTTTGGGGGCACCCCCATTTTTCAGGTACCTGAAGTTGTAGAGATTACCACACCGAGTGTAGGTGGGGTAGATCAAGCTATGGGAGTTTATTACTAGCTATTTGTTTTACTTAATTAATGTACCTTTGAGTTTGATTCCTAGTATCTCGGATTGTATTCGTATTCGGACCGTGACTTTTGAGATTTGTATTTGGAGTTAGCATTGTTAGTCACAAGGGTGGCTAACGGCATTGTAATACCGCCCGGTTATTGTAATTTATTCCGCTGCAGCTTAAGTTTATTAGGGAGTGATCGTCATTCAGGTTATTAGATTTCGGGTTGGGGTGTTACAAAAAGTGGTATCAGAGCGTAGTTACGTTCTGGATACAAGAATACACCGAGATTAGGATTTCCAAAACTTTAGGTTACGGGTTGTGAGATAGTATAGAAAAGAGTTTAAGTTAATTTATACTTAGACTACTATCCAAGACCAAGATTGTGACCACGGTATCTAATATACATCAACATCCTGCAGATGTTAGGAAGAGGTGGACGTCGCAGACAGACAACTGAGGAGTCGCCTGTTAGGCTGGCTGATATTGCTACTTTGATAGCCCAAGCATTTGCACAAGCGGGAGTTGCATTCAAGGGACAGACTGACCCTGCACACTTGGAGACTTATATCATGGAGATGGAAACAACATTTGAGACACTAGCCGTCCTAGCTAGGGACAAGGTAAGGCTCGCTGCCTTTTACCTGAAGGATGCAGCAAGGGATTGGTGGAATATGGTTAAGGCCGACCACATGGACGATCCAGCTTTCACTTGGGGAGCCTTCACCGCACTCCTTAGGGGCAAGTACTACCCGGCCCACACCAGGATGGTGAAAACTAGGGAATTTGACACGCTGGAACATGCTGGAAAGATGACCGTGGATGAATACTATGCGAAGTTTACTTCACTACTCCGACTGCTACCCGGATTAGGCTACTCGGACCAAGTTTTGGTCGACCAGTTCTATGGGGGACTGAGCCCTCGGCTTCAATTTGGGATGGGACCAGTCATTCCCACCAGCTTACAGGTAAAACAGGAGAAATATAAACCAGTTGGAATCTTATTACCTACTATACTCCGTCATGGGAGATTTGGAAATTGATATCTTGAGATTTCAGGAATGTTACCACGCTGCCTCCGTTGTGGAGATCATATGCAAGAGAAGGGATGCCTTGAGCTCCCAAAAGAGAAAGGACGGGCCTGGCAGCGATGATGCCAAGTAGGGAAACTCCAACAGAAGGAACAAACCCTTTCAGAAAGGCCAGGGGTCCTACCAGGGGAAGGGGAACCAGACTACTGGGAGCCCCCAGCTAGCAACCCACGGAGTAGCAAAGACACAGAAAACCTACCCATCTAAGGGTAGGCACTATAACCAAGCAGTTAAATTCGAAACTTATGTGATTACTTCAATACCGTTGAAATATGTAATTGACCTCGATTATATTAGGTTTTGGACAAGGCTCCAATACGGGCCAAAGGTTTGTCCGCCACTTCAACTGTAGACAATGTGGAAAGGATCACCCCGGGGTGGACTGCCAAGGGGAGAAAGTCCAGTGCCGCCACTGTCAGATATATGGACATCGTGCCTTCGAGTGTATCCGAAACCCGGAGAGCAAGAACTATCGCCCGGGAGCAAAGGCAAACACCGGCCATAAGAGTGGAGCCAGCGATACTCGCCCTCCACCAACCAACCAAGCTCAGGGAGCTAAGGGCAAAGGCCCAGCATCAGGACCCGCCCTGCATGTTATGGACCGCTCAGATGAAGCTGGTACTTCTACCAACCCAGGTATTTCTAAACCCATACGAACATGTCATTGAGCAGTGAATGTTGTGAATGAGTGCTTGCATGCCTTAAGTGCCTAATTGAGTAGGAAAGAACCAATAAGACTCACTAGTAGAATTTTAAACCATGTAGGAAACTATAAGATATGCTTTCCTATCCCCTCACCGCCCTCCCTGGAAGAAAACATTATCAAAGCACAAGAACCAGCGAATGAACAATGTAAGGTTATCCAACCAGGTTTAATACTACTCAAAGGATACCTAACGCCGGAAACACAAATTGCTATCATCAGAAGATGTCAAGAACTGGGAGCAGGACCAGGAGGGTTCTACACTCCCGAATTTCCAGGAGGATCAAAAATGAAGCTAAAAAGGATATGTTTAGGAAAGGATTGGAATCCTTACTCAAGGACCTACCAGGATACAAGAAATGGAGATGGAGCGCAAGTACCAAAAATCCAAGAACAATTTTTACAAATTGTGGAACAAGCAGTTAATACAACTCAACAGTTAGAAGAAGATCTAGTTCCCAACCTAAGAGCTGATCTATGTATCATCAACTTCTATGGAGAAGGAGGCCGCTTAGGACTACACCAGAACAAGGATGAAACACAAGGGTCCCTCGATCAGGGGATACCAGTATTGTCTTTGTCAATTGGAGATGACGCAGAGTTCCTTTATGGCGAAAAGAAGCGTGTGGACCTTGCGAATAAAATCATATTGAAGTCAGGAGATGTTTTAATAATGGGTGGAAAGTCAAGATTGCTATACCATGGAATTAAAAGGATTAAAATGAACTCAGCCCCTTCAACAGTGATAAACGCCACCCACATGAAACCAGGAAGATTAAGTTTGACTTTTAGAAAACACTAGCATTGTAATTGTCTTTAGACATCTGAAAGAAGATCATCTCATCAATAAAGCATTATTGTTATGAAAAGTGAATGTCATTCGACCTCCATCATATGTCAAAGTACTTATCCAGATTCTGTTGTTAGGTTGCGCTAAGGAGACGGAAGGTGCCTTAAGTATACTTACTGAGGAGGAGGCCAGCAAGGGCGGCACAATCCTCACTGATACCTTTCCTGTCAACGGAGTGGATGCATCAGTACTGTTCGACTACGGAGCCTCACATACTTTCGTTTCGCCTTCGCTTGCGGGGAAGTTGGGGCTAGACGCTGTAGAGTTACCTGATTTTAAGGTGGCACTCCCGTCTAAGGAGAAGGTCAGTTGCACTCGTCTTTATAGAGGAGCCACTATTCGTATTAAGGAGGAGGAATTTCCCATTGACCTAATTGAGTTCAGAGGTCTAGGATTCGACGTTATTGCCGGGATGGATTGGTTGGGGCGGCACAGAGGCCGTATCCTTTGCGCAGAGCGCAGACTGTTACTTAAGAGCCCATCAGGAGTGACAGTGTCTTACCGCCAGAGCCCTAGAGCATCGTCAATAAAAGTGATATCTGCTATGTCCATGTACAAACAAGTCAGGAAGTAGAAAGAAGTATATTTATGCTATGTTCAGGATGTAGAGCATGACCCAGATTTTGATCCAGATATGCCAGTGGTGTCAGAATTTCCGGATATTTTTCTAAAAGAACTTCCAGGCTTACCGCCATCCAGAGAGGTAGAGTTCTCCATCGAATTACTATCAGGTACCGGTCCCATAGCTAAGGCACCGTACCGTATGGCACCAGCAGAGATGGCTGAGTTGAAGGAACAGTTGAAGGATTTATTAGACAAAGGATACATACGACCTAGCGTATCACCTTGGGGAGCACCAGTTCTTTTGTGAAGAAGAAGGATGGAAGCCTTCGGTTATGTATCGATTATAGAGAGCTTAATGCAGTGTCAGTGAAGAACAAATATCCACTACCACGAATTGACGATTTGTTTGATCAGTTAAGAGGAGCAAAGGTGTTTTCAAAGATCGACTTGAGATCAGGATACCATCAGATACCTATCAGAGAGCAAGACAGAGAAAAGACAACATTCAGAACACGATATGGCCACTATGAGTTTACAGTTATGCCTTTTGGCTTGTCAAACGCACCGACAGTCTTCATGGACTTAATGAACAGATTATTTAGAGAGCAGCTGGACAAGACCGTAGTTGCCTTCATCGATGATATTCTAATTTATTCAAAGTCTAAGGAAGAGCATGAGAGTCACCTCCGACGTGTACTCGAGATCTTAAGGGAGAACCAGCTTTATGTTAAGTTCTCCAAGTGTGAGTTTTGGCTAGATCGAGTTTCCTTTCTAGGACATGTTATCTCAGACGCTGGGATCGCAGTGGATCCAGCAAAAATAGAAGCAGTTCGCACCTGGCCCAGACCAAAGACAGTGACATATATCTGGAGTTTCCTTGGGTTAGCAGGTTACTACAGAAGGTTCATCAGAGACTTATCCAAAATAGCAAAACCTATGACAAGTTTAATGAAGAAGGACGCGCCATTCACATGGACTACAGAATGTGAAACCTCATTCCAGTATTTGAAGGATGCTTTGACATCAGCACCAGTTTTGACTATACCTGAAGGCACAGAAGGTTATGAAGTTTACTGTGATGCATCAGGCAGGGGATTAGGGTGTGTACTCATGCAGAATGGGAAGGTAGTCGCCTACGCTTCCCGACAGCTGAAGAAACATGAGGAGAACTATCCCACACATGACTTGGAACTTGGAGCAATTGTATTTGCATTGAAGATCTGGCGCCACTACTTGTATGGTGTCCAGATAACCGTATACTCGGATCACAAAAGTTTGAAATATGTATTCACCCAGAAGGAGTTAAACATGAGGCAACGAAGATGGGTTGAATTTCTCAAGGATTACGACATCGATTTGCAGTACAAGGAAGGAAAAGCTAATGTTGTAGCAGACGCATTGAGTCGACGAGCACATTCCTTAAATGCCATTGTGGCTAGTTTGAGTCTTATGGACGACATACATAACGCACAACAGAATGATCAGTGAATGATGGAGATCAGTCAGAAGTTGTCTGACGGTACATTTGACGGAGGGAAGTATGAGTTCCAGTTACACGATGATGGGCTGATCAGATTAAAGGGCAGATTGTGTATTCCCAGAGACAACACAGATATAAAAGACCATATTCTACGAGAGTCCCACACTTCTTCCACATCTATCCATCCAGGAGCTTCTAAGATGTACAAAGATCTAAAGAGGTATTTTTGGTGGAGTGGTATGAAGGGCGACATGGCAGAATATGTGATTCGATGTCTCACTTGTCAGAAAGTGAAATTCGAACATAAACGACCAGGAGGCATGGTGCAGTCTATGCCAGTTCCAGAATGGAAGTTTTATGATATCTCTATGGACTTCGTGGTGGGACTACCACCTACGAGAGGAGGACTAAACAAGATTTGGGTTGTTGTTGATCGACTGACCAAAGTGGCGAGATTTATACCAATGAAAGACACTTGGAAGGTACCAAAGTTGGCAGAACTGTTTGAGAAAGAGATTATCAGACATCATGGAGTGCCAAAGACTATTGTTTCAGATCGAGATACCAGATTTCTTTCATGATATTGGCGAGCTACTCGCGAAGCACTTGGAACTGAACTGAAGCTTAGCACAGCGTTTCATCCTCAGACGGATGGTCAATCAGAGAGGACTATTCAGACCTTAGAGGACATGCTACGAGCATGTGCCTTGGATTTCCAGGGCAACTGGATAGATAAGTTACATCTAATTGAATTTGCATACAACAACAGTTATCACGCCTCTATACAGATGTCACCTTTTCAAGCACTATATGGCAGACCATGCCGCACACCATTGTGCTGGGACGAGTCTAGCGAGACCGTCATCATTGGGCCTGAGTACTTAGAGCAAGTTCAGGCAGAAGTACAATAAATCAGAAATAATATGAAAGCAGCACAAGACAGACAGAAATCATATGCTGATGAGAGACGACGAGACCTTGAGTTCGTAGTTGGCGACCAAGTATTTCTACGAGTATCACTGATGAAGGGTGTATTCAGATTTGGACAGAAGGGCAAGCTAAGCCCGAAGTTTGTAGGACCCAACGCTATCACAGAGCGGGTGGGCCTTGTGGCATATCGACTTGATTTGCCAGCAGAGTTGGGTAAAGTACACAACGTTTTTCACGTGTCTCAGCTTAAGAAATACATGCCTCACCCTTCTCATGTTCTACAACCAGAGACACTATCATTAGAACCAATAATGCGGTACGTGGAAACACCGCAACGAATCTTAGATAGAAAGACACGAGATACTCGAAACAAGACCGTGAGCCTCGTAAAGGTTCTTTGGTCGAACCATGATGTTGAAGAGGCCACATGGGAATTAGAAGCAGATATGCAAGCAAAGTTTCCCTCATTATTTACCGACTAGACACCTTAGTCTAGGGTACGTGGGCGTACCCCTTTTAGGGGGGTAGAGCCTTTTTCGTTTGTGAGGTTAGTGTGCATTTTGTTGCACTTTTGTGCTTTTCTGTGACACTTTGTCCTGTATGTGTTCTTGTATAACACTGTATTTGAATGTACCTTGTACTTTACTTGCTGATGTGTACTTCGTTACACTACAATGGAAAGATTATGTGCACTACGCTGCACTATTGGAAGTGAATTGTGATTGTGTGTACTACATTGCACCACATTGTAGGTATATGATATGACCTTCCAAAGTATTCATGTTGTGTTTGATGTACGCTATGAACTTACAAATATAGAGACTGGGGACATGATCCCTAAAAAACTAAATTGAGTTGTGGATACTTAAGGAACTCGTTTCCCCCACAACCTTATAAATTTAGATATGAGACTTCGGGGCGAAGTCCTTTTAAAGGGGGTAGATTGAAATACCCCAAATCTAATTAACATTATAAAACCATTATTAATGAAAATAATCCAAATATAAACCATTTCACGTACACATGCAAATACATGTATGAAAATGTTACGTAAAAATAGTTGTTTCACCATAAACGCTAAAACGCCTTAGAAATAGGTGATTAAGCATGACCTTGTATGACCTTCTAAAACTCAAACCAAATGGTCATACCCTCATTATATGATTATAAAAAACTTAGTCCCTAGGCTATATTTAGCCAAAAAACGCAAAAACTCGGGAGTGCTCACGCACGCCCCTTCAAGCACGAAAAGCCCGGAGAGGTGCCGAGGCGGCACGAACTCCTATATAATTCATTCCTAGAGTTCCTAACACCACTAATAATCATTCTAAAGAGAACCCACAAGCTAGTTTCTCAAATTCAACAAGATCCTCGGGGGAATTCCTTAACGCTCCTTTTTACCCCGGGAGTGTCCTGATAGCTCGAGAATTATGTCATGAGTTTATGTAACCTCATATAACTCAATGTAACACCTTAATACATCATTATTTACTATAATAATGTTTATAAAACTTGGAACTCATAAAGACAAATCATTTCCAAAATTTCCTTAGAGCACAAAACGCACTTTCGGGTACCGAAAAGTCGCGTTTTACACATTTAACTTGTACAAATTATTAGCTAAGAGTTTATAAACATAAAATGACATGAGTTAAGCATAATAATCAGGGGATAACAATGGTGACTCACCATCTATAAGGGGGGCCGATTTTGACTACTAGAAAGGCATGATTTTTATGTCTTTAAGTCACTTTCACCATTAATAACTCCACTTTGACAAATTTGGCTCCTATATCATTAGTCATGGCCGATTTAAGAAGCTGGAAGGACCTCCAATTTCAACCAATATCTCCTTGATTGAAGCCTTAGACAATTCCACATCTCCTTTTGACTAAAATGCCTTCTTTTCACCTAATCCTTGACAACTTAGGAAGCTTGTCTCTTCTCCTCTTCTAAGTGGCGATTTCTGTCCCATTCCCAGCCTTCATTCACGCCAGCTCCCTCCCCTTCCATACCTTCAAGCTTCCATTGGTAAGAGCTCTCAAACCTTAAGTTATTCTAGTTATACTTTAACACCATTTTTTAGCTTATTTTCGGTTCTTTGATCCAAGGAGTTCTTCTAATTCATCCCATTGATCTAGATCAACATCATTCATCACTCAAGCTAGGAATTTCGTGGCTAATCAAAGGAACCACTTAAGAAAGGTGTTTGAAGGCTTAAGGTAAGAAAAATGCCTTAAAACCTCATTTTCTCCCAAGACAAGTTCATGGACGAAATTGTCTTGTTTTCTTCTCTCCATTAACTTCAATTTCTACATGGTTTGACAAGGTATTCACCCCTACTCATTCAAGGCGTGAGCCTGATAAGTGTCCAAATGAGCATGATTTATAGGTGTATTTCATATATAATATTAGCACTTTTCTTGCTCATTTCTCCACTTCGGTTAGTTTTCCTCTAGTTTATGTTTATTGTTTATCTCACAAATTATTGGTTTAACATGAGGAAAACCAATCTGGGAGTAAAGTAGATAAAGAGACAAACGCATAGACGCAAACGGCTCAGAAAACGGACTTATAACGAAGAATATAGAGCCGGTCAAACAGAGTCACGCGAGAGTCACGCGGGGTGCAACCGCCCCCCTAAGTGGCGGACGTCACACGGACAACCGCCAGGCGGACAGGGCTGAGGCAACCGCCTGTTAAGGAGGCGGACGTGACACAGGCTACCGCCTAGCGGACGAGGCATAGGCAACCGCCTCGCGGTCAATATAGAGGCTACCGCCTCTTAACTCGCGGTCACCACACAGGCAACCGCCTGGCGGACAGCATAGAGGCTACCGCCTCTTAATCTCACGGACAACACAGGAGTTACCGCCACTTAATGGGCGGTACCAACAGGCGGACACAAGCAGAACTGGCGGTCGTGACTAATTATCAGTCGCGACCAGTTTTCTTCGCCCGTTTTGCCGTCTGCAACTCGCACAACTCGTCCACTGCCATATCTATACTACGCACCGCCTACCTTAATTTCCTCACGCGTGAGCTTTGTCCCCTGCGCAATCAATGAAGCTGCTCTTCTTCATCTGCAATCAAAATTCGTACGGATCCAAACCTCTATATAAACCCACGCCCTCTGCTCAATAAAATGATTCCCTTCCTCAGAATCCAAAGCAGTAGACGTATCATCCCATCCAGTAATAAACCATCGCTCACTCCCCGATCTATTCCATCCTCTTATCTCCCACTTCTCCATTTTAGTTTTATTCTTCATTCCACCACGAAGCAGAAACACGATAAGAAGAAAAGAAGAAAAGGGAGCTGGAGCAGAAGCAAATCGCAGTCCAGTCTCCGCCGACAGTCTCCAAATTAATGGCTATTTCTGTTTCCTTTTTATTACTGTTAATGTCTGAGTGATTTTACTCATATCCTAGGGTGGGGTTTGACCCTAAATAATTCAGACTTATTATTAATACAAGTTTGCTTATAAATATTTGTTTTGTCTCTCTAAATTATTAAATGCTTAATAACTGATCATTTTTATGCATTTACGGTTTTCTTATTTCAATGATTTTGTAAATCTGAGAATAGACCACAAAGTGAGATAAACGTTAGATATTATTCTCCTTGATTAGCAGATAAAATCCATCGCTGTTATAAAAAGAATTCTCACTTAAGCTAATTAATGATTTTAGACTTTTCTGATTGAAAAGTCTATTGATTTAATTAAGAGTTGTCCTTATCTATGATTTAGGAAGGCCACAAGATTAATTCTTAAACAGACACAAATAAGAGCAAATTAGATTATAATTATTGTCTGTACTTAAATAAATATGTATCACCTGTTTCACTTATTAAACTTGTTTTAATTCCTTTAAGCAAATATTGTTAAATGCTTATTCTGACAAAATACTGCATTTATTTGGTAGCTATCAATATATGATTTTGAGATAGTTAAAGTACCACAAAGGAATTAATCTTGGTATTTACACTCCGGATTGAGCAGGAAAATACTAAGGCTATTATTAGGAGTTCGTAATTGACAATTATTAACTCTAATAGACAATAAATATTTGAGACAGGATTATAAAATTGCTTAAATAACTTAGGAAATTCCCCCGCTATCCTAGGATACCTTTTACATCCATCCTTTTACTTTACTTTACTGTATATTATTCTGTACTAATTCTAAAAACCAAGCTTGCCTCTGGCTAAACCCCAATTTATATTTTATGCATTTTTATTTATCTTTTGTACATAACTAAACTGGATAATTAATTAGATAATTGCGAAGTCTCTGTGGATACGACCTTGTTGTACTACAAAGATGGGTTCACTGCCCATAGTTAGCAAGATAGTTAACTACTATTTTGCCCAACAAGTTTTTGGCGCCGTTGCCGGGGACTTCGGTCCAACTATCTGGTTATTATCTGTTTAGTTTTTCTTTTATTTTCGTTATTTGCCCTTTTTGTGTATATTTTTTTTTGTTTTGTTTTTAAAGGTACTTAATTCTGATGGATAGTCACTACGATCAAGCAGGAAATTGGTATGGTTACCCCTATGACGCAGCGGACTACATTCAATGGAGTGTTTGTCAAAGGTGCGGAGAGTACCATGAAAGCCCCCAATGTTCAGACCCAAATGCTGAATTGAGAGCTCTCTTGGAGGATTACAAGTCATCTCTCAAGCCTATCCCCATCTTTGTGTGCCAAGAGTGTGGAGGAGACCATGAAAGTTCCCATTGTCCTATTTGCAATAGAGAGAGACAACGCCATTTTAAGGGAAATGATGGCAGAATTTACCTCACAGTTTGAAAGGATCCAGCAAAGAACGCTAGATCAGATCGAACGCATGGAACAACCGTTTCAACAACTGAATGAAGTGGTTCATGAGGAGGAACAACCTGCTAAGGACATAAGCTACTCTCCACCTCCTCCACTATTCGAATTAGAGAATCCATCACCAAACAACATCAGCTTGATTATGAAGACAACCCCTCAGAAGAGAGTTTCTCCATAGACTTCATGGAGTTTCCTCCCTCTGAAGTCAACTACTATTTCCCCTCCTTCGCTGTGCTCTATCCAGAAGATGAGGATATTTATATCCTCGAAAATGAAGAGAAGGAATTGCCACCACCTCCACCAAAATATCCAAACAAAACGCCACTATCACTTTCAAAGAATCAGTTCTCTCTGAAGATGATATCAAGCGTTCTTTCTACAAGCCTCACCTACAAGAGGAGGATATTTACATCCTCCAACTTGAGGAAGAAAAATCATCACCGCCGGGTCTTCTGTTAGAATTACGTACCGGCAGCAGTACCTCCTCAAACACCAGGTTTTGTGGAGTATTCATTTTCCTATTATATTTGCCGAAGTAACGTTTTGTTTTGATCCAGGTGGTTTGTTTTTAATTACTGCCAACCTCGTTTTCCTGGCAGAGCTATTGTCTACTTATATTTTTGATCCAGGATAACGAAGCGGGCGTCTAGCCAAAGACGTTAAAGAAGGGCAGCTTTCCGGGAGGCAACCCGGACGAACTTATCTTTATATGCTTTTATGCTGTTTTAATTTTTAGTTTCCCTTTAAATTTTATTTTGCTAACTTTAACCCCGTTTATAGTATGGTTGCTTCTAGTGTTTTATGCAGGTGCAATTTCATGTCTACACCGCAACCAAGCTACGCTACTTGAGGCTGAAGCTCAAGTGTGGGGGAAGTCAAATACACGCTAGCACAAATAAAATCAGGGGAGTACTAGTTTCTTTAAACTTGCTTTTATTTAAATAAAATATGCAGAGGAGAATTTATATGCTTAAATGAATATTCGTGAGCTTCGTGTTCTCTCTATTTTATCTACTTACCGAAAAGGCCTTCTGAATCTTTCCCTTGTTTTTTAGTGAACAATGAGGACATTGTTCAAATTAAGTGTGGGGGAGTGTGCCCTTTTCGGTGACATTTTATGCTAAAATGTTTAATCTCTCTCCTTATCTTGCGTTTGTCCAATTCAATATTATGGACCCTTTTTATGTGGGTTGTTCTCTTTAGGAATAAATACTGTTATGAATTGTGGGATAAATGGTACAAATTTTAAAATTTTGATTACTTTTGAGGAGCATTTTTATGCGGTGTGACCAAATGATCTGAAATGGTTGGATTTTTATTACTCAGGGGTTCTTTCTGTCTTCTTTCTTAGGGATTGCTAAGGGGTGCTTCTCTGTCAAAAAGGAAAAAAATAAAATAAATAAGGGACTTGTGAGACACCATTGGTAACCAACAAAGAGAGTTGAGTGTTCTTAAATACGAAGGCTTGATGCCTACATATTATCTTCTCATCTCTTATGCAAAAGTGAAACAAATGCATAAATCTATTTTTCCTTTTGTTTTCTCCTCAATACCCATTCTTGAGAGAAGTTGGCCATGGTAAAAGTTCTCAAAGTCACCTTAAATCATGAAGCATTGAAGTACTCCGGATCATACCCCGAAACTCTAATTTTTATTTTTGCCCTGAGTACACCTATGCCACCAGTAGGTGATGGATCACACTCCTCTAAAAAGTTTAAGATCATGTACTATTGAGTTCTTTATCCTACCCTTCATAATAATATTTGTTAATATTGAGCATTCCCTACTTAGGTACGTAGTTTTGCTTGAGGACAAGCAAAAAGATAAGTGTGGGGGTGTGATAAGTGTCCAAATGAGCATGATTTATAGGTGTATTTCATATATAATATTAGCACTTTTCTTGCTCATTTCTCCACTTCGGTTAGTTTTCCTCTAGTTTATGTTATTGTTTATCTCACAAATTTATTGGTTTAACATGAGGAAAACCAAGCTGGGAGTAAAGTAGATAAAGAGACAAACGCATAGACGCAAACGGCTCAGAAAACGGACTTATAACGAAGAATATAGACGGTCAAACAGAGTCACGCGAGAGTCACGCGGGGTGCACAACCGCCCCCTAAGTGGCGGACGTCACACGGACAACCGCCAGGCGGACAGGGCTGAGGCAACCGCCTGTTAAGGAGGCGGACGTGACACAGGCTACCGCCTAGCGACGAGGCATAGGCAACCGCCTCGCGGTCAATATAGAGGCTACCGCCTCTTAACGCGGGTCACCACACAGGCAACCGCCTGGCGGACAGCATAGAGGCTACCGCCTCTTAATCTCGCGGACAACAAGGAGTTACCGCCACTTAATGGGCGGTACCAACAGGCGGACACAAGCAGAACCGGCGGTCGTGACTAATTATCAGTCGCGACCAGTTTCTTCGCCCGTTTCGCCGTCTGCAACTCGCACAACTCGTCCACTGCCATATCTATCTACTACGCACCGCCTACCTTAATTTCCTCACGCGTGAGCTTTGTCCCCTGCGCAATCAATGAAGCTGCTCTTCTTCATCTGCAATCAAAATTCGTACGGATCCAAACCTCTATATAAACCCACGCCCTCTGCTCAATAAAATGATTCCCTTCCTCAGAATCCAAAGCAGTAGACGTATCATCCCATCCAGTAAATAAACCATCGCTCACTCCCACGATCCATTCCATCCTCTTATCTCCCACTTCTCCATTTAGTTTTATTCTTCATTCCACCACGAAGCAGAAACACGATAAGAAGAACAGAAGAAAAGGGAGCTGGAGTAGAAGCAAATCGCAGTCCAGTCTCCGCGCGGCAGTCTCCAAATTAATGGCTATTTCTGTTTCCTTTTTATTACTGTTAATGTCTGAGTGATTTTACTCATATCCTAGGGTGGGGTTGACCCAAATAATTCAGACTTATTATTAATACCAAGTTGCTTATAAATATTTGTTTTGTCTCTCTAAATTATTAAATGCTTAATAACTGATCATTTTTATGCATTTACGGTTTCTCTTATTTCAATGATTTTGTAAATCTGAGAATAGACCACAAAGTGAGATAAACGTTAGATATTATTCTCCTTGATTAGCAGATAAAATCCATCGCTGTTATAAAAAGAATTCTCACTTAAAGCTAATTAATGATTTTAGACTTTTTCTGATTGTAAAAAGTCTATTGATTTAATTAAGAGTTGTCCTTATCTATGATTTAGGAAGGCCACAAGATTAATTCTTAAACAGACAAATAAGAGCAAATTAGGATTATAATTATTGTCTGTACTTAATAAATATTTATCACCTGTTTCACTTATTAAACTTGTTTTAATTCCTTTCAGCAAATATTGTTAAATGCTTATTCTGACAAAATACTGCATTTATTTGGTAGCTATCAATATATGATTTTGAGATAGTTAAAGTACCACAAAGGAATTAATCTTGGTATTTACACTCCGGATTGAGCAGGAAAATACTAAGGCTATTATTAGGAGTTCGTAACTGACAATTATTAACTCTAATAGACAATAAATATTTGAGACAGGATTATAAAATTGCTTAAATAACTTAGGAAATTCCCCCGCTATCCTAGGATACCTTTTTACATCCATCCTTTTACTTACTTTACTGTATTTATTATTCTGTACTAATTCTAAAAACCAAGCTTGCCTCTGGCTAAACCCCAATTTATATTTTATGCATTTTTATTTATCTTTTGTACATTAACTAAACTGGATAATTAATTAGATAATTGCGAAGTCTCTGTGGATACGACCTTGTTGTACTACAAAGATTGGGTTCACTGCCCATAGTTAGCAAGATAGTTTAACTACTATTTTGCCCAACAGAGCCTACACCAAATCCCTAAGGTAAATCTTGATTTTAAGTTTACAAGAGTTATTTCTAAGTTTAAGCTTAGATCTCTACAAGAGCTAATTGATTTCTCTTCTCCTTGTCAAGGCCGAAAATACATTGTTCTTGAACTCCATTTTGAGTCATCAAGGTAAATCCTAATCTTTTATATAAATTATATACATAATACCTTAGTAAATCCTTAAGGTTTATTTGGGAATTCAAGGTTTACTTGAGGTATCCTTGTTCTACTATTCAAGACACCTACAAAGGAGTGTAGATCAAGGTTGTGTGGCCATAGATCCAAGGAGAAACCAAGAGGAAATCAATTACTAAGAGAGTAAGTAATTTATTCACTCATATATATGTACATCTATGGTTTAAACTATGTTTTATAACATTAAATCATTAATTATCATCTTATAAAATTAAGGCCGAAATTAAGGAGGATTTAATTATGTGTTTTGATAAATTAAAGATGGAATTAAGGTTTAAAATTGATTTAAGGAGTTTTAAGGTAATTAATTGGCTAAAAATATAACTGCCGAAATATAAGGATTAATTTGGAGTATTATAGCTTAATACTATGTATTAAGATGTTAGAAATATTTGGATAAGTTAATTAGGTATTTTAATACATGAGATATTAAATTTATAAGTTTAAGGGTAAAATATGTAATTTACCAAAACTTGGTGGGCAAATTAAATTAAAGCCGTGAGGTATATATTAGATTAGGTGAATTTTGATATAGTGGAAAGTATAACTTATATTATGAATTTTGGGTAAGTTAAAAATAATTACTAGTGTTTAAATGACTAGTTTTAAAAGTTATGTGGTAAAAATATAATTTTTAGAAGTTATGGGAATATATAGTAAATAGCCACAAGTATTAAGTGTCATTGACATAATAATGATATATTATAAGGTAGGAATTGATATTATGAATTTTGGGTCAATTAAATAGGTGTTTAGAAGTTAAAATAACAATTTATTAAGTTTTGGGCAATTATGTAATTTATAAAAGTTATTATGAAAATTTGGAGTAATATGGGGCGAATCCATAATTATGAGAATTATAAAGTTCACTTCGAAATTTTGAGGAATTAAATATTTAAACTATAGTTTATAAGTTATTAAGTAACTATTATAAAGTTTGGGGTGAAATGTAAAAAAGGAAGAATATATTAAAGCCAAAAGTTTGAGGGGCTAAGTTGTAATTTTCGAAAGTTATACTATTCAAAGGTTATATACCAAAATATAAAGGTGGTTTTGTAATATAATTAAATAAAGAATTAAAATTATATAATATAATGAGATTAGAGTTTAAATGTAAAGTTTATGAATTATTATGATTGTTTGTAAATAACCGAAATATAAGTGTAAGAATTTACATTTAATAAATATAGGTCCTATGTGGATATTTGGAGGAATTAGAAAAAAGAATTTTGATTTATGGGATCATGGAATTAAAACTATGGCTTATATAGTTATAATGAATTTAAAGGTAATCAATAAATATTATTTATGGTTAAAAAGGGGAATAATAAAAACTATAAGAAATTATGTCCATGTATGGCATATAAATATAGTTGAGGAATTATAAGTTATTATGTCATCTAGACAATTAAAAATATGTAACATAAATAGTACATGAATAAATATATACATATATGTACATTAATGGATTTATAAATAAATCAAGTGACGCATTAAATCATAAGGTAATTAAAAGGAATTACCACACAATATAAATTATTCATTAAGACTATATAAATTAGAATGAATATAAACACCTTAATTATCAGTGAGGTTAAGAGGTTAAAGAAACTATCTAAGTATGAAGAAATAAACCTCACATGAAATAACAAATACGAAATCGTTAAATGATCCAATAAAATTAATATACAAGGGTAACATAAATTAACCCTCTCAGGTAATCCTAATATAGGACAAAACTTGACCAGACGTTGACCAGGATATACTCAACTGCAATCTACGGTGAATGGTATGGGATTCTTGCAACCTGTTTGCTAACGGATTACACCGGCTTGTGTGCTATCTGTTGTTTGAAATAACGACCAAGATAATCAATGTAAATGTTGTATTACTCTTGTGCACTGTTGTATTATTTTATATGCGTGAATGATGCTAACTACAATGGGTATGTCCCACACATACAACATTACATTACCAGTGGATTAAATACCTGCGCTTTATTGTACCGAGAATTGTACTCAAGCTTCTCACTAACTTCACTTTATAACAGACGTCGTTATCCTAAACGTGATAACTGACAATACACATTGAGTTCTGGATTAACGTCCTTGTATGACACCTAACAATTCTATACTACGAGAACGAGGAGCCCAGTTGGATCTGGCCATGCATGCTACAGGAGTTGTACCTGTCTCAGGCCATCTCCTATTTAATTTACGTCGCGACGGGAGTTTTGGGTGCACTATGTCACTCACTGGCTGCGTACCGGAACAGTTCAAGTGGGGAGGAAGACTTTATTCTCTCGAGGGTTCAATTCCCACCTCTTTTAAGTACAGGAGTTAACTACGTTATCTTCTAAGGGACTAATTACCCACCTTTCTTTTAACGAGGTCACTATACCTTCACTATATTGACATAGTCTTATACACCTCTCAGTCCCACTGTGTGGACCTGACTATTATCAAATGATTACAGTTCATCTAACTTGACCTCCTGAAGTCTTGTTCTATGTGACATTGTTGTCCTTGTATGGATACTTGTTATTATCATGCTATGGATTACAGTTTATAAAATGAACTGCATGTATTCGACAAAGTAGTTGGTGTGGCCCGGTAGCTGATGGGCTGCACGTTTTCCATACCAGCATTTTGCTGAGCCCCTTTGGGGGCACCCCCATTTTTCAGGTACCTGAAGTTGCAGAGATTACCACACCGAGTGTAGGTGGGGTAGATCAAGCTATGGGAGTTTATTACTAGCAATTGTTTTACTTAATTAATGTACATTTGAGTTTGATTCCTAGTATCTCGGATTGTATTCGTATTCGGACCGTGACTTTTGAGATTTGTATTTGGAGTTAGCCTTGTTAGTCACAAGGGTGGCTAACTGCATTGTAATACCACCTGGTTATTGTAATTTATTCCGCTGCAGTTGAAGTTTATTTGGGAGCGATCGTCGTTCAGGTTATTAGATTTTGGGTGGGGGTGTTACACTCAAGTCTGGGGATGTGTTGGTATTTGGTGGAGAGTCGAGGCTTGTATATCATGGAATTAAGAGCATTAAGCTAAATACCGCCCCACCAGCTCTAGTGAATGAGACCCACATCCGACCTGGCCGTTTAAATTGACTTTCAGACAGTACTGATGTAATAGTAGTAGCTAAGTGTGTAACCTTGTATAAACAGTTGGATGAATGAATAAGAGTTTTTGCACCATTCAAGTATATGTGTTCAGTTGTTGATACCGTTAATTCATAACTTCAGGCCACGAAAATGGAAAGGAGGGTACCATATGCATCCTAGATATGGCGCAAGCCAAGGAGTCCGGTAATGTCATCACAGGTATGACAATTACAAAGACAGTAAATTAGTGATTTATTAGGACTCGATGCTATTACGAGAGGTGATCTCAGGTACCTTTCCTGTTGATGGTGTTAGTGCTTCCGTATTGTTCGACTCAGGGGCTTCGCATTCTTTTATTTCCTCGGCATTGCTAAGAAGCTAGGGGCTGCCCCCGAAAAGCTTTCAGACTTTTCAGTCACCCTTCCTTCGAAGGAGAAAGTAGGTTGCATCCAACAGTACACGGGGTTAGAGATCAGCATTATGACTGAGACCTTTCCCATCGATCTGATTGAGTTCAAGAATTTGGGATTCGACATTATAGTGGGAATGGATTGGCTACAGAAGCATAAAGGGCCGCCTTCATTGTGCAGAGCATCGTTTACTACTGAAGGGGCCGAGCGGCAAGACAGTGTCGTACCGCAGTGTGAGGAGAGAGCCGACTATCAAGATCGTGTCGGCATTGTCCCTGATGAAGGACATTAGGAAGGGCCGACAAGCCTTCCTCTGTTATGTACAGGACACGAGACAGAGCGACGTGATGGACTTAGACATTCCAGTCGTGGCAGACTTTCCCGACTTATTCCCTGATGAGCTGCCAGGCATGCCGCCTGTGCGCGAGGTTGAGTTCGCCGTCGACTTGTTTCCAGGTACGGGCCCTATTGCTAAGGCGCCATACCGTATGGCGCCGGCTGAGATGAGGGAGCTGAAACTACAGCTGGAGGACCTCCTCGACAAGGGATTCATTCGACCTAGTGTTTCTCCTTAGGGTGCTTCAGTACTGTTCGTCAAGAAAAAGGATGGCAGTATGCGACTCTGCATCGACTACCGCGAGCTTAATGCGGTCACGGTCAAGAACAAGTACCCGTTGCCACGGATAGATGACTTATTTTGTAACACCCCTACTGCTAATACCGTCATTACCGTCCAATCTCCTTATACAATCCAGACTCACGCAGCGGATACTTACATACATACTGTGGGTGATACAATGCCGTTAGCCACCCACGTGACTAACAAGGCTACTACTACTGCTACATACAGCATCGGTCTGATGGACCGGAATATCCGAGTACTACGCACTTACAATACATATTCCAATTACCAATTCCAATACTAAAACTTCCCATTCATTACAATACTCCATAAGTTCAATACAATGTAATACACCGAGTTTACTAAGATCCTTATACAGATAGAATACCTCTTTCAATTCCATACATACTCATTAAGAGTCTACATCTACCCATTCCTCACAACTACTTACTTCCTAAGTACAAGGGTGTGCCATTTAGTACACCTCTACATTCTACTTCTAGCTATCCAAGTGTAGCCACCGGTCTCTTACCTTGACCATATCCGCTTCGGGTACCTGCACACTAAAAACGTTCCCCGAGGGGGTCAGCTTTCGCTGAATATGATAACTGTATACCCCGCGCACTAGTGAGGGTACGCCGACCACTTGGTCGAATACATGCGATTGATTTCACTCAAACATACATGCATACATGCTCTTATACATAATATTACAATACATTACGCAAGGAATACATACATACACTTCAAGACATACTCTTCAATACATACATGGTAAATCATACAAGCCATCAGATATATACTTACCTTCCGAAATTCACAATACGCAATACATGTACAATACATACGCAATATACACAATCCACCATACTTGTTAGCTCATGTTGGTCCACCCGGGTTAATTGGGTGGAGATTACTCTTTTACTCGTTTCACAGTACTTACACATACATACTCATACTCATACATACTTACTTACTTACTCTTACTCATGTTAAGTCGTCGGGACCTCCGGCCGGGGACTACTCCGTCCCACCACCGGGATTTACTTGGTTCACCAATCCAGGATGCTACACATTTAAGGGATTTGGGCCGTGGACTAGTTTAAGAACCAGGAATCGGATCCAACTCTTGTGTCTCCTCATCCTCACGCATGGCCGAAGCTATATCGGACTTCTACTCATTCCAATTTATTCCTTACTTATGTTAGGAGTTAGGTAGTTAGGAATTAGTAGAAGTCATTCATTCAAGCCACATACACAAATACATTGCTCAAGTACACATCCATACAATATATAATACAATATACAAATACACTACGGGATACATTACACTTCATTCATTCATATATTTCATGAATTATACAAACTATTGTTCAAGACAATTATCAAGAACAATATAAACAAGCACATGTAAGTGCAATATAGTCCGATTCATGCATTTATCTTATTAGGCGATCAAATGAGCACACAAATCGGGGTAACCAGATTAGGATACAGGGCATGAAGAAATCATACCTTTCACCATTGATTTCGGACTCACCGACTCCTCTTCGGTGTTCGACTAATCAAATCCTATCACATACATACAGTTGGGTGGTTAATTATCCATAATTAACCTTACTCATTACTTTACTAGAGTTCCTAGTTTATACTTACTAATTCTTCATTGTTCAAATACCTTTACTTATGTTACTTACTTAAAATTATTTCCTAAGCTTGTTTATAGCCTTAATGACCTTTAAACACCATTAATTATGTCTTAATTATCTTATAATATCATTACCCTTCATTACCCTACCTTAGATTAGCTTTAAAATGGATTCTGTGAAGAAAATGGGGTGGTCCTGGTTTGTGTCCTGGTTTACAAACCCGGACCATCTCTTCAGAGACGTTTCTGTCAAGTTTTTATGGTGGTGGGGTTTGTGTACCAGTTTACAAAACCGGACCATCACTTTAGAAAATTTTGTCGTATTTTAAGGTGGTCCGGGTTTGGTACTTGTTTGCAAACCCGGACCATCCTTCAGCGATACTTTCTGTCAACTTTTGAGGTGGTCCTGGTTTGCGTACTGGTTGCAAACCAGGACCATTCCAGCGAGAAGGCATTCTGCCAAGTTTAAGAGGTGGTCCTGGTTTGCGTACTGGTTTGCAAACCAGGACAAATCCAGCCTGTTGCAAATTTACAGTTTTTAAGCTTTGTTTCAACTTCAATCTTTTACCAAATTCTTCCCCATTATTCTTACATATAATCTAGCATATTTTAGCATTGATTAAGCACTTTAATCTAGCCTAATCCACTCTATCAAAATCTGTTACAAAATACACTCCACTGTAAGTTTTTTCTTCCTGTTACAATTTTCCCTTCTCCATTGATGCTACAGATTTTCCTTTTTTTTCTTCTTCCACTAACTCAATGACTCTTGCACTAGCCTAACTTAGTTTTACAATTCCCAATACACCATTACAACTCTACTCAACTACACTCTTTCTTCCCGTTACAAACCAAAGTGAAAATCACATTTTTCTCTGTACACTCCTTTGTTCTCTCTTTACTAACAGCACACAAGGCTCTAAATTCCTAACCCAATTTTGACAGAGGTTCCCTACATTACTAAGTGTTCTCACCACACAATTTTGCACACTCAACATAGTTCACAACCTGCTCACAATCCACATTACTCACATCACATTCTAAATACTTGCCACCAGCTTATACTCATACAACTTCTAATACTTACAACTCTTAATATTCACACCTAGCATATTCATACTTGTTTTCAAAAGCTTCAAACTACAACTACCATTCACATTAATATACCATTCACTTCCTACGGTTACGGTGGTTTAGTTCATGGCTAAAACAATATACCTATACATACACAAACATAAAAAACTTTACAGAGACATCTCTCACCTTGTGTTCTTTGTTTTCTTTTTTTTTTCCTTTCTCCTCTTTTTCTTTACAGCTCCTCTTTCTTTCTTTGTTTTCTTTATTTATTCAAGCCAAGCTACCATGTAACAAGGCACACACATACACACCAAACTAATAAGTTTCCTACGTAGGTTTTTTTACCCTAGATCATGATAACCATTTAAACTCTTAGGAACTCTTACCTTCAGCTTCTAATGGAGTTTTTTGAGTAGAGAGTGACAAGGCTTCAACTCCGCTTTGAAGTGCCAAACCGGCTGAGTAATGGAATAGGGGTACATTACGTGAGTTTTGTATTTTTGCAAGGAAAAGAAGAAAAGAGTGAAGCTTTGGTCTACTTCTTACCTTAGAATATGGAGAAGAAGATAGATCTTCAAATGGTGCCCTTCAAGTTCTCAAACGATTATACCCTCAAAAATAAAGTTGGAGTTTTAGATTTTGAAGGGTGTAGAATAATCTCCTAAGCGATACGAATCCAACGGTATAATTTTTATAGCATTTGGTGGTGGTTTAGGCTTTCAAAAATGGAGAGAAAGTGGGCTGTTTGTGAGTGGCTCTCAAATCACCATCGCTGGAATCAGAGAGGAGAAGAGAAAATAGAGAGGAAGAAGAAGAGTGCTGTACGTGGGATTTGTGAGTGAGGGAGAGAGAGTTACTTTTTGACTTTTAATTTTGTTTGTCTTTTGTACATAAGAAGAGAATAAGAGAGTGTGAGAGAGAGCACAAAAACGGCTGCACCCACACACACAAACTCTTTACATTTTATTTTAAAAGTGGACACACTACTTTGTTTTAATTACACTCTCACCCCACAACTTCCCATTTTGACAGTTTTTACTATTTTCTTTTTATTGATATTATTGGTTCTAGACCTTCACTAATGTTTATTAATGACTATTTAGTTGACCAAAATTATACGAGTCTATTTGACCCGCTTTAAAGTCGCGTTTTCACGGTACCTCGAAAAACGCGCTTATGTTCGTTTGTGTTTTAATCCTTTTATGGATCCGTTTTCTTCGGGAGTTGTTCCCATATATTATTTAGGTCTTATTAAGCCCTTAGAATCCATATAATATACTACCGAGGTCTTATACTCCTATGGTTATTCCACGCTTATTTAGCGTTTTCGCTTTCAAACGTTTCTTTATTCTTTGGATTTATTTTTCCTTACCAACATTACTTAGGCGTCATTAGGCCCTTAAACACGTATTCGATTAATTTTAATCCCTATATTTAGGTTCGGGGTATTTCATATTTGACAAGCTGAGAGGGCCAGTGTGTTCTCGAAGATAGAATCTCAGATCTCTGGCTACCATCAGATTAGGATTCCAGAGGGTGATGTAGAGAAGACAGCTTTCAGGACACGGTATGGACACTACGAGTTCACCGTTATGCCATTCGGATTAATGAATGCGCCAGCCATTTTCATGGATTGATGAACCGTCTCTTCAGAGACAGCTTGATAGTTCAGTTGTGGTTTTCATCGATGATATCCTGATTTATTCAAAGACCAGGAGGATCATGAGCTACATTTGAGGCAGGTTTTGAGTATATGAGAGAGAACTAGCTGTATGCCAAGCTCTCGAAGTGTGAGTTATGGTTGGACAGCGTGTCGTTCCTTGGACACATTATATCAGCGAGCGGGATATCTGTAGACCCTGCTAAGATTGAGGCAGTGAAGAGGTGGCCGAGGCCGAAGACAGTCACAGACGTCCGTAGCTTTCTGGGTTTGGCCGGTTATTATAGAAGTTCGTGAAGGACTTCTCCAAGGTGGCCAAACCGATGACGAATCTCATGAAGAAGGAGTCCCATTTCTTATGGTCTACCGAGTGCGAGCAGTCCTTTCAGACACTGAAGGATCTTCAGACATCGGCACCCGTTCTTACTATCCCTGAGGGCAACGATGGGTTCGAGGTATATTGTGATGCCTCTGGAACCGGTCTAGGCTGTGTGCTTATGCAGCACGGGAAAGTAGTTGCTTACGCATCCCGACAGCTGAAGAAGCACGAGGTGAATTACCCACACACGACCTTGAGTTAGGCGCAGTAGTCTTCGCTTTGAAGATCAGGCGACATTATCTATATGGTGTGTGACAGTCACTATCTACTCTGATCACAAGAGTTTACAGCATCTCTTCTCTTAGAAGGAGCTGAACATACGACAGAGAAGATGGGTCGAGTTCTTGAAGGACTACGACATAGACCTGAGGTACAGGAGGGCAAGGCGAATGTAGTAGCCGACGCCCTGAGCCGCAAAGCTCATTCATTGTTTACACTATTAGCGAGCAGCAGTATGATTGATGAGATACGAGCCGCACAGGAGAGTGATCAGTATATGCAGTAGTATCAGGCAGAAGATGTCAGAGGGTTGTTTGAGAGTCAGAAGTATGACTTCGAACTGCGTGATGATGGCATGATTCGACTGAATGGCCGGTTATGTATTCCAGAGTCTTCTCCTGATCTGAAGGAGAAGATACTCCAGGAGGCTCATTGCTTGTCCTTATCCGTCCACCCCGGTTCTTCGAAGATGTACAAGGACTTGAAAGTCCATTTCTGGTGGAGCGGATGAAGAAGGATGTAGCTGACTACGTGGCTAGATGCTTGACCTGTCAGAAGGTTAAGTTTGAGCATAGGAGACCCGGAGGTTTAGTGTAGTCTATGCCTATTCCTTGCTGGAAGTTCAAGGACATCTCGATGGATTTCGTTGTCGGTCTCTCACCGACTAAGGGAGGACTGAACACGATTTGGGTCATTGTGGACCGTCTGACGAAGGTGGCGAAGTTTGTTGCTATGAAGGATACCTGGAAGGTCCCGAAGTTAGCGGACTTGTTCCAGAAGGAGGTGATCCGGCACCATGGCGTGCCAAAGACCATTATGTCTGATAGGGACCCTCGATTTTTGTCCAGATTCTGGGGACAGGTTCAGGAAGCCTTGGGTACGAAGTTGAAGCTTAGTACGACATTCCATCCACAGACCGACGGTCAGAGTGAGAGGACCATCCAGACATGGAGGACATGCTAAGAGCATGTGCCTTGGATTTTCAGCGGAGCTGGTTAGAGCGTCTACATCTGATAGAGTTCGCCTATAAAAACAGTACCACTCCTCGATACAGATGCCACCGTTCCAGGCCCTTTATGGTAGACCGTGTAGCACTCCTTATGCTGGGATGAGGCCAGCGAGACTACGCTTCTAGGACCAGAGTACCTAGAGCAGATCAAGGAGGATGTCCTACAGATTCGAAAGAACATGAGGGCAGCTCAGGCCGGTAGAAATCATATGCAGACACCAGGAGGAGGACATTGAGTTCACTACCGACGATATGGTATTCCTCAGAGTGTCACCCATGAAGGGGATCTTCCGGTTTGGGCAGAAGGGCAAGTTGAGCCCGAAGTTTGTTGGACCTTATGCGATAGGGAGCGAGTGGGCCCGTTAGCCTACAGACTGGATTTACCAGCGGAGCTCGGGAGGGTGCATGACGTCTTTCACGTTTCACAGTTGAAGAGGTATGTGCCCCATCCATCGCACGTTTTGCAGCCGGAGACTTAGAGTTGGACCCCGCTCTACGATATGAGGAAGTACCACTCCGCATTCTCGATACGAAGACGAGGCAGACTAGGAACAAGACCGTTAGCAGGGTCAAGGGTCTTTGGTCGAACCATGAGGTGGAGGAGGCTACATGGGAGTTAGAGGACTCCATGAGAGAGAAGTATCCAGCACTCTTTGAGTAGTAGCTGTGATACTTATACGGGTTCGTGGTCAAACCCTTTTTAAGGGGGGTAGACACCACTTGGCTTACGCATATGTTATGCATTAGGTTTTGTTTGTTGTGGTGTGTTGGTAGTATGCTATGTCATACATGTTTGTTTGGATTATTGTATGTTTGATACATCTTATGTATGTGCCTTTGTGCACCTGTCTGAATATATATATAGTACCGCTGAGTACTTTTGTTGATGAGTTGGATGTGCACCTTGTTTAGTGCTATGATAAGAATGAGATTATACCATGAGTTTTGACTATTGATATGTGCTGTATCAATCATGATACATATAGACTAGGTCTGAACCTAGTAGGAGTTACTCCCTAGCGATGGTCTGATTGATTACTTAGTGGAACTTGATTCCTTAGGTGAACTGTATATGAGTAAGGACTTCGGGGACGAAGCCTTTTAAAGGGGGTAGACTGAAATACCTCTAACCTTTAAAAACATAATCAAATGATCTATTAATGATCTAAGATGGTTAATAAACATCTAAATACCATTGGGAAACAATCTAAAAGATCTCAACAAGGCAAAACATGCTTTAAGATCGGTAAAGCCAAAAAAATGTGCTTTAACACACCATAGAGATTGTATGACCTCAAATAGGATCCAAAGTGGATTCCTAAGTATTATAATGAAGTAATGAACATTATAAAACCATTCTCAAAGGAAACCAAGCTCTAAAACATGTTCTAACACAAAATGTGCTCTAAAATTCCTTAAAGCACGGTTTTGAGAAAATTGACTTCTGAGTGGGTTTGAGTGTTTTAAGCATTGGATTAGACCTTGATATACTAATGTACTATAATGTACCACATTGGGAGGTCTAAATCCAAAATTTCAAAAAAAATCGAAAATATGGCATTCATTTGTGAATAGTAACCCAAATAGTGCATTTTAAGCAAATTGACCAAGTTTGGTCAATGGTCAAATAATTGACCCTCTAACCCTTGGGCTGTCGGCAGGCAAGGAGATTAGAAGACAGCTCATTCTACTTTAGTGCTAAATATCTTCCTAATATGACGAATCACCTTGTTACTATTCCTTTTATACATTTTAACCATTTAAACACCTTCCTCTCATTCTCTTGCCTCTTGTCCCATTCCAGCCAAGCCATCAGCCCTTCCAAACCCTCTCAAGTTGTGTTCTTGAGTATGGAAGACAAATCAATCTCTTAAGCACCTAAGGTAATGGTTTAAGGCATATTTTAGCTCTTTTTCTTCATCTCTTCATTACCTACACTTGGAGCTCATGATCTATCACTTTTATGGCTTATTCTCAGCATTTTAAACCTGTAATAATCTTCAATCTCGGCTGAAGCAAGTCTAGGGACCAAGGTTTCCAAAATTGCATTTTAAGGTAAAAAAACATACCTTAAGCATCTCCTTTCTCCATATGGTTTTCTTCTTCTGATTTTTATGAGTTTATTCAATCATAATCTTCATATTTACATGTTTATTCAGTTAGTTAACATTGGAGCAAGGGTGGCCGAAAATCAAAGGAAAAACCATTCTTTAAGGCATTTTGCTAAGGTAAAACCTATTACCATAGCAGCTTGTTGTTGTCTAACTATTTCCTATGTTTATATGGTGAATTAACACCATTGTGTGTTTAATTCAGGCGCGAAATCCTTTGGAAACTTCCTTGCATTTTTAAGGTGATTTTTGCCTTAAATCTTACATTAATTGTTCTTTATGGTTAAGCTCATGCTTGGAGTATAACCATATCTTATTTTGGTGTATTAAACATGTCTAAATGATGTGGTGATTTTCCTCCAAGCTGCCGAGTTATTACAAGGGATAAACCAAGGTATAAACACCTTAAACTTATGATTTTATGATTTTTTTAGCATATATATTATATGTGCCGAGAGTGGAGTTAATTATATGGGTTATTTTAACCTAAGAATGGAAAAAAATGACTAAGATAAATTAAGCTAGTCATTTAAGTGATTTAATTAACATAATGGTCAAATTATGACATTATGTGGAAAAATAATTAAGCTACAGCAAGGCCGAGAACTTATAGTATAATTTGAGCAATTTTATGTGTAATTTTATGTTATAAAGCAAAGTTGTAATAAGGCCATGTCATTAGGCCATTTTAATTTAAGTTTAAAGCTTATTTAGTTAATTTATGCTTATATAATTAAGTTTGGGGTCAAATGCTAATTACTAATAAAATATAAACCCGCGGGCTTAATTTAGAGGAATTTAGGGTTTTTAAATGAATTTAATAAAAATTATAACATTTTATAAAGTTTTGGGTCAAAATTGTAAAAATAGAAAAGTATTGGGTATACTAGGTAATTACCGAAAGTTTGGTCCCAATTTGGTATTAGAAGTCAAGGTTGACTATATAGGAGACTTTGACCAAGTTTGGAGAATTTAAGAAATTAAAATACTACCTTATATTAAGATAGTTATTAAATTGTAAAAGATTTATAAGAGATGGGGCTATAATGTGATTTCCGAAACTTTGGGGTACTAAAAGGATTTAGTACAGTCCTTAAGTTATTAGGAATTTTTAGAAGTTTATTTGGTTAAATTTGGATTTTATATGAATTATATAAGTATAATATGATATTCTATAACATTGTTACAAATGGTTAACATATGGGTAAAACCCGAGAATTATAGAAAGTATAAGGTTAGGAATGATATTTTTAACCTTTTGGTATAGTTTGGTAATTTTTGGAGTTATATATAAGGTTTTATAAAGATATATGTATAATATATAGTTTTAATGACATTAGAAAACTATGTATTATAAATTCGGGAGATTTGGTAAATATACAAAGTTTGGTGATGGGAATTTAATTAAAACAGACCTAGGGTCTGTTCGGAAATTATGACCTTTAAAAACTATAGGTTATAATTGTATTAAGGTTTAAGGATTATAATATAAGGTATATATTATAAGTGTAACAATGAAATATAATTTGGGGTTGATTTGTAAATTAAGGAAGTATAGTGGTAGAAAATAAAAACCGAAAGTTTAATGGGTTGTTTGGTATGTATTAACAATATAACTATAGGTTATAATTGTTTTAATGACATAAATGTCATAATATATGTTATATAGCTATAATATAACATTATATTAATTATGTGGTGGATTTTGTAAATATTTAAAGAAATAGGCGCTGTTCGGTAATATGGGCATTTTTAAATGAAAATTTATAATTTGGTTTTTAATGTTATTAAGGGTGTAACATTTATAAATATAAAATATTCATTAAAGAGAATGGATATGTTATAAAGACTTACCATATAATAAATAGTTCCATAATACATGTATATAAATAAATATATGTTAAGGTGTAGAAAATATAATATAGTTCAATAACCATATACTATCATAATTAAAATGATACAAAATAAGGAGAAAAGAATTACAAACATTAGATATGGAAATTCTAATGTTAAGAGTTACATGGAATAATAAGGATTTATATAATTCAAAGTATTTTTACATAAGAATTATACTCCGTTAAACTTCGAAAAACAAACCTTAGGAAAATAAATACTAAGGTGAAATGTATAATATATGATTAGGAATTATACATGCAATATAGAAACAAACTATATGATATACAAGAGTATACTAAGTTACATGCGATAACAAGTTTAGCATTAAGTATATTAATATACGAGGCAAGACTACGCATGTAATATAACGTTTTTCCAAACCTCGAGTTAAGCCAGAAACCCGACGAACGTTGACAATTAATAACAGGGGGTTAACAGGGAGGTGTTAGTGACGGTACGGGGTACCGTAGAGTTATGTTATTATACGGGATTCTAATCAGTAGCATTATGTATTGTTAGACTATTAGAGACGACACCCGGAACATCGGATCTAGCTGATTCATACTCCACGGTTATACATTTAGGGTGAACGGTATGTTGTTACGTGTCTCTGATTGTCTCTGAGGGCTTCCTCAGTTCAGACTTCTGTGTGATCTGTGATAAAGATTGTTTGTCTGAATGTGTGAATAAATATGCATGAACTGTATATTTATAGCTGCTTATTATTTACTGTTGTTGCGTTAATAGTATTGGTTTATATATGAACCTATATATAAAACGAACTAGCGGCTATGGTGCTATCTTATATGTTATAAGGATCGTCAGAAAAACGTTGTAGCACTAGGATAATAAGATATACATATTATCCGAGACTTTAATACGGAGCACTGGCCTTTCTAAACGCCGCTCTCGTATCTAACACTGGATCCCGAGTTTACAGACTCCGGATTGGACTAACGACCTTAGTCTACTGTGTTATAAAAATTGGATGCGATGCGATGGTATAATTAATTAAACATAACAAAGCCAAGAGGATGTGGCTCTTGGTGCGCGCTGTGATCACAAAAACGATACTAGGATGTCCGCGTATGGGTCTGCAAGTATCAAGAAATTTCCCGTGAGCTAGGATGGCTCGTTGGTCGGAGACTCTACCGCTGGAGTGGCTACTGCCGTGGGTGACCCGCCATAGTATATGGGTAATTTAGAGACTCGTCGTTTTAACGAGGCGTTGTCACTAGGTATAACTGAACACTTATTACAGTTGAGACTTGTACCTTGGCGAACAATATTGGTTTCTATACCAAGGACGGGGATTGATACTTGTTTATTATTCTCATTGTTCCGCCTTGTTGTTCATTGGTTATACTGTGAGGTTTATATTATGTGTATGAATGGTTGTGTTATTGTATGGATATTACTGTTAAATGTTTTACAGTTTAAATATTAAAACGGTATTGCATGTAATGAATCTCATGCTCTCGACCAATTAATTGAGGGGTTTGAGGAGGCATGACGGGGCATGTGATAACATACTCTGAAATACCCCAAACCTTGATATGTGGTTTAAATATTAAACTATGGTATGTAAAGGCTAAAAAGTGCCTTAGAAACATCAGTGAACAATTTAAACCATAGTAAATGCAATAAAGCACTAAGATACAGTTTGAGCAAAAACATGCTCTAAGCTATGAGTGAACTTGGTTAGGACCCAAAGAGCCTACCAAGACTTAATAATATTCAATTTTGATTTAATAAGGCAAATTAAGTCCTTAGGAAACTTTGGTAGACAATGAAACCAAATAAAACACAAAAAAATACCTTAAAGTCAATGAGAGCAAAATGTGCTCTAAGCTTGGGATAAATTTGTATAAGACCTAAAGGTCATACCTATACCTTATAAATGTGTTAATGAACATATTAAATCAATTACCAAAGAAAACCAAGCTTGAAAACAAGTTAAAACACAAAAAGTGCTTTAAGGAGTCTTAAAGCACGTTTTTGAAAAATTGTCTTGTAAATGAGTTTTGAATGGCTAAATGTCCATCATTACTCTTTAACTAACATGTGTACTATATAGTATCACATTTGGAAGTCTATATCAATGGGAAATCAAAATTTTCACTTCTATGTGCCTTGTTTTTATGAATAGTAACTTTTATAAGTTAATTTGTAACATATGTTATTATAAGTAAGTTAATTGGTCAACAAAGACCAAAACACCCTTCTAATTATATGGGGGCCGGTTTTATTATGTGGTGACTCACCACCATGCGCTAGTAAAAAATTAAAGAAAGAAGGAAAGTAAGTGAAAAGTAGAAGTTACCTTTATAACATGTAAATATCTTCCAAAAGCAATTCCAATCTTCATTCTTTCTTTCCCACTCACACCCACCGTAGCCTTCTTCATCTTCTCCCAAACTCCATCGGTTTTGCTACAGCTACACAAACCATACAATTCTCCATCTTCCTTCACTTGTAACTTCTAGCTCCATGATCCAAATTTAATTTCAAGACCACCTTTCTTCTAGTTGGACCAAGCTCTACATTTCTACCTTTTCAACTTCAAATCTTCAAGAACTCAATTTTGGTGCCATGGAGATTCACCATTGAAGGAGCTTGAGCTCACCTTTTCACATATTATTGTTCTCCTTTGCTTCAAGGTAAGGAAACTCAAAGAAAATCCATGTTTCCTCTATGTTTATATGATGTCCGAAAACTCACCTCACAATGGTGTTTCACCTTGCTTGTTTTAGCTTCATTTGAATCTTCCAAGGGCTAGGAGGAGTCCTCTCTTGATACTTATTCAAGTTCTCTTCCAATTCCAAGGTAAAACAATTACCTTAATGTGTTAAAACAATATATGTAACTAGGGTTTACAATGAGATGAAGCATAATGCTTGAACACTCACTCTATTATTTGTACATTGTTTAGAAGTTGACAAACAACCAAACACCCCACCGGTTTTACAAGGAAACAAGAAAGAAGTTTGTGAGGAAAAAGAGGTAAACAAACTATCTCAATATAGTTCAAATGCCTTAGGAAAAATGAGCTTGGTTTGCTTAATAAAATACCTAAGGAGCCAATGGTGAATGACCTAGAGAAACGCTCTCAAGGAGTTTATTAAGGGCATATGTATTGTTGGGTGCATTTACAGGTCAAAGGCATTACTTATGTGGGAAATTCAGTGTTTAAGGTTTATGCAATTTAAGGGCCTAAGAGCCATGTTATTTAAGGGCCTAAGTGCCAAGCGATTTAAGTTATGCACTATATTGTGATGTAGTGCTAAATGTGTGAAGTTTGTGTATAAAAATGTGTTTGATGGATTTTAGGTGTTCTTGAATGAAATAAGGTAAGAAACCTAAGTGTTTGGATGTGAGTATATACAAGAGAAGCTATGGCCAAATTTGGAAAAATGTGTAAGAAGTTCTAAGTGTATTAAGTAAGTTTTGGTGAAATAGGAAGTGTTAAAGGTGAACAGATGTTTTACTTGGGAAGAAAACATGTATTAAGGTGATTTAGAGTGATGCAAGGATTTAGGTATTATCTTGGAAGTTCTAGGAATTCAATGTGTGTTTTTGAGAATGTATTCAAGTCTTGGAGAAGTTTGTTTAAGGTTTAGGAATGTTGATGTACAAGGAAGAAGTGATGTTTAGGTAAGATGTGAAAAAGGAGATTTAGTTAGTAAGAAAAGATAGCTTGGTGGGTGATTTAAGGGGTTTAATACATGGCTAAAGATGTGTTTGAAGTGCCCAAATGAGGTTAGGACATATTAGGATATATGAGGTGAAGTTTGGAGTAAAATGGGCAATGGAAAAATAAGGGTCTGGAGCAGACCGAACTTGCGACCGAACTTGCGACCGAACTTGCAAGTTCGGTCGAGCCCAGTTTACCCTGCGAGAATTGGCTTCTGGAACCGACCGACCTTGGGGACCGGACTTGCAAGGTCGGTCGGGCTTGTATTTTGTGTACGGATTAAGTTTCTGGAATCGACCAGACTTGGCAAGTTCGGTCGGGCTGAATTATCAAAGGGAAGAAACTCTCGGGAATGGACCGAACATGCGACCGAACTTACAAGGTCGGTCGGAGTAGAAAATTTTGACGGAAATGTGTTCTGGAATCGACCGAACTTGGGTAAGTTCGGTCGGTAAGGTCGGTCGGACCAAAAATGTTGTTTATGGTTATAAAATGATATGTAATGATGGGGATTGATTAGTAATGATGTTATAAGGTTGTTTAAGACATGTTAGGTGGGTTTTAATGACAATTAAGTGGGTGAAAAGTTGTATTGAAATGTAAAAGTAAAACAAGTTAAAAAGTGAAGTTATGTAACTAAGTTAACGGGGAAAAAGTTATAAGCATTTGACATTAAGTAATCATGCTACCCCGATGTTAATAAAAATACATGTAATGTTATCAGTTGTTCGAGGATTTGCTCGAGGAACATAAGTGGACACGATAAAGTGGACTCCGGTGACAGGTATGGTTTTCTTGCAACCTGTGTCCTACCGGATTACACCGGCTCGTATGCCAATGTTTTTTCTGCATGTTTGCCACGTTACAAGATTAAACATGTAATGAGTTTACCGCAATTCATTTATGTGGCGAGTTCAACTCCGATACCATTTAACCTCGGAAGTGTTAACCTTAGTTAACTGAGTCTAGGACCACATGAGAGTTCAGTATTCGGAGTAAACGACCCGAACCATGGGACGTTCTAACCATGGCTATGCGTGTGTTAATTGTGTGATATGTGTATGTGAATGTAGGGACCTCCCTTGTATGTTTAACCCAGCTGTAATACTGTATGATGTGTAGATGTGATAGACTCCATAGTGGGGTTCTAACTAATATCTTAAGTAAGTATGTACTAACAGTGGTGAGGAATCCGGTTTGGCCGGTCGCGCATTGTTTGGGAGAGGGTATCCTTCTTAGCCTTACCCTTCTCTTTGTTATGGTTGTTTCCCTCACGGGTTATGATCTCCTATTAGCTTATTCCAAAGCTTAGCTATTCTGACTTAAGATCGGTTTAGGGGGAACATGTGTTTGTATGGTGTGTTCGGGCCTCCAAACCCGAACCATCTTAACTTAAGTTACTCGTCCGACTATTAGGACGGTAATGAGTGTTGTTGTTGTTGTATAACGAGCTTACCATGAGGGTGACATCATTCTCTAGGCTCACCAGTGAATTATCAATGTTTGGGTCGGTTCCTAAGAGAGCCGTTCCCGTTATGTTATGTGTTGTTGTTGTAATGCAATTTCTATTGCGATGTTATCATGTGCACGTCGAAACGTGAAAAGTGTTGTTATGTTTTGTAATGTGAGGAATGTTATGTGTTGTAAGATATGGAGTGTGTGGTTCATGGAAATGAATCCCAGTTTGTGATAAGAGGCGTTTAAGGATAACCCGAATTAAGGGTAAGTGTCGTCTATTAAGGAAGTAGCTCCGTTAGAGGAGGAACACTCTAGAGATAATGAATACCATGAGTGACTTTTCAAGTAAGGATGTATTATCCGTTTGTTTATGTGTAGTGTGTTTACAGTTGCATGCATGATTTAAATATAATCAATCGCATGCTAAGACGACAATTAGTTGTGCGTGGCCCGGTAGCATGTGGGCTGCGGGATTACCATACCAGCAAAGGTGCTGAGCCCCTTTGGGGCCACCCTTTCTCTTCTTTCCTATTTGCAGGTACAAGGAGCTGGAAGCCGTTCGAGAGTAGGACGGGGTAGTTGTTGTACATGGGTAATCGTATAGGTTGTATATATCCAGTAGGTGTAGTAAGACCGAAATTGTTATCGGCATCAATTTGTAAATACTCGGTATAGTTGGAAGGCTTATGTATGTTGGTTGTTGTTAATGAAAAGGTATAGTAATGTACAGTTGCTCGGGAATCTAGTCCATCAGACCGGTACAATGTAAGTGTAATAGCCTTGTTAGCCACGTGGATGGTTAACGGCGTGTAACACCAACGAGTTTAGTTATGTGAAGTAGTGTACTATCCGCTGCATAATGTGGTTATGTGTAGGTTGTTGGATGGGGTGTTACATACTCAGTAGGGGCTGATTCCATACCACAAACCATTTTATTTCAGGAGACTAGTTGGTGGTCGACGCGAGGCGCGACAGTTATAATTACTTTTGACTAGACTTGGTACGGTTTGAGACGACTGTTATTTTGGACTCGGGTTTGTAAACCGAGGTGTGTATTTTGTTTAGACGCTCACGTGTACGGTTTGTAATAACGGTTGTTGTTGGATTTGTTTAAAATTGTTTCAGCACTACTATCTATCTCTTGTGGTCACCGCGGGAATACGTTTCGTGTGTTGACTATCATGTAACTAGTTATCACCCGTATGAGCGAGTGATAACAGTGACACCATTAGAGCGACAGTCTGTTATTTACCGCTGTGATTTAATTATTAAGTACGATGTTTATATATAATTAGGAGCCGGTTAAGTAGGGGTGTTACAAGGACCAAGACCCGGACCAGGTGAAAAAATGACCCGAGAGATTAGTTCTATATTGGTCCGGGACTTAGGGGCCGGACCAAGTCCCGGACCACCCATGAAATTGCACCGAGAGTGTTTTAAAGGATTTAAATGATGGGGAATTGAATGGTAATTGTTTTATATGATGATTTGGACTTGTTTGGTGACATGTAAAGGCCATTAGGGTGATTGAACAAGTGTGAGATTGAATGTGTAAGTTGAGAACTTAAGAACACTTGAACAAAATTAAGATTAACGGGACAACGGGCTTAAGTACGGGAGTAATAGTCATTTACATACCGTATGGTATTGATGTTAATAGAACCGCTTGATATGTTATCAATGATTCGAGAATAAATCGAGGAACGTAATATGACACGTTAGAGTAATTCCATGGTGAAAGGTATGGTTTTCTTACAACTTGTGTTCTACCGAGTTCACTCGGCTTATGTGCTGTTTGCTTGTGTGTCAACCTAACAAGATAAAAGCACGAAAATGATTTTTGCATTTGATATATATATATGTCTTGATGCATGTTGTATGTGCTAACTATCCTTGGTTGATCGTGTGGTCTAACTTAGTGAAATACCCCAAACTAATTAAACATGGATTAAATATTTAATCACATTAATTAAGGCCTAAACATGCCTCAAAAGTCAACTGAGATCAACAGCGGTCAACACAAAACAAGATGTTGCACCCTTTGACTGTTAAGGGTAAATAAATACCCAAATGAACTTCTTAGGACCTAAAAATTTGTCCTAAGTATATTAACATAATATTAAACATATTATAACCGTTGGACAACACTCCAACACAAAGAAAAAGCATTTACATGCTTCAAGGTCAAAAAGGGCAAAAAGGTGCTCTAGGAAAACCTTAAAAATCAAATGACCTCTAAATGATATAAATTGAATACCATGATCAAGTATCATGTAAGGAACACAACAAAACCGTTGTCAAAGGAAACAGAGCCCAGAAACACCTTGCGACACAAAATGTGCACTAAAACTCCTTAAAGCACGTTTTTGTGTAATCGCCTTTTAAATTGGTTTTAAATGGGCTAAAAGGTTATAATTACCTTAAATATAATAAAATATCATATTATATGATATTACGAATTTAATTCCAGAAATTTACAAATTTTTACAAATTTAATATTAAAATATTAATAAAACCCTAAAGTGGGGCCTGTTTGGGTCAACATTGACTAAGTTGGTCAATGTTGACCATTGACCACGAAATGGACTACATAAAATCAGATAATTAAGTCTCTTAATAGACCAAGAGACAAGTCCCATGTGACAATTAAATATAGTCCTTTACTTTTGCATAAAATAACAAAAAAGACATACTTTACCTTATAAAACAAAAAAGGTGGGCTCCACTTACCTTACCCGTGAGCCAGCCGATTTGGAGCCTCCATTTGCTCCTCTTTTCCCTTGTATTTCGGTGCTCCAAGCAAGCTAGCAAGACAAGACAAAAGATGATGACACTTTCATTAGTTAATTGTTGCTAAAGGTAACATTATTTACTCCATTTTGATTCAAAATTGGAATCAATCATACCCTACCTTCCCAATCAAGGACGGCTGCCACCTCTTCTGTCTCCACCGATTTTTCTTCAATTATTCAACACCAATCAATTGGTGATGAGTCATCAAGTCACTTAAAACATAAAAAATGCAAAAAATGTGTTTAAGGCAAAACTAGGTCATTTCTCTCATTAGCTCCATTCCAACCGTGGAGCTCACTGCCAAACTCTCCCTTTGGCTCCTCTCCACCGTAGGTAAGAATTACAAGCACCATTGATGAGGTTTCAAGCTCTAGGTAAGCTCTTAAGGCATAAAAATGCCCATTTTCTTCATCTTTCCTTCCTTTTTCGATTGATCTACACTCCAACCTTTTCTATACATCTATTTAGAGTGATTTGGAGGTTATAGAGGAAGTGTTGGTTTCGTACATAACCAGATCTAAGGAGGAAAGTTCAAGTCTTGACCATTTAAGGTAAAAATGTGCTTTAAGCTCATAACTTTTGATTCCCTTCAAGTTCGGCTGTGAAACTTTGGTCATAGCCTCATCTTCTTCTCCTTTTCATGTAGAATCTGTTGGTTAGCCATTTGGAGCAAGGGTGGCCTAGATCCAAAGGAAATACCCTCTTTTAAGGCATTTTTCCAAGGTAAAACCTAATAACAAGGTAGCTTGTTGAGATCTAGCTATTTCCTATGTCAATATGGTGGATCTAACACCTTTTAGTGTGTTTGATTCAGGTCGAAACCATCTTGAACTCTCCTTGCACTCTTAAGGTAATTTTTGCCTTAAATCTTACATTAAATTACTTCTTATGGTTAGATCTTGCTTGGAGACTAACTAGGCCTTGTTTTCTGTGAAAACATGTAAAACAAGCTGTGGAGAATTTCTACTTAAGGTGGCCGAACCAAACAAGGCTTTACCTAAGCTAAATCAAGGTATAAATCACTTAAAACCTTAACTTGATACATTAACACAAGTTTAAGTGTGTGTATATTAATTGCCGTGAGTGAAGAGGTAAAACAAGGTCTTGTTTGACCTTAAAATGTTTAAGGAATGGTTTAATAAATTTTATAACTAATTAAACAAGCATAAATGTCAAATATAAGACATTGTGTGGAAGTTTGGTAAATAAATGAAAATTATATGGTGAGGCCGAAATTTATATGTATTTTTGGGACATTTATGTGTAATTTATTTTGCAAGACAATGTTTGTAATAAGGCCATGTATTTTAGGCCATTTTATTTATGCATTTACAAGCTTTTATTTAAGCTTAGATGGTATATAATTATTACCGAAATGAATAAGGGGTTATAGTGTAATTAAATTTAAATTTAGGGACTTTAGAAAATAAAGCCGAAAATAGAGTTAAAAAGGAGTAAAATAAAGTTTATAAGATTTTATAAAGTTTTGGGGTTAAATGGTGATTTCTAGAAAGTTTGGGTGCAAACCGTAATTATAAGGAATTGGTGGTCAAGGAAATATTAAGGAGGTCAACATTGACCATGTGCTAGGTTTTGACCAAAATAAATAAGTTAGATAACTTATTTAAGGTTTTATAATAAGTTATGTATTTAATGGTAATATTTTTATAACATATGTGGTAAATATGTTATTACCAAAATAAAGGGTGTACAATGGTATTTTAAACACCCATGGGCTATTAGGAATTTTTAGGAATTATTGAGTTGTTTTTGAATTAAAATGAACTATATATGTATAATATATAGTTATTATGTCATTATGACACATTGGAGAAAAATAGATGGTGGTGGAATGGTAATTACCAAGAGTATATGGGTTAATAAGGATATTATAACCCTTTGGTGAAATTTGGAGATTTTTTAGAATTATATAAGAGTATTTGTTAAGATATGTGTATAAGATATGGTTTTAATGATATGGTAAGACTATATGTTATAAATAGGGCCAAATGGCAATTATAGAATAGCACAAGGGCTGTTCGCAATTTACAAAAAAATAACCATAGGTTATACCTTTTTATAAGTTAGAAATGTTATATTAAATGGAATATATAACATGGTTATAAATTAACGGGTGATTTTGTAATTAAGGGAAACTATGGTTTGTGAAAAAGAATATGGTTTTGATATGGTGCCCATGCGGCAATAAGAAATAGTTTGGTATAAAAACCATAGGTTATTAATTAAAGGAAATAAGAATATCATGTCAAATGATATTAGCATATGGAATAGCATTACATAATGTTATGTGGTCAAAATAGAATTTAAATAAATTCAAGGGCTTAACCGAATTGATAGAGTTTGGAAAATGAATTTTAGACTAAGGTCTATAATGTTATAAATGTTATAACAATTATTGGTATTAAGGTGGTTTAATGAAATTAATACAAATAAGGTATTCACATTAAATGAATGGTGTGACAAACTATAAATGAATGGGATTTATAAACTAAGGTACTTATGGAATAAACCTTAGGAGTTGTAAATGTACAACATAAAATGTTACATAATATTAGGATAACAATCTTAATATAAGTTGTATAATGTAATACAACTAATGGGAATAATCATCTAATAAAAAGATGATAAAATGTAACATAAAATATAAGAGTTTATGAAACTCATGAGAATTACCTACGTGGTAAAAATATATACATACACAAGAATAATGTGTATAAGGTGGATAAATATATTTTGGTTGAAAAAACCATTGATTTGATGGTGGTGGTTATTTAAAAAAAATAAATATAGTTACGAACTATAAGTTATGAATTTTAGAATGCAATTAATACAAGAATGCATGCATACATGCAACTATAGGTTACGTACCTAAACTAGATGTGGATAAGATTAAAAGAAATATAAGGAATTAAACTTAACAGTTGAAATAGTTTTGATGTACGCGTTTTAAGTAACAAAGCCGACTGTTTTAGAAAAACCTGTAACAAACAACTGTAGAAAATAGGGGTGAACTGTCGGGGTTACTTATAATTCGGAAATACCGGATGTATTAGTCATGGAGACTCACTTATAGTTTTTATTACCGTTTAGAGTATACTTCTGACAAGGACGCTTGATGAGCTAACGGACTACACGGAGCGTAGGATCTTGCTGATTCATACTCCACCGTAATACAATCAGGGTGAACGGTATGTAAAGGGTTTGCCGAGTTGACCTAAGGTTGCTCCTTAGGCACGGATTTGGTTGATATAACTTGTATGTTGTTATGTGTCTGGTTGTCTCTGAGGACTTCCTCAGTTCAGGCTTCTGTGCGATCTGTGATAAGATTGTTTGTCTGAATGTGTTAATTAATATGCATGAATTGTATATTTATAGCTGCTTATTATTTACTGTTGTTGAGTTAACAGTATTGGTTCGTATATATGAACCTATGTATATATAAAACGAACTAGCGGCTATGGTGCTATCTTATATGAAATATAAGGAACGTAAGTAAAACGTTGTAGCACTATGATATATAACACATACATATTATCTGAGACTTTTGTACGGAGCATTGGCCTTTTCTATACGCCGCTCTCGTATCTAACACTGGATCCCGAGTTTACAGACTCCGGATTGGACTAATGACCTTAGTCTGCTGTGTTAGAAAATTTGGTAATGCGATGCGATGGTATAATTAATTAATTAATGGAATGGAAGTAAAGCCAAGAGGATGTGGCTCTTGGTGCGCGCTGTGATCACAAAACGATACCAGGATGTCCACGTACGGGTCCGTAAGTATCAAGAAAATTTCCCGTGAGCTAGAATGGCTCGTTGGTTGGAGACTCTACCGTTGGAGTGGCTACTGCCGTGGGTGACCCGCCATAATATATGGGTACTAGAGACATGTCGTTTTAACGAGACATTGTCACTAGGTATAACTGAACAACTAAAACAATTGAGACTTATACAGTGGCGAGCAATACCATGGACGAGACTAAATACTTGTTTATTATTCTCGTTGTTTCGCTTTGTTGTTCATTGGTTATACTTATGGTTATTTCATTGTGTGTTGATGGTTGGATGGAGCCTACAAGGCTAAGGTAAATTAAATATGAGAACTGTACGCTACGGCGAATGTACATTGTACATTATATTGTTATTACTCGATACGTTCGATATATAAATGATTGTATGGAATATTAAATGGATGTTTGGATTGGATGGATGGTTAAAAGTTTATGGATATTTGGATGGTTGATTATGTATACTATACATTTATGCTTCAGTTTTGGTTATAACTGTAAAAAGAAAAGCATGAAACCAATCTAATAATAAGATGGTTAAAATGACAAGTGACCACTAGGGTCCAGGCCCGGCATACTCAGCGTCTATCGCTGATACTACACCATTTCAGGTTGTTGACCATTGTCGGAGCTGAAGAGCAGGAACAGGGTAACTGGAGATGTTGTATAGCAATGAAGATGGTGAATTGTATCATGGTAAGGTTGTGTATTCAGGATTGGGTAGTCGCTCACTTGTCGATGTTTATGGTTATGGACTTAGTATGATGTATAGGAGTTTCTCGTTATCACTGCGGTTAGCAGTTTGTTTATTTTGGAAGTTGGATGTGGTTTGGCTACGTTGCTCGCATGGGCGAGTAATGGCCGGTGACACCCGAGTGAGTTTGTATTTGTTATTTATTTTCCACTGCGAGACGTTTTATTTATTGCTACGTGAGAGATTATATCGTGTTAGTGGTGAGGGGTGTTACTAAAGTGGTATCAGAGCGGAGTACCGCTCTGATGACGAGAGATAATAGGTTAAGACAGTGAGCTTAGGACTTGGGAAATTATGGGAAACATTGGGAAGTACGGGACGATTCGTCTTAGAAAGATACTGTGTCTAGTAACGCAAATTGCGTGAGAGGTTAGCCATAAGGCAACTTGATATCTATTGGTTGTGTACGGTAATTTACCGAGTAATTATGTGACATACTGTACTACAGATGTCTGGTGAAACTAGAGGGCGTGGTACTGGAAGAGGTGGAGGCGGTGACCCCGGCATTACAGGAGTTGCTGAGACGGTTGCAGCCGTTCTTGCACAGTTGGGTACTTAGATAGGAGGAGCACCAGCCCACCCGCCACAGCCCAGGGAAACGAACTGCCTGAATTCAGTTGGCGAGACCCGACCACCTACATATTCCGGGAACAGACCCCGTAGCTTTGGAGCGTTACATTGTTGAACATGAGAAGGCCTACGAAGCTTTACAAGTACCTGACGACAAGAAGGTCGCCACTGCTGCTTTCCATCTGAAGAAGGATGCAGCCAGCACTTGGTAGAGGTTGGTCAAGGACCATCACCTGGCTACGCCCGATTTTCGTGGGCTGCCTTTGTCGAGTTGCTGAGAGGGAAGTACTACCCAGCACATCTCAAACAGAAGAAGCGCCAGGAGTCAGAGACACTGACCCAAAGAGGTCTGACGTGGATGAGTATTACGCTCGATTCATTGGTTCGCTGGACTCCTTTCCCGGTGTGGATTACTCAAAGACCGTGAAGGTCGAGGAGTTCCGGGGAGGACTATTATTTCGCATTCAGATGGTGATGGGTGCTACCCTCTACACTACCATCCAAGTACTAACATGAAAGCCATAAAATTCTTCACTTACTACATTACCAATTAACTTTGTGAGAACTTACCAAGGAGATTCCAGGAGTGTTATGAGGCTGCCTCGAGGACGGAGCTAATGCTCCAGACGGGAAGAGACTCTTGGGGGCAAAGAAGAGAAAGAACCCCGAAGGAGAGTCTGAGGATGGAGGGAGCATCTTCAGGCAAAGGCCAGAAAAAGGGAAAGTAAGGACTTATTCCACTCTAAATTGTTTACCATACTAAATATCTTATAAATACTTGACCCGAAACATTTAAACATGAAGTTTTTCCAAAAGAAAGGGCAACAGGGTCACAAGGGAAAGAAAGGGAAAGAGCCTGTCCTTCAGTTGACCGGCCCAGCTATTGATGCTAAGCTCTGAGATCTACACCTCCTAAGGGTGAGAACACCTACCTCTTAAAATTCAAATATAATCTTAACCTCTATATCAACAGATTTTAACTTAAACTTAAATACTACTATCAGGCACCGGACAGCCCCAGCGCCACTTTTACTGTAAGCGTTGTGGGAAGGACCATCCTGGGGCGACTGCGAAGGCCGCAAGGTCGAGTGTCGGTGCTGCCACAAGGAGGGCCATAGGGAATTGAATGCTGGATGAACCAGAGAGCCGTAATTACAGGCCACCAAAGAATACTTAGAAGACCTCAGCTGGAGGATCTGGAGTACCACGAGGCGGTCAGAATGGCCAGACATCTACTGATGCTGGAGCCTATAGAGGCAAGGGAGTAGATAGGGCATGAGTACCCTAACTCCATGAGACCGCTGGTGGAAGACTTTGTTTACTACTTTGTTATGTACTTACCTTGGATGTTAAACAGACTTATGTTAGTAGTATATGAAGTGTGTAGGGGGACCACTCGCCATTTGTGTTTGACTTTTGAGATATGTGTACTCAGTACCAGTAAGCTTTAAACCTGTGACGGATATATATAATGACACAGATGTTATGCTACATTCATGTAGCAATACTCAAATGACGTAGAGTCAATGAGTCCGGGAATTACTGAACCAGAATTTCCACCTGCATGGCGCACTTGCTATTGCAAGCGCTATGACAATAAACTACTGAAAATTTCATCTGCCTTGCGCACTTGCTACAGCAAGTGCAGCGACAGCAACAGTAACAGCTACTGCAAATGCAACTACAACAACTACTACTCTTTTAACCTTTATAAAAAAATGTTTTCAAACTACCTTTTTCATACAAACCTTGAGATTAGAAACCCATTGCAACCTTGGAAGGACCGTTAGTCCAACCACAGCAACTGCGAAATTATACAACTACTGTGATTGTAAACCACACCAGTTTGATTATTTGGGAACTTTCAGACATGGCTTATTTTTAACCAAATACCAACAGTGTATACCGGCATTTAATGCTAATCACTACCAGTGATGAATGTTTAGTCCTCATGGACAAGCATACCCTTTGTAGATGCACCACCGTCAGTGAGGATGGTTGGGTAGTGAAGAGCCAAGTTGCTCAAGCTATTATGCAATCTGCAATACATCCAATTAAACAGAGGAGAGAACAAATATGAACTATGGATGAGATATGACCGGAAAAAAAAAAACAGGGAGAAAAGGAAAATGTGTTGTACTCAATGAAATCAAAAAAAAGGGAGAAACAAGTTTGCTAATATAGCACGGATTTTACTTACACCGAGTTGAATAATACCAGTCTATGATACCAATTACCACGGTTGCCACAAAGGCGATAGCACTTATTACAGGATAACTGATAACAGGAATTATTACACAAAAAAAAAACAAGCAAAGAGAAAACAAAAAAAAGGGAAGAAGGAAGAAGAAGAAGAAGAAAAAAAAAAGGATATCCATCAAAGGGAGATTGACAAAAGAATACTTCACAACAACCGTGTGACAGACATTACCAGTTTACTAAACGAGTCATGGGACGACCGCACTCCGTTAGGAGCATGTGGGCCTGACAGACTTATTTATGAGTTAGTCGGGTAAGTAGTAATGTATCAGTACGGTACCCCATGCAAGTAGACAAGTAGTGTTAGGAACACGAGAAGTAGTCAACTCCATTCTACGGACAGTAAGACGGATTACCTCGAAGATGGACGAGAAGAGCCGCAGTTAAACCAACAAGCTAGAGAAATCAAGAACCTTCAACAGAGAACAGTAGACAGTATACAGTGAAGACAGGGAAACAGTTCAAGGACAGGAACCCAAAAAAAAAGATCAGGAAAACCCGTTAGGGACGGATAATATGTAGAATCCTCATAAGGATCGAGTAAATTATTACAATCCAGAGGAAATCTACCAGATGATATGGATATAAACGTGTGACTACGCAAGGAGAAAAGATAAAGCTATATGATAGCAGAAACCTTGCTCAAGGAACAATGGATTTGGAATGTACCACTCACAGGATAATTCGCACATCTTTCTATTTGCCTCATTGGATATTAGCTGTTGAGCGTTTACGCCTCTGCACTCTGTATGACTGAGTGTTTTGGTATTGCACGTGTGCAGTTATTAATCTAGTGGGAATGCAGAAAGATAAAGTGGATATCAACACGAGTGTGTTAAAAAAAAAAGAGAACTACAACAGTGTGTTACTCGGGAACAAAACCACCAGGAGACATGGATGACAAACATCATCTTTATGGACATATAGGCTGGTACGTCTTAGTATTACAAAGACAGTGCAAAGAGCACTAAGTACTAACAGTAGCCAATGTCATATTACATCTAAACTGAATGTCAGTGAGAGAAGATACACGCATATATGCTAGTGATCCAAACGAGTGGATTCCCAGCAAAAAAAAAGAGGCAAATTGAGCATATGTTCATGGGTCTGCACCTCATACGGAGCGAGTGGGCCCATAAGAATAAACTTGGGAGAGAGCACAAATAGATTAGTGCCTCACCCTTTATGTATTGTGGAGCCCAGAAGGGCTAGAGTCATACCCGTCTCTCTGATATGAGGATAATCCACGAGTTGGTAAACTCTTCGAGAGCCAAGTATCCAGCGCTCCTTGTTGAGCGGCTGTGGTATACTTGTGGGGTACGGGGGCGTAACCCTTTTTAAGGGGGGTAGAGCCTCTTGGCTATGCACATGTGTGCACTAAATTTTGTTTGTTTAGTATGCATTGCATACAAAGAATTGGTGGTGTGCGGGGCATACGAGGTTTGTTTGGTTGGTATGTGAATTATTTCGTATGCATGGCATACAGTGAATTGGTTTTGATGGTTATGGTTGATACGCGGGGCGTGCGTTGTTTGGTCTGTTCTTGTGTGATGTGCATTGGTATGTATGTATTACGAGATACCTGTATGAATGATGTGTTTACACCAGGTGTGTAACACCTTGCTTATACTATTTGTGATATGTATTCATATTGTTTTATAGAATGTTTACATATGGTATCGCCTAGATACGAAATGAATCATTAGATATGGAATGTGGAACAATGGAACGTTATGGACACCTTAGGAAGGTTGTCAGGACTTGTAGAACTGATAGGAAATAATGGTGCTGATGGATCACCTATATCCATATATGATTGAACTAACGCCACAACGTGATGGCTATGTGCTGTATAAGCGCAATACGACGATGTGTGTAAATGATATATCACATAGATACATTATGGGAATAATGGGTAGTTGTACATTTATATACTTACCTATTTGATTAAGAGACTTCGGGACGAAGTCTTTTTAAGGGGGGTAGATTGAAATACCCCAAACTTATTAAACATGGATTAAATATTTAATCACATTAATTAAGGCCTAAACATGCCTTAAAAGTCAACTGAGATCAACAGCGGTCAACACAAAACAAGATGTTGCACCCTTTGACTATTAAGGGTAAATAAATACCCAAATGAACTTCTTAGGACCTAAAAATTTGTCCTAAGTATATTAACATAATATTAAACATATTATAACCGTTGGACAACACTCCAACACAAAGAAAAAGCATTTACATGCTTCAAGGTCAAAAAGGGCAAAAGGTGCTCTAGGAAAACCTTAAAAATCAAATGACCTCTAAATGATATAAAATTGAATACCATGATCAAGTATCATGTAAGGAACACAACAAAACCGTTGTAAAAGAAAACAGAGCCCAGAAACACCTTGCGACACAAAATGTGCACTAAAACTCCTTAAAGCACGTTTTTGTGTAATCGCCTTTTAAATTGGTTTTAAATGGGCTAAAAGGTTATAATTACCTTAAATATAATAAAATATCATATTATATGATATTAGGAATTTAATTCCAGAAATTTACGAATTTTTACAAATTTAATATTAAAATATTAATAAAACCCTAAAGTGGGGCCCGTTTGGGTCAACATTGACTAAGTTGGTCAATGTTGACCATTGACCACGAAATGGACTACATAAAATCAGATAATTAAGTCTCTTAATAGACCAAGAGACAAGTCCCATGTGACAATTAAATATAGTCCTTACTTTTGCATAAAATAACAAAAAAGACATACTTTACCTTATAAAACAAAAAAGGTGGGCTCCACTTACCTTACCCATGTGAGCCAGCCGATTTGGAGCCTCCATTTTCTCTCTTTTCCCTTGTATTTTGTGCTCCAAGAAAGCTAGCAAGACAAGACAAAAGATGATGACACATTTCATTAGTTAATTGCTAAAGGTAACATTATTTACTCCATTTTGATTCAAAATTGGAATCAATCATACCCTACCTTCCCAATCAAGGACGGCTGCCCCCTCTTCTTGTCTCCACCGATTTTCTTCAATTATTCAACACCAATCAATTGGTGATGAGTCATCAAGTCACTTAAAACATAAAAAATGCAAAAAATGTGTTTTAAGGCAAAACTAGGTCATTTCTCTCATTAGCTCCATTCCAACCGTGGAGCTCACTGCCAAACTCTCCCTTTGGCTCCTCTCCACCGTAGGTAAGAGTTCCAAGCACCATTGATGAGGTTTCAAGCTCTAGGTAAGCTCTTAAGGCATAAAAATGCCCATTTTCTTCATCTTTCTTCCTTTTTCGATTGATCTACACTCCAACCTTTCTATACATCTATGTAGAGTGATTTGGAGGTTAGAGGAAGTGTTGGTTTCGTACATAACCAGATCTAAGGAGGAAAGTTCAAGTCTTGACCATTTAAGGTAAAAATGTGCTTTAAGCTCATAACTTTTGATTCCCTTCAAGTTAGGCTGTGAAAATTTGGTCATAGCCTCATCTTCTTCTCCTATTCATGTAGAATCTGTTGGTTAGCCATTTGGAGCAATGGTGGCCGAGATCCAAAGGAAATACCCTCTTTTAAGGCATTTTTCCAAGGTAAAACCTAATAACAAGGTAGCTTGTTGAGATCTAGCTATTTCCTATGTCAATATGGTGGATCTAACACCTTGTGGTGTGTTTGATTCAGGTCGAAACCATCTTGAACTCTCCTTGCACTCTTAAGGTAATTTTTGCCTTAAATCTTACATTAAATTACTTCTTATGGTTAGATCTTGCTTGGAGACTAACTAGGCCTTGTTTTCTGTTTGAAAACATGTAAAACAAGCTGTGGAGAATTTCTACTTAAGGTGGCCGAACCAAACAAGGCTTTACCTAAGCTAAATCAAGGTATAAATCACTTAAAACCTTAACTTGATACATTAACACAAGTTTAAGTGTGTGTATATTAATTGCCGTGAGTGAAGAGGTAAACAAGGTCTTGTTTGACCTTAAAATGTTTAAGGAATGGTTTAATAAATTTTATAACTAATTAAACAAGCATAAATGTCAAATATAAGACATTGTGTGGAAGTTTGGTAAATAAATGAAAATTATATGGTGAGGCCGAAATTTATATGTATTTTTGGGACATTTATGTGTAATTTATTTTGCAAGACAATGTTTGTAATAAGGCCATGTATTTTAGGCCATTTTATTTATGCATTTACAAGCTTTTATTTAAGCTTAGGTGGTATATAATTATTACCGAAATGAATAAGGGGTTATAGTGTATTAAATTAAATTTAGGGACTTTAGAAAAATAAAGCCGAAAATTAGAGTTAAAAAGGAGTTAAAATAAAGTTTATAAGATTTTATAAAGTTTTGGGGTTAAATGGTGATTTCTAGAAAGTTTGGGTGCAAACCGTAATTATAAGGAATTGGTGGTCAAGGAAATATTAAGGAGGTCAACATTGACCATGTGCTAGGTTTTGACCAAAATAAATAAGTTAGATAACTTATTTAAGGTTTTATAATAAGTTATGTATTTAATGGTAATATTTTTATAACATATGTGGTAAATATGTTATTACCAAAAATAAAGGGTGTACAATGGTATTTTAAACACCCATGGGCTATTAGGAATTTTTAGGAATTTATTGAGTTGTTTTTGGAATTAAAATGAACTATATATGTATAATATATAGTTATTATGTCATTATGACACATTGGAGAAAAATAGATGGTGGAATGGTAATTACCAAGAGTATATGGGTTAATAAGGATATTATAACCCTTTGGTGAAATTTGGAGATTTTTAGAATTATATAAGAGTATTTGTTAAGATATGTGTATAAGATATGGTTTTAATGATATGGTAAGACTATATGTTATAAATAGGGCCAAATGGCAATTATAGAATAGCACAAGGGCTGTTCGCAATTTACAAAAAAATAACCATAGGTTATACCTTTTTATAAGTTAGAAATGTTATATTAAATGGAATATATAACATGGTATAAATTAACGGGTGATTTTGTAATTAAGGGAAACTATGGTTTGTGAAAAAGAATATGGTTTTGATATGGTGCCCATGCGGCAATAATAAATAGTTTGGTATAAAAACCATAGGTTATTAATTAAAGGAAATAAGAATATCATGTCAAATGATATTAGCATATGGAATAGCATTACATAATGTTATGTGGTCAAAATAGAATTTAAATAAATTCAAGGGCTTAACCGAATTGATAGAGTTTGGAAAATGAATTTTAGACTAAGGTCTATAATGTTATAAATGTTATAACAATTATTGGTATTAAGTGGTTTAATGAAATTAATACAAATAAGGTATTCACATTAAATGGTGTGACAAACTATAAATGAATGGGATTTATAAACTAAGATACTTATGGAATAAACCTTAGGAGTTGTAAATGTACAACATAAAATGTTACATAATATTAGGATAACAATCTTAATATAAGTTGTATAATGTAATACAACTAATGGGAATAATCATCTAATAAAAGATGATAAAATGTAACATAAAATATAAGAGTTTATGAAACTCATGAGAATTACCTACGTGGTAAAAATATATACATACACAAGAATAATGTGTATAAGGTGGATAAATATATTTTGGTTGAAAACCATATGATTTGATGGTGGTGGTTATTTTAAAAAAATAAATATAGTTACGAACTATAAGTTATGAATTTTAGAATGCAATTTAATACAAGAATGCATGCATACATGCAACTATAGGTTACGTACCTAAACTAGATGTGGATAAGATTAAAAGAAATATAAGGAATTAAACTTAACAGTTGAAATAGTTTTGATGTACGCGTTTTAAGTAACAAAGCCGACTGTTTTAGAAAAACCTGTAACAAACAACTGTAGAAAACAGGGGTGAACTGTCGGGGTTACTTATAATTCGGGAAATACCGGATGTTTAGTCATGGAGACTCACTTATAGTTTTTATTACCGTTTAGAGTATACTTCTGACAAGGACGCTTGATGAGCTAACGGACTACACGGAGCGTAGGATCTTGCTGATTCATACTCCACCGTAATACAGTTAGGGTGAACGGTATGTAAAGGGGTTTGCCGAGTTGACCTAAGGTTGCTCCTTAGGCACGGATTGGTTGATATAACTTGTATGTTGTTATGTGTCTCTGGTTGTCTCTGAGGACTTCCTCAGTTCAGGCTTCTGTGCGATCTGTGATAAGATTGTTTGTCTGAATGTGTTAATTAATATGCATGAATTGTATATTTATAGCTGCTTATTATTTACTGTTGTTGAGTTAACAGTATTGGTTCGTATATATGAACCTATGTATATATAAAACGAACTAGCGGCTATGGTGCTATCTTATATGAAATATAAGGAACGTAAGTAAAAATGTTGTAGCACTATGATAATAACACATACATATTATCTGAGACTTTTGTACGGAGCATTGGCCTTTTCTATACGCCGCTCTCGTATCTAACACTGGATCCCGAGTTTACAGACTCCGGATTGGACTAATGACCTTAGTGCTCTGTGTTAGAAAATTGGTAATGCGATGCGATGGTATAATTAATTAATTAATGGAATGGAAGTAAAGCCAAGAGGATGTGGCTCTTGGTGCGCGCTGTGATCACAAAAACGATACCAGGATGTCCGCGTACGGGTCCGTAAGTATCAAGAAAATTTCCCGTGAGCTAGAATGGCTCGTTGGTTGGAGACTCTACCGTTGGAGTGGCTACTGCCGTGGGTGACCCGCCATAATATATGGGTACTAGAGACATGTCGTTTTAACGAGACATTGTCACTAGGTATAACTGAACAACTAAAACAATTGAGACTTATACAGTGGCGAGCAATACCATGGACGAGACTAAATACTTGTTTATTATTCTCGTTGTTTCGCTTTGTTGTTCATTGGTTATACTTGTGGTTATTTCATTGTGTGTTGATGGTTGGATGGAGCCTACAAGGCTAAGGTAAATTAAATATGAGAACTGTACGCTACGGCGAATGTACATTGTACATTATATTGTTATTACTCGATACGTTCGATATATAAATGATTGTATGGAATATTAAATGGATGTTTGGATTGGATGGATGGTTAAAAGTTTATGGATATTTGGATGGTTGATTATCTATACTATACATTTATGCTTCAGTTTTGGTTATAACTGTAAAAGAAAAGCATGATACCAATCTAATAATAAGATGGTTAAATGATAAGTGACCACTAGGGTCCAGGCCCGGCATACTCAGCGTCTATCGCTGATACTACACCATTTCAGGTTGTTGACCATTGTCGGAGCTGAAGAGCAGGAACATGGTAACTGGAGATGTTGTATAGCAATGAAGATGGTGAATTGTATCATGGTAAGGTTGTGTATTCAGGATTGGGTAGTCGCTCACTTGTCGATGTTTATGGTTATGGACTTAGTATGATGTATAGGAGTTTCTCGTTATCACTGCGGTTAGCAGTTTGTTTATTTTGGAAGTTGGATGTGGTTTGGCTACGTTGCTCGCATGGGCGAGTAGAGTAATGGCCGGTGACACACGAGTGAGTTTGTATTTGTTATTTATTTTCCGCTGCGAGACGTTTTATTTATTGCTACGTGAGAGATTATATCGTGTTAGTGGTGAGGGGTGTTACACTTAGTGTTGTAGACCGTCTCGTAAATGAGTAATGCATGGTTAGTGGCTCGTAGAAAGAGTCGTCCCACAAATAATGTAAACGTGGAAAACACATGAGAACTATCAATTAGAAAATAACGATAATACAACCTTATGAACTCACTAGAATGTGAGAGAGATGTCCGGGATTAGTAAACTCCCGTTAACGGTTAGAGAACCGAAACGAAACAATCCACGAAATAATTAATAGTGGAAAGATATAAAGAACCTCTATTAAGAGAACATTGATAGTTCAAAGTTATGAACTCAAGAGAAAACTGTAAGGAGTTATATGGGACCATCAAACTCCCTTCGAAAGATAGCCAACCTCCTATAAGGGGATCCGACTCGGTATGAGAAAATGACACGAACGTACAAGTATTTGAAATGTTGAGGCAACCCTTAAATCTGAGAATACAAGAATTCAAGAAAATTCCCTAAGTCATTAGACGACACCGAGAGAGAGATGCTTCTAGGCTAATAAACATAAATATGTTAAGACTCCGAGAGAGGAGTATTTGGGAATATGAGAAGTCTGGTAGAGATACTGACGTTTGTGAGAATAAGGAACTAAGAGAGTAGTTCCGGTTGTTAGTTGAACCTCCCCACCACGCTAGACCCGTGTAGGGTCAAAAACGGGGAAGTAAGACTAGAACTTAATTAAGGAACTAAGATAGTAGTTCCGGTTACTAGTTGAGCCTTCCCACCATGCTAGACTTGGAATTGGGTCAAAATCGGGGAAGTAAGAATAGTAATGTTAGAGCCCGGTGGTGAGTCTTGTGAATGTCTCTGCCCGGAGGTCATGTGTATTTACTTAAGATTTGTTTAAGAGAAGAAGAATTGAGGAAATAAGATTGAGACCTGTAGTGTCTATTGATGTAACACCCCTACCGCTAATACTGTCATTACCGTCCAATCTCCTCGTACTTCCAGATTCACGCAGCGGATACATATTTACACAACAGTGGGTGATACAATGCTGTTAGCCACCCACGTGACTAACAAGGCTACTACTACTACATACAGCATCGGTCTGATGGACTGGAATATCCGAGTACTACACATACAATACATACTCCAATTACCAAATCAAATACTAGAACTTCCCATTCATCACAATACTCCATAAGTTCAATACAATATAATACACCGAGTTTACTAAGTTCCTTATACAAATACAACACCTCTATCGATTTCATAGATACTCATTAAGAGTCTAACCGCTACCCATTCCTCACAAACTACTTACTTTCTAAGTACAAGGGGTGTGCCACTTAGTACGCTTCTACATTCTATTTCTAACTATCCAAGTGTAGCCACCGTTCTCTTACCTTGACCATATCCGCTTCGGGTACCTGCACACTAAAAACGTTCCCCCTAGGGGGTCAGCTTACGCTGAATATGACTTCCGCATACCCCGCGTACTAGCGAGGGTACGCCGACCACTTGGTCGAATACATGCAATTCATTTTATTCAAACATACATGCATACATGCTCTTATACACAATACTACAATACTTTAAGCAAGGAATACATTCACACACTTCATTACATACAAGGAATACAATACAATCCATCCAATACATACTTACCTTCTTCCGAAATACACATACACAATACATACACCATTCATACTCATACACCGTACTTGTTAGCTTCGTTGGTCCACCCGGGTTAATCGGGTGGAGATTATCTTTTACTCGGGGTCAATGACTTACACCAGCCAAGACCATTACTCGTACAATACTTACTTTACTTACTACTTACTCAAGTTAAGTCGTTGGGACCTCCGGGCAGCGACTACACCATCCCACCCCGGGCTTACTTGGTTCACCAATCTAGGATGCTACCCATTTAAGGGGTTTGGGCCATGGACCAGTTAAAGAACCAGGAATCGGATCCAACCTCTTGTGTCTCCTCATCCTCACGCGTGGCTGAAACTATATCGGACTTCTACTCATTCCAATTTACTCAATACTTACGTTAGGAGTTAGGTAGTTAGGAATTAGTAGAAGTCACACATCCAAGCCACACAACACAAATTCATTGCTCATATACACATCCATACAAAATACAATACATTACACAAGTACAATACAAGATACAAATTCACTCCATCATCATTCATATATTCATGAATTATACAAACTGGTGTTCAAGACATTACATATCAAGAACAACTTAAACAAGCACAAGTAGGCGCAATATAGTCCGATTCATGCATTTATCTTATTTAGGTGATCAAATAAGCACAGAAATCGGGGTAACCAGGTTAGGATACAGAGCATGAAGAAATCATATTGCACGTTGATTTGGACTCACGAGTCCTCTTCGGTGTTCGACTAATCAATGCCTATAACATACATGCGATCGAGCGGTTAATTAACTATAATTAACTTAACTCGTTTCATCTTTTATATTTCCCGACTTATAGTTACTATGTCTTTACAATTCTTACACTTACACATTGTTTACTTACTCTTCATACTTTTAAAAACTTGTTCATACCCTAAATGACCTTTAAACATCATTAATTAAGTACTAATTACCTTTATACTATCATTACCTCAATCCCCATCTAAAATTCCATTTTTACACTTTCTGTAGCATTTTTGTGTGGTCAGGTTTGTGTCCGAGTTTGTAACACCAGGACCAACACTTTGGGAACGTTATGTCAATGTTTTTATGGTGGTCCGGGTTTGTGTACCAGTTTACAAACCCGGACCATCACTTTAGAAAACTTTTTGTCGTATTTTTAAGGTGGTCCGGGTTTGTGTACTTGTTTGCAAACCCGGACCATCCTTCAGCGATACTCTCTGTCAAGATTTTGAGGTGGTCCTGGTTTGTGTACTTGTTTGCAAACCAGGACAAATCTAGTGTGTTGCAAATTTCCAGTTTTAAAGCTTTGTTTCAACTTCAATCTTTTACCAACTTCTTCCCCAAGCTTCCTACATATAATCTAGCACATTTTAGCATTGATTAAGCACTTTAAACTAGCCTAATCCACCTCTATCAAAATCTGTTACAAAATAAACTCCACTGTCAGTTTTTCTCCCCTGTTACATTTTCTTCTTCCACAATGCTACAAATTTTTCCTTAAACCTTTACCATTCAATACTCCCTCTACCAATGCTTCTCCAAGCATTCTAAATCCATTACTTTGCCACTCTATTTCTCCTCATTACCTAGACCCTCTTCAAATCTGTTTTCAAGGTACTAAACTACTCACTTAAACTCTCCAAGTACACCTAGTTACCACCTAGGTTATCCCTTCTTCTTCCACATCTAAGTCCTTCAATTTCCATACAAATTTGGGCAGAGGTCCCCATATATATTTTAACATTGCCCACATGCATTCTCAGCCCACACATTCATTCCAATTCCCATATCAGTACCAACATCAAACAACACTATCTCACACATACATTCCCTGCACAAACATACTCATTATCCAATGTTTTCCCAAGCTTTTAAACATCTTTTAAAACCTCCAAAACTGTCACATTCTCTTCCTCATTATACTACAATATACTTACTACTCACATTTAACAATTTATTTACTTATTTTCAAAAGCTTCAAACTATAAATACCATCCACATTAAATACCCATACTCTTCCTACTGTTATGGTGATTTCTAAACCTTGTTACAGCAATGCATTTATACATACACGACATCAAAACTGTACAGAGACTTCTCTTTACCTTGGGTTTCCTTGATTCCTTTTTCTTTCTCTCCTTATCCTTTCTTGCTCCTCTTTCCTTCTTTGTTTTCTTGATTTATTTAAGCCAAGCTACACCATGTAACAAGGCACACGCATACACACCAATACTAGTAAATTTTCTATCTCACGTATTAAACCCTAGATTATGAGAAACCACTTAAAACACTTAGTGTGTCTTACCTTGAGTTTCTAATGGAGTTTTTGAGTAGAAAATGACAAGGCTTCAACTCCTCTTTGAAGTGCCAAACCGGCTGAGTAATGGAATAGTGGTACATTACGTGAGTTTTGTATTTTTACAAGGAAAAGATGAAAAGAGAGAAGCTTTGGTTTACTTCTTACCTTAGAACATGGAGAAGAAGGTAGATCTTGAAATGGTGCTCCTGGAGCTCTTAAACGATAATACCCTCAAAAATAAAGTTAGAGGTTTTAGATTTTTGAAGGGTGTAGAATGATCTCCTAAGCGATACGAATCCACGGTATAATTTTTGTAGCATTTGGTGGTGGTTTAGGCTTTAAAAAATGGAGAGAAAGTGGGCAGTTTGTGAGTGGCTCTTAAATCACCATTACAGTCGCAGGAAGGAAGGAGAAGAAAGAACCAGAGAGGGGTGTGGGTGTTCTGTACGCGAGTGAGAGAAATGTGAGGGGTGAGAGAGAGAGTTTTACTTTTTGACTTTTTTTTTATTCTTTTGTCTTTTGTACATAGAGGAGAATTAAGAGAGTGTGAGAGAGTAGTGTAATCGGCTACCCACACAGCCCATATGGGCTTTTAAAATTTTAATTGCAATAGTGGACACACTAGTTTGCTTTATCTACACTCTCACCCCACAACTTCTCGATTTTTACAGTTTTACTATTTTCTCGTTTAATTGATTTTATTGGTTATAGACCTTCATTAATGTTTATTAATGACTATTTGGTTGACCAAAATTGTTACGAGTCTATTTAACCCTCTTAAAGTCGTGTTTTCCCGGTTTCCTCGAAAATTGCGCTTTAAGGTTCGTTTGTGGTTTTAATCCATTTTATGGATCCGTTTTCTTCGGGAGTTGTTTCCATATATTATTTAGGCCTTATTAAGCCTTTAGAATCCATATAATATGCTAACCGGGGTCTCATACCTCCTATGGTTATTTAACGCTTATTTAGCGTTTTTCGCTTTTCAAGTGTTTCTTCATTTCTTTTGGATTTATTTTTCCTTACTAATATTACTTAGGCGTTATTAGGCCCTTAAATACGGATTAGAATAATCTTAATCACTATATTTAAGTTCTGGGTATTTCAATCTACCCCCCATAAGAACTTTGTCCTCAAAGTTGTTCGAGGTTATAGGTTTACAATGCTTACTCATTCTTACTTGTCTAATACCAAAGGTCACACATTCTTCCTCCTTACAATTCCCCAAATCCATTACTCACGGTCTCTACGTTTCATACCATACAAATGTACTATAATTACTCCAATCCACATTACTACCAACCATTGGTTCCACATTACCAGGTTTTCACATACATACAATGCAAAGCTATCCCCAAAGCAATGCAATACACATACAGTCCCGCAGGCACTCAGGTCATCTAGACACAGGACTCCTCTATGTCCCGCTGCCCTTGGAATAATACAATGTGCTACACTACTATCTTCTCCGGTATAAGCTTCTAACAAATCCTCATTCTCCAATCTAAGGGAAATTCTTTCACGACTACTAATTAGAATTCTAAAACACACAACTCCAAATTCCAATTTATATTCATTACTTCTATCCTATGTGTGATTCTTGTGACCACTTGAGGGGAGCTTCAAGAATCGTTCGACCCTGATGTGATCAGCACCAGTGTTGAACTATCTTTCCACCCCAATTTGTGTTTGGTTTCCCTTGATCTGATCAGGATCAAGTTCGACTTCCCACGTCAGTTTCAAACAAAACAAATAATTTAATTGTTTTCATTTTCCATCTTTTTACCCTTTCTAGTCGTGATACGAATTCATACATCTCCAAGGGATGGAATCAGTCCATCAATCATCCTCACTCTACTTCCCAAATGCTTTACTCCGTGCTTCAATACCTAAATGCTCATTTCCTCAACCTTCACTACTTTCATCCATCACTCTCCAATATTCTAACTAGGGATTACCATACTTGTAAAATTTAGTTGTCGTCAATTTACTTCCAATAATTTACCTCCGAATACACTACTTGTAGGTTCCGTTCATCAACTACTCTCAATTATTTCCTACTACTTCTTTAAGGGATATCATACTTGTAGAACTCCGTCCACTACCCATTACTCTTCTTTACTAATACTCTTACACTAGGGTTACAAGATGGGTACATTCGTCCTATGGTATTTGCATCTCTCGTGCCTAATTACCATAATTTCAATATGAATGAATACTTATGTTTATTTAACATAGGCATCAATCATCAATTCGTTTCTCATTTGTGCTATGCACATTATCGTTTATGTGTTTTCTTCATGAAACTTATACAAAGCTGTTTTCGCTCTACCACCCTTAAAAGGGATTACGCCCACGTAATCTACCATATGTTATTATTATTAATCATTGGTTTACTCAATTTGGGCAATCTGAAGCGTTTTAGCTTCTTTACGGTTTATTACATAATGTACCCTTGTCAAAGGATCCTAATCATAACAATGTTTAGTCTTTGCACCGAGGATTCTATATGAGTTTATTTAACTCATAATTAATTCGGTTCCAGCCAATTAGGCTTCAGGGCATTAATAGCCATTCTACTATGCTTACTAGGTATATTATCCGAGCTAGGGCCCACTAGCTTCTGCTGCGCGACCCTGATAACTTGGGTTATTCACCATTCCTGTTATCCTTAATGTGCTATACATCACCTTTTTATCCCTCTATTGTGGGAATAAGGTTTACTAGTAAGTGCGGTATTCTTTAACCGTGTTTAGATTCGATGGTTTAGATCTATGACCAGCTCTCTGGCAATCTATATTGCATACTATTCGTACTCCCATGATTATTCGTGTAACACCCCATCCAACATTAACACACTTACAATAAACTGCAGCGGAAATATACTTCATCATATTACTTAACTCGTTGGTGTTACACGCCGTTAACCACCCACGTGGCTAACAAGGCAATTACATATACACTGTATCGGTCTGATGGACTAGATTCCGCGACGACTACCCATTACTATCCCTTTCCATTAACAATTAAACATACACATTCCTTCCAACTGTACCGAGTATTAACTAACCAATGCCGATAACAATTTCGGTCTTACTACACCTACCGTATATATCAACTTAAATGATTACCCATGTACAACGACTACCCCGTCCTACTCTCGAAGGGCTTCCAGCTCCTTGTACCTGAAATAGGAAAAAGAAGAGAAAGGGTGGCCCCCAGGGGCTCAGCACCTTTGCTGGTATGGTAATCCCGCAGCCCGCATGCTACCGGGCACACACAACTAATTGTCGTCTTAGCATGCGGTTGATTATATTTAAATCATGCATGTAACTATAGACACACAACACATAACATTCCGCCTCAATGGGCTCAACAAACAGATAACACATACATACTTGATAAGTCACTCATGGTGTTAATTACCCCTAGAGTGTTTCTCCTCTAATGGAGCTACTTTCTTAATAGACGACACTAACCCATTAGTCGGGTTATCCTTAAACGTCTCTTATCACAAACTGGGGTTCATATCCATGAACCACATACTCCGCATTTCACAACATATACATACACTACATAACAACACTTTTCACGTTTCAACGTGCACATAACAACATCGCAATGGGAATTGCAGTATAATAACAATACATAACATAACGGGAACGGTTCTCTTAGGAACCGACCCAAACATAATTAATTCTGTAACACCCCATCCAACAACAACACATAATAACAATCTGCAGCGGAAACTCAACTCATCACATTACTTATTCCAATGGTGTTACATGCCGTTAACCACCACGTGGCTAACAAGGCTAATATATGTACATTTGTATCGGTCTGATGGACTAGATTCCCGAGCAACTACACAATACAAACTCAACCATCTTCAACATTTATTATAACATACCACTCCCCTGTACCGAGTATTTATAAACTGTTGCCGACAACACTTCGGTCTACTACACCTACTGTATACATACACTTAAAAGTTTACCCATGTACAATGACCTACCGTCCTACTCTCGAACGGCTCCCAGCACTTCGTACCGAAATAGGAAAAAGAAGAGAAAGGGGTGGCCCAAGGGCCTCAGCACCTTTGCTGGTATGGTAATCCCGCAGCCCGCATGCTACCGGGCCACGCACGACTAATTGTCGTCTTAGCATGCAGTTGATATATTTAATTCATGCATACAAACCATTAAATTATCTCACATAATATTTCGCCTCAACGGGCTCAACCTATAACCAACACATCCACACCTAACCAACCATCCAATGATTCCTTAAACCCTAGAGTGGCTCTCCTCAAGAATGGAGCTACTTCCTTAACGAACGCGTGTACCCATTAATCGGGTATCCTTAAATGCCTCTTGTCACAAACTGGGATTCATTTCCATGATCCACACATCCATATCCTACAAAATATCTCATTCCTTATATGACAAACATAACAACCTTTCTGGTTTCTACATACACATGATAACCTCACCATCATTCTAAACATCCAATATGTATATATATATACCTTAGCATAGCCAGGGAATTGCATAGCCACATAACATTACATAACATCATAAATTCGGTTCTCACAAGGAACCTTCATCATAGTTAGTCCATACCATGAGCATAGAGATTGTTGCCAAACTCATACCAAGCTCGTTAATTACCTCATCACCATCCTGTTATTTGAATGGTGACTTAACCCAAGGGGTGTCGGATATAGTGATCCCAAGCACACCAAACCACACAGTATGCCCCTATGGCCGACGTGAGTCAGTAAACTAGCTTTGGATAAGCTAAGGGAAGGTTGAAACCAAATTGGAATACCACCTAAACATACACCAAGGGAGCCGAAACTGGATATGATAACGACCCCCACCATCACAGCGTCCCGGCCGGAAACAATCCGGACTCCTCACCCCCCCATTAGCCCATAGACTCTTATAAATAAGTAGTTAGAGATCCATTACGGAGCCTACCACAACCACACACCATACGGTATCATAAACGAGTTAAGCACACAAGGGAGGAGAGAGTCATACATTCATATACAAACATTCACGCACAAACACACATAACCAACTCACGCATAGCCGTGGTTAGAACGTTCCTTAAGTCGAAACGTTGTTACCGGATACCGTTCTCCTACGTTTACCTAATAGAGGTTAACTAGCCCTTCAAGCGCATTCGAGGTTACCGGTTATCGGCACGCAAACATACAATAACAATAACGACTGTAAACTCGTTTCATGATTTATCTCATAACGTGGCAAACATACAGAAAAACACATTGGCATACAAGCCGGTGTAATCCGGTGGTAGACACAGGTTGCAAGAAAACCATACCTGTCACGGAGTCCACTTTACCACGTCCACTTATGTTCCTCGAGCAAATTCTCGAACAACTGTAACATCACATGTGTTTTCATTAACCTCGGGGTTTGCTTGATATTTAATGTCAACGCTTAATTTTCCCCGTTAACTTAGTTACATAACTTAACATTTTTAAACTTGTTTTACTCTCAATTTTAATACAATTTTAGCCCACTTTATTGTCATTTAAAACTCACCTAGCATGTCCTTAACATCCTTATAACATCATTACCTACCAATCCCCATCAACACATATGATTTCATAACCTTAAACCATGTTTTTGGTCCGACGACCACCGACCGACCCACATCTGGGTCGGTCCATTACAGAACCCTTTTACTTCCTACAAACATGCCCGTCCGACCCACGTCCGACCCACCATTCTGGGTCGGTCCATGTGCGAACATTTTCCTTCCTTTGAAACCTGACCGACCGACCCATGTCCGACCCACCCTTTTGGGTCGGACCATTACCGAACATTTCCTAACATATAACAGAGGCTCGACCCGACCCACAAACTGGGTCGGCCCCTGGGTCGGTCGCCTCTTAAACTTACCCAAACTTTGTCAAATCTTCACCAAACTTCTCCTAAGGCCTCTAATGTGTTCTAACATCATTTGGCACTTCAAACACACCCTTAAGATATTCTTAAACACTCACAAAAACTATTTTCCTAATTCCTTAAACCTTTACTTATATCTCCACAAAATTCCTAACACTTACAAGTTTTTCTCCTTATGATTTCTAGGTGGCATTTCACCTATAATGACCAAAATACCAAGGTGTATCCTCTAACCTATACATCATCCCTCAAATTCTTTTCTTACTAACTAAATCTCCTCTTCACATCATAACCTAAACATCATTGTTCCTTGAACATCAACATACCTAACCTTAAACAAACTCCTCCAAGACTTAAATATATCCTCAAAACACACATTGAATTCCTAGAACTTCCAAGATAACACCTAAATCCTTGCATCACTCTAAAACACCTTAATACATGTTTTCTTCTTAAGTACATTCATTCACCTTTTAACACTTCCTCGTTCACCAAAACTCACTTACAACACTTAGAACTTCTTACACCCTTCCAAATTGGCCATAGCTTCTCTAGTATATACCCAATCCAAACACTTAGGTTTCTACCTTATTTCATCCAAGAACACCTAAAATCCATCAAACACCATTTTATACACAAACTTCACACATAAGCACTACATCACAATATAGTGCATAACTTAAATTGCTTGGCACTTAGGCCCTTAAATGCATGGCTCTTAGGCCCCTTAATTGCATAAACCTTAAACACTGAATTTCCCACATAATAATGCCTTTGACCTGCAAATACACCCAACAATACATATTCCTTTAATAAACTCCTGAGAGCATTTACTAGCTCATTCACCATTGGCTCCTTAGGTACTTTAACAGCATTATAAGCTTATCCTCCTGAGGCATTAAACCACATTAAGATAGCTTGTTTACCTCTTTCCCTCACAAATTTCTTTCTTGTTTCCTTGTAGAACCGGTAGGGCATTTGGTTCCTTGCAACAACTAAACAATATACCAACATTAATGAGTATATAAGCTTTAAGCTTTATCTCATTGTAAACCCTAGTTACATATATTATCTTAAGGTATTAACATGATTGTTTTACCTTGGAATGGAAAGAGAGCTTGAATATATATCAAGAGAGGACTCCTCCTAGTCCATGAAAGCTGGAATGAAGCTAGAACAAGGCAATATAATGACTCCATTACGAGTGATTTCGGACATGACAAAACATGAAGGAACTTGATTTTCTTTGAGTTTCCTTACTTGAAGCAAAGGAGAAGGTCAAGGCATGAAAAGATGAGCTCAAGCTCTTCCCAGAGGTTTCTCTGGGCACCGAATGGAGGTTTGAAGTTTTGAAGAGACAAGATTGTAGAGCTTGGCTTAACTAAGAGAATGGTGGTGTTTGTTTTTGATTTGGTTAAGTGAGCTAGGTTTTACATGTGGTCAAAGATGGACTTCCATGGTTGTAGTGATATATTACCGAGCGGAGAACAGAAGAAGAGGGAAGAAGGAGTTGGAACCGTTGTGAATGAAAGGAGGAAAGGAAGGGAGAATGAAGATAGAACTTACTTTTGAAGATATTTAAGTCTTAAAGCAAATAGTAACTATGAGTCAATTTATTTACTTAACAAGTTAACATACTTGGTGACTCCTCACTACAAAAACCGGCCACCATTATGCCTAGGAGGGTTGTTTTGGTCTTTGTTGACCATTTAATTACTTATAACATCATATGTTACAAACTAGTTATAAAAAATCACTATTCTCAATAACAAGGCACATAGAAGTGAAATTTTTGATTTCCCACTACTATGGCCACCCAAATGTGATACTATATAGTACATGTTAATTAAAGAGTAATGATGGACATTTAGCCATTCAAAACCCTTTACAGACAATTTTCAAAAACGTGCTTTAATAAGACTTCTTAAAGCACATTTTGTGTTTTAACTTGTTTCCAAGCTTGGTTTTCTTTGGTAATTGATTTAATATGTTCATTAACATATAAATATGGCATAGGTATGACCATTAGGCCTTATACACATTTATCCCAAGCTTAGAGCACATTTTTGCTCATATTGACTTTCAGGTATTACCTTGTGTTTGTTTGGTTTCATTGTCTACCAAAGTTTCCTAAGGACTTAATTAGCCTTATAAAATCATAATTAAATGTTATTAAGTCTTGGTAGGCTCTTTGGTCCTAACCAAGTTCACTCATAGCTTAGAGCATGTTTTTGCTCAAACTGTGTCTTAGTGCTTTATTGCACTTTACTATGGTTAAATGGTTCATTCATGTTCTAAGGCACTTTTTAGCCTTTAAATACCATAGTTTAACATTTACAAACATACCAAGGTTTGGGGTATTTCAAATTCACTGGTGAGCCTAGAGAATGATGTCACCCTCATGATAAACTCGTTATACAACACTCATTACCGTCCTAATAGTCGGACGAGTACCTTAAGTTAAGATGGTTCGGGTTTAGTGACCCGACACACCACACAAACACATGTTCCCCCTAAACCGATCATAAGTCAGAATAGTTAAGCTTTGGAGTAAGCTAATGGGAGATCATAACACGTGAGAGAAACAACCATAACAAAGAGGAGGGTAAGGCTAAAAAGGATACCCACTCCCAAACACGCGCGACCGGCCTAACCGGATTCCTCACCCCGTTAGTACATTTTTACTTGTAGTTAAATAGTTAGAGCCCCACTATGGAGTCTATCACATCCACACACCATACAGTATTACAACTGGGTTAAACATACGAGGGAGGTCCTTACATACACACACAAATATCACATAATTAACACACGCATAGCCGTGGTTAGAACGTCCCATGGTTCGGGTCGTTTAATCCGAATACCAAACTCTCATGTGATCCTAGACTCAGCTAACTAAGGTTAACACTTCCGAGGTTAAATGGTATCGGAACTAGACACGTCACATATATGAATTACTGTAAACTCATTACATGTTTTATCTTACAACGTGGCAAACATACAGAAAAACACATTGGCATACAAGTCGGTGTAATCCGGTAGGACACAGGTTGCAAGAAAACCATACCTGTCACCGGAGTCCACTCTATCATGTCCACTTATGTTCCTCGAACAATTCTCGAACAACTGGTAACATTACATGTACTTTTATTAACACTGGGGTAACATGATTGTTTAAAGTCTAATGCTCATAACTTATCCCCGTTAACTTAGTTAAATAACTTCACATTTGAACTTGTTTTACTTTTACATTTTAATACAAATTTTCCCCCACTAAATTGTCATTATAACTCACTAGGGTTTACTACTTAAACCACACTTAATTTGTTTTTTTTACATGTTTGGGCCGTCCGACCCACAACTGGGTCGGACCGTTCCAGAAACTTTTTCTGTCTTTCAAATCCACCTGTCCGACCCATGTCTGACCCAAGACCTCTGGGTCGGATCATTCCAGAAACTTACCGTGCTTTGAAAACTTGCCTGTCCGACCCATGTCTGACCCAAATCCTCTGGGTCGGACCATTCCAGAGCTTCATACTGGTGACTTACAGAGGCTGTCCGACCCAACTGCGGGTCGGACCTCTGGGTCGGACCACACCAAACAAGCCCAAAAATTGTCAAACCTTCACCAAACCTTCCTCAAGTCTTCTAATGTTTTTCCAGCAACATTTGGCACACTCAAACCCTCATATAACATCCATAAAACTCATTTATAAACTCCTTAAACATTTACTCATTTCTTACCGAAATTCCTAACACTAATAATGTTTTCTCCTTAATTTCCCTATGTGGTGTTTCATAATTATGATAACCACTATGCCAAAAATGTTCCTTACCATCATAACATCATCTCTCAAACATCCTTTCTTACCAACTAAGTCTCCTTTTCCACATCTTACCTAAACATCATTTCCTCCTTGTACATCAACATTCCTAAACCTTAAACAAACTTCTCCAAGACTTTAATACATTCCTCAAAAACACACATTGAATTCCTAGAACTTCCAAGATAATACCCAAATCCTTGTATCACTCTAAATCACCTTAATACATGCTTTCTTCCCTAGTAAAACACTTGTTCACCTTTAACACTTCCTAGTTCACCAAAACTTATTTAAAACACTTAGAACTTCTTATACATTTTTCCAAATTTTGCCATAGCTTCTCTTGTATATTCTCACATCCTAAACACTTAGGTTTTTACCTTATTTCGGTCAAGAACACCTAAAATCCATCAAGAGTATTCTCACACACAACACTCACCAAATTTTACACTACATCACAATATAGTGCATAAACTTAAATTGCTTGGCACTTAGGCCCTTAAATAACATGGCTCTTAGGCCCTTAATTGCATAAACCTTAAACACTAAATTTCCCACATAAATAATGCCTTTGACTGCAATTACATACAACAACACATATGCCCTTTAATAGTTTCATTGAGAGCATTTTACTAGGTCATTCACCATTGGCTCCTTAGGCATTTTATTAAGCAAATCAAGCTCATTTTTCCTAAGGCATTTAAACTACATTGAGATAGTTTGTTTACCTCTTTTCCTCTCAAACTTCTTTCTTGTTTCCTTGTACAAAAATCAGCAAGGAGTTTGATCACTTGTCAACTTTCTATGCAATATACATATAAGGGTAATGAGCTTAAGAATTCACACTTAAACTCATATACAACCCTAGTTTAACATAAGTGTTTTAATACACTAAAATGATATTTACCTTTGAATTTGAAAGAGAACTTGAATATGTAACAAGAGAGGACTCCTCCTTGTCCCTTGAAGATTGAAATGGAGCTATGAAAGAACAAGAGAAGACACCATCAAAGGTGATTCTCGGTTACACACAAAAACAAGAGGGAATGTTGTTTTTCTTTGATTTTCCTTACCTTGAAGCAAAGGAGAATGACAAGGCATGAAAAGGTGAGCTCAAGCTCCATCAATGGTGAATCTCCATGGCACCGGAATGAGGCTTTTGAAGATTTGAAAAGATAGAATTGAAGAGCTTGTCTCAACTAAGACAAAGGTGATCTTGAAATTGAATTTGGAGCATGGAGTCATGAGTTACAAGCATTCCAAGATGGAGAATGGTATATGGCTGTAGCAAACCGATGGAGAGAGGAGGAAGAAGATGGCTAACCGTGGGAAATGAAAAGGGAAGAAGAGAATGAGGTGAGAGAGTACACTTTGTTAAGATATTTATGTTATAAAGTAAATAGTGAATTTACTTGCTTTTTCATTACTTATTTACTTATTAGCTAACAAGGTGGTGACTCACCTTGATAAAAACTGGCCCCCATCATCTACTTAGGGGTAGTTTGGTCTTTTTTGACCAATTAACTTACTTATATTGACTTATGTCATAAACTAGCATTTTTTTGTAACTATTCACAAAAACAAGGCACATAGTTGTGAAATTTTTGATTTCCCATTGATTTAGACTTCCAAATGTGATACTAAGTAGTACACATGTTAATTAAAGAGTAATGATGGACATTTAGCCATTCAAAACTCATTTACAAGACAATTTTTCAAAAATGTGCTTTAAGACTCCTTAAAGCACATTTTGTGTTTTAACTTGTTCTCAAGCTTGGTTTTCTTTGGTAATTGGTTTAATATGTTCATTAACATATTTATAAGGTATAGGTATGACCTTTAGGTCTTATACAAATTTATCCCAAGCTTAGAGCACATTTTTGCTCTTATTGACTTTAAGGTATTTTCTTGTGTTTTGTTTGGTTTAACTGTCAACCAAAGTTTCCTAAGGACTTAATTAGTCTTATTAAATCATAATTGAATATTACCAAGTCTTGGTAGGTTCTTTGGGTCCTAACCAAGTTCACTCCAAGCTTAGAGCATGTTTTGCTCAAACTGTCTTTATGGTACTTTATTGTTTTTACCATGGTTTAAATTGTTCACTGTTGTTTCTAAGGCACTTTTTAGCCTTTAAATACCATAGTTTAATGTCTAATAAACATATCAAGGTTTGGGGTATTTCAATCTACCCCCCTTAAAAGAACTTCGCCCTCGAAGTTCACACTTCCCACACATCATTGGATTAGAATACAGGGATTACTTATAAAAATAAAACTTTCATAACCAAACACACTTTACATCACACCCTCGGACTTAATGGTCCAGGTAACACATTCACATGCATACATAACATAACATAACATAACATAACATAACATAACATAACATAACTAACATACTTACATGGTAACCTCGGACTCAATGGTCCGGGTATCTTAACAATATTTGCACATACATATCAACCCTTAGACTCTCTGGTCTTGGGTAACATAACAACATTTAGACACATAGGTCTTGATAACATAACAGCCTTTAGACATATAGGTCTATGTAACACAACAACATTTAGACTCATAGGTCTTGATACACTAGTAGAACAATGGGCTTTGGTAACGATGAAAGTCGTTACGAAAAAACAAAATCGTTACTATATTAATCTATTGTAACGACAAAAGTCGTTACAAGTCGTTGCAGGAGAAGGCGTAACTAAAGATCAAAATATTTATTGTAACGACTTTTATTCGTTATTAAAGTTATGTCGTTACTAAAATTATGATTTTATAAACTATAGAATATCAATTTTGATAACGAAGATAGTCGTTACTAAAAATACCTTTAATAACAACTATTTTCGTTATCAAATAATACTTTAGTAACAGTAGTCTTCGTTACCAAAGAGTAAGTTCTTTCTTTTGTAACAATTATAGTCGTTACCAAAAATCTGTTCAAAATAAAAAAATAAAAAAACCAATTCTAAGTTCTTTCTTTTGTAACAACTATAGGCGTTACCAAAAATCTGTTCAAAATAATAGAAAAAAACAATTCTAAATAACCAATTGGACGCTTTATGAAATACCCCTAAATTAATTTAAATTAATTTAGGGGATTTCTTTTATTAAACCTTTAATAATACTATTAAGTATTAAATTATTATATGGAATTATGAATATTAAATTATTATATGGCATTATGAATAAAATTATTATATGGAATTATGAATATTAAATTATTATATGGAATTGTGAAATTTATTTAGGGTTTTCTCCTATTTAACCCTAATTATTATATATTATTATATAGTATTATAAATTTAATAATAAGATTTATAAGTCAATAAATCTTTGGAAAATTACTAAACACTCCAAATATATTATAAAGATTTTAGGAAGTGTTGGAACATTGTTTTGAAACATAAAAGTCAATATAAAATTCTAGAAACCTTAAAGCTTATTAAGACTTGTAAGAGTTGACTTTTTGAGAATGGTCAAACCAGGTCATGAAACCTATACCAATAAATAGGTTATGAAAAACCATGAAGATCTATAAAAAGAACGTCAAAAACGGATCATCCTAGCCAAAGTTATGCTAGATTGAAGTTTTGAATCAAAATTTAAGAGATGCCACGTGTCACTCTGTAATGGGTCGCCCACACTTAGCCGATTTCTTCCCTGAATTTCGGTAACCGATTTCCCTTACTTTGCCCTAACTTTAGACGGCTATAACTTTTACATCTCTCAATATTTTTCCATGCCGTCTTCTCCATTCTCTTCTCCTACAATTCCTCTTCCAACCATTACTCATACAAACCCTAAATCCTTCTGAATCAACCGGAAAATCGAGCCAAAGTAGCCACCTTGCAAAACTGTTTCCAGAATTCCAGATTTCCCTTCGTTTTCAGGTAACTTGCGTCGATCATAACTTCTTCGTTAATCACCAAAATTCGATTTCTATAGCTCGTTGTAAAGATCTCTAATCCCTCTACAATTTTCGTGTTTATGCCCAAGTCTGATTCGTAACCGGTTGGGAGATATAGAGGTCTAAAGTTTCGGTCTCGGCAGCACATAAAATAACACCGAAACAGAGAGGTAAACTCGTGTTTTGTGACTTCAATATCTTTCTGTATGGTGCGAGTTAGGTTTAGTTCTTTCTACCAATACGTAGATCTACATTTGTTCTTTCCAATGAGCCCTTACTCATAATCTAACTCGTTTCGTACTGCTAGTTATAGATCCTCAAAGTTGGCACCACGAACTGGTTAAAGTTCGAGTTTTCCCCAGTTTTCTGAATTGTAATTCACACAATTCGCACAATCCGGTGAGTCTCCAATCAAATTTCTCCGTTGTTGTTGTTCGTAGTCGTGTTTCCGATCTAACCCATGTTTTAATTTAGTCGATTTCGTGTTAGATTAGGAGAATTGGTAAGATTTGTATTCGATTTCCGATATGAACCCTAACTCTCGAAATGATTTCGAATCTTGATATATATTGCATTATAATTGGGGAAACCGGTCCCAATAGAACCGAATTTGATTACGAATCCATAGAAACAAAAATCAATTTCGTTATGTGGATTAGGAGAAATTAACGATTTAGTACTCGGGGGTCGAAGTGTGGTCGCTGAAGAACTTGAGTTTCAGGGACCGTCCGATCAGAGTTTAAAGAATTGGACGGTCCAGATTTGATCAGGTGATTTAAAATTGTTTTAGGTTTTTTATAAATTCCAGTAAATAGTCCTAACTTGTTGGGTTAATTTAAATATCTTCCCGAATGTATTTGACTTGAAATTTTAACCATAGATTCCTTATTTATCTAGTTTATTTTGATTAATTTATGGTTTTGGAGTTTTCAAACATAAGTTATGATTTTTGCAAGTTACGGGTTTTTAGAATTGTTTGGCTAATTTAAAAAGATATTTTATGAAATAAAATTTTATAATATGTCCAAAATGTTATATTACTATATATTTAATTTAGAGATTTTGGACATTGGTAAATGGGTTTAAAATTGTGTTTATGAGTTTTTCATAAGAATAACTTATAATATATGGTTTTTAATGTAATCAAAAATAAAGTATAGTTGATTAATGAACTTTATAGGTTGAGAAAAATATAAGACTAATTAACATTTAATACAGTATGTTTATAAATATTTTGGGTATAACTTTAAGTGAAGTAAAAATTGTTACATATATTTATATATATATATTTATATGAGAGAAATAAATAGAAACTTATATTAAATCAAGGAATTTAACTAAACTACATTTTATTTATTATATAGAATATGTTTTTAAATATGTATTATATTAACTAATAAATAAGTAAATATGTTATAATAAAAAATATATTATGTGAATATGTTAAATATATAAATTAATTAATAATATGATATGTTAAATAATGTATATTATCATATATAATATAATATATATATATATAATAAATAAAAATAAAAAGGAAAGGATAAAACATAATCAGTTGTGATATGAGATAATATACAATAGGAGAGGATAAATATATATTAGATATATATATATATATAATACAATAAAAATAGATAAAGGAAATAACATCCTTGTAGAAATATATAGGAAGGATATATATATATATATATATATATATAATAATATATACGAATAAATAAAATAAAGAAATAAAATACCTTATAGAAAATATATATGAAGGAATTAATGAGTTAACTAAACCTCTACATGATACTAATAAAAGAATATTATATGAGGTGGTATTAATTTATGGTTATAGGTTGAGTTTTTAGTTATCTTTGAATTTCTAAGATTATATAAACAGTATTTAAATACACGTATATATTTAGTCAATGACCACAATGTAAATCTATAATTGGGTTAAGAAATTAATAAGTTGAAATTTAGGAATATTTGTAATTAGTTTACATAAAGTGTTACACAAATAGATCTTATTATATAATTAATAATAAAATGAATGAAATACTTTTACATTTAAATGTTCTTATTATATAAACAATAATAAAATAAATGAGTTACTTTTACATCTAAATGTGAAGAGGATAAATAAGTCTAGATTTAATTATTTCTTAATATTTATAGTATTGAGTAATAACTTAATATTTTAAGATAAAATCATTAAAAGGATTATGATATAAAACTATATTAAACTATGATTAGGAGATTAATCAAAATAATAATCCTTAAGTTTCTTAGAATTAGTAAGCCATATAAAATACATTTAGTACCAATATTCAGGATGTGAGTTTATAAATAAGTGATGTACATAATAGTTAAAGATTTACAAAAAGGTTTGCAAATAGAAATTTGATACTTAAAATCATTGAACCTTTAATTAGATGAAACTAGGTTACATAAGAGATTATATTGATTTACCTTTTGACACTGGAAATAATAATGTGTCATTTGAATATAAGGCATGGGGATTTTTCAGAATAGATTATCTTATTAAATAATTAACAATTTCACTTACGAACCATAATTTAATTCTTTGATAGATTCTACTCTATGTAGATATATTGTCCATCCTAAATACAATAAAGGAAAGTAATTTATTAAGTTATTCTTTTGAAACCTTAGGTTTAGTAAAACAATTTAAAACGTATTTAAGGCTTAAGTTTATTGAAGTTTAGTACAAGAGGATTATACATAGTCTATAGAGTGTATGTGTGTAAGATAAAACATTTAGGAGATTAAAGGTAAGTAAGGATACATAAAAGGTTATCTTAAAACACCTTATTATATAGTTATGATTAAGCAGATAATATACCTTGTGAATAATAAATGTAAGAGTTCGATAAGTCTAAGTTAACTATAATATAGTTGTTTCAATATGAGAGGTAATTCAACATCTTATGACAAGATTATTAGACGGTTATAATAGAAAGTCATTCTGAACTAAGGATATGGTAGTTGAGTTTAGTGGCTCAATTGAGTTATAATAAAATGTATCTACAACGTTATGATTCCAATATACAAGATGTAGATCTTAATTAAGTTATAGGAAAGACTTAATCATAATGGGCTATACAACGTTCTCAGATAACTCAAAGATTATACATAACATTTAAGTGAGGGCTTAAAAGACAATTGAGACTTTGGAATAAGAGTAAGGAGTTTATTTAAGCTTAACATAGGCTACAAGTGATTGATGATAGACTACCTTTAATATTCTTCAGAGTACTGTTGATTGTTTGCGCAAGTTGACTAGAATTGCTACAACGTTACCCAGGTACGATTTCTCGTTCTCAGCTTGTTGTGTTTTGGACTCTATGGAATGTTTTGTACGATTTCTCGTACTACGATATTTGCTGATTGACTTGTGGAATGTTTTGGAAAACGCTAACTGACTTTAAGAGGAATTTCTAAAAAGGAAATGGTTGTGTGACTAACTCAGCTTGTGTGACTAACTGAGCCTTGGATGTGAAACTTACACGGGTATTGGTTCCTTCTATTTGGTGCCCCGTTAGACATTGACTGCCTAGGGTTTACGCTTCTGCACTCTGTAGGACTGAGTGTTTTGGTATTGCTCTGGGTAGTTGGTGATCTAGTGGGAATTTGGAAAAAGGACAATCTTGGAAATCTTTCTTTGAACTCTGGATATTGTTTCATCCATGAGCTGGTTCTTGAGGTTTCGACGTGCGCGCGTCTTCAATGGTAACAGTGAGGGGCTGTATATCCCTGTCCCAGAAAGGGACGTGATAGACAGTGAGTGGCTGTATATCCCCTGTCCTTAGTGGACGTGATAGACAGTGAGGGGCTGTATATCCCTGTCCTTAGTGGACGTGATAAACAGTGAGGGGCTATATATCCCCTGTCCTAAAAGGACGTGATTGGCGGTGGGGGCCATCTCTCCCAGTTGAAACTATTCCACTCTTGAGTTCTTGGTTCTTGGATCTGTTTAAACATTCCTAGTCCTTTGTGGCTATCTGAGTTTTTCTACTCCTAACGGGAATTGGGTTTAACTAAGGAAATGGATGCTTACTAACTATGTGGTGTGACTACTTAAGTGGATGACTTGGTTTGGAAGTTCTCTATCTCTATCTTTGTCTTGTTTTCTTTTCTCTTTAACTTGATTGTTTTGAAGTGCTTTATCTCTGTTTTACTTTTAAGAGTTTGTTTCATGTTACTGTTTATTTTGAAGAGTTATGTTTTATAAGTTTGTTTTTGGAGAATTGTACCAGTTCCATTCCAGGGAACTGACCCGCCCTTTCGGGGTGGGCTGCTTGGTTTCATCTTGCAGGTACGATTGATTTACAGGTGGCCACGAAGAGAATGAGCGTTTGGGATGGGACTAGGTTTGTGGAGAGTTAATGTGTTTAATTTCTATTATGTTTGTGTTAAGTTTTTTCGAGTTCAGACCGTAACTTAGTTAATTGTAATGGTTGTAATTGGTGATGTTGGTATCGGGTGTTTGGAGCCCGATGGTCTGTAGCACCTTTAGTTTATTTTCCGCTGTTGTTTTATTATTATAGGGGTGTTACAGAAAGTGGTATCAGAGCGTAGTTACGCTCTGAACCCGAGAAAACAAGCCGAGTGAAATACTTAGATTATAGGTGCACTTAAAACTGGGGAACTGGGGTTAAATTGGGAAGTGAGGACTCCAGTAAGGCACGACTCCTAACCCTTTTTGGAATTGTGAATGATTCCTTTACACACTTTCCTTTGTGAATGTCTGTTGAGTGTGATGTGTTGTTTACCGTTCCAACAATAAACTACAGAAAATACATATATATATATATATATAAGTTTGGTACATCCTATATTAAGTACGATAAGATTTGGTTGAGATAAACAAATATTAAGCTATTTTTCAAAAGCATACTCATGGAGAATACATTGCTAAAAATGCAATCTTTTAAAAGCTAGTACACAAATTGCTAGAATTTTAAAGAATACTTTTGGTTGAAAACAGTATACAAATAGAACTTTACATAAAAATAGTATTGATATTATGTGAAAGTACTTCAACTCCTTTAAAGTTTGAAAATAAATCTCATGAACTACTTGGTATCAATTTATTACCTAAAGATAATGTTTAAGATAAATCTTAAGACTAGAAAATTATTAAGCTAACAAGAACTAGTAGCGTATTAGAAAAGATCAACATCTGAACTTGTAAAACACATTAAAACTCTATGTTAACTTTAGAAAGAAAACACATAAACCTAACACTCTACGGGAAGTGCCTGGTGCGACGAACTCCTAGGCCAAAAGTAGTGGGGGGTGCACACCCACTGCTGGAAGTTTAGGGGCTAGACAAGCCTTGTCATTTGACCAAAAATAATCTTCCATGGAAGTGATGCATTATGTTGAACTTGAGGAGGATTGGTGGTAAGACGTTACCGTCATGAAATCTTGAGCTAGGCATATTTCATTGCTAGCCACAATGAACAATTCAAAATTTATATCTTAATATCCAGTATTAAATTCATACATGTAAAGGATTTATTGAGTTAAATCTTTGGTGAAAATACCTATATATGGAGGAAGGGAATTTAAAATTTGGGTACTTCAAGGTAGAACATCTACCCCTTGTTGAATATAAAAACCATTAAAGGAAGTTTCTTAAAGATTAAGTGAAGAGAACAGTAACACTAAACTAAATACCATTGATCCTTAAATACTCGGAATATTGAGCATCTAGTGAGAAATTGAGAATTACTTAAAGATTTGGAAATCCTCATGTTTATTTAGAAGTTTAACCTTATACATAGATAAAATCTTAGAAGTCACACTAAGAGTGATAATTACAAAAGCCACCATTGTCTAAAGGAGTACTAAGATTTAATAATCAGGAGAATACTTATATAGAACAAACCTTAAGAAAAATAATTACCAAGAGTGAGTGAGTTTTCATTAGACTAGCTCATTTGACTTAAAATTTATATAGAGTCCCTACCTTAAAAAAAAATATAATATATAAATTTTAAGATAAAGGAATCAGATTTTGGAAGAACTTCCTAAAATTCTGCCTTGAGTGAAGCCATATAATAAGTAAATTTTATAAAGTAAACACTGAATGAATAGTCTAAAATACGATAGTTAATTATAAAAAAAAACAATTGAAACTTGAAAAGTCACAGGAATATTTATCTTATAGAGTTTTAACATATGGTTGACTAATAAACCTTTGAAGAAATTTTGGAAGATTATTGAGGATTATTAAATGATCGGGAATATTATGTTAAACTACTCAAGTACGTTACACCTGGTTTATAGCTTGGTAATATAATTGATATGATAAATGATCATATATGGACATATAATTCGTATCAGTCATTAAATGAACGGATAATAATCATAAGATAAAATCTTATAACCACCAAGGAAATACAATACATAACAATCAAGAGATACAGATATATGTAACGATCATAGATAAAATCAACGGTGCAGTAAATTCACAACAAAGCTGGTTAATAAGGTGTTGAATTCTTTGAATGTGCCGTTAGTAGCGGTACGAGGGCGTACCTTAGCTCTTTTAAGGGGGATATGCTGGCATACTCCTCATTCGTTATCTCATCCGGATTATGCCTGTTGCATTGTTAGTAAAAGGAGAACAGTATTAGCAGAATGAGAGGTGTTTGTATGTGCTTGGTTTTACATTATGACTCAGTATGTGACTTTGGATTTTCATCATGGTATATCCTGGTTCAGTTTGATTTTTGAGTAATCTTGGTGGAATGTTGTTATGGAAATGGATGGAAATAAAGGATTGGTTTGGTATGGAATTTCATTGGAATTATTATTATTGTCTCAGCACACCCGTAGCGGTGTGAGTGCCTATTAGTTGATTTTTAAACTTCGAGGCGAAGTTTCTTTTAAGGGGGATATACTGAAATACCCCTAAATTAATTTAAATTAATTTAGAGGATTTCTTTTATTAAACCTTTAATAATACTATTAAGTATTAAATTATTATATGGAATTATGAATATTAAATTATTATATGGAATTGTGAAATTTATTTAGGGGTTTCTCCTATTTAACCCTAATTATTATATATTATTATATAGTATTATAAATTTAATAATAAGATTTATAAGTCAATAAATCTTTGAAAATTACTAAACACTCCAAAATATATTATAAAGATTTTAGGAAGTGTTGGAACATTGTTTTGAAACATAAAAGTCAATATAAAATTCTAGAAACCTTAAAGCTTATAAGACTTGTAAGAGTTGACTTTTTGAGAATGGTCAAACCAGGTCATGAAACGTATACCAATAAATAGGTTATGAAAAACCATGAAGATCTATAAAAAGAACGTCAAAAACGGATCATCCTAACCAAAGTTATGCTAGATTGAAGTTTTGAATCAAAATTTTAAGAGATGCCACGTGTCACTCTGTAATGGGTCGCCCACACTTAGCCGATTTCTTCCCTGAATTTCGGTAACCGATTTCCCTTACTTTGCCCTAACTTTAGACGGCTATAACTTTTACATCTCTCAATATTTTTCCATGCCGTCTTCTCCATTCTCTTCTCCTACAATTCCTCTTTCCAACCATTACTCATACAAACCCTAACTCCTTCTGAATCAACCGAAAATCGAGCCAAAGTAGCCACCTTGCGAAACTGTTTCCAAAATTCCAGATTTCCCTTCGTTTTCAGGTAACTTGCGTCGATCATAACTTCTTCGTTAATCAACCAAAATTCGATTTCTTTAGCTCGTTGTAAAGATCTCTAATCCCTCTACAATTTTCGTGTTTATGCCCAAGTCTGATTCGTAACCGGTTGGGAGATATAGAGGTCTAAAGTTTCGGTCTCGCCAGCACATAAAATAACACCGAACAGAGAGGTAAACTCGTGTTTGTGACTTCAATATCTTTCTGTATGGTGCGAGTTAGGTTTAGTTCTTGCTACCAATACGTAGATCTACATTTGTTCTTTCCAATGAGCCCTTACTCATAATCTAACTCGTTTCGTACTGCTAGTTATAGATCCTCAAAGTTGGCACCACGAACTGGTTAAAGTTCGAGTTTTTCCCAGTTTTCCGAATTGTAATTCACACAATTCGCACAATCCGGTGAGTCTCCGATCAAATTTCTCCGTTGTTGTTGTTCGTAGTCGTGTTTCCGATCTAACCCATGTTTTAATTTAGTCGATTTCGTGTTAGATTAGGAGAATTGGTAAGATTTGTATTCGATTTCCGATATGAACCCTAACTCTCGAAACAATTTCGAATCTTGATATATATTGCATTATAATGGGGAAACGGTACCAATAGAACCGAAATTGATTACGAATCCATAGAAACAAAAATCACTCAATTTCGTTCTGTGATTAGGAGAAAATAACGATTAGTACTCGGGGGTCGAAGTGTGGTCGCTGCAGAACTGAGTTCAGGGGACCGTCGATCAGAGTTTAAGAATTGGACGGTCCAGATTAGATCGGGTGATTTATAATTGTTTTAGGTTTTTTATAAATTCCAGTAAATAGTCTAACTTGTTGGGTTAATTTAAATATTCCCCGAATGTATTTTGACTTGAAATTTTAACCATAGATTCCTTATTTAATCTAGTTTATTTTGATGTAAATTAATATGGTTTTGGAGTTTTCAAACATAAGTTAGATTTTTGCAAGTTACGGGTTTTCTAGAATTATTTGGCTAATTTAAAAAGATATTTTTGTGAAATAAAAAATTTATATAATATGTCCAAAATGTTATATTTACTTATATTTAATTTAGAGATTTTGGGACATTGGTAAATGGGTTTAAAAATGGTGTTATGAGTTTTTCATAAGAATAAACTATAATATATGGTTTTTAATGTAATAAAAAATTAAAGTATAGTTGATTAATGAACTTTATGTTGGGGAAATATAATAAGACTAATTAACATTTAATACAGTATGTTTATAAATATTTTTGGGTATTAACTTTAAGTGAAGTAAAATTGTTAAATAGTTATAATATATATTATATGAGAGAAATAAATAGAAACTTATATTAAATCAAGGAATTTAACTAAACTACATTTTATTTATATATATAATATGGAAGCAAATATGCTTAACTAAAAACTAAGGGAAATACTTTATTTTATAAACCATAAATCAGTTGTGGATATGTCTAAAGATATTAAATATAATTAAATACAATAGAATTTCTTAAAGAATGTTCTGGATAAATCTTAATATATGTAGATATATATATATATATATATATATATATAAATACAATAAAAATAGATAAAGGAAATAACATTCCTTGTGAGAAATATAAATAGGAAGGATATATATATATATACGATAAATAAATAAATAAAAGAATTAAAATACCTTATAGAAAATATAATATGCAGGATTAATGAGTTAAACTAAACCTCTACATGATACTAATAAAAGAATATTATATGAGGTGGTATTATTTTATGGTTATAGGTTGAGTTTTTAGTTATCTTTGATTTCTAAGATTTATATAAACAGTATTTAAATACACGTATATATTTAGTCAATGACCACAATGTAAATCTATAATTGGGTTAAGAAATTAATAAGTTGAAAATTTAGGAATATTTGTAATTAGTTTACATAAAGTGTTACACAAATAGATCTTATTATATAATTAATAATAAAATGAATGAAATACTTTTACATTTAAATGTTCTTATTATATAAACAATAATAAAATAAATGTGTTACTTTTACATCTTAATGTGAAGAGGATAAATAAGTCTAGATTTAATTATTTCTTAATATTTATAGTATTGAGTAATAAACTTAATATTTTTAGATAAAATCATTAAAAGGATTATGATAAAAAACTATATTAACTATGATTAGGAGATTAATCAAAATAATAATCCTAAAGTTTCTTAGAATTAGTTAAGCCATATAAAATACATTTATTACCAATATCAGGATGTGAGTTTATAAATAAGTGATGTACATAATAGTTAAAGATTTACAAAAAGGTTTGCAAATAGAAATTTGATACTTAAATCATTGAACCTTTAATTAGATGAAACTAGGTTACATAAGAGATTATATTGATTTACCTTTTGACACTGGAAATATTAATGTGTCATTTGAATATAAGGTATGGGGATTTTTCGGAATAGATTATCTTATTAAATAATTAACAATTTCACTTACGAACCAGAATTTAATTTTGATAGATTCTACTCTATGTAGATATATTGTCCATCCTAAATACAATAAAGGAAAGTAATTTATTAAGTTATTCTTTTGAAACCTTAGGTTAGTAAAACAATTAAAACGTATTTAAGCTTAAGTTTATTGAAGTTAGTACAAGAGGATTATAATAGTCTATAGAGTGTATGTGTGTAAAGATAAAACATTTAGGAGATTAAAGGTAAGTAAGGATACATAGTTATGATTAAGCAAATAATATACCATGTGAATAATAAATGTAAGAGTTCGATAAGTCTAAGTTAATATAATATAGTTGTTTCAATATGAGAGGTAATTCAACATCTTATGACAAGATTATTAGACGGTTATAATAGAAAGTCATCTGAATAAGGATATGGTAGTTGAGTTTAGTGGCTCAATTGAGTTATAATAAAATGTATCTACAACTTTATGATTCCAATATATAAGATGTAGTATCTTAATTTATGGGAAAGACTTAATCATAATGGGCTATACAACGTTCTCAGATAACTCAAAGATTATACATAACATTTAAGTGAGGGCTTAAAGACAATTGAGACTTTGGAATAGGAGTAAGGAGTTTATTTAAGCTTAACATAGGCTACAAGTGATTGATGATAGACTACCTTCAATATTCTTCAGAGTACTGTTGATTGTTTGCGCAAGTTGACTAGAACTTCTACAACGTTACCCAGGTACGATTTCTCGTACTCAGCTTGTTGTGTTTTGGACTCTATGGACTGTTTTGTACGATTTCTCGTACAACGATATTTTTGCTGATTGACTTGTGGAATGTTTTGGAAAACGCTAACTGACTTTAAGAGGAATTTCTAAAAAGGAAATGGTTGTGTGACTAACTCAGCTTGTGTGACTAACTGAGCCTTGGATGTGAAACTTACACGGGTATTGGTTCCTTCTATTTGGTGCCCCGTTAGACATTGACTGCCTAGGTTTACGCTTCTGCATTCTGTAGGACTGAGTGTTTTGGTATTGCTCTGGGTAGTTGGTGATCTAGTGGGAATTTGGAAAAAGGACAATCTTGGAAATCTTTCTTTTGACTCTGGATATTGTTTCATCCATGAGCTGGTTCTTGAGGTTTTCGACGTGCGCGCGTCTTCAATGGTAACAGTGAGGGGCTGTATATCCCCTGTCCCAGAAAGGGACGTGATAGACAGTGAGTGGCTGTATATCCCCTGTTGTTAGTGGACGTGATAGACAGTGAGGGGCTGTATATCCCCTGTCCTTAGTGGACGTGATAAACAGTGAGGGGCTATATATCCCCTGTCCTAAAAGGACGTGATTGGCGGTGGGGGCCATCTCTCCAGTTGAAACTATTCCACTCTTGAGTTCTTGGTTCTTGGATCTGTTTAAACATTCCTAGTCCTTTGTGGCTATCTGAGTTTTTCTACTCCTAACGGGAATTGGGTTTAACTAAGGAATGGATGCTTACTAACTATGTGGTGTGACTACTTAAGTGGATGACTTGGTTTGGAAGTTCTCTATCTCTATCTTTGTCTTGTTTTCTTTCTCTTTAACTTGATTGTTTTGAAGTGCTTTATCTCTGTTTTACTTTTAAGAGTTTGTTTTCATGTTACTGTTTATTTTGAAGAGTTATGTTTTATAAGTTTGTTTTTGGAGAATTGTACCAGTTCCATTCCAGGGAACTGACCCGCCCCTTTCGGGGTGGGCTGCTTGGTTTCATCTTGCAGGTACGAATTGATTTACAGGTGGCCACGAAGAGAATGAGCGTTTGGGATGGGACTAGGTTTTGTGGAGAGTTAATGTGTTTAATTTCTATTATGTTTGTGTTAAGTTTTTCTCGAGTTCAGACCGTAACTTAGTTAATTGTAATAGTTGTAATTGGTGAGTTTGGTACCGGGTGTTTGGAGCCCGATGGTCTGTAGCACCTTTAGTTTATTTTCCGCTGTTGTTTTATTATTATAGGGGTGTTACACTTTATTTCATCGAATATGTGTTTCACCACAACAAATTCGGCAAATTCATCAAAGTAACAACATTTGGCAGATTCCAATATCAACACAAATGTACCCTTCTGAATTAAAGAAAGACCAACAGTAGAAGCAACAACAGCATTCAGCAGAGTTTCCACAACAAAATCTTCATTTTCATGTTCTAGGCTAGACAGACTATTTTCAGCATTTCCAAAAAACAACTTTCTTCTGCACACATGGGATCACACACATGTGTTGGTTCAGAAGAGACAACAGATGTCACGTATCCTTAGGGTTCAGATGCCACAAACATTCTTGAATCATACCTACAGAAGAGATAACAAATATCTTAAGAATAAATGATCACACATGCACATATTACGACTAAGCGGATGAAAACAGAGGCTAGTTTTAGAACAAACAGTTATTAATATTAAAGTAAACACCTCATATTGATGCATTAGAAGCCACATTTCGTTGTCATAGCCTTTTCTTCAGTTTCCTTGATGATAATTTAATCATGCATCATAAGCCAATTACAAAGCGCTGCATACAGAAGTTTTTTTTTTTACAAAGCTAGTGGCAGCTAATGGAACTCATTATAGCAGAAGCAGCTTATCATTGATGGTAGTGATAAAACAGAATCTATACGACCTTTTACTACTTTGCAATATAGAAGCCATCATATCATATCCCCTGTTTTCTTTGGGCCTCTCTGTTTTGGTCATATGCAGCACTCAATCCACATAAATAAACTATTCATGATTTTCAGCAGGTTTGATAATCAACATCACAGCAACTCAAACATGATATATAATGCATAAATAAACTCTTCATTTGGAAAGAGAGTACCTATAATCATATCATTGGATCAGAAGTCCAATCCTCCACATCCTCATACAATGAGGCAGATGTAGATGACTCATTGTCTCTCGCAGCCAACATCGATAAAAGTTCTGTTCGTAAATTCTCATATGCCTTATTGTTCTCTTCTTCTCGCCTTAGACCCTCAGCCTTTAAATCTTCAACTTCTTTTTTCAAATCTGAAATTGTTTGTTGTTGCTGTCGATGATGTTCAGCGGCAATGAGAGCACGCTTCGAAGAGCCTTTATATCCATTTCCTTTGCCCTTCACATAGTCAGCCCTTGGCTGAAAAACTTTTAGCAACATTTCTTCTTGGGTCATCATTGTTGCTCCCTCTTTTGAAGTTTCATCAACCATTTCTTTGAGTTTTAACTGCATCAAGTTAATTAAGCTATGAAAGTTATAAGAAGAAAAGTTAATAACAAAAACTTGCTTGAAAGATATAGAGGTTTACATACATATATATCATCAGAGCCCCTGTCTTCCTTCGAGTACTCAAGTTGTCCGGTGGATTTATTGAGCTTCGTATGTTCTTTTAGCCAGATAATGTTGGCAGTAGGTTTTACACCACCATTTTCCTTAGCCTGAACAAACCATACAAAAACATATTGAATATACAAATCCTGCTTGTAACAGTAGCAATGCGAACAGCAGTACAGAATCTTAAAACAAAGCCTACCTGTAACAAATCATACAACCCTAGCAACTCATCTCTAATTTTCTTAACCTAAGCCTAATGTTTTTATCAATCCAAACTGTAGTGCGGAATCTTAAAACAGTAGCAACATGTTTCATTTCAGCAATATGAGAATTTCCAAAATCAAAAACAATTGAAACTCAGATGGATAATTAAATGGTGGCAGTTACTAATCTACAACAGCAACTACATAACCCAATTCCACTGTTTATCAGCTGTTGTAGCAGTACAAGCAGAAGTTAAACAACATCAATAGGTAGCACCGTTTTAATATTAATTCGTATGATACATAATTATCATTTCAGAGCTAAAACATCTTGACAGTTTCATAAAAAATCAATGCACAACAGTGCAAACATTTTCAGATCCGATTTTGAGCATACAATCTACCTGTTAAACGTCTCTTATAAAGAACAGAACACCACCATATATGAATGATGGTTTATCACAATGACATCCTCAATTCAGCGGGTGGACTACTATGGATACTCCATTCTATTGGTGCATCTTAAACTAAAAGAAACTAATGAAAGTTCCAAACAAATTTTTATTCTACTAAAGCGTCACACTCACCCCACATATGTATGTCCTTAAACTAAAAGAAAATGATAAGTCAAAAACCACAAAAGTCATATATTAATAGTCCTTAAATTAAAGAATATAATCAAAGCTTACCAGCAGTTCCTCAAACTCAACAAATGTCATATTCCCAGTGGTATGCCTACACTTTGATTTCAACCGATTCTGAGAGTTTGTTTGGCTTTTTTGCTGCAAAAACAATAATTGTAGTCAAGCTATACACAACTACACTCAACATATTAACTTATTTTTGCAATAATAATTAAACATACAGCAAATTCTGGTGCAAGCAAACAGAGCCAAACAACTCCTCATTGTTCAATTGATAACCCTTTTGGTTTATGCTTCATACGCTCTTCATCTGTCTCATAGCTTCTGTATATTTTGCTCAGACGGGATCTCCAACTACGAAATAGTCTATGCATAGTTCCCTCACAATATTCTTGAAACTTGAAAGTGGTTTGGGTCTGAAGAATGTAGTTGAAATCTCTCCTAGATTAAAGAAATATTTAATGAAGATGTAAAATAAATGAAAGAGTAGTTCATTAACATGACTATTAGAACTAAACATGTAAATAGTTTAACCAATCTATGACAATAATCTGACTTAGTAAAATAATTCCTTCCTATAGCATACCTCAACTTGTTTCAGCATTATTTCACCATATGATTCGAGCACTTCCTCCCAGCTCCTTCATCTACTGGTGGCCTTGTAGTTCGGCTGTAGTTCTCACAGTATAACCGCAATGATTTGCTAGATCCCGAGCATTAGTGCCTAATGCTTGGCTAATGTTATCCGGTATAATGACTTCAAGTTTTTTTTTACCACCATTGGTTTTCTTATGAAGTTTCATCCCTTTGTAGCTCCCTCTCTGTCCTTTCTTTCTTTTCATAGAATTCACTACAATAAATAGCAAATTAGAAGAAAAAATGCTTAACATAAAAGTATCTAGACTACACAAATGTAATACCTTCTATATCTGCTTGTTGAACTACACCAACTTCTGGTTGCAAGCCATCATGGTTGACAGGTGGTGTGGTGATGAAGCAATAGAAGAGGCAGCTACATCTTTCCGTCTTTCAATTCTACTTCTTCTTTTTCGTTGCATGAATGTTGCAGATCCTACACCAAATTTAGACATTAGTTTTTGAGAGTATTAATGACCTTTTATCTAACAGTATATACCTTCACCTATAGGTGGAGATTGTAGAAATCCTCTATCTCTATTACTTTCAGCTACTATGTATTCATCAGTCCTTGTTCCATACCTCTGTCCACAAGTGCTGTTTTACCAATACAATGATCAAATAAGAAAAATGAGACAAGCAAATTAAAAAAACTAGTAAAACTCAAAATAAAACATATTCTCAATTCAAAGAATTTAAAGATAACACAGCCAACATGTCCATATATGCCACCTTCAGAATTTAAAGATTGAGCTCCTATTTGTTGTATTGTACTATTGTCATCCATCATCAATGAAGCTTTACCTCTTCCATTTCCTCCTCTTTCTCCCATCACACCTTAAAGAAATAAATTTTTGATTAGTTTTGCAAATATAAAACCTATCAAAACTCTAATAAAGATTGAAGCTATAAAAGGTAATGAAAGTTGTACCTTTCCCTATCCCCATCAAGCCTTGAAATTCATTGAGCTGAGATTGCATGGAACTTTGTTGTCCTTTTCTTCCTTGCTGCTTGTCATACTACTTCCACCTCTTCCTATACTACCTCCTCTCATTCTTACCATCACCCCTTCATATTCATGTATAAAGACAAGCATTAATAAAAGGATGTCATATGAATAAGTGTTCTAAATAGAAAATCATATGAACAAACACTGATAAAATGAGATCATATGTGCACCACAACATTACAAGAATCCATTTTGTGCAGGCATCAGATCAAGACTCAAGAGCGAGGAGCATTTCAATCAGATAGGAAACAAGATATAGTGGCTCCGTTCAAAGAGTAACGTCCACAGACTAGCGTCCACATGTAGATTCTTCATTAAATATGAGCTTAAATAATCTACCTGACAATAGAACTCTAGGATGAGAACGGGAGACTAGCACTGGTCAGAGTAACTAGTAACCATACTGCGGGCGGGATGGAGATGAAATCATTTTATGAAGATAATGTCACGCTACTAATTAATGGATCCAGATTCCATACAATTTATTATTTCCTGGAGCATTATAAATGATGAAGATAAGCTAATCGATTGATCATTCAAACTACTAGCTAGAAACATTTAGACTTGGCACAATAGGAAGAGATGAGACCAAAACAGTAGTAGTTACTTCAATCTCATCATGTCTTGTTATTCTCTTTCTTAGTCTCTCGTCTTGCTTTCCGTATGTCAGTGCCAGCAGAGTATACCTTGAAGATGCAAAGATTGATTCCACTAATCGAGCTCAGAAGTTCTTTAACGTCATCCACCAGTGTAGTTCAACTTCAACCCCGCCTGAAGAGCTAGCAGATCAACGACAAGTGAGATTTTGATCTTTCTTTTATATTGACTTATTATATATGCTTTAATAAACATACATTTGATGTTTTGTCTTGATAAACAAAAAACAACACCCTAGCTAGTCGCCAACATAAGACATATAGATATAGTATACAGTTTGAGTTAATTAATCATCCTCCTCAATATGCTTATTGTTATCCGTATGTGCAGGCTTATATCGTGTACATGGGCGGCAAGATCCAATATGGTGCTACTTGATATTAGCAGTCGTTTAAAGGGACTTGTTGATAAAAGTGTTACTTTTAAGAGGATAATTTCAGATCTGCTCATAATCTTATCATATCTAATACTGAAGAGGTTACAGAGCACATGAGATAGCAGAAATGGATGGAACTTGCCTTTGTGTATGTTTCTGGGTGCAAATTGATAGAATGCAATGCAACAGTGGTGGAGACAGATTGAATATTATTCACGCACCTTACTGACATTCACCCAGAATTCTTCGGACACATCCTGTTTTCTTGTCAATTGTCTCTAGTTTCATTACCCATAAGAATAGTGTGTGAAGATGAAAGATACAGATGAGGGTTTGAGAGAAAGGTGCAAGCTTATGTTCATTTGAAATTGATAACCAACAGTACAGTGATGACTGCTGTTTATCCATGTGTGATGAAATGTTGTTTGATTAACTCATGAATTGCTTTATGATTTGTTAATGTATCTTTCATACACATAAGATGAAAGGAGGATATAGTACTCTGTTAAGATATACTAGTACTCACAACTGTAGGCCTAGAGTCTAAAATTACTCAATATATTAGTAGATGTCAATTATACAACCTAAAGGGAGAACGGCCGGCAGAAGTACTCACTTAAAGCTAAAGTGTAAAAGAATATGAAAATGTTCAAATCAAACCATGACAACAAGCTCAGTGTATCTTTCTCAAGTTTTCCAGAATAAAGAATAGAAAGAAAGAGGGAGTTCTAAGATTAATGTAAGCTAAGAAAAGCGATTCAAATCAAGGCATGCATCTGATTGTTAATTAAGACAGTAGTGTAGTGAATGAATCACTACAGCAGCATAAAAATAATAGATACATCAAAATGAAAATGAAAAGAAGAAGGTCGACAAAGCCACGCTCGACCTAGTTTCAGAAATGAAAGGAAAAAACAGTAGCCAAAGCTTTCTAACCATGCCCGACCTAGTTTCGAAGAGGAAAAAATGACGATGATGTCGTTGACTCAAAAGCAAACATACACAAGCAGATTGAGAGTGGAGATGAAAGTAGAGATGGATTTGGTACCTGATTTGCCTCTCCGTGTGTGACGTGTTCCCGAGTTGATAAGTCTGGCTTGAAGTCCCGGGGAGAGACGAAGATGAGCAGAGCAGTGAGAGGATCGACTCTGCGCAGTGGGAGAGACGAGGAGAGCAGCTCGCGGCGCGTGTGGGAGAGACTAAGATCGCAGCGCGGCGTGGTGGGAGAGACGAAGATCGCAGTGCGGTGGGAGAGACGAAGAGAGCAGCGCGGTGGGAGAGATGAGCGGAGCAGTGGTGGGAGAAAAACAGTGAAAGTTTTTATGATAGTAAAAGGGTTTTAAATTTGTTCAATGTAATTACAATCTTTGGTGACGATTAAGTTTTTACTGAAGGTATAGAAATTTTATAGTAACTCTCACTCGTTATTAAAAGTCATCTACCCGTAGTAATCCAAAACAGATTTTTGGTAACAATATTCTTTCATACTAATAGTAAGTATAGTAACAACTTAACAAATCGTTACCTTAAATTTGTTACTAAACATCAGGTTTCTAGTAGTGATAACATACACTTTTGGAACTCAAGGTCAAAATAATATTTATTACACATACCACATAACATTCATAGCATTATAACATCAAAAATATCTTTTATATACACTGTGATCCCGCAGAACCCGGTCGCGATGGACCCCTTCCGTCCCCGTTCCTTTGGGAGATCAAAACAATCACTTAAATTTGAAATTTTCCTTGTGAGTTAAGTAAGAGAACTTTAATTATGTAAAGTATCTATCGACATTTTATAAATACCAATTCAAAATCCTTTTGAAAACACATACAACTCCAAGTCCAACTTATGCTCCTTGCTCTTTTCTTAGCGTGGTTAATTATGACCACTTATAGGAACTATTTCATGAGTCATCCAACCCTGATGTGATCCGCATCAGTGGTTGAACTATCCTTCCACCCCATTTGTGTTCGGCTTCCTTGATCTCATAATAATCAAGTTTCACCTCCCACTTCAATTTCAAGCATCAAATAAATCACTCATTTCCAATTTCTATCTTTTAATCATTCTAATCATGATCATAAATCTCCCAAGGGATAGAACTCCGTCTATCAGTTATTTCCATTCACTTATGCTGTTACCTAGGGAATCTTATTCTCACTAGGTTCTATGCCAGTTTAATACCCTTTCATGGATCACTATATAGTATATATATACAAATATATTTTATCAAACTACCACGCAACAGTTTCACATTTAGTGTCATATGAACATATAATGTCGGGGTTTTAGTTCCCCGGGAGTTTCTCTACTCCCCCACACTTGTACTATCACACACAACTGTTAACAAATAACACACTTATCACAATGGTATTCGCATCTTCTGTGCGCAATTACCACAATTAAACCATGATGAAGCGTATGTTTACGTAACACACACACCAATCATCAAACAATTATTTTGTGTTATGCACAACATAAGTCACGTACACTTGTACGGTAATAACCCACTAAGTGTTTTTGCGCTCTACCCCCCTTTAAAGGGATTACGCCCACTTAATCAATCACTTAATCATTGGTTTAAAAAGTTCTGCCGTCGTGAAGTGTTTCAACTTCCACGCGGTCTGTTATACAATGTGTTCCGGTTAGAGGATCTTGACCATTTGGCGTTTAGTCCCTAAACAAGAATTTCTCATTGAGTTTTCTTTAACTCTTAACTGGTTTTCGGTTCTGGCCTGTGAGGCTTCTAGCGTTAATAATGAGCCATTCACTCATGTTCACCATGCACATTCAACACTTGAATTACTGGCTCACTAGTTTCTGCTGCGAAACTTTAATAATTGTAGGGCTTAGTTTGCCCCATTCGCTTATTCTTACTGTATTGTACATCTCCAATTATCACCTTTATCTTGGTAATAACGGTTTCTCAACCGACGCGTGGTTCTCTTACCGTAAGTGAACTCGGTGAGTTTCAAAACTTTCCATCCACTTCTCTAATAACTTACTGTGTAAACTGTACGTATTTCACAATGATTGACTTGTTTCCTTCCGAACATACTGTCAGTTGAGGTTGAGCTACTACCTAGTGTGTAGCGCTCTCATCAGCTATTTCCCACACTTGAGGTATATTCCATACTGATATCTAGTATTCCGTGTTACTGCAGTCCTTATTGCTAATCATCCTCCACATTTGGTTTTGGTACATGTATTCTTTCATGGTGCGGCCTTGCATTTCTCTATGCATCGGCCATTAGAACGTTATTCCTCTACACATAACATGTTTCCCAATTCCTAGCTAGCCCACTCGATCATTACTGTGCAAGTGCAATACTAAAACACTCAGTCATACAGAGTGCAGAGGCGTAAACTCTTGACAGTAATCTCTTATTAGCAATGGGATCCCACACTGAGTCGTTATCATATAGTACCTACCACTGGCTTATTGCCCAAGTCTGTTTAACATCACTTACCTTGATCTCTCCCTGAGTTTAGCTCATAACGGTCTTATCCGCCACATTATTATTCAACACACTTACACGGTCGCTTGCTGCGCACCGTGCTCTTACTCATTGCATAACAATAACTTACATGGTATTTACTGTCACATTAACTTCCACAAATATACTTACATTATTCACATTATGGTTCGTCATTCATTTGGATGACTACGAATGCTCCTTGAGCGTTGCTTATTCGAGTTACAAGCGGCGTTATTCAGCTCGTGCTTCACTTTATACATACATACTACTAAAATAAATGCTCTCTTTCAATAATAATATCGTCCATCCTTAACATATTTCTTGAACTTGATTCACTCTCACAATATCGAGAGGTATCCCCACTCTTAATGCAGTGGTTTCGTTTACCACTCCTATTCACTTAACAACATAAACTTCTGCAATCAATCTAATTTATATAACATATCTTGCTGTGGGCTTATAAGCCTTTTTGCCTTGAGCTGCGCTCATTGTAGGCTGTCCACACACATTACTTCTCTATACAACATTACATGTGTTAGAGGTTTATTCGCTCCATGACAGATCGTTGCATCACGTTTCCTTTCATGGGATGCCCCTTAGGATGTCAGTCCGTCTCCTGACAACTTATGTCTAAACTGTGTGTTAGTTTCAATCCTTGTGTTTCTCTCACTTTATCTTGTTCAACTATCGTTGATGCGAACACCCTTCAAGGATTGCTCCTGGTGTTGCTAAGTTATACCTTTACATCTGGTTCACGCTTATTGGTATGCTTCAGTTAGCCACGCGTTTGCGTTCTTAACTGCTTATCATCCTCTTCTTTGAAGATCAACATTCCTAGTAGTGTAGGTACTCATTTTGGGATTTTATGCCCGTTCGTTGCACATTATGTGTCCACACTAGGCATTTGCCTCTTCATGTACCGGCTGGGTTTTTCCGTTCCAGCTATCATGTTTATCCTCAAGATTTTTAAGACATACACGATGTCTTTACATTACAGTTAGTGCACTTCGCACCTCCTGACTCTTAAACATTTCCTCGAAATGAATTCACTAATTCCTTTAGTTTTCGTTAACTTACTGAGTTCCTTTACTTTAACCATTCCTTGTAATCCTTAGCTCTTGTTTGACTTATACTGCTGACCGTAGTACGGAGTCGACTACTTCCCGTGTTTTCGGACTCTACTCGTATACATATGTGGGGTACCATACCGATACATTGCTACTTACCCAACTAACCCATAAGTAGGTCTGTCAGGCCCACAAGCTCCTATCGGAGTGCGGTCGTCCCACATTACAGTTAGTACACTCGTAGTGTCCGTCACACGCCTAGGTGAAGTATTCTGTTGTCAACTCCCTTATGTTGTCTCGTGACAATATGCACTCTGTGCTTCCCGAACTTAATCGAGGAAAGTTTATCCACTGTTGTATCTTTATCAACTGCCCTTGGTTTTACTGGTTTGGTTTAGAAGAAGTTAGAAAGAAGTATTGGTTTGAAAGAAAATTTGGTTTTGAAAGAAAAGAGTTTGAATAAATCTAAGTTTGAAAGAAAAATCTTCGTGGTATCACAACATCTTCTTGCCTTAGCCAAGTCTAGCTTCTTGCTGACTGGTGTACTTCCAATTGCAAAGGTTAGGCTGTTAAGCCCTTCCACAGTTATGATGATCGTACTTAACTTCGTGGTACTTTACCAAGTACTTGTAGTTGTTAAACTTCCCCGAACAGCCCTGTTATAGCAGCACTTGCCATGGCAAGTGCACCATGCTAACTGGCTATCGGTTCAACACATACCGGTTGTGGTATTGTTTTTACCCACACTATTATCGGTGGCCTTGTTGGCCCTCACTTGATCCTACATTCTTGACAACTAACCCTCTGGGCGACTTCTCACTGTATTCACATGATAATTATTAACTGGGGTGTCTCCCATTCTTGGAGGCCCCTTTTTTTTGTATTGTTTCCTCTTCGTAGCCCGTCCCACGCATTGTCGTGTTACTGAGACTTGTCTCTGTTTGGGCACTACGTTGTGGTCCTTATCGGTTGGTATACTGTTGGTGTATCATTTAACAACTGTGGTCCCGTAGACACTCGTCTCAGGTTTTCATTAATCCATTTCTTGCCTGTTGCACGGTCGGTGCGCTGCAAGCTGGTTATTCTCGACTGCTCGGCATGTCGACCCAGGTTGCCGGAAATTCTATTCTTCTATACACAAGATTCTTCACTCTTCGCTATGAAATGCGGTCAACATTGTTTAGATGGGAACCGTCTCCGGGATTCCCAGTTTTCGGGATCTACCGTATGACAGTTCTCCGTACTCGCAGTAGTACTTACTAACATCCAGATCGGGTATTCCCGAGTAAGAGAGGACTTCCATCTCTCTGGCGTTGTTTTCCCAAGTTATAAAACAGGGATTGTGGAGGGTGGGATGAATATTGTAGGTTTTCAATATTGACTGGTAATTCCTAACTAGCGTATCTCTCACGCTATCACTCAACCCTTAACCCAAGTACTGAAATCCTAACTCGGTACTTCCTAAGCTCGGTAATTCAGTCATCAGAGCGATACTTCGCTCTGATACACTTTTTGTAACACCCATCCAACATTAACACACTTACAATAACTGCAGCAGAAAAATATACTTCATCACATTACTTAACTCGTTGGTGTTACACGCCGTTAACCACCGACGTGGCTAACAAGGCTATTACATATACACTGTATCGGTCTGATGGACTAGATTCCCGAGCGACTACCCATTACTATCCCTTTCCATTAACAATTAAACATACACATACCTTCCAACTATACCGAGTATTAACAAACCAATGCCGATAACAAATTCGGTCTTACTACCCTACCGTATATACAACTTAAATGATTACCCATGTACAACGACTACCCCGTCCTACTCTCGAAGGGCTTCCAGCTCCTTGTACCTGAAATAGGAAAAAGAAGAGAAAGGGTGGCCCCCAGGGCTCAGCACCTTTGCTGGTATGGTAATCCCGCAGCCCGCATGCTACCGGCCACACACAACTAATTGTCGTCTTAGCATGCGGTTGATTATATTTAAATCATGCATGTAACTATAGACACACAACCATAACATTCCGCCTCAATGGCTCAACAAACAGATAACACATACATACTTGATAAGTCACTCATGGTGTTCATTACCCCTAGAGTGTTTCTCCTCTAATGGAGCTACTTCCTTAATAGATGACACTTACCCATTAGTCGGGTATCCTTAAACGTCTCTTATCACAAACTGGGGTTCATATCGATGACCACATACTCCGCATTTCACAACATATACATACACTACATAACACACTTTTCACGTTTCAATGTGCACATAACAACATCGCAATGGAATTGCAGTATAATAACAATACATAACATAACGGGAACGGTTCTCTTGGGAACCGACCCAAACATAATTAATTCACTGGTGAGCCTAGAGAATGATGTCACCCTCATGATAAACTCGTTATACAACACTCATTACGTCCTAATAGTCGGACGAGTACCTTAAGTTAAGATGGTTCCGTTTTTTGGACCCGAACACACCACAAACACATGTCCCCCTAAACCCTCGATCATAAGTCATAATAGTTAAGCTTTGGAGTAAGCTAATGGGAGATCATAACCCGTGAGGGAAACAACCATAACAGAGAGGAGGGTAAGGCTAAAAAGGATACCCACTCCCAAACAACGCGCGACCGGCCTAACCGGATTCCTCACCCCGTTAGTACATATTTACTTGTAGTTGAATAGTTAGAGCCCCACTATGGAGTCTATCACATCTACACACCATACAGTATTACAACTGGGTTAAACATACAAGGGAGGTCCTTACATACACACACAAATATCACATAATTAACACACGCATAGCCGTGGTTAGAACGTCCCATGGTTCGGGTCGTTTAATCCGAATACCAAACTCTCATGTGATCCTAGACTCAGTTAACTAAGGTTAACACTTCCGAGGTTAAATGGTATCGGAACTAGACACGTCACATATATGAATTACTGTAAACTCATTACATGTTTTATCTTACAACGTGGCAAACATATAGAAAAACACATTGGCATACAAGCCGGTGTAATCCGGTAGGACACAGGTTGCAAGAAAACCATACCTGTCACCGGAGTCCACTCTATCATGTCCACTTATGTTCCTCGAACAATTCTCGAACAACTGGTAACATTACATGTACTTTTACTAACACTGGGGTAACATGATTGTTTAAAGTATAATGCTCATAACTTATCCCCGTTAACTTAGTTAAATAACTTCACATTTGAACTTGTTTTACTTTTACATTTTAATACAACTTTTCCCCCACTAAATTGCCATTATAACTCACTAGGGTTTACTACTTAAACCACACTTAATTTGTTTTTTTTACATGTTTTGGGCCGTCTGACCCACCGTCTGACCCACAACTGGGTCGGAACGTTCCAGAAACTTTTTCCGTCTTTCAAATCCACCTGTCCGACCCATGTCCGACCCAAGACCTCTGGGTCGGACCATTCCAGAAACTTACGTGCTTTGAATACTTGCCTGTCCGACCCATGTCTGACCCAAATCCTCTGGGTCGGACCATTCCAGAGCTTCATACTGGTGACTTACAGAGGCTGTCCGACCCACTGCGGGTCGGACCTCTGGGTCGTCGGACCACACCAAAACAAGCCCAAAAATTGTCAAACCTTCACCAAACCTTCCTCAAGTCTTCTAATGTTTTCCAGCAACATTTGGCACACTCAAACCCTCATATAACATCCATAAAACGCATTTTATAACTCCTTAAACATTTACTCATTTCTTACCGAAATTCCTAACACTAATAATGTTTTCTCCTTAATTTCCCTATGTGGTGTTTCATAATTATGATAACCACTATGCCAAAAATGTTTCCTTACCATCATAACATCATCTCTCAAACATCCTTTCTTACCAACTAAGTCTCCTTTTCCACATCTTACCTAAACATCATTTTCCTTTGTACATCAACATTCCTAAGCCTTAAACAAACTTCTCCAAGACTTTAATACATTCCTCAAAAACACACATTGAATTCCTAGAACTTCCAAGATAATACCAAATCCTCGTATCACTCTAAATCACCTTAATACATGCTTTCTTCCTAGTAAAACACTTGTTCACCTTTAACACTTCCTAGTTCACCAAAACTTATTTAAAACACTTAGAACTTCTTATACATTTTCCAAATTTTGCCATATAGCTTCTCTTGTATATTCTCACATCCCAAACACTTAGGTTTTTACCTTATTTCAGTCAAGAACACCTAAAATCCATCAAGAGTATTCTCACACACAACACTCACCAAATTTTACACTACATCACAATATAGTGCATAAACTTAAATTGCTTGGCACTTAGGCCCTTAAATAACATGGCTCTTAGGCCTTTAAATTGCATAAACCTTAAACACTGAATTTCCCCCATAAATAATGCCTTTGACCTGCAATTACATACAACAAAACATATGCCCTTTAATAGTTTCCTTGAGAGCATTTTACTAGGTCATTCACCATTGGCTCCTTAGGTATTTTATTAAGCAAATCAAGCTCATTTTTCCTAAGGCATTTAAACTACATTGAGATAGTTTGTTTACCTCTTTTCCTCTCAAACTTCTTTCTTGTTTCCTTGTACCGAAAATCAGCAAGGAGTTTGATCACTTATCCACTTTCTATTCAATATACATATAAGGGTAATGAGCTTAAGAATTCACACTTAAACTCATATACAAACCCTAGTTTAACATAAGTGTTTTAATACACTAAAATGATATTTACCTTTGAATTTGAAAGAGAACTTGAATATGTAACAAGAGAGGACTCCTCCTTGTCCCTTGAAGATTGAAATGGAGCTATGAAAGAACAAGAGAAGACACCATCAAAGGTGATTCTCGGTTACACACAAAAACAAGAGGGAATTGTTTTTCTTTGATTTTCCTTACCTTGAAGCAAAGGAGAATGATAAGGCATGAAAAGGTGAGCTCAAGCTCCATCAATGGTGAATCTCCATGGCACCTGAATGAGGCTTTTGAAGATTTGAAAAGATAGAATTGAAGAGCTTGTCTCAACTAAGACAAAGGTGATCTTGAAATTGAATTTGGAGCATGGAGTCATGAGTTACAAGCATTCCAAGATGGAGAATGGTATATGGCTGTAGCAAACCGATGGAGAGAGGAGGAAGAAGATGGCTAACCATGGGAAATGAAAGGGAAGAAGAGAATGAGGTGAGAGAGTACACTTTGTTAAGATATTTATGTTATAAAGTAAATAGTGAATTTACTTGCTTTTTCATTACTTATTTACTTATTAGCTAACAAGGTGGTGACTCACCTTGATAAAAACGGCCCCCATCATCTACTTAGGGGTAGTTTGGTCTTTGTTGACCAATTAACTTACTTATATTGACTTATGTCATAAACTAGCATTTTTTACTATTCACAAAAACAAACAGCACATAGTTGTGAAATTTTTGATTTCTCATTGATTTAGACTTCCAAATGTGATACTAAGTAGTACACATGTTAATTAAAGAGTAATGATGGACATTTAGCCATTCAAAACTCATTTACAAGACAATTTTTCAAAAATGTGCTTTAAGACTCCTTAAAGCACATTTTGTGTTTTAACTTGTTTTCAAGCTTGGTTTCTTTGGTAATTGGTTTAATATGTTCATTAACATATTTATAAGGTATAGGTATGACCTTTAGGTCTTATACAAATTTATCCCAAGCTTAGAGCTCATTTTTGCTCTTATTGACTTTAAGGTATTTTTTTGTGTTTTGTTTGGTTTAACTGTCTACCAAGTTTCATAAGGACTTAATTAGCCTTATTAAATCATAATTGAATATTACCAAGTCTTGTTAGGTTCTTTGGGTCCTAACCAAGTTCACTCCAAGCTTAGAGCATGTTTTTGCTCAAACTGTCTTTATGGTACTTTATTGTTTTTTTACCATGGTTTAAATTGTTCGCTGTTGTTTCTAAGGCACTTTTTAGCCTTTAAATACCATAGTTTAATGTCTAATCAACATATCAAGGTTTGGGGTATTTCAATTTGCTAAGTTTCTCTGACTTACTATCGGTGAGGTTAAGTCACTACTTAGTTGTAATGCTTCCTCTGGTGTCAATAGCTTCTGTATTATACCAGTTTCTTCTGGTTCAGTACAAGTGTTCTTTACTTGTATGACCTGCATTTTCTATGCGTCGGTCCTTGTGACTTCTTTAAGTCTCCTTTCACCTTTTTATTCCATTGGAATTCACATTTTGTGATTGTTAGTGTGTTGTACACTCTTCGTGCTTCTTTGGCCTCAGGCACACGGTTGTTGCTAAACTTGCTTGACTGGCTTGTGCTTTGTTTATGGTGAAAAGAAAGATTTACTACGGTTTACATTCTCCATATCCTAGCCATCCCATTAGGTCATTAGCTGCACAAGTGCAATACCAAAACACTCAGTCATACAGAGTGCAGAGGCATAAACGCTTGACAGTAAGTCACTTATGTGATAGGAAAGAATATTTCTGCCTGTCATCTCATACTTATACTCCATGTCATTATCTGCTACTTCCTCATAGTGGTCGCTTGTTGCGTACCGTATTCTTACTCATTGTACAACATTGTTTTTACTGTTTCTGTTACTGTGGTAATTCCTCTTTACTTATTGCCATTGTCATTGGCACCATTTCCTTATGGTGTGTAAATACACTAGGAGTTTCCTGTGTTCATGTGTATGACGGTTGTCGTTTGTAGCATACCGCAATCTTTTATCTTCCCAATGTGGAGATGTCTTGATTCAGATTACGTTTTATGTGTAAGTTAGTGATAAGTGCGAAATATATAGACTTTTAAGGGTTTAATTACCTTATTAATTTGCAGTATTTTAAGTAATATTTCTCACTTATCTTACGATTTTCCTAGATTTATGTTTTGATATGAATTGATATATTTTATGTGTTAAATGTAGGAAAAAGCCATGTTAATGGATAGATGATCTCATGAGCTTTCCAACGCAACAAACGGCGAGTAAAACGGACTTATAACGAAGAATCTAGAGCCGGTCAAAGTTTGTCAAGAGATAAGCCACGGACACACATACACGTCCGCATGAAGAGCTTAGGCGGACGCATACGCGGACAGGATAAGTGACCGGGCGGACACAAGGATGTTAGAGACGTCCGCATTAGTCCCGCGCGGACGGAGATGCGGACAAGGAGGCGGACAGTACTAAGGCGCGCACAAAACTTGTCCGCGTAGGATCTGGGCGGTTGAAGATGGAGGCGTCCGCTTGAGTTTGAAGCAGACATCAACACGGACACGAGGCGGACAAGAGCACATCAGCGCACGCAACAGTTTTCTTCTTCCTTCGCGGCGCCGCACTCGAACTGCTCCTTCATTAATTGCAGACGGCGCCCCCCCTTAATTTACTCACGCGTGACGCCGCCTCTGTGATTACTGCTGCCCGACCAGGATTTAAATCTGTCTGCGATCTTCACGGATCTGCTTACCGACTCCACCGCCATCTTATTCCATTCACACTTCTCCACCTTTCCTATAAATAAGCTACGTTTTCTTCAGTATTTGGTATCCCTTCTTCAAATCCAAAGCTGTTCACCCACATTTCATCAGCTCTTCGGAGCGCTCACCACATACGTTCTCCACTATCCATCGACCACATCCATTTCTCTTCTCCCCGTTTTCTCCATTTTTATTTGTTTTTTCCACCACACCACATCTCTGCCATTAATTAGTATTATTATTACGGACGACGTGGATACAGAGGCTGAGCTAGGATTCAGAGTCAACTTGCTAGCTGGAGTTTTCTCTACCCTTTCTCTTATTTTGTTAAAACGTTGTTTATATATAGTTATGTTTAATTAATAAACTTAAGCCCTCCCAGGTTTGGGATGCGAGCCTATTTTATATAATTTCGTTATGTTAAGCTTTCCACTATGATTTTATCTAAAGTAGTAGTTTAATTCTAGTTCTTCATCTGCTTTAATTCTCTGATCAATTATTAAAGCAATATTTGTAGTTTTCTAATCAACACGCGAGAGCTGAGATAGATAACAAGACGTGGGAATTAAACCTGATTAACAGCTAGAAGCCTGATCCGGCCTATAGGTTAATTAGTCTAAATAGAAGCTGTTCTTTATGCGATTGGTTGTGTCCGGATTAGAGCATTAGTCTGCTGCTAGTTCTAGCAACTGTTTAGGGTTCATTAGATTTAGTCGTCAACGAATTATTTATAGTTTCTGAGTTATTACTTAAGTGGTAAAGTTTATATTAATATAATTGAATAAATAGGTGAGCAGAACAACCTGGGATCTTTTCTTAAAAAGACAAAAAGATTAATATTTCTATTTTTATTATTTTGTTTCATTTTAATTGTTTTTATTATTATTTTGTTTAAGTTAAGTTTGTAATTTTTCTTCTCCTAAAAAAAATGATAAAATCGATTTATTAGAAGTCTCAGTAAATTTAATCCACTTTCAGTTATCCACAGCGAGGTCCCCAAGAGTACGACAACCCCACGAATCCACTATCCCGCAAAACGATTAGGTACACTGCCTAAGTGGTAGAAGTAGTCACATATTTCTCCAACAATTTTTGGCGCCGTTGCCGGGGACCTCCAGCACGGTTAATTGATAGTTTTTAAATTTTATTGAGATTTCTATTTCTATTTGCTTTATTTTATTTTTGCTTTATTTTTAGTTTACTTACAAAAAAAATATATATATATTCCTTGTATCTCTGTTTTATTTTTGTTTTTTGTTTCTTTCTATTTTTATTTTCTATTCTACTTGGTATTTTTGTTTTGTTTTTGTAGGATAATTACTGACAATGGAGAGCGGCCACGATGAGGTGAGAAGATTGTTGATCAATCTGGAATGGACACGAATGCAAGAGGAAATATCCTCATATCAAAGATTGGTCAGGGATTATCAACCACCTCAACCATCAAATCGAGAGCCGTATTGGTGGGAAGTCAACCAGGCTAACGCACAATACAACGAAGCTCAGTTGGGGTATTACTACTTCAATCAGAACGAGCAGCAATTTACACAAAGGTCAGATGAATTCCTCCCAAGTATGGTCGAGCCACCAGAAGAAATTCCAGTGGTGACTCCAAGGAGTGAAGAGCAAACTGAGCCAGATATTCATGACGCAGCAAGTTCTGATGAGGAAATAATGAAACTTCTCAAGACATTTTTCTCCGACGCCGAGTTGGAGCAGATGTCTGAGAGTTACATTTCTCCTCCATCCCCATCCCCAACACAAAAGGAGCAATTAAAATATGAAGATAATTGTCTGAGCCGGTCTGCGAGCTTGAGAGAGGTGATCCTATTGAGCCTCACCTACCGGAAGAGGAAATTTACATCCTCGAATCTGAGGAAGGAACACCACTACCACCGGTCTCTCATCAACTTCCATCCTGCCTCCATAAACCTCAACAGCAAGAGGAGGATGTTTACATCCTCCAATTTGAGGAAGAAAAGTCATCACCACCTGGTCTCCTGTTACAACTACGTTACCGGCAGTACCCTCCTCAAACACCAGGTTTTGTGGAGTATTCATTTCCTATTTTATTTGCCGAAGTACGTTTTGTTTTGATCCAGGTGGTTTGCTTTCTATTACTAACTTCGTTTTCCTGGTGAAGGTATTGTCTACTTTTATTTTTGATCCAGGATAACGAAGCAGGAGTCTAGCCAAAGACTAAAACTACGGGCAGCTTACTGGGAGGCAACCCAGTGGTTAAACTTTATTATCCTATTAGCTTTATTATTATTATTTAATTTTGTACCCCACATTATTTCTATATTATGTTTTACAAAAAAAAGAAGTGGAAATGGTATCTATGCTTTCATGCAACGCTTTTTAGCGTTTATTTTTGGGTAGTATGTGCAGGTGAAATTTCTTATCATGGTATCTGAAGAACTCCAAGGCTGGACACTTGCTTGAACGCAAGTGTGAGGAACGTTACTACCCCCATTGTTCGCACTTAGTGTGAGGAAGGACACCTTCCTCAATCTACGATATCAGGGGAGTCTCAGTCTTTCTTTATTTAAAATGTTTTTGTCCAGTCCACCAACACTTAATGATTATTATTATATCAGTCCATGATTGTCCCGAATGAAATTCTTCATGAGTCTGGCATATTTTGAAAGGTCTTTTCTTGATTATTTTATGAACAATGAGGACATTGCTCCTCTTAAGTGTGAGGAAGTCTAGACCTTTCCCTGAAAATATGCCAGTTGCACTTAATGCCACACATGTTTTTAATTGTCTTCTTGCATTGAGGGAATCACTGCTCTGAGTGCTTATAAATGTTGAATTCTTGGGTGAAAATTTTTGCATAAATTTTGAAGTGAAGCCAGGTGACCACCTCAGAATCTTTCTGCTTTAGGTTGTTTGTATATATAGTTTTATTCAAATGAATCTGTTTTCCCAAAAATTTGGTGGATTAAGTTGATTGGGGAAACTGAATTAGTTTATCTTGGGATTTTAGGAATGATATGAAAGTTTGGAATGAAGGATAAGGCAAGGTACTCCGCTGATCAAAAATTTTCCTAACAAAAGCAGCCTCATCTATCCGGTTATTAAGTCCTAGGGGTGCCTTAACACCTATCTACCTAAGGTCTCGTGATCTGGGATAGTTGGCCCAACACCGTTACAAGGATAGAGAGAAAAGTTTGGGTTACGGAATAACTCTGCAATTCGCAATTATTCAATTGTGTTGTATATATTTCTTGAAGAAGAATGTTTTGCATACGAAAAGAGTTAATTGCAGTTAATTTTTGTTTTTGATCATGAGTATGTGGTGTTAAAGGTATCGCGGAATAAGGCGTTACTTCACACCCCTTATCATCCAAAGGTTAAAGGAAAGAAATGGTGGAAGATCCCAAGTTAATCTACATTCAGATTTTGTAGTCTAACTTATCCATGCTTTAAAAATTTCTTTTTCACTGTTTGCGAAAACCTACAACCAGGAGCAGAACTATTCTTTTGATTGTCACTTTGCTTGCTCTGTTTTGCATCTGTTTAATCCTGAGGTTTGATACTACGGCCTTAGAGATATTTATTCTCTATTTGCTTGAGGACAAGCAAAGATAAGTGTGAGGAAGTTTGATAAGTGCGAAATATATAGACTTTTAAGGGTTTAATTACCTTATTAATTTGCAGTATTTTAAGTAATATTTCTCACTTATCTTACGATTTTCCTAGATTTATGTTTTGATATGAATTGATATATTTTATGTGTTAAATGTAGGAAAAAGCCATGTTAATGGATAGATGATCTCATGAGCTTTCCAACGCAACACACAGCGAGTAAAACGGACTTATAACGAAGAATCTAGAGCCGGTCAAAGTTTGTCAAGAGAATAAGCCACGGACACACATACACGTCCGCATGAAGAGCTTAGGCGGACGCATACGGGACAGGATAAGTTACCGGGCAGACACAAGGATGTTAGAGACGTCCGCATTAGTCCCGCTCGGACGGAGATGCGGACAAGGAGGCGGACAGTACTAAGGCGCGCACAAAACTTGTCCGCGTAGGATCTGGGCGGTTGAAGATGGAGGCGTCCGCTTGAGTTTGAAGCGGACATCAACGCGGACACGAGGCGGACAAGAGCACATCAGCGCACGCAAAGTTTTCTTCTTCCTTCGCAGCGCCGCACTCGAACTGCTCCTTCATTAATTGCAGACGGCGCCCCCTTAATTTACTCACGCGTGACGCCGCCTCTGTGATTACTGCTGCCCGACCAGGATTTAAATCTGTCTGCGATCTTCACGGATCTGCTTACCGACTCCACCGCCATCTTATTCCATTCACACTTCTCCACCTTTCCTATAAATAAGCTACTTTTCTTCAGTATTTGGTATCCCTTCTTCAAATCCAAAGCTGTTCACCTCCACATTTCATCAGCGTCTTTGGCTCTTCGGAGCGCTCACCACATACGTTCTCCACTATCCATCGACCACATCCATTTCTCTTCTCCCCGTTTTCTCCATTTTATTTGTTTTTCCACCACACCACATCTCTGCCATTAATTAGTATTATTATTACGGATGACGTGGATACAGAGGCGGAGCTAGGATTCAGAGTCAACTTGCTAGCTGGAGTTTTCTCTACCCTTTCTCTTATTTTGTTAAAACGTTGTTTATATATAGTTATGTTTAATTAATAAACTTAAGCCCTCCCAGGTTTGGGATGCGAGCCTATTTTATATAATTACGTTATGTTAAGCTTTCCACTATGATTTTATCTAAAGTAGTAGTTTAATTCCAGTTCTTCATCTGCTTTAATTCTCTGATCAATTATTAAAGCAATATTTGTAGTTTTCTAATCAACACGCGAGAGCTGAGATAGATAACAAGACGTGGGAATTAAACCTGATTAACAGCTAGAAGCCTGATCTGGCCTATAGGTTAATTAGTCTCAAATAGAAGCTGTTCTTTATGCGATTGGTTGTGTCCGGATTAGAGCATTAGTCTGCTGCTAGTTCTAGCAACTGGTTAGGGTTCGTTAGATTTAGTCGTCAACGAATTATTTATAGTTTCTGAGTTTATTACTTAAGTGGTAAAGTTATATTAATATAATTGAATAAATAGGTGAGCAGAACAACCTGGGATCTTTTCTTAAAAAGACAAAAAAGATTAATAATTTCTATTTTTATTATTTTGTTTCATTTTAATTGTTTTTATTATTATTTTGTTAAGTTAAGTTTGTAATTATTTCTTCTCCTAAAAAAATGATAAAATCGATTTATTAGAAGTCTCAGTAAATTTAATCCACTTTCAGTTATCCACAGCGAGGTCCCCAAGAGTACGACAACCCCACGAATCCACTATCCCGCAAAACGATTAGGTACACTGCCTAAGTGGTAGAAGTAGTCACATATTTCTCCAACAAGTTTTTGGCGCCGTTGCCGGGGACCTCCAGCACGGTTAATTGATAGTTTTTAAATTTATTGAGATTTCTATTTCTATTTGCTTTTATTTTATTTTTGCTTTATTTTAGTTACTTACAAAAAAAAAATATATATTCCTTGTATCTCTGTTTTATTTTGTTTTTTGTTTCTTTTCTATTTTTATTTTCTATTCTACTTGGTATTTTGTTTTTGTTTTTGTAGGATAATTACTGACAATGGAGAGCGGCCACGATGAGGTGAGAAGATTGTTGATCAATCTGGAATGGACACGAATGCAAGAGGAAATATCCTCATATCAAAGATTGGTCAGGGATTATCAACCACCTCAACCATCAAATTGAGAGCCATATTGGTGGGAAGTCAACCAGGCTAACGCACAATACAACGAAGCTCAGTTGGGGTATTACTACTTCAATCAGAACGAGCAGCAATTTACACAAAGGTCAGATGAATTCCTCCCAAGTATGGTCGAGCCACCAGAAGAAATTCCAGTGGTGACTCCAAGGAGTGAAGAGCAAACTGAGCCAGATATTCATGACGCAGCAAGTTCTGATGAGGAAATAATGAAACTTCTCAAGACATTTCTCTCCGACGCCGAGTTGGAGCAGATGTCTGAGAGTTACATTCTCCTCCATCCCCATCCCCAACACAAAAGGAGCAATTAAAATATGAAGATAAGTGTCTGAGCCGGTCTGCGAGCTTGAGAGAGGTGATCCTATTGAGCCTCACCTACCGGAAGAGGAAATTTACATCCTCGAATCTGAGGAAGGAACATCACTACCACCGGTCTCTCATCAACTTCCATCCTGCCTCCATAAGCCTCAACAGCAAGAGGAGGATGTTTACATCCTCCAATTTGAGGAAGAAAAGTCATCACCACCTGGTCTCCTGTTACAACTACGTTACCGGCAGTACCTCCTCAAACACCAGGTTTTGTGGAGTATTCATTTTCCTATTTTATTTGCCGAAGTAACGTTTTGTTTTGATCCAGGTGGTTTGCTTTCTATTACTAACTTCGTTTTCCTGGCGAAGGTATTGTCTACTTTTATTTTTGATCCAGGATAACGAAGCAGGAGTCTAGCCAAAGACTAAAACTACGGGCAGCTTACTGGGAGGCAACCCAGTGGTTAAACTTTATTATCCTATTAGCTTTATTATTATTTTAATTTGTACCCCACATTATTTCTATATTATGTTTTACAAAAAAAAAAGAAGTGGAAATGGTATCTATGCTTTCATGCAACGCTTTTTAGCGTTTATTTTTGGGTAGTATGTGCAGGGAAATTCTTATCATGGTATCTGAAGAACTCCAAGGCTGGACACTTGCTTGAACGCAAGTGTGAGGAACGTTACTACCCCCATTGTTCGCACTTAAGTGTGAGGAAGGACACCTTCCTCAATCTACGATATCAGGGGAGTCTCAGTTTCTTTATTTTAAATGTTTTTGTCCAGTCCACCAACGCTTAATGATTATTATTATATCAGTCCATGATTGTCCCGAATGAAATTCTTCATGAGTCTGGCATATTTTGAAAGGTCTTTTCTTGATTATTTTATGAACAATGAGGACATTGCTCCTCTTAAGTGTGAGGAAGTCTAGACCTTTCCCTGAAAATATGCCAGTTGCACTTAATGCCACACATGTTTTTAATTGTCTTCTTGCATTGAGGGAATCACTGCTCTGAGTGCTTATAAATGTTGAATTCTTGGGTGAAAATTTTTGCATAAATTTTGAAGTGAAGCCAGGTGACCACCTCAAGAATCTTTCTGCTTTAGGTTGTTTGTATATATAGTTTTATTCAAATGAATCTGTTTTCCCAAAAATTTGGTGGATTAAGTTGATTGGGGAAACTAAATTAGTTTATCTTGGGATTTTGGGAATGATATGAAAGTTTGGAATGAAAGGATAAGGCAAGGTACTCCGCTGATCAAAATTTTCCTAACAAAAGCAGGCCTCATCTATCCGGTTATTAAGTCCTAGGGGTGCCTTAACACCTATCTACCTAAGGTCTCGTGATCTGGGATAGTTGGCCCAACACCGTTACAAGGATAGAGAGAAAGTCTGGGTTACGGAAAAACTCTGCAATTCGCAATTATTCAATTGTGTTGTATATATTTCTTGAAGAAGAATGGTTTTGCATACGAAAAGAGTTAATTGCAGTTTAATTTTTGTTTTTGATCATGAGTATGTGGTGTTGAAAGGTATCGCGGAATAAGGCGTTACTTCACACCCCTTGTCATCCAAAGGTTAAAGGAAAGAAATGGTGGAAGATCCCAAGTTAATCTACATTCAGATTTTGTAGTCTAACTTATCCATGCTTTAAAAAATTTCTTTTTCACTGTTTGCGAAAACCTACAACCAGGAGCAGAACTATTCTTTTGATTGTCACTTTGCTTGCTCTGTTTTGCATCTGTTTAATCCTGAGGTTTGATACTACGGCCTTAGAGATATATTTATTCTCTATTTGCTTGAGGACAAGCAAAAGATAAGTGTGAGGAAGTTTGATAAGTGCGAAATATATAGACTTTTAAGGGTTTAATTACCTTATAATTTGCAGTATTTTAAGTAATATTTCTCACTTATCTTACGATTTTCCTAGATTTATGTTTTGATATGAATTGATATATTTTATGTGTTAAATGTAGGAAAAAGCCATGTTAATGGATAGATGATCTCATGAGCTTTCCAACGCAACAAACGGCGAGTAAAACGGACTTATAACGAAGAATCTAGAGCCGGTCAAAGTTTGTCAAGAGAATAAGCCACGGACACACATACACGTCCGCATGAAGAGCTTAGGCGGACGCATACGTGGACAGGATAAGTTACCGGGCGGACACAAGGATGTTAGAGACGTCCGCATTAGTCCCGCTCGGACGGAGATGCGGACAAGGAGGCGGACAGTACTAAGGCGCGCACAAAACTTGTCCGCGTAGGATCTGGGCGGTTGAAGATGGAGGCGTCCGCTTGAGTTTGAAGCGGACATCAACGCGGACACGAGGCGGACAAGAGCACATCAGCGCACGCAACAGTTTTTTCTTCCTTCGCAGCGCGCACTCGAACTGCTCCTTCATTAATTGCAGACGGCGCCCACCTTAATTTACTCACGCGTGACGCCGCCTCTGTGATTACTGCTGCCCGACCAGGATTTAAATCTGTCTGCGATCTTCACGGATCTGCTTACCGACTCCACCGCCATCTTATTCCATTCACACTTCTCCACCTTTCCTATAAATAAGCTACGTTTTCTTCAGTATTTGGTATCCCTTCTTCAAATCCAAAGCTGTTCACCCACATTTCATCAGCTCTTCGGAGCGCTCACCACATACGTTCTCCACTATCCATCGACCACATCCATTTCTCTTCTCCCCGTTTTCTCCATTTTTATTGTTTTTCCAACACACCACCACATCTGCCATTAATTAGTATTATTATTACGGATGACGTGGATACAGAGGCGGAGCTAGGATTCAGAGTCAACTTGCTAGCTGAGTTTTCTCTACCCTTTCTCTTATTTTGTTAAAACGTTGTTTATATATAGTTATGTTTAATTAATAAACTTAAGCCCTCCCAGGTTTGGGATGCGAGCCTTTTTTATATAATTACGTTATGTTAAGCTTTCCACTATGATTTTATCTAAAGTAGTAGTTTAATTCCAGTTCTTCATCTGCTTTAATTCTCTGATCAATTATTAAAGCAATATTTGTAGTTTTCTAATCAACACGCGAGAGCTGAGATAGATAACAAGACGTGGGAATTAAACCTGATTAACAGCTAGAAGCCTGATCTGGCCTATAGGTTAATTAGTCTCAAATAGAAGCTGTCTTTATGCGATTGGTTGTGTCCGGATTAGAGCATTAGTCTGCTGCTAGTTCTAGCAATGGTTAGGGTTCGTTAGATTTAGTCGTCAACGAATTATTTATAGTTTCTGAGTTTATTACTTAAGGGTAAAGTTTATATTATATAATTGAATAAATAGGTGAGCAGAACAACCTGGGATCTTTTCTTAAAAAGACAAAAAAGATTAATAATTCTATTTTTTTATTTTGTTTCATTTTAATTGTTTTTATTATTATTTTGTTAAGTTAAGTTTGTAATTATTTCTTTCCTAAAAAAATGATAAAATCGATTTATTAGAAGTCTCAGTAAATTTAATCCACTTTCAGTTATCCACAGCGAGGTCCCCAAGAGTACGACACCCCACGAATCCACTATCCCGCAAAACGATTAGGTACACTGCCTAAGTGGTAGAAGTAGTCACATATTTCTCCAACAAGTTTTTGGCGCCGTTGCCGGGACCTCCAGCACGGTTAATTGATAGTTTTTAATTTATGAGATTTCTATTTCTATTGCTTTTATTTTATTTTTGCTTTATTTTTAGTTTACTTACAAAAAAAAATATATATTTCCTTGTATTCTCTGTTTTATTTTTGTTTTTGTTTCTTTCTATTTTATTTTCTATTCTACTTGGTATTTTTGTTTTGTTTGTGTAGGATAATTACTGACAATGGAGAGCGGCCACGATGAGGTGAGAAGATTGTTGATCAATCTGGAATGGACACGAATGCAAGAGGAAATATCCTCATATCAAAGATTGGTCAGGATTATCAACCACCTCAACCATCAAATTGAGAGCCATATTGGTGGGAAGTCAACCAGGCTAACGCACAATACAACGAAGCTCAGTTGGGGTATTACTACTTCAATCAGAACGAGCAGCAATTTACACAAAGGTCAGATGAATTCCTCCAAGTATGGTCGAGCCACCAGAAGAAATTCCAGTGGTGACTCCAAGGAGTGAAGAGCAAACTGAGCCAGATATCATGACGCAGCAAGTTCTGATGAGGAAATAATGAAACTTCTCAAGACATTTTTCTCCGACGCCGAGTTGGAGCAGATGTCTGAGAGTTACATTTCTCCTCCATCCCCATCCCAACACAAAAGGAGCAATTAAAATATGAAGATAAGTTGTCTGAGCCGGTCTGCGAGCTTGAGAGAGGTGATCCTATTGAGCCTCACCTACGGAAGAGGAAATTTACATCCTCGAATCTGAGGAAGGAACATCACTACCACCGGTCTCTCATCAATTCCATCCTGCCTCCATAAGCCTCAACAGCAAGAGGAGGATGTTTACATCCTCCAATTTGAAGGAAGGAAAAGTCATCACCACCTGGGTCTCCTGTTACAACTACGTTACCGGCAGTACCTCCTCAAACACCAGGTTTTGTGGGATTCATTTTCCTATTTTATTTGCCGAAAGTAACGTTTGTTTTGATCCAGGTGGTTGTGCTTTCTATTACTAACTTCGTTTTCCTGGCGAAGGTATTGTCTACTTTTATTTTTGATCCAGGATAACGAAGCAGGAGTCTAGCCAAAGACTAAAACTACGGGCAGCTTACTGGGAGGCAACCCAGTGGTTAAACTTTATTACCTATTAGCTTTATTATTATTATTTTAATTTTGTACCCCACATTATTTCTATATTATGTTTTACAAAAAAAAAAGAGAGTGGAAATGGTATCTATGCTTTCATGCAACGCTTTTTTAGCGTTTATTTTTGGTAGTATGTGCAGGTGAAATTCTTATCATGGTATCTGAAGAACTCCAAGGCTGGACACTTGCTTGAACGCAAGTGTGAGGAACGTTACTACCCCCCATTGTTCGCACTTAAGTGTGAGGAAGGACACCTTCCTCAATCTACGATATCAGGGGAGTCTCAGTTTCTTTATTTTAAATGTTTTTGTCCAGTCCACCAACGCTTAATGATTATTATTATATCAGTCCATGATTGTCCCGAATGAAATTCTTCATGAGTCTGGCATATTTTGAAAGGTCTTTTCTTGATTATTTTATGAACAATGAGGACATTGCTCCTCTTAAGTGTGAGGAAGTCTAGACCTTTCCCTGAAAATATGCCAGTTGCACTTAATGCCACACATGTTTTTAATTGTCTTCTTGCATTGAGGGAATCACTGCTCTGAGTGCTTATAAATGTTGAATTCTTGGGTGAAAATTTTTGCATAAATTTTGAAGTGAAGCCAGGTGACCACCTCAAGAATCTTTCTGCTTTAGGTTGTTTGTATATATAGTTTTATTCAAATGAATCTGTTTTCCCAAAAATTTGGTGGATTAAGTTGATTGGGAAACTGAATTAGTTTATCTTGGGATTTTGGAATGATATGAAAGTTTGGAATGAAAGGATAAGGCAAGGTACTCCGCTGATCAAAAATTTTCCTAACAAAAGCAGGCCTCATCTATCCGTTTATTAAGTCCTAGGGGTGCCTTAACACCTATCTACCTAAGGTCTCGTGATCTGGGATAGTTGGCCCAACACCGTTACAAGGATAGAGAGAAAAGTCTGGGTTACGGAATAACTCTGCAATTCGCAATTATTCAATTGTGTTGTATATATTTCTTGAAGAAGAATGTTTTTGCATACGAAAGAGTTAATTGCAGTTTATTTTTGTTTTTGATCATGAGTATGTGGTGTTGAAAGGTATCGCGGAATAAGGCGTTACTTCACACCCCTTGTCATCCAAAGGTTAAAGGAAAGAAATGGTGGAAGATCCCAAGTTAATCTACATTCAGATTTTTGTAGTCTAACTATTCCATGCTTTAAAAAATTTCTTTTTCACTGTTTGCGAAAACCTACAACCAGGAGCAGAACTATTCTTTTGATTGTCACTTTGCTTGCTCTGTTTTGCATCTGTTTAATCCTGAGGTTTGATACTACGGCCTTAGAGATATATTTATTCTCTATTTGCTTGAGGACAAGCAAAAGATAAGTGTGAGGAAGTTTGATAAGTGCGAAATATATAGACTTTTAAGGTTTAATTACCTTATTAATTTGCAGTATTTTAAGTAATATTTCTCACTTATCTACGATTTTCCTAGATTTATGTTTTGATATGATTGATATATTTTATGTGTTAAATGTAGGAAAACCCATGTTAATGGATAGATGATCTCATGAGCTTTCCAACGCAACAAACGGCGAGTAAAACGGACTTATAACGAAGAATCTAGAGCCGGTCAAGTTTGTCAAGAGAATAAGCCACGGACACACATACACGTCCGCATGAAGAGCTTAGGCGGACGCATACGTGGACAGGATAAGTTACCGGGCAGACACAAGGATGTTAGAGACGTCCGCATTAGTCCCGCTCGGACGGGATGCGGACAAGGAGGCGGACAGTACAAGGCGCGCACAAAACTTGTCCGCGTAGGATCTGGGCGGTTGAAGATGGAGGCGTCCGCTTGAGTTTGAAGCGGACATCAACGCGGACACGAGGCGGACAAGAGCACATCAGCGCACGCAACAGTTTTCTTCTTCCTTCGCAGCGCCGCACTCGAACTGCTCCTTCATTAATTGCAGACGGCGCCCACCTTAATTTACTCACGCGTGACGCCGCCTCTGTGATTACTGCTGCCCGACCATGATTTAAATCTGTCTGCGATCTTCACGGATCTGCTTACCGACTCCACCGCCATCTTATTCCATTCACACTTCTCCACCTTCCTATAAATAAGCTACGTTTTCTTCAGTATTTGGTATCCCTTCTTCAAATCCAAAGCTGTTCACCCACATTTCATCAGCTCTTCGGAGCGCTCACCACATACGTTCTCCACTATCCATCGACCACATCCATTTCTCTTCTCCCCGTTTTCTCCATTTTTATTTTGTTTTTCCACCACACCACATCTCTGCCATTAATTAGTATTATTATTACGGACGACGTGGATACAGAGGCGGAGCTAGGATTCAGAGTCAACTTGCTAGCTGGAGTTTTCTCTACCCCTTTCTCTTATTTTGTAAAACGTTGTTTATAATATAGTTATGTTTAATTAATAAACTTAAGCCCTCCCAGGTTTGGGATGCAGCCTATTTATATAATTACGTTATGTTAAGCTTTCCACTATGATTTTATCTAAAGTAGTAGTTTAATTCCAGTTCTTCATCTGCTTTAATTCTCTGATCAATTATTAAAGCAATATTTGTAGTTTTCTAATCAACACGCGAGAGCTGAGATAGATAACAAGACGTGGGAATTAACCTGATTAACAGCTAGAAGCCTGATCTGGCCTATAGGTTTAATTAGTCTCAAATAGAAGCTGTTCTTTATGCGATTGGTTGTGTCCGGATTAGAGCATTAGTCTGCTGCTAGTTCTAGCAACTGGTTAGGGTTCGTTAGATTTAGTCGTCAACGAATTATTTATAGTTTCTGAGTTTATTACTTAAGTGGTAAAGTTTATATTAATATAATTGAATAAATAGGTGAGCAGAACAACCTGGGATCTTTTCTTAAAAAGACAAAAAAGATTATAATTTCTATTTTTATTATTTTGTTTCATTTTAATTGTTTTTATTATATTTGTTTAAGTTAAGTTTTTGTAATTATTTTTCTCCTAAAAAAATGATAAAATCGATTTATTAGAAGTCTCAGTAAATTTAATCCACTTTCAGTTATCCACAGCGAGGTCCCCAAGAGTACGACAACCCCACGAATCCACTATCCCGCAAAACGATTAGGTACACTGCCTAAGTGGTAGAAGTAGTCACATTTTCTCCAACAAGTTTTTGGCGCCGTTGCCGGGGACCTCCAGCACGGTTAATTGATAGTTTTTAAATTTTATTGAGATTTCTATTTCTATTTATTTGCTTTTATTTTATTTTTGCTTTATTTTATTTTACTTTAAAAAAAAATATTATATTCCTTGTTATCTCTGTTTTATTTTTAGTTTTTTGTTTCTTTTTCTATTTTATTTTCTATTCTACTTGGTATTTTTGTTTTTGTTTTTGTAGGATAATTACTGACAATGGAGAGCAGCCACGATGAGGTGAGAAGATTGTTGATCAATCTGGAATGGACACGAATGCAAGAGGAAATATCCTCATATCAAAGATTGGTCAGGATTATCAACCCCTCAACCATCAAATCGAGAGCCATATTGGTGGGAAGTCAACCAGGCTAACGCACAATACAACGAAGCTCAGTTGGGGTATTACTACTTCAATCAGAACGAGCAGCAATTTACACAAAGGTCAGATGAATTCCTCCCAAGTATGGTCGAGCCACCAGAAGAAATTCCAGTGGTGACTCCAAGGAGTGAAGAGCAAACTGAGCCAGATATTCATGACGCAGCAAGTTCTGATGAGGAAATAATGAAACTTCTCAAGGACATTTTTCTCCGAACGCCGAGTTGGAGCAGATGTCTGAGAGTTACATTTCTCCTCCATCCTCCCCATCCCCACCCAAAAGGAGCAATTAAAATATGAAGATAAGTTGTCTGAGCCGGTCCTGCGAGCTTGAGAGAGGTGATCCTATTGAGCCTCACCTACCGGAAGAGGAAATTTACATCCTCGAATCTGAGGAAGGAACATCACTACCACCGGTCTCTCATCACTTCTCCATCCTGCCTCCATAAGCCTCAACAGCAAGAGGAGGATGTTTACATCCTCCAATTTGAGGAAGAAAAGTCATCACCACCTGGTCTCCTGTTACAACTACGTTACCACCCGGCAGTACCTCCTCAAACACCAGGTTTTTTGGAGTATTCATTTTCCTATTTTATTGCCGAAGTAACGTTTTGTTTTGATCCAGGTGGTTTGCTTCTATTACTAACTCGTTTTCCTGGCGAAGGTATTGTCTACTTTTATTTTTGATCCAGGATAACGAAGCAGGAGTCTAGCCAAAGACTAAACTACGGGCAGCTTACTGGGAGGCAACCCAGTGGTTAAACTTTATTATCCTATTAGCTTTATTATTTTTTATTTTATTTTTTAACCCCACATTTTTTCTATATTATGTTTTTACAAAAAAAAAAGAAGTGGAAGGTATCTATGCTTCATGCAACGCTTTTTAGCGTTTATTTTTGGGTAGTATGTCAGGTGAAATTCTTATCATGGTATCTGAAGAACTCCAAGGCTGGACACTTGCTTGAACGCAAGTGTGAGGAACGCTACTACCCCATTGTTCGCACTTAAGTGTGAGGAAGGACACCTTCCTCAATCTACGATATATCAGGGGAGTCTCAGTTTCTTTATTTTAAATGTGTTTGTCCAGTCCACCAACGCTTAATGATTTTTATTATATCAGTCCATGATTGTCCCGAATGAAATTCTTCATGAGTCTGGCATATTTTGAAAGGTCTTTTCTTGATTATTTTATGAACAATGAGGACATTGCTCCTCTTAAGTGTGAGGAAGTCTAGACCTTCCCTGAAAATATGCCAGTTGCACTTAATGCCACACATGTTTTTAATTGTCTTCTTGCATTGAGGGAATCATGCTTCTGATGTGCTTAGTGATAAATGTTGAATTCCTTGGGTTAAAATTTTTGCATAAATTTTGAAGTGAAGCCAGGTGACCACCTCAAGAATCTTTCTGCTTTAGGTTGTTTGTATATATAGTTTATTCAAATAATCTGTTTTCCCAAAATTTGGTGGATTAAGTTGATTGGGAAACTAAATTAGTTTATCTTGGGATTTTGGGAAATGATATGAAAAGTTTGGAATGAAAGGATAAGGCAAGGTACTCCGCTGATCAAAATTTTCCTAACAAAAGCAGGCCTCATCTATCCGGTTTTAAGTCCTAGGGGTGCCTTAACACCTATCTACCTAAGGTCTCGTGATCTGGGATAGTTGGCCCAACACCGTTACAAGGATAGAGAGAAAAGTCTGGGTTACGGAATAACTCTGCAATTCGCAATTATTCAATTGTGTTGTATATATTTTCTTGAAGAGAATTTTTTGCATACGAAAGAGTTATTGTAGTTTAATTTTTGTTTTTGATCATGAGTATGTGGTGTTGAAAGGTATCGCGGAATAAGGCGTTACTTCACACCCCTTGTCATCCAAGGTTAAAGGAAAGAAATGGTGGAAGATCCCCAAGTTAATCTACATTCAGATTTTGTAGTCTAACTTATCCATGCTTTAAAAAATTTCTTTTTCACTGTTTGCGAAAACCTACAACCAGAGCAGAACTATTCTTTTGATTGTCACTTTGATTGCTCTTTTTTGCATCTGTTTTATCCTGAGGTTTGATACTACGGGCCTTAGAGATATTTATTCTCTATTTGCTTGAGGACAAGCCAAAGATAAGTGTGAGGAAGTTTGATAAGTGCGAATATATAATACTTTTAAGGGTTTATTACCTTATTAATTTGCAGTATTTTAAGTAATATTTCTCACTTATCTTATGATTTTCCTAGATTTATGTTTTTGATATGAATTGAATATATTTTATGTGTTAAATGGTAGGAAAAAGCCATGTTAATGGATAGATGATCTCATGAGCTTTCCAACGCAACAAACGGCGAGTAAAACGGACTTATAACGAAGAATCTAGAGCCGGTCAAAGTTTGTCAAGAGAATAAGCCACGGACACACATACACGTCCGCATGAAGAGCTTAGGCGGACGCATACGCGGACAGGATAAGTGACCGGGCGGACACAAGGATGTTAGAGACGTCCGCATTAGTCCGCGCGGACGGAGATGCGGACAAGGAGGCGGACAGTACTAAGGCGCGCACAAAACTTGTCCGCGTAGGATCTGGGCGGTTGAAGATGGAGGCGTCCGCTTGAGTTTGAAGCGGACATCAACGCGGACACGAGGCGGACAAGAGCACATCAGCGCACGCAACTGTTTTCTTCTTCCTTCGCGGCGCTGCACTCGAACTGCTCCTTCATTAATTGCAGACGGCGCCCACCTTAATTTACTCACGCGTGACGCCGCCTCTGTGATTACTGCTGCCCGACCAGGATTTAAATCTGTCTGCGATCTTCACGGATCTGCTTACCGACTCCACCGCCATCTTATTCCATTCACACTTCTCCACCTTTCCTATAAATAAGCTACGTTTTCTTCAGTATTTGGTATCCCTTCTTCAAATCCAAAGCTGTTCACCCACATTTCATCAGCTCTTCGGAGCGCTCACCACATACGTTCTCCACTATCCATCGACCACATCCATTTCTCTTCTCCCCGTTTTCTCCATTTTTATTTTTTTTCCACCACACCACATCTCTGCCATTAATTAGTATTATTTACGGACGACGTGGATACAGAGGCGGAGCTAGGATTCAGAGTCAACTTGCTAGCTGGAGTTTTCTCTACCCTTTCTCTTATTTTGTTAAAACGTTTTTATATATAGTTATGTTTAATTAATAAACTTAAGCCCTCCCAGGTTTGGGATGCGAGCCTATTTTATATAATTACGTTATGTTAAGCTTTCCACTATGATTTTATCTAAAGTAGTAGTTTAATTCCAGTTCTTCATCTGCTTTAATTCTCTGATCAATTATTAAAGCAATATTTGTAGTTTTCTAATCACACGCGAGAGCTGAGATAGATAACAAGACGTGGGAATTAAACCTGATTAACAGCTAGAAGCCTGATCTGGCCTATAGGTTAATTAGTCTCAAATAGAAGCTGTTCTTTATGCCATTGGTTGTGTCCGGATTAGAGCATTAGTCTGATGCTAGTTCTAGCAACTGGTTAGGGTTCGTTAGATTTAGTCGTCAACGAATTATTTATAGTTTCTGAGTTTATTACTTAAGTGGTAAAGTTTTATTAATATAATTGAATAAATAGGTGAGTAGAACAACCTGGGATCTTTTCTTAAAAAGACAAAAAGATTAATAATTTCTATTTTTATTATTTTGTTTCATTTTAATTGTTTTTATTATATTTTGTTTAAGTTAAGTTTGTAATTATTTCTTCTCCTAAAAAAATGAAAAAATCGATTTATTAGAAGTCTCAGTAAATTTAATCCACTTTCAGTTATCCACAGCGAGGTCCCCAAGAGTACGACAACCCCACGAATCCACTATCCCGTAAAACGATTAGGTACACTGCCTAAGTGGTAGAAGTAGTCACATATTTCTCCAACAGTTAGCTTACCTCGCATTTTATCATCATTTATGATACCATTTACCAAGTATCTTGGTTGACCAGGGATGAGATAATTCATCGGGTTATAAGCTCTCCTGAGCGTTAGTCATTCATGGTGTTCAATGTGTATTCACATTGATTGTTTTTGACAATTATTGTTTCCCCAGTGCTGAGCATTGGTTATAGGCTCTAGCTATGTAGTTTACAATTGTATGTACATCACCGGAACATCCCAAGAACTTCAAGTGTTTTCTGGTCCCGTTATCTAATTGGTGAGTATTCTATCCCTGGTAAATGAAGGTTCTTGTTGAGAGGTTAGTTACCACTCATAGGTCTCATGACAAGGTTTACCAAGTTGGTGTTTATACAATGGTTCACCACATGCTTGGGTGCATATGGAGTATGCTTGCTCCTTAAGTCGTAATGGTTTGGAAATCTCATTTCCTTATTCCATCGCCCCTTGGCAATATCTATAAGCGTAGGCTTTACTTATAATAGATGGAAGCCTTTCTAAGGGTTCACATCTTCACCACATTGGTGGTCTTTGGCTAACGAGGGGTATCTTCCCTTGGGTTTCTCGTAGTGTCCAAGTGTGGACTAGGCCAATGTTAGTATTATCACGGTTCTTATGCCTCTGTGCTACCATTGCTACAGGAGGCATGAAGGTAATTAAAGGCATGTCAACTGTATACTAGACTAATGCTCTAGTGGCAGTGACATTCAGGTAGCCCTTACTCCAAGCCACTCACTAAGTTGAGTGTGAATTGGTTGTTCAGTTGTCGATCTATTGTCGTATGAGACAATATCTCTTGCATGTCTTGTTATCAAATGGTGTGGGTTATGCAACCGTTAAGGTTTACATAACATAGTTGGTTATTGGCTTTTAAGCCTTATTGTTGCAAGCTAGGCTCTTTGCAAGCTGCTTATACATGTTTCCACTCCCTGTATACCCCATAGGTTGGAGGTATTACTGGGTTCCATGGTAAGTCGTGACATCACGCTTCCGTTCATAGGAGGTCCTTTAGGCATTCTAGTGTTAATCAGTGCCTCTTAGTAATTTAAGGCATTTCCTGTTAAGTAAAATCCCTTCGGTGTCTTAACCGAGTGTTCATTCTCGCTTCTGTGCTTTTATCATGTCGCTATTGTTCGACTGTTGCAATTCGGACACCCTTCAAGGATTGCTCCTGGGTGTTATTAGATTATGCCGTTACATGCGGCTCATGTTTCTGACATGTCGTGTATACTTTACCGCCTTGTGGTATTGTATTTTGAGTTATACCCCTTTAGGGTTGCAACGTCTCCCATTCTTGGGTAGACCGTTTATACCTTCTTCTAGTGTTTAAGAATAGGTTTAATACCCTCTTCAATGATGGATTATGTTCCTTGGTAGTTTTGTAGTTGTTCTTGGGAACTCCGTCCCATTTGTTGATCGTTGTGGTGTTCACATTAGGCTTTTGCCTTACTGTGTTTAGGCTGGGTATGCTTTCCAGCTGTCGTGTATTTACTTGATGTCTTTCAGACATATCCAATGTCTATGCTTACTAGTCGGCGCCCTTTGCGTTTCTTAATCCTCATTCTTTATCTTCAGATGGATTCTCTGAGTTCTTTATACTTGTTACTTAGCGGAGTTCCTTCTCCTTGATCGCCTGAGATGTCCAGCTGTCCTACTTTGCATTTACTCATGGTCCGTAGAACAGAGTTGACTGCTGCTTCCCGTGTTTCGTACACTACATGTATACATACGTTGGGTACCATGTTGATATGTTACCACTTACCTAACTATATGTCAGGCCCGCAAGCTCCTTCGGAGTGCGGTTGTCCCACATCCCGTAATAGGGTACACTCGTAGTGCTCGTCACACGCCTAGCTGAAGTATTCTGTTGTCAACTCCTCTTGTATCATTCTATGATACTCACCGTAATTCTGTTGGTTTGGTTTTAAAATCCAAGTTTTTAAAAGAAAGTTGTGTGGTTTTGAAAGAAAACTTGGTTTTGAAAAATGATAGTTCGGTGTTAAAAGAAATTCTTCATGGCGTAGCCATGTTTGTGGTCTTGACCAAGTTCAGCTTCCTGCTGACTGGTATGTCCATTGTACAACGGTCGGGGCCGTCAGGCCTTTCCAAGGTTTCGTCCTTCCAGTTTTTAGGATGTGTGATCCTGTAGTTATTCCATTACGGCCACAGTACATTACTATGTACTTGTGGCGTGTTAGGGTTCCTCTACATGTTTCTGTCCTTACTGCACTTGCCGTGGCAAGTGCGTGATACTGGTGTTTTTGGGTGAACCCATACCGGTCACGGTATGGTTTCCACTGGTATTTGATAGTCTTATTGACATCTCCTTTGATCATATTGATCATTTACTTAGGTTAATTAATCCTCTGAGTCACTTCTCAGTAAGTTTGACATGGCTGTCCTTGATCAGGGTACTTCTCCACTCCTTGGAGATCCCTGATTATTTGTTCTGTGTTTTCCCTTGTTGCTCGTTCCCACACATTTTGTGGTTACTAAGCCTTAGTTGGTTTAGGCACTACGGTTGTAGTTGCGTCAGATTATATCTCGTGCGTGTTCTTGTAGCTGTCTGAGCTACGTTGGCCAGGTTTTGTAACCTTTTTGGCGTTGTAGTTTTAGGGTTATTCACTCCTGACCATGTCCTTAGTAAGTTGGTACACCATTGGTGGTATTATTTAACCATTACTGTCCCGCAGACTTGTGTCTCGGGTTCCATTTCTGCTCCTTTTCCATTTCTTTGTACGGTTAGTGCTTCTTTTATTGCTGTTGGTTGACTAGTTAGGTTTCGTGACTGCTAAGCATGTCGCCCCATGCTGTTGTAAGTTGTAGCCTCCTCATGGTTGGAGCGCTCATCCTACCGCTATTAAGTGCGGGTATCGTTATTCAACCGGGATCCATCTCCGGGACTTCCAATTCTTGGAATCTACCATATGTCGGTTCTTGTTTATTGTGTGATCGTTTCACAACTGCTGCCAGATCGGGTTCTCCCGAGCATAAGAGGACTTTCCTTCTCTCTGGCGTCCTTTCCCAAGTTATACCAAGGGTTTGCGGAGGGCGGGTCTGGTATTGTAGGTATCCGGTACACACCGGGAGTTCCTAACTAGCATATCTCTAATGCTAACACTCAGCCCTTAGCCCTAAGCATCTAGATTCTAACTCGGTATTTCCTAAACACGGTATTTCTAGTCATCAGAGCGATACTTCGCTCTGATACCACTTTTTGTAACACCCCTACCGCTAATACTGTCATTACCGTCCAATCTCCTCGTACTTCCAGATTCACGCAGCGGATACATATTTACACAACGGTGGGTGATACAATGCCGTTAGCCACCCACGTGACTAACAAGGCTACTACTACTATACTACTACATACAACATCGGTCTGATGGACCGGAATATCTGAGTACTACACACTTACAATACATACTCCAATTACCAAATCAAATACTAGAACTTCCCATTCATCACAATACTCCATAAGTTCAATACAATATAATACACCGAGTTTACTAAGTTCCTTATACAAATACAACACCTCTATCGATTTCATAGATACTCATTAAGAGTCTAACCTACCCATTCCTCACAAACTACTTACTTTCTAAGTACAAGGGGTGTGCCACTTAGTACGCTTCTACATTCTACTTCTAACTATCCAAGTGTACCCACCGGTCTCTTACCTTGACCATATCCGCTTCGGGTACCTGCACACTAAAAACGTTCCCCCTAGGGGGTCAGCTTACGCTGAATATGACTTCCGCATACCCCGCGTACTAGCGAGGGTACGCCGACCACTTGGTCGAATACATGCAATTCATTTTATTCAAACATACATGCATACATGCTCTTATATACAATACTATAATACTTTACGCAAGGAATACATTCACACACTTCATTACATACAAGGAATACAATACAAGCCATCCAATACATACTTACCTTCTTCCGAAATACACATACACAATACATACACCATTCATACTCAATACACCATACTTGTTAGCTTCGTTGGTCCACCCGGGTTAATCGGGTGGAGATTATCTTTTACTCGGGGTCAATGACTTACACCAGCCAAGACCATTACTCGTACAATACTTACTTCACTTACTACTTACTCAAGTTAAGTCGTCGGGACCTCCAGGCTGGGACTACACCGTCCCACCACCGGGCTTACTTGGTTCACCAATCCAGGATGCTACCCATTTAAGGGGTTTGGGCCATGGACCAGTTAAAGAACCAGGAATCGGATCCAACCTCTTGTGTCTCCTCATCCTCACGCGTGGCCGAAACTATATCGGACTTCTACTCATTCCAATTTACTCAATACTTACGTTAGGAGTTCGGTAGTTAGGAATTAGTAGAAGTCACACATCCAAGCCACATACACAAATTCATTGCTCATATACACATCCATACAAAATACAATACATTACGCAAGTACAATACAAGATACAAATTCACTCCATCATCATCATTCATATTTTCATGAATTATACAAACTAGTGTTCAAGACATTACATATAAAGAACAACTTAAACAAGCACAAGTAGGCGCAATATAGTCCGATTCATGCATTTATCTTATTTAGGTGATCAAATAAGCACACAAATCGGGGTAACCAGGTTAGGATACAGAGCATGAAGAAATCATACCTTGCACCGTTGATTTGGACTCACCGACTCCTCTTCGGTGTTCGACTAATCAAAGCCTATCACATACATGCGATCGAGCGGTTAATTAACTATAATTAACTTAACTCGTTTCATTATTATATTTCCCTTCCTTCCCGACTTATAGTTACAATGTCTTTACAATTCTTACACTTACACATTGTTTACTTACTCTTCATTACTTTTAAAACTTGTTCATACCCTTAATGAACTTTAAACATCATTAAGATTAAGTACTAATTACCTTATACTATCATTACCACTCAATCCCATCTTAAACCATTTTTACACTTTCTGTATAGCTTTTTGTGTTGGTCCAGGTTTGTGTCCGAGTTTTAAACCCGGACCACACTTTTGGGAGCGTTCTGTCAAGTTTTTATGGTGGTCCGGGTTTGTGTACCAGTTTACAAACCCGGACCATCACTTTAGAAAACTTTCTGTCGTATTTTTAAGGTGGTCCGGGTTTGTGTACTTGTTTGCAAACCCGGACCATCCTTCAGCGATACTCTCTGTCAAGTTTTTGAGGTGGTCCTGGTTTGCGTACTTGTTAGCAAACCAGGACCATTCCAGTGAGAAGGCAATCTGCCAAGTTTAAGAGGTGGTCCTGGTTTGTGTACTTGTTTGCAAACCAGGACAAATCTAGTCTGTTGCAAATTTCCAGTTTTAAAGCTTTGTTTCAACTTCAATCTTTTACCAACTTCTTCCCCAAGCTTCCTACATATAATCTAGCACATTTTAGCATTGATTAACCACTTTAAACTAGCCTAATCCACCTCTATCAAAATCTGTTACAAAATACACTCCACTTCAGTTTTTCTCCCCTGTTATATTTTTCTTCTTCCACAATGCTACATATTTTTCCTTAAACCTTTACCATTCAATACTCCCTCTACCAATGCTTCTCCTAGCATTCTAAATCCATTACTTTGGCCACTCTAGTTCTCCTCATTACCTAGACCCTCTTCAAATCTGTTTTCAAGGTACTAAACTACTCACTTAAACTCTCCAAGTACACCTAGTTACCACCTAGGTTATCCCTTCTTCTTCCACATCTAAGTCCTTCAATTTCCATACAAATTTGGGCAGAGGTCCCCCTATATTTTAACATTGCCCACGTGCATTCTCAGCCCACACATTCATTCCAATTCCCATATCAGTACCAACATCAAACAACACTATCTCACACATACATTCCCTGCACAAACATACTCATTATCCAATGTTTTCCCAAGCTTTTAAACATCTTTTAAAACCTCCAAAACTGTCACATTCTCTTCCTCATTATAACAAATACTTACTACTCACACTTAACAATTTATTTACTTATTTTCAAAAGCTTCAAACTATAAATACCATCCACATTAATATACCCATACTCTTCCTACTGTTATGGTGATTTCTAAACCTTGTTACAGCAATGCATTTATACATACACAACATCAAAACTGTACAAAGACTTCTCTTTACCTTTGGGTTTCCTTGATTCCTTTTTCTTTCTCTCCTATCCTTTCTTACTCCTCTTTCGTTCTTTGTTTTCTTGATTTACTTAAGCCAAGCTACACCATGTAACAATGCACACGCATACACACCAATACTAGTAAATTGTCTATCTCACGTATTAACCCTAGATTATGAGACCACTTAAAACACTTAGTGTGTCTTACCTTGAGTTTCTAATGGAGTTTTTGAGTAGAAAATGACAAGGCTTCAACTCCTCTTTGAAGTGCCAAACCGGCTGAGTAATGGAACAATGGTACATTACGTGAGTTTTGTATTTTTGCAAGGAAAAGATGAAAAGAGAGAAGCTTTGGTTTAATTCTTACCTTAGAACATGGAGAAGAAGGTAGATCTTGAATGGTGCTCCTAGAGCTCTTAAACGATAATACCCTCAAAAATAAAGTTGGAGGTTTTAGATTTTTGAAGGGTGTAGAATAATCTCCTAAGCGATACAAATCCAACGGTATAATTTTTGTAGCATTTGATGGTGGTTTAGGCTTTAAAAAATGGAGAGAAGGGGCTGTTGGAGTGGCTCTCAAATCGCCATTACAGTCGCAGGAAGGAGAAGAAAGAACCAAGAGGGGTGTGGGTGTTCTGTACGTGAGTGAGAGAAATGTGAGGGGTGAGAGAGAGTTTTTGTTACTTTTTGACTTTTTTTTATTTCTTTGTCTTTTGTACATAGAGGAGAATTAAGAGAGTGTGAGAGAGTAGTGTAATCGGCTACCCACACAGCCCATATGGGCTTTTAAAATTTTAATTACAATAGTGGACACACTAGTTTGCTTTATCTACACTCTCACCCCACAACTTCTCGATTTTTACAGTTTTTACTATTTTCTCGTTTAATTGATTTTATTGGTTCTAGACCTTCATTAATGTTTATTAATGACTATTTGGTTACACCAAAATGTTACGAGTCTATTTTAACCCGCTTAAAGTCATGTTTTCCTGTTTCCTCGAAAAACGCGCTTTAAGGTTCGTTTGTGGTTTTAATCCATTTTATGATCCGTTTTCTACGGAAGTTGTTCCCATATATTATTTAGGCCTTATTAAGCATTTAGAATCCATATAATATCTAACCGGGGTCTCATACCTCCTATGGTATTTAACGTATTTAGCGTTTTTCGCTTTTCAAGCGTTTCTTCATTTCTTTTGGATTTATTTTTCCTTACTAATATTACTTAGGCGTTATTAGGCCCTTAAATACAGATTAGAATAATCTTAATCACTATATTTAAGTTCGGGTATTTCAATTGAACTAAGAGAACAAGTAAGAATCCGAAGAGGATGGATAAGATATTGAACAATGAGATTGAGGCGTTAGTGAGGTAGAACCCTCAAGCCTAAAGAGTAAGATTGTGTAAATACAAAATGAAGGTGTTAGTTGTGATTGTATTCCTAGTTTGAATACTGTTGTGAATGTGAGCATGTTGTATTGAAATACCCCAAACCTTAATATACTGTTTAAACACTTAATATGGTGTATTAAGACTAAAAAGAGTCTTAGAAACATTAGTAAACAATTTAAACGAAAGGAAACACAAAATGTGCCTTAAAGTCAATAAGAGCCAAAATGTGCTCTAAGCTTGGGATAAACTTGGTTAAGACCTAATGAACTTACCAAGACCTCAATTATATACTAATGAACATATTTAATCAATTACCAAAGAAAACCAAGCTTGAAAACAAGTTTAAATACAAAATGTGCTTTAAGGAGTCTTAAAGCACATTCTTGAAAAATTGTCTTGTAAATGAGTTTTGAATGGCTAGATGTCCATCATTACTCTTAAATATATATGTGTACTATATAATATCACATTTGGGTGTCTATATTAGTGGGAAATCAAAAATTTCACTTCTATGTGCCTTGTTTTATGAATAGTAACTTTTATAAGCTATTTTGTAACATATGTTTGTATAAGCAATTTAATTGACAAACAAAGACTATATTGCCCTCCTACTACTATTTGGGGCCGGTTTTTAAGGTTGGTGACACACCACCTTTGTTAGCTTGTTAAGAAAATAATAAGACTACTTAAGTACCTTTTTACTTTATTAAGTATAAATATCTTCATAAAGCAAATTCTATCCATTCTCTCATTTCTTTCCTTGCTCACACGGTTTCCCACCTCTCTTCTTCCTTCTTCTTGCTGTTCTCTCACGGTAATACTACTACCCCATTGAAACTCCCACTTTGATCTCTTGTAAAACCTTGCTCACTTGTCCAAATCAAAAACAAACACCACCAATCTCTTCCTCTCATCAAGCTCTTCATTCCTATCTTTTCAAAGTCCAAGACAACCATTTCGGTGCCATGGAGTTTCTCCATTGAAGGAGCTTGAGCTTGTATTTTTACATATTGTTACTCTCCTTGACTTCTAGGTAAGGAATCTCAAATAAAAACTTCCTTTTCCTCCTTGTTTTTGTCATGTCCGAAAATACATATTGAAGGAGCTTTTTATGTGACCTTGTTCTAGCTTCATTCCAACTCTTCATGGACTAGGTGGAGTCCTCTCTTGCTAGATATTCAAACTCTCTTCAAAGAGCAAGGTAAAACAACTACATTAATGTTTTTGAAACAATGTAAACTAGGGTTTACAATGAGATGGAGCTCATAGCTTGAATACTCATTATAATGTGTGTATATTGTTTAGAGCTTGTCAAAGAATCAAGTACTCTATCGGTTTTCTAAAGGAAACAAGAAAGAAGTTATTTTGCAAAAGAGGTAAATCTACTAACCTAATGTTGTTTTAATGCCTTAGGAGAAATGAGCTTATAAATGCTTATTAAAACTACCTAAAGAGCCAATGGTGAATGACTTAGTAAAGTGTTCTCAAGAGCTTAGTAAAAGGCATATGTGTTGTTGAGTGTATTTGCAGGTTAAAGGCAAATATATTGTGAAATTCAGTGTTTATGATTTGTGCATTTTAAGGGCCTAAGAGCCATGTCATTTAAGGGCCTAAGTGCCATGCAATTTAAATTGTGCACTATATTGTGATGTAGTGTCTTGTGAGTGAAGTTTGTGTATAATAAGTACTTGATGGATTTTTAGTGTTCTTGGTTGTTTATTGGTAAAAACAATGTGTTTTGGTTTAGTAATGTTCTAGGAGAACCTATGTCGAAATTTAGGTAACAAATGTGAAGTTCTAAGTGTTAAAATGTGTTTGATAATAAGGAGTATTTAAATGGTTAAGTGTTGTTCTTGTGTAAGAAACATGCATTAAGGTGATTTGGGATGTAACAAGGACTTAGGCAGGAGCTTGAGATTTTAGTATGTACCAAAGTCATTTTGGGACTTAGGTAAAGACTTAGACAACTTTGGTAAATTAGGAGAAGTATGAACTTGAAAAAGGATTGTTAAGATGGATATAAGGAATTAGTTGTGAGAGATGATGCTTGGGAGATGATGTTAAGATAAGGAGAAAACATTTTGGGATAGTAGTTATCATAGGTGAGAAACACCATTTAGAAACCTAGTGTAAAATGTTGTAAGTGTTAGGAATTTTGTGAAGAGATAAGTAAAGGTTTAGGAATTAGAAAAAGAGTTGTGTGAGTATTAAGGATGGTTTAAGTTGTTTTGAAGTGCCCAAATGAGGTTAGGGGATACTAGGTTATATGGGGTAAAGTTTGGAGTTGAATGGAAAAGGGAAATAAGGATTTGGGGCAGACCGGACTTGCGACCGGACTTGCAAGCCCGGTCGGGCCCTGTTACACTACCGAGAAATTTTCTGGAATCGACCGGACTTGGGGGACCGGACCTACAAGTCCGGTCGGGCTTGTTTTGTGAGAGGGAAAATGTTTCTGGAATGGACCGGACATGGGACCGGACTTGGCAAGTCCGGTCGGCATGAATTTGTACGGGTTATAAGTCTCTGGAATCGACCGGACATAGGACCGGACATGTAAGTCCGGTCGGAGTGAATTTTCCACGGTAAAAAGGTACTGGAATGGACCGGACTTAGGCAAGTCCGGTCGGCAAGTCCGGTCGGACCAAACTTGTAAAAAAAAAAAAAAAAACAGAAAAGAATGTGACTTATGTAGTTAACCCTAGGGTGTATAATGAAGGTAACCTAGGGTAAGATAGACATTAAAACATGTCATACAATTATGTTAAACACTTAGTAAATTCGGAGGTTAAGTAAGTTAATTAACCGACGTTCTTGAATTATGTATAGGAGTGACCTACGGAGGAAACCAAACGAGGCAAGGACCAAGGTATGGTTTTCTTGCAGTCTGTTGTCTAGCGGTTTACACCGGTTGTGTGTTGTATGTTTTTCTGTGTGTTTACAACGTTATAAGATTTAAACATGTAATGAGTTTACAGTTGTTCATATTATTGTGATGTAGTTGTGACTCAATTCCCTTGTGTGTGTCTAACATGACTTACCACCTATTGTGTGTTGGCTGTTAAGTTCCACTATGAACTTCTAACAAGTGTTAACTGGGAAGTGAGGAATCCGGTTATCCGGTCATGCATGTAAGTTAAGAGTAGATATCTGAATCAGATTCGACTCTTATGTTGTTAAGATTGTTCTCCTTAATTTGGCGTTCGATCTCCCGCTAGCTTCTTCCAAAGCTTACCTATTCTGACTTATGATCGGTTTAGTGGGAACCTGTGTTTGTGTGGTGTGTTCGGGTCACTAAATCCGAACCATCTGTGACTTAAGTTACTCGTTCGCCTAACAGAACGGTAATGAGTGTGTGTAACGAGCTTGACATGAGAGTGAATCACTCTCTAGGCTCTTATGTTATTTGACCCTCGTGGTTTGTTACCGTGGAGTGAAATCCACTGTATGTGTTGTTGAGCTATGCACCATTGATGCCATGCTCCATGTTATGTTATGTTATGTATATAATTGAATGCCATGTTATAATGACAAGTAGCTGCGCGTATCCCGGTAGCCGATGGGCTGCGCGTTAGCCATACCAGCCAAGGGTTGCTGACCCCCTCGGGGGATCCATATTTCTTATACTGCAGGATGAGGATCGAAGAAGCGGAGTGGCTTTAGATCCTAGGATGTAATCCCTTTTGCATACTTTTGGATGTTGGCCCGGGATGCGCCTGTGCTCCTGTGGCGTTATATTATTGGGTTGTGCAGTTACGTGATGTTACAGTGAGGATGTATGTAGTACTCGGTATTGTATATAATGTATTTATGGTTTAGTTTTTGCTCGGGAGTCTGATCATCAGACCGGTACAATTGTATTTATTCTGCCTTGTCAACCACGTGGGTGGTTGACGGCGTTGTAGCACCGAAGCGTTAGTTACTGTTTAGTTGTTTTATTCCGCTGCGATTTCATTTAGTATCATGTGCGTATTAGGGGTGTTACAAAAAGTGGTATCAGAGCGAAGTATCGCTCTGATGACTAGAATACCGAGCTTAGGAATATACCGAGTTAGGAAACCTAACCACAGTTACCTAAGTGATCAGTTATGGAAAGGTTAACCACTAACTATTGTGGAAATACCTTGTTGTCGGGAAGCGTTACGATCGTTGGACCGATAAGTGTGTAAGCATATTGCTAATGAATACTCGTGTGAATACAGATGTCAGGTAGACCACGCGGTAGAGGCCGCGGAAGTGGTACTAGTACTGGGGGTGACCAGGGCGAGAACACTACGGCTCAGGTTATGGCTGAGGCTGTAGCAGCCGCTGTGGCCCAGATGGTACCCCAGCTTGTAGCTGCGATCCAGCAGGGGCAGATGCCCGGAGTTCAGCCACCACCGCCACCGCCACGAGAGACCAACTGGGTCAAGGCATTGGCAGATTTGAGACCCCCTTCGTTTCATGGGGAGACCGACCCACGTAAGTTGGAGGCGTACATCTCCGAGTTGGAGACCGCCTACGAGACCTTGGCTGTGCCCGCAGAGGCTAAGGTCCGTCTTGCCGCTTACTATCTGAAGGTTCGGCACAAAAATTGGTGGAAGCTAGTGAGAGAGGACCGGATGGCGGATCCTCAGTTTGGTTGGAGGGAGTACACGGCTCTGCTGCGAGCCAAATACACCCCGTGCATGTTCAGGAGGCCAAGCGCCTCGAGCTGGATAGTCTGAGGCAGGGGGACAAGGTGTCGGTGGATGAGTACTACACAGCCTTCACCGGCCTTGTCCACCTGTTACCGGACCTGGGTTACTCGAACCGGTGCTGGTAAACCGTTTCTACAACGGTCTCAGCCACCGTCTTCGCTATGGGATGGGGCCAGCTGAGTATACTACCTTGCAGGTAATTTAAATAGAGAGTGATGTGAATATGTATAGTCTACAAGTGAGTATTAATGTGAGTTTGTGAGTGTGTATTGCGGGGCATGACTAATCATCCTAAATTCAGGAGTGCTATCATGCCGCTGCTAAGGTGGAGATCACCGTCCGTCTGAGGGACGAGGAGAATGCGCACAAGCGCAAGGCCACGAGCGAGGGCCAGAGTTCGCAGGGGTATGGGGGAGGAAAGAAGAAGAAGAAACCTTATCCCCAGCCCCAGAAGAGTCAGCACCAGGGTGACAAGGGCCAAGCCCAAACCACCACGCTGAGGAGCCACTGAAGCTCACATATGCTTATGCGGCGAAGCCCCTACGCTCTTACCCACCAAAGGGTAATTGTTTAATCATGTGTAATAAGTTGATGTGTATGTTGATAAGTTGTGAAACAAGTATTGAGTGTGTATTGTGTTAGCAGCTAGCACGGGCTCTGGACCGGAGCGCCACTATTACTGTAAGTGGTGCAATGGAGACCACCCCGGCAAGGACTGCAAGGGAATGAGGTGCAGTGTCGATACTGCGAGAAGTGGGGCCACCGTGACCACGAGTGTTACCGGAACCCCAACAGCAGAGTCAACAAGCCCAAGGGGCAGTGGAAGGGTAAGGCCACAGCAGCTATTGATGGCCCGAAGACGGCTAACCAGCCACCCACTGATCAGAGGCATACTGATTCCCAGAAGGGGAAAGGGTCGGGACCTAGCAAGGCCACCCTGAATGTGGTGGACCGGTCTGAGGCGCCAGGGCCCTCTCTAGACCAGGTACCGCCTAAACTGTTGAATGTAATAAGTGATTGCATACCGCATTTCATGCTTGTGTGTATTAGAGAGTGCAAGTGTATTATCATGTGAGTAAGGAGTTAAAGTATAGTGTGAAGGACACCTAATTAGATAATTCTAAACTTAAAGGAACCTTCAATATATGTTATCCAATCCCACCCACACCAAACCCTGAAGAGACCACCATCAACATCACCGACTTTCCAATGGAGCAATGTCAGGTTATCCAACCAGGTATGATACTTTTAAGTGGATACCTGACACCGGAAGCACAAGTCCATATCATCAGACGATGCGACGAACTTGGAGCTAAACCTGAAGGTTTCTACACACCTGAATATCCGAACGGATCAAGAATGCAATTGAAGATGATGTGCATGGGTAAGGACTGGAACCCTTACACCAAGTCATATCAAGAAGTGCGAGCTGAAGATGGAGCAACGGTACCAAGTATACCTGAGGAGTTCCGTGCGGTCGTTAATCACGCCGTGGGAATTGCTCAACAAGTTGAAACGGATTCGATTCGAATGTGGAAGCAGATTTGTGTATTGTGAACTTCTACCAAAAAGGTGGACGGTTAGGTTTACACCAAGATAAGGACGAGTCACCCGAGTCTCTAAGTAAGGGAGTACCCGTGGTGTCTTGGTCCATTGGTGATACCGCAGTATTTGTATATGGCGAGCAGAAGCGTGCTGATCTCGCAAGGAAGTTGATGTAAAGTCAGGAGATGTATTAATCATGGGTGGGCAGTCAAGGATGCTATATCACGGCATCAGAAAGATCAAACTGAATACCGCACCGTCGGCAGTGATCAATGCCACACACATGAAACCCGGACGTTTGAATTTGACCTTCAGACAATTCTAAGCCTTGTATACTTTTGTAATGTGTTAAGTCAGTACATGTTAAGGAGTTATGTATGTCTTAAGTTATATCAACCATGTAAACCAACAATGTTGTAAAAGGAAGTGTTAATGAATAAAGTGGAGTTATTGAAGTATATCAACCGTGTTGTTACCCAGTACTTATTAGTTTGCCAATGAATTAGGCTGTGCACTCGGAACGGGAGGTACATTGAGTGTCTGCAATGAGGCAGAAGCCGGTAAGAGCGGCACAATCCTCACCGGTACCTTTCCAGTGAATGGCGTGGATGCATCGATCCTGTTCGACTCTGGAGCCTCGCACACATTTGTTTCGCTATCTTTTGCGAAGAGGCTGGGGTTAGATGGAGAGGAGATGCCAGACTTCTTGGTCACTCTCCCATCGAAAGAGCGGATCAGGTGTACCCGCTACCACCGAGATGTCATTGTACGAATCAGAGGTGAAGAGTTCCCGATCGACCTGATAGAGTTCGACGGACTTGGATTTGATGTGATTGTCGGGATGAACTGGTTGGAGCGGTACAAGGGCAGAATCCTGTGTGCCGAGCATCGACTGCTTCTTCGGAGTCCATCTGGGGTTACCATATCATACCGCCAGGGGCCCAGGGAGCCTTCGACTCAGATCATCACCGCCATGGCCATGTATCGTGAGTTACGACGAGGGAGTGATGTATACCTCTGCTATGTCCAGGACATAGAGAGAGACCCTGAGTTTAGCCCAGATGTGCCGGTAGTGTCGGAGTTTCCTGATGTATTCCCTAAGGAACTGCCGGGCATGCCGCCAGCACGAGAGGTTGAGTTTGAGATCGACTTAGTACCGGGCACTGGACCCATTGCGAAAGCACCTTATCGTATGGCTCCAGCAGAGATGACAGAGCTCAAGGAGCAGCTGAGAGACCTACTCGACAAGGGCTTCATCCGCCCTAGTGTGTCACCATGGGGAGCGCCAGTCCTCTTCGTGAAGAAGAAGGACGGTAGCCTCCGCCTGTGTATTGATTATCGGGAGCTGAATGCTGTTACGGTGAAAACCGTTACCCTTTACCACGCATCGACGATCTATTTGATCAGCTGAGGGGTGCATCAGTATTCTCCAAGATAGACTTACGTTCCGGATACCATCAGATTGCCATCCGTGACAGTGATATCGAGAAGACAGCTTTCAGAACGAGGTATGGGCATTATGAGTTCACAGTTATGCCATTTGGCTTATCGAATGCACCAGCAAAGTTCATGGACTTAATGAACCGTTTGTTCCAAGATCAGTTGGACAAGTCAGTGGTAGTCTTCATCGATGACATTCTTGTGTATTCTAAATCGAAAGGTGAGCACGAAAGCCACCTGAGAGATGTGTTACAAACTTTGAGGAGAAACCAGTTGTATGCAAAGTTTTCAAAATGTGAATTTTGGTTGAACCAAGTATCTTTCCTTGGCATGTGATTTCTGATGCCGGGATCGCTGTTGATCCGGCAAAGATAGATGCAGTGCGCACCTGGCCTAGGCCGAAGACAGTCACTGATATCAGGAGCTTCCTCGGTCTGGCAGGTTATTATAGGAGGTTTGTGAAGGACTTCTCCAGTATCTCGAAGCCGATGACTTCCTTGATGAAGAAGGATGCACCATTCGAGTGGACAGTTGACTGTGAGAGTTCTTTCGCGAGTCTCAAGGATGCTCTGACATCTGCACCGTCCTGACTATACCAGACGGTCCAGATGGTTTTGAGGTCTACTGCGACGCATCAGGCAGAGGTATGGGTTGTGTATTGATGCAGCACGGGAAGGTCGTAGCATACGCCTCCCGTCAGCTGAAGAAGCACGAGGAGAACTACCCTACCCACGACTTAGAATTGGGTGCCATTGTCTTCGCATTGAAGATATGGCGACATTATTTGTATGGGGTAAGTGTGACAATCTATTCTGACCATAAAAGCTTAAAGTACTTGTTCACTCAGAAAGAGTTGAACATGAGGCAAAGAAGGTGGGTTGAGTTTCTGAATGACTACGATATTAATCTGCAATACAAAGAGGGTAAGGCAAATGTGGTAGCTGACGCACTGAGTCGCCGAGCACACTCTCTCCATTCGCTAGTCTCTCATACTGGCTTGGTTGAAGAGGTGCGGAGTGCTCAGATGACGGATCAGTATATGCTGGAGATCCGGCAGAAGCTTATTGATGGCACATTCGAGGGTCAGAAGTACGACTTCAGACTCCACGATGATGACCTGATTAGGCTAAATGGCCGATTGTGTATACCTAGGAGTAGCGCTGAGTTGAAGGAGCGCATATTGAGTGAATCCCATTGTTCTACTACTTCGATTCACCCCGGAGCTTCAAAGATGTATAAGAATATGAAGAGGTATTTTTGGTGGACTGGAATGAAGAAAGACGTTAGTGATTATGTATTGAGGTGTCTCACTTGCCAGAAGGTTAAGTTTGAGCACCGACGGCCTGGTGGTATGGTACAGCCAATGCCAGTGCCTGAGTGGAAGTTCCATGATATCTCCATGGACTTTGTAGTAGGGCTTCCGCCTACAAGGGGAGGTCTGAATATGATATGGGTGATAGTTGACCGACTGACCAAGGTGGCCCGATTCATTCCGATGAAGGACACTTGGAAAGTGGCAAGATTGGCAGAACTGCTTGATAAAGAGATTGTGAGACATCATGGTGTACCGAAAACGATTGTATCTGACAGAGATACCAGATTCTTATCCAGATATTGGAAGTCCACACGAGAGGCATTGGGTACTGAATTGAAATTGAGTACAGCGTTTCATCCACAGACCGATGGTCAGAGTGAGCGCACCATTCAGACACTTGAGGATATGCTACGTGCTTGTGCACTTGACTTTCAGACCAGCTGGATTGATAAGTTACATCTGATCGAGTTTAGTTACAACAACAGTTATCATGCTTCGATCAAGATGTCTCCCTTCCAGGCCTTGTACGGTAGACCATGCCGCACGCCATTATGCTGGGATGAGTCGAGTGAGACGGTCATTATAGGACCAGAGTATCTTGAGCAAGTTCAGGCAGAAGTTCGCCAGATCAGGGCTAATATGAAAGCAGCTCAGGATAGACAGAAGTCGTACGCAGATGTGCGCCGACGTGACCTGGAGTTCGCCGTGGGCGATCAGGTATTTTTGAGAGTATCCCCCATGAAGGGAGTATTTCGTTTTGGCCAGAAGGGCAAGTTGAGCCCAAAGTATGTGGGGCCTTATGTTGTGACGGAGCGGATCGGCCCGGTAGCCTATAGACTAGACCTACCCGCCGAGCTGGGCAAGGTACATGATGTATTTCATGTGTCCCAGTTGAAGAAGTATGTCTCATCCGTCTCATGTGCTTCAGCCTGAAAGGCTAACCTTAGAGCCGACCATGCGATCAGTGGAGACTCCGGTACGGATTCTAGATGCTAAGACTCGAGACACTCGCCATAAGTCCGTGAGACTGGTGAAAGTTCTTTGGTCTAACCAGGACGTTGAGGAGGCCACTTGGGAGCTGGAAGACAATGAAGGCGAAGTACCCGTCATTGTTTACTTCTTAGTACTTATGTGTATAGGGTACGGGGCGTACCCCTTTTTAAGGGGGGTAGAGCCGTTTCGGTTATGTGTGTACGACGTGTATTTGAATACATCGTCTATGTTATGTTGTTATGTTACAGACCGTTGTGTCTGAATGATGTGGATAATGTTGTATGGACCTTGTGTCCATGTTATGTTATGTTGTATGGACCTCGTGTCCAATGTTCTTATGTTGTATGGACCTGGAGTCCAATGTTATGTAAGTGTGTTGTTAGTAATGTATGGAAGTATTGTTTATAAGTGTTCCCGTGTTCTAATATATAGGATATGTGGAAGTATGAACTTTGAGGGCAAAGTTCTTTTAAGGGGGGTAGATTGAAATACCCCAAACCTTAATATATGTTTAAACACTTAAATATGGTGTATTAAGACTAAAAAGAGTCTTAGAAACATTAGTAAACAAATTTAAACGAAAGGAAACACAAAATGTGCCTTAAAGTCAATAAGAGCCAAAATGTGCTCTAAGCTTGGGATAAACTTGGTTAAGACCTAATGAACTTACCAAGACCTCAATTATATACTAATGAACATATTTAATCAATTACCAAAGAAAACCAAGCTTGAAAACAAGTTTAAATACAAAATGTGCTTTAAGGAGTCTTAAAGCACATTCTTGAAAAATTGTCTTGTAAATGAGTTTTGAATGGCTAGATGTCCATCATTACTCTTAAATATATATGTGTACTATATAATATCACATTTGGTGTCTATATTAGTGGGAAATCAAAAATTTCACTTCTATGTGCCTTGTTTTATGAATAGTAACTTTTATAAGCTATTTTAACATATGTTTGTATAAGTAATTTAATTGACAAACAAAGACTATATTGCCCTCCTACTACTATAGGGGGCCGGTTTTTAAGGTTGGTGACACACCACCTTTGTTAGCTTGTTAAAATAAATAAGACTACTTAGTACCTTTTTACTTTATTAAGTATAAATATCTTCATAAAGCAAATTCTATCCCATTCTCTCATTTCTTTCCTTGCTCACACGGTTTCCCACCTCTCTTCTTCCTTCTTCTTGCTGTTCTCTCACGGTAATACTACTACACCATTGAAACTCCCACTTTGATCTCTTGTAAAACCTTGCTCACTTGTCCAAATCAAAAACAAACCCACCAATCTCTTCCTCTCATCAAGCTCTTCATTCCTATCTTTTCAAAGTCCAAGACAACCATTTCGGTGCCATGGAGTTTCTCCATTGAAGGAGCTTGAGCTTGTATTTTTACATATTGTTACTCTCCTTGACTTCTAGGTAAGGAATCTCAATAAAAACTTCCTTTCCTCCTTGTTTTTGTCATGTCCGAAAATACATATTGAAGGAGCTTTTTATGTGACCTTGTTTCTAGCTTCATTCCAACTCTTCATGGACTAGGTGGAGTCCTCTCTTGCTAGATATTCAAACTCTCTTCAAAGAGCAAGGTAAAAAACTACATTAATGTTTTTGAAACAATGTAAAACTAGGGTTTACAATGAGATGGAGCTCATAGCTTGAATACTCATTATAATGTGTGTATATTGTTTAGAGCTTGTCAAAGAATCAAGTACTCTATCGGTTTTCTAAAGGAAACAAGAAAGAAGTTATTTTGCAAAAGAGGTAAATCTACTAACCTAATGTTGTTTTAATGCCTTAGGAGAAATGAGCTTATAAATGCTTATTAAAACTACCTAAAGAGCCAATGGTGAATGACTTAGTAAAGTGTTCTCAAGAGCTTAGTAAAAGGCATATGTGTTGTGAGTGTATTTGCAGGTTAAAGGCAATATATTGTGGAAATTCAGTGTTTATGATTTGTGCATTTTAAGGGCCTAAGAGCCATGTCATTTAAGGGCCTAAGTGCCATGCAATTTAAATTGTGCACTATATTGTGATGTAGTGTCTTGTGAGTGAAGTTTGTGTATAATAAGTACTTGATGGATTTTTAGTGTTCTTGGTTGTTTATGGTAAAAACAATGTGTTTTGGTTTAGTAATGTTCTAGGAGAACCTATGTCGAAATTTAGGTAACAAATGTGAAGTTCTAAGTGTTAAAATGTTTTGATAAGTTAAGGAGTATTTAAATGGTTAAGTGTTGTTCTTGTTTGTAAGAAACATGCATTAAGGTGATTTGGGATGTAACAAGGACTTAGGCAGGAGCTTGAGATTTTAGTATGTACCAAAGTCATTTTGGACTTAGGTAAAGACTTAGGCAACTTTGGTAAATTTAGGAGAAAGTATGAACTTGAAAAAGGATTGTTAAGATGGATAAAGGATTAGTTGTGAGAGATGATGCTTGGGATGATGTTAAGATAAGGAGAAACATTTTTTTAGATAGTAGTTATCATAGGTGAGAAACACCATTTAGAAACCTAGTGTAAAATGTTGTAAGTGTTAGGAATTTTGTGAAGATAAGTAAAGGTTTAAGGAATTAGAAAAAAGAGTTGTGTGAGTAGTTAAGGATGGTTTAAGTTGTGTTTGAAGTGCCCAAATGAGGTTAGGGGATACTAGGTTATATGGGGTAAAGTTTGGAGTTGAATGTGAAAAGGGAAATAAGGATTTGGGGCAGACCGGACTTGCGACCGGACTTGCAAGCCCGGTCGGACCCTGTTACACTACCGAGAAATGTTTCTGGAATCGACCGGACTTGGGGGACCGGACCTACAAGTCCGGTCGGGCTTGTTTTGTGAGAGGGAAAATTTTCTGGAATGGACCGGACATGGGACCGGACTTGGCAAGTCCGGTCGGCATGAATTTTGTACGGGTTATAAGTCTCTGGAATCGACCGGACATAGGACCGGACATGTAAGTCCGGTCGGAGTGAATTTTCCACGGTAAAAAGGTACTGGAATGGACCGGACTTAGGCAAGTCCGGTCGGCAAGTCCGGTCGGACCTAAACTTGTAAAAAAAAAAAAACAGAAGAAAGAATGTGACTTATGTAGTTAACCCTAGGGTGTATAATGAAGGTAACCTAGGGTAAGATAGACATTAAAACATGTCATAAAATTATGTTAAACACTTAGTAAATTTGGAGGTTAAGTAGTTAATTAACCGACGTTCTTGAATTATGTATAGGAGTGACCTACGGAGGAAACCAAACGAGGCAAGGACCAAGGTATGGTTTTCTTGCAGTCTGTTGTCTAGCGGTTTACACCGGTTTGTGTGTTGTATGTTTTTCTGTGTGTTTACAACGTTATAAGATTTAAACATGTAATGAGTTTACAGTTGTTCATATTATTGTGATGTAATGTTGTGACTCAATTCCCTTGTGTGTGTCTAACATGACTTACCACCTATTGTGTGTTGGTTGTTAAGTTCCACTATGAACTTCTAACAAGTGTTAACTGGGAAGTGAGGAATCCGGTTATCCGGTCATGCATGTAAGTTAAGAGTAGATATCTGAATCAGATTCGACTCTTATGTTGTTAAGATTGTTCTCCTTAATTTGGCGTTCGATCTCCCGCTAGCTTCTTCCAAAGCTTACCTATTCTGACTTATGATCGGTTTAGTGGGAACCTGTGTTTGTGTGGTGTGTTCGGGTCACTAAATCCGAACCATCTGTGACTTAAGTTACTCGTTCGCCTAACAGAACGGTAATGAGTGTGTTTAACGAGCTTGACATGAGAGTGAATCACTCTCTAGGCTCTTATGTTTTTGACCCTCGTGTGGTTTGTTACCGTGGAGTGAAAATCCACTGTGTATGTGTTGTTGAGCTATGCACCATTGATGCCATGCTCCATGTTATGTTATGTTATGTATATAATTGAATGCCATGTTATGACAATAGCTGCGCGTATCCCGGTAGCCGATGGGCTGCGCGTTAGCCATACCAGCCAAGGGTTGCTGACCCCCTCGGGGGATCCATATTTCTTATACTGCAGGATGAGGATCGAAGAAGCGGAGTGGCTTTAGATCCTAGGATGTAATCCCTTTGCATACTTTTGGATGTTGGCCCGGGATGCGCCTGTGCTCCTGTGGCGTTATGTATTATTGGGTTGTTGCAGTTACGTGATGTATACAGTGAAGGATGTATGTAGTACTCGGTATTGTATATAATGTATTTATGGTTTAGTTTTATGCTCGGGAGTCTGATCATCAGACCGGTACAATTGTATTTATTCTGCCTTGTCAACCACGTGGGTGGTTGACGGCGTTGTAGCACCGAAGCGTTAGTTACTGTTTAGTTGTTTTATTCCGCTGCGATTTCATTTAGTATCATGTGCGTATTAGGGGTGTTACATGTATGTTTATTGCACTTCATGTTATTATTTAAATAAAATCAATGGCATGCTCGATGAATTAGGTGAGTGTGCCCGGTAGTAGCGGGTTGCATGACTAACGTACAGCAAGGTGCGAGCCCCTTTGGGGCCACCATTATTTTTCGGTACCCGATGATGAATACCGTTCGAGTGTAGATGAGATGGCGGTTAAGCATGGGTAGTTGCTTAAGTACGATTGTAAATGTATGCATTGGTAGGGTAAGTCCGAATGTGTTATCGGCATAGAGATTGTAAATACTCGTTATTGGATTGAGTAGTATTTGTATTGATTGAGGATTATATAAGACTCGATTTTGAAATGAAAAGATGTTTATATTTTGTTTAAGTACTTGAATATTCTTCTCATCAGACCGTTTCTGTATTGAGTTAGCCCTTGTAGTCACGGGGTGCTAATGGCATTGTTTCATCCACCGTTGTTTGGATTATCCGCTGCGAAGTAATGATGAATGAGGAGATTAGTTGTTAATGACGAGATAGCCGTAGGGGTGTTACATTAACTAACGAGTACATATGGTATAAAGACGCCCAAAATATAGTGACAACCAAAAATCATAACAAAAGCTTTCTACCCTATCTACACTCCGAATGGGTCCCGTCAACGATCAAGTACCTGAAATGTTAGACCCAAACGGGCTCAGCACAACTTGCTAGTATGGAAACTGTAACCCGAGTGGTATCGGGTTACACTCACCTAATTGTCTAGTGAACACGCGGTTCATTTTATTAAACAATATAAGTAATGTAGTAAACACGCATCATGATAACATTAATATCACACAACATCAACCAATACAATAACACCAAGAGTACGACTTCAATTCGATAAGTCAGTCCGTGTTCAAACCAAGGTCATGAGACTATAATTTAAATCTCTATGCGACCTTAAACTCCAAATCCACACAGTAGGATTAGTTCAATTCAAGTCAAACAACTCATGCGGGTATGAAAGACCCGGTTAATGAGTGCCAAATTATCAATTTAACGACTGTCACTGTGACGTCATGTTCAAACCACGTCCGGTAGCAGTGAGCTGATGGGCGATCGGAGCCAATCACTACTCAAAGAAACTCTAACCACGTCCACAAGCACTATGCTGGTAGGCGATCGAAGTCAATCATTGACTCAAAGAATGACCATGTCTGAGACACGGTCCCACGGAACGGAATCAAACATAGATACCTGTGAGCCTCGATTTTGGAACCACTATCCTGGTTGATGTGTTGATTAGGAATCTGGTTGGGTTCTAGGTCCACTTATAACCTGAGTTTAATACTAAGTCCATCACTATAATTATTAAAGCCTAAGTTAGCTCACTTGAACCTATATGAGTCGCCACCTATTTTAACCTAGGGTAAATTAGGAAGGTAGAGTTTGGGTTCGGGGCTGGTGTTTCGACTTATTCAGGGTTCACTTTCTTTCATTACCCCTCCTAGGTCATTTTTCCTCTACTTAGTTCTTCACTGCTTTTACGAGTTTTGTTTTACTACGCGCCTGTGTTCTGATTTTGTTGTATTTTGACATTTTTGACAGGAAATTAAAGAGAAATTGAAATTACCTAAACTAGGGTCGGAGGTAGAATTAGGTCAAATTTTGTTTCCGTCCGTCAGCCACGAACCTAATGTCCAAATCCACAGACCCTAGTTAATCTAAATAGTCAGAATGGTTGAAATACAAGAAAACTAAATTTTGAAAAGTCCGGGGCAACGAACAGGTCATCTATGGGCCCGGACAGTTTTTGAAAAACCCTAAATTTTCAAAAATTTAAAATTCCTCCACCGTCTGAGGGTGTCCCTGGCCACGGACTACCCGTCCTGGGCCCGGACATAGCGTCTAGGGCTTCGGACCACCCACGAACGACGGGTTTTAGGTGGTTCCCGGCTGTTTTTTAGCTCAAATTGTTGGATGCGTAGCCTGAAAGATGTATATATGTTAGTAATTAAAAGATCTTAGTTTGAAGTCGAATTATTGACGAAACTTAAAGAACAAGTTTTTCTGACAGTAACAAAAACAAATACCGATTCAGGAGCTGTAAAGAGTCGGTTCGATCCGGGATTTCGTAGAGAATAATTAAAGACAAAAAGGGGTCGAATTATCCACTCCTAAACCTTGTTACCTTGTGATTACGATGTCCTTCACGTTGGCATTTGGCCTCGTTGATGGCAGATTCGAAAGGACTTTGAACCGGGCTTCGATCAATGGTCGTTCTTGATATTCTTCATGTTTTGAGGTGTTTTTTTGTGGGGTTTTGATGATGGTTGATGCTTTGGGAATTGGAAAAATGTTTTGTGGAAAGTGATTTGATGGAATTTTGAAAGAATTTTTGGGCTCGGGAGTTGGAGAAACGTTAAAGGCCTAAGACGGCTGTGAATTTTGACTTGTTAGGGCATGAGAGGTTCTGATTTGATCAGGGTTAAGGTTCCTTATATAGGCTTTCTTAAAGATAGAAAAATTCAATAAAAACTGAGGTTTACCGACACTTTAGCTCAAGGTTTTCCAAAAAGATTTTGACCATGAAATTTTAAACCATGTGTAAAGGATGACATTTCTAATTTTTCCAAGTGGAATCGAAATTTGTTTGGATATTAGTTTTTTTAGAATATTTAAATTCAATTTCTCTTCAGATTCAATCAGAAATTACTAGAAATTACAAAAAAGTCAAAAATTCAAAATTCAAAAGCCATCGTGCCCAAAATGTCATCCTCTATCACGGGTTAAAATTTGAAAGAATTTTGAGTTGATTTAGCCATTTTTGAAGGAGAAAAACTTATAGAGGGCTTAGGGGCCTTGAAAATTACGAAAACACCCCTGAAGAAAGATGACTAAGCTGCCCTAGCACTCCGGAATTTGCCGATCAAACTGAGAATCCTTGTACTTGACCAGACTACCTTTTAGCACTGTGTCTCCAAAGAATCTCTTTCCGGAGGGTTAAAATTTGGGTATAACATACTGTTCTCCGAACAAATACACGCGTGGTCGGAACCATCCTGAACTCCTTTCTTTCAATCACCAAGTTCGTTAGGGAACATTAGTCCTACTCCAATATGAATAGTTCGACCATCCCGTTCATGGATGTCGACTAAGTATTGAAGGGAAGTTAGTGATATAAATCTCATATAATTCCATGTTATATAGTTTGTATATTCGGACTTCTAAAATTCTTTCTTCATTTGTATTACCATACTTGTAAATTAGTTTCTACTAAAGTGCAGTTAGTAGTACACCATACAAAAGCCAAGGTGAATAATTTCAATAATACAACCATACAATAGTATGGTTTCCATGCAACATCTTAAAGTCGTTCTAAATAATCATTTCACACAAATCGAGAATAACTGCGGTAACAAACACGGGGTTACATGAATTCTCGCGTTCACCGAAGTAGAAGGTTGTCTAATCCCCCCCCGTCACCTCGAATACCAGCCCAACTATCCAATCCTATAAGATTGGATAACCAATAGTGTTAATTATTTATTACTCTCGTTTAGATGGTTCTCTCATTTTACGTTTCGTTCTTATAACGTTCACTCGTATACAGTTTTTGTTTTAACCAAACTTGTCAATTATATGTAGACATTCTGTATATATATGTTCTTATAATTCCAAATGTGACACATATAATATATTACGCCTCTTTGATTATATTATAATCCATATATGTATATAAATAACATATTACTTACTCTTATAATTGTTTATATAGTATGTTTTATTCTTCCAAATGTCACATAAGTATTTCACTACTCCTTATGCTATTTCTTGGATATGTCACGCATACTCATGCCCATATACCCTAATGTTTCATTTATTACACTATGAAGGATCGGACAGTTGACTCAAACCAACTTAAGGTGTGAGTCTGTGAGATGGTTTGACTCAATCAAGCTAAGTGTGTGTAATCTATTACTTTAGTACGAGATGCCGAAAGACTCAAATGAACTGACTAAGATGAGCTAAAAGAAAGCCTCAGTCAAAATCAAGCAGATACACATAATAAGCTATTTTATTTCATGCCAGGATCAAAACAGCTTACAATGCCCACTCAGTAGAACAGTTCTACTTCATGGTTTTCACTCACTCACCCTGTACAGATTTTATCAGCTCAGTGATAAGTGTATTGAAAACTAGGACCTACCTAGAATGAGTCTATCTATATGTGCTAACTAACTTTGGTACTTTTCTCTCTATAATACAAATGATGCTCTCTTACAAAGCTTCTCTCAATAAAATCTCTCTCGAAAGCACAAATGATAGATGATAATTACAATCCTATTTATATAACTCGACTTGACCGTTGTAGAGAGTTACTTCCTGAATTTTTGGAACTAACTTAGTTGAGCGCATACTTAGGAGAGATGTTCCCGGTCTTCAGGCGACTTCCACGTTGAAAGAATTTGGGCACACATTAGACTGTTGGGGCGTTTGGGAGTTGACATTGTCGGTCCTTAAATTTTACAACGGATTGATGAAGTTTTTCATGCTTTTAGGTTGAATGGACTCGGTTGTGTTTTGCCATGAAAGATTGTGAAATACCCCTAACTAATAAAACATTGATTTAACATCTAATCAAAGGAATTAAGGCCTAAACATGCCTTAAAATCAATTTAAAACAACAATGGTCAAACATAAAGCAAATAATGCACCCTTTGACCATTTAGGGTAAATACATACCCAAATGAACTCCTTAGGACATAAAATTTTGTCTTAAGAATTATAACACATAAATGAACGTACAAAAATTATTGGACAACACTCCAACACAAAGAACAAGCATTAACATGTTTAAAAGTCACTTAGGGAAAAATATGCTCTAAGGAAACCTTAAAGGTCTTATGACCTACATTACATTCCAAATTGGATTCCTAAGTTCAATAATAATGTAAGGAACGTAATAAAACCATTCTAAAAGAAAACCAAGCTCAGAAACACCTTGGGACACAAAATGTGCACTAAAACACCTTAAAGCAAGTTTTTGTGTATGAGCTCTAAGATATTGACTTTTTGTCATTTAAAGACCTAGATTACATTCCTTATAACATTAATGTGACATGATAGACTATATTATAAAGTCTAAATCAAAGTTTAAAATAAAATTAAAATGGGTGATTATGGGTGAATAGTAACCAAATTAATATTTAAATACCTAACTTAAACCATGGTCAATGGTCATCCCTTGACTTGACCAACCCTTGCCGCCTGCCTAAAGGCTTCATCCTCATCCATTAAGCAAACTAAATATCTTCTAATGAGTCATCAACTACTATACACTTAAGTAACATTAAATGTCATAAGGCAAAATTAACTTACTTTCCCCACTAACCTCCTTCCCAGCCGTAAGTTCAGCATCCAAAGCTCCATTGTCTTCCTCCATTCACTCCAGCTACCAGATAATTTCAGAGAAGAACACCATTTGATCTAGGTAAGCTTTCAAAGCAATTTTATGTTCATTCTCTTCACCTTCCTTCCCTCTTTCCATTGAGCTAAGCTTCAGCCATTTCCATATATGTATGTAGTGTGTTTTGGAGGTTAAAAGAAGGAGTATACTCGGCTGTAACAAGGGAGAAGGAGGGAAGTTCAAAGCTTGGTCATTTAAGGTAAAAATGTGCTTTAAGCATATACCTCTTCATTCCTTTCATTTCCGGTGGTAAACCTTGGTTCCTTAGACTTTTTTTCTTCTCATTTTCATGTGGATTCAGTTGGTATACCAAGATCTCCAAGGAATAGCCATATCCATGCCAAAAATACCATTTTTGGCATCTTAATCAAGGTGAATTAGCCATCTTCTTGCTTGGGTTTTTACGATTTTAAACCTTCATTTAGGAGATCTTTTGATGCTCTTTTTATTCTGTAAAAATAGGCCAAAGAACAGCCCTTGTTGCCTTTGCATTTCTAAGGTAATTTTACCTTGAATTTGTACATTAAAACACTTCCCATGGTTAGCTCATGCTTGAGGGCTAATCATGTCTTGTTTTCTGTATAAAAAAATTTAAATCAAGCTGTGGAAAAATCTTTCCTACGGTGCCGAGACCAAACAAGGCCTTAACCTTGTTAAATCAAGGTATAAATCGCTTAAAACTTAACTTTGATATATTAATACATGTTTAAGCTTATGTATATGTATTGCCGTGAGTGAAAATAGCTTAAATGGTCTGATTTTGACCTTAGGTGGTTTAGTAAATGACTAAGTAAATTTATCTAAGTAATTAAGTAACATAAATGTCAAGTTAAGACTTTATGTGGAAGATTGGTAATTAATGGAAAATGTATGGTAAGGCCAAGAGTTTATATGTATTTTGGGACATTTATGTGTAATTTTTTTATAAGCTAAGGTTTGTAATAAGGCCATGTACTTTAGGCCATTTTATTTATGTATATAAGTTAAAATTAGATTTTAGGTAACAAATAAATATTACCGCAAAGTATAAGGGGTAAAATCATAATTAAATCAAATTTGGGGGCTAAACATTAATATAGCCGAAAATTAGGTGTTAAAAGGAGTTAAAATAAAGATTATAAGATTTTATAAAGGTTTGGGGTTAATTTGTAATTTCTGTAAAATTAGGGGTGGAAACCGTAAATAAGGGAAAGTAATGGTCAAGGCAGTATTAAGGAGGTCAACCTTGACCATAGGGTAGGTTTTGACCAAATTAGATAAGTTAAATATCTTATTTAAGGTTATATAATAAATAAGTATTAAATTGTAACATTTTTATAACATATTGGGTATATAAGAGATTACCGAAACTTAAGGGTGTAAAATGGTATTTTAAACACCCATGGGCTATTAGGAATTTTTAGGAATTTATTGGGTTGAATTTGGAATTAAAATGAGTTATATTTGTATAATATATAGTTATTATGTCATTATTATACTCTGGAAAAGAAAGTGGGCTGGAAATGTAATAACCGAGAGTTTTAGGGTTAGAAATGATATTTATAACCCTTGGGTGAAATTTGGTAATTTTTAGAAAAATATAAGAGTATTTAATAAGATAAGTGTATAATATATAGTTTTAATGATATTATAAAACTATATGTTATAAATTGGGTCAAATTGTAATTATAGAAAGTTGATGGGTTGAAAAATAATTTAGAACAGATTTGGGGTCTGTTCAGAAATTTGAAACATATATAACTATAGGTTATATTTATATTAAGGTTTAAACTGTTATAATATAAGATATATAACATAACACTATATATGTGGCCAATTGTAAATTTGGAAAGTTAAAGGGGCTGGAAAATAAATAAGAACAACCTAAGGGTCTGTTCGGTTATTTTAAATATATAACTATAGGTTATACCTTTCTATAAAGTTAAAAATGTTATATTATATTATATATATATAACATGTTATAAATAACTGGGTTGCTATTCGCAGAACAAAATTACTAATCACCGCAGTCTAAATTTTTTTTAATTCATACTGACGTTATACACATGTAATGATGTCATGTTGTAACTTTTGTTTTTTTTTAATAATTTCTTGAGCATAAACAGTAAAAAACACTCTAATTGTTACAAAACATTATAAACCCGTATTAATTGTGTCAATATGATTTTAATTGTGAATCCACGTAATTTGGATGACATTTTACGTTATGTTTGACTAAATTACAAACATTGGTACATCTTCAGAATGTCGTACTGAATTCATAGTTAAAAACGCCAATTTCGGTTGAAAAATGCTCTAATTGTAATAAAAGACGTTAAACCCTTTTTAATCGCATTTAAATGTTATAATTGTGACTCCACATAAGTTAATGACATTTTATGTTGTGTTTGACTAAATTACAAACATTGTTACACTTTCAGAATGTTGTATTGAAATCGCAGTTGAAAACGTCAATTTCGGGTAAAAAAACGCTCGTACTATATATAGCCTAACCTTCCTTTGATTATTCATTTCTCACTTCCTCACTCTCTCTCCTCTATGAGCTTGTTCGCTCGCTGCGAGTAAACGCAGCTTTGGCTGCGTTACCATAAAGCTAGCAAAATGTAACTATGGTTAGTGAATGGGTGACTGCCATGTGTAATGTGGTGTAATTTAAACCAATAGAAAACTAACACTTGTATAGTACTGTATTTAAAATAGCATTAATCTACTGGGGGCAGCGATCCGCCGTAATCGAACGCGGCCTATATCTCTTCCTTAAGAAGCTCTCTTCTGACTGCCGGAGCCGTCGCCGGAGCCGCCGCCGGAGCCGCCACCCGCCGCCGCCAACCACCGCCGGACCACCGCCGGAAAAATTTTCCGGTGAGTTTTTCGAATTTTTTTTTTACAATTAGAGATTTGGCCTGAGTATGAATTTGGTGTTAGTTTTTTGAAATTCAACATCATTTGAGCTAAATCTAGCATGAAAAATTTGAAAATATTCAAAAAAAAAAAACCCAGTCGAGCACCACCGCTGCTCTAACCGGAGACAGGCGAGTACCGCCGCTGCTCGCCGTAGACGATATCGAGGACTGGCGGTGCTCGAGTTACCCGCCGGCAAGGACCCGTGCTGCTCGAGTCGGCTTCTGCGCGCGCCCAAATGGAGCCGAGGACCGCTGCTGCTCGCGTCGGGTGGAAGTGAGGACCGGCGCTGCTTGCCCCTGACTTTGCCGAGGAGCGGCGCTACTCGAGGCAGGCGATGGCGAGGAGCTGCGCTGCTCTACCCATTTCAGTCGAGTAGTAGCGCTGCTCGACCCAATTTCTTTTTTTTTTTGAATTCTAATATTTGGAATGATTTTTTAAATGTTTTAATTTGTTTATTTTTTAATTCTAATATTGTGATGATTTTTAAATGTTTTAATTTGTTATTTTTTTGAATTCTAACTAATATTGTGAATGATTTATAAATGTTTGAATTTGTTATTTTTTTGAATTCTAACTAATATTGTGAACGATTTATAAATGTTTAAATTTTTTTGAATTGTAATATCGTGAATGATATGATTATAAATGTTTGAATTTTTATGTTATGAATGAGGAATATAACTGTGTGATATTTGTATGCAGTGATGGATCGTCTGAAAAAAGCAGTGAAACATGTAGACACGAAGAGGAAGAATAAAGACCGGGGTGCGGAGCAGCCTATGATGGCCTCGTACCATCGTCGTGCACATGCTCCTGGTGAAGGGCCGAGTAATCCTGCCCCCACATGGAAGCAGCATGCCATTCATCTTTCCATCCGGGTCAATCTTTCAACGACCCGCGTTTGAAGTACCAGCACCACCAATGGTAGCGGAGGATGACTCAGCGGTGTTCAATATACCGAGGAGACGCATGCCAGTGTTGTCATCATCCAGTAGTGCTTGGTCTGACAGATCACTGCACAGCGCTAGCTACAATATCTCGGGGGAATCAAGCCACCAGACTGCTCCGTTAGAAGCTCAGACGTCAGGCGGTGGTAGTTCATCACGTCCACCACGCCCATCACCCGCCCGTGCTGTTGAGGACCATGTGATGACTGAGCGTTCGCCACATGCTGATGACGATGGTCGTGGTGCTGATGATGAGGACTCACCCGATGTGGATGAGGAGCAGGATAATGAAGATGATGAAGTCATGGATAAGGAGGATGACACTGACGAGGAAGCAGCGCTAGCGATGGTTCCAGTCATTCCTACCTCTTGGAAGTTGACAGAGGTGCCAGTTCCTGGCGGTCCACTACTCACTAGTGTTATCACTAGCTTCGGGGGTCATGTAGCGCTTGACTTATGGACCTCGACTAAGGTATGTTCTCTATCTTCTCCTGTATTTGATCATTTAATATCATACTACGTTTTGTAAGTGTTAAATATTGGTCATTATGTAGGATCGTGGGGTTTTGAGTTTCAAATCCCGTAGGGTGATGCTTACCTGCTGGCCAAAAGATCAAATTTCCAGACCAAGAACAAGGAAGATGCTTGAGTATTCTGGTATAGAGCACCTACAGGATATTACGATGCCATACAACAATATGTCCCTCATCAGTGCTTTTGTGGAGAGGTGGCAGCCTGATACAAACTCATTCCATATGCTGTTTGGTGAGATGACGATTACCCTGGATGATGTGTGGATGATACTGCAAATCCCCATCGTCGGTCGTCCATTGATAGGGGATTCATCCGCCCCTGAGTTGAAGGAGGTAAGACTGATTGTCTAATTTTGGGGCAGATGTTGAGAGTATGACACACAACACTGTGGAATACCGGTGCTGTATCAATTGCAGCTTTATTGCAGCAATGTAGGGATGAATGAAGAGGCAATGAAGCAGGCATGTGGTTGGTTTGTATCATCTCATTGGGGGTACCACCATATTAGCTGGAAAATCAAATGGTCGTCTGAGTCCATAACTGTTCTAGTTAGTAGCTCCCATGAAGAAAGGTACCAAGCTTCGTAAATATGCATGGGGAGCTGGTACTCTTGCATGGTTATATCGCCAGCTAGGGATAGCATCTCGTGCCGGCTCCAGTGGGATAGGTGGTTCTATGACGTTACTTGAGGTATGTGTCCTAATGTGCATCTAGTATATGATAACTCACTGAGTATTAATAATTGGTACTGCTTAATCATTCTAGTGTTTTATATGCACAAGGCTGGATTTATGCGTACTTCCCTACATTAAGACCAGCGATTAGCCTGGACTGGCGCGCTAATGATGATAGACCTTGGGCTCTAAGATGGGTGAGATCTACCTCTCAAGTGCAGGATCATCGTTCACTGCAAGGATATCGTGAGAATCTAGATGCTTTGACTGCTCTAAATGTAAGTGTTTGTAGTTGCTAACACATTGAACCATTATTTTTTTTGTCTTTCGTTGTTGGTTACATTTTACTATTAATGTTCATTGTAGATTGATTGGTTGCCCTACGGTCGAGATAATGTTAATGTTCATGGAGGGCGTACATGGTATAGAGGTAACATACAGGTTTTGGGTTGAATGAGCCATACATGTCTGGGCGTTGTCTACGCCAGTTTGGTTACATTCAGGATATCCCTGAACCTCCTATTAGACCCCACCCAGGCCAGAAAAAAGAGGAAAAACCCAACCCTACACCTGTGTATACCCCCCTTCATGTATAGTTTGTGGGAAAACACTCCTAAATTGCTGGTTCCAGGGTATACGCGCACAAATGCGCGGTTACATGCTTGTGACCCACTCTACCTAGATTGGTACACCAAGCACACACACCCGAAGATCCTAAACCCTGAGAGTTATTAGACCACCCTGGTTCATCGTCCAGATCCCTTTCTAGTAAGTCATATTTTCATAGTACTTCAATACATATCACTTTTATTTTTATGTGTACTTATCTGACCAAGTGTGTTACAGCTACTGTCTGAGGCAAGTGAGCTTGCACACCCGTACTACCAAGAGAACAATGCCTGGGACTGGTCATACTATCGTCAGGGGATGCCAGAAGAAGAACAAAGGGCTGCAACTCATGGTCTTGAGGATGCGTTCAGCTCTTTATACATATGGGATAGTTACCAGCGCCAGCATGGTGCACCCTAGTGGTTGTCATCTTGGATTTGGATGTAATAAACTTTAGTATCATCTTGGAACTATTTGTTGTCTTTCATTTTTACTTGATGTGTTAGACGCTAGTACAATTTGTATGGTTGTAGTTTTTTTCTAGTGGACTTGGTGATGGTGGAATTATTGTTGACAATGCTGGTGACCTTGTTGATTATATTTTGGTTGATTTTGTGGAGGTTCTTAGAACCGGTGGAGATAAGAAAAACAGGGGAGACTATGGCTAAATTTTTCTAGAAATGCACCAATCTGGGTGGTCTAAATTCTTTGTTGGTAGTTGAGTGTTCTCCAGCAATGATAGTGTCGAAATGAAATATCTAACATGTACCAAAGATTGTATATGTCACGAGAAATGAAATATATCAAAATGTAGAAATTCCTAAGAAAGAAAAGATGTGTGACCAACTTCAATCTAAACTTCCCGGAATGCCTTTGTTTCTGTTGAGCTTGCTGCCTGAGAGAAAGAATTGTGATAATGTTCCTCCCGGCACTGATGAATCACATAATTAATAGTCAATAACTATAACAACACGTTTATTCCAAGTCCAAACATCTACTAAAGATTATAAATCCCGAAAATTATAACAACACGAGAACTAACAAGATCAATTACGCAATAACCGATAACCTAATTATTTCCTAACCTTTGTCTCTCTATTCCCTGTGCTATTACATTACGTCTCATCTCATAAATTGGTTCTTGGTGTTGAAAATCATCATCATCGGGCTCAATAGGATCATAAATAACTAGTAATGGAATATGAGCGATGAAATCATTATACTCCATGTAATTCTCCATAATCCGGCGAACTGATGTGTCATTTCGTACATGAATAAAAGTCCACTCGTAGTCGCTTCCATCCCCAAATACACCATTGTTGTTATGTTTTTCCGCCGAGGAGGGACTGTAGTGCTCGAATTACTCGTCGTTGTAGATCCCGGAGATTACTAGGATATGGCATAGTAACTTCTACGCGTCTGTGCCCCATTCTTCTATCAAATTGAGCTCCGTGACGACCAAAAGTAGCTACATAATTGACGTGCAAACAGAAAGGAAACTCCATTTGATTTTGAGAGCGAAATGGGAATTAAGGCATGAAGAGTTCAAGCAAGATGTAATTACTTTTGTCAGGAAAGGTACACGTACCAGGTCACTGTACACGTACCAGGTTACCGTTTGCAGTACAAAGTGAATTCAAAGTTACCATAGGTAATTACTTTTGTCAGGAAAGGTACACGTACCAGGTCACTGTACACGTACCAGGTTACCTTTTGCAGTACAAAGTGAATTCAATGTTACCATAGGTAATTACTTTTGTCAGGAAAGGTACACGTACCAGGTCACTGTACACGTACCAGGTTACCGTTTGCAGTACAAAGTGAATTCAAAGTTACCAAAGGTAATTAATTTTGTCAGGAAAGGTACACGTACCATGTCACTGTACACGTACCAGGTTACCGTTTGTAGTACAAAGTGAATTCAAAGTTACCATAGGTAATTACTTTTGTCAGGAAAGGTACACGTACCAGGTCACTGTACACGTACCAGGTTACCGTTTTTTTAACTTGTAACCTTGTGGCTAGTTCATGACCAAGCTCTATATAAGGGATGCCTCCTCCATTTCATATTCACACACTCACTCTCCATATTGTCGAAGCTCTCTATCTCCTAACTCTCTTCCAAAAATAATTTCGTAAAACTGTGCAAGCTCTGTCTCTAAACATGAGTCAATCTTCAGATTTCGATCATGAGTATGTTCCAGTATCAAGCCCAGTAAGTATTTAGTTCATTGTTTGTAAATCATATTCACACTAATATTTCATAATTCAATATTCATCTAACATTCTCTCGACCCTTATTGCAGGAAAGTGACTCAACCACTGATTCAGATTGGGATGAATTTGATGAAGGCGTCCAGATCATAACGCAGAGATGGATGACTACATGCAAGAGATGTATAATCGACCTCTGGTGGTGGACACAGGTTACTTATTTCAAATAAACCAGGCCTTTAGGAGTAAAGACGAAGCGAAATCTTGGGTAGATAGTGTTGGCCATCCCAACCATATCTACACCATAATTCAAAGTTCTCGGTCGGGCCAAGATTTCCACATAACATGCGAGAGGTATTGGAAACCACGAAGGACATCACGACCTGGTGTCATCAACCGGCGCAGATCACCTGGTTCAAAGAAATGTGGTTGTCCTTTTCGAATTAAGGGGTATTACACAAGCTACGGGTGTTTCTTGCAAGTGAGTCACGGATGGCATAACCATGATCTCGCTGAGTGGGCAGAGGGTCATTTTGTGGGAAAAACGCCTGACTGAGGCGGAGGAGATTATGATCGATCAGAGAAGCAGAGTCGGTGTGCCACCCCGTGCAATTTATTCAGAGCTCACAACAATCAACCCAGAAACGTCAGCAACAAGGAAAGACATATACAACCGGATACAAAAAACAAACTAGTAAATAGAGATGGTCAATCTATGTTGCAAACTCTGCTGAGTGAGCTAGACAAAAACAATTACTACTACGATTACACTACAAATCCAAGTAAGTCAACTCAGTATGTCTCAAATAACTTCAATCATTTAGGTTTCATATTAATTTGATAGATAACATGATTATATTTCACAATTTAGGGGATCAAACACGACTTGGGTCCATCTTCTTTGCACACCCTACCTCTAGATTACTGCTCCATGCGTTCCCGTATGTCATAGGCATTGATGTTACCTAAAAACAAAATAGCAAAAATGCCTTTAGTTCAGTTCATCGGGATGACGAGTATAGGCAAAAACTTCAGCATTGCCTTTGCCTTTCTTGTATCAGAATCAACAGACATGTATGTGTGGGCACTTCAACAATTAAGGGACCTCCTCGGGCGGACTACAACCTCTACATTTATCACCGACAGATGTCTGGCCCTGATGAATGCCTTAGAAGAGGTATTTCCTGAATCTCATCATCTACTATGTCGGTGGCACATAAGTAGGAACGTTCAGGTGAAAGCCGAGACTTATATGGGTGATAGAGGAAGGGTGGCGGCTGCAGTCCGAATGTGGACTTCGGTTGTCTACTCGAGCACAGAGCAGGACTACAACGAGAGGTACAAAAATTTCAAGAATACATACCGAAGCTATCCACGTTTCATTACGTATGTTGCATCAGTCTGGGAGAAATACAAGGAAAAATTTGTGGAGGCTTGGGTCAAGAATGTGTTGCACTTCGGTAACACAATGACAAATAGGTAAAATTGTTAATCTAGTAATGTTTAAGATAATACAGTGATTGTTATAGATATATAAAACTTACTTAAACATTTGATAGGGTGGAGAGCGCACATTCTTCTCTAAAGGCGAGATTAAGGAGTGTTAGACACACTTTGGATGTAATCTTTCCAAAGATTAACGATCATGTGAATACAAGTATCCGGGAGTTAAAAAAGGATTTTGAGGCAGCCATGACAAAACACAGAAGAGAGCACATGAGGGTTCCAATCACTGACCTGATCAGGAAGGTTAGTACCCTTTGCTTAGATGAGCTAGTCAAGGAGCTTGAAAGGGCGAATTATGTGCAAATAGACAGCTCAATCTGTGGATGTGACAAGGTAACCTCTCATGGATTACCTTGCACTTGTAAATTAAACTACATGCTGGATAGTGGTATACTATGCTCGAAGAGGGATATACATCGTTTCTGGTATACCCTAAGCTGGGAGAAACATGAATCGACAATTGATATGATATCCTACATGGAGGAAGAACAGAATAGATGGCGAGACATAGCTTCTGAGGTAGCACAGTTATATGATCCTACTCTGATGGCGAAATGTTACAGTCAAATCCAAACTTCCTTCACCCAGATATGGTGTGCCAATTAGGAGAGCCATTGGAACAGGTTGGGATGGCAGACCTACCGGGCCCTCAAGACCAAACCGACGGGAACCTTCATCTTGGGAGCGTAACCGACAAAGGGCAGGCCAGTCAGAAGGAGCGCCATCAAATAGAAGATCACGTAATAGAAGATCATCAAATCCGAGTTGATTCCTGCCCCTAGACAACTTCCCATAGTACCAGAATTTCAACCCCAACCTATATCAATATATGACTGGGTATATTGATGTTCGTGGAGATGGGAATTGTGGTTTCAGGGTCATTGCTGACTACCTATATTCAAATGAAGAGAGGTGGAAAGATGTCGATGTAGCATTGTACAATCACATGCAGAATCAAGCACCTGTGAATCAACTATACAAGGCCATTTTTAATGAAGGACCGTACAACGGCATGTTAAGAGCGCTTCATTGGAATTCAGGAGAGCAGCCAGCACCTCCGCAGAAATGGATGCACACGGAAATGGGGTTGGCGATCGCGACAAAGTACCTTCGATAGTAGTTTTCTACTCTACTATCTATGGGGGTATGGCAAGTGCCACATACCTTCCGCTCGATAATTATACCGATCGTGATAGCCCAAGAGGAGAGATCCACATAGGAATTTGCCCCCAGGGTCATTTCATAAGGTTCTGCATGGTTGATGACTCCCCCACTCCCCCTGTCTATCCGCAGTGGTTCGTTTATAGAGATCCAAACACTGTCAGACCTTGGATTCAACAAATACAATCTAGGTTAGATAGTTGGATCAACGTTGTACCTTAGTTTTTCTTTAACGTAGTTGTTGTTGTAACTTAGTTTCTTAAATTAGTTGTGTAACTTAGTTCTCTTTTAAATTAGTTGTTGTTTTATCATATTGACTTAAATTTTGGTTATTCAATTGTCTATTATTTCAAAAAAAAGTGTCTCCCCGTAACATTCAAACTTATTCAACTAAGTTTGGTGAAAAAAAAATTTGTACTGCGAATAGTAAAGTATTTTGCTATTCGCAGTAAAAATTAATTTTAACTCAAATTAATAATATACACATAAAAATGTAATCCAACACTTTTTTTTTTTACAAAAAAATGTTCCTGTATTGATTCGAACAAAAAAGTAACTAGTAAAATTCGCTACTAATCAACTACAAACTACTTCGGTAAATTTAATTTCAAATATCATTTTTCAAAAAAAAAACACAGCGACACATTATTACATGTGTACAACGTCAATATAAATTAAAAAATTTTGTATTGCGGTGATTAGTAATTTTGTACTGCGAATAGCAACCCCCTATAAATAATGGGGTGATTTTGTAATAAACATAAAGATATGGTGAGATAAGAAAATTAGATTAAATGGATATGCCTATTCGGCAATTAACAATAGTTTTGTATAAAACTATAGGTTATAATTTATATAAGATAAAGATACCATATTATATGATACTAGTATATGGTATAACATTACATAATGTTATATGGTCAAAATGAAATTAAAATAAAGTATAGTGGTGTACCGAATATAATAAGGTTGGAAAATGAATTTTAGACTATGGTCTACAATTTTATAAATGTTATAACAATTATATGTTATTAATGTGGTTTAAATGGAATTAATATAAGTAAGGATATTCACATTAAATAATGTGACAAACTATAAATAAATAAGATTTATAAACTAAGGTATATATTGAATAAACCTTAGGAGTTGAATTTATACAACATAAAGTGCTACATAATATTAAGATAATGATCTTAATATAAGTTGTACAATATAATACAATTAATAGGAATAATCATCTAATATAACATGATATAATGTGACATATAATATTAGAGTTTATAACTCATGAAACTTACCTATATATATATATATATATATAATATATATATATATATAGGAATTATGTATATAAGGATATATATATGGTTGGAAACCATATATTATAATGGTAAAGGTTATTACATGAAAATAGTTTATAAACTAGAAGTTATAAGTTTTTCAATTCAAATATAGTTTATTAAACGATTAATGGATTATATAATACAATGTATTATAATGGATGGTGGGAAAATAATACCATATGATAAATAATGCATGTATGCATGCAACCATAGGTTATAAAATATATTATGCATGCAACTATAGGTTACAGTACGTGCCTATGCATGCGATGAAACAGTCGAATTAAATGTACGAGAACGAACGAACTTATGTAAAAGCGAAATGTAACACCCCATCCAACATTAACACACTTACAACAAACTGCAGCGGAAAAACATACTTCATCACATTACTTAACTCATTGGTGTTACACGCCGTTAACCACCCACGTGGCTAACAAGGCTATTACATATACATTGTATCGGTTTGATGGACTAGATTCCCGAGCGACTACACATTGTTATCCCTTTTTCATTAACAACAAACATACACATACCTTCCAACTGTACCGAGTATTCACAAACTAATGCCGATTACAATTTCGGTCTTACTACACCTACTGTACACATAAAACTTAAATGATTACCCATATACAAACGACTACCCCATCCTACTCTCGAACGGCTTCCAGCTCCTTGTACCTGAAATAGGAAAAGAAGAGAAAAGGGTGGCCCCCCAGGGGCTCAGCACCTTTGCTGGTATGGTAATCCCGCAGCCCGCATGCTACTGGGCCACGCACAACTAATTGTCGTCTTAGCATGCGGTTGATTATATTTGAATCATGCATGTAAACTATAAACACACAAGACATAACATTCCACCCCAATGAGCTCAACAAACAGATAACACATCCTTACTTGATAAGTCACACATTGTGTTCATTAACCCTAGAGTGTTTCTCCTCTAATGGAGCTACTTCCTTAATAGACAATACTTACCCATTAATCGGTTATCCTTAAACGCCTCTTACCATAAACTGGGATTCATATCCATGACCCACATACTCCACATTTTACAACATATAACATACACCACATAACAACACTTTTTCACGTTTCAACGTGCACATAACAACATCACAATGGGAATTGCAGTACAACAACATCACATAACATAACGGGAACGGTTCACTTAGGAACCGACCCAAGCATAGTTAATTCACTGGTGAGCCTAGAGAATGATGTCACCCTCATGATAAACTCGTTATACAACACTCATTACCGTCCTAATGGTCGGACGAGTAACTTAAGTTAAGATGGTTCGGGTTTAGTGACCCGAACACGCCACACAAAACACATGTTCCCCCTAAACCGATCATAAGTCAGAATAGTTAAGCTTTGGAGTAAGCTAATGGGAGATCATAACCCGTGAGGGAAACAACCATAACAGAGAGGAGGGTAAGGCTAAAAAGGATACCCACTCCCAAACAACGCGCGACCGGCCTAACCGGATTCCTCACCCCTGTTAGTACATACTTACTTTTAGATATTAGTTAGAACCCCAATATGGAGTCTATCACATCCACACATCATACAGTATTACAACGGGGATACATATACGAGGGAGGTCCTTACATACACATAAATATCACACAATTACCACACGCATAGCCGTGGTTAGAACGTCCCATGGTTCGGGTCGTTTAATCCGAATACTGAACTCTCATGTGCTCCTAGACTCAGTTAACTAAGGTTTAACACTTCCGAGGTTGAATAGTATCGGAGTTGAACACGCCACATAAATGAATTACTGTAAACTCATTACATGTTTTATCTTACAACGTGGCAAACATATAGAAAAACACATTGGCATACAAGCCGGTGTAATCCGGTAGGACACAGGTTGCAAGAAAACCATACCTTGGTCCTTGCTGCGTACGAGTCCCGCCAAACGTAGCTCCTAGACATGATCGGCAATGTCGGTTAATTACTTATTAAGTTCCGGTTTACTAAACACTTTACACGATTGAATGACACGTTTTCTTTTGTTTAAACTCACAATTGGTTGTCATCATTAACCCACTAGGGTTTACTACTTAAACCACACTTTGTTTGTTTTTTTTACATGTTTTGGGTCGTCCGACCCACCGTCCGACCCAACCAACTGGGTCGGACCCTTCCAGTAACTTTCGGATTTGAAAAAAAATTCTACTTCGTCCGACCCAAGTCCTCTGGCCGGACTGTTCCAGAACCACTTACTGGCGTCTAACAGAGGCCGTCCGACCCAAACTTGGGTCGGCCCCCTGGGTCGGACGCCACCAGAACATGTCCAGAAAATGTTAAATCTTCTCCAAACTTTTCCTCAAGCCTTCTAATGTTTTCCAACATCATTTGGCACTTTAACCCTTCATATAACATCCATAAAACTCATTTTTCAACTCCTTAAACACTTACTCTTTCTTCCAAAATTCCTAACACTTATAATGTTTTCTCCTTAGTTTCTCCAAGTGGTGTTTCATACCTATGATAACCACTATGCCAAGAATGTTTCCTCACCATCATAACATCATCTCTCAAACATCTTTTCTTACTAACTAAATCTCCTTTTTCACATCTTACCTAAACATCATTTCCTCCTTGTACATCAACATTCCTAAACCTTAAACAAACTTCTCCAAGACTTTAATACATCCTCAAAAACACTCATTGAATTCCTAGAACTTCCAAGATAATACCTAAATCCTTGTATCACTCTAAATCACTTAATACATGCTTTCTTCCCTAGTAAACATTTATTCATTCCTAACAATTCCTAGTTCACTAAAACTCATTTAAGCACTTAAAACTTCTTGTACATTACCCAAATTTTGCCATGGGTTCTCCTAGCACATTGTCATTCCAAAACACATTGTTTCTCATCATTTAAACATTCGAGAACACCTAACTCCATCAAGTACTTTCTCACACACAAAACTTCACTAAATTTACACTACATCACAATATAGTGCATAATTAAATTGCTTGGCTTAGGCCCTTAAATAACAAGGCTCTTAGGCCTTAAATTGCATAAACCTTAAACACTGAATTTCCCACATAATATATTGCCTTTAACGTGCAAATACACTCAACATCACATATGCCCTTTAATAATCTCCTTAAGAGCAATTCACTAGCTCTTTCCCATTGGCTCCTTAGGTATTTTATTAAGCAAATCAAGCTCATTTTTTCCTAGGCATTTAAACTACATTTAGATAGTTTGTTACCTCTTTTCCTTCACAAGTTTTTTTTATTGTCACCCCTTGCTCCTTCTTTGATAGGAAATCGGCAAGGCTTTGTTTGCTTGACAAACTTCTAATCAATGTACAAGCAAGGTAATAAGTATACAAGTTTCATGCTTAAGCACACTTATAAACCCTAAGTTTTACATTGTCTTAAAACACTAAGGTAGTTGTTTTACCTTGGAAATGGAAGAGGGTTTGAATATGTAGCAAGAGAGGACTCCACTAAGCCCTATGAAGACGAGAGTGAAGCTAAACCAAGACAAGAGAAGACACCATTACAAGGTGCATTTTCAGTCAACAACAAAAGTGAAGGAAATGAAGTTTCCTTTGGTTTTTCCTTACCTTGAAGCCAAGGAGAATAACAAGGCATGAAAAGGAAGCTCAAGCTCCTTCAATGGAGAATCTTCATGGCACCAAAATTGATTTCTTGAAGATTTGAAAAGAGAGAAGTGTAGAGCTTGACCTAACTAAGACAATTATGGTCTTGGAATTTGATTTGCAAAGGGACTAGAAGAAGGAGAAAGGGTAGAAGAGTTCAAAGCTTGAAGATGGTGCTTGAGCTGTAGCATCACCAAGGAGAAGGGAGAAGAATGAAGAAATCGGTGGGGATGAGAAGGAATAAAGAAAGGTGAGGTGAGAGGTAACTTTAGTAGATATTTAAAGTTATAAAGTAAATAGTGAATTTACTTACTTTTTCCTTTCTTATTTGATTTATTAGTTAAGTGTGATGAGTCACACTTGGAAAACCGGCCCCCCATTACATACTAGGGCATATCATGGTCTTTGTTTACCAACTAACTTACTTATATTGACTTATGTCATACACTAGCATTTTTTGTTACTATTCACAAAAAAAGCACATAGTTGTGAAATTTTTGATTTCCCATTGATTTAGACCTCCAAATGTGATACTAAGTAGTACACATGTTAATTAAAGAGTAATGATGGACATTTAGCCATTCAAAACTCATTTACAAGACAATTTTTCAAAAATGTGCTTTAAGACTCCTTAAAGCACATTTTGTGTTTTAACTTGTTTTCAAGCTTGGTTTTCTTTAGTAATAGATTTAATATGCTCATTAACATATTTATAAGGTATAGGTATGACCTTTAGGTCTTATACAAATTTATCCCAAGCTTAGAGCACATTTTTGCCCATATTGACTATAAGGCATTTATTTGTGTTTTGTTTGGTTTAATTGTCTACCAAGGTTTCCTAAGGACTTAATTTGCCTTATCAAATGATAATTGGCTATTATTTAGTCTTGTTAGGTTCTTTGGGTCCTAACCAAGTTCACTCCAAGCTTAGAGCATGCTTTTGCTCAAACTGTGTCTTAGTGTTTTATTGTGTTTTACTATGGTTTAAATTGTTCACTGATGTTTCAAGGCACTTTTAGCATTTATATACCATAGTTTAACATTTAAAGAACATATCAAGGTTTGGGGTATTTCAATCTACCCCCTTAAAAGAACTTCGTCCTCGAAGTTTACACTTCCCACACATCTTTTGGTTTAGAACGCAGGAATCACTTGGAAATAAACTTCCCTAACCAAACATGCTTTACATCACAACCTCGGACTTAACGGTCCGGGTACATATACACATCCATACATAACATAACATACTCACATGATAACCTCGGACTCAGTGGTCCAGGTATCTTAACAACATTTGCACATACATACAACCCTTAGACTCTTGGGTCTGGGTACCATAACAACATTCAGACCCATAGGTCTTGATAACATAACAGCCTTTAGACACATAGGTCTATGTAACACAACAACATTTAGACTCATAGGTCTTAATAACATACACTTTTGGAACTCAATGTCAAAATAATCTTTATTACACATACCACACAACATGTCATAGCATGTATAACAATCAAAAATATCTCTAATACACTGTGATCCCGCAGAACCCGGTCGCGATGGACACCATCTGGTCCCCGTTCCTTTGGGAGATCAAAACATTCACTTAATTTTTTAACATATGTACTTCTCATGTCGCCGGTCCGAAGACAAGGGCTCATACATCCTCAGCTCGTGAGCAAGTACTACAAAAATATTCTTTACTAGGTTGAGTATAAGATAATCCTTTATTCCAAATGTTAACCGACTGTTTTGAAAACACCAATTGAAAATCCTTTTGAAAACACACACAACTCCAAGTCCAACTTATGCTCTTTGCTTCTTTCTTAGCGTGGTTATTTGTGACCACTTATAGGGAGCTTCGAGAATCATCCAACCCTGATGTGATCAGCATCAGTGTTGAACTATCCTTCCACCCCAATTTGTGTTCGGCTTCCCTTGATCGCATGCAAATCAAGTTCCACCTCCCACTTCATTTTCAAGCATCAATAAATCACTCATTTCCAATTTTCTATCTTTTTACTCATTCTAATCATGATCATAACATCTCCAAGGGATAGAACTCCGTCTATCAGTTACCTCCATTCACCTTAATCCTGTTGCCTAGGGAATCTTATTCTCACTAGGTTCTATGTCGGTTTCATACCCTTTCATGAATCACTATATATATATATACACATATATTTTATCAAAATACAACACACAGTTTCACATTTATACACTGTCGGGGTTTTTGTTCCCCCGGAGTTTCTCTACTCCCCACAATTGTACTATCACACACAACTGTTAATAAATCAACACACCTATCACAATGGTATTCGCATCTTCTGTGCGCAATTACCACAATCAAACCATGAATGAATGTGTATGTTTACGTAACACACACACCAATCATCAAAACAAATTATTTTGTGCTATGCATAACATAGGTCACATACACTACGCACACTTGTACGGTAATACACACTAAGTGGTTTTGCGTTCTACCCCCCTTAAAAGGGATTACGCCCACGTAATCAATCACTGAATCATTGATTTAAAACGTTTTGCCGTCGTGAAGTACTTTAACTTCCACGCGTCTATCATACAAGCATTCTGATTAGAGGATCTTAACCATATTGGCGGTTTAGTTCGTAAGCCAAGAATTCTCATTGGAGTTTGTTTAACTCATAACCGGTTCCGGTTCTGGCCTGTGAGGCTTCTAGGCATTAATAATTAGCCATTTATTCGTATTCACAATGCATATTCAGTATCTGAAGCATGGGTTCACTGGCCTCTGCTGCGCAACTCTAACAACTGTAGGGCGTAGTTTGCCCTATTCATTATTCTTAATGTATTGTACATCTCCAATTATCGTCTTTATCTTGGTAATAACAGTTTCTCAACCGACGCGTGGTATCTCTTACCGTAAGCGAATTCGGTGAGTTTCAAGACTTTCCATCCACTTCTCTAATAACTTACTGCGTAAACTGCTACGTATTTCACAATGATTGATTTGTTCCCTCCAACTTACTCTCGGTTGAGATTGAGCTGCTACCTAATGTGTAGCGCTCTCTTGGTTATTTCCAACATTTGGGGTATATTCCATACCGATATTTGGCAGTTAGTGTGACTGTAGTCACTTACTGTTAATCATGCCTCCACATTTGGTTTTGAACAAGTACTCTTTCATGGTACGTCTTTGCATTTCCTATGCATCAATCACTATGGCATTATAAGCCGCTTTCTGTTTCCACCACAATTAACATTTCCAAAACCCTTTCCATCGCACTCGATCATTACTGTTCAAATGCAATACCAAAACACTCAGTCATACAGAGTGTAGAGGCGTAAACTCTTAACAGTAAATCTCATATAAGCAATAGGATCCACACTGAGTTCGTTATCACATAGTACCTACCACTGGCTTATTGCCCAGTCTGTTTAACATCACTTACCTTGCATCTCCACTGAGTTTAACTCATAACTGGTCTTATCTGCCACATTATTATTCAACAACACTTATACAACGGTCGCTTGCTGCGCACCGTGCTCTTACTCATTGCATAACAATAACTTACATGGTATTTACTGTCACATTAACTTCCACACATATACTTACATTATTCGCATTATGGTTCGTCATTCATTTGGATGACTACCGAATGCTCCTTGAGCGTTGCTTATTCGAGTTACAAGCCGGCATTATTCAGCTCGGTGCTTCACTTTATACACACATACTACTAAACTAACTGCTCTCAAATAATAATAATATTGTCCATCCTTAACATATTTCTTGAGCTTGGTTCATATAACTACCGCTCCAGCGGTTTTCAGTATCGAGAGGTATCCCCACTCTTAATGTAGTGGTTCGTTCCCCACTCTATTCACTTATACAACATAAACTTCTGCAATCAATCAATTCCCATAACATATCTTGCTTGTGGCTTTTATAAGCCTAATTGCGTCGAGCTCTGCTCATTGTAGGCCGTTCACACACATTTACTTCTCTGTACAACATTACATGGTTTGGATATTATATTGGGCTCCATGACAAGGTCGTTGCATTCCGTTTCCTTTCATGGGATGCCCCTTAGGATTGTTAGTCCGTCTCCTGACAACTTATGTCTAAACTGGGTGTTAGTTTCAACCCTTGTGTTTCTGTCATGTTTTCTCGTTCAACTATCATTGATGCGAACACCCCTCAAGGATTGCTCCTGGGTGTTGTTAAGTTATGCCTTTACATCTGGTTCGCACTTATTGGTATATTCAGTTAGCCATGTAGTTTTGCGTTCTTAACTGGCTTATTATCTTCTTCTGTGAAGATCAACATTTCCTGGTAGTGTAGGTACTCATTCTGGGAGTTTCATCCCGTTCATTGCACACTAATGTGTCCACATTAGGCATCTGCCTAGCCATGCACAGTCTGGGTCTCCGTTCCAGCTATCATGTTTATCCCTGAGGATCCTTAAGTCATATACGATGTCTTTACATTACAGTTAGTGCACTTCGCACCTCCTGACCCTTAAACATTTCCTTGAAAGGAATTCACTAATTCCTTTAGTCTAGTTAACTTAACTGAGTTCCTTTAATTCAACCATTCATGGTAATCCTTAGCTCTTGTTTGACTTATACTGCTGACCGTAGTACGGAGTCGACTACTTCCCGTGTTTCAGACTCTAATCATATACATATGTGGGGTACCATACTGATACATTGCTACTTACCCAACTAACCCATAAATAGGTCTGTCAAGCCCACAAGCTCCTCACGGAGTGTGGTCTTCCCACATTACAGTTGGTACACTCGTAGTGTCCGTCACACGCCTAGGTGAAGTATTCTGTTGTCAACTCCCTTGTATTGTCTTGTGACAATATACATTCTGCGCTTCCCGAACTTAATCAAGGGAAAGTCTATCCACTGTTGTATTACCATGAACTCAATCCATTCCCTCGGGTTGTTACCCTTGGGTTTACCAGTTTCCTTTCCGGTTATTCCAAAGTAAACTGGGTATAACTTACCTACCGTGTGGCACTGAGGCCGGTGTAGGTCCTCTGGTTGGTTTTTAAAAGAAGGTAGAAAATGAGTATGGGTTTGAAAGAAAATTTGGTTTTGAAAGAAAAGAGTTTGAATAAATCTGGGTTTGAAAGAAAAATTCTCGTGGTTCACAATGTCTTCTTGCCTTAACCAAATCTAGCTTCTTGCTGACTGGTGTACTTCCAATTGCAAAGGTTAGGCTGTTAAGCCCTTCCACAGTTGTAATGATCACACTTAACTTCGTGGTACTTTATCAAGTACTTTGTAGTTGTTAAAACTTCCCCGAACAGCCCTGTTATAGCAGCACTTGCCATGGCAAGTGCGCCATGCTAACTGGCTATCGGTTCAACACGTACCGGTTGTGGTATTGTTTTTACCCGTACTATTATCAGTGGCCTTGTCGGCCCTTACTCGACCTTACAGTCTTGACAATAACCCTCTGGGTAACTGAAACTTCTCACTGTCTTCACATGATAATCATTAACTAGGGTGTTTCCCATTCTGGGAGACCCCCTTTTTTCAGTATTGTTTCCTCTTCGTAGCCCGTTCCATCCATTTGTCGTGGTTACTGAGACTTGTCTCTTGTTTGGGTACTACGTTATAGTTCCTTTGTCGGTTGGTATACCGTTGGTGTATTATTTAACAGTTGTGGTTCCGTAGACTCTCGTCTCGGGTTCCATTACTTCACTTCTTGTCTGTTGCACGGTTGGTGCGTTGTAAGCTGGTTATTCTCGACTACTCGGCATGTCGACCCAGGTTGCCGGAAATTCTATTCTCATATACACAAAATTCTTCATCCTTCGCTATTAATGCGGTTAACATTGTTCAGATGGAAACCGTTTCCGGGATTCCCAGTTTTCGGGATCTACCGTATGGCAGGTTCTCCGTACTCACAGTGGTACTTAATAACAGCCAGATCGGGTATTCCCGAGTATGAGAGGACTTTCATCTCTCTGGCGTTCGTTCCCAAGTTTTAAAATAGGGATTCTGAAGGACGGGTTGGACACTGTAGGTTTCTAGTACACGCTGGTAATTCCTAACTAGCGTATCTCTCACGTTATCACTCAACCCTTAACCCAAAGTACTAAAATCCTAACTCGGTACTTCCTAAGCTCGGTAATTCAGTCATCAGAGCGATACTTCACTCTGATACCACTTTTTGTAACACCCCATCCAACATTAACACACTTACAACAAACTGCAGTGGAAAACTTACTTCATCACATTACTTAACGAATTGGTGTTACACGCCGTTAACCACCTCCGTGGGGCTACACAAGGCTATTACATATATGTATCGGTCTGATGGACTAGATTCCCGAGCGACTACACATTGCTATCCCTTTTTCATTAACAACAAACATACACATACCTTCCAACTGTACCGAGTATTCACAAACTAATGCCGATTACAATTTCGGTCTTACTACACCTACTGTACACATACAACTTAAATGATTACCCATATACAAACGACTACCCCGTCCTACTCTCGAACGGCTTTCCAGCTCCTTGTACCTGAAATAGGAAAAGAAGAGAAAAGGGTGGCCCCCCAGGGGCTCAGCACCTTTGCTGGTATGGTAATCCCGCAGCCCGCATGCTACCGGGCCACGCACAACTAATTGTCGTCTTAGCATGCGGTTGATTATATTTGAATCATGCATGTAAACTATAAACACACAACACATAACATTCCACCACAATGGGCTCAACAAACAGATAACAATCCTTACTTGATAAGTCACTCATTGTGTTCATTAACCCTAGAGTGTTTCTCCTCTAATGGAGCTACTTCCTTATTAGACGATATTTACCCATTAATCGGGTTATCCTTAAACGCCTCTTACCATAAACTGGGATTCATATCCATGATCCACATACTCCACATTTTACAACATATAACATACACCATATAACAACACTTTTCACGTTTCAACGTGCACATAACAACATCGCAATGGGAATTGCAGTACAACAACATCACATAACATAACGGGAACGGTTCACTTAGGAACCGACCCAAGCATAGTTAAGTCACTGTTAAGCCTAGAGAATGATGTCACCCTCATGATAAACTCGTTATACAACACTCATTACCGTCCTAATGGTTGGACGAGTAACTTATGTTAAGATGGTTCGGGTTTAGTGACCTGAACACGCCACACAAACACATGTTCCCCCTAAACCGATCATAAGTCAGAATAGTTAAGCTTTGGAGTAAGCTAATGGGAGATCATAACCCGTGAGGGAAACAACCATAACAGAGAGGAGGGTAAGGCTAAAAAGGATACCCACTCCCAAACAACGCGCGACGGCCTAACCGGATTCCTCTCCACTGTTAGTACATACTTACTTTTAGATATTAGTTAGAACCCCAATATGGAGTCTATCACATCCACACATCATACAGTATTACAACTGGGTTACATATACGAGGGGGGTCCTTACATACACATACAAATATCACACAATTAACACACGCATAGCCGTGGTTAGAACGTCCCATGGTTCGGGTCGTTTAATCCGAATACCGAACTCTCATGTGCTCCTAGACTCAGTTAACTAAGGTTTAACACTTCTGAGGTTGAATGGTATCGGAGTTGAACACGCCACATAAATGAATTACTGTAAACTCATTACATGTTTTATCTTACAACGTGGCGAACATACAGAAAAACACATTGGCATACAAGCCGGTGTAATCCGGTAGGACACAGGTTGCAAGAAAACCATACCTTGGTCCTTGCTGCGTACGAGTCCCGCCAAACGTAGCTCCTAGACATGATCGGCAATGTCGGTTAATTACTTATTAAGTTCCGGTTTACTAAACACTTTACACGATTGAATGACACGTTTTCTTTTGTTTAAACTCACACTTGGTTGTCATCATTATACTCACTAGGGTTTACTACTTAAACCACACTTTGTTTGTTTTTTTTACATGTTTTGGGTCGTCCGACCCACCGTCCGACCCAACCAACTGGGTCGGACCCTTCCAGTAACTTTCGGATTTGAAAAAAAATTCTACTTCGTCCGACCCATGTCCGACCCAAGTCCTCTGGGTCGGACCGTTCCAGAACCACTTACTGGCGTCTAACAGAGGCCGTCCGACCCAAACTTGGGTCGGCCCCCTGGGTCGGATGCCACCAGAACATGTCTAGAAAATGCTAAATCTTCTCCAAACTTTTCCTCAAGCCTTCTAATGATTTCCAACATCATTTGGCATATTTAACCCTTCATATAACATCCATAAAACTCATTTTTCAACTCCTTAAACACTTACTCTTTTCTTACCAAAATTCCTAACACTTATAATGTTTTCTCCTTAGTTTCTTCAAGTGGTGTTTCATACCTATGATAACCACTATGCCAAGAATGTTTCCTCACCATCATAACATCATCTCTCAAACATCTTTTCTTACTAACTAAATCTCCTTTTTCACATCTTACCTAAACATCATTTCCTCCTTGTACATCAACATTCCTAAACCTTAAACAAACTTCTCCAAGACTTTAATACATCGTCAAAAACACTCATTGAATTCCTAGAACTTCCAAGATAATACCTAAATCCTTGTATCACTCTAAATCACCTTAATACATGCTTTCTTCCCTAGTAAAACATTTATTCATTCCTAACACTTCCTAGTTCACTAAAACTCATTTAAGCACTTAAAACTTCTTGTACATTACCCAAATTTTGCCATGGGTTCTCCTAGCACATTGTCATACCAAAACACATTGTTTCTCATCATTTTAAACATTCGACAACACCTAACTCCATCAAGAACTTTCTCACACACAAAACTTCACCAAATTTACACTACATCACAATATAGTGCATAATTAAATTGCTTGGCACTTAGGCCCTTAAATAACATGGCTCTTAGGCCCTTAAATTACATAAACCTTAAACACTGAATTTCCCACATAATATATTGCCTTTAACCTGCAAATACACTCAACATCACATATGCCCTTTAATAATCTCCTTAAGAACAATTCACTAGCTCTTTTCCCATTGGCTCCTTAGGTATTTATTAAGCAAATCAAGGTCATTTTTTCCTAGGCATTTAAACTACATTTAGATAGTTTGTTTACCTCTTTTCCTTCACAAGTTTTTTTTATTGTCACCCTTTGCTCCTTCTTTGATAGGATATCGGCAAGGCTTTGTTTGCTTGACAAACTTCTAATCAATGTACAAGCAAGGTAATAAGTATACAAGTTTCATGCTTAAGCACACTTATAAACCCTAAGTTTTACATTGTCTTAAAACACTAAGGTAGTTGTTTTACCTTGGAAATGGAAGAGGGTTTGAATATGTAGCAAGAGAGGACTCCTCCAAGCCCTATGAAGATGAGAGTGAAGCTAAACCAAGACAAAAGAAGACACCATTACAAGGTGCACTTTCGGTCAACAACAAAAGTGAAGGAAATGAAGTTTCCTTTGGTTTTTCTTACCTTGAAGCCAAGGAGAATAACAAGGAATGAAAAGGTAAGCTCAAGCTCCTTCAATGGAGAATCTTCATTGCACCAAAATGGAGTTGTTGAAGATTTGAAAAGAGAGAAGTGTAGAGCTTGACCTAACTAAGACAATTATGGTCTTGGAATTTGATTTGGCAAAGGGAGCTAGAAGATACAAGAGTTCAAAGCTTGAAGATGGTGCTTGAGCTGTAGCATCGCCGAAGGAGAAGGGAGAAGAATGAAGAAATTGGTGGGGATGAGAAGGAATGAAGAAAGGTGAGGTGAGAGGTAACTTTAGTAGATATTTAAAGTTGTAAAGTAAATAGTGAATTTACTTGTTTTTTCCTTTCTTATTTGATTTATTAGTTAAGTGTGATGAGTCACACTTGGAAAACCGGCCCCCCTTTACATACTAGGGCATATCATGGTCTTTGTTGACCAACTAACTTACTTATTGACTTATGTCATACACTAGCATTTTTTGTTACTATTCACAAAAACAAGGCACATAGTTGTGAAATTTTTGATTTCCCATTGATTTAGACCTCCAAATGTGATACTAAGTATTACACATGAATTAAAGAGTAATGATGGAATTTAGCCATTCAAAACTCATTTACAAGACAATTTTTCAAAATGTGCTTTAAGAGCATGCTTTTGCTCAAACTGTGTCTTAGTGTTTATTGTGTTTTACTATGGTTTAAATTGTTCACTGATGTTTCTAAGGCACTTTTAGCCTTTATATACCATAGTTTAACATTTAAACAACATATCAAGGTTTGGGGTATTTCACGTAACGTTTATAAACTACTACGAGTTGGAAAATATAAATTCCTATGTCCGAAAATGTTAACTACGACGTTCTTATGAACCAACTCCATTGTAAAACCGAGTATTAATATGTACTAGGAGTAAGGAGTTTAAAGGATAACGGTACCTTGACAAATAACAGTTGAAATCTGGGTATGTAATACCGGGGTTACTGACGTTATTCGGAAATACCAAATCCTTTTATCATGTGGATTGACAATTAGCATTCTTCATATTTTTAGATCACATTCCAGACGTGCGCGCTCGTCGAGCTTAGTGGACTACGCTGCGCATCCTAGGTCTGAGGTTAACGGTATGTAAAGGGATTTGATCCAGGTTGTCCTGAGGAATTCCTTGGGCTTGTTTGATATATAACTTGTGTGACATGTGTGTGGTTATGTGTATGTGATGATGTGTGTTACTGCATTATTTATTTATACACGAGCGTCCTACGGGACTAACACTACGTCAACTATAGATCGACTTATATAAACATACATATACGTTGTTGATGTGATAATACGATGGTCACTTAAAATCATACTCTTAGTATTATAATTAAGTATATAATAACCTAAGTAAAACACTTAGGCATGAGATACGACAATGTCGGTCTCTAGAGCATGGATCTCGAACATGAATATGACCTTGAAATACCCCAAATCTAAGTATGCTAAGTAAACATCAATTTATGATGTAGTAAGGCTAAAAAATGCCTTAGAAAGATTGGTAGATAATTTAAAGCAAGGAAAACACAAGAAAACCTTAAGGGCAATGAAGGCAAAAATGTGCTCTAAGCTTGGAGTGACTTTTATTAGCACCCAAATATCATTATAAGACTTTATTAACATGCTAATGGACATGTTAAATCAATTAGCAAAGAAAACCAAGCTAAAAAACAAGCTTAAACACAGAATGTGCTTTAAGACTCCTTAAAGCACCTTTTAAGAAATTGTCTTAGAATTGAGTTTTGAGTGGCTAAATGCCTATAATTATACCTTAATCAACATGTGTACTAATTAGTATCACATTAGGAACTCTAAATCAATGGAAAACCAAAAATTTCATAAATATGTGCACTAGTTTATGAATAGTGCCCAAATTGTACCTAGTTTAGCATTAAGTCATCATAAGTCAATTGGTTGGTCAACAAAGACCATGACTAGCCTTATCTAAGGAGGGGGCCCGTTTTCTAAGGGATGAGTCATCATAGACTTCATCAAATAAGAAAAGAAAGGGAAGAAAAGTAAAGAAAGTACTATTTGTTTTTAAAACAAAATATCTTCTTATAAGCTACCTTTCTTCTTCTCTCTCTTCATTCCTCTTCTTCCCACCAGTTTCTTCTTCCTTCTCTTCCAAGGAAAAATGTGAAGCTTCAGCCATGGCTCCTCATCTTCATTCACTTGCCAAGTTCAACTCCAAGCTCCAAATCCAAAACAAATTGCATATTTGTCTTAGTTAAGTCAAGGCCCTCCTTTCTATCTTTTCAAATCATTCAAAGCTCCATTTCGGTGCCAAGAGAAAACTCCATTGACGGAGGAAAATCAAGTTTGAAGAGCCCATTTGGTTCTCCATTCACCCAAGGTAATGAAAATGTAAGGAAAATCATGTTTCCACCACTTCTTCTTCATGACCGAAAATTACCTTCTCTTGGAGCCTTGTTTTATCCATTGTTCTAGCTTGATTCTATTCTCCAATGGCTGGATGAGGTCCTTCTTGATTCATATCCAAGCCCACCTTAAGACTTCAAGGTAAAACATTCATTTTAATACCTTAAAACACATTTTTAACCTAGGGTTTACTCCTTAAGGTTAGTGCATTATTTAGCACTCATGAGAGTCAATGTATATTGATTAGAACATTGGCAAGGGAAGGGAAATTAAAAGTGGCCGAGATTTCCAAGGGAAGGAGCCTAAGGAGGAAGTTGAGAGAAACTTGAGAAAGATAAGGTAAATTGCTTACCTAAGGGTGGTTTAAGTTTTAAGGGATGAGTTTTAGGTGGGTACTAATGTGGCTTAGAGCTTACATTGTGTAATGGGTTATATAACCTAAGAAAAAGAACTTAAACAAGCTTATGAACTTGTGACTAAAGAGTCAATGGGAATGAGTTAGTAATATAAGTTTAAGATGGATTTTAAGAGCATTATAACTACTATGCGATTGATGGGTGTATGTATTGCAGGTTGAAAGCTTTTATATGTGGGAAATTCAGTGTTTAAGTTTAAGTCATTTAAGGCCTAAGAGCCATGTCATTTAAGAGCTTTAGTGCTATGCAATTTAAGATTGTTGCATTATTGAGTTTGTTATGAATGAGTTGAATTAGGTGAGAAAGTAAGATGAGAAAGAACTTGATGTGTCTGAGATGGTGGTGAATGAGGAAAACAATGCATTTGGGCATGATAATATACTAGATAAGCTATGGCGAAATTTGAGTAGAAAACAAAGTGTTTAAGTGGTAGTGGTGAGTTAAGATGCCCTAGGATTCACTAGGGATCATTCTGAGGAATTTGAGTGAAAATGAGTTAACTAAGGAGTTCTTGAGGTTTAGAATGACCTAGAAGTGTCTATGGGGAAATTAGAGTTTAGGTGGGTGTATTGAACACACCAAAGTCATAGTATGAGTAATGGTTAAACTTGTGCAAAATTTGGATGAAGAGATGTATAATGCTTTAAGGTGATTTGGTTATGAACTGAGGGAATATAACAATGAGAGTTTTTGGAAGCTTGCGTAAGTGAAGAGGATGCTAGTGGTGGAACAATAAGGTTTTAGTTTAGATGGTAATGAGTGGACTTAGGTGATGGGAGTGAAGATTGAAGGAGAATGTTGTAGATTGACTAGGAATGTATAAGGTGTAAGATCATGCGAATGGTGAGTAAATTGAGTAAAAGAGATGTAGATGTCTAAGGAGGGTGTAGGAAGGTCAAGGTAAAGAAGAAGAAGGTTAAGGTTCTAAGAGGATGGGAAGAAATTTTAGGTATGTCCAAGAGTTTAGGAATGATGAGTAACAAATGGAAAAGAGAGGAATTTGTGCATGGATATGCAAGGTGACTTGAGGAAATTTTGGTAAATGAACTGAAAATGGAAAATGATGTTATGAAGTGCTCAAACTGTTAAGGAGGGAACACTTGGGTTGGTTGAAGTTTTGGTAAGGTTACAAGTTGGAAATGTAAGGAAATAAGTGCTAAGTGTTAGGAGTTTTAAAAGGATTGAGTGAATGTTTAAGAAGATCTTTGGAAATTGTTTTGGAGAGTTTGGTGGAAGTTCTAAGGTGAGTTTAAGTACCTAAATGGTATTAGGACACATGGGGGAACTTGTGGAGAAGTTTGGAGTCAAATGGGAATTTAAAAAACAAGGGTCTGGAGCAGACCGACCTTGGGGACCGGACCTGCAAGGTCGGTCGAGCCCAGTTTACACTACCGGAAAGAGTTTCTGGAATGGACCGACCTTGGGGACCGGACTTGCAGGTCGGTCGGGCTTGAATTTTAGGTACGGATTGAGTCTCTGGAATGGACCGACCTTGGGACCAGACTTATAAGGTCGGTCATGTCTAAAATTTTGTACGGGGATTGGTCTCTGGAATCGACCGAACTTGGGACCGACCTTGACAAGGTCGGTCGGGCCTAAATTTTCCACGGAAAAAACTCGGGAATGGACGACCTTGGGGACCGGACTTGCAAGGTCGGTCGAGGTAAAATTTTCAAACGGCAATAAGTTCTGGAATGGACCGACCTTGGGTAAGGTCGGTCGGGGTAGGGTCGGAGACCCTTAAGAAAAACAAAGAGAAAGAAAACCTAAGGAAGTGTAGTGGTATTGATGGTATACCCCAGAAGAGGGCATTTTGATGATTCGAGGTTATAAAGACCTAAGGGATTAAGTTAAGTATAAACTTAAAAGTTTAAGGTTAAGTTGTAAGAATAAGTTGTAAAACTTAAGAGGTGTTAGGTGGGGAATCATTATGGGTTAAGTAAGTTAATTAGGTTGAATTAAGTTAAGTGATTAACAATCTAAAACTGAATCAATGTTTTAGGACTTGAGAGTTTGGACTCCGGAGGAGAGTAAGCAACCGAACGACCAACGGAGAACGGTACAGTTCTTCTTGTGACCTGCTTGCTAACGAGGTGTCCCTCGGCTTGTGTGCTATTTGTTTATGTGTGCCGGCTAAACAAGAATAAGCATGCAACTGGAATATTTTGTAACTGTATTGTTGTGTGATGTTTGAAAACTAACACAACACTTACCGTGAGGACTTACTAACTAATGTCTAGTAAAGAATTGTGTAAGACTAAGGAACACTCCCTAATATCAGTTTGTTAATAACCGAAAGAGGTTTAACAAACAAACGTTGCATTGAGACTTCTACTAACTTTACTTGGGGGGTGAGGAATCCGGAATGGTACCGACAAATGTGTATTGGGGGAGGTCGGTATCCTTAGTAGTTACCGACTTCCAAATATGACTTGTCTTCGGGCTCGTCGCCTAGAGTCGACATATAGACTCGGCACTAGTGTAAAAAGGGTCTTTTTCGGCGGTTACAACCGCCGCGAAAATGCTACCGCCGAAAATGGGTCTTCTCATATTTTCGGCGGCTTTGAAACCGCTGAAAAAAGTAACTATTTTCGGCGGTTCCTAAGGCAAAAACCACCGAAAAGACCTATTTTAGAGGCAAAATTAACGTGAAAACATCGGATGATTTTCGGCGGTTCCAAGTAGAAACCGCCGAAAATATGCAAGTTTTTGCTTATTTTTGGCGGTTTCTACTTGGAACCGCCGAAAATCCTCAATATTTTTTTGGTTTTTCTCGTTTTCGTTTACAATCCCACATATGTCACAAAACCTGTTAATATGCATCCAAATATGTCCATATACCTCTCTACATCACATGGTAGAGGATCTCATCACTCTTTGTAAGTAAATTGTCAAAAAAATCCCAAAAATAATGACACGGCTTACAAATGACCATACACACCACATTTAAAATGGTCACAAATGACCATGCACCACAATTCACATAGTCACAAATGACCATATACATACACAATTGATCAAATGTTCACTAATATACTCATAGTGGTCATTTTTACAATCTATCTAACCATAAAAGTCTAACGAAAGTTCTAAATAACAATTCGAGAACAAAAAGCAAAAATCAAACCAAAGTCATGGAGACGAAATCCGCCCAATCCTCTAGCATCCCGTTGATGGTTTCTGCGTTAGATTCTCCAACACTAGGAAAAACCTTTGAAAACAAAACAAGACAAAATTGGTTAATCATCAAACAATTATATTAGTAATTGAAAAATAAATATAACTTCGATATACCTTTTCTAACAGATCATCCATCTCACCAAATAGGGTGACTATGTCATGCATATACATCATGACATAATACCCACACTCTGAACCTCCGGGTTGACGTGAACACTTAAACACAGAAAGAACATAACTAATTATATAAGACATTTATTATGATTACAACCAATCAATAATAAACATGTAAATGATGATGCATTCACCTTCACTGAAGTCCATTGGACGTTATTTTTTGACCTTACACCAAGCTCTGAAAGCATAACACCTTGATACACACTGCATAATTATTATCATCAACATACATTAATTAAATTAGGATATCCATTCATAATAAAATTAAATTAAAGGAGTTGAAATACATAAAGAATTGCTTCATAATGTACTTACACGCTAAGATGTGGCTTTATCTTGATTTCTCTTGGATTTCAGGTTTGCAACGGATCAAGAAATAGTATTCGCGAACGATCCAGACACAACACCAGTAAAACCCAATGGCCACTGTGTAATACCAAAACACTCACATGTCATTATAATGCATGTGTGCACAGATAACTACAACAGTTATTCAAATTAAAATGATAAACAGAAGTAAATACTTTTGATGATAAGGTAGCATAAGATATTTCTTCCTCGCTCTGATGCTGTTAGTCAACGCACGCTGTATGTACACCTTACACGCTTCTGTATCGCACTTCAGAGCAGTGAATGATGCTCTTTCAGGACACAAAAATCCATACTTGGTAAGGGCAAAAGATTGCATTTTGTCATTCAAAAACCTGTTCATAAATAAAAAGACATAAAATTAATAAACATTGCTTCAGAACAATTTATAACTTAATTATAAAACAAAACTAATACTTACAGAATAAATGAATGCATCACTGCAACAGGCACCCAATCAAATCGTATGATGTCCCTAACATCAGTCGTCCACATTTGGATTTCTATAGTTCGTCTGTAGTGAAGAAGGTCATCGTCAAAACTGAGTAGGATAGAATTTCTGCCATCTGGGAAGTCGCGGATTAGATCATGCAAGCATTTCATGTTTGGCCCCAAGCGTGCATATACGGAATCGTCCACCAAATTTTCTCTTTCCACAACATTGGTGGATGCTCTGTATTCAGAGGATTCAATCTTTGACTTCTTTTTGTCAGAAGATGCAGATTTCTTTCTTAATGCCTATTTACAACCGACATTCAATACTAGTCATGAACTGAGCATCCACACATACTATATTCATGTAATGAACAATAATAACTACATGAGTAGTGGTTAGTATTAGACATACCTTCACACACTTCCGAATCAGACGAATGGGCCACTGAACGAATGCACCCTTTGCAGACCGAACTGTGCTGTACTCCTCCGTAGGTACAGGGAGTGGTAGATCAGGAACCATATAAATCGGTTCGTCCACAGAGACTCTCCCGTAATACGGCTTCAGTGGTATTCCATGGGTCACGTCATTAGGGCCTGATTGGTACACCCTCCTTCCGCGACACATATATCTTCATTGTTGTATGGAAACAGGAGGTTACAGTTCCATGGGTCCTACAATTTCATCAGAGTAGTAGATGTTGAACTAAAAATATGTAATAAAAGATATGACAACTAATAGAACAGTTAAAGGTATATAAAATTACCTGTACATAAGCGTAAGGATACTGGTCATTTGAATTCACACTTGTGTACACTCCAGCAGGAGTAGGGTCAGAATATCTTGGAGGAATAGAGGAATGTTCTTGGAGATGTCACACATGATGGTCGCAGGATTGTCTTAATTAGCTTCATCTATCTTCTCACTCTTGCACTGATTACGTTCATTTCATTAATGGAACGCATGTGCTGCTCGTAAGAAAGTTTGTCCTGAGTACTCCCTTTCCTTGACCTGGGGTACCAAAAAGTTTTTTTATCCCTATGTTAACACCTCCTAACCCACAGTTGGCCTGGATGATCTTTTTTCCAAGTGCACGAGACAACTGGTCATCATGTCGATCAGGTACCCAAGTCCCTTGGGTAACTTGTTCATTCAGCTCATCCTTTATAATTAAATGTAGAAAGCAGTTAATTATAATTTTTAAGATGATAAAAATAAATTTGTCAAAAAATTTGAAAGTAAAGAAAAGTACTTACCATCTTATCAACAATTTCCTTCGTCTTCTCGAAGGGATATAAAGCTTTCCAGTTTTCGGGTCTTTCTTAGTACGTGAAAGCTTCCAAAACGTACCCCGTAGCTGGTGCTCATCAAGAGTGCTCATATCTGATGGCAACTCTCCTTCTGCCACCCATTCAGGCACTCTTCTATTAACCCTTTCGCACCCAACACGTGATGATATTCATTCTTCTTCGCATTCGCGGATTGGGCTTCGCGGTACTCCTGTTATCAAAAAACACACAATTAAGATGACCAAATATATACATATGTAATATAAGTACCTCAAAAATATATATTTATATAATAATTAATTATTTTATAGTTAATACATACCTTTGTCTCCATCTTCTAATCATAGAACTCCTGCCACTTCTCTTTGGTTATTGGTGTGTAAATCTCCCAAGGTTGGCGTGTGTCGCCGTCTGGCCTCTTAGGCTTCTTGGTGATAAACCACTTAACCAGATCATGCTTATGATCTGCAAATTTCTTGCGCATCATTGATTTTACCATGGAGTAGTACTCACTTTCTACTGCTATTTGATATCGTTTCTGCATATTACCATAAATGAAACAAATGTTAGTGATGGATACCTACAAATTATACAAAAATAATACTTTAACTATTGTTATTACCTGTACGATCTCAAACATCTGTCTCTTTAGTCCTTCATCAACTTGAGGCCAGGTGAGAGTAATATCACAATACTCTCGCACAATGATGTCTAGCTCTGTAGTGAAGTCTGTAGCCCATTCCCCAATCGGCTGTAGATACGCATTAAACTGTAACGGCTTTGATTCAATCTTTTTTGATCTGAGAGCTTTCGTCGGACCTCGAGGTTTTACGGTCCTAGGAAGCTGGATTTGTGATCCAGAAGGTCCAGCCTCTGTGTCCTCAGCTGGCACAAAGGCTGGAGTAATCTCATCCCCGCCATTAACCCCCTCATCAGGTCGGGCCTGTGACTTGTGACCTTTCCCTCCACGTGTTTTATTCTTCTTTGGTCGGGATGCCTCTGTCAAAAGCTCGCCGACCGGGTCATCCATATCATCCATTTAACTATCTGCAAAGATAAACAACCGTATATCAATAACACCACAACAAATAATGTAATCAATACATAATAAGACATCGTTATTATTCCAACAAATTATTTAATGAACAAACAAACAATAAAATATATTTTTAATTACGTAACAACTGAACACATCATTTATGGTTTTCAACCCATAAACCCTCATCGTGATCAGACCTAGTATACACTACATCGTCTGGAACATCAACAATGTCTGTGACAGGAATACTGGTAGAAAAAGGTGTGTGTCTCAACGAACAATAATTCATCATCATCAACATCTTGATCAGCATTAATGTTGACAAATCTTTTCCCTGGTAATATAACTGACCACCTGGAATCGATGGGATCTTCTATGTAAAATACTTGTTCACAATCCTTGGGAAATATGAAAGGATCTTGTGTATGACCAAGGCGTGATAAATCAACCAAGTTAAACCCATCGTGAACCCGATAATCATTTCTATTATCCACCCATTTGCATTTAAAAATAACAAACTTTTGAAACTGATAATCAAGCTCCCAAATATCTGCAATGAATCCATAATACAACCTAGAGGTTGAAATCGTTTGAAGCTGGATCACCTCTGGTATACTCAGTTGTTGTTGCCTCTACTTTAACTCCGTTATTCTGGTTTAAACATCTATCATCTTGCCATTTTGTCCAGTAGGTGAACCCATTGATGTCATACCCTTCATAAGATATACAAGTGGTACCAGGTCCCAAGGCTAACCAACGGAGCTCTTCACTTACATTATCAGGCGCTAGGGATGCAATCTTCATGACATGATCTCTAAACCATGAACAGAAGGTCTTGTTTTGCTCCATTATCATCCAAATAATATTCCTCCCAGGATATTGACTGCTTAGTGCAGTCATGTGTTCTCAAAAAATGGCTTAATAATCTCAAGGTGATGTAAAACGAATAGATGTGCAGACTCCATGGCAGATGAATCAATTGCCATAATTTTTTTCCCAATAACACCTTCACCTTCTGTCCCTCCTATGTGTCTCGGTTGTGGCACTCCAATAGCTACAGCTCCCTTCAAGTATTCAGTACAAAATTCTGTCACTTCTTTGGTTATTGTCCTTTCTATGATACTCCCTTCAGGCCGATATCTATCTTCATCCTTCCCTTCAAGATTCCATGTATCTCTCAAATGGATACATGTATCTTAAATATATAGGACCACATAATTTGATTTCTCTTACAATGTGAACAACCAAGTGGACCATGATGTCAAAAACGAGGGTGGAAAATACATTTCAAGTTGACACATCGTAACAACAACATCACGTTGCAGACTGTCTAGTGTATCAACATCCATGACTTTATTGCACACTGCATTTAAAAAGAAACATAGTCTTGTAATTGCATTCCGCACATCTTTCGCCAATATACCTCGAATGGCAACAAGAAGTAGATGCAACATCAGAATGTGATAATCATGAGACTTCAACCCGATCAACTTCAAGTCCTTCATTGACACAAGACTTTTCCAGTTAGATGAGTAACCCGTAGGAACCTTAAGGGAATGAAGACATTTACAAAAGTGTCTTCTCATACTTAGACAAAGTGTAACATGCTGGAGGTAAAAATGTTCGTTTGCCTCTTTCTTGGGGATGCAACTCCTCACGTATGCCCATAGCTTGCATGTCTTTTCGAACCTTTATTCCGTCTTTTGTTTTCCCAGGTATGTTAAGCAAAGTCCCCCAACAGTCTCACCAACATTTTTGACAATATGCATGAAATCAAGACAATGCCTAACAGATAAATGTTTCCAATACGGAAGTTCCCAAAATATTGAACATTTTTTCCAGATTTTTTTGGGTAGACTTGGACGGAATGACAAACATTGTCAATGTCTTTCACCTTTGATAAATCTCTTCAGAACTCAGAGGTATACGAGTAACACGTGAGTCTCTTTCCATTGAATAACTTCCTCTTTTTACGGTACGGGTGAGCTGATGGCAATAATCTACGATGACACATGTAGACGTTCAAAACTGTAGACGATCAGAACAAGTGTCTTCCCTCACATATTGGGCAAGCAAATGTGCCTTTTACTGTGTATCCAGATAAGTTCCCGTACGCTGGAAAGTCATTCACTGTGCAAAAAAGCATGGCGAAGTGTAAAGTTTGTCTGGCGTAACTGTCACACCACTGTCTCCTGATTCCATAGCAATTTCAAATCGTCAATCAGTGGTGCAAGGTATACATCGATGTTATGTCCTGGTTGTTTGGTCCAGAAATCAACAATGATAACATCAAGTATTTCCGCTTCATACACAGCCACGAGGGAAGATTGTAGATCACCTAACCAGGGCTGTTTGCTGACTGACTGCCTTAGACTCCCATTCCATCTCCATCATCCCATCCGTACATCCCCGAGTCTCTTTTTTTGACTTCAAAATCACAAAATCTTCATCAATTCCTCCATTGGGTGTCCAGCTTGTTGTCCCATCATTTCTCTTCCTTCAGCTTGCCACTTAAATTTTGGGCATCTCTGACATTTGCAAAAAGATCCTGTTAATCAATTGAATTATGAAAAAAGAAACTGTTTAAAATGACTTTTGTTAGGGACTTATAAGTTCTTAGAATGTTATGTTTGGCCTTATTCGTCCTTCTGTTTATATCGTGACAAATGACATTTTGGACACTCGTTCAAATGTTTATTTCTCCTCCTGTATATTTTACACATCTGTGTTGGACATGCGTATCTTTTCGTACTCCACACACCCATAGGACACATCAACTTTTCAACTTTTTTCCATCATAAAGGAAGTAGGAAGATTGTTATCATCTGGTAGCATGTCGTCTCGTGGTTAGTTCTAGTATTTCGCTCTCTTCTTCACTTCAAGCCAAATCTTGCTTTAAGATAACAAAATAGAGCACAGATGTCAAACTTGTATATTTTGGTGCATCCGGGGAAACAAAGGGGAACGTGATGCATCAAGTAATCTTTCATATTCCGGTTTGTCTGTGAATTATCTTCAACATCTTGCAGCATAGAGTCCAGTTGTTCAATCTTATCACTGTCGTCGTTGATTCAGTGTCACTCATTTATACTCATTTTATGTTGTGTATCTTGTCAGATAATACTATCTTCTATACCTTCACTTTGTTGGTTGAGTGGAAGTTTGCACCATGCTACTGGCTGCTAATGACTCCCATGCAAAAAACCAAACATTATAGTAGTGAATACATCCAAAAATCACCCTTGATAGATGAAAAAGTTTGTTATGTAGGTTAGTGAAGTTCAATGCACATTTCACATGTGCAACATGAGACCGGCATTTGCAAAGTACATCAAAACCAATTATGCACATTTGCCAAAAGCACTTCATTTGATTCACATATTCACTCACTCACGGACCTACATCATTACGGTCCATTCAAACAAACTCCAAATGAAAGTTAAAGGTAAAAAAATAAATACAAAAAAATATATGATAATGCATAATAAATTAACTTATATTTAAAAATAATAAATATGAAAAAAACAATAACTAAACTATCATTGGAAATGATATATAATGATATGGTTCTTGCATGGCGAGTCTGTATAATATATATATATACACATCTATAATATATGTTATAGATATATATATATATATATATATATACTACTTGATTATCTTATATGTATATATATGTAATATATATATAACCAACAATATATTAAATATATATATATAATTCTGCAACTAACTATTATATATAAATCAATGAATTTTACAAATTATGATAAACAGAAATTCAGCGAGGTTGAAGAACAAAACTAACCTGTTTTGGAAGGACGAGGAGTAGGCGAAACTCGGAGGGAGGAAACAGGGCGGAGGACGGCGACACACGGGATCACAAGGAGTAACTGTGAACCGTAATAATTAGAATATATAATAGTTGTAGTTATAAAAAAAGCTACATACAATTATTCAACAAGAACTACCCTCACCTCAACTGGGCTAGCTCACCTCCGATGGAGGTAACTGGACAGAGTACAATGACAAGGGTATAACTGTAACGAACCATATTAATAATAAGTGAGGATAATAGTTGTAGTTATGTAAAAAATCACAATTAATTATCAACAAAAACAAACCCTTAACTCACATGTTTTCCCCCTTCTTGGACTCGTTTCAGGTCGCTAAACCGGCGACTTGTTAGAAGTGAGGATGAATTGTCGCGTGAAGCTACACCGCCAACTTATGAAGTATCTAATTCATTGTCAATATTTAATCAATAATCACAACTTATTGTAGATCAAATTATAAATTTAAGTAACTATAAGTCAACATTTTTGATGTTAATTCACACGACAAATCACCAATGACGCTTACTTGGCAACAATTCACACAAACAATGGTAGATAAGCACAAAAATATCACTTAAATCGGTTCAGCCATTTCATCGAACACTTTGCGGGCATATGTATTATTTTGTAAAATAACACACATATAGAAATTCCAATCAAACCAATCAATCTACTACACTCCAAATGACATAAATCAAGCAACCATTATACATATGCACCAAAAATAATGCCCAATTCCAACAGAAAATGAAATTTCAAATTCGGACTAAAATACCTAAGTTTCGAACTTGTTATTGCTTCAGTTGGTGTCGAACCGCGCCCAGCTCGACGGCGACGACGAAGGACGACGGCGGCGGCGCAGGAAGTCGGCGGCGGCGGCGGAGGACGGGGAGGAAGGAGAAGGCCGGTGGAGGTGGAGGCGACAGAGAGGTTCGAGCTCAAGCTTGCGCAGACGCTGAGTGAGAGGAGAAATAATAACGACAATTAGGTATTCTATCGGGGTGGGGGTCGATTAAAAGACTCTTTTTCGGCGGTTCTTAAGCTAGGAACCGCCAAAAAAGCCCCGGTTTATTTAAAAAAAAATTAGTCTTTTTCGGCGGTTCAGAACTAAAAACCGCCGAAAATCATTAACAATTTTTGGCGGTTTTTAGTTCTGAATCGCCGAAAATTGTGTTCCCAGCGAGCTATTTTCGGCGGTTCCTACAGCAACCGCCGAAAATGGGGTGCCGAAAAAGCCTCATTTTCCACTAGTGCGGCCTCCTCGGACTACTTGTTCTAGGAGGGAGGCATACTAAGATGGCGTGGGGGGATCTAGCCTACATCCCCAACAATTTAAGAATGTTGTTTATTGCCGGTAAGTGTCCTGCTGCTGGCTAGGGTTAACCCAGCCCTATGAAAATAAAAACGGACTAAGGGTTAACCAGTTCTAATGAGAGAACGGTTGGCATATATGAGATAAGGTATGAGATAAGATATGACCATTTCTATTTAAAGAACGGTTTGTATTCTAAGATAGAGATAAAGATTAAGATTGAGGTAAAGTAAGATTGGACTGAGATTAAGAGGAAAACATAACTTAAGGAGTTAAATAATTGACTCACTAATTAAGGGAACGCATTTAAGTCGTTCATTGTGTTTGAACTTTGATTGTTCATAATTGGTTTGTTGTATTGCACTTTCTATTATGTTGTGCATCTAATCAACCTCCATGCTATCGACAATTAGTCGTCGTAGCCATGTTAGCTTAGGGGCCATGAGAGGATCGTACCAGCATTTTTGCTGATCCCTTTGGGGGATGTTTTTACTACACAGGTTAACGTCAGGAGGCGGCCGTCACGAGAGTAGGATGGGGCACACATGTTACGGGTTAAGTGTGGCCTACGAGTTGTGCATGTACGCTCGTATGGCAATTTGAGTTAGTAAGATGTATAGGATGTGAGGGGATTATAAGAAGGATATGTATTTGGTTAAGGATTTGTGTGTACTAATGTTCGGTATATTCTGTTAGTCAGACCATGGCAAGGTCCTGGTATGTATTTAAATCCGCTGCAGTGTTTGTATATATGGAGATAAGTTTGTGATAACCACGATTGGATCGAGATGGGGTGTTACAAAAAGTGGTATCAGAGCGTAGTTACGCTCTGAAGACAAGAATTACCGAACTTAGGAGAATACTGAGGTTGAGTTGAGTTTGAGTTATGGGTTAAGGGTTGAGTGATAGAGTGAGAGGTGCGTTAGTTAGGACTTCCCGGTATTTACCGGATATCCATAGTACCTAGATCCGCCCTCCACATCCCTAACCCAGAATATGTGGAACAAATGCCAGAGAGAAGAAAGCTTTCTCTTACTCGGGGAAACCCGATCTGGTAGTTAGTTAACAGTAGGCAATACGAGAAACATCTTGTTGAACAACAGTTTATGAGAACTCGAATGTTTTAACTGGGGCGCAGCGGTAAAACAGACGCTACCAAGGGAATTCTACCAATAAGGCAATGGTAATTACCGGCAACATGGGTCGACATGCTACGCAGTCGAGTTACACCGCAATACCAATGATAAGAAAAGCACTACGAGTGCAATGGATAAGAAAAGATAAGCGACATGAGCACCGGACAGTGGTCCGAATGAGCATAAACGTGGATGATACAAAGCACGAGGGTTAAGACTATTGGGAAGTCTAGTTAGAAATGGGAACTCCAAACCCCATACCATGAGAAAGGTTACAAAACCTGGCCGACATAGCGCAGGCGACAATGAGACGGGTACACAACTGTATACCGAAATAGGACTATGATGTAGTGCCTAAGGGAGAACCATTACTTAGTAACCACTACAAAATACGTGAAGACGGGAGCGAGGATTAAGATATAAGTAAGTAACGAGGGGTTCCCTCCGGATGAGGAACGCCCTGATAAGCGACAGTACTGTCAAACAACAAGGAAACTGCCGGATGGTCAGTTATCCAAAAGAGAACATCGAAGAAGTCCCAAGGACTACCAAAGATATAGGAATTAGGTGGAAGTACCACTACAGACACACACAGTACTAGAAGCTCATCTTGCATGGCGCACTTGCCATAGCAAGTGCTACCACGATTAAGTTATATGGAAGCCACCATGGCGAGATAGGAGAACGCTACAGTTGTAGCAATACTGGAGTGTGAATCTATAAGAACAGGAGAATGAGACCTTGGAAGGGCCTGACAGCCTGACCATGATGAGATGAGTGGATAACCAGTCAGCAGGGAGCGAAACTTGGACTGAATACTAAACGATATAAATATTAGCAACGGTACAACCTACTATAACAACAACTGACAGTGCGGTAAGAACATCAATCCCAAACCCCAAGAGAAAAACATAAGAGATCGCTCAGCAATGCGAGCAAGACACTACGCAAGTGATGACGTACAAGGAATGCATTACGGAATACAATGGAAACCGTCGGAATAAAAACTTTCAACAAGAATGGGATAAGACTCCCAGATTGATCACTAAGAATACCAGTAATAAGCATTCTTCAATGAAGATGTTGGAAAACCCAGAAAACAAGGATAGAAGAAAAGAAGTAAGCTATAACCTACTAAGGATTAAAGACCTACAACCCTGGAAAAGAAAAGCTCAGAGGATTACCCCCACAGAGCGGGCATAGTCGAGCCGAACAAACTGATCAACGACAGCCAATATTGTTGGCCTAACTCATTAACACCCAAGTATGATTGATTATCAACGGGTGGCGTAGTCAACGGAAGTTGAACGAAGCGTTGAGATGGAAGTATAAGATGACAGGATGATATCCAACTTGGACACCGTAAGGCAAACGCCTAATACAAACCTAACCTTGATTGCTAAAAGACATAAGTCTAGTAAAATGACAGTATTTTCAAAGACACTAAGTAACCTCAGATAACCTGAATAAACTTCCATAGCAGGAAGCAGGATGCAACAACTTACCATGAAACCCGATACTACATTTAGTATGTAACTTAACGGTGGATAGTGTTCAAAGGACCAGAAGCTTATCAGGATAACCTACATTTGAGTAAGAGTACAAGTAATGAACTGAGACGTTAAGCACTAAGAGCCTACGAGCCAAGGATGCTAACCATATCAGAGCCCGAGCGCAGTAAGTTGTAAGAGAGCTTATTTAAGCCATGAACGAACTACAATTCGTAGAAATGAACGGTTACCAGACCTATAACTTAGATTGTGGGAAATATTACCAGGAAAAGGCACCAATGAGAATAATGAGATAGTACATTGGCAGGGGCGGAGAACGAACCATGCCTTTTAGGGTGGGGATACCTCTCCTTGTTGTGAGGCCATGAGTGGGAATAGACCCCTCAAAAAGTGCTTTCACTTATTTGAGATATAATACACTATTGTTAGAAAATGGAAACTATAAACTTTGAGATTACCTTAGAAAACACGAGATACACTTGAGTAATAAGGAAAGCTGCAGAGATAGACCTCATATCCACACCCAGGATTTAAGAATCAGTAATCGTCGGAGATAAACATGGTGAGTGCACATTATGGCACGTCAAGTGACCAATGCTCAGAAGAGCTTGTGATTCGGCGGATGACTTCTTCAGTAACCGGTTAAATTACATGGTAAATAACATCATAAAGGATGAAAGAATGTGAGAAAAATTAGCCTACTTATGAACCTGATATTGATGCAGAACACCTTCATACGAAGAGATAACCATTTTACAGCACGGTATGACAACCACCAAACACCGAAATTAGAGAACTCCCAGTGTGTTTACATTAAAAAGGGATTGAATATAAGATAAGATGTTAGAGTAAATGAGTAAGTAGTTACGCCATCAATGGGCAACAAGGTAAAGGCCAACTACCACGGTAGCAGAGGTCATAAGGACAATACATATATAAATGGATTAAGTCATGGTGCGCAGTAAAGCGACCATTATGTATAAGCCGTCAAATATTGACACAGGCAATTAGATAAATGAACTAAGACCGATATAAGTGAGGAAATGAGATGGTACACGAACTATGCGTTGACGCCAGTAGTCTAGACCATGTGAGGTAAGATTTCATAGGAAGCACTCTGCCATTCCTTAAGGAACTGGAAGTGTGTTACTAGTAGATCAAACAAGAGAAACAAGATAATAGGCTCTGTGGAAAGAGACCTCAGTCACTAAAGGATCGAGTCCAGAAAGAAGCTAGAACATATCATATCCAAGAACACAGTAAATGAATTTCCCTGATTAAGTTCAAGAAGAACAATAAGTGTTATTATGGAACGATGAAAGAGGAGATCTACAATAGAATACTTCATAATTAGCAATAGCTAAATGTGTGACGGACACTACGAGTTTACTAAAGCGAGACGTGGGAACGACTGCACCCCATAGGGGCTTGCAGGCTTGACGGGCTCATTTATGAGTTAGTTGGGTAAGTAGTAATGTACTAGTAAGGTACCCCCATGCATGTAAACGAGTGGTGTAAGGAACACGGGAAGTAGTCGACTCCGTACCATGGACAACGACCTAAGATCAGACAAGAGTAGCTACTACCACAAACAGTCAAAGAAAAGGAACTCAGTTGAACCAATGACACAAAGGAATCAGAGAACAAATAATTAAGGACTATGAAGTGCGGGAAGCACGGATGGTTAAGTACAAACATTGGACATGTCTTAAGAAGTTAAGGATAAACTGTACAGTGCAATAAGCACTAAACAGTAGTTTCAGATTTAGAATCATCCTCAGACCAAAGGTCAGATGGAAAGAACGATTTAGACACTTGAAAAACACTAAGAATACAAACATTAGATCTCCAGGGAGACTGGATAGACGAGCTACAACTCATTAAGGCCGTGTATATATAAAGATAACACATGTCCATTGAAAGACCTTTAGTGCTAAACCATAAGCACGTAGGAGGAAGATATACAATACTATAAAAGGATAAGAGAGGCAGTTAAGCCTAAAACTATCAGAGTCGCGCAGTGGAAGCTAGCGGACCGGTAACTTAAAAGAGGTTTCACATACCTGACGAACCGGAAAAAGGAATGATGTACCACACATTTTCCAATGGAACAAATATAAGACTTAGCAATGCTGAATGCTTTAGTATTTTTGAGATTAGACCAAACTAAGTTAAGAATATGGTATAAGTACCGTTAAGAATCCTCGATACAAAGACTAAGTCATTTCTGATCAAATTATAAGTGAGATAGATGACATGGAAGCTAGAATGCTTAGTGAGAATTAGACATCTTGAACCTATGTTCAAGAATAATATAGTGTTGATTACGTGGGCGTAATCCATTTTAAGGGGGGGGGGGGGTAGAGCGAAAACCGCTTAGCGTATGTTTGTGTACTGAGTACATAAACTATGGTGCGCAGAGCACAAAAGAATTTGAAAATATGTTTTACATAAACATTTAGAGATAAATCATGGTTATTGCACACAGAAGATGTGAATACCATACATATTAACTACCTACCTGTTAACTCCGGTGTGAGTACAAGTTAAGAGAACTGGTGAAGAGGATTAAGGAGACTTAAGGAATATGGAATATATGAGATATGGGTCAGTATGAAACTACATCTGAGATAAGAATAAGATAACGCTATGAGATATAAGATGGTGAGAATTGATGTGAGACTGAAATAGAACTTAGTAAGAATAAGAGCCTTGAGGTGACTACTAAGAGATGAACTGGGAATGATTGATGGACTAAGTCCACACCTTGGAGATGTATTGATTATGATTAGAAGAACTAAAAGATAGAAAATTGGAAATGAGTGAATTATTTGATGTTTGAAAATGACGTGGGAGGTGGAACTTGATTTCTAGGGATCAAAGGAAACCGAACACAAATTGGGGTGGAAGGATAGTTCTACCCTGATGCTGATCACATCAGGGTTGGATGATTCCTGAAAATCCCTACCAGTGGTCACAATTAAATCACGCTATGGATAGAGGCTTTAGGATAAAACTAAATTGGAGTTGATTGTATTTTCAATAGAGGGAACTATCCTCACCTGACCTCGTAAAAAGGATTTCCTTTTACTAAGCCTCGCCCATGAAGTCGAGGACGCATGAGCCTTTGTCTTCGGACCGGTGACATGGGGAGAATAGAGTTGTGTTGTATTCTGGCCCATGGTGATGAGGACGAACAAGCCATTGTCTATGGACCGGTGACATGGGAGAATACGTTGGAAATTATGTGAATGTTTTAATCATCAAAAGGAATAAAGAGAATTTTGAGTGCTATACATGCTTAAGCATGTTGTGTGATATTTAAGTATAAGCATATGGCCGATCTAATGATTCAATGAGTTTAAGTATACATAATTATGATCTATATGATCTATGGAATGAGGTAAGACATGTATTCAAATAGATAAGATGCATGGGAACTTTGGGGACAAAGTTCTTTTAAGGGGGGTAGATTGAAATACCCCAAATCTAAGTATGCTAATTAAACATCAATTTATGATGTAGTAAGTCTAAAATATGCCTTAGAAAGATTGGTAGATAATTTAAACCAAGGAAAACACAAGAAAACACCTTAAGGGCAATTAAGGCAAAAATGTGCTCTAAGCTTGGAGTGACTTTGATTAGCACCCAAATATCATTATAAGACTTTATTACCATGCTAATGGACATGTTAAATCAATTAGCAAAGAAAACCAAGCCCAAAAACAAGCTTAAACACAGAATGTGCTTTAAGACTCCTTAAAGCACCTTTTTGAGAAATTGTCTTAGAATTGAGTTTTGAGTGGCTAAATGCCTATGATTATACCTTAATCAACATGTGTACTAATTATTATCACATTAGGAAGTCTAAATCAATGGGAAACCAAAAATTTCACAAATATGTGCACTAGTTTATGAATAGTGCCCAAATAGTACCTAGTTTAGCATTAAGTCATCATAAGTCAATTGGTTGGTCAACAAAAACCATGACTAGCCTTATCTAAGGAGGGGGCCCGTTTTCTAAGGGATGAGTCATCATAGACTTCATCAAATAAGAAAAGAAAGGGAAGAAAAGTAAAGAAAGTACTATTTACTTTTTAAAACAAAATATCTTCTTATAAGCTACCTTTCTTCTTCTCTCTCTTCATTCCTCTTCTTCCCACCGGTTTCTTCTTCCTCTTCTCTTCCAAGGAAAAATGTGAAGCTTCAGCCATGGCTCCTCATCTTCATTCACTTGCCAAGTTCAACTCCAAGCTCTAGATCCAAAACAAATTGCATATTTGTCTTAGTTATGTCAAGGCCCTCCTTTCTATCTTTTCAAATCATTCAAAGCTCCATTTCAGTGCCAAGAGAAAACTCCATTGATGGAGGAAAATCAAGTTTGAAGAGCCCATTTGGTTCTCCATTCACCCAAGGTAATGAAAATGTAAGGCAAACCATGTTTCCACCACTTCTTCTTCATGACCGAAAATTACCTTCTCATGGAGCCTTGTTTAATCCATTGTTCTAGCTTGATTCTATTCTCCAAGGGCTAGAGGAGGTCCTTCTTGATTCATATCCAAGCCCACCTTAAGACTTCAAGGTTAAACATTCATTTTAATACCTTATAACACATTTTAACCTAGGGTTTACTGCTTAAGGTTAGTGCATTATTTAGCACTCATGAGAGTCAATGTATATTGATTAAAACATTGGCAAGGGAAATTTAAATGGTGGCCGAGATTTCCAAGGGAAGGAGCCTAAGGAGGAAGTTGAGAGAAACTTGAGAAAGACAAGGTAAATTGCTTACCTAAGGGTGGTTTAAGTTTTAAGGGATGAGTTTTAGGTGGGTACTAATGTGGCTTAGAGCATACATTGTGTAATGGGTTATATAACCTAAGAAAACGAACTTAAACAAGCTTATGAACTTGTAACTAAGGAGCCAATGGGAATGAGTTAGTTATATAAGTTTAAGATGGATTTTAAGAGCATTATAACTACTATGAGATTGATGGGTGTATTTGCAGGTTGAAAGCTTTTATATGTGGGAAATTCAGTGTTTAAGTTTAAGTCATTTAAGGGCCTAAGAGCCATGTCATTTAAGAGCCTTAGTGCTATCTAATTTAAGATTGTTGCATTATTGAGTTTGTTATGAATGAGTTGAATTGGGTGAGAAAGTAAGATGAGAAAGAACTTGACTTGTGGTGTGAGATGGTTGAATGAGGAAAACAATGTATTTGGGCATGATAATATACTACAGAAGCTATGGTGAAATTTGAGTAGAAAACAAAGTGTTTAAGTGGTAGTGGTGAGTTAAGATGCCCTAGGATTCACTAGGGATCATTCTGAGGAATTTGAGTGGAAATGAGTTAACTAAGGAGTTCTTGAGGTTTAGAATGACCTAGAAGTTTCTATGAGGAAATTAGAGTTTAGGTGGGTGTATTGAAACACCAAAGTCAATAGTCATAGTATGAGTAATGGTTAAACTTGTGCAAAATTTGGATGAAGAGATGTATAATGCTTTAAGGTGATTTGGTTATGAACTAGGGAATATAACAATGAGAGTTTTGGGAAGCTTGCGTAAGTGAAGAGGATGCTAGTGGTGGAACAATAAGGTTTTAGTTTAGATGGTAATGAGTGGACTTAGGTGATGGGAGTGCAGATTGAAGGAGAATGTTGTAGATTGACTAGGAATGTATAAGAGTGTAAAATCATGCGAATGGTGAGTAAATTGAGTAAAAGAGATGTAGATGTCTAAAGGAGGGTGTAGGAAGGTCAAGGTAAAGAAGAACAAGGTTAAGGTGCTAAGAGGATGGGAAGAAATGTTTAGGTATGTCCAAGAGTTTAGGAATGATGAGTAACAAATGGAAAAGAGAGGATTTGTGCATGGATATGCAAGGTGACTTGAGGAAGTTTTGGTAAATGAACTGAAAATGGAAAATGTTGTTTATGAAGTGCTCAAACTATTAAGGAGGGAACACTTGGGTTGGTTGAAGTTTTGGTAAGGTTACAAGTTGGAAATGTAAGGAAATAAGTGCTAAGTGTTAGGAGTTTTAAAAGGATTGAGTGAATGTTTAAGAAGATCTTTGGAAATTCTTTTGGAGAGTTTGGTGGAAGTTATAAGGTGAGTTTAAGTTCCTAAATGGTATTAGGACACATGGGGGAACTTGTGGAGAAGTTGTGAGAAGTTTGGAGTCAAATGGGAATTTAAAAACCAAGGTCTGGAGCAGACCGACCTTGGGGACCGGACCTGCAAGGTCGGTCGAGCCCAGTTTACACTACCGGAAAGAGTTTCTGGAATGGACCGACCTTGGGGACCGGACTTGCAAGGTCGGTCGGGCTTGAATTTTAGGTATGGATTGAGTCTCTGGAATGGACCGACCTTGGGACCGGACTTACAAGGTCGGTCATGTCTAAATTTTGTACGGGGATTGGTCTCTGGAATCGACCGACTTGGGACTGACCTTAACAAGGTCGGTCGGGCCTAAATTTTCCATGGGAAAAGCTCTCGGGAATGGACCGACCTTGGGGACCGGACTTGCAAGGTCGGTCGGGGTAAAATTTTCAAACGACAATAAGTTCTGGAATGGACCGACCTTGGGTAAGGTCGGTCGGTAGGGTCGGTCGACCCTTAAGAAAAAAAAAGAGAAAGAAACCCTAAGGAAGTTTAGTGGTATTGATGGTACCCCATTAAGATGGCAATGATGATGATTCGAGGTATAAAGACCAAAGGGATTAAGTTAAGTATAAAAATAAAAGTTTAAGGTTAAGTTGTAAGAATAAGTTGTAAAACTTAAGAGGTGTTAGGGGGGAATCATTATGGGTTAAGTAAGTTAATTAGGTTGAATTATGTTAAGTGATTAACAACCTAAAACTGAATCAATGTTTAGGACTTGAGAGTTTGGACTCCAGAGGAGAGTAAGCAACCGAACGACCAACGGTGAACGGTTACAGTTCTTCTTGTGACCTGCTTGCTAACGAGGTGTCCCTCAGCTTGTGTGCTATTTGTTTATGTGTGCCGGCTAAACAACAATAAGCATGCAACCGGAATATTATGTTTACTGTATTATTGTGTGATGTATGAAAACTAACACAACTTACCGTGAGGACTTACTAACTAATGTTTAGTAAAGAATTGTGTAAGACTAAGAACACTCCCTAATATCAGTTTGTTAATAACCGAAAGAGGTTTAACAAACAAACGTTGCATTGAGACTTCTACTAACTTTAACTGGGGGGTGAGGAATCCGGAATGGTACCGGCACATGTGTATTGGGGGAGGTCGGTATCCTTAGTAGATACCGACTTCCAAATATGACTTGTCTTCGGGCTCGTCGCCTAGAGTCGACATATAGACTCGGCCTCCTCAGACTACTTGTTCTAGGAGGGAGGCATACTAAGATGGCGTGGGGGGATCTAGCCTACATCCCCACAATTTAAGAATGTTGTTTATTGTCGGTAAGTTTCCTGCTGCTGGCTAGGGTTAACCAAGCCTTACGAAAATAAACAACGAACTAAGGGTTAACCAGTTCTAATGAGAGAACGGTTGACATATATGAGATAAGGTATGAGATAAGATACGACCATTTCTATTTAAAGAACGGTTTGTATTCTAAGATTGAGATAAGATTAAGATTGAGGTAAGTAAGTAGATTGGACTGAGATTAAGAGGAAACATAACTTAAGGAGTTAAATAATTGACTCACTAATTAAGGGAACACATTTAAGTCGTTCATTGTGTTTGAACTTTGATTGTTCATAATTGGTTTGTTGTTTATTGCACTTTCTATTATGTTGTGCATCTAATCAACCTCGATGCCATTGCCAATTAGTCGTCGTAGCCACGTTAGCTTGGGGGCCATGAGAGGATCGTACCAGCATTTTTGCTGACACCCTTTGGGGGCTGTTTTTTATACACAGGTGGACGTTAGGAGGCAGCGGTCACGAGAGTAGGATGGGGCACATGTTACGGGTTAAGTGTGGCCTACGAGTTGTGCATGTACACTCGTATGGCAATTTGAGTTAGTAAGATGTATAGGATGTGAGGGGATTATAAGAAGGATATGTATTGGTTAAGGATTGTGTGTACTAATGTTCGGTATATTCTGTTAGTCAGACCGTAGCAAGGTCCTGGTATGTATTTAAATCCGCTGCAGTGTTTGTATATATGGAGATAAGTTGTGATATGATAACCACGATTGGATCGAGATGGGGGTGTTACAGACCTAGATTATTTCTAGGTATGCGTGGAGACCCATTGGGCAGCTAATTAATACTTGTGTTCTCCATAAAAAACTAACAGTATATCTTAATCTTATGAGAGAGTTGGTATGAGATGAGGGGAGGAATCTAGTGTAGTTTACGAACTACCTGGTTGCGCATTGTGATCACTGAGGGGTACCCGATCAGGTTCCGCTCTAGGAAATTTCCCCAACGAGCCCTAATGGATTGTGGGTCAGATGGTACCTGTGCTGTTGGTACACGGTACGACCTTTATATGGACGCCTTACGAGGCAAAGTGAACGACTAGGGGCCTCCAGACCTCTGGCAACATGAGCACCTTGTGAGTACGGAGGACTACTATCCATTGGTAAGGTTAATCGGGTGTCCCAACATGACGCCCAACTGGTAATTAATTAAACATTGTTTCGATGGATGAGGCCTTGAAGGCCAAATAACATTAAATATGGAAACTGTTTGCTAAGGCGATTATACACAGTATTGTAATTATTCGATACGTTGTTATGCAACTGTTGTTGTCAAATGTAATGACTGTTTGGATTGGATGGATGACTATGTGTTTATGCATGATTATTACAGTATTAATTATATCTGTAAATTGGTAAACCATGAAACCAATCTAATATCAAGATGGTTAAAATGACTAAGTGACCATAGGCTCCAGGCCCGGCATACTCAGTGTTTATCGCTGAGCCTTTATGGCATTGTGCAGGGTTGCTGATCATCGTTGAAGCCGAAGTGCGGGAACGAGTAGTTAGGTAGGTGTTATTTATTTTAGCGCACATGAATTCCAATGTATAACGATGTTGACAGTGGAATGTATTATGGTACGGTTGTATATATTCGGGATTGGGTAAACGCTCACTTGTCGACGGTTATGGACTTAGTGTGATGATATGATTTATCTCGTTGTCACAGTGTGGAGGGTGATTTTTCGGTATGAGGGGGGTCTACCTAAATATGGTATAACTAAAAGAGTCTAGATCCTAGGAATTTGCCATTCTATGGAGGGTGAGAACCCGTTATTCTGGCATCCCTCAAATACTACTAATCGTCCGTCTTTCCCAGAAAGCAAAAGGGGAGTGCAAGTGTGCACTACACCCGCTCTCGATGGGCTCCACGCGGACTTATGCCCTAAGGGCGGAATTGACTAGAGTCACCACCTAGTTTGGACCTAAGATACTAGGTAGGAAGGGAAGGAGGGTTCTTAGAACCGTTAATTGACTCTGAAATGGTTGCCTATGGATAGGACTTATCTGGTCATTTGTAGAGATTCTATGTTTGGGTTCGCACTGGGTTACACCCTTAGGAGTGGCAACGACCACGACTTCGGATTGGTGCCGAGGAAACCTCGGTCTCCAATTGTCGGGATTGCCTTCTTTCAAAACCTTATTAGAGAGCGGTTTTAAAGCCAAAGGATAGGATTTGAGTGTGGATTGAGGAGTAGATCATTCGGAAGAGTTGAAGAAATGAGCTGATTTTGAAGTATGGTTCATGAGAATGGTCAAAGGGTTGAGAGATTTGATTGTTTTCGAGGAATTGAGTTGTCTCGGGTTTTGTGGGGCTAAGGGCATTTTGGTCATTCTTGTGGAGGTAAGGGATGTTTGGATCATTTGTTAGAGTTGAAGAGTTTCTCGGGTGTTTGAGGTTCATCTTTTAGAAAAGTCGAAGTTTTTGAGGTGCTTGAGAAATCGAATGGGTTGAAGAGGAATTCGGGTTTTAAGGATGATTGAGTATGGAAGAGGATATTTGGTTTGCAAGTATTCGGGTTTTGAAGATGTTTCAGGTTTCTGGGAGTTTTCAAGAATTGGAAATCCTATGTGACTTAGAGTTGGTTCAGAGGAGGGTTGAGAAGTGTTTATGGGTCATAGAGCTCCAATGGAAATGTTGGATTGGTTTATTCAGAATTGTCTCTCTTAAGGTTTTTAAAACCGAAAAATCATTTTTTGTTGTAAAAGGGCGGATAATCCCAAGGGATTACCCTATGTACCCCCTTGAACACGACACTTAATTAATGGTAAGTGCCGAGGCTCGAAAGATGGGGCAATGAATTTATGTCGAAAAATAGGATTCAGAGAGAAACACCATGAATGAGGTATTCTCGGTCGAACCCTAATAACGTCTCTAACTCCCGGGTTTTAAAACGTTAAAAACCGAAAACATTGAAATCGAGTGGAAGGGAGTTAGACGATTCTACAATCCCGGCTGCAACTAGGAAGGTCGTTACTTCCCTAGAACCCGCCTTGTAAAAATCTAGGCTGCAATTAGGGGAGGTTTGTCACCCTAATGCCCCGCCTAAAGAGATCCAGACTGCGACAAGAGAGGTTATGACCCCAGTGCCCCGCCTCGGATTTTTATTTTGGGAAGGGAGACAAGCGATGTTCTAACCGTGGAGGAAATGTTTTGAAGGGGTTAGACATTTCTTGCTCCCCGAAAACGGTTTATTTTGGAATTTGAAAACTGAGTTAGAAAATCTTTGAAGTTGTTCGGAATTCTCTATGAAGAAACACTGATTTTGAGCAATGTTTTGGGAGAAAACTTTCTGTATATGTGAGAAGAACTTTCTGCAATAGAGAAGAGTTTTCTGTGATGTGAGAAGAGTTTTTCCTTTAAAATTCCACAAAATGGTTTCTTTTAAAAACTTGATGAAATTTGAATAAATTGATGGTTTGAAATTCTTTTTGTTTTTTTTGATTTTGAAAAGAATTTATAAGTGAGTGTGGATTGGATGAAATGTATTTGGGTTTGAATGGGATTGAGTTTGGACTGGATTGAATTGAATCGGGCTTGGAAACGGGCCAAGTCAAAGTTGGGTCAAGGTCAACGCTTTGGGTCAAGGTCAACGTTTTGGGTTAAAGTCAACATTTGGCTGGTCAAATTTGGACTTGGTCAAAGTCAAAGTTTGGGTTAGTCAAAGTTTGGGTCAAGGTCAAATCGGTTTGACTTTTGTGGGCTTGGGCCGATTGTGGGCTTATTGGGCTGGTTGTGGGCTTGTTCGGATTTGGGCTTGGATTGGGCTGAAATGGGTTTGGGTCAGTCATGTGGTTGAGGATCATATTTTATTTTGGGCTTGATTTGGTTTTGGGCCGAATTGGCCCAAGGGTTTGATTTTGGATTGAGAAAATTGGGCCTTGTTTGAGATTGGGAAAATTGGGCCTTGTTTGAGATTGGGCCTAATGTTGGGCCTTGTTTAGGCTGAATTGGCCTTGTTTGGGCTTTGGGCCGAGGTCAGTATTAGGTTGGATCAAAGTCGGGCCTGCTCAAAGTCGGGCTTAAAAGGGCCTTGGAATTTGGACTGAAACCTAGAAACTTTAGACCAGATGGGCTTCGAGCTATATTTGAGATTGGGCCTTTGGACTTGGGTCAGCCTTTTTTTTTTTTGAATGGGAAGTAGGTTGGTTTAGAATAGAAATTTGGTCGATTTGGAATTGAAGTGGGGTTGGACTGATTTTTGGGCTGGTTTTTGAATTGGCTGGTTTTTGAATTGGGTTTTCGAATTAAGCCTTGGGTTTGAATGTGTATTGATTTTGGGTTGTTTCATAATGGGATGAATTTGGAACAGGCCGAGGTGGTTATTGGGCTAAAATTGGTTATTGGGCCGATTGGGGTTGGGCTTATTGGGGGCTTGGACTTAGGCTTATTGTTGGGCTTCGAATTTGGGCCTTGTTGGGCTTCGAATTTGGGCTCTGAAATCAGATTTCTAAGATGGGCTGATTGAAGAATCATGTCTGAGTGAAAATTATTGGGATTTACCAGTGAATTAGATTTTTGTTGATTGTATATTTTATTATGAAATTAGAGGATGATTTGGGAATTTTAAGGAAAACGGGTATTCCCCACATGGACCGTGTCTAGGACCCGTATGCATTGAGGATACCCAAACCTAGAGCTTTTCTAAAAAATGAGCGACCTATGGGCTAACTAGAGCTTCCTAGGTATTGGGCCTCTATATTGGACTAGGTCCAACAATTGCCAAGCTAATCTATAGCATGAGCATATAAGACAGATAATCCTAGTCAGATTCAGTTAAAAGAATAAAGCAACATGTGAAGTTAGGAAAATCATTCCAACTTATTTTATCTTTTCTCTGTTGAGAATTAGACGTGGCCATACAAAGACAAAATATTAGCATACCCGTAACAGGAGTTCCCATCACAATTTTTTATTAATGGTGTATCGCAGGAAAGTGGATGTAACCCATATCTCAAATTTTTTAATTAGAGCCTTATTCTTTTCGAGGTATTGAGACTCACCCACTCATCAGTAAGCGTGATATTTGCGGTATACATGCACTAATAGCAGCAACATCTAAGTACAGAACACAAAGACCCAATACAAGTATGGGCATAAAGGTATCAAAACCGCATGACAGAGACACATCACTGACATAGTATTTCATCACGATATTTTATCGGAAACTACAGCTATCTCGGTTTAGGAGTTGGTATCGATTTTTGGCAGACAAGAGTTATGTGCAGATTCAGCTAAGTATCCATAACAACACAACGTTGTAGCAACTGTAAGCATAATCGATCCCCAGCAAACGTGCGTTTTCAAACAATTTTCAGGCAAGATTAACAACTTGTTTGGTTCATGAGTAAATGCCGCAATGAGAACCGTGATGAGTCCTGTAAATATTTACCATGGAGATTCCTCCAGAACCCCTTACCAAGGCGGCGAACGCTATTTTAGCACACAACACCAGATACGAAGACATTGATTTCGTCTAAAAGCATGACCTAGATGACGCTAGAAGAAGATTCGCAAACTCAGTCCACTTCTGGGATGCAAGATCCGCTCCAAACCAGGACAATGATTGACACCTCAGCCCAAAATAACATAGAAGATGAATTAGAATCTCATGTGTTCAATCTTAAACTTTAGTTCAAAAAGCCACGGTGACCAAAAACAAATTGACAGAAACGAATTAGCAGGTGCTCAAGCTTGAACTCAAAAACCAAGTTGACAGAGCCGAATCGAAGGACCGTTGCACAAATTAACCTCAATTTATCAACGCAGAGCGGTGGTTATCCCACACTGTTCGGGACAGCATATCCAACTTAAAACCCAATCAATGAATCCAGTAAGAGGCGCAGAATGTAAATCGGAATATCAATCAACTCACATGCAGAACCAAAATAGGTATCACAATGCAAGGAACTCAACGAACAGAACGGTAGAAGAGTGCAAGCTGCAGGATAACATCTATTCCCACTTCGCCAGTTGGGTTTGCGAAATTACCGTTTGTAAGGAGGTTGAAGAATATAGAGTTCGTATTTCCTTTCTCGCCAGTTAGAAAATTACCGTCAATGAAGAAATGAAACAGGCGCAGAGCTTGACTCTTTGGTCGCCAGTTAGGTTGCGAAAATTACCGCCGGTGAAGGGGTTTGTACCCCAGGGAGTTGCAAGATTATCGTCGTGTTGAAGATAACGAAGAAAGCAAGGCGCAGGTACGTTCCTTGTCGCCAGGTAGGTTGCAGTTACACCGTCAATGTAGAGAATGAAGGAGGTGCAGAGCAACATATTCGTGGATGAAGGAGGTGTGGTGATGCATGCTCTCTAGGGTTTTTGTGTTCGACAGGGAAATCGTAGGCGATTGATGAAGAAGGATGAACACCAGGATGGAGCATGGAGGCGGCTACTGTTGCTGGTTTATTTTTAAGATGGAAACGATGATCGAGCGAAGGAGATAAGAGGAGGAGAGGGCGCGGATGTTGCTGGGTTTTCTTCCTCGGTTCCGATCGGGAAATATGGAGGCGATAGATAGCAGACAACTGCTCTGTTGAGGAATTTTTTGGACGAAAGAAAGAAAACTCAGGAATGGTGTTCCTCGGGGTTTGATTTCTTCGGACTCAAGAGTGTGCAGGAGTTGTTCTGGCGTGAGTTGGGGAAGAAAGGAAAAACAGGAGATGACTCAAGAGAATGATCGGGGAAGAAGATGAATGCTCGAGATGGCTGGCTCTCGTGGTTGCGGCTCCTCAAGTCCGAAGATATTTAGGGTTTGTTTGATTGATTTTTATAGAGAAGAGATTAGGGTTTACTGATTTTCTGGGTCGGGTTCTCACCCAGGTCAACATGTGTTTGGGTCGGGTTTGACTTTGGGTCAACTTTGGAAGCTTTGGGCGAGATAAAAAAAATGAATGATTTTGCTCTTAAGTATCGAACCCAGGTCTCCATACTTCTCCACACCAATACTTACCGGTTATGCTAGGACAAAACTCAACATGTTACTGCGACAAATAAATCTAAAGCTCTCCTCTAAGCTAAAGGAATTAAACCGCCCTCAACCTATTGCAAGTTTCGAACCCAGGATCTGTACCGGTTAGGCTATGTCGAAATTCGATACATACATGAGAGAAAATATACAAGAGCCCTAGTCCAGATTGGATAACTCCTCTAAAAATGCTACTATTTTAAAAGAAAATATACAATAAAAGAGAAGACTAATCTAATGACATGAAATTATGGAATGCAATAAAAAATAAGATAAGTAAAAAAAAAAAATGAATGTGCTTAAAACCGGATTATTGTTTGAAAATTCATTTTTTGGAAAATCGTGTTTTTATGAAATGCTTTGAAAAAGGTTATAAAATGACGGTTTCGTTATGGCACACACGCTAATTTGTTTTGAAAAAGAAAGGCGACGACCCCTCTTATTATTTCGAAATTTGCTTTATGGGGTGAGAATTTTTGGTGTCTACAGATGGCTCCCCTTGATTCAATTCTGCAAACCATTGCAGGATTGGATCAAGGTTGACGGGACGCCAAAAATTCTCACAATGGTTTAGTGGTGCATAGGGATGCGACCGTGAGTGTATGAATGTGATTGAAAGTACGAGGACTTATGACGAGCATAGGATACTAACAATAGGGTTTATTTTGGTGCACGAGGACTTAGGAGTGCCTCAACTGGACCTCTTGATATCTAGCCCTAGGGCTTATGACGGGTCTAGAATGCGATTGAAAGTACGACGACTTAGGAGTGCCTCAACTAGACCTCTTGATATCTAGCTATAGGACTTGTGACGAGCCTATAATACTAACAACCCGATTTGGTATAAGGTGCACGAGGGCTTAGGAGTGCCTCAACTGGACCTCTTGATATCCAGTCCTAGGGCTTAGGATGAGCCTAGAATGCGATTGAAAGTACCACACTAGTAGCGCAATAGCTGTCTAGCGGGTGTAAAATGAAAAGTCGACCGCACTAGTAGCGCAATAGCTGTCTAGCAGGTGTAAAATGAAAGGCGACCGTACTAGTAGCGGAATAGCTGTCTAGCAGGTGTAAAATGAAAGGCGACCGTACTAGTAGCGCAATAGCTGTCTAGCAGGTGTAAAATGAAAGGCGACCGTACTAGTAGCGCAATAGCTGTCCAGCAGGTGTAAAATGAAAGGTGACCGTACTAGTAGCGCAATAGCTGTCCAGCAGGTGTAAAATGAAAGGCGACCGTACTAGTAGCGCAATAGCTGTCTAGCAGGTGTAAAATGAAAGGCGACCGTACTAGTAGCGCAATAGCTGTCTAGCAGGTGTAAAACGAAAGGCGACCGTACTAGTAGCGCAATAGCTGTCTAGCAGGTGTAAAACGAAAGGCGACCGTACTAGTAGCGCAATAGCTGTCTAGCAGGTGTAAAATGAAAGGCGACCGTACTAGTAGCGCAATAGCTGTCCAGCAGGTGTAAAATGAAAGGCGACCGTACTAGTAGCGCAATAGCTGTCCAGTAGGTTAAAATGAAAGGCGACCGTACTAGTAGCGCAATAGCTGTCTAGCAGGTGTAAAATGAAAGGCGACCGTACTAGTAGCGCAATAGCTGTCTAGCAGGTGTAAAACGAAAGGCGACCGTACTAGTAGCGCAATAGCTGTCTAGCAGGTGTAAAACGAAAGGCGACCGTACTAGTAGCGCAATAGCTGTCTAGCAGGTGTAAAATGAAAGGCGACCGTACTAGTAGCGCAATAGTTGTCTAGCAGGTGTAAAACGAAAGGCGACCGTACTAGTAGCGCAATAGCTGTCTAGCAGTGTAAAACGAAAGGCGACCGTACTAGTAGCGCAATAGCTGTCTAGCAGGTGTAAAACGAAAGGCGACCGTACTAGTAGCGCAATAGCTGTCTAGCAGGTGTAAGATGCGTCAGATAGTGAGCAAATTTTGTGGGTATATGCAGATGATATGTGATGTGAGGTGATTAACCAATGTATAATTGAATTAAACCCCCTTTTTGTGGATGTAGGTTTTTGCGTGAGCAGATGGCTCTATAGTAACGTCAAACTCTCGGGATGGCTCCGGTATGGCTCCGGCATGGCTTTAAGGATCTGAGATGGCTCCAGCATGCGTTGATGGCTCCAGTATGCATCGATGGCTCTGGTAGGCACTGATGGCTCCGGTGTGGCCAACGGTCCGGGGTGGTTGGTGGATTTTAATATGACAGTGACCTTGAGAATGGTCGATAGTCTTGATGTGGTTGTAGAAGTTCGAGGTGACTGATCGGTCGGCTCCATATGATGGATTTGTTGTGGGTGAACTTTTTATCATACTGAATTGCCAAACATGGTTGGATGTCTTCGGTGTAGTTCTGATCATGGCTCCGGGATGGCTCCGTCATAATTCGTGACCCCATTGTGAGTAACGGCTCTAGGATGGTCAGTGGGTTTGATTTGAGTGAAGATTATCGGGATGGTTGGTGGGTTTCGACTTTGATTGGATTTTGAGTCGAATGGTGGGATTCGATTTGGATTGGATTTTGAGTCGAATGGTGGGATGATGTGATTAGTGGATTTTGATGTGGTTGATGTTTTTTTGTGGTGATGAATGGCTTCGGTGTGGCTCCGGAATAGCTTCGATGTGACTCCGAGGGGAAGAAGGGGGAGTTTTTTTTCCTTTGAGGTGGTCGCACCCTGGGCGGGCTGCCTACGTACTCAATTTTGTATTGAGATCAGACCATACGTAGTTCGAAACTGTGTAGGCAAGACCCCGGTGATGAAATGGCTCATGTGTAGTCTTGAGGTCTCTAAGACGGTCTCAATGTTTGAGGATGGCTCTCGCATGGCTCTAGTTTGGTTTTGGATATGGTGTTAATAAGGCCCGATGACGCTGGATGGCTCCGGGAAGATCGTCGTATGGCTCCGGATGACCTCGGTTTTGATTTCTTTTGACTTTGAGTTGAGCTTTGATAGCGGAAACTGAAGTCGACCTTCCACGAGACTAGGCATGGTTCCTACCAGTCGGATGTTGAAAATGAAGTGGTTATGATGCATGCAAGTGCTAACTACTAGAAGAAATGCAAAATGCATATGCAGTTTTTTGAAGAGAAGGTATGATTCTATCTTTATTACTATAGGGTTTACGAATATAATACATCTTCGGTTCGGTCTTGAGTGATTGTTGAACTGGAATGTGTGAATCACTTTCCTCTCATGGAGGGATGCGGTTAATCTCTCGTGAGTATGGTCGTGTGTGCTAATGCCGTGATGATACTCTTGATGCTCAGAACAGTATTTTCCTTAGAATTCCTTAAGAGGTTCTGGACTTTACGATCCTTACAAATTTCTCACCTGCAATGGGATAGGCTGTTTATGATTTGGTGCTTCGATCAAAGAGTCACTCGCACTCGAAAAAACCTTGTAAGGTAAGGTTGTGCTCATTCGCTCATGGTCCCTTTGGTATGACAGGACATGTTGACAACAAGTACGCAGCTTATGATTCATGTTTCAGATCCGATACTTTCAGTTAACGCTCATCAACTAACGAGTCAGAGGTCTTTTATTGGGTTATAACGGGGCTGAGGGGTATGATGTATGCCACATGGGACTGAAGGATTTATTTGTGATTTGTGGAGCTTTTGTGCAATAGAGGATATGTTTCTCCTTTACCATGGGTGAAATGATTAAACAGACGATCTTTGATAATCCTTGTTGGTTTTGGTGGGACATCATTGGTCCTTTTGCTTATTCTTCTCCTTCTTGTCTCTTCTGATGTTCGATTTGAACTTTCTTCTCATTTTGCTTTTGAAATTTGCATTTGGCTCATCAACTTTCTCAAGCGTTCTCTGCTTTGTATTTTGGCTTTCAGCTTTGGAGTTGCATTGACTTGTTGATATTTTCGAACATTTTTGGCGTTCTTTTTTGGTGTTTGGCTTTGGAGTTGCATCGACTCGTTGAGTTCTTTGAACATTCTTATTGTTGTTTTTTTGTGAAAGAGGGTGGGGAGAGACCATGGCTCCGGCTCCTTCGAGATCCTCTATTGCAAGGGTGAGTAAGTATATGTATGTGAGTTGGCATGTTGTGGAGTTCATAGAAAAAGGTTTATCGTGAAAGGCTCAGCGGGCTCACTAAGCGATTATGTACAAGGCAGACAAAGCTTTTTGGTTTTGTGGAGATTTTGTTCCTAAGTGCCTCGTCATTCTCATTAGTCAATGATTGTTTTCTTACTACTTCTCGGATCTTTGCATGAATCACAGTTTGTATCTCGTTTATCATCATAGATCTCGCTATGAATTGTGCCTCTCCATGTGATGAAGGAATACACAAGTCGCTCATGGTTTTACCTCTATGGGCTCGCTCTATCTGCCCTCATCGCTCGGTGGATTGTCCAATATCCTCATTCAAAATTCAAGGAAAATACCGCTCTTCGCACACTACTCACTTGGTATGTGGTGCTGATTTTAATTAGACCCACTTGCTCATCGACGGGTCAAGAGTTTTAGTGGTTCACGCACCCTGTTCAATCAATCTCTTAAGATTTTCGCCACAGATGTCGTTTCAATATGAGAGAATGCGAGTGCAGCTATTTACAATGCAATCTATTGTGATATATGGAATTACTATAAGGTACGATGCACGAAGTGATGCTGATGATGATGAAAATTGCTGAGTTTGATTTTTTTTTTTGATGCGATGCATGAATGGTAAGATTACACCTAGTCTTGCTTGAGTCGATTTCAGTTGAGGATCCATGAAGTTCATCTCATCACCAATGACTCTTTAGGCGGTCAGTTGCTGAGTGGGTCCCGGAAGAAGCGTGATCCCACATGTTTTAGCTGTGAATCGGACCCTGACCGATTAAGGAGTGGTAATTTCTATATTGCACCAGTCGACATGATAAAACTGTCTTGTTCTTCCTGTGATTCCTGGACAGGTCGAATAAAAAAAAGGGAGAGGGATGGGATGCAACCCTTCATACACTTTCATTACAGTCCTAAATAAAAATATGACTCAACTATTTTTTGCCACTATCGCCACGAATCAGCACATGGCCATGCTTAGGTCGGTGATGCTTCAGGAAAGTACGACTTCGTGGCCTAGGACGGGTGTCTTAGCTCTAAAGGAGAGACATCTCCTCTGTCTATCAACTCTTGAATTGCGTTTCTCAGAGTGGTGCACTCGTCGGTGGCGTGCCCACGAATCCGATGATAGTCACAATATTCATGTGGATGTGGCCCAAGCTTCTTCACCCTCGAATTGGTGTTGTAAGGTGCTAGGCAACCTCCCTCGGTTAAAATTCTCCAGGCTTCACCAAGTGACATTCCTAGACCCAGATTCTGTCTTTGAGAGTCCCGTCCGGGTTGGTGGTATTCTCTTTGCATGATTGTTGGCTTTGGATCTTTGGTTTCAGCATCCTCCCAAGCAATCACAACCGCCATCAATCGTCTGAAGTCGCATATCCCTAGATATTTCAACTGATGTCGGTACACATCTTTCAGCCCGGATATTACCATTCGCACTTGCTCTTCCTCATTAGGTCGGTTAGTCATTTGTCCGGCCTTCACCCTCCATCGTTTTATGAACTCCCTCACGGGTTCGTCAGAATTTTGGCATGTGATCTCTAAATCTCGACGTGTAACTTCATGATGAAAGTTGTCACCGTATTGAGAGAGAAAATCTAAATACAGGTCTTGGCTTGACTTTCCGTTTAGATCCATGCTCATGATCCAGGAGTAAGTGGGTCCTTGTAGATAAAATCTAAAGCATGCAGCTTTCAGCTCATCGGAAAGGCCATGAAGATTCATAAGTTTATCATACTTGTCAACATGATGCCTCGGGTCTCCAATCCCCTCATACTTCTCCATCTCCGGCAAACTCATGCCTTTTTGTAGACGAGCATCAGGATATGGTTAGTTGGCTCCCAACCTACTGACTTGAAACGTTGGGTCAGCTCCAGTTCCATCTTCAGTTCTTGCACAAATTCTTTCATTGGACTCATTATGAGATCAAGGTTTTGAATTGAAGTATACGTTGTCTCATGGTGGTTGGTGTCAAGAGGTTGAGAGGGCAGGGTTGTTCCTAGGTAAAGATGTCGGCCAGACTTTGACGAATGGGGATGTACTTGCCGAGAAAGATATGTTTTGTGTGGGCAAAGGGAGATTTGTGCCAGAATGCACTATGGGGGAAGGTGGGGCTTGTGCCTTTCCCTTATCACAGACCATTTGTGGTTGCCAATCCTCTCTGGTGGCGGGTGAAGTTCTCAGAGTTGAACTGTACACAGGTGAAGAAGGCATGTCTGGTGTTGTTCGAACTCGGACAGAGAGAGCGTGAGGGTCCATTGCTTGAAATTCATAGGCATCGTATGCAGAGTAAGTTGGGGACTCCTTGTAACTGCTCTCCGACCCCGTGTGGACCCTAGTTATTCTTCTTTGGACAAATTCTTCTATCTTCAGGTTTTTCTCTAAGTCATCAACAAAGTCATGGATCAATCTTTCGTGAACAAATCGGCCTTCGACTGCTTGATCATGTCGAGGGGCTCGCTCCATCTTTTCTGCCGTTGTTATAGGTAGACTGGTCTTCTTTCTTTCTAGTTGCCAACTGTCACCAACACCTGCATGCACAAGGATTAGAATGAAGAAGAGGTAAATCAGTATGTTTTGTTAAACATAAATTTGTTGTGTGATGAATGTGAATGAATGTTGGTGCGAAACGATTTATCTTGAAAATGTTGAGAGATAGGCGTCACTTTATTTCATCAATTTTTTTAAAGGGATGTATCCGTAGACACCGCAAATTTCACCCCATAAAGCAAAGTTTTGAGAGTGATAGATAAAACGTGAAGGGTCGTCATGTTTGTTCCTTTCTTTAAACAAGACGTGCATGCCAAAAGAAACCGAGTTTTGGAAAACAATTTTAAAAAAAACCGTGTTTTTAAAGTGGCGGATTTTCTTAATATGAATTTTTGACGCTCGGTCATTCGCAAAGAAAATAGGGAGTAGGGAACCCTATACACGTTGATCTAAATAAATTCAAAGGAGTGTATAAACCTATACATATAATCTATTCAGAAATGGATGAGGGAGAAAAGAAACATAGGGGAAAACCTATACATCATCAATTTAAAAAAGTCATTAAAATGGGAGTTTTCTGGTTGGCTGCTAACGCTCGGCCTTCTGGTTGGTTGCTCGCTCGTCTTTGGATTCTTGACCGGCTGCTCGCTCGTCTTTGGATTCTTGACCGGCTGCACGCTTATCTTCGGGCTCTTGACCGGGCTACACGCTTGTCTTCGGGCTCTTGACCGGCTACACGCTTGTCTTCGGGCTCTTGACCGGCCGTACGCTTGTCTTCGGGCGCTTGACCGGTTGCTGGCTCATTTTCAGGCTTTCACAGCGAAGCAAAACTGTGATCAAACAAAGCGGTTGGTGTTTTTCTGATTTTCAACAGTTTGAACTCGAACCGGTGTCTCTAGTCTTCATGTCGTTTGGCTCAGGTTGGTACGCATCTGATTTTGTAATTGAACGGTTGGCGTCGGTCTTAATGTCGCTCGGCTAGCTCCACGGGTTGGTGCGCCTCTGATTTTTAGCTCGATCCGCTCCGACGAGGGAGATGAGGGATATTCTTGAGAAAGGAAAAGGTGAATGATCGAGCACAAAATCTTATGTGAAAATCCACCACTTTTGTGAAAACACGAAATGACTAGTACGCTCCACAGTAATGACCGCTGCTCTTGGAGGTGGTAGAACTTCAAAAATAGCGGGTCACGACATGGGGACTAAATCATTTATTTTGAAATACGTTTATGAAAATCAACTTTGAAAACTGTTTTCGAAAACTATTTTGAAATAACGTTGGTGAAAAAATGTTGTTTGAAATTCGTTAGTAAAAAGTAGGTTTGTAGAAAGTAGGTTTTCGAAATCTATTTATGAAAATTGTTTTGGAATAACATTCTAAAGATGAAGTGGCAAGATTAAAACGCAAATGTTTATGAGAAAAATTAGGTGGGATTTGAAATTAAACGAGCTCGTAAAACAGCTTTAAGAGATGTGCAAAAGAGAATTCCGAACGTTTTGAAACAGATTGGTTGGAAAAAGCGGTTTGCACACATGCATAGCAAGAAGTAAATCGTGGCTGTATTTGATGTGGAGTTGTAAGTGTTAGTGTTGGGATAATCACTTTCCAGGTCAATTATGATTCCGTCTCACCGGGGGAACCATCATCCCTTCACTGTCATCTCTCGGGGTTTTTCTCTGCTATGCCCCTTGATAAGTGCAAAACATATATACTTATTAGGGTTTTATCACCCTATTATTTGTAGCATTTTTAGTAATGTTTCTCACTTATCTAGGGTTTTTCCTATAAATATGCTGTTATATTAACTGATGTATTTTATGTGTTAAATGTAGGAAAAATACCTAAAACATATATATGTTTATAAGGATTAAAGAAGGTCACGTGGAGAAGGACATGCATGCGCATGATTTGCATGCAACCGCCTCATTATGGGGCGGACAACACTAGAAGTGGAGAAGATAGAGGCAACCGCCTCATTAGGGGGCGGACAAACTCAATGCAACCGCCCCATAAACAAGAGGACAAGGAGGCGGACAAGAGAGGGATACATGGGTAGGCGGACACAATTCTTACCACCCATGCAACCGCCTCATTTGAGGAGGCGGACGTGACTAAAAATACAGATCTGAAACGGGTTATCTTCTCCGCCGACTCGCTCTGCAACTTGATTCAGACGGCGCCTACCTGAAAAATCACACGTTGTTCCTGTCCCCTGCAATCAGTGAAGCTTCAATCAACGAGCTCAATCAATGAGCTGCTCCTCTGCTGATTCTTCTTCCTCTGCTCATTCTTCTTCCTCTATAAATACAACGCTCATCTTACCTTCTTCCGTGTCCTTCCGGAGGCTCCTTCGTGGTCCTCTGGAGTTCCAATCATACACCATCTCATTTCTCTCCTTCCCCTTCTCCATTTTATTTATTTTACATTCCACCAAATCCACCTCTAGCCTACGTACACAAAATAGCAGAGTGAGCCGGAGTGATTACGGATGATTTCTATTACTCTTGTCTCTGTCTATCTATTTAATATGTTAGGCTAGTTTAGGTATACTCTGGGAATAATTATTATGTATCTGTATTAATTATGCAATATGTTTTACTGGTTTTAGTTTTAATAAAGTTTGTTACGGTTAATGGTTTTCTCGCCATCTTTTTAATAAACCTCATGAATTTATTAAAATGCTTTACTAAGTCTGTTTTTGATTTCATCTGTCGGGAACAGATGGGTTGATTAAGCCGTAAAACTGGGGGAAACTTATTTTCATCGTTTAAGTTAGTACTCAGTTGCAAGTAATCCCTCAACACTCCTCTGCCGTTCGCAGGCTTTTGCTTGAGTTTTCATCGGACCTTTCATTACAGGTGAACGAGTTCTTATGAGTTTTCATCGGACCTTAAGAAAATATCAGGAATCTTGCCAAACAGTTATAATTAAACCAGTAGACCTAGCATGAAAGAACAATATTATATTAATGTGAACCAGAGTCCCGTTTAGTTTATCTGTTAATTTAGTCATTTTATTAACTGTTTTTATTTATATTTAACAAGTCAATTAATCCCCCCCTCTTGTGACACGCTTAGGTACTTTAATATGTACATTAGTCCCGTGGTTCGATATCCGGTCGCTTACATTTTCACTATACTACTGCGACCGGGATTTGTTTGCAGCCCGACGTTTATTTTGGGTTTTAATTTCTTTTCTTTAATTTTAATTACACCACTTAAACCACTCAGATTATAACGTCTGCAAAATGGCGCCGTTGCCGGGGACTAGATTTATTCTAGTTCCTAAGCCCCGGATTATTCACCTGATAATTATAAATATTTTGTTCTCTTAAATATGTTAATAATATTTCTATATTATTTTCGTTATTGTTAATATTAATTATCTTCTATATTTTGTTAATATTAATTATCTAATAATCTGTTAATATTAATTGGACATCTGACATTGGACACCTGACTTTGGCCATCTAACTACGGACATCTGACTTCTGACATCTAACTTCTAACTCTTATATATTAACATTTAATTTCCATTGTCTCTAACATTTAATTTCCATTGTCTCTAACATTTAATTTGCATTGTCTCTAACATTTAAATTTTATGTAAATTAACTACTAACTTATAATTTATGTTATCTAATCTACTTATAATTTATGTCATTTTTATTACTAACCCATTATTTTATTTCATCATGTTGTACTAATTTTCTAATTATCTAATATTCTTTTTCTTCTCCCATTATTTCATCATTTCATATCACTCCTTTTTATCACCTACAATCAAAACAACGACACTTTCCACTGCACAACCGCCCATTCCATGCGGACATCACTACCACACCGCCCCTCTGTCCGCCTCGCGGACGCGACTGATATAGGAAAAAAAAACACGAAGCTCAGCGTTTCACTCTGTTCTTCCCAATTCCAGTTCGAACTCGAGCCAGCCCGAGAGAGAACAAGGCCTCGCGCGAATCACCCTCCTCTTCAATTCAACACAACTTCCTCACACTTCCTCAATTCTCCACCAATTACGCAAGGTTAGTACCGAAATCTTTGTTTTTCAATTCTTAACGTTTCTATAGTTTCAAATCCACAAATAATGAACTACACTAGGAGAAATTAAGGACTGAACTTTCAAACCCTAGGTCGACCCGTTCGAAAATTCGAGCTTAATATGCGATTTTTGTCTCAGATTCTTCTTCTATAAAATCATAATATACATACACAGGTTAAATCTACACTGAATATACTTTAATTTGTCGTTTTGGATGAATTTCAAATTTAGGTATATGTAGATACGAGACTTGCTATGTTAAAATAGCATTCTCCAATTGTATTATGCCTGTTTTATTAAACGAATGAATTTATGATTATAGGTTGTTATATGTGGATTTAGGCTAATAACGGTATTAAATTACCTTGCGTTTGACTGAATTAATTGTGGAGAATTGTAGATTTTTAGGGGAGGTTCTGTCGATTTTTCGACAGAATTTATGTTGTATAATTATTCTGTTTATATTTCATATTATTTGTTCTTCTTGTTTTCTATTTTTGTTAATATTACTAAGATGTTTATGTCAAATATTAATGCTTTGTTAATAATACTAATTTTTATGTTGTTTTTAATATTAATATTTATGTTGCTATTAATATTAGTTTTTATGTTGCTTTTTGTTTATTAATATTTGTTAACTCTTAATGTTTTTATTTATGTAGTATTTTATTATGTTGTGTACTAACATTTTGTAGACTTATACTGTTTAAACCTTATCAAACTTCTGGAAGGTAACAGTTCGGTTTGCTTCATGTTTTTATTTTATGTAGTACTGTATTATTTTTGCTTAAGTTATTTATGCCTAATTATTTATGTTTATCATATTTTTATTTTCTTTTTGGTGCCACTTGAGTTCTGCTGGCTATATATGATTTTCTTTTCAGAATAAATATTCGAACGTATAGCTGAACTCGCCTATGGGAGCAACCTCAGTTGCTCTAGGAATTCGATACCTTTGGTTGAACACTTGCGCGAACTTAAGTGTGAGGAACGTCTCACCCCTACCAAAGCTCTAAGTGTGAGGAAGGATACCTTCCTCAATCTACGATACAAGGGGAGTTTCAGTTCTTCCTTTATTTTATTAATGTTCGACCCGTATTTATTTAATCCTTTATGAGTCTGTCATAACTTGAAAGGTCATTTTCTTGATTTTAATTCTGAACAATGAGGACATTGCTCCTCTTAAGTGTGAGGAAGGAGAGACCTTTCCCTGAAATTATGACAGTAGTTCGATAATGCCACACTCACTTTTTGCTACTCTAAACTGCCTAAATTTAAAAAAAATTGCAAAAATGAGATAAAATAATTGTAGAAGTGTCTGAAATTATGTCAAGTGACAACTGAAAGGTAGTTTTATTTTAAGGAGTTTGTATAAAATTATTTTCCTTCAAATACTCTATTTTTACTCGAAAAATGATAGATCTGCTGATTGTAAAAATCAATTTAGTTTAGCTTGGGATTATGGAAATATGTGGAAAGTCAAGGAAAGAAAAGGATAAAGACAAGGTACTCCGCTGTTTATGAATTTTTCTAACCAAAAACAGGCCTCGTCTATCCGGTTATTAAGTTCTTTGGGGTGCTTTAACACCTATCTACCTAAGGTCTCGTGACCTGGGATAGAAGACCCAACACCGCTACAAGGATAGAGAGAAAGTCTGGGGTACAGAAAATAATGCAATTCAAAAAATATATATATAAAAATAATATGTGCTTTGTATATACAATTTGCACATTCAAAAAGAAATGTAAATATAAATTGCAAATTATATTCATAAGCATGAGTACGTGGTGTTGAAAGGTATTGCGGAATAAGGCGTTACTTCACACCCCTTGTCATCCCAGGTTAGTGAATGAAATTGGTTGGAATCCCAGGTTAATCTAACTTGTTTTCTGCAGTCTAGTTTTTCTATGCTTTTATTAAATTGTTCTTCTTCACTGTTTATAAAAACCTACTTCTAAGAGCAGAATTATTCTTTCAAGTTGTCACTTTGTCTAAATTCCCTTCTACACTTATTTAATCTTATTTTATTATTTTGGCTTAGAGGTAATTATATTCCTTATTTGCTTGAGGACAAGCAAAAGTCAAGTGTGAGGAAGTTTGATAAGTGCAAAACATATAGACTTATTAGGGTTTTATCACCCTATTATTTGTAGCATTTTTAGAAATGTTTCTCACTTATCTAGGGTTTTTCCTATAAATATGCTGTTATATTAACTGATGTATTTTATGTGTTAAATTGTAGGAAAATACCTAAAACATATATATGTTTATAAGGATTAAAGAAGGTCACGTGGAGAAGGACATGCATGCGCATGATTTGCATGCAACCGCCTCATTATGGGGCGGACAACACTAGAAGTGGAGAAGATAGAGGCAACCGCCTCATTAGGGGGCGGACAAACTCAATGCAACCGCCCCATAAACAAGAGGACAAGGAGGCGGACAAGAGAGGGATACATGGGTAGGCGGACACAATTCTTACCGCCCATGCAACCGCCTCATTTGAGGAGGCGGACGTGACTAAAAATACAGATCTGAAACGGGTTATCTTCTCCGCCGACTCGCTCTGCAACTTGATTCAGACGGCGCCTACCTGAAAATACTCACGCGTTGTTCCTGTCCCCTGCAATCAGTGAAGCTTCAATCAACGAGCTCAATCAATGAGCTGCTCCTCTGCTGATTCTTCTTCCTCTGCTCATTCTTCTTCCTCTATAAATACAACGCTCAGCTTACCTTCTTCCGTGTCCTTCCGGAGGCTCCTTCCGTGGTTCCTCTGGAGTTCCAATTCATACACCATCTCATTTCTCTCCTTCCGCCTTCTCCATTTTATTTATTTTACATTCCACCAAATCCACCTCTAGCCTACGTATACAAAATAGCAGAGTGAGCCGGAGTGATTACGGATGATTTCTATTACTCTTGTCTCTGTCTATCTATTTAATATGTTAGGCTAGTTTAGGTATACTCTGGGAATAATTATTATGTATCTGTATTAATTATGCAATATGTTTTACTGGTTTTAGTTTTAATAAAGTTTGTTACGGTTAAAGGTTTTCTCGCCATCTTTTAATAAACCTCATGAATTTATTAAAATGCTTTACTAAGTCTGTTTTTGATTTCATCGGTCGGGAACAGATGGGTTGATTAAGCCGTAAAACTGGGGGAAACTTATTTTCATCGTTTAAGTTAGTACTCAGTTGCAAATGTAATCCCTCAACACTCCTCTGCCGTTCGCAGGCTTTTGCTTGAGTTTTCATCGGACCTTGCATTAGTACAGGTGAACGAGTTCTTATGAGTTTTCATCGGACCTTAAGAAAATATCAGGAATCTTGCCAAACAGTTATAATTAAACCAGTAGACCTAGCATGAAAGAACAGATATTATATTAATGTGAACCAGAGTCCCGTTTAGTTTATCTGTTAATTTAGTCATTTTATTAACTGTTTTTATTTATATTTAACAAGTCAATTAATCCCCCCTCTTGTGACACGCTTAGGTACTTTAATATGTACATTAGTCCCGTGGTTCGATATCCGGTCGCTTACATTTTCACTATACTACTGCGACCGGGATTTGTTTGCAGCCCGACGTTTATTTTGGGTTTTAATTTCTTTTCTTTAATTTTAATTACACCACTTAAACCACTCAGATTATAACGTCTGCACCCCTTGCGGGGCACGTCATCAAGAAAGTCCGGAGTGCTTAAGTTCGAAAGGTCCGGATACCCGAAGTGATAAGGAAACATACGCCACGGCCAGTGATGATCCGACAACACCCCACTTTTCGGGAAACTCGGGGAAGTATTGCATGGGAACGGGTCTCTCGTCATCTGCACGGTCATGTGTGTCTAAAGTCCAAATCATTCACTGACTACGTTGTGCCATGTATGGGTATCCGGTAAATACGGGATCCTCTATGGACGTGTAGCGTGACATTGGGCTTTAGAGACACCCGTGGCGCAGAGGAACAATGGAGAAACTGAGCCCATGCAATCTTCAAGGTAAGGCAAAGAGGTGGTCAGACAGGCGACATACAAAGGGGGGTGACTACCCATAAAACCCGTCTTAGACACCGGATTAGGCAGCTGGACACTGAAGGCTCATGGTTCACTATATGCTGGCTTAGACCCGGGTAATGGAGGATATTTTGGATCATGAGCTTCAAGGCGTTGGTCTTGGACCGTATTACCTCGTGGGTTAACTCCTTCTAGGAAGGACCCAACTCATGGGGAATTAACCGTGGACCGGTTGGGATCCCGTGACTCATGGACAAATCGGGCGACACAGAGGAATGCATGTCCTATGCCGATGCAACAATGGGTTGACTCCTTCTAGGAAGGCCCCATTTACAAAAGCAATAAATAAGCAATAAATATTATGTCATGCATGAAGAGCAGTAAACATAAGACAGTAAACGCACAAATAAACACACAAACACGTGAAGCATGCTAATGGTAAAGCACTCACATGGCACTCAAGGCCGATCTCGAACTCTGAACTCTCATCCTAACTATCCTCTCAGCGTATACTCTAAGTGTGGAGTAGAGTAGTCCTAGCGGCTTTGAAATGAATCTCTTAAAGGTTTTGAAAGAAGTGGGAAATCTCGACAATTTTGAATGGAGTTCAGTCTTCCTTGAGTTTGAGAAAAACTTACTCAAGTTTCCCCAGCAGAGTCGCCATTCTGTGGAGGGTGATTTTTCGATATGAGGGGGGTCTACCTAAATATGGTATAACTAAGAAGTCTAGATCCTAGGAATTTGCCATTCTATGGAGGGTGAGAACCCATTATTCTGGCATCCCTCAAATACCTACTAAATCGTCCGTCTTTCCCAGAAAGCATAAAGGGGATTGCAAGTGTGCACTACACCCGCTCTCGATGGGCTCCACGCGGACTTATGCCCTAAGGGCGGAAATTGACTAGAGTCGCCACCTAGTTTGACCTAAGATACAAGAAGGAACGGAAGGAGGGTTCTTAGAACCATTAATTGACTCTGAAATTGTTGCCTATGGATAGGACTTATCTGGTCATTTGTAGAGATTCTATGTTGGGTTCGCACTGGATTACACCCCTTAGGAGTGGCAACGACCACGACTTCGGATTGGTGCCCGAGGAAACCTCGGTCTCCAATTGTCGGGATTGCCTTCTTTCAAAACCTTATTAGAGAGATTCGGTTAAAGCCAAAGGATAGGATTTGAGTGTGGATTGAGGAGTAGATCATTTGGAAGAGTTTGAAGAAATGAGCTGATTTTGAAGTATTGGTTCATGGGAATGGTCAAAGGGTTGAGAGATTTTGATTGTTTTCGAGGGAATTGAGTTTGTCTCGGGTTTTTGGGGCTAAGGGCATTTGGTCATTCTTGTGGAGTTAAGGGATGTTTGGATCATTTTAGAGTTGAAGAGTTTCCCGGGTTTGGGTTCATCTTTTAGAAAGGTTGAATTTTGAGGTGCTTGAGAAATCGAATGGGTTGAAGAGGAATTCGGGTTTTAAGGATGATTGAGTATGGAAGAGATATTTGGTTTGCAAGTATTCGGGTTTTGAAGATGTTTCAGGTTTCTGGGAGTTTTCAAGAATTGGAAATCCTATGTGACTTAGAGTTGGTTCAGAGGAGGGTTGAGAAGTGTTTATGGGTCATAGAGCTCCAATGGAAATGTTGGATTGGTTTATTCAGAATTGTCTCTCTTAAGGTTTTTAAAACCGAAAAATCATTTTTTTGTTGTAAAAGGGCGGATAATCCCAAGGGATTACCCTATGTACCCCCTCGAACACGACACTTAATTAATGGTAAGTGCCGAGGCTCGAAAGATGGGGCAATGAATTTATGTCGAAAAATAGGATTCAGAGAGAAACACCATGAATGAGGTATTCTCGGTCGAACCCTAATAACGTCTCTAACTCCCGGGTTTTAAAACGTTAAAAACCGAAAACATTGAAATCGAGTGGAAGGGAGTTAGACGATTCTACAATCCCGGCTGCAACTAGGAAGGTCGTTACTTCCCTAGCACCCCGCCTTGTAAAAATCTAGGCTGCAATTAGGGGAGGTTTGTCACCCTAATGCCCCGCCTAAAGAGATCCAGACTGCGACAAGAGAGGTTATGACCCCAGTGCCCCGCCTCGGATTTTTATTTTGGGAAGGGAGACAAGCGATGTTCTAACCGTGGAGGAAATGTTTTGAAGGGGTTAGACATTTCTTGCTCCCCGAAAACGGTTTATTTGGAATTTGAAAACTGAGTTAGAAAATCTTTGAAGTTGTTCGGAATTCTCTATGAAGAAACACTGATTTTGAGCAATGTTTTGGGAGAAAACTTTCTGTATATGTGAGAAGAACTTTCTGCAATAGAGAAGAGTTTTCTGTGATGTGAGAAGAGTTTTTCCTTTAAAATTCCACAAAATGGTTTCTTTTAAAAACTTGATGAAATTTGAATAAATTGATGGTTTGAAATTCTTTTTGTTTTTTTGGATTTTGAAAAGAATTTATAAGTGAGTGTGGATTGGATGAAATGTATTGGGTTTGAATGGGATTGAGTTTGGACTGGACTGAATTGAATCGGGCTTGGAAACGGGCCAAGTCAAAGTTGGGTCAAGGTCAACGCTTTGGGTCAAGGTCAACGTTTTGGGTTAAAGTCAACATTTGGCTGATCAAATTTGGACTTGGTCAAAGTCAAAGTTTGGGTTAGTCAAAGTTTGGGTCAAGGTCAAATCGGTTTGACTTTTATGGGCTTGGGCCGATTGTGGGCTTATTGGGCTGGTTGTGGGCTTGTTCGGATTTGGGCTTGGATTGGCTGAAATGAAATGGGTTTGGGTCAGTCATGTGGTTGAGGATCATATTTTATTTTGGGCTTGATTTGGTTTTGGGCCGAATTGGCCCAAGGGTTTGATTTTGGATTGTGAAAATTGGGCCTTGTTTGAGATTGGGAAAATTGGGCCTTGTTTGAGATTGGGCCTAATGTTGGGCCTTGTTTAGGCTGAATTGGCCTTGTTTGGGCTTTGGGCCGAGGTCAGTATTAGGTTGGATCAAAGTCGGGCCTGCTCAAAGTCGGGCTTAAAAGGGCCTTGAATTTGGACTGAAACCTAGAAACTTTAGACCAGATGGGCTTCGAGCTTTATTTGAGATTGGGCCTTTGGACTTGGGTCAGCCTTTTTTTTTTGGAATGGGAAGTAGGTTGTTTAGAATAGAAATTTGGTCGATTTGGAATTGAAGTGGGGTTGGACTGATTTTTAGGCTGGTTTTTGAATTGGCTGGTTTTTGAATTGGGTTTTCGAATTAAGCCTTAGGTTTGAATGTGTATTGATTTGGGTTGTTTCATAATGGGATGAATTTGGAACAGACCCGAGGTGGTTATTGGGCTAAAATTGGTTATTGGGCCGATTGGGGTTGGGCTTATTGGGGGCTTGGACTTAGGCTTATTGTTGGGCTTCGAATTTGGGCCTTTGGGCTTCGAATTTGGGCTCTGAAATCAGATTTCTAAGATGGGCTGATTGAAGAATCATGTCTGAGTGAAAATTATTGGGATTTACCAGTGAATTAGATTTTTGTTGATTGTATATTTTATTCTGAAATTAGAGGATGATTTGGGAAATTTTAAGAAAAACGGGTATTCCCCACATGGACCGTGTCTAGGACCCGTATGCATTGAGGATACCCAAACCTAGAGCTTTTCTAAAAAATGAGCGACCAATGGGCTAACTAGAGCTTCCTAGGTATTGGGCCTCTATATTGGACTAGGTCCAACAATTGCCAAGCTAATCTATAGCATGAGCATATAAGACAGATAATCCTAGTCAGATTCAGTTAAAAGAATAAAGCAACATGTGAAGTTAGGAAAATCATTCCAACTTATTTATCTTTTCTCTGTTGAGAATTAGACGTGGCCATACAAAGACAAAATATTAGCATACCCGTAACAGGAGTTCCCATCACAATTTTTTTATAACGGTGTATCGCAGGAAAGTGGATGTAACCCATATCTCAAATTTTTTAATTAGAGCCTTATTCTTTTCGAGGTATTGAGACTCACCCACTCATCAGTAAGCGTGATATTTGCGGTATACATGCACTAATAGCAGCAACATCTAAGTACAGAACACAAAGACCCAACACAAGTATGGGCATAAAGGTATCAAAACCGCATGACAGAGACACATCACTGACATAGTATTTCATCACGATATTTTATCGGAAACTACAGCTATCTCGGTTTAGGAGTTGGTATCGATTTTTGGCAGACAAGAGTTATGTGCAGATTCAGCTAAGTATCCATAACAACACAACGTTGTAGCAACTGTAAGCATAATCGATCCCCAGCAAACGTGCGTTTTCAAACAATTTTCAGGCAAGATTAACAACTTGTTTGGTTCATGAGTAAATGCCGCAATGAGAACCGTGATGAGTCCTGTAAATATTTACCATGGAGATTCCTCCAGAACCCCTTACCAAGGCGGCGAACGCTATTTTAGCACACAACACCAGATACGAAGACATTGATTTCGTCTAAAAGCATGGCCTAGATGACGCTAGAAGAAGATTCGCAAACTCGGTCCACTTCTGGGATGCAAGATCCGCTCCAAACCAGGACAATGATTGACACCTCAGCCCAAAATAACATAGAAGATGAATTAGAATCTCATGTGTTCAATCTTAAACTTTAGTTCAAAAAGCCACGGTGACCAAAAACAAATTGACAGAAACGAATTAGCAGGTGCTCAAGCTTGAACTCAAAAACCAAGTTGACAGGAATCGAAGGACCGTTGCACAAATTAACCTCAATTTATCAACGCAGAGCGGTGGTTATCCCACACTGTTCGGGACAGCATATCCAACTTAAAACCAATCAATGAATCCAGTAAGAGGCGCAGAATGTAAATCGGAATATCAATCAACTCACATGCAGAACCAAAATAGGTATCACAATGCAAGGAACTCAACGAACAGAACGGTAGAAGAGTGCAAGCTGCAGGATAACATCTATTCCCACTTCGCCAGTTGGGTTTGCGAAATTACCGTTTGTAAGGAGGTTGAAGAATTAGAGTTCGTATTTCCTTCTCGCCAGTTATAAAATTACCGTCAATGAAGAAATGAAACAGGCGCAGAGCTTGACTCTTTGGTCGCCAGTTAGGTTGCGAAAATTACCGCCGGTGAAGGGTTTTGTACCCCAGGGAGTTGCAAGATTATCGTCGTGTTGAAGATAACGAAGAAAGCAAGGCGCAGGTACGTTCCTTGTCGCCAGGTAGGTTGCAGTTACACCGTCAATGTAGAGAATGAAGGGGTGCAGAGCAACATATTCGTGGATGAAGGAGGTGTGGTGATGCATGCTCTCTGGGGTTTTTGTGTTCGACAGGGAAATCGTAGGCGATTGATGAAGAAGGATGACACCAGGATGGAGCATGGAGGCGGCTACTGTTGCTGGTTTATTTTTAAGATGGAAACGATGCGAGCGAAGGAGAGATAAGAGGGGAGAGGGCGCGGGTGTTGCTGGGTTTTCTCCTCGGTTCCGATCGGGAAATATGGAGGCGATAGATAGCAGACAACTGCTCTGTTGAGGAATTTTTTGGACGAAAGAAAGAAAACTCAGGAATGGTGTTCCTCGGGGTTTTGATTCTTCGGACTCAAGAGTGTGCAGGAGTTGTTCTGGCGTGAGTTGGGAGAAAGAAAAAACAAGGAGATGACTCAAGAGAATGATCGGGAAGAAGATGAATGCTCGAGATGGCTGGCTCTCGTGGTTGCGGCTCCTCAAGTCCGAAGATATTTAGGGTTTGTTTGATTGATTTTTATAGAGAAGAGATTAGGGTTTACTGATTTTCTGGGTCGGGTTCTCACCCAGGTCAACATGTGTTTGGGTCGGGTTTGACTTTGGGTCAACTTTGGAAGCTTTGGGCGAGATAAAAAAAATGAATGATTTTGCTCTTAAGTATCGAACCCAGGTCTCCATACTTCTCCACACCAATACTTACCGGTTATGCTAGGACAAAACTCAACATGTTACTGCGACAAATAAATCTAAAGCTCTCCTCTAAGCTAAAGGAATTAAACCGCCCTCAACCTATTGCAAGTTTCGAACCCAGGATCTGTACCGGTTAGGCTATGTCAAAATTCGATACATACATGAGAGAAAATATACAAGAGCCCTAGTCCAGATTGGATAACTCCTCTAAAAATGCTACTATTTTAAAAGAAAATATACAATAAAAAGAGAGACTAATCTAATGACATGAAATTATGGAATGCAATAAAAAATAAGATAAGTAAAAAAAACAAAATGAATGGGTTTAAAACCGGATTATTGTTTGAAAATTCATTTTTTGGAAAATCGTGTTTTTATGAAATGCTTTGAAAAAGGTTATAAAATGACGGTTTCGTTATGGCACACACGCTAATATGTTTTGAAAAAGAAAGGCGACGACCCTCTTATTATTTCGAAATTTGCTTTATGGGGTGAGAATTTTTGGTGTCTACACACAGCGGTTTAGTAGTGTTGTTATTTTGGTTGTTCGTTTTAGTTTCTGCTTCGCTACTCGCATGGGCGAGTAATGGCAGGTGACACCCGATTGAGTATTAATGTTGTTTATTCTTCCATTGTAAGACGTTTTTTGTTGCTACGTGAGGGATTATTATGTGTTTATCGAGAGGGGTGTTACAGATTGAAATACCCCAAACCTAAGTATGCTAAGTAAACATCAAGTTATGATTTAATAAGGCTAAAACATTCCTTATAAAGATTGGTAGACAATTTAAACTAAGGAAAACACAAGAAAACGCCATAAAGGCAATTTAAGCAAAAATGTGCTCTAAGCTTGGAGTGACTTTGATTAGCACCCAAATACCATTATAAGACTTTATTAACATGCTAATGGACATTTTAAATCAATTACCAAAGAAAACCAAGCTCAAAAGCCAGCTTAAACACAAAATGTGCTTTAAGACTCCTTAAAGCACCTTTTTGAGAAATTGTCTTAGAAATGAGTTTTGAGTGGCTAAATGCCCATGATTACACCTTAATCAAAATTTTAACTAATTAATATCGTACTAAGAATCCTAAATCAATGGGAAACAAAAAATTTCCCGAATATGTGCACTAATTAGTGAATAGTGCTCAAATAGTGCTAGTTTTGACTTAAGTCAACTTTAATTAGCTAAATGGCCAAACAAGGCCTTATGTATGTTAAATACTAAGGGGGGACGGTTTTTAAGGGGATGAGTCACCGTAGGCTTCATCAAATAAGAAAAGAAAAAGAAGTAAAGTGAAAAAGAACTATTTGCTTTAAAAGGAAATATCTCACCTTTTAGCCTACCTCTCTCCTCTCTTCTTCATTTCTCTTCTTCCCCACCGATTTTCTTCTTCTTCTCTCTGTTCCAAACCGTTCCCAACCAGCTCCATACTTGCTCCACCTTGCTTTGTCCATAACTTGCTCATTTTAGCTCCAAATCAAAAAACTAAGCATAGATTTCTCTTAGTTAGACCAAGGCCTTGCTTCCTATCTTTTCAAAATTTGAAAAGCTTCATTTTGGAACCATGATAAAATGCTATGGAAGGGGGAAAACTAGCTTGTGGTGTTCATTGTCTTCTCCATTCACTCAAGGTAAGGAAAATGTAAGAAAAACCAAGTTTCCATCACTTTTCCTTCATAACCGAAATTCATCTCTTCATGGGTCCTTGTTTTATCCCTTTTTCTAGCTTGATTCTATTCTCCAAAGACTTGAGGGGGTCTTGCCTTGCTTTCATTATGAAATCCATTCCAAAATTCAAAGGTAAACATACTTTTAAGCTTTAAAACACATATTTTAACCTAAGAATGAATTCTATGAGTTTAGGCATATTGCTTAGTGCTCATTAGATTATTTGAATGTGGATTAGAACATGGGCAAGAGGATTGAAGTCCTTGCAGAAATCCAATCAAGAAAACCTAAGGAGGGAAGTAAGAGAAGCTTGAGGAAAATAAGGTAAATTGCTTACCTAATTGTGGTTTAAGGTTTTAAGGGATGAGATTTGAATAAGTACCAATGTAGCTTTAAGCTTACATTAGGTAATGGGTTATATAACCTAGGAAAAATAATTTTAAACAAGCTATGAACTTGTGATTAAGGAGCCAATGGAAATGAGTTAGTAAGATAAGCTTAAGGTGAATTAAGAGAACACTTATATTGCTATGGGAGCATTGTTGTGTGTATTTGCAGGGTGAAAGCTTTTATGTGTGGGAAATTCAGTGTTAAGTTTAAGTCATTTAAGGGCCTAAGAGCCAAGTCATTTAAGAGCCTTAGTGCTATGCAATTAAGATTATTGCTATATTGAGTTTATTATGAATGAGTTGATTGGGGTGAGAAATATGATGAGAAAGGATTTGATGTGTATGGGATGATTGAATGAGAAAAAAATGCATATGGGCATGGTAATTTACTAGAGGAGCTATGGCAAATTTGAGTAGAAATAAAGTGTTTAAGTGGTGGTTGTAAGTTAATATGACCTAGGATTTACTAGGAGTCATTAAAGGAAATTTGAGTGGAAATGAGTTAACAAAGGTATTCTTAGGGATTTGAATGACCTAGGGTTGTCTAGGAGGAATTAGAGGTTAGGTGGGTGTATTAAAACACATCGAAATCATGGTATGGGGATTTTTAAGACTTGTGCAAAAAATCTGGAGGAAATGGTGTATAATGTTTTAAGATGATTTAGGTATGAACTAGAGAATATAACAATGAGAGTGTTGGGAAGCTTGTGTAAGAGGTGATGATGCTAGTAGTGGACTAATAAGGCTTTAGTTCGATGGTAATGAGTGGACTTAGGTGATGGAAGTGAAAATAGTAGGAGAATGTTGTAAACTGTCAAGGAAATGCCTAGGAATGTATAAGAGGGTTTGATCATGAGAATGGTGAGTAAATTGAGTAAAAGGGTGAAATGTCTAAGGATGGTCAGGTAAAGAGAAACAAGGTTAAGTGTGCTAAGAGGATGGAAATAAATGTTTAGGTAAGTTCAAGAGTTTAGGAATGATGGGTAACAAATGGAAAAGAGAGAATTTGTGCATGGAGATGCAAGATAACCTTGGGAGTTTTTAACAAAGGGAAGGGGATGAATATTGATGTTGAGGAGTAGTTAAATTGGTTGAAAGGAACCCTATGGTTAGTTGAAGTTTAAAACAAAATTTACAGTTGGAAGTGTAAGGAATAAAGTTATAAGGGTTAAGAGTTTAGTAAGAACTTGAATAATGATCAAGGAATTTGGAGGTGAGTTGATCCATGAGTTAGGAGGATTTTAAGTGCTAAAATGGTGTTAGAACATGTGTGCATACTTGGGGAAAGATTAGAAGAAGATTGGGCAAAAGAACGAGTGTGGAAAGAGGTTCAAAATGTAAAATTTAATAGTTTATAAGGTGGTCCGGGACTTTGTCCTTGGATATAGTCCCGGACCAGCAGTAAAAAACATGCCGAAAATTCAAGTTTAGATTGGTCCGGGACTTAGGTCTTGTAATAAGTCCCGACCAGCACAAAAAAATGCCGAGAGTGCCTTTCAGAAGTGGTCCCGGGACCTAGGTTAAGTAACAAGTCCCGGACCACCCATAAATAAGCGCCGAGAGAGAACCCAGTAATTGTCAGGGACTACAGTGCAAGACCATGTCCCGGACCAGCAATTTTTACAAAGGAAGTGTGCTTTTTAAGTGGTAAATGAAGGGGGCTTGTTGGGTAATGTTATTATAAGGTTGTTAAGGGTTGTTTGGTGGATTTTTAAGGCCATTGGAGGTGTGAACAAGTATTAGGTAAAGTGAGAAGTAAGTAACATAAGTGGTTAAGTTTAAACTACAAGGACTTAGTGGTATTTAGTGGGAAATCATTATTGAAAGTAAGCTAGGTTAACTAAAAGTAATTAACCACCTAATTGGGTGAATGTTTTAGGGTTTGAGAATTTGGACTCCGGAGGAGAGTAAGCAACCGAACGACCAACGGTGAACGGTACAGTTTTTCTTGTGACCTGCTTTCTAACGAGGTGTCCCTCGGCTGTTATGCTAGTTGTTTATGTGTGCCAACTAAACAAGATAAAGCATGCAACCGGTTTATTATATTGTTGTGTGAATGTGATGCACTAACACAACTTATCTCTGAGAATTACTAACAATGTTTAGTAAACACTTGTATGAGAAAGGAACACTTCCTAATATTAGTTTGTTAATAACCGAAAGAGGTTTAACCAAACAAACATTGTTGAGACTTCTACTAACTGGTACTTGGGGGGGTGAGGATTCGGGACTGACTCCGGTCATGCATGTTAAGGAAAGGGGGTCGGTACCTGATTCAGTTCCGACTTCAGCTTAAGGATTTGTCTCGGATTGTTGCCTATGGTTGAATGTCGGCTCAGCTACATTGGATTTCTAGTCCAAGGTAGGAGGCATTAAGATGGTGGTGGGATCTACCTAAATCCCAATTAATTTGAGAATCATTGTTTATTGAACCAGCGCAGTTCTCGGCCGCTAGCTAGGGTTACTTTGACCGACAAAAATAAACATTGAGATGGATACAACCGTTTCGATAAAGAACGGTTTGTATTCTAGACTGAGATAAGCTACGACCATTTCTATTTAAAGATTGGTTTGTTTTCTAAGACTAAGATAAGGATTAAGATTGAAGTAAGATAAGGTTGGACTGAGGTTACAAGGGACATAACTTAAGGAGTGTAATAAATTACTCACTAATTAAGGGAACGCGTTTAAGTCGTTCATTGTGTTTGAACTTTGATTGTTCATATTTGGCTTGTTGTTTATTGCACTTTCTATTATGTTGTGCATCTAATCAACCTCTATGATATCGACAATTAGTCGTCGTAGCCACGTTAGCTTGGGGGCCATGAGAGGATCGTACCAGTAATTTTGCTGACCCCCTTTGGGGGCTGTTTTTATTTCACAGGTGGACGACAGAAGGCGACAGTCCTGAGAGTAGGATCGGGTAGAATTTACTTCGGGTTGTCTTCTTTTAGTTGTACGAGTTGTGCCTGTACACTCGTTTAGTGAATGGTATGAGATGTCAGTAAGTTGTATAGGATGTAAGGAGATTGTAAGATTGATATGTAAATGAATAAGGATTGTAAGTACTAATGTTCGGTATATTCTGTTAGTCAGAGCGTGGCAAGGTCCTGGAGTGTATTTTAATTCCGCTGCAACGTTTGTATATATGTTATTAATTGGCGATAACCACGATTGGATTGAGATGGGGTGTTACACAGATTGACTCGGTTGTAGTGGTTGACTATCTCAGAAACATCTTCATACTCCAACAGGTTTCCCCCTTGTTGCTGATGATAGCAAAAACTTCGTGAATCCCGAATGAGTCAATCCTGCAAAACAGACATAAAGTACTAGGGAACCGACCCTGTCAAAGTTTCCCCTTAATCGAAGCACGCAAAAATAATCAAGTGACTTTTTTGGAGTTCCCCCTTCATCGTCGAGTGTACTTCAGGTAAAGTACGTCATAATAAGCACTAATAAAAAAGTAGGCAAGTAAAAAAATACAAAGCATCATAAGCAAGCATAACAGATAGCAAAAAAACCACTTAAACCATTCAACCAAAAGTGAAGCAATACAAAAAGCAGCCAGAGTCACCGGTACACCACACGAGATTCACCCTTCCCCCTTTTTACTTTCATCAGAGGGACGACTGCAATTAAAGAGTCAGTGCAGTATTCAAACAGTTCACAAAAAGTGTTTAGAAGTTACAACAATCATAAGTTCTAACACCACACACACACACACGTCTGGGTTAGATTAGTGGGCTTCTGGGTTGTACTTTAAGATTGGCAAACAGATCCAGCAACTCCTCCTGCATCGCCGACACGGCCGTCTCGAGTCCAGCGAGTCGATCCATCACCTTCCTATTGCTGGCCGCCTACTCTCCCGCTAAGAAAATTAGTCGATCCATCTTTTCTTCAAGTCGAAGGAGTCAGCCCTGATCAGCAGACGATTGGGTTGGGGCGACTTGAGGAATGGCCATGGAAGGCTGTGGTGGCAGCGGTTGAGTCTTGTCGATGAAGGTGAGTTTATTGAAGTACTTCAATTGATGGTGTTGACCTCCTCAACAGACTCTGCCTGCGACTTCTATAGCGGAACCTGAAAAAACTTAAAACCCTTGGGAGCCAGAAAGTGTATCCTAGAGAGTGTCGTGAGGTGTCGACCGAGTGGGCCATGTGTTTGAGCATTATTTAGGCGAGGTTCAAGGGATGGCATGGAGGATGCAGTACATATTGAAATATCCCTAACATTAATTACCTTAACTCATAATGAATAATTAAATAAAAGTAATTAATGAGAGGTTGAGGAATTTAATATCCTTAAATAATTAAAGGGAATAATATAATATATAAATAAACCCTAAGAAGTCATTAGAAAATATTAACGAACCTTAAAACGATGTTGAAGAGGTTTTAGGAAAGAAATATAAATGAAAATAAAATTTATTGTTTACATTGGATAACGTGTCACTATATTTAAGGAGTGAAAGAGAGGTATCAAACACCTCATAAGATATTTTGGGTAATTTAGAAGCATTGAAAGATTGGTTAAATAGTCGGAATAAAAGACGTCGCGTTTTCGCCTAAAATGGTGAAACAAACCAATTATAAATTAAATATAGATTAATAGAATTTATAAATAACAATAATAATAATAATTTGATAGTGTAAATTTGGAGTCACAAAAATGCTCACCTCGTTAAATGGGACAACGAGTCAAAAAACGGGCAATAAACGAGCTAATAAAATGACATTATGTGTATAACAAAAAAATGGGCCAACCAGCCAAAAGACTGGACTGGCAAAATTTTCCTAACTCATGGTAGTTTACCGGCTCAGCCCATCTCCCTCCACACATGGGCATTACTTGCCCAACTCCCAAACTATCCAAAACCTCCATCCTCTTCACTTACGGTTATTTGCAACCCTAACTGGAACAAGAGCAGTATACTGGCTCTGTATTTCTTTCTCGCCGCCCCCTCCCTCTCTCGGTCTTTCTCTCCTTGCTTGCAACCCTAACTGATAGCGAGGAACATACATGTCGCTATTCCCATCTCTCTCTCGATTCTCTCTTTCTCTTAATCTGGAAAAACTCTAAACAGACGAACAACTCTGGTGCCTCTCTTCTTTCTCGCTGGCTGACAAGGAACATGGGTCTCCAAGTTCAAATCCGCAGCCCCTCCTCATTTCGAACTAGTAACAACGCTGCTGGTGGCCTGACTAGAACAAGGAACTGAAATACCCCAAACTTAAATATGGTGATTAAATCATTCAAATATGGTATTTAAGGGCCTAATAGTGCCTAAGTAATTTTGGTAAAGGAAATAAATCCAAAAGAAATGAGAAAATGTTTAAAAAGTGAAAACGCTAAAATGAGTGTTATGTGACCGTAGGAGGAATACGACCTCTACAAAGGTCTTAGATGAATTCGTAAGGCTAAGTTAGGCCTAATTAATATACGGGAACAATTCCGAAGGAAAACGCAAATAAAGCTTTAGCGCAAGTTTTTCGAGGAAACCCGAAAATGTGAATCAAAGTGGTCAAATGAACCCGTAAAAATTTATAGTTCATCAAAAATAACTATAAATAAAACATTAATGGAAGCTTAAGAACCACTTAAAATTAAAGAAACGAGAAAATGAAAAAGAAAACGGGCCAGGTTAGGGAATAGTGAATAGGGTAAACTAAATTAAGGAGGTTTCTTGTAAAAGACGAAAAACGCTCCAGCTTTTTTGTATATGTGGGGGCCAAGTTTTTAAAAGTACACACACACACACAACACCACACACACACACAACACACACACACACACACACACACACACACACACACACACACACACACACACACACCACACACACACACACACACACAACACACACACACACACACACACACACACACACACACACACACACACACACACACACACACACACACACACCACGACACACCACACACACACACACACACACACACACACACACACACACACGACACACACACACACCACACGCACGCACACGCACACCACACACACACACACACACACAAATACAAACACCACACACACACACACCACAACACACAAACACACACACACACACAAACACACAAACACAAACACACACACACACCACACACACACACACACACACACACACACACACACACACCCACACAAACACACACACACACACACACACACACAAACACACACACACACACACACACACACACACACACACACACACAACACACCACACACACACACACACACACACACACACACACACACACACACACACCACACACACACACACACACCACCCACACACACACACACACACACACACACACACACACCACACACAACACACACACTCACACACACACTCACATACACGCTAGGCTAGCTAATTAAATAAGAAGTCCAAAAAGTAAAAGAGGACAAAAGTGAAAAAGTAACTCCCTTCTCTCTCACCTCTCATTTCTATACTCTCTCTCCTATTCTCCTTCTTCCTTCACGTGAGAACCCCCTCCTTCCTTCCTCTCTCAGCCGATTTTGAAGCTCCCAAAATAGCTTCAATGGCTTCTCATCTTCTTCTCCATGCTCAAGCCTTCAAAAATTCATGCCAAACTACCTCACATAATTACTGGTAGAGGAGGATTAATGGGGTGTTGTTTTCTCTACATGAATGGTGACCAACCCATGCTGTTTCCACACTTGAAACTGCTACGTGACTGAAGTCTTGCAAGGAAGGAAAGAACAGATCCAAGAGGTAATAATACCCCTCTGTATACTCCATAGCAATGCGTGAGTTGGAGTAAAAAAAAAAGAAGCTGTAAACTAACATATCAAAAAAAATCTATACAGCATCGAGGATGATAAGGCTTGGAAAGAGTTACTGGTGCCTTAAAACAGGTAAGAGAACACCTAAACCACACTTAATATACTCATATACACGTTGTAGAAGTTACTGCCAAAGAAAAAAACTGTAAATGCTATGGTGGATACAAACTGTAAACTTGTATAGGATAATGGGTGTGATAATTTTAGGAGATATGTGAGGGAAAACCCTTTCACGAGAAACAAGAAAAACGGATGTAAGTTAGGGAGATTGAACGTGAAATATGGAAATCTTAGGAAAATGGTGATGCAAAAGAATTTTGTTACCGAGAGCAGGAGTGTTATTTAATTAGTGCTATGAAAAAAAAAACACAATATCTAAGCGATACCTTAATCCTTGGAATTACTGAAATGAGTGGAGATTATTACCATGTGTAAAATATGTATATGTTGGTGTGATTTTGAACGTAAAACAAGGATTGGAAATTGGCTGGAATGTTAGCTAAACAATTATAACTCACCGTAATCAAATTATGCTATGAAATATAGAAAAAAATGACAAAAAAAAACAGCTAAGAATAAACTGGAACAACCGTAGGGATTTTCAGTGAATTTTAGGAACATTTCGATAATATATTGAAGTTAAATGTAAGCTATGTTTAAGGCCAATTCTTAGGACATTGGATATTATTTTTTTGAAACTTTAAATTGTAATTAATGATTTTGGGGTGAGAAAAACATTTATGTAGATTTCTAATGTTAAACAAAATTATATTAGACAAAATCGCCTATGAAAATCTTAAGGAAAATACTAGTGAGAATTATTAAGTCATACCAAGATTTAAGTAAGTTATAGAACCTATAAATTTAAAAAGAACAAGGAGTTTTGATGGGGTGAAAACCGCAAACTAAAAGAATTATTGGGGTACAAATAAATTAAAAGTGTGGGAAATTTTATTGGAATCTTAAGAACAGAAATTATGAGGTTACAAAGGAAAAGGAGGTTAAATGCAAAAAATAGGGGATTGAATGGGTCTTTTCGTAAATAATATAAATGTGGAAAACAAGGGAAAGTCAATAGCCAATCTTGACTATAATAGAGGTTTGATTAATTTAGGAAATTTAATTTAATTAATTTAACGATTTAATGAACATTAGGTTAAAAATAGAAAATTGTAAAACTATTGGGGAATTAGTGTAAATTTCAGAAACTGTAGGACTGTATGAAAATTCGGAAGAATCTGGGTAGAAATTGAGATTTAGCTAATTGATATGTATAATCTAAGTTTAAAATGTTAAATTGTAAGAATAATACAAAAAAGATGGGTAAGTGACAAATAAAAAGGGAACTATGGGTTAGTAGAGTGAAATCCAAAATTATATATGCATATGTAGGGTGTCGATGCGTGAGGTAATACATACCTATATATATATACGTAACTGTGTCGTAGATAAAAAAAAGAGATGGGAGAAGAATGTAATTTCTAAAACTATAAGGGTTGTTGAGAATTTCGGAAATGTATGCCGAAAATAAAATGAGGTTACAACAGTATAAACAATATCAAGTTAGAGTATTAAGAGTTATATCATGGTGAAATATTTATAGTGTAAGCATCCCTAGCAAACGTTCACATAAAACAATGAACTGGTCCATTATGGGAAACGTTACAATTCTTATAACATGACTGTTAAAGAAAAAGGGAGCACATTGAATGACTGACAACCTTGTACGATGTTATACGGTTGGAAGTAAATAACGACACGTGATTAAAATAATTATAGCAGTAACAGTATATGCAACGCATGCATACGAAATTCATAATTATGCACCCACGTGGTGACGGGAGTGTAAACGGTAAACATAACCAAACCTCGAGCAAACGTACCAAAAAAAATGTATACATTTGCGTAAATGACCCTGTAATATGTAAGCTATCAAGGAACTAATTTTCAATGGAAACACGTTGTCGAACTACCGAATTGCGCGTACTCGTAATTGGTAACATACAATAATATCTAAAATCCCAAGAGTAACAAAATAATAATAATAATAATAATAATAATAAAATAATAATAATAATAATAACAATAATAAAATAAGGTCGAACGAATAACCGACTAAGGATTTATTTCGGGGTAGAGGTTGGAACTTATTTTAATACGATGAGGTAGGTCCAAGGTGTGGACACTAATGTTAGATTACATTTCCAGTAAACCGAGTGGCGGGTGTTGAATTTCGGAGGAGTAGAGGGTGAGCGTGGTCCCGCACGCTAGCATTACATCGGTGCAAGGTACGTTCTATATCGTCCGAGTGTTCCTGAGGGCTTGCTCGGGTTCTGTGGTATGGGTGTATGCATGACAAGAGTGATATGTTTGCTATGTGTTGTGGTTGTGGATTTAAATGTTTATTGTTTCGCAATCTTATTGTACGCAACGGATTACAATCTGGAAATATATATGAAAACTCGGATCGGATTATGGATGATAATATGGAAATGAAAAAAAAAACTTTGATCTTATTATATAAACTTGCGGATGAACGCAGCCTAGGCGACGTCTAGGCGAAAGTTAACGACCTTAAGGTCCTTGCATAGAGAATACACTCTACATAACCTAAGCATAAATCTTAGGTAAAGGTCACAGACCGAATTACATGGTAGAATTAAGTAAACAATTAAGATAAGGAAAAAGCCAGGGTAGTCACGGACTACATGGTTGCGCATGGGTGATCACCAAAGAGAGTGAACGACCGGATAGGGTTCTCTCGCTATGGAAACTCCAACAAGCTGGATATGATCATTGGTCAGAGGGCACTGCTGTTGGTGCAATGGCTCCGGTCGTCAGGCCTCTGCGGACTCCTGACAAACCGCACTGTTAAAGTGCATAAGAGCGACTGCTCCTAAAGAGGAAGTTTATATGGGTTGTCCTAACATGACGCCCACCTTAATTGAACAAATTAAGTAAAAGTTACGAAATGACTCAAGGAAATATTCTTAGCCCTGAACAACGAAACAAGAAGGCCTCAAGGCCGCATTACAAGATTGTTCAAGAGAGTGTAACTCTCGCACCATTAATTGATGTTGTGTATTACTTGCTTATTGCTTGTTGTGGATTGTTATGGTGATTGTATGAATTTATTGTATGAAATTATATGTGTGATGATTATTGTTGTTATACTGCTACTGTAAATGAAAATGGTATAGCATGAAATTGGAACACATGTTAACAATTGGGCTAAATAACTTGAGTACTCTTAGGGTTCATGAAGGTTATATAGTTCGTGCTCAGCGTTGGCTGAGCCATTACGGCCCCCACTTTCAGGATGGGAGCGGATTAAGTTCGAACGCGAGCGCGGGAGTTTGGGATAGTCGACAATCTGCCTACATGCGACACGGTTACTTACGTTTACTGTTTTACGAACATTGTGGAATTTGGATAGATAGATGGGTCACTGTTCTTTCAGAATTTATTTGGTTTGTAATTTTGGTTGTATCAAATCTCTGTCATCACAGCGGTAGTGGTTGATAATTGGTAAACGTCTACGTTACTCGCATGGGTGGTAACGGCGGGTAACACCCGGGTTATTTTGTATACGTTTTAATACAATTGCGAACCGGCTGATATTAATGTTAGGCGCGCTAGTTTAACCAAAACTTAGAGTAGGGGGGTGTTACAATAGCGGAGATCGTTGCTGCGCGCGCCGGGCACATGGGCTACCAGCCCGGCGCACCACCACCTCCACCACCACAGCCCCGGGAACCGAACTAGGTGAAGAGTCTTGCTAACCTTCGACCGCAACATTCAAGGGGGAGACTGATCCCGCCAAGCTCGAGGCATACATCTCCGAGATGGAGAATGTGTTCGATACCCTTGACGTTCCTGCTGGAGTTAAGGTGCGACTTGCTGCTTTCTACCTGAGGGGGCGGCAGGTGATTGGTGGAAACTAGTAAGGCCCGAGCACATGGCCAACCCCGACTTCGGTTGGGAGTAGTACACGGCGCGCTACTGCGAGCCAAGTACTATCCCACTCATGTCCAGACTAAGAAACGTCTTCTGTTGGATACGCGAAGAAGACCGATAAGATGACGGTGGACAAGTATTACTCGAGTTCACTGCTCAATTGCGTCTTCTGCCAAGACTTGGTTACTCAGACCCGATCCTAATAGACCGCTTCAATGGCAGGTTGAGCCATCGATTGCGATATGGCATGGGGCCGACGAGCTACACTACCTTGCAGGTAATAAGAGAGATAAAACTATTAGCAAGTAAGTGGAGTTATGTAAATGGGAACAAAATAAGAACTAATACCTTGAAAGCAGGAGTGCTATCATGCCGCTGCTAAGGTTGAGATCACCAACCAGCTAAGGGAAAGGACAATGCTGCTAAGAGAAAGTCTATTGGTAAGGGTGATGAGAACCAAGGGCAAGGCGGGTACAAGAAAGCAAAGTACCAGCCTCAGTCCCAGAAAGGTCAAAGGGGAAAGTGGAGGGTGAGAAGGCTGCTGAAGAGCCTCTGAAGCTGACGCATGTCATAGCTGCTAAGCCCCTGCGCTTGAAAGCACCAAAGGGTAAGAAAATATACCTTAATGTGAGTTAACAATATATTAGCAACCTGTTATACCCAAAATTTTAACCCCCTCGGAATGGTCTCTAAGGCATACGTTTATAAAGGGCAAAATGGTCAAAATGCACCAATGCGGGATTTTCAAAGGACATTTTCGGGATTTTCTATGACTTGTTCACTATCTCCAAACACTTCCAAAATCATAGTTATTACGAAAGGTATTTCGTGATTTTCTGATAATATTTATTCTGGAAATTCAGCTTTTAATTCATATTATAAGCTAGATTCTTTAATAATAACACATGAATAGCCTCAAAATAGAAGGTTTCCAAAATTAAAATAAAATTGTCACATGGTTAGAATGACTAGATATAGTCACAAAACTGAAATTATTTTATTTGGAACCTTATCCCAAAATTAAAAGAGAAATTCAATCATTTTGCAATTTTCTCTCTCCTCTTAGAAAATACCGAATTCAAAACAAAATGTCATGCAATTTTAATACAAGATAGAGAATTAGTTTAGAGACTAATGTCGTTGGAATTTCATTATTTCGACTTTCCAATAATAAGTTATGAATTATGGGAGATTCCAGATTGTAAGATTTTATCTAATCGGTTATTTATCGAAATAACCTGATTCCAACTCTCAAAAGGCCTTGCTCTTTCTATAAAAAGACCTTCCAAAAAGACCTAGGGCAGAGGAGAACACTCCCAAAGTCAGAATACACAGCCACAAGCCTTCTCCCCACGTTTTACAACTTCCATGCCTCAAATCAATACCGAAACACTGCCGAAATCACCCCAAAATCACAAAAAAAAAAACTCATCCTTTCTTCTCCCATTGAACTTCCAAGCACCAAAACACCAAAAATATAGAAGAAAACGAAAACCGTCCTTAAACATACAAGCAAGAAGGGGTCAGAAGCTCGGGTCGAAGTTGAACCGGATTGGCTATCAACGAAGCGTTCGAAGTTTCCCGACGTGAAGGAACAACCAAATCTCGAAGCCAAAACAGGTTAAAATTCAAATTCTTTAACTCCACTGATCTCAATACACTTCTGGTTGAAATTCCTCTTTGAATTGACTTTTCTTGGCTTCTGAATTAAGAATTGTTTGCGTTTCTGTCCACTAACTTGTTCAATAAGTTTTATCCTTAATTCATAGTCAAATTTAAAACTTTCAATCACTAACGTCTTTTACATCTTTCAGGCTATAGACCCATAAAATTTGAGCTCAAAACACGTCGGGAACCTCCCAAACGCCGCCGTCCGAGGGCGGTCCGCACCCACGGACGCTATGTCCGGGGTCCCGACGCCTTGTCCGTAAGCCCGGACGCCCCCGAACAGTGGCGGTATTTCAAAATTTTCAGAATTTAGGTTTTCTAAAATAATGTCCGGGCCCACGGACATCCTGTCCGTGACCCCGGACTTTTCAAAATGTTGTTTTTTGTTTAATTCGACTTTTATGTTCACATAGGTTAACTAGGATCCGTGGGTTCGGACATTAGGTCCGTAGCCACGGACGGAAACAAAATTTGACTTAATTCTGCCTCCGAAACCCTAGTTTAAGTTGTCTTAATTTCCACTTTAATTTTCTGTCAAAAACGTTACGTAAGAAAACAAAAAAAACAGAAGCTCGTGCACTTAGGTTAAAACGACTCGTAATAAGCCGTAATTAAACTAAGTAGAGGAAAAACGACTTCTAAGGGTAATGAAAGTAATTGAACCCTGACTAAGTCGAATATCAAGCCCCTGAGCCAGAAATCTCCTTTCCTAATTTGATATAGGTAAAAATTAGGTGGCGACTCATAATAGGTTCCAGTGAGCTAGCTTAGGTTTTAATAATTAATGTTATATGACGTAGTTATTAATCTTAGGTTATAAGTGGACCTAAAACCCGACTAGATCCTAATCAACTCTAATCCACATAGGATTGGGTTTAAAATCGAGGCTCACAGACTGGCGACTCTGCTGGGGACCACTTCTTAATTTTAACTTGTTTAATTTTAAGAAAGAGGGCTTAACTCGAAAATGTTTATTTATGGGTTTATTACTCTGTTTGTTTACTTTCGTGCGCACTTTAATTTCTTGTGCACCTTTGCATCATATAAGAGCGAGGGTCCAACCAAACCGTTTATTCCCCGGGACTCGTTTGAGGGTCCCCTGTCAGGGACTCACACCTTTTAGGTGATGTGAATAAGCGGGGGAAAAGAGGAGGGTGTCATCTAACCACACCCCCTTAATACCTGGGCCTTAGCCCCAAGCGTTTTCCTGGCAGTGCCCTTACCTAGCCCATTGTTTGGTCAGTCAAAGACCCGACCGTAGATCACACATCAGGTGAATGGGAGTGAGAAGAGGGGGGAAGCCCAAAGAGATTAGCGTGCAAGCCCTATTCTTTTGTGGTGACCTGGGCCCGCGCCCCTAGCACCTCTCCGGATCGATCCGTACCCGGTTTGACTTAAACGTCTAGTGAGGACATGTTGAATTGTGTGGGCCTTGTTGCTTGCATGATTGGCCACTACCCAGCCTAGAGATTGATAGGAACTTCTCCAAATCAACCTAGCCCACCCCGAATTGGCAGCTCTATTTGTTTGCGGTCCAGATGCCCTGTTTGGTTTAATGTGTGAGTCATTCAGGCTTCGGCCAAAAGCCTAGACTTAGGTGATTTCTCTTTTGGCCCAATTTGAATTATCAATTTAGTTCTAGGCCCACGAAACAAATCCACCTAAAGCAATCCATGAAAATCCATCAGGCCTTTCCATTTCAAGGCTCATTTTAGTCTAGGAAGACTTTTCACTCGGGCTTTGACCCAAAGTCCTAGACATGGGTATCATCTTTTAGGCCCAATCAGGATTACATGGACCAAATCCAATTCACATCAAGACCATGGTTTAGAAATCATTTTGGCCAATGCTCTTTACTTCTAGCCAAAACACATTCTGGCACAAGCGCCCAATGCTCAAAACATTCCGGCGCAAGAGCACTTTCTTCAAACATTTCATCCTAGGCGCCAGTTCACAACTCATGATCATCCTTGCCTCCCGTGTGCCTCTCTTCTAACTCATTTCGGGCCTCAGTGCCTATCCACAATCTTCAAAACATTCCAGCTCATGTGCTCTTCTTGCAGCCCAAACAAGTTTTACCTAAAACTTTCTTCACGCTCCAGAGTTATAGCTCAACCCACTTTTGTTTTCCAACCGATATAGCCCGAATCCCAAGTATGGTAGAGGGAGGAAACCCAGTCAGCATGGAGGCCCAGTTTGCAGGCTTAGAGCAAAGGTACATGGCCGCCTTTGATGCCTTGGAATAGAAACATAGGTCTACCACTAATGACATGGAAGCTAAGTATGTCACCATCATCGAAGAGCTGAAAAGAAAAAATCAATTCCCTTGAGGTTGGTCATCAGGAAAACATTTCAGGAAAGATTGCTGACTCTGGGAACGAGCGCGACTACATCGAAGTTAACTCCGTTGGGGCCCACGATGCGCAAAGATTTGTAGGGGAAGCTGCCCCGGATCACCAGCTAACTGCAGAACTCAAGAAGGCTCTGAAAAGGATCGAGCGCATGGAAAAGGCTAGCAAGCAGCTGGTTTTGATTACTCTTCTATGGCGTCATACCCCGAGGTTGATCTCCTTCCAAGTTGAAGTTACCCACACTTGCTTTATACAAGGGTTCCTCAGACCCACAGGTCCATCTGGCGATGTTCGATAGGGAAATGTCTATCCTCAGGTTGAATGACATGCAGCAAGGCCAAGGTTTTCGCCCGTTATCTCGATGAAGTACCTCAACGTTGGTACTTGACTCAGAGGATGAATACCAAAACCTATGAAGAGGTTTGTGAGGCTTTCCTGCACCATTTCGAGTATGCTAAGAATCTGATGTCACCAGGTCAGACCTCGCCAGTACTCAACAGAGAGACAGTGAATCAATGTCCGACTTCATCAAACGGTGGAGGATGAAGGCCGCTGCAATGCCTACAAAAATGGATGAGCAAGAACAGATTCGAATGATTGTGGACAATATGGAGAGGCAATACAACAATGAGCTGAGTTGCACATACTTCCCTAATTTCGACATGCTGATGGGACAGGTAAGAGTCATGGAAGAAAAGATTCACAAAGGTGAGCTGAAGCTGGGACAACCCAAAGCCCAGGGTGTGGGTATTGAAACCTTTAATTCAGGACCCGCCAAAGCAGCTTGAGTTTCATACCAAGTGAGCACCATACAGAAACCCAGTGCATCAAAGCAGAGCATCAAGGCCTCACCCCAATCCAGGAGGTTCTCTGCACCGAGACAGTTTACCGACATTGGCCGACCTCTCAGTCAAGCACTCGTGAAGCTACAAGAGCTAGACTTACTACAGCCTCTCACACCTAGTCTTGGGATCACCCAAGCCGGGGAACATCTCCATCAGTTCTGCCAGTTTCATCAATTACCAGGACACAATACTGACGATTGTAGAGCTTTGAAGCATAAGATTGAGGACTTTATCGAGCAAGGGCTCCAGTTTGTCGAGTAGGCTAGAGTCTAGTTGCATGTTGCTTTCTTAATTTTTTCTTTTCAATTTTGTAAGGAGTTTATGATATTTCCATCTTTAATGAGGTTTAGATGTTCGAATTTCAGTCTTTTGTCTTTTCGATTTACAATCTCAAGAAAATAAAAAAAAATGTTCGTTCATTTTGCACCTTCAACCAAATCATCTTCAAAACTAATTTTTATGAAGGGTTGTTTTCTCGCAATTGAATGACTTGTCTTTTTTTTCTAAAAGGATGAACATGCCCAACCAAATGCAACAGCTCACCCCCAAAAGCACTCAAACCAACCACATAATGGTTCAAAGTCTACATTTGTCAAATTGTTGTTATAAACCCTGGTTTAATACTGGGGCAATCTGGGTTTAAGTTCGTCATCTTTCACCTTTCGTTTAAATGTGTGAACAAATCTCAGAGTGAGAATTCACGAGAGTGTCTTGAGCGGAAAACCATGAGTGAACGAGCGTGTCATTTTTACATGACTCGGTGAGACCACATTCAAGGTGAGGTAAACGGTATAACTCCGACCGAAGGAGATAATTTGTAAATTTACTCTTTAGACCTGCGAAAAGTAAAAAAAGAACGGATACACAACTATCAGGAATGACGAAGCACCTAGGTACAGCACCACATAGCCAAAAGCTTGTAAACCCTATCATTAAACCCTAGGCACCCCGTTGAGCCGTTCGTATATCCCTTTTCGATATTATGAGCTTCACAAAATAACCCAGCCAATGATGAATGTCCGACCCGGTGCCAAAGGAAGCGAGGAGCCCGACTCTCATTTAACATTCTCATCAGTCCAAAGAAGCAATGCCGCTATCAGCATGACGAAGCGATCCGCAAATGGTCCCAAAGGGACACAGGATCAAAAGAGCCCACATCAAAACAGCTCTCGAAGCCCAAAACTGGGGAACACAAGAACCCCGAAGCTAAAGCCAAGAAAGGATAAAACAAAAGGCAAAACCCTAAGTGCCTCGAAGAAATCCAAATCATGAAAAGAGAAATGGTGTAAAGGACAACTTCAAAAGTCCAGATCCAGAAGCTCAAAAGCAATGAACACGAAGCAGCTAGATGACTTCAAGACAAGATGATTCCGAGAGAAGCGCAATATGCAACTTTGGTCACCCTTATAGCTCCACATACCTCAAATATTCCTCCATGGTCCCGTTGTCTTTCATCACACCCATTGCCACGTTATAAGCTATAAAGACTTCCGACTTGGTAATTGTGTATCTAATCACGTGAAAGTAGTAACAGATCGAATGCGTAAATTCATCAAATATCAAATTCAATGGTCTAGAAGTTGTGACCGTAAGCGAGAAATGAGTGCAAACACCAAACACGACAAGTGTAGGTTAGGAAGCACCAAATCAAAACATAAACCTTGACCCTGTGAGGATGAGACTCGTTCGCGTGTTTAATCAAAGAAAATACTGGGGGCAATTGATCGTTCCGATCGATGGCCATGATGTAACACCCTACAACGTTTACTTCACAACTAATTGAATCGCAGCGGAAATAAAGAACTAGACATTAACTAAACGCTTTGGTGCTACAACGCCGTCAACACACCCACGTGGTTAACAAGGAAGAATAATACAGTGTACCGGTCTGATGATCAGACTCCCGAGCACAGAACTAAAACCATAAATACATCATATACAATACCAAGTATTTAATACATTCCTTCATGTAAACTGCCAATATACCGCCACAGTAGTATCAACGGAATCAAAATACAATGCCACGGGAGCAAAGGCGCATCCCGGGCTCAACATCCAAAATAACCAAAGTACATCTGCAGCCTAGAATCTAGAGCCACTCTGCTTCCTCGATCCTCATCCTGCAGTTAAAATATGGAGCCCCCGAGGGGTCAGCAACCCTTGGCTGGTATGGTTAACGCGCAGCCCATCGGCTACCGGGATACGCGCAACTAATTGTCATGAACATGGCATTCATTTTAACATAACATAACATAACATGTGGCATAGCATTATTATTGCATAGCACAACATCACATACACAGTGGATACTCTTCCACAATAACAAACCAAGAAGGTTAAACAAACATAAGAGCCTAGAGAATGGTTCACTATCATGTTAAGCTCGTTACACACACTCATTACCGTTCTGTTATTCGAACGAGTAACTTAAGTCACAGATGGTTCGGATATAGTGACCCGAACACACCACACAAAACACATGTTCCCACTAAACCGATCATAACTCAGAATAGGTAGCTTTGGAGGAAGCTAGCGGGAGATCGAACGCCAAATTAAGGAGAACAATCTTAACAAAATAAGAGTCGAATCTGATTCAGATATCTACTCTTAAACTTACATGCATGGCCGGACAACCGGATTCCTCACTTCCCAGTTAGCACTTGTTAGAAGTTCAACGGTGGAACTTAACAAGCAATTCACCAACAAGTGGTAAGTCATGTTTGACACACACAAGGGAAATGAGTCACATCATAACATCACAATAATAATAACAACTGTAAACTCATTACATGATTAAGTCTTATAACGTCATAAACACACAGAAAACAAACAAACACACAAGCCGGTGTAAAACGGTAGGCAACAGAATGCGAGAAAACCATTACCTTGGTCCTTGCTTCGATTGATTTCCACCGTAGGTCACTCTATACATTTTAAGAATGTCGGTTAATTACTTACTTAACTTCAAATTTACTAAGTGTTTCACATGATTTTACGAACTGTTTTAATGTCTAAACTTGTACTTGATTACCTACATTATACCCCTAGGGTTTATTACTTAAGCCATACTTTATGTTTTTTTTTTTTACAAGTTTAGGTTCGACCGACCTTACACAAGGTCAGTCCATTCCAGAACATATTACATCAAAATTTTTCTACTCGACCGACCTTGTAAGTTCGGTCACACGTTCGGTCAATTCCCGAGAGTTTCTTCCCTTTGAAAATCAGGCCCGACCGATCTTGGCAAGTCCGGTCGCAAGATCGGTCGATTCCCGAGACTTACTCACGTACAAAATCCATGCCCCGACCGACCTTGCAAGTCCGGTCCCAAGGTCGGTCCATTCCAGAAACCATTTCTCGCAGGGTAAACTGGGCTCGACCGATCTTGGCAAGTTGTTCTCGGCGCAAGATCGGTCTGCCCAGACCCTTATTTTCATTGCCCATTTAACTCCAAACTTCACCTCATATATCTCTAGTATATCCTAACCTCATTTGGGCACTTCACAAACACACCTTAAGACCTCCTTAAAACTCCTTAATTCATTCACTAAAATCCTCCACTAGCATTTACACAAATTCTTATAAAAAGGTTTACACTTTACAATGTTTTTCACTGAGTTTCTATGTGGTATTTCATACCTATGATAACCACTATGCCAATAATGTTTCCTCACCACACTACAAATCCATCTCCCAAGCATCTCTCCTTCTAAACAAACTCCTTGAACACCTTTACAAGTTTTTATAGCTTCCCATGCAACAAATCACTTCATCCCTTTTTCACCAACAATACACAAGTCCTAAATACAATCTCACCATGATCTTGAAATGTCCAAAAACATTCTTTTGCATTCTAAATCCTCTAGAACATTGCTTAAGCCCTTTTTACATCTTTAAACCCCTTAATGCATGTTTCTTTCACTAGGAAAGCACTTATCCATCTAAACATTTCCTAACTTACCAAAACTCACTTAAAACCCTAGAACTTCTTGTTTTTTACCTAAATTTTGACATGAACTCCCCTAGAACATTACTAAACCAAAACATAGTGTTTTCACCATTAACAACCAAGAGCACTAAAATCCATCAAACACATTCTTATACACAAAACTTCACTCATTTAGCACACTACATCACATATAGTGGTTATATTTAAATTGCATGGCACTTAGGCCCTTAAATAACATGGCTCTTAGGCGCTTAAGATGCATAAATCATAAAAACTGAATTTCCCACATTATATTTGCCTTTGACTGCAAATACACTCAAGAACCACATATGCCTTTTAAAGCCTTGAGAACATTTTACTAAGTCATTCACCATTGGCTCCTTAGATCATTAATACAAGCAATATAAGCTCATTTCTCCTAAGACTTAAACCACATTAGGTTAGTACATTTACTCTTTTCCTCACAACTTCTTTCTTGTTTCCTTGATTAAAATCTCGGTAATGTTTGGTTTTTGCTTGTCAACTTCTAAACAATATACAAACAATATAATGAGTATTTCAAGCTTTAAGCTTCATCCAATGTAAACCCTGTAGGTTTTTGTACATTGTTTTAAAACACCAAGTTAAGATAATTGTTTTACCTTAGAACTTGAAGAGAGTTTGAATATATATCAAGAGAGGACTCCACCTAGTCCATGAAAGGTTGAAATGAAGCTAGAACAGGCAAGGTAAGGGCACCATTAGTGGTGATTTTTGGACAACATAATAACATGAAGGAAGTGTTATTTTCTTTGAGTTTCCTTACCTAGAAGCAAAGGAGAACAAAATATGTGAAAAGATGAGCTCAGCTCCTCCCATGGAGATTCTTCTTGGCACAAAAATGGAGCTCTTGAGATTTTGAAAGGATAGAATTGAAGAGCTTGATGAGAGGAAGAGAATGATGGTCTTAGAATTTAATTTGGCAAAATAGCTAGGAGTTACAAGTGGTCAAGATGGAAAATGATGGTGGTGTTGGTGTTGCTGGCAAACCGTGAATGAGGCAAGAAGAAGATAGAAGAGAGGTTGAAGACGACGTGTGAAGTGAGAGAAATGAGAGAATGAAGATTGGTTTTACTTTTGAGAAGATATTTATACCTTAAAGTAAATAGTAACAATTAGTCATCACTTATTACTTAATAAGCTTACATGTGTGGTGACTCATTACTACAAAAACCGGCCTCCTTATGGTACTAGGGTATTTAGGGTATGTGTTTATCCTTATTTCTTTCACTTCTTCAATTTAAATACTAACTCTGTTACTAACAACAATAGTAAAAACTAGCTTTTTTAGTTACTATTCACTAAAACAAGGGCACATAGGTGTGAAATTTTTGATTCCCATTGATATAGACTTCCAAATGTGATACTATATAGTACACATGTTAATTAAAGAGTAATGATGGACATTTAGCCATTCAAAACTCATTTACAAGACAATCCTTTTCAAAAATGTGCTTTAAGACCTCTTAAAGCACATTTTGTGTTTTAACTTGTTTTCAAGCTTGGTGTTTCTTTGGTATTGGTTTATATGTCATTAGTATATAAATAAGATCTTGGTAAGCTATTAGGTCTTACCCAAGCTATCCTAAGCTTAGAACACATTTTAGCCCTAATTGACTTTAAGGCATTTATATATGTTTTCTATGGTTTAAATTGTTTACTAATGTTTTCTAAGACTCTTTTTAGTCGTAATATACCACATTTTAAATGTTTAAACAACATACTAAGGTTGGGGTATTTCATATGAACTCTAGCTCAGATTGTCCTAAAGAAAATACTGGGAGCAATGTTGGTTCCAACAATTGCCTCATGCCAACACCAATGGGAACCCAAAGCTTGAGCACCACATCCCACCACGGCACACATAAGCCCTTACCTCCACACATACACACTCAGGCCCGTCAGCCTTACCACCACAAAAACATCAGGCGGTCATAACCTCACCACCATCCAAAATCACAACCCAATCCAAGGATTATCATAAATCATGAACACCACCAAAATCCTATTAGCACCACAACAAGCACCACACACTTCCACCAACGACATGTTCATTCTCTAAGAAACGAATTGTAGATATGAAATTTTAAGTCAGGAAATGACATTTCACTTGCCTTCATTAGAGTTTTTCTCAAACATGCCATGTTTGGCACATTCTTCAACCGTTCCTGTTTGGACGACAGCTTCACAAACAACACAGTTTAGTTGCATTTACAACTTTTGCATAACACCTCAACATTGCCATGTTGTGGCACTTTCATAATCAACTTTCATCATGATAATTGCATAAATTTACCTTGCATCTATTCATACGATATTTCTCGTCTCAAATTAGAGATACAGATTCTCACCACGAAGATACAGATTCTTCAGAGATTTACAGATTCTCAGCGAAGATACAGATTCTTCAGAAGATACAGGATTCTTAGCCAAAAGTACAGATTCTTCAGAGATACAGATTCTCAGCCAAAGATACAGATTCGTCAGAGATACAGATTCTCAGCCAAAGATACAGATTCTTCAGAGATACAAATTCTCAGCCGAGGATACAGAGGATCAGATTCTCAGCCAAGATACAGATTCTCAGCCGAAGATACAGATTCTTCAGAGATACAGATTCTCATCCATAGATATAGATTCTTCAGAGATACAGATTCTCACACGTAGATCAGATAAGATTCTCACCACGAAGATGCAGCTTCTTTACAGATACAACTTCTCACCTGAGTAGAAGAACTCACCCTCAAGCTCGTCATAAGTCTACCCACTCCTTAGCACCTGCCACGTTTGGCACTCTCAGTCCTTACCTTTTACACACTCACTTCGGAATAGGTTCTGGTCCCTAGATGCACCTAGGTCATATAATTCATCATCACATTAAGATTATTTCACTCATTATAGGTGTCAACGACTTAGAATCGCTTGACATTACTTCAGTATAGGTAGTCGGCGCCTTAGAATAGTCTAACATTACTTCATTAGGTGATCGACGCCCTTAGATCGCTCTACATCCTTCCACTTTACTCATAGGTAGTCAGCGCCTTAGAACAGCTCGACACAAAACAGTCGAATTTCATTGACTTGTGGGGTCTTTTAAGATCAAAAATTTTGGGGTACCACTCAAGCATCAACTAGCCTTCTCACTTCATTACAAAGCCTAGTTGACGTGTGGGGAATCTGTTATACCCAAAATTTTAACCCCCTCAGAATGGTCTCTAAGGCATACGTGTTTATAAAGGGTAAAATGGTCAAAATGCACCAATGCGGGATTTTCCAAGGACATTTTCGGGATTTTCTATGATTGTTAGCTATCTCCAAACACTTCCAAAATCATAGTTTTATGAAGGATTTCGTGATTTTCTGATAATATTTATTCTGGAAATTCAGCTTAATTCAATTATAAGCTAATTTATTTAATAATAACACATGAAATAGCCCCAAAATAGAAGGTTTCCAAAATTAAAATAAAATTGTCACATGGTTAGAATGACTACATACAGTCACAAACCTGAAATTATTTATTTGGAACCTTATCCCAAAATTTAAAAGAGAAATTCAATCATTTTGCAATTTTCTCTCTCTCTAGAAACCACCGAATTTAAAACGAAATGTCATACAATTTAATACAATAGTAGAGGATTAGTTTTAGAGACTAATGCCGTTGGAATTTCATTATTTCGACTTTCCAATAATAAGTTATGAATTATGGGAGATTCCGGATTGTAAGATTTTTATCTAATCGGTTATTTATCAAAATAACCTGATTCCAACTCTCAAAATTCCTAAAACGCGTCTTTTATCATTGGTTAAAATTTCAGAATTTTTATCGTTTGTATCCTATTTTAAAAAATCATATTCTCCTAGAGCACAAAATCAGGATTTTAGATAAAAATTTTGTTCTATCAACATGGCCTTGCTCTCTTTCTATAAAAAGACCTTCCAAAAATGACCTAGGGCAAAGGAGAACACTCCCAAAGTCAGAAAACACAGCCACAAGCCTTCTCCCCACGTTTTTTACACTTCCAAGCCTCAAATCATACGAAACATTGCGAAATCACCCCGAAATCACAAAAAAAACTCATCCTTTCTTCTCCAATTGAACTTCCAAGCACCAAAACACCAAAAATACAGAAGAAAACCGTCCATAAACATACAAGCAAGAAGGGGTCAGAAGCTCGGGTCGAAGTTGAATCAGATTGGCTATCAACGAAGCGTTCGAAGTTTCCCGACATGAAGGAACAACCAAATCTCGAAGCCAAAACAGGTTAAAATTCAAATTCTTTAACTCCACTGATCTCAATACACTTCTGGTTGAAATTCCTCTTCGAATTGACTTTTCTTGGCTTCTGAATTAAGATTTGTTTACGTTTCTGTCCACTAACTTGTTCAATAAGTTTTGTCCTTAATTCGTAGTCAAATTTAAAACTTTCAATCACTAACGTCTTTTACATCTTTCAGGCTACACACCCATAAAATTTGAGCTCAAAACACCGTGGTAACCTCCCAAACGCCGCCGTCCGAGGGCGGTCCACACCCACGGACGCTATGTCCGGGGTCCCGGACGCCTTGTCTGTAAGCCCGGACGCCCCCGACGGTGGCGGTATTTCAAAATTTTCAAAATTTAGGTTTTCTAAAATAATATTTGGGCCCACGGACATCCTGTCCGTGGCCCCGGACTTTTCAAATTGTGTTTTCTCTGTTTAATTCGACTTTTATGTTCACATAGGTTAACTAGGGTTCGTGGGTTCGGACATTAGGTCCGTAGCCACGGAAGGAAACAAAATTTGACTTAATTCTGCCTCCGAAACCCTAGTTTAAGTTGTCTTAATTTCCACTTTAATTTTTTGTCAAAAAATGTTAAAAAACACACAAAAATAGAAGCTCGCGCACTTAGGTTAAAATGACTCGTAATAAGCCGTAATTAAACTAAGTAGAGGAAAAATGACTTCTAAGGGTAATGAAAGTAATTGAACCCTGACTAAGGCGAATATCAAGCCCCTGAACCCGAACTCTCCTTTCCTAATTTGATATAGGTAAAAATTAGGTGGCGACTCATAATAGGTTCCAGTGAGCTAGCTTAGGTTTTAATAATTAATGTTATATGACATAGTTATTAATCTTAGGTTATAAGTGGACCTAAAACCTGACTAGATCCTAATCAACTCTAATCCACATAGGATTGGGTTTAAAATCGAGGCTCACACAACCATCGAGATCCAATCACTAATAATGTGAACAATCAGGGTCTGAGTCTGGGAAAGGAGCCGGTGGTGGATACCAACGCCGCTATATCTGCTCATGGTGCCACAAGGACCACCCCGGACTTGACTGCAAGGGCAACAAGGTGGAATGCAACTTATGTAGAGTGCTCAGACACCGAGCCTACGAGTGCTTCCGAAACCCCGAGAGCAGAGCCTTTAGGCCCGAGTGAAAGGGCAAGGGTAAGACTGATCAGGGCGTTGGATCCGACGGTCACAAGGCGACACAGCCTGCAGCCAACAAAGGACCCCAGGTGACCCAGAAGACCGGGCCTACTCTCTATATGGTGGACCGGGAGGATGAGGCTGAACCCTCATCAAGACCAGGTACCGCTATAACCCATTAAGTGATTAAATTGCCAGCTTATAACATTTCATGCATGCTTAAGTGAATGAATGAGTTAGATAAAATTTAGTACATGGTTAGAACTTAAGTAAGATGTTACTTACCATTACCTTAGGAAACTTTAATATTTGCTATCCAATACCTACAACGCATAACTCGGAAGAGACCGACATCGAAACCCGAGAGATCACACTAAATCAATGTCAGGTTATCCGCTCAGGTATGATTTTATTAAGGGGATACTTGACACCTGAAGCGCAAATAGCCATCATCAGGAGATGCAGTCAGTTAGGAGTGGAACCGGGAGGTTTTTATACACCGGAGAACCCAGGGCGAGCTAAGATGAAGTTAAGAATGATGAGCTTAGGCAAGGATTGGAATCCGTATGCCAAGACATACCAAACCACGAGAGCACAAGATGGAGTCTCACCACCGGAAATACCCGAAGAGTTTCACCCGGTTGTTATGCAAGCCGTGGAGATCGCACGACAACTTGAAGCTGATCCGATCCCAAACATACAAGTAGACCTATGCATTGCAACTTCTACGAAAAAGAAGGACGACTTGGACTACACCAAGATAAGGACGAGATAGCGGAGTCTCTCGAAAGAGGGATACCCGTAGTGTCTTGGTCCATTGGAGATGACGCTGAATTCCTAAATGACGAGCAGAAGCGTGTGGACCGTGCCAGGAAGTTAATACTTAAATCTGGAGATGTGTTAATCATGGGTGGAGAATCAAGAATGTTATACCATGAGATTAAGAAGATCTAGATGAACACAACACCGTCAGCAGTAATCAATGTGACGCATATGAAACCAGTACTGTTAAACCTAACCTTTAGAAAGAACTTGCCATATAATACTTTAAGTATGATATAAGAGAGGTAGATAAGAAAGAAGCACATGATGTAAAAAGGATGGTTATTAATAAAATAATAGTATTGTTCATATTATTTGTTATGACTCATGTGATACCATCAATACTCATGAAAGCTTGTGAAATACATTAGGTCATGGACTAAGTACGTAAGATGCGCTGAGCATTCTTACAGAGGCACAGGCCGGCGAAAGTGGCACTATCCTCACCGGCACCTTTCCGATTAATGGCGTTGATGCATCAGTTCTCTTTGACTCAGGGGCCTCGCATACCTTCACCTAGTCATCATGTATGAGGAGGTTGGGGCTAGACGCTGACGAGCTACAAGACTTCACGGTTACGCTCCCGTCAAGGGTGAAGACTTTCTAGTCACCTTCATTGAGCTCAGAGATCTGGGGTTTGATGTGATTTTCAGGATGACTAGTTGGAGCGGCACAAGGGTTGTATCCTCTACGCCGAGCATCGACTGCTACTCAGGAGTCCGTCTAGGTTACAATATCGCACCGCCAGAGGCCTAGAGAACCTTCGACCAAGATCATCTCCGCCATGGCAATGTATAGAGAACTGAGGAGGAAGGAGGAAGTATATTTTTGCTATGTCCAGGAGATAGATAGGGACCTCGAGTTCGACCCTGACTTACCGGTAGTGTCAGAGTTCCCCGATCTCTTTCCTCGGGAACTGTCCGGCATGCCACCCACTCGGGAGGTAGAGTTCACCATTGAGCTGCTACCTGGAACAGGACCAATAGCTAAGGCACTGTGAGCCTCGATTTTTAAACCCTACCCTATGTTGATTAAGTTGATTAGGATCTAGTCGGGTTTTAGGTCCACTTATAACCTAAGATTAATAACTATGTCATATAACATTAATTATCAAAACCTAAGCTAGCTCACGGGAACCTATTATGAGTTGCCACCTAATTTTTACCTAGATCAAATTAAGAAAGGAGAGTTCGGGTTCGGGGGCTTGGTATATGACTTATTTAGGGTTCAATTAATTTCATTATCCCTAGGAGTCGTTTTTCCTCTACTTAGTTTAATTACAGCTTATTACGAGTCGTTTTAACCTAAGGGCGCGCTTCTGATTTTTTGTATTTTTAATATTTTTTGACAGAAAATTAAACTAGAAACTAAAAATATTGAAACTAGGGTTTCAGAGGCAAAATTAGGTCAAATTTTATTTACGTCCGTAGCCACGGACCCCGGTTAACCTAGTTATACAGAAAAGTTGAATTTAAGAGAAAACGAAATTTCGAAAAGTCCGGGGCCACGAACATGCTGTCCGTGGGCCCAGACGTTATTTAGAAAACCTAAATTTTGAAATTTTAAAAAATTCCGCCGCCGTTCGTGGGTGTCCGTGGCCACGGACAACCCGTCCGTGGTCCCGGACCATAGGTCCGAAGTCATGGACCACCCACGGACAGGGGTTTTCTGGTGGTTCCCGACGGTGTTTTCGACTAAAATTTTATGGGTATGTAGCTTGAAGGATTATAAGCACGTTAGTAATTGAAAGAATTAAATTTGAAGTCAAAATTAATACGAAACTTAGCAAACAAGTAACAAGGCACTAACTAAAACAATTCGTAATACAGAGGCCGAAAGGAGTTGGTCTGAACCCAAATTTTGAGGCAAGACTAATAAGGTCGTAGGGAGTTAGGAAAGTGGAATTTCTACCTGTTTTACCTTTGGGTTTACAATGATCCTTCACACCGGGATTCGTCGAGTGCTTCGTTGATGGCAGACCCGAAAGGTTTTCGAACCAAGCTTCTGCTTATTGGTTGTTCTTGCTGTTCTTCACGTTTTGGTGGTGTTTATGTGGTGTTTTAATGATTGTTGATGCTTAAGGAATTGGAAAACGAGCTTAGATGGTGATTTCGGGTGAATTTCGGTATGATTCGGGTGGCCGGGTGTTAAAAACGTGAGGGGGAGAGGGGATGCAATGCTTTCTGACTTCCTAGGGTTCTTGAGCTTGTGAGATTCTGATTTGATCAAAAGATAAAGAAAATCTAGTAAAAGTAAGATTTTTTGGCTTTTTAATTAAGTGACTTCCCAAAGGAATTTTGCTGTGAAATTTTAGCCATGTGTCAAGGATGGCAATTATGATTTTTCTGAATTGGAATCGAATTTTTTAAATGCTGGAATATTTTTAAATTTAATTTCTCGTCAGATTCAATCAAAAATTACTAGAAAATTATTGGAAATTCGAAAAATCAAAATTCCAACGCCATTATGCTTAAACTGTCATCCTCTATCATGGGCTAAAATTTCAAAGCATTTCAAGTTGATTTGAGCATCTTTGGAGGAGAGAGGGAGCCTTTAGGAGGTCTTGGGAGCCTTAAAAATTATGAAAACGCCCTGACGATGACGGAACTGCTCCCCATGCCTCGGAATGCGCCGATCAAGCCGGAATCCCTCATGACTTGATTGAAGTGCCTCTCACAGCACCAAAGCATTACAGGCCCTAACCAGGGGGGTCAAAATTTTAGGTATAACAGATTGCCCCCCGTCAACTACACTTTGTAATGAATATGAAAAGTCTGGTTGATGCTTAAGTGATGCCCCAAAATTTTGGATCATAAACAGACCCTGCATGCCGTTGGAGACTAACAAGCTGGGTCGAGTTATTCTAAGGCGCTGACTACCTATAAGTGAAGTAATGTCAAGCGATTCTAAGGCGTTGACAACCTAAAGAAGTAAAAATGAAATAATGTCAAGCTATTCTAAGGCGTTGACAACCTAAAATGTGAAAAATGAAATAATGTCAAGCGATTCTAAGGCGTTGACAACCTAAAATATGAAAACCGTATGGTATGCAAATGCAAGAATGTTGAAATGCTAATGATGCTGATGATGCTCGGATGCTTCTAGGGACCGAAACCTATGCCAATGCTCCTGGCTGGACCCAATGTGGACTTATTGCCATCGCCCCCCAAGCCGGTGTGCAGGGATAACTCCTGGTAAAAACTCTGGGGGCTTATTGCCTTCGCCCACCATTCGTTAATCCCAAAGTAAGCTGACATAACACAGGAGGATTTATTGCCATCACCTCACCAACTTTTCTGTCGCCAGGTCTTGTGACGCGCCTGGATAATGCAACTAGGTCTTATGATGAGCCTATATAAATGAGATGAATGCAATGTTTTAAATTAATTTAGGGGATTTCTTTTATTAAACCTTTAATAATACTATTAAGTATTAAATTATTTTATGGAATTATGAATATTAAATTAGTATAAGTAATTATGAATATTAAATTATTGTATGGAATTATGAGTATTAATATTATATGGAATTATGGAAATTATTTTAGGGGGATTCCTCCTATTTAACTCTAAAGAATACAATTAAATATTTAATTATTATATATTATTATATAGTATTATGAATTTAATAATAAGATTTATAAGTCAATAAATCTTGGGAAAATTTCTAAACACTCCAAGTATATTATAAAGATTTTCGAAAGAGTTAGAACATTGTTTTGAAATATAAAAGTCAAAATAAAATTATAGAAACCTTAAAGCTTATTAAGCCTTGCTAGGGTTGACTTTTTGAGAATGGTCAAACTAGCACATGAAATCTATACCAATAAATAAGTTATGGAAAACCATGAAGATCGATAAAAAGAACGTCAAAAACGGATCATCCTAGCCAAAGTTATGCTAGATTGAAGTTTAGAGTCAAAACTTTGAGATCTTCCACGTGTCAGTCAATCACAGGCCGCCCAACACTTAGTCGATTTTCTCCTTGTTTTTCGCCAACAGAAATCAGTTTGTTGCCCTATCTTGTCACCTCCATAACTTTCTCCTCGTTTGTAATTTTTGAGTGCCATCTTTTGCATTCTCTTCTCCTTAATCTCCTCTTTCCAACCATAACTCATACATCTTCTAACTCATCCTACATCGACGGTAATATTGATCCAAAGTTTCCACATTGCGAATTCGTAACCCAGAATTCTGGTTTTCTCTGAAATCAGGTAAACTTCGTCTTGCCATAACGTCTTCGTTTCTCAGCCAAATTTTGTGTTCTTTAGCTAGTTTTGAAGAGCTCTAATACCTCTACAACTTTCATGTTGATGACTAAGGCTGATTCGTAATAGTTTGGAAGCGCTAGTCGTCTAAAGTTCCCTACTCGTTCAAGTCGGGTTTTTGCCCAGAATTCTTCCAGAAACGACATGGTAACCTCAGATCTTTGTGGATCTGTAACTTTCTCCCTAGTTATTCGTTTTCCATGATTCTTCCACCAATGTTTAGAATTACATGTCTACTTTAAAATTACGTAGGTTTTATGGATTGAATCTCTCTCAACTAGCACGAGTTGATCCGTGAAGTAGGCTACTTGAACTGCTCATAAAATAATGACTTTTCTGGAAATCGAATTCGATTTTGCTTGCCGGCGCTTCTCTGGTAAGTTTCTGATCAATTCCTCCAACCATGTTGTTCGATTTGTCATTCTCGAACTAACCCCCCAACCAATTTAACCTATAGTGCATCATACAGAGAGAATTTGTGGAAATTCAAATTTCTAAACCGTATGAACCCTAACCTCGAAATCGAATTCGAAAACCATCGTATACTGCATTATAATTGGGGAAATTGGTCTCATTAGAACCGTAATTTAATTTCTAAACCATAGAAACAAGAATCACTTGATTTCGTTCTGTAGATTGGGAGATATTGTCTATTTAGTACTCGACTTCGATTTTGGATTTGATGAAGAACTGGGGCTTCAGCGTCCGTCCGATCTGGACTAAAGGAAATGGATGGCCAAGATTAGACCGTGGATAATAAAGATGTTTTAAGTTTATAATGTTTCAGAATTTAACTCTAACTTGTTGAATTAATTTAAATATCTTCCCGAAGGTATTTTGACTTGAAATTTTAACCATAGATTCCTTATTAAATCTAGTTTATTTTGATGTAAATTAATAAGGTTTTGGAGTTTTTAAACATAAGTTATGATTTTTGCAAATTACGGGTTTTCTGGAATTATTTGGCTAATTTAAAAAGATATTTTTATGAAATAAAAATTTTATAATATGTCTAAAATGTTATAGTTACTGTATATTAAATTTGGGAATTTTTGGGCAATGGTAAATAGTTTTAAAAATTGTGTTTGTGAGTTTTTCATAAGAATAACTTATAATATATGGTTTTTAATGTAACCAAAATTAAAGTATGGTTTGTTAATAAACTTTTTAAGCTGGGAAAAATGTGGAACACTAAATTAACATTTTATAACAGTAAGTTATAAATGTTTGGTATTATCTTTTAAGAGAAGTGGAATTATTTACATATATGTATATATACTTATTTAAGTAGAAACTTATGTAAATCAAGGAATTTAATTATTTTTACGTTTTATTTATTATACTATATGGGAGTTAATATTTTTAATTAAACTAAGGGAATGTATATATTTACACATATATAGAAAGGAAATAAAATAGTAACTTAGGGTAAAACAGGGAGCTAATAATTAACACTTGTATTAACTAAATGGTATAAGAGCTAGTATCCTAAGATATAGTAAAGAAATACTTTGTGAAACATACATGGGATGCAGATAAATGTTGAGGTAATAAGATAATTTAAATATAATAAGCTACATAGGGTATGTATTAATTAAATTTAATATACAGGTATACGTATATATGTATTAAATAAATTGAAATACCCCAAACTTAAGTATAGTGATTAAGATAATTCTAATCTATATTTAAGAGCCTAATAATGCTAGAGTAATATTGGTAAGGAAAAATAAATCCAAAAGAAATAAATAAACGCTTAAAAAGCGGAAAACGCTAAATAAGCGTTAAATAACCATAGGAGGTATGAGATCTCAGTTAGCGTATTATATGGATTCTAAAGGTTTAATAAGACCTAAATAATATATGGGAACGATTCCCGAAGAAAACGGATCCAAGAAATGTATTAAAACGCTAAAAGAGCTTTAGCGCACGTTTTTCGAGAAAACCCGGAAACGTGACTTTAAGTGGTCAAACAGACCCGTAAAAATTATGAATCATTAAATAATATTTATTAAGCATGTATGAAAGCTTAATAGCAATAAAAATAATTAGGCGAGAGAATTCCGGAAAACGGGTTCCGGTTAGTAAAAACTGTAACAACCGGGAAGTAGTGGGGTGACATTGTAATAAAAGAAAACTTGTGTGTCCACTTTTGTAAATAAAAAGCAAAAATTTGAGTGAGTGGTGTGTGTGTGTGATCGGTAGCCCCCTTTCCCTCACACTCTCTTTACTTCTCTAATATGCTAAAGGACAACAATAAAGTAAAAGCAAATAAAACACTCTCTCACCTCACTCTCTCATTTCCCTCATCTCTCTCTTCTTCCTTATCCCCATCGATTTCTCTCTCTTCTCCCTCCTATGCTGGGCGGTTTTTGAAGCTCCAAGAAGCTCCAATGGCTTCTCCACTTTGACTCCATGCTCCATCTCCATGTGAGCCCCAAATGCAAAAAAATAATACATATTCTTGCTCCCCTCATCATCCTCTACACTTCCCTCTTTTTAAAATTCCAAAATGATGAAGTTCATTTTCGTGGGTATACCCCATTGGTGAAGAAAATAGCATCAATGTGTAGCTTGGGGCTCCCTCTCTCCATCAAGGTAAAAATCTACATGAAAAACTCATGTTTTCTCCATTTTGTTTCATAACCGATTTTTACCTCCTTTTGTATACTCCATTTTCTTCTCTCTTTTGAGCATAAATTTCACCTTGCAATGGTGGTGGATTCTCCTTCTTGAACCAAGGGCTAAAGCCCCTCCTAAAACACTCCAAAGGTAAACCCTAGAATTGTATTCTAAACACTCCAATGAATTAGTGTTAATTTAAGGGTTAGCATTTTAATTGCACTTATTTTGTGTACATTGGGTGATGGGAATGGAGTTTGGCAACTCCATTCCCCATGTAGCCAATTTTGAGGCAAGAAAGGAAGAAGGAGGAAAAATGTGAAAGAAAGAAGTATAAGCTCAAGGTAAGAGCATTTCCTAATGTTAAATTCTATTGCATTAGAGTAATGGGAATGGGTAAAGTATTTAAAGAACCCAAAACCTTGTACTAGTATTGAGAATTTTGAAGTTTGAGTATTTAAGAGCAAGTATGTGGATTGTAGGCCTTAGAGCCAAATAGTTGTATATGAGTATGTATTGTGGATTGAGGAAATATTGGTGTATTGGGATTTTGTATGTGTGCTGGTAGAACCCTTGTATGGGTATGGCTAGAATGGCATGAATTTGGTGAGAAGGTGTATGTGTGGCTAAGTAAGAAAAGTAGCTGAGCTATGGCAAAATTTTGGTAGGACTATGTATAATTATGGATGACTTGGTGAATGGGAGAACCAAGGTGTGTATGGAAGTTAGTGGAGATATTTAGTAACTATGGATTGGTACTTGTAGTATGAGGATGTGAATGTGTAAAATCTGTAGCAAGAAGTAGTATAATGCATTGAAGGAACTAGGAGAAACTAGGTGTGCTTGGACAGCCTAAAGTGTGAAGTAAACCACTTTGTAACGATTTTGAAAGGAGCTAGATAATGGGAAGGATTGAGTGGAAGGTAATGTAATGAGGATATTAGTAGTGGTATTGGTAGTAAGAGTATTGAATGATAAAGGTTAGGTTGAAAATCTGTAGCATTTGAGGAAGAGCAAAATCTGTAACATTGGTGAAATGGGAACTAGTATAAGTGTTGAGATGAAATGAGAAAATATTGAGTAAGTTGTGTAAGAATGGAGTAGCAAGTTTGGAGAATGAATTAAGGTGATTTAGAGCATCCAAATGAGTGGTAAACATGTGGGGAAGTATTGGTAAAGATTGGGGAAGTAATGGGTAAATAAATCAGTTGAAAACAGATTTTAAAACTGAAGTACTGGGCCGGACCGGACTTGCAACCGGACTTGCAAGTTCGGTCGAGCCCAGATTTACAAAGACGGGAAACCTTCTGGAATCGACCGGACTTGCGACCGGCATGCAAGTTCGGTCGGACCAGAAAATTCTCCCGTCTGAAACCTTCTGGAATGGACCGAACTTGCGACCGGACTTGCAAGTTCGGTCGGCCAGAAAAATTCCCGTAATGCAAGCTACTGGAATGGACCGACCTTGCGACCGGACTTGCAAGGTCGGTCGGGCTAAAATTTTCAAATACAAACTTACTGGAATGGACCGACCTTGGGACCGGACTTGCAAGGTCGGTCGGCCCTGGAATTTCTACACGATGTAGCCTACTGGAATGGACCGGACTTGCAAGGTCGGTCGCAAGTCCGGTCGAGTAAAAAAAATGTTTTTATTATATGATTATAGTAATCATATATACATGTATATATGCCTATGTACACATATGTATATATATGTAGTAATACACCATTAATGAAGTAGTAATGGTAAGAAAGTAAGTAAATGAGTAAGGAAGCAAGCTTAAGAAGTAATAGGAAAAGAACGGTTTTGTAACCAAGTATGAATGTAAAGGAGTAGTAAGTAAACATGGAGAATATCAATGAAGGAGTAAGTTAGATCAATAATAGACCATTGATCATACTACTTCATGTATGTATAGGCAATCCAATAGTTGATCCTCGAAGGAGCCGGTAGTGCGGATACAACGGTGAACGGTATGATTTCTTCATGCTCTGTATCCTAACCTGGTTACCCCGATTTGTGTGCTTATGTGATCACCAATAAGATAAATGCACGAATCGGATTTATAATGCACTTAACTGTGTTGAACTATCCGTTCTTGTTGTATTTCTTTGAACAATTAGTTGTATAATTCATGAAATGAATGAATGGAATTGAGACATGTGTAAGTATGTTGTACTTGAGTATTGTATGTATGTATGGAAATGAAGTATTGACTTCTACTAATTCCTAACATTCTAACTCCTAACTTGAGTAATGAGTAAATGGAATGAGTAGAAGTCCGATATAGTTTCGGCCACGCGTGAGGATAAGGAAACACAAGAGGTTGGATCCGAATCCTGGCTATAATCTTTTCCTTGGACCAATTCCCTTGAATGGGTAGCATCCTGGATTAGTGGGCCACCCTAAAGCCCGGTGGTGGGATGTAGTAATCCCTGCCCGGAGGTCATACCGACTTAACTGGAAGTAAAGTATGTAAGAAGTAAGATTGTATGTGTATTGGTCTTGACTATTGTAAGTCATCGACCGGAAGTAAAAGAGTATCGAACACCCGATTAACCCGGGTGTGTAATGAAGCTAACTGGACCTTGTATGTATTGGAGAATTGTATCTCCGTATTGCGTATTGGATATGTAATGGGTATGTATCGTGTATGTGTATTCTGGAAGAGGTAAGTGAGCATTGGTTGACTTGTATTGTCTTCCAAGCATGTATTGTACTGTGCGTATGTATGTATACCTGTGTAGTATTGCAGTATCGTGAATGAAAGCATGTAAGTATGTATGTATGTATGCATGTATTGCAAAATGAATTGCATGTATTCGACACCAATGGTCGGCGTACCCTCGCTAGTACGCGGGGTATGCGGTTATCATATTCAGCGAAAGCTGACCCCCTCGGGGGAACGTTTTTAGTGTGCAGGTACCCGGAGCGGATACGGTCAAGGTAAGAGACCGGTGGCGCGCCTTGTAATTAGAAGTATTTAGTTTGTGAGGAATGGGAAGCAGATTGATTCCTAGTAAGTGTGTATGAATTTGGGAGAAGTACTGTATTGATTTTGGAACCTAGCAAACTCGGTATGCGTATGTATTATCTTGTACGGAGTTGTGGAGTATTGTATTGAATGGAGTATGGTATTGAATGAGTAATGTATCGTATGGAGTATTGTAGTATTCAGTATGTAATGAGGGTATGTATTGTATTAAGTAGTACTCGGATATTCCGGTCCATCAGACCGATGCTGTATGTAGCAGTAGTAGCCTTGTTAGTCACGTGGGTGACTAACGGCATTGTATCACCCGATGTATGTAAGTATGTATCCGTTGCGTGACTCAGGAAGCACGAGGAGATTGGACGGTAATGATTGAATAATAGTAGGGGTGTTACAAAAAGTGGTATCAGAGCGAAGTATCGCTCTGATGACTGGAAATACCGAGTTTAGGAATACCGAGTTAGGAATTAGAAGCTTAGGGCTAAGGGCTGAGTGTTAGCATTAGATATGCTAGTTAGGGACTACCGGTGAGTACCGGATACCTACAATACCAGTCCCGCCCCCCGCAAACCCCATTGTATAACTTGGGAAAGGACGCCAGAGAGAAGAAAAGCCTTCTCATACTCGGGGAAAACCCGATCTGGCAGTTGTGAAGCAATCACACAGTAAACCAGAACCGACGTATGGTAGATTCCGAGAAATGGAAGACCCGGAAGTGGATCCCGGTGAACAACAATAGCCGCACTTAATAGCGGTAGTATAAACACTCCAACCACAAGGAGGCTATAACTTGCAACAGCATGGGGCGACATGCTTAGCAGTCGCAGAACCTAGCTAAACACCAGCAACAGGAAGAAGCACTAACCGTGCAACGAAATGGAAACAGGAGCAGTAATGAAACCCGAGACACAAGTCTACGGGACAACAGTAATAGCCAAGCAGCACCACCAACGGTGAGCTAGCTGGCTAAGGACATGGTCGGGAGTGACTGACTCCAAAACTACAACGCCAAAAAGGTTACAAACCTGGCCAACGTAGCTCAGACAGCTACAAGAATATTCACAAGATATAATCTGACGTAACTACAACTGTAGTGCCTAAACCAAATCAGGCTCAGTAACCACACAAAAACGTGTGGGAATAAGCAACAAGGAACAACACAACCAAGTCAAAGGGGAAGCTCCAAGGATTGGAGAAGTACCCTGATCAATAACAGCTATGTCAAACTCACTGAGAAGTTACTCAGAAGAGTGATTAACCTAAGTAAATGATCAACAAGATCAAAGGAAGAGTAAGCAAGATTACCAATTATGAATGGAAACCATACCGTGATCGGTATCGAATTACCCAAAACCACTAGTACCACGCACTTGCCACGGCAAGTGCGGTAAGGACAGAGATACGTAAAGGAACTCTAACACATCACAGGTACATAGTAATGTACCGTGACTACAATGAAGCAACTATGGGATCACAAATCTTGAAACTGAAGGAATGGAACCTTGGAAAGGCCTAACGGCCGACCACTGTATTTAGAACATACCAGTCAGCGAGAGGCTAGACTTGGTCAAGACCTCAAACATGGCTATGCCATGAGAGACTTCTTTTTAACACCGAACCATTGTTTTAAAACCCAAAATTTCTCTTTCAGAACCACAACCTTTCTTTTAAACCTTGGATTTTAAAACCAAACCAGCAGAATTACGGTGAGTATCATGCCATGATACAAGAGGAGTTGACAACAGAATACTTCACCTAGGTGTGCGACGAACACTACGAGTGTACCCGTTACGGATGTGGGACACCGCACTCCGAAGGAGCTTGCGGGCCTGACATATAGTTGGGTAAGTGGTAACGTATCAACATGGTACCCCACGTATGTATACAGGTAGTGTACGAAACACGGGAAGTAGTCGACTCCGTTCTACGGACCATCAGTAAGTTCAAACCAGAACAACGGACACCTCAGACAATTAAGCATAAAGGAACTCAGAGAATCCATCTGAAGATAAGGGTAAGGACTAGGAAGTGCAGAGAGCACAGACTAGTCAGTATGGACAATGGATATCTCTCAAGGACATCAAGCGAATATATGACCGCTGGAAGTTACACCCACCTAACACAGTAAGGCCACTGCCTAAACATGAACACTATAATGCTCGACAAATGGGATGGAACTCCCAAGAGCAATCACGAGATTACCATGAAGTAAATCCATCATTGAAGGGAATATTAAACCTAGTCTCAAGCGCTAGGAGCAAGTATAAACGGTCTACCCAACGACGGGAGACATTATAAATCAAAAGGGAATAGCTTAATACAACACCATAAGACGGTATATAGGACAACACGTGTCATAAACATCAGCCGGATGTAACGGTGTGATCCAACGGCACCCAGGAGCAATCCTTGAAGGGTGTCTGAGATAACAGCAGTTGAACAAGTGTCTTGATAAGAGCACGAAAGCTAGAACAAATATTTGGTTAGAACCCCGAAGGGATTTCACTTAACAAGAAATACCCTAAATTAGCATCAGCTTGCCTAGAGGGTCTCCTATGAACGGAAGCGTGATGTCACGACTTACCATGGAGCCTAGTAATACCTCCAACCTACGGAGTATACATGGAGTAGAAACATGTGTAAGCAGCTTGCGAAGAGCATAGCTTGCAGCAATAAGGCTTAATGGCCACGAACCAAATACGTTGTGTAAACTGAAATGGTTGCAAAACCACACCAGTGGATAATAAGACTTACAAGAAATATTATCCCATATGACAAGAAATCAACAACTGGACCACCAATTTAAACCAACCTCTTGAGTGGATTGGAGTAATGGTCAACTCAGCATCACTGTCACTAGAGCATCAGTCTAGTATGCAGTTGACAAACTTTAACTACTTCCATGCCTTCTGTAGCGATGATAACACAGGGGCATAGAAATTGGGATAAATGCCAACATTGGCCTAGTCCCGCGCCTGGACACTACGGAAACTCGAGGAAAAGTACCCCTCGTCAATCGAAGACCACCAAGGTGGTGAAGATGTGAACCCTTAGAAGGGGCTTCCATCTACTATAACAGCAAAACTTGTACGTATAGATACTGCCAAGAGACAACGAAAAAGGAAGTGAGATTTCCAACCACCACGCCTACGAGAGGCTGTGGACTGTAGAAGCACATCGCTTAAGAGCATTGAAGCTCGAAGGAGTAAGCATACTCCTTATGCACCCAATCATGTGGTGAACCATTGTATAAATACTTACATGGAAACCTTGTCATGAGACCTATGAGTGGAAACACACCCCTCAACGAGAATTTTCACCTACTAGTGATAGAATACCCTCCAATTGGAGAACGGGACCAGAAAACCCTTGAAGTTTTAGGGATGTCCCGGTAAGGTACAAGCAAAAGCAACCCGCATAGCTAGAGCCTATGATCAATGCTCAGCACTATGGAGACAGTAATTGTCAAAACAATCAATGAGTGTGCATATTGCACACCATGAATGACCGGCGCTCAAGAGAACTTGTAACCCGATAAACCACTTCATCTTTGGTTAACCAAGTTATTGGCAAACGATATCATGAATGAGGAAGTAATGTGAAGTGAGCTAACCTACACATGAAACCTAAATTGAAATAAAACATCCCACAATGGGAAGATGATAGTATCGCGGTATACTACGACAACCGTCATACATATGACTAGGAACCTCCTAGTGTTTGTACACCATAAGGAAATGATGCCAACGACAATGGCAAGGAGTAAAGGTAAGCTACCACAATAACAAGACCGTAAAAAATGATGTCGTATAGTGAGTAAGAATACGGTGTGCAACAAGTGACCGCTATGAGGAAGTAGTTGGACAATGACACGAAGTATAAGTATGAGATGACAAGCAGAAATATTCATCCCTATCACATAAGTGATTTACTGCCAAGCGTTTACGCCTCTGCACTCTGTATGACTGAGTGTTTTGGTATTGCACTCGCGCAGTAATGATCCAATGCGATAGCTAGGAATATGGAAATGTAAACCGTAGTAAACTTCCTTTCATTCACCAACAACATGGCATAAGCCAGTCAAGCAAGCTTAGCAACAAACCGTGCGGCCTAAGGCCAAAGAAGCACGAAAAGTGTAAGCACACTAACAATCACAAGATGTGAATTCCATTGGAATAAAAGGTGAAAGAAGACTGAAGAAAGTCACTCGGACCGACGCATTGAGAATGCAAGGTCATACAAGCAAAGAACACTTGTACTGAACCAGAAGAAGTGGTATTATTCAGAAGCTAGTGACAACAGAGGAAGCACTGCAACTACGTAGTGACTTAACCTCGCCCGACAACAAGTCGAGGAACTTAGTGAACATCGTGGGAGTACGAATAATATGTATAATAGATTACCAGAGAGCTGGTTACAATCTAAAACTCATTGAGTTCAAACAGCGGTAAAAGAATACCACACTGTTAGTAAACCTTATTTCCACAATAGAGGGATAGAATGGTGATGTATAGCACATTGAGGATAACATGAAGGGTGAGTAACCCAAGTTATCAGGGTCGCGCAGCAGAAGCTAGTGGCCCTAACTAAGAAATGTAATACACCTAGTAAGTACGAAAGAATGGCTATTAATGCCTTGAAGCCTAATAGGCTAGAACCGAATTGGTTATGAGTTAAATAAACTCAAATAGGAATTCTTGGTGCAAAGACTAAACCATTAACATGGTTAAGACCCTTTGACCAGAGCATATTGTATAGTATATCGTAATGAAGCTAAAGCTTCAGATTGCCCAAATCAAGTAACCAATGTTTAATAGTAACATATGGTAGATTACGGGGCGTAATCCCTTTTAAGGGGGGTAGAGCGAAAACCGCTTAATACAAGTTTTATAAATAAAACACATAAAACTATAATGTGCATAGCACAAATGAGAATTGATTTAATGATTGGTACTTAAATAAACATACGTATTCATTCATATTGTAACTGTGGTAATTAGGCACGAGAGATGCAAATACCATGGGATGAATATACCCATCTTGTAACCTCAGTGAAAAGTATTAGTAAAGAAGAGTAGAGTAACTCTTGGGGAAATGATAATTCTTGTAGTGTGTGTCTATCTGAAGTTAGACATGGTATTACGATGCATGAGTCGGTATAAAACCGATGTATAACCTAGAGGAAATTGAGTTCCCTAGGTGATTGTCTTGAGACAATTGAGAATGAGTAGTGGACGGAGCTCCACAAGTATTGTATTCTTAAAGAAGTAGTACGGATTGACTATGAGTAGTAGAGGATTGTAACCATGAGTAGTGTATTCGTAAGTATGTTATTGGAAGTAAATCGAGGACAACCGAATTTCCTAAGTACTGTAGTCCTTAGCTAGAATATTTGAGATGAAGGAAGTAGTGAATGGAAGTAGTAACAGACGATGAAATGAGTATGTAGGTATTGAATCTTGAAGCAAGTATTTGGAAGTAGAGTGAGGATGATTGATGGACTGAATTCCATCCTTTGGAGATGTGTGAAATTGTAATCACGACTAGGCAGAGTAAAAAGATAGAAAATTGAAATAACCAACTATTTGTTTGTTTGAAACTGATGTGGGAAGTCGAACTTGATCCTGATCAGATCGAGGGAAACCGAACACTAATTGGGGTGGAAAGATAGTGCAACACTGATGCTGATCACATCAGGGTTGAACGATTCTTGAAGCTCCCCTTAAGTGGTCACAAGAATCACATAGGATAGAAGTAATGAATATAAATTGGAATTTGAAGTTGTGTGTTTTTAGAAAATTTTTAATTGGTAGTAGTGAAAGAATTTCCTTTAGTATTGAGAATGAGGATCTCTAGAAGGGTGTACCGAAGAAGATAGTAAGGTAGTATGTTGTATTATTCCAAGGCCAGCGGGACGTAGAGGAGTCCTGTGTCTAGATGACCTGGTGCCTGAGGGATTGTATGTGTATTGCATTGCTTTGGGGATAGCTTTGCACCGTATGTATGTATAAATCTTGTAATGTGGAACCAGATGGTGGGACGTGATGCGGATGGAAGTAAGCATGGTATACTTGTATTGTATGGAATGTGGAGACCTGAAGTATGAATTCAGAAATTGTAAGGAGGAAGAATGTATGACCTTTGCATAGACAAGTAAGAATGAGCAAGTATTGAAATCCTATAACCTTGAGCAACTTTGAGGACAAAGTTCTTAAGGGGGTAGATTGAAATACCCCAAACTTAAGTATAGTGATTAAGATAATTCTAATCCGTATTTAAGAGCCAAATAATGCTAAGTAATATTGGTAAGGGAAAAATAATCCAAAAAGAAAATAAATAAAACGCTTAAAAGCGGAAAAACGCTAATAAGCGTTAAAGTAACCATAGGAGGTATGAGACCTCGGTTAGCGTATTATATGGATTCTAAAGGTTTAATAAGACCTAAATAATATATGGGAACGATTCCCGAAGAAAACGGATCCAAGAAATGTATTAAAACGCTAAAAGAGCTTTAGCAAACGTTTTTCGAGGAAACCCGAAAACGTGACTTTAAGTGGTCAAACAGACCCGTAAAAATTATGAATCATTAAATAATAATTATTAAGCATGTATGAAAGCTTAATAGCCAATAAAAATAATTAGGCGAGAGAATTCCGGAAAACGGGTTCCGGTTAGTAAAAACTGTAACAACCGGGAAGTAGTGGGGTGACATTGTAATAAAAGAAAACTTGTGTGTCCACTTTTGTAAATAAAAAGCAAAAATTTGAGTGAGTGTGTGTGTGTGATCGGTAGCCCCCTTTCCCTCACACTCTCTTTACTTCTCTAATATGCTAAAGGACAACAATAAAGTAAAAGCAAATAAAACTCTCTCATCTCACTCTCTCATTTCCCTCATCTCTCTCTTCTTCTTCCTTATCCCCATCGATTTCTCTCTCTTCTCCCTCCTATGCTGGGCGATTTTTGAAGCTCCAAGAAGCTCCAATGGCTTCTCCACTTTGACTCCATGCTCCATCTCCATGTGAGCCCCAAATGCAAAAATAAATACATATTCTTGCTCCCTCATCATCCTCTACACTTCCCTCTTTTTAAAATTCCAAAATGATGAAGTTCATTTTCGTGGGTATACCCCATTGGTGAAGAAAATAGCATCAATGTGTAGCTTGGGGCTCCCTCTCTCCATCAAGGTAAAAATCTACATGAAAAACTCATGTTTTCTCCATTTTGTTTCATAACCGATTTTTACCTCCTTGTAATACTCCATTTTCTCTCTCTCTTTTGAGCATAAATTTCACCTTGCAATGGTGGTGGATTCTCCTTCTTGAACCAAGGGCTAAAGCCCCTCCTAAAACACTCCAAAGGTAAACCCTAGAATTTGTATTCTAAACACTCCAATGAATTAGTGTTAATTTAAGGGTTAGCATTTTAATTGCACTTATTTTGTGTACATTGGGTGATGGGAATGGAGTTTGGCAACTCCATTCCCCATGTAGCCGATTTTGAGGCAAGAAAGGAAGAAGGAGGAAAAATGTGAAAGAAAGAAGGAAGTATAAGCTCAAGTAAGAGCTCTTTCCTAATGTTAAATTCTATTGCATTAGAGTAATGGGAATGGGTAAAGTATTTAAAGAACCCAAAACCTTGTACTAGTATTGAGAATTGTGAAGTTTGAGTATTTAAGAGCAAGTATGTGGATTGTAGGCCTTAGAGCCAAATAGTTGTATATGAGTAATGTATTGTGGATTGAGGAAATATTGGTGTATTGGGATTTTGTATGTGTGCTGGTAGAACCCTTGTATGGGTATGGCTAGAATAGAATGGCATGAATTTGGTGAGAAGGTGTATGTGTGGCTAAGTAAGAAAAGTAGCTGAGCTATGGCAAAATTTTGGTAGGACTATGTACAATTATGATGACTTGGTGAATGGGAGAACCAAGGTGTGTATGGAAGTTAGTGGAGATATTTAGTAACTATGGATTGGTACTTGTAGTATGAGGATGTGAATGTGTAAAATCTGTAGCAAGAAGTAGTATAATGCATTGGAGGAACTAGGAGAAACTAGGTGTGCTTGGACAGCCTAAAGTGTGAAGTAAACCACTTTGTAACAGATTTTGAAAGGAGCTAGATAATGGGAAGGATTGAGTGGAAGGTAATGTAATGAGGATTTAGTAGTGGTATTGGTAGTAAGAGTATTGAATGATAAAGGTTAGGTTGAAAATCTGTAGCATTTGAGGAAAGAGCAAAATCTGTAACATTGGTGAAATGGGAACTAGTATAAGTGTTGAGATGAAATGAGAAAATATTGAGTAAGTGTGTAAGAATGGAGTAGCAAGTTGGAGTATGAATTAAGGTGATTTAGAGCATCCAAATGAGTGGTAAACATGTGGGAAGTATTGGTAAAGATTGGGGAAGTAATGGGTAAATAAATCAGTTGAAAACAGATTTTAAAACTGAAGTACTGGGCCGGACCGGACTTGCGACCGGACTTGCAAGTTCGGTCGAGCCCAGATTTACAAAGACGGGAAACCTTCTGGAATCGACCGGACTTGCGACCGGGCATGCAAGTTCGGTCGGACCAGAAATTCTCCCGTTTGAAACCTTCTGGAATGGACCGAACTTGCGACCGGACTTGCAAGTTCGGTCGGCCAGAAAAATTCCCGTAATGCAAGCTACTGGAATGGACCGACCTTGCGACCGGACTTGCAAGGTCGGTCGGGCTAAATTTTCAAATACGAAACTTACTGGAATGGACCGACCTTAGGACCGGACTTGCAAGGTCGGTCGGCCCTGGAATTTCTACACGATGTAGCCTACTGGAATGGACCGGACTTGCAAGGTCGGTCGCAAGTCCGGTCGAGTCAAAAAAAAATGTTTTAATTATATGATTATAGTAATCATATATACCTGTATATATGCCTATACACATATGTATATATATGTAGTAATACACCATTAATGAAGTAGTAATGGTAAGAAAGTAAGTAAATGAGTAAGGAAGCAAGCTTAAGAAGTAATAAGGAAAAGAAGGTTTTGTAACCAAGTATGAATGTAAAGGAGTAGTAAGTAAACATGGAGAATATCAATGAAGGAGTAAGTTAGATCAATAATAGACCATTGATCATACTACTTCATGTATGTATAGGAATCCAATAGTTGATCCTCGAAGGAGCCGGTAGTGCGGATACAACGGTGAACGGTATGATTTCTTCATGCTCTGTATCCTAACCTGGTTACCCCGATTTGTGTGCTTATGTGATCACCAATAAGATAAATGCACGAATCGGATTTATAATGCACTTAACTGTGTTGAACTATCCATTCTTGTTGTATTTCTTTGAACAATTAGTTTGTATAATTCATGAAAAGAATGAATGGAATTGAGAAGTATGTGTAAGTATGTGTACTTGAGTATTGTATGTATGTATGGAAATGAAGTATTGACTTCTACTAATTCCTAACATTCTAACTCCTAACTTGAGTAATGAGTAAATGGAATGAGTAGAAGTCCGATATAGTTTCGGCCACGCGTGAGGATAAGGAAACACAAGAGGTTGGATCCGAATCCTGGCTATAATCTTTTCCTTGGACCAATTCCCTTGAATGGGTAGCATCCTGGATTAGTGGGCCACCTAAAGCCCGGTGGTGGGATGTAGTAATCCCTGCCCGGAGGTCATACCGACTTAACTGGAAGTAAAGTATGTAAGAAGTAAGATTGTATGTGTATTGGTCTTGACTATTGTAAGTCATCGACCGGAAGTAAAAGAGTATCGAACACCCGATTAACCCGGGTGTGTAATGAAGCTAACTGGACCTTGTATGTATTGGAGAATTGTATCTCCGTATTGCGTATTGGATATGTAATGGGTATGTATCGTGTATGTGTATTATGGAAGAGGGTAAGTAAGCATTGGTTGACTTGTATTGTCTTCCAAGCATGTATTGTACTGTGCGTATGTATGTATACCTTGTGTAGTATTGCAGTATCGTGAATGAAAGCATGTAGTATGTATGTATGATATGCATGTATTGCAAAATGAATTGCATGTATTCGACCAAATGGTCGGCGTACCCTCGCTAGTACGCGGGGTATGCGGTTATCATATTCAGCGAAAGCTGACCCCCTCGGGGAACGTTTTTAGTGTGCAGGTACCCGGAGCGGAAACGGTCAAGGTAAGAGACCGGTGGCGCGCCTTGTAATTAGAAGTATTTAGTTTGTGAGGAATGGGTAGCAGATTGATTCCTAGTAAGTGTGTATGAATTTGGGAGAAGTACTGTATTGATTTTGGAACCTAGCAAACTCGGTATGCGTAGTGTATTATCTTGTACGGAGTTGTGGAGTATTGTATTGAATGGAGTATGGTATTGAATGGAGTAATGTATCGTATGGAGTATTGTAGTATTCAGTATGTAATGAGGGTATGTATTGTATTAAGTAGTACTCGGATATTACGGTCCATCAGACCGATGCTGTATGTAGCAGTAGTAGCCTTGTTAGTCACGTGGGTGACTAACGGCATTGTATCACCCGATGTATGTAAGTATGTATCCGCTGCGTGACTCGGGAAGCACGAGGAGATTGGACGGTAATGATTGAATTAATAGTAGGGGTGTTACATAAATAAAGGGAACACTTTATTTTATAAACAGTATAATCGGTTGGTGTAGTTATGCCTAAAAGTTATTAATATAATTAAATACAATAAAACTACATAAATAATGTTTGGAACAATCCTAGTATATTAAATATATTATATACACATTAAACATAATAAAAGTTAATACCTTATAGGAAATATAATACGAAGGATTAATGAAGTTAAAAACTAAACTCTACATGATATTAATAGGAGAATATTTATGAGGGGTGGTTAAATTATAGTTGTTTTGGCTGAAGAGTTACCTTTGAATTTCCAAGGTTTATATATAACCATATTAAAATACATGTATAGTATTATTTGTCAATGACCAGGATGTAAATCTTAAATTGGGATTAAGTATTAATAAGTTAAAACTTAGGAAAAATTGTGATTTCATAAAATGTTGTACAAATAGATCTTATTCTATAATTAATGATAAACAAATGTAATACGTTTATGTAACACCCCATCTCGATCCATTGTGGTTATCACAAACTTATCACCATATATACAAACTCTGCAGCGGATACAAATACATTCCAGGACCTTGCCGCGGTCTGACTACAGAATATACCGAAACTTAGTACATGTTAACCTTAGCCAAATACATATCCTTCTTAAATCCCCTCACATCCTATACATCTTACTAACTCATAATGCCATACGAGTGTACATGCACAACTCGTAGGCCACACTTAACCCGTACGCTTGTACCCCATCTTACTCTCGCGACGGCCGCCTCCTGATGTTCACCTGTGTAGTAAAAACAGCCCCCAAAGGGGGTCAGCACGAATGCTGGTATGATCCTCTCATGGCCCCCAAGCTAACGTGGCTACGACGACTAATTGTCGATAGCATGGAGGTTGATTAGATGCACAACATAATAGTAAATGCTGTAAACAACAATCCAAATATGAACAATCAAAGTTCACACACAATGAATGACTTAAATGTGTTCCCTTAATTAGAGAGTTAGTTATTTAACTCCTTAAGTAATGTTCCCTCTTTAATCTTAGTTCATCCTTATCTCACCTCAATCTTAATCTTATTCTTAATCTTAGAAACACCACCCTTTAATAAGGAGTGGATTTAGCTTATCTTAGTCTTAGTAATACAAAACCATCCTTTAAAGAGGAATGGTTGCAACTTATCTTCCTTACCTTAATCTTAATCTCAACTTAATCTCAGTATACAAACTTCCTGGAGGGGAATGGTTGTAGCTTAGTTCGAACCTGGGATTTAGGTGATCCCACCGCACCATCTTAATGCCACCTACTCTGGACGGGGAGTCCAGCGTAGCTGAGCCGGCAACCGGCCCTAGGCTACAAGTCCGAAGACAAGTCCTTAATCGGGAGTCGAATCTGCTATAGATACCGACCCCCTTCCTTAGCATGCATGACCGGAGATCGGTCCCGGGTTTCCTCACTCAAGTTCCAGTTAGAAGTAATCTCAAGACCTTGTTTGTTGTTAACCTCTTTTGTTTCATATCGTCCCATATTAGGGAGCGTTCCTTAGTCTCACTCAATTCCTTACTAAACGTTAGTTTAGTGTTTCCCGCCACACAATATGTTGTGTTAGTTTTCAAACATCACACAACATACAATAATCATAATATTCCGGTGTTGCATGCTTTATCTTGTTTAGTGAGCACACAAAAATATAGCACACAAGCCGAGGGACACCTCGTTAGCAAGCAGGTCACAAGAAGAACTGTACCGTTCGCCGCTGGTCGTTCGGTTGCTTACTCTCCTCTGGAGTCCAAATTCTCAAACCCTAAAACATTCATCGAATTTGGTGGTTAATTACTTTTAATTAACCTAGCTTACTTAATCACTAATGATTTCCAACTAAATACCACTTAAGTTCTTATAAACTTAATCTTAAGTGAATCACTTCTCCTCATTCCTTATACCTATTCACCCACTTAATTATCATTGTCACTCACCAAACATGTCTTAAACAACCTTATATTATCATTACATATCAATCTCCATCTAGCTCTTCTTAAATTCTTACCAACTTAACCTTAAACACTTAATATCATTTACTTACCCTAATCTCTTAAGACATTATATGCTTATCTTTCTGATCATCATCACTCCCTAATGTTGGACCACTAAGTCATTGTAATTTAAACTTAATCATATAAGTTAATCACTTCTCATTACACCTCACACTTGTTTACACCTCTTAAGGCCTTTACATGTCACCAAACAAGGCCTAAACATCATCTACAACCATTATCATTCAATCCCCCATCATTAGAAGCCAAAAACAAAAATTTTTCTTTTTCTCTGCACTGGACCGCCCCTCTGGGGCGGTCCCCAAGGGCGGTCCCAACCAGAAGCTAATTTCCTGCACGATTTGCCTGGACCTCCCCACAGGGGCGGTCCACAGCAGAACCTATTTTCCAAAGTGCTTTTCTCCTCATTTTGAACTCCAAATTCACCCCAATCTTTTCCCACTCATTCCACAATCTTTCCACATGTTTCCTACATGTTTAAACACCTTAAAACATGTACTAAACCTTCCTCAAAAATCACCAAACTTGACACTCAATTTCTTACAAAATTCTTACACTTAACACTTGATTCCTTACACTTCCCTCTTGTGACTTTGCCTAAGACCTCAACTAATCATTATGTTTCTTCACCACCATCTTAACTACTCCTCAAGCATCATTTTGCACACCCATTTGCTTTACTCAAACTTCTCAAAGCCATATATAATCTAGCACATGCTTACATCCTTATAAGTCATTATACCTTACTTTCCTTCAAACTTTGTACAAGTTTCCTAGCTTCCTTAACCATGGTTTGGTGCCTAAAACTCACCATTATAACCCCTAGTCCCTCTTAGACACCACTAGGTCTTCCTATTACTCAAGAACTCCATAGCTTACCCACTTTCACCAAAAACAACCTTTAATGTTTACTATAACATCCTTAGTCATAAAATCTCCTTAGAACACCTTAAACACTTAGTTCCCTCTCCAAATTTTGACATGGCTTCCTTAGTATATTACTACACCCAACGTTTAGTTTCTCACCCTTAATAAAATCATGAACACTCAAACCCTTAGTACACATTCTTGGTACACAAATTACACCCTCCAAACCTCTAATCCCTCCTAAACAATTCTAGGCCATTCTAAACTTCAAGAACAACTTTGTTAACTCATTTCCACTCAAATTTCCTTTAATGACTCCTAGTAAATCCTAGGTCATATTAATTCACAACCACCACCAAACACTTTGTTTCCTACTTAAATTTCGCCATAACTCCTCTAGTATATTATCACGCCCAAATGCATTGTTTTTCTCATTCAATCATCTCACACACATCAAATCCTTCCTCATCTTATTTTTCTCACCCAAATCAACTCATTCATAATAAACTCAACATAATGCAATAATCTTAAATTGCATAGCACTAAGGCTCTTAAATGACATGGCTCTTAGGCCCTTAAATGACTTAAACTTAAACACTGAATTTCACACATATAAAAGCTTTCAACCTGCAAATACACACAACAATGCTCCCATAGTAATTTAAGTGTTCTCTTAATTCACCATATACTTATCTTGCTAACTCATTCCCATTGGCTCCTTAGTCACAAGTTCATAAGCTTGTTTAAATTCCTTTTTTTTTCTTAGGTTATATAACCCATTACCTAATGTAAGCTTTATGCTACATTAGTACTCATCTAAAACTCATTCCTTAAACTTCGACCACCATTAGGTAAGCAATTTACCTTGTTCTTCCAAGCTTCTCCTCACACTTCCCTCCATGGTTTCCTTTGTTTCATTTTCGGCCACCCACTTAGATTTCCATTGCCAATGTTCTAATCAACATTCAATGACTCACATGAGTGCTAAACAATACACTAACCTTAAGGAATGAAAACCTAGGTTAAAAATGTGTTCTAAGGTATAAAAGTGGATGATTACCTTTGAAGTCTCAAGGTAGACTTGGGAATTGAATGAAAGAGGGCCTCCACTAGCCCTTGGTGAATAAAACAAGCTAAAAACAAGGCATAAAAACCAAGCCCCATGAGTAGTAAATTTCGGCCATGTAGAAGAAGTGGTGGAAACATGGTTTTTCTTACATTTTCCTTACCTTAAGAGAATGGAGAAGCTAATGAGCTCTTCAAATTTGATTTTCCTCCATCAATGGAGTTTCCCATGGCACCAAAATGGAGCTTTCCAGGATTTGAAAAGATAGAAAGATAGGTCTTGACCTAACTAAGAGAAATATGTGTTTAGTTTTTGATTTGGAGCTAAAATGAAGATTTAGTGGGCAAAGCAAGGTGAGGCAACAATGGGGCTGCTTGGGAACGGTTTAGAACAGAGAGAATAAGAAGAAAACCGTGGAAGAAGAAGGGAAATGAAGAAGAGAGGAGAGAGGTAAGCAAAAGAAGATATTTATCTTATAAAAGGTGAATAGTGAACTTACTACTTTTCCTCTCATTTCCTTTAATGTGCTGGCTACTAATGGTGATTCACCATTAAAAACCGTCCCCCCCCTTGGTATACAAGATACATAAGGCCTTTTTTGGCCATTTGGCTAATTAAAGTTGACTTAAGTCGAAACTAGCACTATTTGAGCACTATTCACTAATTAGTGCACATATTCGGGAAATTTTTGGTTTCTCATTGATTTAGGCTTCCTAATGTGATACTAATTAGTACACATGTTGATTAAGGTGTAATCATGGGCATTTAGCCACTCAAAACTCATTTCTAAGACACATTTCTCAAAAAGGTGCTTTAAGGAGTCTTAAAGCACATTTTGTGTTTAAGCTTGTTTTTGAGCTTGGTTTTCTTTGATAATTGATTTAACATGTCCATTAGCATGTTAATAAGGTCTTATAATGATATTTGGGTGCCAATCAAAGTCACTCCAAGCTTAGAGCACATTTTTGCCTAAATTGCCCTTAAGGCATTTTCTTGTGTTTTCCTTGGTTTAAATTGTCTACCAATCTTTCTAAGGCATATTTTAGCCTTACTACATCATAATTTGATGTTTACTTAGGATACTTAGGGTTAGGGTATTTCAATCTACCCCCTTAAAAGAACTTTGTCCCCAAAGTTCCCATGCATCTTATCTTATTAGAATACATGTCTTACCTCATTCCATAGATCATATAGATCACACTTGTGTGTACTTAATCTTATTGACTCATTAGATTCATCGTATGCTTATACTCATATATCACACAACATGCTTAAGCATGTATAGCATTCAAAATTCCCTTTGTTCCTTTTGATGATTAAAACAATCACATAATTTTCATCGTATTCTCCCATGTCACCGGTCCGTAGACAAAGGCACATTCGTCCACGCCACCATGGGCCAGAATACAAAACACTCTGCTCTCCCCATGTCACCGGTCCGAAGACAAAGGCTCGTGCGTCCTCGACTTCATGGGCGAGACTCAGTAAAAAGGTAATCCTTTTTACGAGGTCATGTGAGGAATAATTCCTCTAATTCAAAATACAATCAACTCCAATTTCGTTTTATCCTAAAGCCTCTATCCATAGTGTGATTTAATTATGACCACTGATAGGGAGTTTCAGGAGTCATCCTACCCTGACGTGATCAGCATCAGTGTAGAACCATCCTTCCACCCCAATTTGTGTTTGGTTTCCTTGATCCCTAGAAAATCAAGTTCCACCTCCCACGTCATTTTCAAACATCCAAATAATTCACTCATGTCCAATTTTCTATCTTTTTAGTTCTTTTAATCATAATCAATACATCTCCAAGGTGTGGACTCAGTCCATCAAACATTCCCAATTCATCTCTTAGTAATTACCTCAAGGCACCCATTCTTACTAAGTTCTATATCAGCCTCATACCAATTCTCACCATCTTATATATCATGGGATTACTATCTTCTCCCTTATACTCATGTCAAATTGTATCTCATATGTATCTATTCTTATCTTATCACACCTAGTCTCATATCGACTCATACCTCATATATTCCTTATTTCTTAAGTCTCCTTAATCCTTTTTCCTTAATTCTCTTAACTTGTACTCACACCGAGAGTTAACAAGACAGGCACTTAATATGTATGGCATTCACATCTTCTGTGTGCAATAACCATGATTTATCTCAAAATGTTTGTGTAAAACATATTCTCATATTCTTTTGTGTGCTATGCACACCGTAGTTTATGTACTAAGTACTCAAACATACGATAAGCGGTTTTGCTCTACCCCCCTTAAAATGGATTACGCCCACGTAATCAACACCATCACATTCTTGGACATAAGTTCAAGATGTCTAATTCTCACCAAGCATTCTAGCTTCCACGTCATCTATCTTACTATAATTCGATCAGAAATGACTTAGTCTCTGTATCGAGGATTCTTAACGGTACTTATACCGTTTCCTTAACTTAGTTTGGTCTAATCTCAAAGGTAGTGATCTGCTAGCTTCCGCTGCACCACTCTGATGTTCTTAGGCTTAACTGCCTCACTTATCTTTTTATAGTATTGTATATCCTTCTGCGTCCTTACAGTTTAGGAATATTGGTCTCTCAATGGACACGTGTTATCTTTATATATACACGGCCTTGATGAGTTGTAGCTCGTCTATCCAGTCTCCCTGGAGATCTAATGTTCATACTCTTAGTGTTTTCTCGAATGTCTAAATCGTTCTCTCCAACTGACCTTTGGTCTGAGGATGATTCTTAATCTGAAACTACTGTTTAATGCTTATTGCGCTTTACAGTTTAATCTCTCACATCACAAGACATATCCAATGTCTGTACTTAACAATCCGTGCTCTTCGCACTTCATAGTCCTTAATTATTTGTTCTCTGATTCCCTTGCGTTGCTGGTTCGACTGAATTCTCTTTGACTGTTTGTGGTAATGGCTGCTCTTGTCTGATCTTGTGTCGTTGTCCGTGGTACGGAGTCGACTACCTCCCGTGTTCCTTACACCACTCGTCTACATGCATGGGGTACCTTACTGGTACATTACTACTTACCCAACTAACTCATAAATGAGCGTGTCAGGCCTGCAAGCCCCTGTGGGGTGCAGTCGTCCCACGTCTCGTTTTAGTAAACTCATAGTGTCCGTTACACGTTTAGCTATTGCTAATTATGAAGTATTCTGTTGTCGATCTCCTCTTTCATCATTCCATAATAACATTTATTGTTCTTCTTGAAGTTAATCAAGGGAAGTCTATTTATTGTGTCCTTGGTTATGGTATGCTCCAGCTCCTTTCTGTATTCCGTACTGATTCGGTCTCTTAATAATTGAGGTCTCTTCCGTAGAGCCTCTTATCTTGTTCCTCATATTTATGCTACTAGGAATGCACTTCCAGTTCCTTAAGGAATGGATAGTGTACTTCCTGTGAAATCTTACCTAACCAGGTCCAGACTACTGGCATCAACGCTCAGTTCGTCTACCATCTTATTTTCTTACTTATATTGGTCTTAACTCATAAATCTCATTGCCTCTGTGTCAATATTTGACGGCTCATACCTAACGGTCGCTTTACCGCGCACCACAACTTAATTCCCTTATATAACTATTGTACTCACGACCACTACTACCGTGGTAGTTTGCCCTTACCATGTTGCCCATTGATGGTGCAACCTCTTACTCATTTATTCTAATGTCTTACCTTATACTCAATCCCTTCTTGGTGTAAACACACTAGGAGTTCTCTCATTCCGGTGTATGGCGGTTGTCATACCGTGCTGTAAAATAGTTAACTCTTAATATGATGTTCTGCTCCAATCTCAGATTCGTAAGTAGGCTAATTTCTCTCGCTTTCTTTCACCCTTAGTGATGTTATCTACCATGTAATTTAACTGGTTACTGAAGAAGTCATCCACTCCACTGATCACAAGCTCTTCTGAGCATTGGTCACTTGACGTGTCATAATGTGCAATCTCAATGTTTATCTCTGACCATTACTAATTCTTACATCCTGGGTGTTGGATATGGGGTCTATCCGTGCAACCTTCCTTATTACTCAAGTGTATCTGGTATGTTCTAAGGTAATCTCAAGGTTCATAGTTTCCATTTTCTAACAAAAGCGTACTGCATGTCTAATAAGTGAAAGCCCTTTTTGAGGGATTCATTCCCACTCATGGCCTTACAACAAGGAGAGGTATCCCCACCCTAAAGGCATGGTTCGTTCTCCGCCCCTGTCCTTAGCATTGTTTCAATATTCTCATTGGTACTCTTTCTTAGTAATATCTTCCCCAATCTAAGTTATAGGTTTGTAATCGTTCACATCTACACATTGCAGTTCCTCATGGCTTAAATAAGGTCTCTCACAACTTACTGTACCTCGGCCCTGATGTGGTTAACATCCTCGGCTCGTAGGCTCTTAGTGCTTAATGCCTCAGTTCATTATTTGTACTCTTACTCATCTGCAGGTCATCCTTATGAGATTCTGGTTCTTTGATCAATATCCACCGTTTGGTTACCTACTAAATGTAGTATCGGGTTTCATGGTAAGTTGCTGCATCCTGCTTCCTGCTATGGAAGTTGTTCAGGTGATCTGAGGTTACTTAATGTCTTGACAATACTGTCATTTTACTAGACTTATGTCTCTTAGTAGTCAAGGTTAGGTTCGTATTAGGCGTTTGCCTTACGGTGTCCAAGTTGGATATCATCCCGTCGTCTTATACTTCCATCTCAACGCTTCGTTCAACTTCTGTTGACTACGCCACCCGTTGATGATCAATCATACTTGGGTGTTAATGAGTTAGACGAACAGTATTAGCTGTCATTCATCAGTTTGTTCGGCTCGACTATGCCCGCTCTGTGGGGGTAGTCCTCTGAGCTTTCCTCCGTGGGATTCGTATGTCCTTAACCCTTGGTAGGTTATATCTTAAGTTTATTTCTTTTATCTTTGTTTTCTGGGCTTTCCAACACCTTCATTGTAGAATGTTTGTTATTGGTATTTTTAGTGTCAAACTGAGAGTTTTATCCCATCCCTGTTGGGAGTCGTTCGGTCGACTGCCTTTATTGTATCTCTTGATACATTCCATGTATGTTGTTACTTACGTGGTGTTTTTGCTCGAATTATTGAGCGATCTCTTAGGTTCCTCTTTGAGATCCGGGTTTGGTGTTCTTACCGCACTGTCGGTTGTTGTTGTCGTAGTACGTTGTACTGTTGCTAACATCCATATGGTCTAATATTATGTCCAAGTTCCGCTCCTGGCTGACTGGTGTGTCACCTTATCTCATTTTGGTCAGGCCGTCGGGCCTTCCAAGGTCTTATTTCCCTGTTCTTATGGTTTTACAATCCGGTGTTAATATGTGTTACAACTGTAGCGTTCTCCTATCTCGCCTTGATGGCTTTTCGTGTGGCTTTACCATGGTAGCACTTGCTATGGCAAGTGCGCCATGCAGGATGGGTTATTGGTACAAGGTACATCGGTAGTGACACTTCCTTCTAATTTCCATGTAATTGGTAGTCCTCGGGACTCCTTCGATAATCTCTTATTTTGGATAACCGACCATCCGGCAGTTTCCTTGTTGTTTGACAGTACTGTCATACATCAGGGCGTTCCTCTTTCTGAGGGAATCCCTTAATATTTCCTTATGTCTTATTCCTCGCTCCTGTCTCCACACATTTTGTTGTGGTTATTAAGTAATAATTCTCTTTTAGGCACTACCTCGTAGTCCTATTTCGGTATACATTTGTATGAATTTCTACCGTCGTCCGCATTATTTTGGCCAGGTCTTGTAACCTTCCTCATTGTATGGGGTTTGGAGTTCCCGGTTCTTAACTGGACTTTCCAGTAATCTCAATCCTCGTGCTTTGTATTATCCTACTGTTATGCTCCTTCGGACCACTGTCCGGTACTCATGTCACTTCCCTTTTTCCTTTCTATTGCACCCGTAGTGCTCTCCTCATCATTGGTATTGCGGGTTATTTCGACTGCGTAGCATGTCGACCCATGTTGCCGGTAATTACCGTTCCCTTATTGATAGAATTCCATAGGTAGCGCCTGTTCCTCTATTGCGCTCCATTAAAAATCCAAGTTCTCCATAACTGTTGTACAACAAATTGTTTCTCGTATTCTTACTGTTAGCTAACTGCCAGATCGGGTTTCCCCGAGTAAGAGAAGGCTTTCTTCTCTCTGGCGTTTGTTCCACATATTCAGGGTTAGGGATGTGGAGGGCGGGTCTAGGTACTATGGATGTCCGGTAAGCACCGGGAAGTCCCGACTAACGCACCTCTCACTCTATCTCTCAACCCTTAACCCATAACTCAATCTCAACCTCAATATTCTCCTAAGTTCGGTATTTCTTGTCTTCAGAGCGTAACTACGCTCTGATACCACTTTTTGTAACACCCCATCTCGATCCAATCGTGGTTATCACAAACTTATCACCATATATACAACTCTGCAGCGGATACAAATACATTCCAGGACCTTGCCGCGGTCTGACTACAGAATATACCGAACATTAGTACATGTTAACCTTAGCCAAATACATATCCTTCTTACAATCCCCTCACATCCTATACATCTTACTAACTCATTGCCATACGAGTGTACATGCACAACTCGTAGGCCACACTTAACCCGTAACGCTTGTACCCCATCTTACTCTCGCGACGGCCGCCTCCTGATGTTCACCTGTGTAGTAAAAACAGCCCCCAAAGGGGGTCAGCACGAATGCTGGTACGATCCTCTCATGGCCCCCAAGCTAACGTGGCTACGACGACTAATTGTCGATAGCATGGAGGTTGATTAGATGCACAACATAATAGTAAATGCTGTAAACAACAATCCAAATATGAACAATCAAAGTTCACACACAATGAACGACTTAAATGCGTTCCCTAATAATTAGAGAGTTAGTTATTTAAACTCCTTAAGTAATGTTCCCTCTAATCTTAGTTCATCCTTATCTCACCTCAATCTTAATCTTATCTTAATCTTAGAAACAACCACCCCTTAATAAGGAGTGGATGTAGCTTATCTTAGTCTTAGTAATACAAACCATCCTTTAAAGAGGAATGGTTGCAACTTATCTTATCCTTACCTTAATCTTAATCTCAACTTAATCTCAGTATACAAACCGTTGCTGGAGGGGAATGGTTGTAGCTTAGTTCGAACCTGGGATTTAGGTGATCCCACCGCACCATCTTAATGCCACCTACTCTGGACGGGAGTCCAGCGTAGCTGAGCCGGCAACCGGCCCTAGGCTACAAGTCCGAAGACAAGTCCTTAATCGGGAGTCGAATCTGCTATAGATACCGACCCCCTTTCCTTAGCATGCATGACCGGAGATCGGTCCCGGGTTTCCTCACTCAAGTTCCAGTTAGAAGTAATCTCAAGACCTTGTTTGTTGGTTAACCTCTTTCGGTTCATATCGTCCCATATTAGGGAGCGTTCCTTAGTCTCACTCAATTCCTTACTAAACGTTAGTTAGTAAGTTCCCACGATATGTTGTGTTAGTTTTCAAACATCACACAACAATACAATAATCATAATATTCCGGTTGCATGCTTTATCTTGTTTAGTGAGCACACAAAACATATAGCACACAAGCCGAGGGACACCTCGTTAGCAAGCAGGTCACAAGAAGAACTGTACCGTTCGCCGCTGGTCGTTCGGTTGCTTACTCTCCTCTGGAGTCCAAATTCTCAAACCCTAAAACATTCATCGAATTTGGTGGTTAATTACTTTTAATTAACCTAGCTTACTTAATCACTAATGATTTCCAACTAAATACCACTTAAGTTCTTATAAACTTAATCTTAAGTGAATCACTTCTCCTCATTCCTTATACCTATTCACCCACTTAATTATCATTGTCACTCACCAAACATGTCTTAAACAACCTATATATTATCATTACATATCAATCTCCATCTAGCTCTTCTTAAATTCTTACCAACTTAACCTTAAACACTTAATATCATTTACTTACCCTAATCTCTTAAGTCATTATATGCTTATCTTTCTAATCATCATCACTCCCTAATGTTGGACCACTAAGTCATTGTAATTTAAACTTAATCATATAAGTTAATCACTTCTCATTACACCTCACACTTGTTTACACCTCTTAAGGCCTTTACATGTCACCAAACAAGGCCTAAACATCATCTACAACCATTACCATTCAATCCCCCATCATTAGAAGCCAAAAACAAAAATTTTCTTTTTCTCTGCACTGGACCGCCCCTCTGGGGCGGTCCCAGGGGCGGTCCCAACCAGAAGCTAATTTCCTGCACGATTTGCCTGGACCTCCCCACAGGGGCGGTCCCTAGGGGCGGTCCACAGCAGAACCTATTTTCCAAAGTGCTTTTCTCCTCATTTTGAACTCCAAATTCACCCCAATCTTTTCCCACTCATTCCACAATCTTTCCACATGTTTCCTACATGTTTAAACACCTTAAAACATGTACTAAACCTTCCTCAAAAATCACCAAACTTGACACTCAATTTCTTACAAAACTCTTACACTTAACACTTGATTCTTACACTTCCCTCTTATGATTTTGCCTAAGACCTCAACTAATCATTAGTGTTTCTTCACCACCATCTTAACTACTCCTCAAGCATCATTTTGCACACCATTTGCTTTACTCAAACTTCTCAAAACCATATATAATCTAGCACATGCTTACATCCTTATAGTCATTATATCTTATTTTCCTTCAAACTTTGTACAAGTTTCCTAGCTTCCTTAACCATGGTTTTGGTGCATAAAACACCATTGTAACCCCTAGTCCCTCTTAGACACCACTAGGTCTTCCTATTACTCAAGAACTCCATAGCTTACCCACTTTCACCAAAACAACCTTTAATGTTTACTATAACATCCTTAGTCATAAAATCTCCTTAGAACACCTTAAACACTTAGTTCCCTCTCCAAATTTTGACATGGCTTCCTTAGTATATTACTACACCCAACGTTTAGTTTCTCACCCTTAATAAAATCATGAACACTCAAACCCTTAGTACACATTCTTGGTACACAAATTACACCCTCCAAACCTCTAATCCCTCCTAAACAATTCTAGGCCATTCTAAACTTCAAGAACAACTTTGTTAACTCATTTCCACTCAAATTTCCTTTAATGACTCCTAGTAAATCCTAGGTCATATTAATTCACAACCACCACCAAACACTTTGTTTCCTACTTAAATTTCGCCATAACTCCTCTAGTATATTATCACGCCCAAATGCATTGTTTTTCTCATTCAATCATCTCACACACATCAAATCCTTCCTCATCTTATTTTTCTCACCCAAATCAACTCATTCATAATAAACTCAACATAATGCAATAATCTTAAATTGCATAGCACTAAGGCTCTTAAATGACATGGCTCTTAGGCCCTTAAATGACTTAAACTTAACACTGAATTTCCCACATATAAAAGCTTTCAACCTGCAAATACACACAACAATGCTCCCATAGTAATTTAAGTGTTCTCTTAATTCACCATATACTTATCTTGCTAACTCATTCCCATTGGCTCCTTAGTCACAAGTTCATAAGCTTGTTTAAATTCCTTTTTTTTTCTTAGGTTATATAACCCATTACCTAATGTAAGCTTTAAGCTACATTAGTACTCATCTAAAACTCATTCCTTAAACTTAGACCACCATTAGGTAAGCAATTTACCTTGTTCTTCCAAGCTTCTCCTCACACTTCCCTCCTTGGTTTCCTTTGTTTCATTTTCGGCCACCCACTTAGATTTCCATTGCCAATGTTCTAATCAACATTCAATGACTCACATGAGTGCTAAACAATACACTAACCTTAAGGAATGAAAACCTAGGTTAAAAATGTGTTCTAAGGTATAAAAGTGGATGATTACCTTTGAAGTCTCAAGGTAGACTTGGGATTGAATGAAAGAGGACCTCCACTAGCCCTTGGTGAATAAAACAAGCTAAAAACAAGGCATAAAAACCAAGCCCCATGAGTAGTAAATTTCGGCCATGTAGAAGAAGTGGTGGGAACATGGTTTTTCTTACATTTTCATTACCTTAAGAGAATGGAGAAGCTAATGACTCTCCAAGCTTGATTTCCCCCTTCAATGGAGATTTCCCATGGCTCCAAAATGGAGCTTTGAAGGATTTGTAAAGATAGAAAGCTAGGCTTGACCTAACTAAGAGAAATATGTGTTTAGTTTTTGATTTGGAGCTAAAATGAAGATTTGGTGGGCAAAGCAAGGTGAGACAACAATGGGCTGCTTGGGAACGGTTTAGAACAGAGAGAATAAGAAGAAAACCGTGGAAGAAGAAGGGAAATGAAGAAGAGAGGAGAGAGGTAAGCTAAAGAAGATATTTATCTTATAAAAGGGTGAATAGTGAACTTACTACTTTTCCTCTCATTTCCTTTAATGTGCTGGCTACTAATGGTGAGTCACCATTAAAAACCGTCCCCCCCTTGGTATACAAGATACATAAGGCCTTTTGGCCATTTGGCTAATTAAAGTTGACTTAAGTCGAAACTAGCACTATTTGAGCACTATTCACTAATTAGTGCACATATTCGGGAAATTTTTGGTTTCTCATTGATTTAGGCTTCCTAATGTGATACTAATTAGTACACATGTTGATTAAGGTGTAATCATGGGCATTTAGCCACTCAAAACTCATTTCTAAGACAATTTCTCAAAAAGGTGCTTTAAGGAGTCTTAAAGCACATTTTGTGTTTAAGCTTGTTTTTGAGCCTGGTTTTCTTTGGTAATTGATTTAACATGTCCATTAGCATGTTAATAAGGTCTTATAATGATATTTGGGTGCCAATCAAAGTCACTCCAAGCTTAGAGCACATTTTTGCCTAAATTGCCCTTAAGGCATTTCTTGTTTTTCCTGTGGTTTAAATTGTCTACCAATCTTTCTAAGGCATATTTTAGCCTTACTACATCATAATTGATGTTTACTTAGGATACTTAGGGTTAGGGTATTTCAGTTTCATCTAAAGTTATTAATATATAACAAAAATAATAAAATAAATAAAAATACTTTTTACATTAAATGTGAGGTGGATTAGAAGTCTACATTTAATCATTTCTAACATTTATGGTATTGGAAATTAACATAATGTTTTAAGATAAATCATTAAAAGGGTATGATATAAAACTTATTAAACTATTGTTGATTTGGAAATTTATCTAAATAATAATCCTTAATTTCTTGGCATTAGATAAGCCATATGAATACTTTATTACCAATACTTAGGATGTGAGTTTACAATTAAGTGAGGTATTTAGTAGTTAGAATTTATAAAAGGTTTATAAATAGGAATTGATACTTAAAACCTTTGAACCTTTTATTAGATAAAACTAGGTTACATAAGATATTATATTGATATACTTTACGGTAATGGGAAATAATGACAGGTTATTTGAATATAAATATGAGAATTTCATATAATTAACAATTTAGCTTACGAACCAGAATTTAATTCTTTAATAAATTCTACTCTATGTAGATATATTGTCCATCCTAAATACAATAAAGGAAATTAATTTATTACGTTATTCCTTTGATACCTTAGGTTTTGTAAAACAATTTAAAACGTATTTAAGGCTTAAGTTTATTGAATTTTAGTACAAAAGGGTTATACATAGTCTATAGAGTGTATGTGTGTAAAAATAAAACATTTAGGAGATTAAATGTAAGTAAGGATACATAAAAGGTTATACTAAACACCTTATTGTATAGGTAATAATAAAACGTATAATATACCTTGTGAATACTAAATGTAAGATTAATTCGTTAAATCTAAGTTAACTATAGTATAGTTATTCAGGATGAGAAGCAATTTAACATCTTATGACAAGTTTATTAGATAGTTGTAATAAAAAGTCTTTCTGAACTAAAGATAAGATAAATGAGTTAGTAACTCAATTAGGTTATAATAAAATGCGTCTACAACACTATAGTTCCAATGTACAAGATGTAGATCTTAATTAAGTTAAAGGGAAGACTTAATCTCAATTGATTATCTAGTAGGTATTGTTTAAATACATAATCTTTACATTGTGAGATAATAGTATAGTATTCTGAGATCAGTCCATCATAGGTCATAATACAATGTTTATTCTAAATTAAGAATAAAGGCATTGAGCTTAAGATTATTATTGAAATTCTTAGATTTAATTATATAATATAACACATTTATGTTATAAAGGTCTCAAAAGTCTTGAATGTGAGGATTGTGGTTAAATATGAATAAAGTGGATAGGAGTGGCACAGTTAGCAGGTGTTAATAAAATGCATTCCTTGATCCTACAACCTTGGGCTATACAAACCTTCTAAAATAAGTCAAAGGTTATACATAACATTTAAGCGAGGGCTTATAAGATAATTGAGATTTGGAAATAAGAGAGAGGAATTTATTTAAGTTTTACCTAGGGTACGGGTTATTGATAGTAAGTTATCTTCAATGTTCCTCAGAGAATTGTTGAATGTTTGCACGAGTTACTAGAACTGCTACAGCTTGGACCAGGTACGATTTCTCGTACTCAGATACTTTTGCTAATGGGCTTTATGGAATGTTTTGGAAAACCCTAACTGGGTTTGTATGGATTTCAAAAGGAAAACTGTGTGTATGACTAACTCAGCTTGTGTGACTAACTGAGCCTTGAATGTGAAACTCACTTGGGTATTGGTTCCTTATATTTGGTTTGTTCCACTAGACATTGGCTGCTCAGGGTTACGCTTCTGCACTCTGTAGGACTTGAGTGTTTTGGTATTGCTCTGGGTAGTTAGTGGTCTGGTGGGAATTTGGAAAAGGTCAATTCTGGTTAATTTTTTTTGACTCTGGATATCGTTTCATCCATGAGCTGGTTCTTGAGGTTTCGACGTGCGCGCATCTTCAATGGTAACAGCAGGGGCTGTATATCCCTCGCTCATAGGGGCATTGATATTTAACAGTAGGGGGCTGTATATCCCTCGCCCATAGGGGCAATGATATTTAACAGTAGGGGGTTGTATATCCCTCGCCATAGGGGCATTGATATTTAACAGCAGGGGGCTGTATATCCCTCGTCCACCAGGACATTTTTAATATGACAGCAGGGGGCTGTATATCCCTCGTCCATACGGACATTTATATTTGGCGGTGGGGGTCATCTCTCCCAATTGGTATTATTCCACTCTTGAGTTATTGGTTCTTGGATCTATCTTATTATTCCTAGTCCTTTGTGACTATCTGAGTCTTCCTACTCCTAACGGGAATTGGGTTTAACTAAGGCAATGGATGTTCACTAACACATGATGTGGTTTTGTTTCACTAACCTTACTTTTATGTTATTAACCTTTATTCTTATCTTGATATCTTGATTTGGTCATTTGTGAAATGTCTTGCTCCTCTGTGTGGTTTAAGTGATTGCTTTCAAGCTAATATTTATTTAAGAGTTGTTTTATAAGTTTGTTTTTGGAGAATTGTACCAGTTCCATTCCAGGGAATTGACTCACCCCTCCCGGGGTAGGCTGCTTGGTTTCATCTTGCAGGTACAAATTGATTTACAGGTGGCCACGAAGAGCATGAGTGATTGGGATGGGATTAGGTTTATGGAGAGTGAATGTATTTTATTACTGTTATGTTATGTTAAGTTTTCTCGAAGTTCAGACCGTAACTTAGTTAATTGTAATGGTTGTAGTTGGTGAGGTTGGTACCGGGTGTTTGGAGCCCGATGGTCTGTAGCACCTTTAGTTTATTTTCCGCTGTTGTTTTATTATTATAGGAGTGTTACAGAAAGTGGTATCAGAGCGTAGTTACGCTTTGAACCCGAGAAAACTAGCCGAGTGAAATACTTAGAATATAGGAGCACTTAAAACTGGGGAATTGGGGTAGAATTGGGAAGTGAGGATTCCAGTAAGGCACGACTCCTAACCCTTCTTAGATTAGTGAATGATTTATTTATACACTTTTCTTCTTGTGAATGTCTGTAGAGAATGGTGTGCTGTTGTTCTGTTCGAACATTAAACTACAGTAGAGATATAGGTTGGAATATCATCTATCGAGTATGTTAAGATTTTGGTTGGGATAAATATATTAAGCTATTTTCAAAAGCATACTTATGGAGAATACATGGCTAAGAATACAATTCCTTAAGAGCAAGTACACATGCTCCTAGAAATTTTAAAAGAATACTTTTGGTTGAAAACAGTATACAAATAGAACTTTACATAACTAAATTAGTATTGATATTATGTGAAAGTACTTCAACTCCTTTAAGGTTTAAAAATAAATCTCAAGAATTACTTGGTACAAATGTTGCCTAAAGGTAATATTTGGATAAATCTTAAGTCTAGAAAAGTATTAAGTTAACAAACACTAGTAGCATACACCCGAACCCATAAACCACACTAAAACTCTATGCTAACTTTAGAAAGAAAACACCTAAACCTAACACCCTACGAGAAGTGCCTGGTGCGACGAACTCCTAGGCCGAAAGTAATGGGGGTGCACACCCACTTCTGGACGTTTAGGGGCTAGACAAGCCTTGTCATTTAACCGTATATAATCTTTTACGCAGGTGATGGATTGTGTTGAACTTGTGGGGAAGTGGTGGTAAGACGTTACCATCATGAAATCTTGAGCTAGGCATATTTCAGTACTAGCCACAATGAACAATTCAAAACTTATATATTAAGATCCAGTACTAAATCATACATGTAAAGAGTTTACCGAGTTAAATCCTCGGTGAAAAATACTTACCTATGGAGTGAAAACACATGAGTAATAATAAACTAAATATTATTGAGCCTTAAATACTTGGAGTATTGAGCGTCTAGTGAAAAATTGAGAGTTACTTAAAGATTTGGAAATCCTCATGTTTATTTAGAAGTTTAAAGAGTGATATTTACAAAAGCCACAATTGTCTAAGGGAGTACTAAGATTTAATAATCAGAAGAATACTTACATAGAACAAACCTTAAGAAAAATAATTACCAAGAGTGAGTGAGTTTTCATTAGACTAGTTCATTTGACTTAAAATTTTATATAGAGTCCCTACCTTAAAAAAATAATATATAAGTTTTAAGATAAAAGGAATCAGATTTTGGAGCTACATTATAATTAATAAGAACTTCCTAAAACTCTGCCTTGTGTGAAATTATGTAATATATAATAAGTAAATTTTATGAAGTAAATACCTAATGGTTCGTCTAGAATACTATAGTTAATTATAAAAACAATTGAAACTTGAAAAGTCACAGAAATATTTATTTTATAGAGTTTTAGCATAGGGTTGACTAATAAACCCTTGACGATGATTTTGGAAGATTATTGAGGTTTAGTAAATGATCTGAAATATTATTTTAAACTACTCAAATACGTCACACCTGATTTATAGCTTGTTAATATAATTGATATGATAAATGATCATATATTGACATAATTCGTACCGGTCATAAAATGAAAGGGTAAGGATCATAAAATGAAATTTTATAACAGTTAAGAAAAACAAATGCAAAACAATCAAGAGATACAGATATATATATCAATCGCAGATTAATTCAACGGTGCAATAAAATTTACAACAAAGCTGGTTAATAAGGTGTTGAATTCTTTGAATGTGTCGTTAGTAGCGGTACGAGGGCGTACCTTAGCTCTTTTAAGGGGGATATACTGGCATACTCTTCCATCGTCACCTCATCCAGATTATGCCATGTTGCCTTATTAGCAATGGCATACTCTTCCTTCGTCACCTCATCCAATTATGCCATGTTGCCTTATTAGCAGAATGAGAGGTGTTTGTATGTGCTTGGTTTTTACATTATGACACAGTATGTGACTGTTGATTTTCATCATGCTATGTCTTGGTATATCTTGGTTCGTTTTGATTTTGAGTAATCTCGAGTGGAATGTTGTTATGGAAATGGATGGAAATAAAGGATTGAATTGGTATGGAATTTCATTGGAATTATCACTGCCTCAGCACACCCGAAGCGGTGTGAGTGCCTACTAGTTGATTTTTAAACTTCGAGGCGAATTTCTTTTAAGGGGATATACTGAAATACCCCTAAATTAATTTAAATTAATTTAGGGGATTTCTTTTATTAAACCTTTAATAATACTATTAAGTATTAAATTATTATATGGAATTATGAATATTAAATTAGTATAAGGAATTATGAATATTAAATTATTGTATGGAATTATGAGTATTAATATTATATGGAATTATGGAAATTATTTTAGGGGGATTCCTCCTATTTAACTCTAAAGAATACAATTAATATTTAATTATTATATATTATTATATAGTATTATGAATTTAATAATAAGATTTATAAGTCAATAAATCTTGGGAAAATTTCTAAACACTCCAAGTATATTATAAGGATTTTAGAAAGAGTTGGAACATTGTTTTGAAACATAAAAGTCAAAATAAAATTATAGAAACCTTAAAGCTTATTAAGCCTTGCTAGGGTTGACTTTTTGAGAATGGTCAAACAAGCACATGAAACCTATACCAATAAATAAGTTATGGAAAACCATGAAGATTGATAAAAAGAACGTCAAAAACGGATCATCCTAGCCAAAGTTATGCTAGATTGAAGTTTAGAGTCAAAACTTTGAGATCTTCCACGTGTCAGTCAATCACAGGCCGCCCAACACTTAGTCGATTTTCTCCTTGTTTTTCGCCAACAGAAATCAGTTTGTTGCCCTATCTTGTGACCTCCATAACTTTCTCCTCGTTTGTAATTTTTGAGTGCCGTCTTTTGCATTCTCTTCTCCTTAATCTCCTCATTCCAACCATAACTCATACATCTTCTAACACATCCTACATCGACGGTAATATTGATCCAAAGTTTCCACCTTGCGAATTCGTAACCCAGAATTCTGGTTTTCTCTGAAATCAGGTAAACTTCGTCTTGCCATAACGTCTTCGTTTCTCTGAAATACCCCGAACTTAAAAATAAGGATTAAAATTTCTCTAATACGTATTTAAGGGCCTAATGGTACCTAATTAATACTAGTAAGGAAAAATAAATCCAAAAGAATAAATAAACTCTTAAAAAGCGGAAAAACGCGAAATAAGCGTTAAATAACCATAGGAGGTATGAGACCTCGGTTAGCGTATTATAAGGATTCTGAAGGTTTAATAAGACCTAAATAATACATGGGAACAACTCCCGAAGAAAACGGATCCAAATAATGTATTAAAACGCTAATAGAGCTTTAACGCACGTTTTTCGAGAAAACCCGAAAACGTGATTTTAAGTGGTCAAACGAAACCGTAAAAAAAATTATAAGTCATTACATGAATATTATTAAGCATTTGTGGATGCTTAATAACCAATAAAAATAAGAAACGAGAAAATTCCGGAAAACGGGTCCGGTTAGTGAACAGTACCTAAACCGGGTAAAATAACGAGCGTTTTCTGTAAAAGATGAAAAACACTCCAGCTGGTATAACTGTAGGGGGCCGGTTTTTATCAGTCAAATAACACCCTCACACACATGTAACTAGCTAACTAAATAAGAGAGCCAAAAGCAAAAAAACAATAAAGTAAAAGCTACTTTATTTACTTTCCTCTCACCTCACTCTCACAACTCACTCACCTCTCTCTTTCCTCTCCCCCTCCACCGAATTCTCCCTCCTCTCTCTGCTGGAATGGCGATTTTTGGAGCTCCCCACAGCAACCATGGCTACTCCATCTTCTTCCTCATGCTCCATCCTCATGTAAGCTCCAAATCGAAAACAAATTACATGTAACACCCATCCAACATTAACACACTTACAATAAACTGCAGCGGAAAAACAAACCTCATCACATTACTTAACTCGTTGGTGTTACACGCCGTTAGCCACCCACGTGGCTAACAAGGCTAATACATACACATTGTACCGGTCTGATGGGCTAAATTCCCGAGCGACTACACATTACTATCCCTTTCCATTAACACAACATTACCTAAACCTTAAACAAACTTCTCCAAGACTTTATTACATCCTAAAACACTCATTGAATTCCCAGAACTTCCAAGACAATACCAAAGTCCTTGTAGCACTCTACAACACCTTAACACATGTTTTCTTCTCTAAGTAAAACATTTATCCTTTCCTAACATATCCTAGTTCACCAAAGTTCATTTAAGCACTTACAACTCCTTATACATTATACAAATTTTGCCATGGGTTCTCTTGGCACACCATCGTTCCAAAACTCATAGTTTTCACCATTGGACATTCAAGAACACCTAAATCCATCAAAACACCATCACACACAAGTCTTCACCAAATTTACACTACATCACAATATAGTGCACCTTTAAAATTGCTTGGCACTTAGGCCCTTAAATAGCATGGCTCTTAGTAATGGTGGCCATCGGGTCTGGTTCTACCCGGAACCGGCGGTTCTACCCGGAACCGATTGGAATCGGAACCGGCCGGGAACCGGTGGGAACCGGAACCGGAACCGAACCGCCTCAGCTGGTTCCGAATACGAATACATGTTTTGAGATTCGGGCCCGAACCGGCCCGGAACCGGAACCGGAACCGCTCGGAACCGGCTGGAACCGCTTGGAACCGTCGTCGGATTCGGAACCGGGAACCGGAACCGCAACCGGTGGAACCGGAACCGGAACCGCCCCGGAACCGGTTGAAGTTACCGTTGGAATCGGGCCAAAATGACATCGTTTTGGGTCTCGGGCGCGCGCTCCTCTGAAGAAAATAGTCGTTAGATCCCAAGCACGCGCATTACAATATGAAGGCCAACATCATGATTGGTATGAGATGAATGGGGATAACACCACTTAGGACTTCTATCTTCTAATATTTTAGAATGTATTAGTAATTTAGTATTACTTTCTTTCCATGTAATCTTTTTTTAAGACTTGCAAATTGAAATCATGTAACCTCTTAGTAGCTGTACTCTTTTTCCTTATTAAGGTTTTCTCAAAGGGTTTTTACCTAATAAGCTTTTAATGAGGCAGTGAATCATATAATAAAATTCTCTTTGTTCCTTATTTTTTGTAAATTCAATAAAATTTCCTAAGTCTTTGTTTCTTACATATTTAAGATTATAAACTTGAAGAATAACCTATCTAGGAGTAAAGTGGATGAAAAGAGCAACGTGTGCGCTCAAACGGATCTCAAATCGGAGCTAAAACGAAGCAACTGGAGCCGATCGAATCTTTCCAGAACCGCTCCGGAACCGGTCGGAACCGATCAGAACCGGAACCGAAACCGGAACCGGCCGGAACCGGTTTTTTGACCGAATCCGAAGCGAATCCAGATTTCAGAACCGGAACCGGAACCGGAACCAGAACCGCCCAGACCGGTTCCGAATACGAATACACATTTTCCGGAACCGAAACCGGTGGAACCGGAACCGGAACCGGTGGAACCGGACTCGTGGCCACCATTAGCTCTTAGGCCCTTAAATTGCTTAAACCTTAAACACTGAATTTCCACAATATATATGCCTTTGACCTGCAAATACATACAACAAGACATATGTTCTTTTACTAGTCTCTTTAGAACACTTTACTAAGTCATTCACCATTTGCTCTTTAGGTAGTTTTAACAAGCATTAAGCTCATTTCTCCTAAGGCATTAAACAACATTAGGTTAGTATATTTACCTCTTTTCCAAACAACTTCTTTCTTGTTTCCTTACAAAACTGGTAAAGCATTTGATTCTTTGTCAACTACTACACAATATACAAACATTGAAATGAGTATACAAGCTTTAAGCTTCATCTCATTGCAAACCCTAGGTTTACATTGTTTCAAAAACATTAATGTAGTTGTTTTACCTTGATCTATGAAGAGAGTTTGAATATCTATGAAGAGAGACTCCACCTAGTCCATGAAAGGTTGGAATGAAGCTAGAACAAAGTCACACCAAGAGCACCATTAATGTGCAATTTCGGCCAAGGCAAAAACATGAAGGAAACTTGATTTTTCTTTGAGATTCCTTACCTAGTAGCAAAGGAGAGTAATAATATGTAGAAAGGTGAGCTCAAGCTCCTTCAATGGTGAATCTCCATGGCACCAAAATTGAGCTCTTGAAGATTTGAAAAGATAGAAGTGTAGAGCTTGGTCTAACTAAGACAAATATAGTCTTAGAATTTGATTTGGAGCATGGAGTTGGATTTGGCAAAGAAATGAAGATGGAGAAGAGATGTTGCCATAGCAATCGTAAATGGAGGAAAGGAGAAGATGAAGAAACCGTGTGAATACAAGAAGGAAAGAGAGAATGAAGATAAATTTGCTTTTGTTAAGATATTTATGTATAAAGCAAAAATAGTACTTTACTTTAAGCTTTACTTTACTTATTTTTTCTTTTACAAGTTGGTGACTCACACCTTGAAAAACCGGCCCCCATCTAGTTAGAAGGGTACTTTAGTCTTTATTTGTCAATTTAATTACTTATGATAACATATGTTACAAACTAGCTTATAAAAATCACTATTCACAAAAAAGGCACATAGAAGTGAAATTTTTGATTTCCCATTGATATAGACTTCCAAATGTGATACTATATAGTACACATGTTAATTAAAGAGTAATGATGGACATTTAGCCATTCAAAACTCATTTACAAGACAATTTTTCAAAAACGTGCTTTAAGACTCCTTAAAGCACATTTTGTGTTTTAACTTGTTTTAAAGCTTGGTTTTCTTTGGTAATTGATTTAATATGTTCCTTAACATATTTATAAGGTATAGATATGACATTTAGGTCTTATACAAATTTATCCCAAGCTTAGAGCACATTTTTGCTCATATTGACCTTAAGGTATTTATTTAAGTTTTGTTTAGTTCCAATGTCTACCAAAGTTCCCTAAGGACTTAATTATCCTTATTAAATCATAATTGAATATTATTAAGTCTTGGTAGGCTCTTTGGGTCCTAACCAAGTTCGCTCATAGCTTAGAGCATGTTTTTGTTCAAACTGTGTCTTAGTGCTTTATTGCATTTTTACTATGGTTTAAATTGTTCACTGATGTTTCTAAGGCACTTTTTAGCCTTTAACATACCATAGTTTTATATTTAAACCACATATCAAGGTTTGGGGTATTTCAATCTACCCCCCTTAAAAGAACTTCGTCCTCGAAGTTCACATTTCCCACACATCATTAGATTAGAATACGGGGATTACTTATAGCCATAAAACTTCCATAACCAAACACACTTTACATCACAACCTCGGACTTAATGGTCCGGGCAACACATTCACATCCACACATAACATAACATATTCACATGATAACCTCGGACTCAATGGTCCGGGTATCTTAACAACATTTACACATACATAACAACCCCTTTGACTCACTGGTCTTGGGTAACATAACAACCTTTAGACACATAGGTCTATGTAACACAACACATTTAGACTCATAGGTCTTAATAGCATACACTTTTAGAACTCGAGGTCAAAATAACATTATTACACATACCACACAACATGTCATAGCATGTATAGCAATCAAAAATATCTTTGATATATACTGTGATCCCGCAGAACCCGGTCGCGATGGACACCTTCCGTCCCCGTGCCTTTGGGAGATCAAAACAATCACTTAAATTTAAAATTCCCTTATGGGGTTAATTAAGAGAACTTAACTATGTAAAATACCTATCGACGTTTTATAAATACCAATTCAAAATCCTTTTTGAAAACACACACAACTCCAAGTCCAACTTATGATCTTTGCTACCTTTCTTAGCGTGGTTATTTGTGACCACTTATAGGGAGCTTCAAGAATCATCCAACTCTGATGTGATCAGCATCAGTGTTGAACTATCCTTCCACCCCAATTTGTGTTCGGCTTCCCTTGATCGCATGCAAATCAAGTTCCACTTCCCCACTTCATTTTCAAGCACCAAATAAATCACTCATTTCCAATTTTCTATCTTTTAAATCATTCTAGTCATGATCATAACATCTCTAAGGGATAGAACTTCGTCTATCAGTTATTTCCATTCACTTTAATGTTGTTACCTAGGGAATCTCATTCTCACTAGGTTCTATGTCGGTTTCATACCCTTTCATGCATCACTATATAGTATATATATACACATATATTTTATCAAAATACAACACACCGTTTCACATTTATACACTGTCGGGGTTTTTGTTCCCCCGGGAGTTTCTCTACTCCCCACACTTGTACTATCACACACAACTGTTAACAAATCAACGCACTTATCACAATGGTATTCGCATCTTCTGTGCGCAATACCACAATTAAACCATGAATGAATGCGTGTGTTACATAACACACACACACCAATCATCAAAACAATAACTTTGTGCTATGCACAACATAAATCACGTACACTTGTACGGTAATATGCACTAAGTGGTTTTGCGCTCTACCCCCCTTAAAAGGGATTACGCCCACGTAATCAATCACTAAACATTGGCTTAAATGTTTTGCCGTCGTGAAGTGTTTTAACTTCGACGCGGTCCATTACACAATGGATTCTGATTAGAGGATCTTAACCATATTGGCGGTTTAGTTCCTAAACCAAGAATTCTCATTGGAGTTTGTTTAAACTCTTAGTTGGTTTCGATTCTGGCCTGTTAGGCTTCTAGGCGTTAATAATTAGCCATTTACTCATGTTCACCATGTACATTCAACACTTGTATCACTGGCTCACTAGTTTCTGTTGCGAAACTCTAATGACTGTAGAGCTTAATTGCCCCATTTGTTATTCTCACTGTATTGTACACCTCCCATATATCACCTTTATCTTGGTAATAATGGTTTCTCAACCGACGCATGGTATCTCTTACCGTGAGCGAATTCGGTGAGTTATAAACTTTCTATCCACTTCCATAATTGACTGATATACTGTATACTGTTATTCACAATGATTGACTTGTTCCCAATTCCTAGCTATCCCACTCGATCATCACTGCGCAAGTGCAATACCAAAACACTCAGTCATACAGAGTGCAGAGGCGTAAACTCTTGACAGTAAATCCCTTATGCGATTCGCTATGGAATTCACACTGAGTTCCTCATCACACAGTACCTACCACTGGCATATTGCCCAGTCTGTTTAACATCGCTTACCTTGCATCTCCACTGAGTTTACTCATAACTGGTCTTATCTGCCACATTATTACTCAATAACATTGATACAACGGTCGCCAGCTGCGAACCGTGCTCTTACTCATTGCATAACAATAACTTATATGGTATTTACTGTCATATTAATTCCACACATATACTTACATCACTCGCATTATGGTTCGCCATCCATTTGGGCGACTACTGAATGCTCCATGAGCATCGATCATTCGAGTCACAAGCCGACATTATTCAGCTCGTTGTTTCACTTTATACACACATACTACTAAGCTAACTGCTCTCTTTCAATAATAACGTCGTCCATTTCTTAACATTTTTTTTTAACTTGATTCACATAACTACCGCTCCTGTGGTCTCACAATATCGAGAGGTATCCCCACTCTTAATGCAGTGGTTCGTTCTCCACTCTATTCACTTATATAACATAAACTTCTGCAATCAATCTAATTTTCATAACACATTTTATTTGTGGCTTATAAGCCTTACTGCCTTGAGCTGCGCTCATTGTAGGCTGTCCACACATATGTACTTCTCTGTACAACATTACATGGTTTGGATGTTATATTGAGCTCCATGACAAGGTCGTTGCATTCCGTTTCCTTTCATGGGATGCCCTTAGGATTGTCAGTCCGTCTCCTGACAACTTATGTCTAAACTGGGTGTTAGTTTTAACCCTTGTGTTTCTGTCATGCATTTCATGCAACAATTGTTGATGCGAACACCCTTCAAGGATTGCTCCTGGGTGTTGTTAAGTTATGCCATTACATCTGGCTTGCACTTATTGGTATATTCGGTTAGCCATGCCGTTTGCGTTCTTAACTGGCTTATTATCTTCTTCTGTGAAGATCAACACTTCCTGGTAGTGTAGGTACTCATTCTGGGAGTTTCATCCCGTCCATTGCACATTAATGTGTCCACATTAGGCATCTGCTTAGCCATGGACAGGCTGGGTCACCGTTCCAGCTAACATGTTTATCCCTGAGGATCCTTAAGACGTATACGATGTCTTTACATTACAGTTAGTGCACTTCGCACCTCCTGACTCTTAAGCATTTCGTTGAAAGGAATTCACTAATTCCTTTAGTCTCGTTAACTTAACTGAGTTCCTTAACTTCAACCATTCATGGTAATCCTTAGTTCTTGTTTGACTTATACTGCTGACCGTAGATGGAGTCGACTACTTCCCGTGTTTCGGACTCCACTCGTATACATATGTGGGGTACCATACTGATACATTGCTACTTACCCAACTAACCCATAAGTAGGTCTGTCAGGCCCACAAGCTCCTATCGGAGTGCGGTCGTCCCACAATTCAGTTGGTACACTCGTAGTGTCCGTCACACGCCTAGGTGAAGTATTCTGTTGTCAACTCCCTTATATTGTCCCGTGACAATATTCATCCATGCTTCCCGAACTTAATCGAGGGAAAGTTTATCCATTGTTGTATCCTTGTCAACTCTTTCTTCTCGGGTTGCTACCCTTGGGTTTACTGGTTTTGGTTTAAAGAAGGTAGAAAGAAGTGTTGGTTTGAAAGAGAATCTGGTTTTGAAAAGAAAAGGGTTTGAATAAACTTGGGTTTAAAAGAAAATTTTCATGGTTTCACAACATCTTCTTACCTTAACCAAGTCTAGCTCCTTGCTGACTGGTGTACTTATAATTACAGAGGTTAGGCTGTTAAGCCCTTCCATGGTCATAATGATCCCGTTTAACCTCATGGTACTTTACTAAGTACCCTGTGGTGGTTATAAATTTCCCGAATAGCCCTATTATAGCAGCACTTGCTATGGCAAGTGCGCCATGCTAACTGGCTATCGGTTCAACACATACAGGTTGTGGTATTGTTTTTACCCACACTGTCTTCAGTGGCCTTGTTGGCCCTCACTGATCCTATTGTCTTAATAATAATTCCCCCGGGTGACTCCTCACTGTATTCATATGGTAATTATCAACTGGGGTGTCTCCCACTCTTGGAGTCCCCCTTTACTTAGTATTATTTCCTCTTCGTAGCCCGTTCCACGCATTCGTCGTGATTACTGAGACTTGTCTCTTGTTTGGGCACTACGTTGTAGTTCCTTTGTCGGTTGGTATACCGTTGGTGTATCACTTGACAACTGTGGTTCTGTAGACACTCGTCTCGGTTTCATTAATCCATCTCTTGCCTATTGCACGGTTGGTGCTTGCAAGCTGGTTACTCTCGACTGCTTAGCATGTCGACCCAGGTTGCCGGAGATTCTATTCTCCTATGCACAAAATCCTTCATCCTTCGCTATTAAATGCGGCTAACATTGTTCAGATGGAAACCGTCTCCGGGATTCCCAGTTTTCGGGATCTACCGTATGACAGGTTCTCCGTACCCTTAAAGGTATTTAATAACAGCCAGATCAGGTATTCCCGAGTAAGAGTGGACTTCCATCTCTCTGGCGTTGTTTCCCAGTTATGTACAGGGATTGTGGAGGGCGGGATGGATATTGTAGGTCTCAAGTACACACTGGTAATACCTAACTGGCGTATCTCTCACGCTATCACTCAACCCTTAACCCAGAGTACTAAAATCCTAACTCAGTACTTCCTAAGCTCGGTAATTCAGTCATCAGAGCGATACTTCGCTCGATACCACTTTTTGTAACACCCCATCCAACATTAACACACTTACAATAAACTGCAGCGGAAAAACAAACCTCATCACATTACTTAACTCGTTGGTGTTACACACGCCGTTAGCCACCCACGTGGCTAACAAGGCTAATACATACACATTGTACCGGTCTGATGGGCTAAATTCCCGAGCGACTACACATTACTATCCCTTTCCATTAACCACACATTACCTAAACCTTAACAAACTTCTCCAAGACTTTATTACATCCTAAAACACTCATTGAATTCCCAAAAACTTCCAAGACAATACCAAAGTCCTTGTAGCACTCTACAACACCTTAACACATGTTTTTCTTCTCTAAGTAAAACATTTATCCTTTCCTAACATATCCTAGTTCACCAAGTTCATTTAAGCACTTACAACTCCTTATACATTATACAAATTTTGCACATTGTTTCTCTTAGCACACCATCGTTTTAAAAACTCATAGTTTTCACTATTGGGACATTCAAGGACACCTAAATCCATCAAAACACCATCACACACAAGTCTTCACCAAATTTACACTACATCACAATATAGTGCACCTTTAAAATTGCTTGGCACTTAGGCCCTTAAATAGCATGGCTCTTAGGCCCTTAAATTGCTTAAACCTTAAACACTGAATTTCCACAATATATATGCCTTTGACCTGCAAATACATACAACAAGACATATGTTCTTTTACTAGTCTCTTTAGAACACTTTACTAAGTCATTCACCATTTGCTCTTTAGGTAGTTTTAACAAGCATTATAAGCTCATTTCTCCTAAGGCATTAAACAACATTAGGTTAGTATTTTACCTCTTTTCCAAACAACTTCTTTCTTGTTTCCTTACAAACCGGTAAAGCATTTGATTCTTTGTCAACTACTACACAATATACAAACATTGAAATGAGTATACAAGCTTTAAGCTTCATCTCATTGCAAACCCTAGGTTTACATTGTTTCAAAAACATAATGTAGTTGTTTTACCTTGATCTATGAAGAGAGTTTGAATATCTATGAAGAGAGTTTGAATATCTATGAAGAGAGGACTCCACCTAGTCCATGAAAGGTTGGAATGAAGCTAGAACAAAGTCACACCAAGAGCACCATTAATGTGCAATTTCGGCCAAGGCAAAAACATGAAGGAAACTTGATTTTTCTTTGAGATTCCTTACCTAGTAGCTTATAAAAATCACTATTCACAAAAACAAGGCACATAGAAGAGAATTTTTGATTTCCCATTGATATAGACTTCAAATGTGATACTATATATAGTACACATGTTAAATAAAGAGTAATGATGGACATTTAGCCATTCAAAACTCATTTACAAGACAATTTTTCAAAAACGTGCTTTAAGACTCCTTAAAGCACATTTTGTGTTTTAACTTGTTTTCAAGCTTGGTTTTCTTTGGTAATTGATTTAATATGTTCCTTAACATATTTATAAGGTATAGATATGACCTTTAGGTCTTATACAAATTTATCCCAAGCTTAGAGCACATTTTTGCTCATATTGACCTTAAGGTATTTATTTAAGTTTTGTTTAGTTCCAATGTCTACCAAAGTTCCCTAAGGACTTAATTATCCTTATTCAATCATAATTGAATATTATTAAGTCTTGGTAGGCTCTTTGGGTCCTAACCAAGTTCGCTCATAGCTTAGAGCATGTTTTTGTTCTAACTGTGTCTTAGTGCTTTATTGCATTTTTACTATGGTTTAAATAGTTCACTGATGTTTCTAAGGCACTTTTTAGCATTTACATACCATAGTTTGATATTTAAACCACATATCAAGGTTTGGGGTATTTCATTACATTTTGAACTCCCCTCATTCTCCTCTATCATTCCCTCTTTTCAAAATTCGAAAAGGATGAGTTTCATCTCCATGGGTTTTCCCCATTCAAGAGAAAATGGCACCAATGTAAAGCTTGGAGTCTCCTCTCTCCATTAAGGTAAAAATCTATATGAAAAACTCATGTTTTCTCCACCTTACTCCATAACCGATTTTTGCCTCTTTGTAATGCCTTGTTTTCTCTCTCTCCTTTGAGCAAAATATCAACCTAGCAATGGTGGTGGATTCACCTTCTAGAACCAAGGGCTAAAACCCCTTCTAAAACTCTCCAAAGGTAAACCCTAGAAATTTCATTTCAAACACTTCAATGAATTGGCATTTTTTTAAGGGTTAGTATATTAATTGTAGTGTTTTGTGTTCATTGGGTGATGGGAATGGAGTTTGGCTGAAATAACCCTAACCTTTAAAATATAATTAAATGATCTATTAATGATCTAAGACGATTATTAAACACCTAAATTTATTGGGGAACAATCTAAAAGATCTCAACAAGGCAAAACACCGCCTTAAGATCGGTAAAGCTAAAAATGTGCTTTAAGACACCATAAAGGTTGTATGACCCCAAATAGGATCCAAAGTGGATTCCTAAGTATTATAATGAAGCAAGGAACACAATAAAACCATTCTCAAGGAGAACTAAGCTCAGGAACACCCTGTGACACAAAAATGTGCGCTAAAACACCTTAAAGCACGTTTTTGTGAGATTGCCTTCTAAATTGATTTTTAATGGGCTTAAAAATTATAATTACCCTTAAATATGATACTTTATCATATTATATCATATTAGGAATTTCATTCCAAAAATTTACGAAATTTTACAAATTAATATTAAAATATTAATAAAACCCTAAAGTGGGGCCCGCATGAGTCAATATTGACCAAGCATGGTCAATGGTCAATTAATTGACCCATTTGGACCAAGGAAATCGGCTGGCAATAAGGAGGAGACAGCTTGCAATGATTATGAGACAAATTACTACCTAATACATTTACTTTTTGAAAATAAGCTTACTTTTTCAATTATTTCAAATCTTACCCATTCCTTCCTTCTTCCTTGTCCGATCCCATCCTGCCCAGCCGAGTTTCTCCCTTCCTAAGAAGCTCTCAAGTCTGGTTCTTGAGCATGGAAGGCAAACCTAGCTCCTAAGCTCTTAAGGTAAGTGTTTTAATGTCATTTTTAGCCCTTTTTCTTCATCTCTTCACTACCAACACCTAGATTTCGTGGCTCATCAATTCTTATGGCTTATTCTCAGTGTTCTAAGGTTAGAACAAGAGCTAAACTCGGTTGAGACCAGTAGAGGGACCAAGGTTGTTCAAATCTACATTTTAAGGTAAAACACATACCTTAAGGATCTCCACTCTTCATACGGTTTCTTTCTTTTGATTTTTATGAGTTTATACACTCATAATCTTCATATTTACATATTCATTCAGTTGGTTAGCCATTTGGAGCAAGGGTGACCAAGATCCAAGAGAAATACCCTCTTTTAAGGCATTTTTCCAAGGTAAAACCTAATAACAAGGTAGCTTGTTGTGATCTAACTATTTCCTATGTCAATATGGTGGATCTAACACCTTGTGGTGTGTTTGGTTCAGGTCGAAACCACCTAGAACTTCCCTTGCATTTTTAAGGTGATTTTTGCCTTAAATCTTACATTAATTATTCCTTATGGTTAAACTCAAGCTTGGAGTGTAACCATATCTTGTTTTTGTGTATTAAACATGTCTAAATCAAGTGGTGAATTTTCCTACAAGTGACCGAGCCCATACAAAGAATAACCAAGGTATAAACACCTTAAACTTATGATTTTTATAATTTTTAAGTATATATATATATATGGCCGAGAGTGAAATTACATATATAGGTCATATTGACCTAAAAATGGAAAAAAATGGCTAAGATAAATTAAGCTAGTCATTTAAGAGATTTAATTAACATAATGGTCAAATTATGACATTATGTGGAAAAATAATTAAACCAAAGTGAGGCCGAAAATATATGCTATATTTTGAGACATTTATTGTGTAATTTATTTTGCAAGTTCAAGGTTGTAATAAGGCCATGTCATTAGGCCATTTTAATTTAAGTTTATAAGCTTATTTAGTTTTATTTATGTTTATAATTAAATTGGGGCCAATTCATAATTACTAGGAAATTAGAAAGCCGTGGGCTTAATTTAGAGCAATTTAGGGTTTTTAAATGAATTTAATAAAAATTATAACATTTTATAAAGTTTTGGGTCAAAATTGTAAAAATAGAAAAGTATAGGTTATTATTAGTGATTACCGAAAAATTGGTTGCCATTTGGTATTAGAAGTCAAAGTTGACTATATAGGAGACTTTGACCAAGTTTGGAAAATTTAAGAAATTAAAATACTATCTTATATTAAGATAAGTATTAATTTGTAAAAGATTTAAAAGAGATGGGGCAATAATGTAATTTCCGAAAACTTGGGGTACTAAATGGAGTTTAGTACAAACCTTAGGTTATTAGGAACTTTTAGAAATTTATTTGGTTAAATTTGGAGTTTATATGAATTATATAAGTATAATATATGGTATTTTATAACATTGCTACAAATGGGTAACAAAGGGGTAAAAACCGAGATTTAAAGGAAGTATAAGGTTAGGAATAACATTTATAACCTTTTGGTATAGTTTGGTAATTTTTGGAATGGTATAAAAGGTTTTATAAAGATATGTGTATAATATATAGTTGTAATGAAATTAGAAAACTATGTATTATAAATTGGGAAGATTTGTGATTTATAGAAGTTTAGTGGTATATAATGGAAGCCGAAAATATAAGGGACTATTTGGTATTTTATAAACAAAATAACTATAGGTTATAATTGTTTTTAATGACTTAAATGTCTTAATATATTTATATAACTATAATGTAACATTATATTAATTAGGTGGGGATTTTGTAAATATTTAAGAACATGGGTGCTGTTTATTCGGAAATATTAATATTTTTTAAAAAGTAAATGGAATTTATAATATGGTTTTTAATGTTATAAGAGTTATATTTATAATATAAGAGGTATTCATTAAAAAGAATGAATATATATTATAAGATTTACCATATAGAAAATAGTTCCACAAATACATACACATAAATAAATATATGCTATGGTGGAAAAATATAATATGGTTTAATGACCATGTGTTTCATAATTAAATGACACATGATAAAAGGGAAAAGAATTACAAACATTAGATGTGGAATTCTAATGTTAAGAGTATACATGAGATGATAAGGATTTATAATTCAAAGTATTGTTTACATATGAATTATACCACATTGAACTTAAAAAAAAAAGTGACAAACCTTAGAAAAAAAAATAAATACTAAGGTGAGGTGTATAGTGCATGACAAAGAATCATACATGCAATAAAGAAACAAACTATACGATCTACAATTATACATTAAGTTACATGCGATAACAAAGTCCAACAATAAGTATATTAATATACGAGATAAGACTATGCATGTAATGTAACACTTTCCAAATCTCGAGTTAAACCGAAAGCCCGACAAACATTGACAGTTTATAACGGGGGGTTAACCGGGAGTTGTTAGTGATGGTACGGGGTACCGTAGGATTGTATTGTTATACCGTGTGCTAATCAGTAGCATTATGTATTGTTTAGACTGTTAGAGACTACACAAGGAGCATAGGATCTTGCTGATTCATACTCCACCGTAATACACCAGGGTGAACGGTATGTTGTTATGTGTCTCTGATTGTCTCTGAGGGCTTCCTCAGTTCAGACTTCTGTGTGATCTGTGATAAGATTGTTTGTCTGAATGTGATAATTAATATGCATGAATTGTATATTTATAGCTGCTTATTATTACTGTTGTTGAGTTAACAGTACTGGTTCGTATATATGGACCTATATATATAAAACGAACTAGCGGCTATAGTGCTATCTTATATGAAATATAAGGATCGTCAGAAAAACGTTGTAGCACTAGGATAATAAGATATACATATTATCCGAGACTTTTATACGAGCATTGGCCTTTCTATACGCCGCTCTTGTATCTAACACTGGATCCCGAGTTTACAGACTCCGGATTGGACTAATGACCTTAGTCTGCTGTGTTAGGAAAATTTGGTAATGCGATGCGATGGAATAATAATTAACTAAGGAAGGAAAGTAAAGCCAGGAGGATGTGGCTCTTGGTGCGCGCTGTGATCACAAAAACGATACCAGGATGTCCGCGTACGGGTCCGCAAGTATCAAGAAAATTCCCGTGAGCTAGAATGGCTCGTTGGTCGGAGACTCTACCGTTGGAGTGGCTACTGCCGTGGGTGACCCGCCATAATATATGGGTAACTAGAGACATGTCGTTTTGAACGAGGCATTGTCACTAGGTATAACTGAACAAATAATACAGTTAAGAATTATACAGTGGCGAACGATATTGGTTTCTACACCATGGACGAGAACTAGTACTTGTTTATTGTTCTCGTTGTTTCGCTTGGTTGTTCATTGGTTATACATGTGGTTATATTATATATGGTGATGGTTGTGTTTATTGTATGGATGTTACTGTTAATTGTTTTACAGTTTTAAATATTAAAACGGTATTGCATGTAATGAACCTCATGCTCTCTACCAAATAATTGAGGGGTCTTTGGGGGCATGACTGGGCATGTGATGACATACTCAGCAGGGGCTGATTCCATACCACAAACCACTTTCATGCAGGGACTAGCTGGTGGGTCGCAGCGAGGCGTGACTATTGTGATATTACTGTTGGTTTAGACTTGGTACGGTGTGATACTCAGGTTGTTTTGGACTCGGGTTGTTTAACCGAGGTGTGTTTGGTTTAGATGCTCACGGTCTGTAATAATTGTTGATGTTAGATTTGTTTTAAGTTGTTTAAGTTCTACTATCTATCTCTTGTGGTCACTGCGGGAATACGTTTCGCAAGTTGATTATCAGGTAATTCGTTATCACCTGTATGGGCGAGTGATAACAGTGACACCATTAGGGCGATAGTTTATTATTTACCGCTGCGAGATATTATTGTGCGCGACATTTATAGGACTATTAGGAACCGAATTAGTAGGGGTGTTACAAATGTGGTATCAGAGCGGAGTACCGCTCTGATTACAAGAGATAGTAGTTTAAGTACCGTGAGCCTAGGTTATTCACACACCAGTACCTAGGAGATAGTATAAATGATTTGAGTTAGGAGATTGTCGGGGACAATGTTTTTTATGCCTTTTAGGGCTATGTGAACTTATGGTTGAGATAAGTACGGTATTTGTACCGAGTGTTGACTTTAACTTTGAATTCTTCAGATGTCTTCTGGGAGGCGATCAGCAGGTAGAGGAGGTGGTGGAAGAGGCGGCGGGCCTGGAGCAGGTCCTCCGGAGGCCCCAGCCGTGGGCGTGGCTGAGACGGTAGCTGCCGTCTTCGCTCAGCTAGCCCAGATGGGAGGTATCCACATAGGAGCACCACCTGACCACCGGTAGTCCCACCCGTACCCGCACCTAGAGAGCCGAATTGGCTGAAGAGCGTAGCTGATACGCGAGTACCTACCTATGATGGAGTTGCTGACCCCACTGTCCTGGAGAGATTCATTGTTGAGCACGAGAAGGCCTTCGATGCCATACACGTGCCTGCTAAGCACCGAGTCGATATAGCAGCCTTTCACCTGAAGGACGCTGCCAGCACGTGGTGGAGGTCCATGAAGGCACATTATCTTGCTACAGAGGGTTTTGGATGGACTGGTTTTGTGGAATTGTTGAGAGAGAAGTACTATCCTGCTCATTTGAAGCAGAGGAAAGGGAGGAGTTTGAAGCCCTGAGGCAGGGTAGTATGACAGTAGATCAGTATTACTCCTTGTTTATTGGGCTCTTGGACTTCGTCCCAGGAGTTGTTTATTCTGATGCTGTGAAGGTGGAGAAATTTAGAGGCGGGTTGAGATATGCTATCAAGGCCGCCATGGGTGCTACCTTGTACCCTACGGTCCAGGTAAAAATTAATTGACAGTTATACCTATAACTCAGTTTGATTTATTACAAGTTCGGGGAACTCATTGATGTATTACAGGAGTGTTATGACGCTGCTTCTCGGACTGAGATGATGGTGAACAGCCGGGAGGACGGCCAGGGGCAGAAGCGTAAGGCCCCAGAGAAAGAGGCGGAGACTGAGGCTGGAAGCGGAGGCAGTAAGGGCTGGAAGTAAGAACCACCTTAAGTTATTTAATCCATTTAAATTACTTACTTACTGCCTGCTTTTATACCTGCTAATCCTGACACTTTGACGATCACAGGAAGAAGAAGTTCTCCTGGAGGAGAGAAGAAGGAGCAGGCCAGCCAAAAGGTAAAGACAAGGTCCCGATGCTGACCGGGCCTACCTACGATGTGCAGCCTCTTAGATATGCACCCCCTAAGGGTAAGCGATCTAACCTTGTGAATAAATTGAGTATTACACTATCCATTACCATCCTTGTATTAATCTGAATGTGATATGATAATAGGTTTTGTACCCAGCGCCACTTTCACTGCAAGCGCTGTGGTAAGGACCACCCGGGTGTCGACTGCACCGGGCAAGCGGTGGACTGCCACCATTGTGGAAAGAAGGGCCACAGGTCGTTCGAGTGCTTTACTAATCCAGATAGCCGAGCGTACCACCCGCAGAAGGGGACTCAGAGCGCACCTACTGGAGGAGGTGGAGCTCGAGGTGGCCAGAGGGGGCCGGCGCCCCAAGCCCAGAGAGGGCAGCAGCATCAGCAGCCACAGCAGCAAACCAGAACCAGAGGAACCCGCCGGGTAACCGTATGCTGAATGCAGCGGGAGCTTCAGGCGCTGGCACTAGTACCCAGCGCGGTGAAGGTTAGCATTTGAAACCTTAACCATTGTATGAGAGCATGACTAAGTGTTAAACGCTTTACCTTAGCATGAATGTGTGTTTAAGTTACCGCTTTAGATGAACAACTTACCTAGGAAACCTTTTACCTCTTAGGAGACTTCGATATCTGCTATCCCACACTTACAAGGCAGAGATCACCTAGACCCGTGGAAGAAAGACGGGAGTACCCTAGTGAGTTGTGTCATGTAGTCAGACCGGGCATGATACTTCTTAGAGAGTTCCTAACCCTAGATGAGCAAATCACCATAGTGAATGAGTGTAGAGCTTTGGGTAAGGGCATAGGAGGTTTTTTATACCCCTGTATTTAATAGTGGTTCTAGAATGAAACTGCACATGATGTGCTTAGGGAAAGATTGGGATCCACAAGCTAGGGTTTATCGAGAGGTGAGGATGGTAGGTGACGTATCTATACTTGTATACCTGAGAGTTTCCTTACCTTGGTGAGAAACGCAATGGATATTGCTCAAGACTGTGAGGCTTACCCATTACCCGACATGACACCTGACGTTTGCATCATCAACTACTATGAGCAGGGGGAAAGCTTGGAATGCACCAGGACCGTGATGAGACGACCGAGTCCATCACCAGAGGAATACCGGTTGTGTCATTCTCCATCGGCGATGATGCTGAGTTCATTTATGGAGACCAGAAGAGGATGGATCTAGCAAGCAAGATCATCCTCAAGTCTGGGGATGTGTTGGTATTTGGTGGGGAGTCGAGGCTTGTATATCATGGTATTAAGAGCATTAAGCTCAATACCGCACCACCAGCTTTAGTGAATGATACCCACATCCGACCTGGCCGTTTAAACTTGACTTTCAGACAGTATTAATGTAATAGCAGTAGCTAAGCGTGTAACCTTGTATAATACAGTTGGAATGAATGAAATAAGAGTTTATACCTACAAGTGTTTGTATTCAGTTTGTTGATACCGATAATTCATAACTTCAGGCTATAGAAATGGAAAGGAGGGTACCATCTGCATCCTAGACATGGCACAAGCCAAGGAGTCTGGTAATGTCATCACAGGTATGACAATTACAAACAACAGTAAATTAGTGATTTATTGGGACTCGATGCTAATACGAGAGGTGATCTCAGGTACCTTCCCTATTGATGGTGTTAGTGCTTCCGTATTGTTCGACTCAGGGGCTTCGCATTCTTTTATTTCCTCGATGTTTGCTAAGAAGCTGGGGGCCACCCCCGAGCAGCTTTCAGACTTTGCAGTCACCCTTCCTTCGAAGGAGAAAGTAGGTTGCACCAGACAGTATACAGGGTTAGAGATCAGCATTATGACTGAGACCTTCCCCATTGATCTGATTGAGTTCAAGAACTTGGGTTTTGACATCATAGTGGGCATGGATTGGCTGCAGAAGCATTGGGGCCGCCTTCATTGTGCAAAGCATCAGCTACTACTGAAGGGGCCGAGCGGCAGGACAGTGTCATACCGCAGTGTGAGGAGAGAGCCGACTGTCAAGATGTGTCAGCATTGTCCCTGATGAAGGATGTTAGGAAGGGCCGACAAGCCTTCCTCTGTTATGTACAGGACACGAGACAGAGCGACGTGACGGACGTAGACATTCCAGTCGTGGTAGATTTTCATGACTTATTTCCTGATGAGCTGCCAGGCATGCCGCCTGTGCGCGAGGTTGAGTTCACCGTCGACTTGTTGCCAGGTACGGGCCCTATTGCTAAGGCACCCTACCGTATGGCACCGGCTGAGATGAGGGAGCTGAAGCTACAGCTGGAGGACCTCCTCGACAAGGGATTCATTCGACCTAGTGTTTCTCCTTGGGGTGCTCCAGTGCTGTTCGTCAAGAAAAGGACGGCAGTATGCGACTCTGCATCGACTACCGCGAGCTTAATGCGGTTACAGTCAAGAACAAGTACCCATTACCACGGATAGATGATTTATTTGATCAGCTGAGAGGGGCCAGTGTGTTCTCGAAGATAGATCTCAGATCTGGCTACCATCAGATTAGGATCGCAGAGGGTGATATTGAGAAGACAGCTTTCAGGACACGGTATGGACACTATGAGTTCACCGTTATGCCATTCGGATTGACGAATGCGCCAGCCATATTCATGGACTTGATGAACCATCTTTTTAGAGAGCATCTTGATAGTTCAGTTGTAGTCTTCATCGACGATATTCTGATCTATTCAAAGACTAAGGAAGATCATGAGTTACATTTGAGACAGATGTTGAATATTATGAGAGAGAACCAGCTGTATGCCAAACTCTCTAAGTGTGAGTTTTTGTTGGACAGCGTGTCATTTCTAGGACACATTATATCAGCTAGCGGCATATCTGTAGATCCTGCTAAGATAGAGGCAGTGAAGAGTTGGCCAAGGCCGAAGACAGTCACCGACGTCCGTAGCTTTCTGGGTTTGGCAGGGTATTATCGAAGATTCGTGAAGGACTTCTCCAAGGAAGCCAAACCATGACAAATCTAATGAAGAAGGAATCCCAGTTCTTATGGTCTACAGAGTGTGAGCAGTCCTTTCAGACGCTGAAGGATCTCCTGACATCGGCGCCCGTTCTTACTATCCCTGAGGGCACCGATGGGTTCGAGGTATATTGTGATGCCTCTGGAACCGGTCTAGGCTGTGTGCTTATGCAGCACGGGAAGGTAGTTGCTTACGCATCCCGACAGCTGAAGAAGCATGAGGTGAATTACCCCACACACGACCTTGAGTTAGGCGCAGTAGTCTTCACTTTGAAGATCTGGCGACATTATTTGTATGGTGTGACAGTCACTATCTACTCTGATCACAAGAGTCTACAGCATCTCTTCTCTCAGAAGGAGCTGAACATGCGACAGAGAAGATGGGTCGAGTTCTTGAAGGACTACGACATAGACCTGAGGTATAAAGAGGGCAAAGCAAATGTAGTTGCCGACGCCCTGAGCCGCAAAGCTCATTCATTGTTTACGCTAGTAGCAAACAGCAGTATGATTGATGAGATACGAGCTGCACAGGAGAGTGATCACTATATGCAGAGTATCAAACAGAAAATGTTAGAGGGTTGTTATGAAAGACAAAAGTATGATTTCAAACTGTGTAATGATGGCATGTTACGACTGAATGGCCGATTATGTATTCTGGAGTCGTCTCCTGATCTGAAGGAGAAGATACTCCAGGAGGCTCATTGCTCGTCCTTATCCGTCCACCCTGGTTCTTCGAAGATGTATAAGGATTTGAAAGTTCATTTCTGGTGGAGCGGGATGAAGAAGGATGTAGCTGAGTATGTGGCTAGATGCTTGACCTGTCAGAAGGTTAAGTTTGAGCATAGGAGACCCGGAGGTTTAGTGCAGTCTATGCCTATTCCTTGTTGGAAGTTCGAGGACATCTCGATGGATTTCGTTGTCGGTCTCCCACCGACTAAGGGAGGACTGAACATGATTTGGGTCATTGTAGACCGTCTGACGAAGGTGGCAAAGTTTGTTGCTATGAAGGATACCTGGAACGTTCCAAATTAGCGGACTTGTTCCAGAAGGAGGTGATCCGGCACCATGGTGTGCCAAAGACTATTGTTTCTGATAGGGACCCTCGATTTTTGTCCAGATTCTGGGGAAAGGTGCAGGAAGCCTTGGGTATGAAATTAAAGCTTAGTACGGCGTTCCATCCACAGACCGACGGTCAGAGTGAGAAGACCATCCAGACACTGGAGGACATGCTGAGAGCATGTGCCTTAGACTTTTAGGGGAGTTGGTTAGAGCGTCTACACTTGATACAGTTCGCCTACAACAACAGCTACCACTCCTCGATACAGATGCCACCATTCCAGGCACTTTATGGTAGACCGTGTAGGACTCCTTTATGCTGGTATTCAAATCTACCCCCTTAGGAACTTTGTCCTCAAATTTGTGAATCTTATATCGTTACTCTCATTGGTACGCTATGCCAAGGTTATAATACATGTATAACCTTACAGACTCCTCAAGTCAGTCTCATTTTACACTACACATACCACACATATATCACAGCATGTATAGCAATCACAAATACTCTTATACTCTCTCCATGGAATCGGTCTGAAGACAACAAGGCACTACAGTCCACGAATCCATATCGAGTAATACACTACTGATCCCTCAGGTACCGGTCACTTGGACTCTTACGCTCTCTGGTCCACGACCGTTTCATGACAAATGGGCACTTACTCTCTCTGGCCCACGGTCCCTTCGGTTCTGATCAAAACGTTACACATATACATATCCTCAGGCACTCTGGTTGACTCACTCAACACGGAATCGTCTCAGGGTACTCTCCCCGTCCCGCTGCCTTTGGAAAAATCACACACTGTCACCGCCCCAACCGGTCACTTAGGACCGCCGCACGTACGGTGTAATGGTTTTAAAACTAATACATGCCCACCGTTCTACCGGTCATCAAGACTTAAGGCCATAGCCATCGGCGGGTGATAGCAGTTTAAAAACCAGTTTTCATTTCCATCTTCATACTTGAAGAAATTCCTTTTCAAATTCTGTTTGGAAATTGTTTTTAAAACATCACACAACTCCAAATCAATTTATGGTAGCTGCATCTTTTCTTAGGGTGATTACTTGTGACCACTTATAGGGAGCTTCGAGAATCATCCAACCCTGATGTGATCAGCATCAGTGTTGAACTATTCTTCCACTCCAATTTGTGTTCGGTTTCCCTTGATCGCTAGCAGATCAAGTTCCACCTCCCACGTCAGTTTCAAACAAGCAGATAGTCAAACATTTTCGTTTTCTATCTTTTACTCTTTCTAGTCATACTCACGAAACAATTCGTTTCAATTAATCTCTAGTTCCTGGTACTTAGGTCATTTGTCATTCTCATTGCTTCACTACTTTACCTAGGTATTCCATACTTATGGCCTCTTTTCCTCAAATTGTTACTCAATTTAAAACACACAACATACAACTCCAAAGGATGGAACTCGCTCCATCAATCATTCTCAAAAAAATCACCTAGGGAACTCACTCCCTACAAGGTTACACATCGGTTTCATACCGATTCATACTCATCATAACTCATGTCTAATCTCACTAGACATATACTATTGGGATTCTCATTCCCCAGGAGTCTCTCTACTCCTCTTTTCATAAATATTATATACTCGTTACTTGCATCTCTCATGCACATTAATCATAATCGCACAATGAATGGGTACATATGTTTATGTAACATAAGTTTCAATCATCAAAACAATTTCTTTTATGCTATGCACATAGTAGTTTACGCACTAAACGTAAAATATACTCTAAGCGGTTTCTCGCCCTACCCCCCTTAAAAGGGGTTACGCCCACGTAACTAACCATATGTTATTACTAAACATTGGTTCATTAATTCAAGTATCATGAAGTGTTTTAACTTCAATGCGGTTAATTAACTCATAACCAGGTTCGGTTCTAGCCTCTAAGGCTTCAGGCGTTTAGGATTAGCCAATTACTCACAATCACTAGGTATACTTAACCTTTGAATTACGGTCCACGAGCTTCTGCTGTGTGACCTGATAACTAGAGCTTAATTCGCCCGTTGGTATTCTCAATGTATTTAATCCACTCCCTTTTATCCCTTTGTGTCTTGGAAATAAAGGTTTTCAATCATCGCTAGGTATCTCTTACCGTATGCGAATTCGATAAGTTATAGATTTTCTCTCCAATTCTCTGGAAATCTATTTCGTATAACACTGTATACCTTTGTAATTATTCACTTACTTTTCCCGACTTGTTGTCGGTTGAGGTCAAGCTACTACTTAATATGTAGTGCTTCCTCGATTAACAGTTGCTTCTGAATTACGTTTGTTTACTTGTTTCTGTACAAGAATTCCCCCTCATACTACTCTGCATTAACCATTCATCGGTCCTGGGACCTGTGGGTTACAACCCACATTCTTCGTGCATCTTTGGCCAAAGGCCGCACGGTTATTTCTCTAGATTCAAACTCAACAGGCTTCGTTGACATTTCTCAATTCCTGGCTCTCCCACTCGATCATTACCGCACAAGTGCAATACCAAAACACTCAGTCATACAGAGTGTAGAAGCGTAAACCCTTGACAGTAAATCTCTCATGAGATAGGAATGATTATGTCTCCTTTACCACATTTTCTCATCAGCTTCGTATCATTATCTGTTACTGCGTATCATGCTCTACTCATTACAACATTCGCTTATATGGCATCCGCTACTACTTTAGCTTCCGCTCATGTACTCTCGCCATTTATACTATGGCTTGCCATTCACTTGGCTCAATAAAATATACTTCTTTACTAACTCTCTACGTTTATGGCGCATCGTTTATTCTGCAATTCATATTGCACACATACTGTGTTTACTACTCAACCGATTACTCTCTCGGTTCTTTCCACTGCTATCAAAGCCTTTCTACATACTATCTCTGTTCAAATTATTCCTTGGCAATAATCACCTGCTCAAGTATCATTACACCGCTCTAGCGGTTTCACATTACATACTTAGGTGGTAGCCTTTCTCTGGAAGATTCACGCAATTACCGCTCCATAGGATCCACAATAACAAGTGGTGTCCCCACTCTAAGGTAGTGGTTCGTGCTCCACAATAACTCTTATGCCTTTATGCATATGTTTTGCAACGTTTGAATCTACGAATTGTAGTTGGTTCTATCGGCTTACAAGCCACCTTGCCTCGAGTCATGCTCCATGCGGCCTGTTTATATAGGTTTCTGCTTCTCCGTATACCATTAAATGGTTTGGAGGTATTACTGGGTTTTGATATGGTTGTCTCATCACGCTTCCGTACATGGAAGTCCCTCTAAGTTTCTTGATATTAATTCATGCCTTCTGGCAATCTAGGGTACCCCGTGTTACGTGGGATCCCTTCGGGTTCTACCCGAGTGTTCTCTTTAACACTTGTGTTCTCAACACGATGTTTTGTTGAACTACTGTTGACTCCGGCACCCTTCTCGGATTGCTCCTGGGTGTTACTGAGTTTTGTCATCTCATCTGGCCTGAATTCATGGGTATATTCAGTTCCTTACTCCGCCTTGCGGTTATATACTTGACTATCCCGTTTAGGGTTGTAATGTCTCCCATTATTGGGTAGATCCTTGGTACTTTTCCTTTACCTTCTTGGTCAGGTTGTCATTCTCTTCAGTGAAGTATACTGTGGGAACTCTATCCCGTTATCGAACATTAATATGTTCTTTTTAGGCTTTCGCCATATTGCTTACACTGGTATTCATTCCAGTCATTATGTATTTCCTCCTTGATTCCTGAGACATATCCCATGTCTATACTTAATACTCTGTGCTTCACACACTTATCCACGCTATGTCCTTAGGTCCGTCACCTTACTGGTTTCTAGACTCCCTTACCTTGGTAAGCTTCCTTGTGTTCTTCGATCATTCGAGGTGTCCAACTGTCTTGGTTTGAATTGGCTCTTTCGTCCGTAGTATGGAGTGGGCTACTTCCCGTGTTCCGTACTCTACTTGTATACATACATGGAGTATCTTATTGATACGTTGCCACTTACCCGACTAACTCATAATTGGTCTATCAGGCCCGCAAGCTCCTTCGGAGTGCGGTCGTCCCATGTCTCGTTGTGTACACTTGTAGTGTCGGTCACACGCCTAGATGAAGTATTCTGCTGCCAACTCCTCTTATATCATTCAATGATAATTTACCGTGGTTCTCTGGTTTGGTTTTAAAAATTTGGGGGTTTTTGGAAAATTTTGCGTTGAGAGAGAAAAGTTGAGTTTGAAAGAAAATCTACATGGCATTTCAATGCCGGTTGCTTCTTACCGAGTCCAGCTTCTCGCTGACTGGTATGTTCTTCATACAGTGATCAGGCCTTTAGGCCTTTTCAAGGTTTTGTTTCATCGTCTTATGGTTGTCTTGCCATATTGGCTTCTCTCGCCATTTTGGTACTTACTAAGTACTGGTCGCTTGTCAAAGCTCTTCTTATAAGTCCCGCTATTACTGCACTTGCCGTGGCAAGTGCGTGCGCGGTACTGGCGGTTTTGGGTTAACTCATACCGGTCACGGTATTGTTCACATTGTATTTGGTAGCCTCGTTGGCTCTCCTTGATCCCTTAGTTGGATAACTGCTCCTTGGAGCTGCTTCTCATTCCTCTTGACATGACTGTCATTCATTTAGGTGCTCCTCCACTCTCGGAGTTCCTTAATTACTTTAATTATATGCTTTACCTTGTTGCTCGTTCCCACGTCTTTACTGTGGTTACCGAGGTTTTTAATTATTTAGGTACTACTTCTATAGTCATATTCGGGTATATCCCGTAGTTATGCTCGTAGCTGTCTAAGCTGTATCAGTTAAGTATTGCAATCTCTTTGGGTGTGGCAGGGTGGATGCATCTACCTTTGACTAGATTCTTAGTAAATGGGTATAACGTTGGTGGTATTATTTAACTATGGTGGTCCGTAGACATGTGTCCCGGTTCTCGTTAGTTCTTATCAGTCCGTCTTGTCGCACGATTGGTGCATCCTTCTTACTGCTGCTCGACCAGCTGGGTTCTCGCGACTGCTAAGCATGTCGCCCCAGGGCTGCCGCAGATTTCGGTCTCCTTGGATTAGGATTTCTCGATCTCCCGCCATTGTGTGCGGTAATTGTCGTTCCAGTGGGATCCGTCTCTGGGATCTCCGGTTCTCGGGATCTACCACATGACAGATTCTGGTTCATATCGAAATAATAATTAAGTGCCAGATCGGATTCCCCATCTCTCTGGCGTTCCTTCCCAAGCTTTTAAATACGGGGTTTGTGGAGGGCGGGTCTGGTATTGTAGGTATCCAGATCATACTGGAAGTTCCTAACTAGCGCATCTCTCACGCTACCACTCAACCCATCCCTAAGTCTCTAGTTCCTAACTCGGTATCTCCTAAGCTCGGTATTTCCAGTCATCAGAGCGATACTTTGCTCTGATACCATTTTTGTAACACCCCAACCGTTAAGCTCGTCATTACCTCTTAAATTGTCACCAATTACTCTTACTCATGCAGCGTAACTCTAATTACAACGAGGGGTGAAACAACGCCGTTAGCCACCCATATGGGCAACCAGGCCTTCCTTGCATACCGTAACGGTCTGATGAACTGGAACAACCGAGTACACAATACAAATACAATACTCAAATCATTTCTCTACTATACCGAGTCTACAATAAATGGATGCCGACAACATATTCAGTCTTACATCCTTCAATACATAAGTAATTAAAACTACTACCCATGCAACCCACCGACCCGTCCTACTCTCGAACGGTAACATCTTCGGTGTACCTGTAAAATAAAAACATCGCCCCTAGGGGCTCAGCTTAACGCTGCATATGAAATTCGCATACCCCGAGCGCTAACCGGGGTACGCCGACCACTTAGTCGGATATACATGGAGTTCATTTTAGTCAAACAACATGCATCATAGCAATACAATAAGTACATGTAATGCTCAAGGAATCTACATCCAATCATGGAACACAATTCCTAACTAACATAACAAGGTTGTTAGTTGTATCTGGTTACTCTTAGGCCTTGAGGGTTATACCTCACTATGCCTTGTTTACTTATTCAATACCTCACCCGCTCTCTCGGGTTACTTATTCATATACACACCCATTCTCTTGGGCTACTCGTACTATACTCACCCACACTCTCGGGTTACTTATTCTCATATCTCACCCATACTCTTGGGTTATTTATACTCATTATCTCACCCACACTCTTGGGTTATTTATACTCATTATCTCACCCACACTCTTGGGTTATTTATACTCAAGCTCTTGTAGATTCTCGAGACGCTACAGGTCTCCTACATCACGCTTGTTCTCTTATACATACTTAGGCCAAAACTCATGGCTCTCTAGCATAGTCTTACTTCCCGGGTTTCGACCCTACTCCGGGTCTAGCATGGTGGGAAGGTTCAACTAGCTCACGAACTCTCTCTTAGTTCCTATCTCTTTTTACTTAGGTCCGACTACTCTCGGACTACTCTCATTCCCATACACTCCTCTCTCGGAGTTTTAATAATATTATGTATATTAGTCTAGAAGCATCACTCTCGATGTTTCTAATGACTTGGGAACATTACTTTAGTTCGGTTAATCTTAGGTTTTAAAAGTTACCCATACATTCCACTTACTCATACTTTCGGTTAATTTCTTAAATTGGTAAAATCCTCATATAGGAGGTTGACCGTGTCTCAAGGGAGCTACTAATCCCTTAGGTCTCTTTTACCTTCTTTACTAGTTCACATCTTCGAAACTATCGTTAATCCTCTTGAGGGAGGTTCACTTATCTTTCCACTCTCATTTGTTTCGTGGATTGTGTCATTATGGTTTACTAACCGTTATCGGGTAATTACTCAACCCGCACATCTCCTTATATTCTAGGGAGTTCATATGTTGCGTTTTCGTTATACTTTAACGGATAGTTTGTGTGTTTGCCCATTTTCGTTATCATAAGCATCGACCCGATCTATGGGTCTCTAGCCAAACGTTACTCACTAGGAGTCGGTCTTTACTCTATGTTAGACCACACCGGCATACAAGTATGTTAGCTCATTCAACATACATCAAGACATACATAATCAAACAAGGGATTATTTTCATGCTTTAATCTTGATTAAGCCGGCACACAACACACAAATCAACGTAACTCGGTTAGCACGCGGAGTATGAGAAAATCATACCTTTCCATGGATATACTTTACCGGGTCACCACTCGTTCCTCGGTTCACACTTGTTCCACTGATAACATTCAAATGTTTTTATTAACATCAAAAGTGTTACGATATGTAAAACTATTACTCCCGTACTTAACCCCGTTATCCCGTTTAACTTAGTTTTACTCATGTGGTCTTAAACTCACAACTTTCTCATTCACTTATCAAAACTTGTTTACACTCTTTATGACCTTTAAACATCATTAATCAGGTCATAATTCCTTATACTGTCATTTTCCCAACATTACCCATCCTTAATTAAGCTTTAAAATAGTTTCTGTACAATTTTTGGGGTGGTCCGGGTTACTGTCCGAGTTTGCAAACCCGGACCCCAACTTGGAAAAACCCTCGGGTAAGATTTGGGACTGGTCCGGGTTTGTGTCCTAGTTTGCAAACCCGGACCACATGGTTACAGAACTCTCGGGTATGATTTAGGGGTGGTCCGGGTTTAGGTCCTGGTTTGCAAACCCGGACCACTCCTTTGATAAACCTTTCTGCCGTGTTTTGATGCTGGTCCGGTTTGTGTCCTGGTTTGCAAACCCGGACCAGTTGCAGTTTTGCAATTTATGTAAGTTTTTCAACTTGTTTCAACTCTAAATACCACCAATCTCTTCCCTAATATTCACACATATATTATAACATGTTTTGACATTGTTTAGGCATTCAAAACTAACCTAAACCATTCTATATATTCATCTGTCAAATAACTCATTTCACTGTAATTTTTTCCTGTTACAGTTGCAAGTTCTTACTTCTGTTGAAGTTTTCAATCCTTTCTTTCTTGCCATCCTATCTCACGCCTTAATACACTCAAGTCCATACATTCCTAGGCAAATTTTGACAGAGTTTGTTACATTCCTAGGCATTCTCACAAACTAATCAGCTCACAAAAATCTATTTTTCATCCCTGTTATATAAGCATTAAACTTTCCTGCAGCACATTGTTTTTCCCACCTTGTACATACATATGTAATAGTTTGCTCTCAAGGTTTATTTCCCACATTTAAACCACATTAAACAATCTCATTACTTGTTCAACCTTGTAGTTTCATGACTACATCACCATTTACATTCAATTCACCTTAAAAATCTATTCCCCAAGACAACAATTCAACTCAAGGTAGGCTCAATTACCTTGCTAGTTTCGGTTTCTCTTCCTCCTTCCCTTCTTTTCTCTTTCTTTCTCTTTCCCTCTTGATTCTGTTTCTCAATCAGCCAACAACTCACGCTAGCCAGTCCAAGAACCACACACTAATTCAAATACTATCCTTAATATCAAAACCCTAGAATTTTAAGGAGGGTTCTTAAGGTTTTAAGAAGGCATTACCTTGGAAAATCCAAAAGGATGAGCTTGGCAAATCAAGTGGGGCATTTCCAGAAAACTCCACAAAGGCAAGGTGCAACCGGCTGAAACGGAAGAGAATTTTCAATGGGGAAAAATTCTCCAAATTTGCAAAACTAGCTCGAAATGGTCTAAGCTCTTACTTATTATTACCTTAAGGCATCAAGGTGGTGAAGGAGAGTCAAAATCAGCTCACCAAGCTTTGAAAGCTCCAACACCCATGGAAGTGAAGTGGAGAAATCAAGGTTTTGAGGGGTGGAAAATGTAGCCCTCGCCGATACGAATCTAACGGTATAATTTTGTGTGATTTGGTGGAGAATCGAACAAGATAATGGAAGGAGAAGTTGGAGGTGGTGAGCTGTGTTGGAATCGCCTCACGTACAGAGAGGAGGAAGAAGGAGTTTACAGAGAGCTGGGGCAAATCGTGAAATGAAGAAATAAAGGAGGTGAGAGGTTTTAAAGCCCCTTTTCACTATTCCCTTTTACTTTATTTATTTGTCTCCTTGTGACTGAGCTAATTAAATAAACAACCCTAATTAAATGTGTGTGTGTACTAATTAAAATCGGCCCCACAAAAATACTAACTGGTAGCGTTTTTCATTTTTTTACAGGAACGCTCGATAATTTACCCGGTTTAGCACTATTCACTAACCGGGCCCGTTTTTCGGATTTTCTCGTTTCTTCATTTTAATGGTTATTAAACTTCCATTAATACTTAATTATAGTTATTTAATCAACTATAATTTTACGGGTCCGTTTGACCACTTAAAGTTACGTTTTCGGGTTTTCTCGAAAGCGTGCTATAAAACTCCGTTAGCATTTTTAATCCATATTTAGATTCGTTTTCTCTCGGGAATTATTCCCACATATTAATTAGGCATAACTAAGCCTTAGGAGTCCATCTCGGACCCTAACGAGATCATATTTCTCCTTTATTCATTTTAATGCGTTTTTAGCTTTTGCGCATTTTCTCTTTTCTTTTGGTTTCATTCTCTTTACCAATACTTTCTAGGCACCATTAGGCCTCTAATAATCATATTAGAGTAATTTAATCACCATTTTTTTTAGATCGGGGTATTAAAGTTGGGCTGCTACCCAATGTGTAGTGCTCTCTCAGTTATTCCCACACTTGAGGTATATCCCATACCGGTACTTGGTATTTAGTGCTATTGTAGTTACTTATTGCTAATCATGCCTCCACATTTGGTTTGTACATGTATCCTTCATCGGTGCGGCTTGCATTCTTATGCATCGGCCATTACAACATTATTCCTCCCACAATTAACATGTTTCCAATTCCTAGCTATCCCACTCGATCATTACTGCGCAAGTGCAATACCAAAACACTCAGTCATACAGAGTGCAGAGGCGTAAACTCTTGGCAGCAAATTCTCATGCGATTCGCAACAGAATTCACACTGTGTTTCATCGAGACTCTGATCTCGTCGTAATACTGGCTACTGGCTTACTGCCTAGTTATTTGCTATCACTTCCTTGCATTCCACTGAGTTTAACTCATAACTGGTCTTATCTGCCATATATTATTCAACAACACCTATACAACGGTCGCTTGCTGCGCACCGTGCTCTTACTCCTTGTATAACATCAGCTTATATCGTATTTACTACCACTTTAACTTCGCCACATCTAACTTACATCACTTTCACCACTCATTGACTGATTGTTGAATATCCTAGTCTTTGAGTCTTAATGCTCCTTGAGCATTGTCCATCACACATTTAGCGTCACACACGTACGGTGGTTTCTATTAGACTTATTACCCTTCCGGTCTCCACAAGTGGTAGTAACCATATTGGTCCACCTTAACGTATTCCCTGTACTTAGTTCACCTAACTACCGCTCCCGTGGTTTCACAATATCGGGAGGTATCCCCACTCTTAATGCGGTGGTTCGTCTCCACTATATTCACTTATACAACATAAACTTCTGCAATCAATCAAATTTACATAACATATCTTGCTTGTTCTTATAAGCCTTATTGTCTTAAGTTGCGCTCATTGTAAGCTGTCCACATTCATTTATTTCTCTGTGCAACATTTCATGATTTGGATATTATATTGGGCTCCATGACAAAGTCGTTGCATCACGTTCTTTTCACGGGATGCCCCTTAGGATTGCAGTCCGTCTCCTAACAACTTATGTCTAAAAGGTGTTAGTTTCAACCCTTGTGCTTCTATCATGTCATTTCGTGCAACACTTGTTGATGCGAACACCCTTCAAGGATTGCTCCTGGGTGTTGCTAAGTTATGCCATTACATCAGGTTCGCACTTATTGGTATACTTAGTTAGCCACGCCGTTTGCGTTCTAACTGGCTTATTATCTTCTTCTGTGAAGATCAACATTTCCTGGTAGTGTAGGTACTCATTCTGGGAGTTTCATCCCGTTCATTGCACACTAATGTGTCCACATTAGGATCTGCCTTGCGAGTATAGGCTGGGTCACCGTTCCAACTATCATGCTTATCCCGAGGATCCTTAAGACATATGCTATGTCTTTACTAAAAGTTAGTGCACTCGCACCTCCTGACTCTTAAACATTTCCTTGAAAGGAATTCATAATTCCTTTAGTCTCGTTAACTTAACTGAGTTCCTTTACTTTACCATCCATGGTAATCCTTAGCTCTGTTTGATTGATATGCTGACCGTAGTACGAAGTCGACTACTTCCCGTGTTTCGGACTCTACTCGTATACATATGTGGGGTACCATATGATACATTGCTACTTACCCAACTAACCCATAAATAGGTCTGTCAGGCCCACAAGCTCCTCACGGAGTGTGGTCGTCCACATTACAGTTGGTACACTCGTAGTGTCGTCACACGCCTAGGTGAAGTATTCTGTTGTCAACTCCCTTGTATTGTCTTGTGACATCATGCATTCCATGCTTCCCGAACTAATCGAGGGAAAGTTTATCCACTGTTGTATCTTTATCAACTACCTTGGGGTTACTCGTTTGGTTTAAAAGAAGTTTTTGAAACAAAATGGGTTTGAAAGAAACTTTGTTTTGAAAAAGAGTTTGAAATAAATCCGAGTTTGAAAGAAAAATTTTTTATGGTATTACAATGCCTTCTTGTCTTAACACAAGTCTAGCTCTTGCTGACTGGGTGTACTCCAATTACAGAGGTTAGGCTATCAAGCCCTGCCACGGTCATGATGATCTCACTTAACTTCATGGTACTTTACTAAGTACTTCGTATTTGTTAACACTTCCCGACAGCTGTTATAGCAGCACTTGCCATGGCAAGTGCGCCATGCTAACTGGCTATCGGTTCAACACACCACCGGTTGCGGGTATCATTTTTACCCGCACTTCATCAGTGGCCTGTTGGCCCTCACTTGATCTTAAGTCTAGACATTAAATCCTCTGGGTGACTTCTCACTGTATTCACATGATATCATTAAATAGGGTGTTCCCATTCTGGGAGACCCCTTCTCACTTAGCATTGTATCTCCTTCGTAGCCATTACACGTATTGTCGTGGTTACTGAGACCTGTCTCTGTTTGGGTACTACGTTTGTAGTTCATTAGTCGGTTGGTATATCGTTGGCGTACCATTTAAAACAACTGTGGCCCCGTAGACACTCGTCTCGGGTTCCATTATTTCACTTCTTGCCTGTTGCATGGGCGGGCGTTTGCAAAGCTGGTTATTCTCGACTGCTCAGCATGTCGACCCAGGTTGCCGGAAATTCTTTCTCTTATACACAAAATTCTTCATTCTTCGCTATTAATGCGGTTAACATTGTTCAATAGAAACCGTCTCCGGGATTCCACTCTTCGGGATCTACCGTATGAATGGTTCTCCGTTCTCACAGAAGTACTTATAACAGCAGATCGGGTATTCCCGAGTATGAGAGGACTTTCATCTCGTTAGCGTGTTTCCAAGTTATAAAACAGGATGTGGAGGGCGGGAAGGATGTTGTAGGTTTCTAGTACACTGGTAATACCTAACTAGCGATCTCTCACGCTATCACCAACCCTTACCCAAAGTACTAAAATCCAACTCGGTACTTCCTAAGCTCGGGTAATTCAGTATCAGAAGCGACTCTTCGCTCTGATACCACTTTTTGTAACACCCCATCCAACACAACTCTCGCTTAACACGCACCACGTTTGTTGAAACTGGCAGCGGAAGGAGAAAACATACTTCCTCACATGCTAACTGTTGGTGTTACACGCTAGTTAACCAACCCACGTGGCTAACAAGCTATTACATCACAGGCCGCCCAACATTAGTCGATTTTCTCCTTGTTTTTCGCAATAGAAATCAGTTGTGCCCTATCTTGTGACCTCCAGAACTTCTCCTAGTTGTGAATTTTGAGTGTCGGCTTTTGCATTCTCTTCTCCTTAATCATCATCTTTCCAACCATAAACTCATACATCTCTAACTCATCCTACATCGACGGTAATATTGATCCAAAGTTGCCACATTGCGAATTCGTAACCCAGAGAATTCTGGTTTTCTCTGAAAATCAGGTAACTCGTCTTGCATAAGTGTCTCGTTCTCAGCCAAATTTTGTGTTCTTTAGCTAGTTTTGAAGAGCTCTAATCCCTCTACAACTTTCATGTTGATGACTAAGGCTGATTCGTAATAGTTTGGAAGCGCTAGTCGTCTAAAGTTCCCTACTCGATCAAGTCGGGTTTTTGCCCAGAATTCTTCCAGAAACGACATGGTAACCTCAGATCTTTGTGGATCTGTAACTTTCTCCCTAGTTATTCGTTTTCCATGATTCTTCCACCAATGTTTAGAGTTACATGTCTACTTTAAAATTACATAGGTTTTATGCATTGAATCTCTCTCAGCTAGCACGAGTTGATCTGTGAAGTAGGCTACTTGAACTGCTCAAAAAATAATGACTTTTCTGGAAATCGAATTCGATTTTGCTTGCCGGCGCTTCTCTGGTAAGTTTCTGATCAATTCCTCCAACAATGTGTTTGATTTGTCATTCTCGAACTAACCCCCAACCAATTTAACCTATAGTGCATCATATAGAGAGAATTGTGGAAATTCGAATTTCTAAACCGTATGAACCCTAACCTCGAAATCGAATTTGAAAACCATCGTATACTGCATTATAATGGAAATTGAGTTAAATTGAGAATTGTAATTCTAACATTGAAATGGGAAATGGTCTCATTAGAACCGTATTTAATTTTTAAACATAGAAAAAGAATCACTTGATTTCGTTCTGTAGATTGGGAGATATTGTCGATTTAGTACTCGACTTCGATTTTGGATTTGATGAAGAACTGGGGCTTCAGCGTCCGTCCGATCTGGACTTAAGGAAATGGACGACCAAGATTAGATCGTGGATAATAAAGATGTTTTAAGTTTATAATGTTTCAGAATTTAACTCTAACTTGTTGAATATTTAAATACCTTCCCGAAGGTATTTTGACTTGAAATTTTAACCATAGATTCCTTATTAAATCTTGTTTATTTTGATGTAAATTAATAAGGTTTTGAGTTTTTAAACATAAGTTATGAGTTTTGCAAATTACGGGTTTTCTGGAATTATTTGGCTAATTTAAAAAGATATTTTTATGAAATAAAAATTTTATAATATGTCTAAAATGTTATAGTTACTGTATATTAAATTTGGGAATTTTTGGGCAATGGTAAATAGTTAAAAAATTGTGTTTATAAGTTTTTCATAAGAATAACTTATAATATATGGTTTTAATGTAACCAAAAATTAAAGTATGGTTTGTTAATAAACTTTTTAAGCTGGGAAAAATGTGGAACACTAAATTAACATTTTATAACAGTAAGTTATAAATGTTTTGGTATTAGCTTTTAAGAGAAGTGGAATTATTTACATATATGTATATATACTTATTTAAGTAGAAACTTATGTAAATCAAGGAATTTAATTATTTTTACGTTTTATTTATTATACTATATGGGAGTTAATATTTTTAATTAAACTAAGGGAAATGTATATATTTACACATATATAGAAAGGAAATAAAATAGTAACTTAGGGTAAAACAGGGAGCTAATAAATTAACACTTGTATTAACTAAATAGTATAAGAGCTAGTATCCTAAGATATAGTAAAGAAATACTTTGTGAAACATACATGGATGCAGATAAATGTTGAGGTAATAAGATAATTTAAATATAATAAGCTACATAGGGTATGTATTAATTAAATTTTAATACAAGTATACGTATATATGTATAAAATAAATAAAGGGAAACACTTTATTTTATAAACCGTATATCGGTGTAGTTATGCCTAAAAGTTATTAAACATAATTAAATACAATAAAACTACATAAATAATGCTTTGAACAAATCCTAGTATATATAAATATATTATATACACATTAAACATAATAAAATTAAATACCTTATAGAAAATAATACGAAGGAATTAATAAGTTAAACTAAACCTCTACATAATATTAATAGGAGAATATTATATGAGGTGGTATTAAATTATAGTTATGTATTAGGCTGAAGAGTTACCTTTGAATTTCCAAGGTTTATATATAACCATATTAAAATACATGTATAGTATTATTTGTCAATGACTAGGATGTAAATCTTAAATTGGGATTAAGTAATTAATAAGTTAAAACTTAGGAAAAATTGTGATTTCATAAAATGTTGTACAAATAGATCTTATTCTATAATTAATGATAAACAAATGTAATACGTTTACATCTAAATGTTCTTAATATATAAACAATAATAAAATAAATAAAATACTTTTACATCTAAATGTGGGGTGGATTAGTAAGTCTACATTTAATCATTTCTTAACATTTATGGTATTGGAATATAACTTAATGTTTTAAGATAAAATCATTAAAATCATTAAGGGGAAGACTTAATCTCAATTGATTATCTAGTAGGTATTGTTTAAATACATAATCTTTACATTGTGAGATAATAGTATAGTATTCTGAGATCAGTCCATCATAGGTCATAATACAATGTTTATTCTAAATTAAGAATAAAGGTATTGAGCTTAAGATTATTATTGAAATTCTTAGATTTAATTATATAATATAAACACATTTATGTTATAAAGGTCTCAAAAGTCTTGAATGTGAGGATTGTGGTTAAATATGAATAAAGTGGATAGGAGTGGACAGTTAGCAGGTGTTAATAAAATGCATTCCTTGATCCTACAACCTTGGGCTATACAACCTTCTAAAATAAGTCAAAGGTTATACATAACATTTAAGCGAGGGCTTATAAGATAATTGAGATTTGGAAATAAGAGAGAGGAATTTATTTAAGTTTTACCTAGGGTACGGGTTATTGATAGTAAGTTATCTTCAATGTTCCTCAGAGAATTGTTGAATGTTTGCACGAGTTTACTAGAACTGCTACAACGTTGACCAGGTACGATTTCTCGTACTCAGATACTTTTGCTAATGGGCTTTATGGAATGTTTTGGAAAACGCTAACTGGGTTTGTATGGATTTCAAAAGGAAACTGTGTGTATGACTAACTCAGCTTGTGTGACTAACTGAGCCTTGAATGTGAAACTCACTGGGTATTGGTTCCTTATATTTGGTTGTTCCACTAGACATTGGCTGCTTAGGGTTTACGCTTCTGCACTCTGTAGGACTGAGTGTTTTGGTATTGCTCTGGGGAGTTAGTGGTCTGGTGGGAATTTGGAAAAGGTCAATTCTGGTAATTTTTTTTGACTCTGGATATCGTTTCATCCATGAGCTGGTTCTTGAGGTTTCGATGTGCGCGCGTCTTCAATGGTAACAGCAGGGGGCTGTATATCCCTCGCCCATAAGGGCATTGATATTTAACAGTAGGGCTGTATATCCCTCGCCCATAGGGGCATTGATATTTAACAGTAGGGGGCTGTATATCCCTCGCCCATAGGGCATTGATATTTAACAGCAGGGGGTTGTATATCCCTCATCCAACCAGGACATTTTAATATGACACAGGGGGTTGTATATCCCTCGTCCATACGGACATTTATATCTGGTGATGGGGGCCATCTCTCCCAATTGGTATTATTCCACTCTTGAGTTATTGGTTCTTGGATCTATCTTATTATTCCTAGTCCTTGTGACTATCTGAGTCTTCCTACTCCTAACGGGAATTGGGTTTAACTAAGGCAATGGATGTTCACTAACACATGATGTGGTTTTGTTTCACTAACCTTACTTTTATGTTATTAACCTTATTCTTATCTTGATATCTTGATTTGGTGATTTGTGAAATGTCTTGCTCCTTTGTGTGGTTTAAGTGATTGCTTTCAAGCTAATATTTATTTAAGAGTTGTTTTATAAGTTTGTTTTTGGAGAATTGTACCAGTTCCATTCCAGGGAACTGACTCACCCCTCCCGGGGTGGGCTGCTTGGTTTCATCTTGCAGGTACAAATTGATTTACAGGTGGCCACAAAGAGCATGAGTGATTGGGATGAGATTAGGTTTATGGAGAGTGAATGTATTTTATTACTGTTACGTTTGTTATGTTATGTTAAGTTTTCTCGAAGTTCAGACCGTAACTTAGTTAATTGTAATGGTTGTAGTTGGTGAGGTTGGTACCGGGTGTTTGGAGCCCGATGGTCTGTAGCACCTTTAGTTTATTTTCCGCTGTTGTTTTATTATTTTAGGGGTGTTACAAATGTGTTTGATGAGAATGGGTAAGCTAAAGGGTCTTACTACGATCCTAAAGGAATGCAACTAGGTCTTATGACGAGCCTAAAGGATGGTTCTAGGTCTTATGACGAGCCTAAAGGATGGTTCTAGGTCTTATGACGAGCCTAAAGGTATGCAACTAGGTCTTATGACGAGCCTAAAGGTTGGGTCTAGGTCTTATGACGAGCCTAAGGATGGTTATAGGTCTTATGACAAGCCTAAAGGTTGGATGTAGGTCTTATGACGAGCCTAAAGGTTGGGTCTAGGTCTTATGACGACCCTAAGGATGGTTCTAGGTCTTATAATGATCCTAAAGTTTGGATCTAGGTCTTATAATGAGCCTAAAGGATGGTTCTAGGTCTTATGATGAGCCTATGGATGGTTCTAGATCTTATGACGAGCCTAAGGGTTGGATCTAGGTCTTATGAAGAGCCTAAAGGTTGGATCTAGGTCTTATGATGAGCCTAAAGGTATGCAACTAGGTCTTATGACCAGCCTAAAGGTTGGATCTAGGTCTTATGACGAGCCTAAGGATGGTTCTAAGTGAAAGTGAGTTAAGTGTATGATGGGTCTAAATGAAATACCCGAACTTAATTAGGGTGATTAAATTACTCTAATATGACATTTGAGGGCCTAATAGTGCCTAAGTAATTTTGGTAAAGAGAAAATCCAAAAGAAACAAGAAAACGCTTAAAAAGCGAAAAACGCTAAATTGAGCATTAAGTGACCGTAGGAGGACTACGACCTCGACAAGGGTCTTAAATGAATTTAAAAGGCTTAACAATGCCTAAATAACATATGAGAACGATTCCCGAAGAAAACGGATCCAAATAATGTATTAAAACGCTAATAAAGCTTTAGCGCATGTTTTTCAAGAAAACCCGAACACGTGACTTTGAGTGGTCAAATGAACCCGTAAAAATTATAGTTCATCAAATAACTATAATTAAACATAATGGAAGCTTAAGAACCATTAAAATTAAAGAAACGAGAAGAATCCGGAAAACGGGCCTGGTTAGTGAATAGTGCTAAACCGGGTAAATAAATGAGTGTTTTCTGTAAAAGACGAAAAATGCTCCAGATGGTACAAATATATGGGGCCGGTTTTTAATAGGTAACAAGATCTCTCACACTCTTGACTAGTTAGCTAATAATTAAGTCAAAAAGAGCAAAGAAACAAATAGGTACAAATACACCCTTTTTTCTCTCTCTTTCTCCTCCTTTATTTTCTTTTCCCTTCTCTCTTTCCTCTCTTTCTTCCTACTTCCGCCGTTTCTCCTCTCCCTTCTTCTTCCTTGCGACAGCCTCCTCCTCCCATGGTGTGAGCCTCGATTTTAACCCTATCCTATGTTGATTAAAGTTGATTAGGATCTAATCGGGTTTTAGGTCCACTTATAACCTAAGATTAACAACTATGTCATATAACAGTAATTATTACAACAACCTAGCTAGCTCACTGGAACCTATTATGAGTCGCCACCTAATTTTAACCTAGATCAAATTAGGAAAGGAGAGTTCGGGTCCGGGGGCTTGATATTCGACTTAATTAGGGTTCAATTACTTTCATTACCCCTAGAAGTCGTTTTTCCTCTACTTAGTTTAATTACGGCTTATTACGAGTCGTTTTAACCTAAATGTGCGAGCTTCTGTTTTTTTGTTTTTAGCTTTTTTTGACAGAAAATTAAAGAAAATTAAAAGCTACCTAAACTAGGGTTTCAGAGGCAGAATTAGGTCGAATTTTGCTTACGTCCGTAGCCGCGGACCCCATGTCCGAGACCACGGACCCCAGTTAACCTAGTTATACAGAGAGTCAAATTAAAGGAAAACAAAAATTGCGAAGTCCGGGGCCACGGACAGGATGTCCGTGGGCCCAGACATTATTAGAAAATCTAAATTTGATTTTTTTGAAAACCCGCCGCCGTCTGTGGGCGTCCGGGCTTACGGACAAGGGGTCCGGGACCCCGGACATGACGTCCGTGGGTGCGGACCGCCCTCGGACAGCGGCTTTGAGGCTGTTCCCGAAAGTGTTTTTGGCTCAAATTTTATGGGTGGGTGGCCTGAAAGATGTACAAGACGTTAGTGATTGAAAGTTTTCAATTTGAATTCGAATTAAGCACGAAACTTGGTAAACAAGTTATTGGATAGAAGCTTAAACAAACAGCAATACAGAAGCGTAGAAGGGTTAGTTTGAGCCCAAATTTTGAGGCAAGACAGATAACACCGTAGAGAATTAGGGAAGTGGAGTTTCTACCTGTTTTTACCTTTGGATTCACAACGATTCTTCACACCGGATTCGTCGAGTACTCCGTTGATGGCAGACCCGAAAGGTTTTCGAACCAAGCTTCTGGTTGTTGGTTGTTCTTCTTGCTGTTCTTCACGTTTTGGAGGTGGTTAGTTGATGTTTGTTGATTGATGATGTTGTGGGAGTTGAAAAATATGTTTTGTGTTGATTTTGGTGAGATTTCGGTGTTTGATTGTGGCTTTGGAGTTCAAAAATGTGGAGAGAGAGAGACGGCTGCCTTCTTTGAGAGTCTAGGGTTCTTGAGGTTATGAGATTCTCATTTTATCCAAAAACCTATCCCCTTATATAGACTTTCTTAAAGATAAAGAAAATCTAGTAAAAGTAAGATTTTTTGGTATTTTAATTAAAAGACTTCCCAAAGGAATTTTGCTGTGAAATTTTAACCACATGTCAAGGATGGAGATTATGAATTTTCTGAGGTGGAACCGAATTTTTTAAATGTTGGAATATTTTTAAATTAAATTTCCCGTCAGATTCAGTCAAAAATTGCTAGAAATTATTGGAAATTCAAAAAATCAAAATTCCAATGCCATTATGCTTAAAATGCCATCCTCTATCATGGGTTAAAATATCAAATCATTTCAAGCTGATTTGGGTATCCTTTGGAGGAGAGAGAAAGCTTATCGGAGGTCTTAGGAGCCTTAAAATTACGAAAACGCCCCTGACAATGACGAAGCTGCTCCCCATGCCATGGAACACGCCAATCGGGCCGGATCTCTCACTCACTACTTGATTGAAATATCCCTCACAACACCAAAACCTCGTAGACCTTAACTAGGGGGGGTCAAAATTTTGGGTATAACAGATTGCCCCCCGTCAACTGGACTTTGTAACGGATGTGAAAAGTCTGGTTGATGCTTGAGTGAAGCCCCAAAATTTTGGACTCCACAAAAATCCTTCATGTTTGTGCGAAACCGGGTTGACTATGTCCAGCTATTCGGAGGCGCTGACTACCTAAGCCACAAAACATTGTCGTGCTGTTCTAAGGCGCTGACTACCTAAGCTACAAAGCATTGTCGAGGTGTCCTAAGGCGCTGACTACCTGTAATGAAATGATGCAATGTCAAGCGTTTCTAAGGCGTTGACTACCTAAGATGTGAAAACTGGATGGTATGCAAATGCAAGAATGCTGAAATGCTAAGGATGCTGATGCTGATGATGCTGATGATGTGATGATGTTGATGATGCTGATGATGCTGATGATGCTCGGATGCTTCTAGGGACCGAAACCCGTGCCGATGCTCCTGGCTGGACCCAATGTGGACTTATTGCCATCGCCCCCCAAGCCGGTGTGCAGGGATAACTCTGGTAAAAACCCTGGGGACTTATTGCCTTTGCCCACCATTCGTTGATCCCAAAAATAAGTTGACATCGCAAAAGGAGGATTTATTGCCATCACCTCGCCAACTTCGCCAACTTTCTTCGCCAGGGTCTCGTGCCGCGCCTAATGCAGCTAGGTCTTATGACGAGCCTATATGAATGAGATGAATGCAATGTGTTTGATGAGAGTGGGTAAGCTAAAAGGTAATGCTAGGTCTTACTACGAGCCTAAGGAAATGCAACTAGGTCTTATGACGAGCCTAAAGGACGGTTCTAGGTCTTATGACGAGCCTAAAGGACGGTTCTAGGTCTTATGACGAGCCTAAAGGATGGATCTAGGTCTTATGACAAGCCTAAAGATGGTTCTAGGTCTTATGACGAGCCTATAGGAATGCAACTAGGTCTTACTACGAGCCTAAAGTTGGATCCAGGTATTATGACGAGCCTAAAGGTTGGATCTAGGTCTTATGACGCCTAAAGGTTGTTCTAAGTGAAAGTGAGTGAAATGTATGATGGGTTTAAATGAATGTAGAAAGATTAGGGTTTATGTCAAATCTGAAGATGGTAGGGTTCAAGATGGGCCTACGGATGTTTGGGTGTGAAGGTAGGGCTTAAGACGGGCCTGTGGGAATTTGATGTGGAGGAAGGGCTTAGGACGGGCCTATGAATGTTTGGATGTGGAGGTAGGGCTTAGGACGGGCCTGTGGGATGTGAGAACGGTTTGAACCTTTGGGTTTTGGACTTTTGGGTTTCAATCGATGTTGTGGTTGCAATTTTTGGAACCAACAATTGCCCCCAGTATTCTTTCTTAAGGCAATCTGAGTTAGAGCTCATGGCGATCGATCGGAACGATCGATTGCCCCCAGTATTTTCTTTGGCTAAACGTGCAAACAAGTCTCGTCCTCACATGGTCAAGGCTTATGTTTTGATGTGGTGCTTCTTAACCTACACTCGACGTGTTTGATGTTTGCACTCGTTTCTTACTTACGGTCACAACTTCTCAACCATTGAATTTGACATTTGTTAGATTTACGTGTTCAACCTGTTACTTTCACTCGATTGGATACACAACTACTAAGTCAGAAGTCTTTTGAGCTTATAACGTGGCCATGGGGTGTGATGAATGACAACAGGATAATGGAGGAATGTTTAGGATATGTGGAGCTTTAAGGATGACCAAAGCCGCAACTTGCACCGTCTCTCGGACTTGTCTTTTTTGCCTTGAAGTCATTTGGCTACTTCGTGATGACTTCGCTTATGAACTTGGGGCTTGGAACTTCTGGATTGTTCCTTGCATCTTCTTTCTTTTTTCCAATTTTGGATTTCTTTGAGAGTTTTCAAGTTTGCCTTCCTTGAATCTCCTTTCCTTCGGGGTTCTTGTGTTTCCCGGTTTTGAACTTTGAGAGCTGTTTTTGATGTTAGCTCGTTTGGATCCTGTGTCACTTTGGGACCATTTGCGGATCGTTTCGTCATGCTGGTAGCAATTTTGCTTCTTTGGACTTGTGAAGTTGTTGTTCGGAAGTCGGGCTCCTTGCTTCCTTTGGTCACCGGGTCAGTTATTCATCACTGGCTGGCTTATTTGTGGAGCTTGTAGTGTTGTAAAAGAGGTCATATATGAAAAGCTCAGCGGGGGTGCCTAGGGTGTAATCCGGGGTTCACAAGCTTTTTGGCTGTGTGGTGCTATACCTAGGTGCTTCGTCATCCCTAATAGTTGTGTATCTGTTCTTTGTTACTTTTCACTGGTTTAAGCGTAAATTTACAATTATCTCCTTTGGTTGGATTGCCGTTTACCTCACCTTTGAATGTAGCCTCTCTGGAGTCGTGTAAAAATGACACGCTCTTTCGCTCTTGGTTTTACCGCTCAAGACACTCTCGCGAAGTGTACACTCGGAAACTTGCTTGCACATTTAAACAAAGAAATAAACATTATCATTCCTTAACTTAGATTGCCCCCAGTATTGTTGTGGGGCTTTCTTGACAAACCTTAGAATGCCCAAGTTATTTGTGGAGGGTGATTGCATGTGTGGTGGTGAACAATGGTGGTGAGTGGTGATGGGGTGATTGCTGAGTGATTCATTTCCTTGGCCTTTTGGAAGCCGCGGTTTTGCTTTTTATGTGTCTGATGAAATGGTAGAGGTTATGGAATGCTGCGACATGTGTGGTGACTGTAATGGAGGTGGTGAATACATGGATGGGAAGGTGGTCTCGTACAGGGGTCTAAAAAAAACGAAGGTTTTTCTTTTGTATGTTTACAGACAAGCTTTACAAGAGAGTTTTTTTTTCCTTTCCTTCTTTTCTTTCCTTCTTTTCTCTTTGCACATGAACAAATATAAACATCAAAACATGAATAAAGAAGAAATTTTATTGATAACCAAAAAAAAGTAACAATGACACTGAGTACCAACAAAATGGGGGAGACAACTAAACTAACTACGGAAAGAAAGAAGCTATGTAAAACAGCCAAAGGAAAATAATAATGACTCCTAATGACCCCAAAGCGGAAGTAAATGACCAACTACCCCTAATCTATGATCTATTCTTCGAGGAACATCCAATCAGGCATCGCTTCCTCCTTCGCTGCTCTTACCGTACCCTGTAAACATGAGGAACATGAGCATGAATAAAGATGATAGTTCAATTGTTGAAATGAAAGATGGGTCCACTAACGTACCAAGTCCTTGACGACCAGGATTCGCTGTCGGAGATAGAACGTCTGGGATTCCTTGGAGATCCTTGCCGAGGCCCTTACCCTCTTGATAACCGTACTTCTCCATGATAACCTTCCCGGTCCAACCTTAAGTTTCTGAAGAGAAGTTGGATCGGACTGCTCTGGTACAACACTGAACCTGCTCAGATGGGACGAACCCTCCTCTTCAACCATGCAAACAGGCAACTCCTTCTGATGTGGTTCACCTCTAACGATATGAACCTTCCCGTCCCTTTTGAACTTCAAACATTGATGCACCTCTAACGGCAAATCCCGTCCCAAAATCAGGTTGAAAGAATGGGGAATTTGCAGAACCAAGAACTTCACTGGATGAACAACCGTCACAAACTTGAGTGGAAGATCCAATAGGCCGAAGACATGTCTTGGGTTATCATCATACCCTCGTAACACTATTTGGCAAGACTCAAACTTGTCGTAACCCATACCCTCTGCCACTTTCAGAGGACAGATGCTAACGTCTGCCCCCGTGTCAATGAGGACCTTTGGCACCTTGAAGGCCCCGCACCAAACAGTAATATACAATCCTTTTCCCGAGTGCTCGGAGATCTCGCTATCGTGAAAACTGATCTCCTCTTCCTGCTTTTGCCAAAGAGCCGCGACCATCCTCTCCGGGGCTAAACTTTCCTCCGGCCCGCCCAAATGTTTGGCAATGGCCCGTCGGTGCTCTGGCGAGATCGTAAGCAAAGACCAGATGGCCATGGGGATGGTTGTTGCCTTCAGCTTCTAAGCAGTTCTCGCTCACCTGGAATCTCTTCAGCCACCGGGGGAGACGACATTCGCTCTTCCCCTTGCGATGGCTTTTCAGGTGATCTGTAATGCTTGCCTGACCGAGTAATGTGAGCATTTGCTGGGACAAAGCTGACCGTGGATGTGGGCTTCCGTCCCGCCCCTCGTGCTAGCTTTTTGTCATCCCAGAAAACAGTAAAGGCAGCACACTGAACTTCGGATTCTGAGGTCTCGAGGTCATCCAAACGCTGATATCCCTGATCGATGAGGTCTTGGATATCCATGTCTCAGCACTTTGCAATCATTGGTATCATGTCCCGCTAGCTGATGGTACCTGCAAAATTGACTGAGTCTTCTCCCCTTTCGTGTCTCTCCATGGCGAGGAATGAGCGGCCGTATTAGCCCCTCGTCCTGCAGCTCCTCAAAGGCCTGGCTTAAAGGACAACCAATGGGTGTGAATTCCCTTTCGGCTTTGCGGGGAAGCTCCGGTACCGGGGTTGCAATCTGGATTTTTCCTTCTTGGGCCAATAACAGAAATTTAGACCTCAAATTATGACAATTATCTGTGGAGTGGCCCGTGAGTAGGTGGAAACGACAGAACTGTTCGGGATATGCCCCCAGATGCCGCCCGCGAAACCGCGAGGCTTTAAGTTGGACTAACCCCCGTCCTAGAAGTACTCTCAGAATCCGACTCTGCGGCTGCTGCAGATCTACAACGGGCACCCGCGCGGCCTGCTCTTGCTGCGTTCCTGGTTCTCTTCTGGACTCGATCCCGTCCTCATTTGGGGCCAGATCTAAAGGGATGATTCCCCTGAGAGCATGAATGAGAGCTCTCGCTTCTCTTGCAGCCGACACAAATCCTGAGCTTAGCTCTTCCAAAGCACTCCTGTGGACAAATTCTAACTCAGCTAATTTCCCTATCAAATCCACAAGCTCAGCGAGCTGAGCACTTCGATTGTTAACTCCAGACGACATCCTAGCTGCGAGGGGTGCTGCCTATTTTAAGCAAAAAGATAAGTCAGCATTGCGGGAGTGAGACTAGGAACTCAGGCCGAAGATTAGTGTGCTGCACTAAATGCCGGACTCCAAAATTTCGGGAGGGTCTGCTCTGGACTACACTTTTGGGTTACAAGATTCGTTGGTCTTACGAGTGGATATTGCAAGAATTAGGCTTGTAACAAGAATCAACTTAAAGGATTTTTTGTGTTTTGGGGTGATCGAAGTATTTGGACTATGAAAACCCTTTAAATGTTTCATTTGGGCTAGAAGAGATGGATGGATCGATTCAGGCATTGGGCCTGAGGCCCAGGAGAAAAGGAGCACATACACAGAAGTTCTACATAAGGAGGTGATGCAAATGTCCTCACGAAATAACTCATTCCAATGGGTACAGATCGATCCAGAGAGGTGCTTGGGGCACGGGCCCAGGTCACCACAAAGGAATAGGGCTTGCACGCTATTCTCTTTGGGCTACCCCACTTTTTCACATCACCTAAAGGTGTGCGTCTACGGTCGGGTCTTTGACTGACCAAACAATGGGCTAGGTAAGGGTACTGCCAGGAAAATGCTTGGGGCTAAAGCCCAGGTATTAAGGGGGTGTGGTTAGACGACACCCTCCTCTTTTCCCCCACTTATTCACATCACCTAAAAGGTGTGAGTCCATGACAGGGGACCCTCAAGCGGGTCCCGGGGTAAAATTGGTTTGCGTGGTCCCTCGCACTCATATGATGCAAGGGTGCAAAAATTAAAGCGCGCACAAAAGTAAAATAAACAAAGTAATAAAGCCATAAACAACAATTCGAGTTAAGCCCTCTTTCTTAAGATTAAACAAGTTAAAATTAAGAATTTTGTCCCCAGCAGAGTCGCCAGTCTGTGAGCCTCGATTTTAAACCCTATCCTATGTTGATTAAGTTGATTAGGATCTAATCGGGTTTTAGGTCCACTTATAACCTAAGATTAACAACTATGTCATATAACAGTAATTATTACAACCTAAGCTAGCTCACTGGAACCTATTATGAGTCGCCACCTAATTTTAACCTAGTTCAAATTAGGAAAGGAGAGTTCGGGTCCGGGGGCTTGATATTCGACTTAATTAGGGTTCAATTACTTTCATTACCCTAGAAGTCGTTTTTCCTCTACTTAGTTTAATTACGGATTATTACGAGTCGTATTTAACCTAAATGCGCGAGCTTCTTGTTTTTTGTGTTTTTTAGCTTTTTTTTGACAGAAAATTAAAATAAAATTAAAAGCTACCTAAACTAGGGTTTCGGAGGCAGAATTAGGTCTAATTTTGCTTACGTCCGTAGCCGCGGACCCCATGTCCGAGACCACGGACCCAGTCAACCTAGTTATACAGAAGAGTTGAAATTAAGGAAAACAAAAAATTGCGAAGTCCGAGGCCACGGACAGGATGTCCGTGGGCCCGGACATTATTAAAAAATCTAAATTTTGAATTTTTAAAAACCCGCCGCCGTCCGTGGGCGTCCGGGCTTACGGACAAGGGTCCGGGACCCCGGACATGACGTCCGTGGGTGCGGACCGCCCTCGGACGACGGCTTTGAGGATGTTCCCGAAAGTGTTTTTTGCTCAAATTTTATGGGTGTGTAGCCTGAAAGATGTACAAGACGTTAGTGATTGAAAGTTTTCAATTTGAATTCGAATTAAGCACGAAACTTGGTAAACAAGTTATTGGACAGAAGCTTAAACAAATAGCAATACAAAAGCGTAGAAGGGTTAGTTTGAGCCCAAATTTTGAGGCAAGACAGATAACACCGTAGAGAATTAGGGAAGTGGAGTTTCTACCTGTTTTACCTTCGGATTCACAACGATTCTTCACACCGGGATTCGTCGAGTGCTCCATTGATGGCAGACCCGAAAGGTTTTCGAACCAAGCTTCTGGTTGTTGGTTGTTCTTGCTGTTCTTCACGTTTTGGAGGTGGTTTGGTTGATGTTTGATGATTGATGATGTTGTGGGAGTTGAAAAATATGTTTTGGTGTTGATTTTGGTGAGATTTCGGTGTTTGATTGTGGCTCTGGAGTTCAAAAACGTGGAGAGAGAGAGACGGCTGCCTTCTTTGAGAGTCTAGGGTTCTTGAGGTTATGAGATTCTCATTTTATCCAAAACCCTATCCCCTTATATAGACTTTCTTAAAGATAAAGAAAATCTAGTAAAAGTAAGATTTTTTGGTATTTTAATTAAAAGACTTCCCAAAGGAATTTTGCTGTGAAATTTTAACCACACGTCAAGGATGGAGATTATGAATTTTCTGAGGTGGAACCGAATTTTTAAATGTTGGAATATTTTTAAATTGAATTTCCCGTCAGATTCAGTCAAAAATTGCTAGAAAATTATTGGAAATTCAAAAAATCAAAATTCCAACGCCATTATGCTTAAAATGCCGTCCTCTATCATGGGTTAAAATATCAAAGCATTTCAAGCTGATTTGGGCATCCTTGGAGGAGAGAGAAAGCTTATAGGAGGTCTTAGGAGCCTTAACAATTATGAAAACGCCCCTGACAATGACGAAGCTGCTCCCCATGCCATGGAACACGCCAATCGGGCCGGAATCTCTCACTACTTGATTGAAACATCCCTCACAACACCAAAACCTCGTAGACATTAACCAGGGGGGTCAAAATTTTGGGTATAACACATGGCTACTCAAGCCTTCTTTGCCTTGCCCAAGCCACACCAAGGCTCCAAATCAAGAAAAATTACATATTCTTCTTCTCCTCCTCAAGCTCTACACTTATCTCTTTTTAAAATTCTAAAAGGATGAAGTTCACCTCCATGGGTTATCCCCATTTGAAGAGAAAACTAGAGATTATTGAAGCTTGGAGTCTTCTCTGTCTCCTAAGGTAAAAAGGTTCCAAGAAAAACTCATTTTTCTTCATCTTTCCCTCTTGGCCGATTTTTGCCCATTCTTATGCCTTGCTTTCTTCTTTGTTTGAGCATTGAATCACCCTTCCAATGGTGGAGGAACCTTCCTTTTGATTCAAGGGTTAAAACCCCTCCTAAAACTTCAAAGGTAAACCCTAGCTTTTGTGCTTTAAGCCCCCTTCATTGGATTAGTGTATTTCCAAGGGTCTAGAATTTCAATTATATTCATTTTGTGCCCTTTGAATGTTGGGAATGGAGTTTGGAAACTCCATTACCTTGACCGAAATGGTGAAGAGGAAGAGCAAGCGGAGAATTAAAAAGGGACTTGGAAAACTTAAGGTAAGAAATCCACCTTAAGGTTTATTTTGAATGCTTAAGAATTTGGGATGGGATCATAAATTGAATGGACCAAAATATTGCTAAAAATGTGTTTGGTTGAGATTAGGAGGAATTTGTGAATTTAATTGTGAATTGAGGGCCTTGGAGCCAAATGATTTGAGGCTTGTTTTATATCGTGGTTTAATGAAGTTTTGAGGATATATTATGTTCTGGTAGGACCCTTCATGGTGTGGCTAGCTTTTGAGTGATTTTGGTGATAGTAGGAGAGTTTGGATATGTTAGGTTTATGGGGAGGTTATGACAAAATTTGAGTAGAAATTGGGTGTTTTTAGATGACTTGAAGAATGGGAGAACTTAGGTGTTTGTAGTGTTGAGTATAGTGGAGTAATAGCCTTGAAATGGTGAATGGAGAATGGGTTTGAAAGATGTAAAAATCTTTAGCAAATAGCATGTAAGGGTATGTAGAAATTCTAGAAATGAGTTAGGGTGCAAGACTTAGGAAAATGGGAGTGAACTTGGTTTTAGAAGTGCAGTTGTCTTGGGATGAACTGGAATGGTCAAATGGAGTTAGAACAAGATGCAAAGTGGCAAAATAAGTTAGGAAATGCATAAGGGTGCAAGATGCAAAAATAAGAATGGAAATTTGTAGAATTTGAGCAAGAAGTTGAGTAAGGATTAAACCAAGGATTTGGAGTGGTTTGGAGCATGTTTTGAGGTGTTTAATTATGTAGGAAACTTGTGGAAAGATTATGGAATGATTGGAGGTGGATTAAGGGTTGATTTAGGGTTGAAAATTTACCTTAATAGCAGTTTTTAGCAGGGTCTGGGACTTAGGATAGGAACCAAGACCCGGACCTCATCAGAAAACAGGTCGAGACCAAAAACAGACATTGGTCCGGGACCTAGGTCCAGGACCAAGTCCTGGAGCACTAGTAAAAATAGGCCGAGAGTGAGTTTCTATATTGGTCCGGGACTTTGAATCCGGACCAAGTCCCAAACCACCCCCCAGAATTCAACCGTGAGTGTGTTAAAGGGCTCTAAACATGGGGGATTGATTGGTATTGGTTTTTTGTGATGTTTAGGAGTTGTTTGATGACCTTTAGAGGTCCTAAGAAGTATAAACAAGTGTTGGAAGTGAGTGAGTAAGTTGAGAAACTAAGTACACTAAGTTAAACCGAAATAACGGGATACCGGGGTAAACACGGAAGTAGTAATTATTTACCTACCGCATGAGCTTGGTATTAATAGCCATGTTTGAAACATTACCAGTGGAACAAGTGTGAACCGAGGAACGTTGGGTGAACCGGTAAAGTTAGCCCAAGTGAAAGGTATGATTTTCTCATGCCCTGTATCCTAACATGGTTACTCTGATTTGTGTGCTTGTTTGATTGTGTGATCATCTTAATAAGATAAAAGCACGAATCAGATTGTATTGCACCTTGTAGTGCTTGTATTGTATTGTTGTTGTGTTGAATTGTATTTGAAATTAGAGTGTGTATAATTCATGAAATGCGTGATTGTGGATGATTTGTGTAACACCCCTACCGTAAATCCTATTCTTACCGTCTAATCGTCCTGTTAGTCCTATCAGTTCGCAGCGGAATTACTACGCTACTACGGCGGGTGGTACAACGCCGCTAACCGCCCATACGGCTAGCTAGGCTTACCTTACTTACAGTCACGGTCTGATGATCAAAGTATACCGAGCGGCTACCATTACTTACCAACTCCGAAAATATAACGTACTTACAATCCTGGATTACCGAGTATTTTAAAGTATCGAATTACATCCTTTACCAATCCTTCCAAAAGAATGAGTCTCTACCAACTACTCATCTATACCCAATCTCCATCCTATCAATATCCAAAAAGGTGTACCCCATGGTACACCGGCTATCAAAAGCTACAGCCGTGTACAACTTAGTACACCATTCATAATTCATTAATTACAACCCAAAAAGGAAGACAAAAGAAAACAAAGCTACATCTTCACGGTCTGCATCCTTCTCTTGTACCTGCGTGTAGTAAAAACATCGCCCCAAGCGGCTCAGCAAAAGCTGCGCATGAACTCCGCATATACCGCGTGCTAGCTAGGGCACGCCGGCTAATTAAGGTCGAATAGGCATGCGGTTCATTTTTAACATACATACATGCTTTGCATACAACATACATGCCTATACAATACATTACACAGATCAAGGCAACATTGCAATAACATACACTTCACTTACCTTCACGGTGTTAGCCAAATTACGCATCCGGTTAATCGGTATGCTTATTACTCTTTTACTCATTACATCTTACTCTCTTACTTTACTTACTTTCTTTCATTTACTTACTTACTCATTCTTACTTACTTACTCATACTCATGTTAAGTCGGTATGACCTCCGGCCCGGGGACTACACCGTCCCACCACCGGGATTTACTTGACTCACCAATCCGGGATGCTACCCACTTAAGGGATTTGGACCGCGGACCAGTTTAAGAGTCAGGACTTGGATCCAACCTCTTGTGTCTCCGCATCCTCACGCGTGGCCGAAACTATATCGGACTTCTACTCATTCCAATTTAATTACCAATTTAAGTTAGAATGGTTAGCTTGTTAGGAATCAGTTAGAAGTCCAATCTCAAACACATTCGGTCACAATACAATATATCATACATACACACATTCATTATCATCCATACATTTCATGAATTATACAAACTAAGATTTAAGGAAGATATTCATCACATACAGCACTACATATTCACAAGTAAGCATAATAAACCGATTCGTGCATTTATCTTAGTTGGTGATCAATTAGCACACAACACACAAATCAGAGTAACCAAGATAGCATACGGGGCATGAGGAATTCATACCGTTCACCGTTGTACTTGTATCCCAACGTTCCTCTGGTGTTCACAAATCAAATCCTATGATATACATACAATTGAATGATCAATCTATCATTAGCTCAACTCGATTACTCTTACATTTCCTAATTCGTACTCACTGAGTCTTTACATTCCTATACTTAAATTTTATTTACTTCCGTTAATTACTTATCAATGGTATACTTACATATATATGCACACATGTATAGGTGGGTATACATATATATATATATACTAATTATAATCTTATAGTTTTTTTTTGTAAGTTATGGGTCGTCCGACCCACACCCTGGGTCGGTCCCTTCCAGTAGGTTCACGTCTTTTGAAATTTCTCCTGACCGACCCAGAACTATTCTGACCAGCCCATACACCTCTGGGTCGGTCCATCCCAGTATGTTTCAGTCCCGTTGTCCAAGCTCCGACCGACCCACCGACCGACCCACCGACCGACCCACTTCTGGGTCGGTCGAAGTCAGAAACTTCGACAACGGAGAATTTTGGTCCGACCGACCCACGTCCAACTCAGGCTCCTGGGTCGGTCCGTTCCAGTGTCTTTTTTTTCGTTACTTTAGCCCCGACCGACCCACTGTCCGACCCAGGCTCTGGGTCGGTCGGTAGCAGGATGCGCTACAGACCTTATTTTTCTTTCCCATTTTCACCCATTGCTTCCCCAATCTTCCTACATACATCCTAACATGTTTTAGCACTACTTAAACACTCTAAATCATGTTATTTCACTCCTTAATCCATTACACAATCCTATACTACTTTATATACATAATTTTCCAAGTTTCAACTCAACACTCACATTGTTTCTTCCCTTATTACATTTGGCTACAGATTTTGACACTTACACTCCCCATCTATAGCTCCCTCTTCTAATGTCATTCCTAACACTTCTAATGCCTTACAATACATTGACTACACCTCTCAATCTACCCATCAACTAGCTCCATCAAAATCTGTTACAAACACACACTCTTCACCTAGTTTCTAGTTCTCTGAGTCTTCTAATCCCATGTAAATTTTGCCATAGTCTCCACTAAATTTTTATACTCTCACCACATTGTTTATTCACACATTTCTATCCATCTCACCTGTTTATACACAACAACAATATACAAACTCTCATACACTAATACCAAACACAAACGCTCTTAAAAATTCCTGCACATCACATTAATCCCCATCTATGTTGTGATAGTTTTTAATTGTCTTTAAATCTTCAACACAATTCAATTCTTCCTCTAAATTACACTATTGTTCATTACCATTTTACAATACCAATGTTTCTCTTTTAAAATCAGTTACATGATTACATACAAGACTACACAAGTGAGTACTCTTACCTTGTTTTTCTTCTAGTTTTCTTTCTCTTCTTCTTGCTTCTTCCTTCTTCCTTTCTTTCTCTCTCTCTCTCTCTCTCTCTCCCGGTTACAGTACTTCACAATCCAACACTACAACCCATTCATATACACCATTTTAATACACTAACCCTTAACCATTCTTTTAAAGCTTAATGTAGGGTTTAGAAATTTCATTACCTTGCAAGGGTGTAGGTAATGCTTGGAATGGCTCAAGAACAATCTTTCCCACTCTCCAAGGAAGCCAAAATCGGCTAGGGTACAAGGAAACCAAACAAGGTTTTAGCTAGATTTTCGTTTTGCCCATAAGTTGGAAAACAATGAAGTTTCAAGAATATTTTTACCTCAAATGAACAAGGAGGAGGAGATGGTTCTAATGGTAGTCTTGAAGCTCCAAATGCTCCACACCCATGGAGATGAAAGTTGTTGTTTTCGAATTTTGAAAGGAGGGAAATGTTCCCCTTGTTGAGAGGAAGACAATGGTGTAATTTTTATAATTTTTGGAGAATGTTCAAGAGGGTAACAAGAGGAGAGAAGTTGTTGTTTTTATGAGGGAGCTCAAATCTCCATTGTTACCGTTGAGGAAGAAGAGAAATAGAGAGGAGAAGGGGAAGGTGCTGTACGTGAGAGAAGAGAATGTGAGGTAGGAGAGAGAATAGGTGAGTGAGTAAAGCAGTAAAGTGAGTTACTTTATTGTTTTGTTGTTTTGTAAATAAGGAGAGATAGGTGAGTGTGTGAGGGGGAAAATCGGACCACAGCACACACACACACATGTATATTTTTATTTTCAATAGTGGACACATAAGTTTTGGTTATTTATGTTTCTACCCCACAACTTCCCGTTTTTGACAGTTTTTACTAATTTCTCGTTTACTTGATTTTATTGGTTCTAAAGCTTCACTAATATTTATTAATGATTATTTAGTTGACCAAAATTGTTACGAGTCTATTTGACCCGCTTAAAGACACGTTTTCCCCGTTACCTCGAAAAACGCGCTTTAAGGTTCGTTAGTGATTTTAATCCGTTTTAAGGATCCGTTTCCTTCGGGATTTGTTCCCTCATTATTATCTACACTTAATTAAGCTTCTAAATTATTTATTAGCCTAATTAATCATTGTTTTTAATTACGGGGTATTTCAATCTACCCCTCTTAAGAAACTTTGCCATCAAAGTTGCTCAAGGTTAATAGTTTTATAACTCTACTCATTATGCAAACCAATTGCCATAATGTGTCTTACTACCACCTATGAGGTGTTTACTTCTTCCACATTGCAAACATACACAATTCAAGCACAATGCGAATTCACATACACCATACGCCATTTCCCATTCATGTCATCGCACAATACACAATACATTACTGCAATTCATAATACACATTACACATCGTACATACACATCCATACACTACACATTACACATACATACATTCACATACCAAGTTCACTTGCACTACATGTGCCATACAAAAATATATTACAATGCCTACACACTATGCAATGCTCACCCCGAAGCAATGCAAAAGCAAAAAGGCTCTACCCCCCTTAAAAGGGGTACGCCCCGTACCCGTATTACTAAATACTAGACTCTCTAGTCTATGAATAACTGTGGGTACTTAGCCTTCATGGCATCTTCCAACTCCCATGTCCCTTCTTCGACATCATGGTTTGACCATAGGACCTTCACCATTCGTATAGACTTATGGCGAGTGTCTCTGGTCTTCCTATCCAGGATTCTCACTAGGGTTTCGACATATCTCATGTTCGGTTCGATGGATAGTCTCTCGGGCTCTAGGACATGAGAAGGATAGGCAATATACTTCTTGAGTTGTGACACATAAATATATCATGGACACGCCCCAAGTCCTCAGGTAATGCTAACCTGCAGGCTACGGATCCAACTCTTTCGGTAATAGTGTACGGCCCTACAAACTTTGGGCTTAGCTTGCCCTTCTGACCAAAACGGAATATGCCCTTCATAGGTGAAACTCGCAAGAACACTTGGTCGCCCACGGCGAACTCAAGGTCGCGTCGTCTCACATCCGCATATGATTTCTGTCTATCTTGGGCTGCCTTCATATTGGCTCGGATTTGTTGCATTTTCGCTTGGACTTGCTCAAGATACTCCGGTCCTATGATGACCGCTTCACTTGACTCATCCCAACACAAGGGTGTACGACAGGGTCAACCGTATAGAGCTTGGAAAGGCGACATCTTAATCGAAGCATGATAACTATTATTGTAAGAAAATTCGATAAGATGAAGCTTATCTAACCAACTCCCCTGAAAATCTAAGGCACATGCCCGAAGCATGTCCTCCAGTGTCTGGATGGTCCTTTCTGTCTGACCGTCGGTCTGAGGATAGAAGGCGGTACTCAATTTCAATTCTGTACCCAGCGCTTCCCGTGTAGCTCTCTAGTATCTCGAAAGAAATCTGGTGTCGCGGTCAGATACTATAGTTTTCGGGACTCCATGATGTCTGATAATCTCCTTGTCGAATAGCTCTGCGAGCTTCACTACCTTCCAGGTGTCCTTCATCGGTATGAATATGGCAACCTTGGTAAGGCGATCGACTACAACCCTGATCATGTTGAGTCCTCCCCTAGCAGGTGGGAGTCCTACAACAAAATCCATGGAGATATCATGAAATTTCCACTCCGGAACTGGCATCGATTGTACCATTCCGCCCGGTCTACGATGTTCAAACTTTACTTTCTGGCATGTTAAGCATCTCAATACAAACTCTGTCACATCCGATTTCATTCCAGACCACCAGAAGTACCTCTTCATGTCTTTGTACATCTTGGAGGCTCCCGGATGGACTGACAATGTGGAACTGTGTGACTCTCGCAGGATGCGATCCCTTAGCTCAGATTGCTTCGGGGGACGCATATCCTGTCATTCAACCGAATCAAACCATCTTCATGTAGCTTGAAGTCATACTTCTTCTTCTCAAATGTACCATTCTCGATCTTTTGTCTGATTTCGGTTAGGTAAGGGTCGCTCAACTGAGCGTCTCGCACCTCGTCAACCAAGCTAGAAGAAGCGAGTAGCGAATGGAGCGAGTGTGCTCGACGGCTCAGGGCGTCGGCTACAATGTTTGTCTTCCTTTCCTTATACTGTAGGTCGATGTCGTAGTCTGAGAGAAACTCCATCCACCTTCTCTGTCTCAAATTCAATTCTTTCTGTGTGAATACATACTGTAAGCTCTTGTGGTCGGAGTAGATGGTGATGCTTACCCCATAGAGATAGTGTCGCCATATCTTCAAGGCGAAGACAATGGCTCCTAACTCTAAATCGTGCGTCGGGTAATTCTCCTCATGCTTTTTCAGCTGGCGGGAGGCATAAGCTACAACCTTGCCATGCTGCATGAGTACGTATCCCATTCCCTTGCCTGATGCATCACAATATACCTCAAATCCCTCTGTGCCCTCTGGAAGAGTAAGAATGGGCGCTGAGGTCAATGAGTCTTTAAGGCTCTGAAATGATATTTCGCACTCGTCTGTCCATACAAACGGTGCATCTTTCTTCATCAGTGTAGTTATAGGCTTAGCGACTTTCGAGAATTCCTTTACAAATCTCCGGTAATAACCGGCTAGACCAAGAAAGCTCCGAATGTCGGTAACAGTCTTAGGTCTAGGCCATGATCGTACAACTTCTATCTTTGAAGGGTCAACTGAGATACCCGCGCTCGAGATGACATGACCAAGGAATGACACCTGATCTAGCCAGAACTCGCATTTGAAGAACTTTGCATACAGCTGGTTCTCGCGCAGTGTCTCAAGCACTTTCCTCAAATGGATTTCATATTCCTCTGCTGATTTTGAGTATACAAGGATGTCGTCGATGAAGACAACAACCGAAGTGTCCAACTGCTCACTGAATAATCGATTCATGAGGTCCATGAATTTTGCTGGTGCATTTGACAAACCGAATGGCATGACGGTGAATTCGTAGTGGCCATATCTGGTACGGAATGCCGTTTTCTTGATGTCTTGTTCTTTGATAGCAATTTGATGATACCCAGAACGGAGGTCAATCTTGGAGAAGACTGTTGCTCCTTTCAGCTGGTCGAATAGGTCGTCGATGCGTGGCAATGGGTATTTATTCTTGACTGTAACCGCATTCAACTCGCGGTAGTCAATACAAAGGCGGAGACTACCGTCCTTCTTCTTCACGAAGAGAACCGGTGCTCCCCAGGGTGATACGCTCGGGAGTATAAACCTTTTGTCGAGTAAATCACGTAACTGCTCTTTCAATTCTGTCATTTCAGCAGGTGTCATGCAGTACGGTGCCCTAGCAATGGGACCGGTACCTGTCAAGAGGTCAATCTCAAATTCCACTGCTCTTTGAGGTGGCATGCCGGGTAGCTCCTTAGGGAATACGTCGGGAAATTCGGATACGATTGGTACTTCAGGATTGAACTCTGGATCTCTCTCCAGGTCTTGTACATAGCACAGATACACTTCATGGCCCTTTCTGAGCTCCCAGTACAAAGCCATAGCAGATATGAGTGTGGTCGAAGGCTCTCTCGGTCTCTGGCGGTAAGATACAGTAACCCTAGAAGGACTCTTGAGCAGCAATCGATGCTCGACGCAGAGGATTCTACCCTTGTGCCGCTCCAACCAATTCATTCTGATTATCAAGTCGAATCCCAATCCATTAAACTCGATGAAGGAAATGGGAAACGCTTCGTTTTTATTTCAATCGTGGCTGTTTGATAATACTTGGTGCACTTTACCCGCTCCTTCGATGGGAGAGTAACCATGAAGTTCGGTAGCTCATCCGCATCTAGCTTCAACCTCTTCACAAAAGATGGTGATACGAAAGTGTGAGAGGCGTTGGAGTCGAATAACACATTGGCTTCAATGCCGTTCACTGGGAATGTTCCCGTTAAGATGGTGCCGCTTCTGCTGGCTTGTGCTTCGGTAGGATACTCAGGTTACCTTCGGTACCGAGTCCACAACCTATTGGATTCACAATTGGATAAGCATTGATGGTGGACACAAGTGGAATTTAAATCAACACTGTTCTTTATTGATAAACCAACCATCATATAAACCGTGTCTCTAATACACGTTACTAATAGATTACATGATACTATAAATTTAATACTTCCTAAAGGTAAGGTTCAGGCGTCCTGGTTTCATGTGTGTGGCATTGATTATGGTCGGTGGTGCCGTATTCAACTTGATCTTGTTGATCCCGTGATACAGCATCCTAGAGTTTCCACCCATGATTAGGACATCTCCTGATCTCAATACCAATTTCTCTGCGAGGTCCACACGCTTCTGCTCGCTATACATAAATACGGCGTCATCACCAATGGACCAAGACACTACGGGCACTCCTTGTTCAAGGGATTCCGCTGTCTCGTCCTTGTCTTGGTGTAACCCAAGTCGCCCTTCTTTCTCATAGAAGTTGACGATACAAAGGTCCGCTTCAAGTGCGGGAATCAGATCATATTCACATTGTTGCGCAAGCCCTACTGCTTATATGAGTGTATGAAACTCTGGAGGTATTGTCGGTGGCGTTGCTCTGTCTCGTGTTCGTGTCTCCTGGTATGTCTTGGTATAAGGATTCCAGTCCTTTCCCAAGCACATCATTTTCAGCTTCATCTTCGCTCCACCGGGGAATTCGGGTGTATAAAATCCACCTTGGCCCGTTCCTAGCTCGTTGCATCGTCGGATGATTGAAATTTGGGCTTCGGGTGTCAGGTATTCCTTTAGTAGAATCATACCTGGTCGGATGACCTGACACTGTTCGTTGGTGTAGTAGTGGTTGGTGATGTCGATCTCTTCTTGATTCAGGTTTACCGGTATCGGATAACAGATACTAAAGCTTCCCAAGGTTATAAATTTCATCTACGGTGAGTACTAGTTTCAACTACTTCATTTCATGCTCATTACATATTCCAATTCATTCAATCATGCATTCACTCAAACAGTTACTCTACTACTTAATCATGCTTCTTCAAGGATTAAAGGTTCGAGTAATTACCTGGGCCGAACTTAGAACCGGACCCATCACGGTCAATCACATGCAAGTCAGGCTGCCTCTGAGGTGCACCCCTCTGAGGTCCCCGGGATCCCTATCCCTGTGGTGCCTGCTGGGTCGGTGCATCGCCAGATGCAACCTCCTTGCCTTCCCTCTGCTTGTAGCTTTGGAAGTTCCCTTTTGGCTTGGCATTCTCTGGGCATCTATTGGTTGTATGTCCCGGTTTCTGACAATTGTAGCACTTGATTTCTCTCCCATAACAGTCCTTGCCAGGATGGTCTTGGTTGCACTTCCTGCACACATAGGTGCGGCCGTCGGAGAAGGTTTTGGTGAAACCGGAGCCAGAACCTAAGGTTTAGAGGGTTAGCACATGTGTGCGTGGTTATACTAGATATGATACTTGTACGAATACAATTTAGGAATAGAAGTTTACCCTTAGGTGGGTGTGATCTCAGTGGCTTTGCAGCCACCGGTGCAGATGAACCAAGATGAAGAAGTTCAACTGGTTTGCCCTGCTCGGCATGGGCACTGCTCTCACTTGGGAATTTCTTTTGGGATTGCTGAAAGAAATTTCCCTTCTTCTTTTTCCAGCTTTTACCCTGGTTCTGCTCCTCGTCATTGGTGTTCTTATTTAAAGAGATAGAGGTAAGGATAAAGTATTTAAGGAATTCAAGGAATTTAAGGAATTAAGGAATTACAATGGTACTAGGGTTAAACCGATATTTACCTGAAGGGAGGTTTACCAGGTATAGCCCATACCGTACCGAAGGCGATGGCTCAGACCGCCATAGAAGCGATCGACCAACACCTGGCCGGTGTACCCTAGGTCGGGTAGAAGACGGAGGATAGAAGTGAAGGTTCTATAATACTCGTCGACAGACATCTTCTCTGTCATTTTCAAGGCATCCAGCTCTAGCCTTTTCTTGGTTTTCACATGCTCCGGGTAGTATTTGGAACGGAGGAGTGAGGCAAAGGACTCCCAATCGAAGGTGGGGTCGTTGACATGCTCATGCTTGACCAGCTTCCACCAATCCATGGCTGCATCTTTTAGATAGTAGGCAGCAACTCTAACTCGAACTCCAGCAGGAGCTTCGAGGGTTTCGAACGCCGTCTCCATCTCGGATATATAGGCTTCTAGCTTAGCCGGATCACTCTTGCCCCAAAAACAGGGAGGGCGGAGTTCCGCTACAGCTTTTACCCAGTTAGCTTCTCTGGGTGGAGGTGGGGGGATTGGCCCCGCTTGGTTCTATTGGTTTTGTTGTTTTTGTTGCATCGCATTGATTACTTGTGGTAGCATCTGCGCTACCGTGGCGGCGACGATCTCTGCTATCGTCTGCGCGTCAGGTCGATCAGAAGATGTCTCTCCCTAGGTCGGCCTCACCTCGTCCTGACATCTGAACATTTAGCATTTACATTAGACTTCATAACATGTGACCTATGGGTCTTGAATTCAAGCAAAGTATCGTTCCTAAGAACGTCAAGGTATCCGTTGTTAACAACGGTAGTTCTTAGTTAGATTTCTAAGTATCCGTCTTAAGACGGTTGAAATCCTAACTCAGTAATCCCTATGCTCGGTGACTTTGGACATCAGAGCGTAACTACGCTCTAATACCACTTTTTGTAACCCCCTACCGTAAATCCTATTCTTACCGTCTAATCGTCCTGTAGTCCTATCAGTTCGCAGCGGAATTACTACGCTACTACGGCGGGTGGTACAATGCCGCTAACCGCCCATACGGCTAGCTAGGCTTACCTTACTTACAGTCACGGTCCGATGATCAAAGTATATCGAGCGGCTACCATTACTTACCAACTCCGAAAATATAACTACTTACAATCTTGGATTACCGAGTATTTTAAAGTATCGAATTACATCCTTTACCAATCCTTCCAAAAGAATGAGTTTCTACCAACTACTCATCTATACCCAATCTCCATCCTATCAATATCCAAAAGGTGTACCCCATGGTACACCGGCTATCAAAAGCTACAGCCGTGTACTACTTAGTACACCATTCATAATTCATTAATTACAACCCAAAAAGGAAGACAAAAGAAAACAAAGCTACATCTCTTCACGGTCTTCATCCTTCTCTTATACCTGCGTGTAGTAAAAACATCGCCCCAAGGGGCTCAGCAAAAGCTGCGCATGAACTCCGTATATACCGCGTGCTAGCTAGGGCACGCCGACTAATTAAGGTCGAATAGGCATGCGGTTCATTTTTAATATACATACATGCTTTGCATACAACATACATGCCTATACAATACATTACACAGATCAAGGCAACATTGCAATAACATACACTTCACTTACCTTCACGGTGTTAGCCAAATTACGCATCCGTGTTAATCGGTATGATTATTACTCTTTTACTCATTACATCTTACTTACTCTTACTGTACTTACTTACTTTCATTTACTTACTTACTCATTCTTACTTACTTACTCATACTCATGTTAAGTCGGTATGACCTCCGGCCCGGGGACTACACCGTCCCACCACCGGATTTACTTGACTCACCAATCCGGGATGCTACCCACTTAAGGGATTTGGGCCGCGGACCAGTTTAAGAGTCAGGACTTGGATCCACCTCTTGTGCCTCCGCATCCTCACGCGTGGCCGAAACTATATAGGACTTCTACTCATTCCAATTTAATTACCAATTTAAGTTAGATTGGTTAGTTTGTTAGGAATCAGTTAGAAGTCCAATCTCAAACACATTCGGTCACAATACAATATATCATACATACACACGTTCATTATCATCCATACATTTCATGAATTATACAAACTAAGATTTAAGGAAGATTTCATCACATACACACTACATATTCACAAGTAAGCATAATAACTCCGATTCGTGCATTTATCTTAGTTGGTGATCAATTAGCACACAACACACAAATCAGAGTAACCAAGATAGCATACGGGGCATGAGGAATTCATACCGTTCACCGTTGTACTTGTATCCCAACGTTCCTCTGGTGTTCACAAATCAAATCCTATGATATACATATAATTGAATGATCAATCTATCATTAGCTCAACTCGATTACTCTTACGTTTCCTAATTCGTACTCACTGAGTCTTTACATTCCTATACTTACATTTTATTTACTTCCCTTAATTACTTATCAATGGTATACTTACATATATATGCACACATGTATAGGTGGGTATACATATATATATATACCATATAATCTTATGGTTTTTTTTGTAAGTTATGGGTCGTCCGACCCACCGTCCGACCCACGCCCTAGGTCGGTCCCTTCTAGTAGGTTCACGTCTTTTGAAATTTCTCTCCCGACCGACCCAGAACTATTCCGACCGACCCATACACCTCTGGTCGGTCCATCCCAGTATGTTTCAGTCCCGTTGTCCAAGCTCCGACCGACCGACCCACTTCTGGGTCGGTCGAAGTCAGAAACTTCGACGATGGAGAATTTTGGTCCAACCGACCCACGTCCGACTCAGGCTCCTGGGTCAGTCCGTTCCAGTGTCTTTTATTTTCGTTACTTAAGCCCCGACCCACCCACTATCCGACCCAGGCTCTGGGTCGGTCTGTAGCAGAATGCGCTACAGACCTTATTTTTCTTTCCCATTTTCACCCATTGCTTCCCCATCTTCCTACATACATCCTAACATGTTTTAGCACTACTTAAACACTCTAAATCATGTTATTTCACTCCTTAATCCATTACACAATCCTATACTAATTTATATACATAATTTTCCAAGTTTCAACTCAACACTCACATTGTTTCTTTCCCTTATTACATTTTGCTACAGATTTTGACACTTACACTCCCCATCTATAGCTCCCTCTTCTAATGTCATTCCTAACACTTCTAATGCCTTACAATACATTGACTACACCTCTCAATCTACCCATCAACTAGCTCCATCAAAATCTGTTACAAACACACACTCTTCACCTAGTTTCTAGTTCTCTGAGTCTTCTAATCCCATGTAAATTTTGCCATAGTCTCCCCTAATCTTTATACTCTCACCACATTGTTTATTCACACATTTCTATCCATCTCACCTGTTTATACACAACAACAATTACAAACTCTCATACACTAATACCAAACACAAAACACTCTTAAAATTCCTGCACATCACATTAATCCCCATCTATGTTTGTGATAGTTTTTAATTGTCTTTAAATCTTCAACACAATTCAATTCTTCCTCTAAATTACACTATTGTTCATTACCATTTTACAATACCAATGTTTCTCTTTTAAAATCAGTTACATGATTACATACAAGACTACACAAGTGAGTACTCTTACCTTGTTTTTCTTCTAGTTTTCTTCTCTTCTTCTTTCTTCTTCTTCTTCTTCTTCTTCTTCCTTTCTTTCCTCTCTCTCTCTCTCTCTCTCTCTCTCGGTTACAGTACTTCACAATCCAACACTACAACCCATTCATATACACCATTTTAATACACTAACCCTTAACCATTCTTTTAAAGCTTAATGTAGGGTTTAGAAATTTCATTACCTTGCAAGGGTGTAGGTAATGCTTGGAATGGCTCAAGAACAATCTTTCCCACTCTCCAAGGAAGCCAAAATCGGCTAGGGTACAAGGAAACCAAACAAGGTTTTAGCTAGATTTTCGTTTTGCCCATAAGGCTGGAAAACAATGAAGTTTCAAGAATATTTTTACCTCAAATGAACAAGGAGGAGGAGGTGGTTCTAATGGTAGTCTTGAAGCTCCAAATGCTCCACACCCATGGAGATGAAAGTTGTTGTTTTCGAATTTTGAAAGGAGGGAAATGTTCCCCTTGTTGAGAGGAAGACAATGGTGTAATTTTTATAATTTTTGGAGAATGTTCAAGAGGGTAACAAGAGGAGAGAAGTTGGTGTTTTTATGAGGGAGCTCAAATCTCCATTGTTACGGTTGAGGAAGAGAAATAGAGAGGAGAAGGGGAAGGTGCTGTACGTAAGAGAAGAGAATGTGAGGTAGGAGAGAGAATAGGTGAGTGAGTAAAGTAGTAAAGTGATTACTTTATTGTTTTGTTTTTTTGTAAATAAGAGAGATAGGTGAGTGTGTGAGGTGGGGAAAAATAGGACCACAGCACACACACACACATGTACATTTTATTTTCAATAGTGGACACATAGTTTTTGGTTTTTATTTTCTACCTTCTACCCACAACTTCCCGTTTTTGACAGTTTTTACTAATTTCTCGTTTTCTTGATTTTATTGGTTCTAAAGCTTCACTAATATTTATTAATGATTATTTAGTTGACCAAAAATGTTACGAGTCTATTTGACCCGCTTAAAGACACGTTTTCCCCGTTACCTCGAAAAACGCGCTTTAAGGTTCGTTAGTGATTTTAATCCGTTTTAAGGATCTGTTTCCTTCGGGATTTGTTCCCTCATGATTATACTACACTTATTTAAGCTTCTAAATTATTTATTAGCCTAATTAATCACTGTTTTTATTACGGGGTATTTCAATTTGCTTGAGTATGAATGTGCGCTGTAGTGCGACTCATAGTTGAGTCTTGTTTGAGTAATGACTCGTAGAAAGAGTTAAGTTGCAAATTAATAAAAGCGTGGAAACACTCTAAAACTATTGAACCGATAAACAATAATGCAAACCTACGAACTCACTATAACGAGAGAGAATTGTTTGGGAGTAGTAAACTTCTGATAACGGTTAGGGAACCGAATTGACTTAATCAACAAAACAATTAATGGTGGGAGTATTTAAGTAACCTCTAATCAGAGGATTTATGAGTGTTCAAGCTTGAACCTTGAGAGAAATATAGCATGGTAAGGGATCACCCACCCCTTAGATGAGAGGAACTGACTAAAATGAACAATGTCCCGAACGTGAGAGTATTCGATAAGTTGGGTACAACCTTAAATTTAGAATACTAGAAATTGAGTAATTCCCTAAGCTAATAGATGTTATCGAGAGAGATAACTCTAGGATAATCCATGAGATTGTGAAATGACTTTGAGAGTGGAGTTTTGGGAATTTGAGTAGTCCGGTAGAAAACCGGACATTTGAGAATTTGAGGAGCTAAATGTATAGCTCCTTTTGTATTTGTAAGCCCGGTGGTGGGTCTTGTGTATGACCCTGCCCGGAGGTCGTGGGCAAAGACTTAAAAGATGCCCTTGAGTATGGAGAATTTGAATTGTGAACTTGAGTTGAGTATTGAGAATTGAGTTGAGAATTGAGTTGAGAATTGAGACTTGACAAATTGAGTTGAGTATTGTAGAACTTTCTTGAGTTTCAGAGTAAGAGAATTTGAGTAAGAGTACCCAAGAGACTGGGTAAAGCAATGTGTAATTGAGTAAGGCATAGTGAGGTAGAAACCCTTAAGGCCTAAGATTAAGCAACACTAACTAACGAACTTATTCTGTTAGTGTATTTGTATTCCTTGGTTGAATGTTGAGTGTTGTGTGAATGTACATATACAATGTATGTTGTATGCATGTTGATTGAAATAAAATGAATTGCATGCTCTCGACCAAATAGTCGGCGTACAGTCGTTAGCACGCGGGGTATGCGAATTTCATATGCAGCAATTTTGCTGAGCCCCTTGGGGCGCTATTTTTTATTTTACAGGAACAACGAAGCCGAATACCATTGGAGTGTAGGACGGGTTGCTATGTAAGCGTGGGTAGTTTTTTAAAAAGTTGTATTCGTTGTATTATGGAATTGTAAGGCCGAAAGGTCATCAATAGATGTGGGAATTGTAGATACTCGGTATATAACAGAATTGAGATTGTATTTGTATATTATGGAATTGAAGTTTGTATTTGGTTTGAGAATTGATTAAGGAAATGGAATGTATCGTTTGGATAGAGTGCTCGGTATAAAACCCATCAGACCGATATTGTAATTGTATTGATTGTTTAGTTTGGATTGGCCTTGTTAGTTACGTGGGTGGCTAACGGCATTATATTACCCCCAGTTGTTTTGGAATTCCGCTGCTTGTGAATTGGTAATGGAGACGAGTTAGGACTTAATTGGGTGATTACCGGTAGGGGTGTTACAAAAAGTGGTATTAGAGTGAAGTATCGCATCTGATGGTCGAAATACCGAGTTTAGGAAATACCGAGTAAGGAATTAGATACTTAGGGCTAAGGGTTGAGTGATAACGTGTGAGATATGCTAGCTAGGAACTTCCAGTGTGATATGGATACCTACATAACCAATCCCGCCCTCCGCAACCCCCATTATAAGTTGGAAGAAGAACGCCAGAGAGATGTTAAGACCTCTCATACTCAGGAAAACCCGATCTGACAGTTGTAAAATAAACTTTGTAAAGAGAAAGAACCTGTCATACGGTAGATTCCAAAAACTAGGAATCCCGAAGAAGGTTCCCGTTTGAACGACAATAACCAAACTTAACAGCAGAAGATTGAAGATCCTAAATACAGGATAGTGAAATTTACGGCACCATGGTGCGACATGCTTCGCAGTCGCGAGAACCATGCGAAGCCAACAAGAAAGGGAGCATAACTACACAATGAAGAGAAAAGGTGGAGTAACAAAACCCAAGACAAGAGAGTCTACAGACTGTAGACACCCAAAATTCTCACCCCATAAAGTAAAATTCAAGAAAATACATGAAATAAGAGGGGTCGTTGCCTTTCTTTTCAAAACGTATTAACGTGCTTGCCAAAATGAAACCATCATTTCATGACAAACTTTTTAAACCAATTTCTAAAGCATTCTATTAAAACACATTTTTTTCAAAAATGAGTTTCCAGTGACAAATCCGGTTTGAAGCCCATCCATTTTCTTTTATTTACCCATCCAATTTAGCCTTCATTTTTATTACACTCACTTGTATTTTCATCCCCATTATGTTAATACTATCTCATTATTTTATGTGTGTATTATTACGATTAGTATATAACTGCTTTATTTATCCAATTTTATTTGTTATTGCTTGCATGCATATATTTATTTTTTACACGTTTACCTCATTTTACATTATATTTGTCATCATCATTCTAGGGCTATTTTATCATTTCATGTACATATTATTATGCTATTCTATTTATTTGTACCTCATAATGTTTTGAACCTTATTTTTAATATATCCCATAATTTCATGCCATTAGATTAATCTTCTCATTTTTATTGTATGCTTTCTTTTGAAATTGTAGCATTTTTTAGAAGAGTTATCTAGTCAAAATTAGGGCACTTGTATTATTTTTTTCTCGTGTGTATATCGAAATCTGACCTAGCATAATTGGTTAACGCCATATAACCCATTGGTCTCGGGTTCGGCTCCTGGTATGAACGGAAGACATTTTCTTATTTTGCCTCAGCTTGCAACAGGGTTTTTGATTTATTTATTCGCTTAGCTTATCGAATAACATTATAGCTCAATTGGTTAAGGTATGCAGTGGGGATACTAGCAGTATCGCAGTTAGTTTTAACAGTTTGTAGGCAAAAGTCAGAATACATTAGAATAAGTGGTGTTTTAATTTGTTATTCACATCAAATTTCATTTTAGTTTGTGTATATAGCCTTTTTCTTCTGTCTATTTATTCCTTTGGTTTTTTTTTCTTATTACCTGCAACCTTTATTTGACCATTGACAGATAGATAAATAGAGTAGAGTAACTATTGGTTATTAGCAACCCATCATTAGGTTCTTTTTTGGTTGGTGCTTTATTTCAAAAATTTAGGCTTGATTAAATTGGCATGTTCACTTGACTTTTGTTTTGAAATTCACACGCTCGCATATATGCTGCTTGGATAACCCCTGACATTCAGTCCTGTTTATATATGATTCATGGATGGCTTTTTTGAAACTCCTGCATGCATATGTTTATATGGCTTTTGAAATTCATGCCTACAGTTTGTTTGTCTCGATGGTTTGTTACTTGTGAAATCGCATGGGCTTTTTCTGTTTGGGGCTTGCATAAACATCGGCCCAAATCTAGTTTCTTTCAGATTCAGTCCATAACTAGCCGAACCGGGCTAGGACAGGTGGCCTTAGACAGCGCATTAGGATGACCCCATTAGGACCCCCTTGGGGCCAGCTCTAGAAAAGCTTTTAGGCTCAAGGGCTTGTCTCACTCAAACGGGCCGTAGAGTCCGGACGGTGAAAGCAACCCTTTCTGTTGTAAGACTTTCCAAACCACCCCTTAGTTATGATAAAAATTTGTATAATTAGCTTGATCCAAAAAGGAGGCAAATACCACATCATCAACTTAATTTCTGGTGTAGTTAAGGATCTGGCCCATTCTTAAAACCAACCTCGAGGCCCAAATCAGGACAACAAATCAAAAATCCAAATCGGCCCAATACCCAAATCGGCCCAACACCCAAATCGGCCCAACACCCAAATCGGCCCAATACCCAAATCGGCCCAAACCCAAGTCGGCCCAAACCAAGTCGGCCCAAACCCAAGTCGGCCCAACACCCAAGTCGGCCTAACACCCAAATCGGCCCAACACCCGAATTGACCCAACACCAAATCTGATCTGGCCCAAGCCCGCAAGAAACCTAAAATCTACAAAATGTGTCAAGTCCAATAGTCCTTTGATCTGAAACCAAGTCTACAAAAGACTTGAGATTGACCAAACCTAAGATTGACCAAACCTGAGATTGACCAAACCTGAGATTGACCTAACCTGAGATTGACCAAACCTGAGATTGACCAAACCCAAGATTGACCAAACTCGAGTTTGACCAAACCCAAGTTTAACCATGACCTGTTTTGACCATGACCTGAGCTTGACCATGACCCGAGTTTGCCCATGACCCGAGTTTGATCATGACCCGAGTTTGACCATGACCCGAGTTTGACCATGACCCGAGTTTGACCATGACCCAAGTTTGACCAGAAACTTTGACTTGACCTCGACTTTGACCCAAAACATTGACCAAGTCCAATTCAAACCCCAAATTCAATTCAAACCATCTCATCTTTAATCTAATTCAGTCCAATTCAATTCGACTAGTTCAATCCAACTCAAACCCAACTTGTAAATCCCATTCAAAGATCCAAAAACATTCCTCTTTATTTGGCTTTAATCACAAAAATCTTCTTTCTCATATTTCAAACAATCATTTTATCACGTTTTCAAAGAAACTATTTTGTGGTATTTTAAAGGAAAACTCTTCTCACATCACAGAAAACTCTTCTCAAATGTAGAAAGTTCTTCTCACATATACAAAAAGTTTTCTCCTAAAAACATTCCTCAAAATCAGTGTTTCTTCACCGAGGATTCCGAACAACTTCCAAAGTTTTCAAGCTTAGTTTTCAATTTAAAACTAAACTGTTTTCGGGGAACATGGGATGTCTAACACCTTCAAATAACGTTTTCTCCCTAGTTAGGCATCACTTGTCTCCCTTCCAAAATAAAAATCCGAGGCGGGGCACTGGGGTCATAACCTCCCTTGTCAGAGTCTGGATCCTTTTAGGCGGGGCATTAGGGTGACAAACCTCCCCTAATTGCAGCCTAGATTTTTACAAGGCGGGGTGCTAGGGAAGTAACGGCCTTCCTAGCTGCAGCCCGGATTTTAGAATCGTCTAACTCCCTTCCGCTTGATTTCAATGTTTTCGTTTTTAACGTTTTAAACCCCGGAGTTAGAGACGTTATTAGGATTTGACCGAGAACATCTTATCTATGGTGTTTGTCTATAAATCTTATTTTCGACATAAATTCATTGCCCCATCTTTCGAGCCTCGACACTTACCATTAATTAAGTGTCGTGTTCGAGGGGGTACATAGGGTAATCCCTCGGGATTATCCGTCCTTTTACAACAAAAATGACTTTTCGGTTTTAAAACTTTAAGAGAGACAATTCTGAATAACCAATCCAACCCTTCCATTAGAGCTTCAGGACACATAAACACTATCTTAATCCTTCCCGAGAACCAACTCCAAGTCGCATAGGACCTCCAATTTCCCGAATACTCCCTAACAACCTAAGTCATCTGAAACCTGAAACATCTTCAAAACTCGAGCACCTACAAACCGAATATCCTCTTCTACACTCAATCATCCCAAAACCTGAACTCTTCTTTAACACCTTTGGCTTCACAAAACACCTCAAAAAGCTAACCACTTCGAAATTTGAACCTAACAAACCCGGGAAGCTCTTCAACTCCAACAAGTGATCCAAAACCCCTTAACTCCATATGAATGACCAAAATGCCCTTAGCTCCACAAAAGCCGAGACAAGCTAAAACCCCTCGAAAATAAACAAACATCTCAACACTTTGACCAATCCCACAAACCGATACTTCAAGACCAGCCTATTTCTTCAAACTCTTCAAAATCATCTACTCCTCAACCCACACTCAATCCTATCCTTTGGCTTTAATTGAATCTCTCTAATAAGGTTTTTGAAAGAAAGAAACCCGACAATTGGAGACCGAGATTTCCTCGGGCAGCAATCCAAAGTTATGGTCGTTACCACTTCTAAGGGGTGTAACCCAGTGTGAACCCACACGGAATTTCTAGTATGACTGGATAAGCCCCATCCATAGGCAATAAATTCAGACTCAACCAATGGTTTCTTAGAACCCTCCTTCCGTTCCTTCCTAGTATCTTAGGTTAAACTAGGTGGCGACACTAGTCAATTTCCGCCCTTAGGCATAAGTCCATGTGGAGCCCATTGAGAGCGGGTGTAGTGCACACTTGCGCTCCCCTTTATGCTTTATGGGAAAGACGTAGGATTTAGTAGGTATTTGAGGGATGTCAAGAATAACGGGTTTTCACCCTCCACAGAATGGCAAATTCCAGGATCTAGACTTCTTAGTTAGACCATATTTTAATAGACTCCCCTTCATACCGAAAAATCACCCTCCACAGATGGCGACTCTACTGGGGAAAACTTGAGTAAGTATTTCTCAAACTCAAGGAAGACTGAACTCCATTAAAAATTCCAGGATTCCCCAACTTCTTTCAAACCTCCAAGAGATTCATTCAAAAGCCATTAGGATTACTCTACTCCACACTTAGAGTGTGCTTTGTAAGGATAGTTAGGACGAATGTTTAGAGTTTGAAATTGACTTTGATTACCACATGTGTGCTTTGACCTTTACATGCTTCACTTTGTTTACTATTGTGTGTTTATTGTCTTATGTTTACTGCCCTTCATTCATGATATAATTGCTTAATTACAGTTTTGTAAATGGGGCCTTCGTAGAAAGGAGCCAACCCATTGTTGCATCGGGTAGTTTAGGAACATGCATTCCTCTGTGTCACCTTTACTATCTGCGGTCGGGATTAACGATTGGTCCACAATTGATTCCCTCTGAGTATGGGTCCTTCGTAGCTAAGAAGTAAACCCACGAGGTGGTATGGCCGTAGTTGTCTCACCTTGAAACAACTCAGGATCCATTCAAACACCTTTCGAGTCAAAGCCAGCATATAGTAAGCTATGAGCCTTCAGTGTCCAACTGCCTTATCTAGTGTCTAGGATGGGTTTTATGGGTAGTTGCCCTCTTGTATGCCGTCTATCTAACCACCCTTTTTCCTTACCCTGAAGATTGCATGGGCTCAGTTCTCCAGGTGTCCTCTACACCACGGGTGTCTTTAAAGCCCAATGTCGCGCTACAAATTCATAGAGGATCCCGTATTTATGGATACCCATACATGACATAGCGTAGTCAGTGAATAATTTGGACTTTAGACACACACCTTATCGTGCAGACGACGAGAGACCCGTTCCCATGTAGTACTTCCCCGAGTTTCCCGAAAAGTGAGTATGTTGTGATAATCCCTGTCCGTGGCTCGTGTGACTGTATCACTTCAGGTATCCTGACCTTTCGAACTTAAGCACTCTAGTTTTTCTTGATGACGTGCCCCACAAGGCATAACAGAGATAAATCCCGAGAGATGAACAGTGAAGGGACGACGGTTCCCCCGGTGGTATGGAAGCATCGATTGACCTGGAAAGTGATTATCCCAACATTAACATTTACAGCTCTACATCAAATATAGCCACGATTTACTTTATGATATACATGTGTGCAAACCACCTTTTCAAACCAATCTGTTATAAACTTTGCAAAACGTTCAGAATTCTTTTTTGCATGTCCCTTAACGCTGTTTTACGAGCCCGTTCAATTTAGAATCCTACTTAAATTTTACTCATAAATATTTGGGTTTGAAAACCTGTCAGGTCATCTCTAAAAACTTTATTTCACTATAATGTTATTTCCAAAACAATTCTCGAAAATCGATTTAAAAAAAACATACTTTCTACAAACAAATTTCAAACAGTATTTTTCATGAACATTTTCGAAATTGTTTTCAAAAAACATTTTTCAAAAAACAGTTTTCAAAATTTATTTTCACAAATGTATTACAAAATAAATGATCTAGTCCCCATGTCGTGACCCGCTATTTTTGAAGTTCAACCCACCTTCAAAAGCAGCGGTCATCAAGTTTCCAAAGTCATCTCAAAATTTGAAACAACTCTGGAGCCATCAGCTCACATAAAATTTACATCCACAAATAGGGAGTTTGATTCGATTAATGCATTTGCTAACCAAGTCATATCTCATTCCATTTGCATGTGGGAATCCTTTCAACGGTACCACAAAATCACTCACGTCGTTCGATCAATTGTTTCACTCAAGTTCAAAGTATAATCTTCATTCCACTCAGGTGGCTTTTCACTCGCAAAACCCTTTTACTATTCGATTCGCCATTTTCGTTTTACACCCGCTAGACAGACATTGTGATACTAGTGCGGTTGACTTTTCGTTTTACACCCGCTGGACAGCTATTGCGCTACTAGTGCGGTCGACTTTTCATTTACACCCGCTAGACAGATATTGCGCTACTAGTGTGGTCGACTTTTCGTTTTACACCCGCTAGACAGCTATTGCTACTAGTGCGGTCGCCTTTTCATTTTACACCCGCTAGACAGCTATTGCGCTACTAGTGCGGTCGACTTTTCGTTTTACACCCGCTAGACAGACATTGCGATACTAGTGCGGTCGACTTTTCGTTTTACACCCGCTGGACAGCTATTGCGCTACTAGTGCGGTCACTTTTCGTTTTACACCCGTAGACAGCTATTGCGCTACTAGTGGTCGACTTTTCGTTTTACACCCGCTAGACAGCTATTGCGCTACTAGTGCGGTCGACTTTTCATTTTACACCCGCTAGACAGCTATTGCGCTACTAGTGTGGTCGACTTTTCGTTTTACACCCGCTAGACAGCTATTGCGCTACTAGTGCGGTCACTTTTCATTTTACACCCGCTAGACAGACATTGTGATACTAGTGCGGTCGACTTTTCGTTTTACACCCTGGACAGCTATTGCGCTACTAGTGCGGTTGACTTTTTTTACACCCCTAGACAGCTATTGCGCTACTAGTGCGGTCGACTTTTCGTTTTACACCCGCTAGACAGCTATTGCGCTACTAGTGCGGTCGACTTTCGTTTTACACCCTAACAGCTATTGCGCTACTAGTGCGGTCGCCTTTTCGTTTTACACCTGCTAGACAGCTATTGCGCTACTAGTGCGGTCGACTTTTCGTTTTACAACCGCTAGACAGCTATGGCGCTACTAGTGCGGTCGACTTTTCATTTTACACCCGCTGGACAGCTATTGCGCTACTAGTGCGGTCAACTTTTTATTTTATACCCGCTAGATAGCTATTGCGCTACTAGTGCGGTCGACTTTTCGTTTTACACCCGCTAGACAACTATTGCGCTTTAAGTGCGGTCGACTTTTCATTTTACATCCGCTAGACAGCTATTGCGCTACTAGTGCGGTCGAATTTTCATTTTACACCTGCCAGATAGCTATTGCGCTACTCATGCGGTCGACTTTTTGTTTTACACCCGCTAGACATCTATTACGCTACTAGTGCGGTCGACTTTTCGTTTTACACCCGCTGGACAGCTATTGCGCTACTAGTGCGGTCAACTTTTCGTTTTACACCCGTTAGACAACTATTACGCTACTAGTGCGGTCGACTTTTCATTTTACACCCACTAGACAGCTATTGCGCTACTAGTGCAATCGACTTTTCATTTTACACCCGTTAGACAGCTATTGCGCTACTAGTGCGGTCGACTTTTCGTTTTACACCTGCTAGACAGCTATTACGCTACTAGTGCGGTTGCCTTTTCATTTTACACCCACTAGACAGCTATTGCGCTACTAGTGCGGACGACTTTTCGTTTTACACCCCTAGACAGCTACATCGCTACTAGTGCGGTCGACTTTTCGTTTTACACCCGCTGGACAGCTATTGCGCTACTAATGCGGTCGACTTTTAATTTTACACCCGCTAGACAGCTATTGCGCAACTTGAAATACCCAAACTAATTAAACATGGATTAAACATCTAATCACATTAATTAAGGCCTAAACATGCCTTAAAAGTCAATTGAGAACAATAGTGGTCAACACAAAGCAAGATATTGCACCCTTTGACTGTTTAGGGTGAATACATACCCAAATGAACTTCTTAGATCCTAAAATTTGTCCTAAGCATATTAACACATAACTAAACATACTACAATCGTTGGACAACACTCCAACACAAATAACAAGCACTTATATGCTTCAAGGTCAAGTAGGGCAAAAATGTGCTCTAAGAAAACTAAAAGGTCTTATGACCCCTAAATGATATAAAATTGGATTCCTATGATCAATTATCATGTAAGGAACACAAAAAAATAGTTCTCAAAGAAAACTAAGCTCAAAAACACCTTGTGACACAAAATGTGCGCTAAAACACCTTAAAGCACGTTTTTGTGTATGAGCTCTAAGATAATGACTTTTTGTCACTTTAAAGACTAGATTACATTCTTTATATCATTTATGTGACATGATAGACTATATTAAAGTCTAAATCAAAGTTTAAAAATAAAATCAAAATGGGTGATTTTGGATGAATAGTACCTAAAATAACATTTAATTACTTAGTTTTAACCATGGTCAAATGTCATCCATTGACCAAACCAAGCATTGCCGCCTTATATTAGCTGTCATACCCACCCATTAAGCAACATGAATATCTAGCCAATCTAATGAATCATCATTTACTATTACATAAAGTAACATTAATTAACTTAAAAGGCAAAACTAGCTTCTTTTCTCATTTGCCTTGCTTCCCAGCCGACACCTAGCTTCACCATCCTCTCTTTTACTTCTCCATTACCGTAGGAAGTCACCATATTCAGAGAAGAACACTTTGCTACCTAGGTAAGCTTATTAAGCCTTTATATGTTCATTCTCTTCACATTTCTTTCCTCTTTCCATGGAGCTAAGCATCAACCATTTCCATCCATGTTTCTAGCTTGTTTTGGAGGTTAAAAGGAGGGCAAATCTCGGCTGTAACAAGGGAAGGAGGTGGAGAATTCTAAACTTGTTCTTAAGGTATAAAAATGTGCTTTAAGCACTTATCTTTTGATTCTCTTCAATTCCGGTTTGAAAGCTTGCTTTCCTAAGCTTATAATCTTCTTCTTATCATACTTATTCAGTTGGTATATCAAGAGCTTCAAGGATTAGCCAAAAACACCATTTTTGGCATTTTAATCAAGGTAAAAATTAGCCATCTTCTAATCTGAGTTATACCAGTTTTAAGCTTGGTTTTAGTAGCTCTTTTGATGCTCTTTAACTTCTGTAAAAATAGGCCGAAGACAACCATTGCTTGCCTTGGTATTCTAAGGTAAAATTTACCTTGAAAATGTACATTAAACACTTATTATGGTTAGCTCTTGCTTGGAGACTAATCATGCCTTAATTGCTGTTTGAAAACATGTAAATAATGCTGTGGAAAATTTATCTCCAAACAGCCGTGGCCAAACAAGGCCTTAACTTGGCAAAAATAAGGTATAAATCACTTAAACCTACACTTGGTATATTAATATGTGTTTATACATATGTGTATATATATGCCGTGAGTGAATGAGTTTATTAAGGTCTTATTTTGACCTTAGGTGATTAAGGAATGGTTTAGTAAATTTTATAACTCATTAATTAACATAATTGTCAAATTCAAGACATTATGTGCAAAACTGGTAAATATGGAAAAGATATGGGTAAGGCCGAGAGTTTTATGCATTTTTGGGCATTTATGTGTAATTCATTTTATAAGCTAATGTTTGTAATAACGCCATGTACTTTAGGCCATTTTATTTATGTATTTATAAGGTTTTAATTAAGTTTAAGTAGCAAATATATATTACCGCAAAGAATTTGGGTATAAAGTGTAATTAAATTAAATTTGGGGGCTATATAATATAAAGCCGAAAATTAGAGGTTTGAATGAGTTTAAATGAAAATTATAAGATTTTATAAAGTTTTGGGGTTAAATGGTAATTTCTAAAAAGATAGGGGTACAAACCGTAATATATGGAAATTAATGGTCAAGGCAATATTGAGGAGGTCAAACTTGACCATATGGTAGGGTTTGACCAAATTAGATAAGTTAAATAACTTATTTAAGGTTTTATAATAAGATAAGTATTTAATTGTAACAATTTAATAACATATGTGGTATATATGTTATTACCGAAAATTAAGGGTGTAAAATGGTATTATAAACACCCATGGGCTATTAGGAATTTATTTGGTTGGTTTTGGAATTAAAATAAACTATATATGTATAATATATAGTTATTATGTCATTATGACACTTTGGAATAAAAGAAGGGGTGGAATTGTAAAATACCGAAAGTATATGGTTAGTAAGGGTAATTATAATCCTTGGGTAAAATTTGGTGATTTTTAGAATTATATAAGAGTATTTAATAAGATATATGTATAATATATAGTTTTAATGATATTATAAAACTATATGTTATAAATTGGGCCAAATGCCAATTATAGAAAGTGGAAGGGTTGAAAAATAATATAGGACTCATAAGGGGTATGTTCGCAAAATTATAATGATATATAACCATAGGTTATATTTATATTAAGGTTTAAAATGTTATAATATATGATATATATTACATAACATTATATATGTGGTCAAATTATAAATTAGGAAAGTTAAAGGGGTTGGTAATAAATTCAAAACAGCCAAGGTCTGTTCGGTATTTTATAAAAATAAAACCATAGGTTATACCCTTTTATAAGTTAAAAATGTTATATTATATGATATATATAACATGGTATAAATAATGGGGTGATTTTGTAAATAAATAAAACTATGGGATATGAAAAGAAATATGGCTACAACCATGTTGCCTTCTCAGCAATATAATATAGTTTGTATAAAAACTATAGGTTATAAATTAAAGGAAATAAAAATATCATATTATATGATATTAGTATATGGTATAACATTACGTAATGTTATGTGGTCAAAATGGAATTTAAATAAATTAAAGGGCTGAACCGAATTATAAGAGATGGAGAAATGAATTTTAAACCATGGTTTACAATGTTATAAATGTTATAACAATTATATGGTGTTAATGGTTTTAATGGAATTAATATGAGTGAGGATATTCACATTAAATAATGTGACAAACTATAAATGAATAAGATTTATAAACTAAGGTATTTATTGAATAAACCTTAAGAGTTATAATTATACAACATAAATTGTTACATAATATTAGGATAATAATCTTAATATAAGTTGTATAATATAATACAACTAATGGGAATAATCATCTAATATAAGATGATAAAATGTAACATATAATATAAGAGTTTTCTAACTCATGAAACTTACCTATATGGTAAATATATACATATACAAGAATAATGTATATAAGGATGAATATATGTGATGGTTAGAAACCATATAATATAATGGTGGTGGTTATTACATGAAAATAGTTACAAACTATAAGTTATAAGTTTTGAATTCAAATATAAATACTAATGGATTAATGAATTATATAATACTATGTATTATAATGGATGGTGGAAAAATAATACAATATGATACATAATGCATGCATTCATGCAACTATAAGTTATATACCTAAATTAAATGATGGATAGGATTAAAGAAATATAACGAATTAAATTTAACAGTCGAAACATTTCGACATACGAGTTTTAGTAACCAAGCCGACTAATTTAGAGAAACCCGTAACAAATAACTGTAGAAATCCGGGGATGAACTGTCGGGGTTACTTGTTATTCGGAAATACCGGATTTAGTTAGTCATGGAGACTGACTTATAGTTTATTGCCGTTTAGATCATACTTCGGACGAAGGCGCTTGACGAGCTAGTGGTCTACACTGCGCATCCTTGGTCTAGGTGAACGGTATGTAAAGGGGCTTGATCCGAGTTGTCCTAAGGAATTCCTTGGGCTCGGATTTGGTTGTTATCACTTGTGCGTTATGTGTTTTTGATACGTGTATGTGATTATGTGTTACTGCATTAATTATTTATGCACGAGCGTCCTACGGGACAAACACTACGTCGACTATAGATCGACTTATATAAACATACATATACGTTTAATGTGATAACATGACAGTTACTTGATATAATACCATAGTATTAATATTAGGTATATGGTAACCTAAGTAAAACACTTAGGAACGAGTCACGACATTGTCGGTCTCTAGAGCATGGATCTCGAACATGAATATAACCTAGATTACTTCTAGGTATGCGTGAGACCCATTGGGCAACTAATTAATAAATTACATTCTCCATAAGACTAAGAGCATATCTTAAACATTATGAGAGACAGATGGTGTGAGTTGAGGTGAGGAATCCAGTGTAGTATACAAACTATCTGGTTGCGCATTTGTGATCACTGAGGGGTTCCCGATCGGGTTCCGCTCCAGGTTTATACCCAACGAGCCCTATTTGGATCGTGGGTCAGGTGGCTACGGCCTTTTCATGGACGCCTTACGAGGTAAAGAGAATAGTCAGGGGCCTCCGGACCTCTGGCGAAATGAGCACCTTTGTGTGTACGGGAGGACTATTGTCCATGGTGAGTTTATCGGGTTGTCTCAACATGACGCCCAACTGGTATTTAATTAACATGGTTTCGATGGATGGGGCCTTAAAGGCCAAAATTAAATTAACAAAGGATGGTGTTCGCTACGCCGTTTATTCAGTATTATTATTCGATATGTTCGAAATACAATTGTTGTTTATGATATTTTATGACTGTTTGAATCGGATGGATGGTTAAGTGTTTATGAATGTTTGGATGGATGATTATGTATATTTATGCATGTATATTACAGTATTGATTATAACTGTAAAATGGTAAAGCATGAAACCAATCTAATAATAAGATGGTTAAAATGACTAAGTGACTATTAGGGTCCAGGCCCGACATACTCAGCGTTTATCGCTGATACTACACTCATTGTGCAGGTTGTTGATTATTGTCGAAGCCGAAGTGCGGGAACAGGGTAGTTAGAGCTTACTTTAATTACCGCACGTGGAGGTTGTTTGTATAACAATATAGATGGTGGATTGTATTATGATACGGTTATGTATATTCGGGATTGTGTAGACGCTCACTTGTCGACGTTTATGGTTTATGGACATAGTATGATGTATAGGAATTATCTCGTTATCACAGCGGTTAGCAGTTTGTTTTTGTTGGTTATTGGATATAGTTTGGCTTCGTTACTCGCATGGGCGAGTAATGGCCGGTGACACCCGAGTGAGTATTGTTGTTATTAATTATTCTTCCGCTGTAAGACGTTTTATTTATTGCTACGTGAGAGATTATTACGTGTTTAAGGAGAGGGGTGTTACACTACTAGTGCGGTCGACTTTTCGTTTTACACCCGCTCGACAGCTATTGCGCTACTAGTGTGGTCGACCTTTCGTTTTACACCCGCAAGACAGCTATTGCGCTACTAGTACGGTCGCCTTTTAGTTTTACACCTGCTAGACAGCTATTGCGCTACTAGTGCGGTCGACTTTTCGTTTTACACCCGCTAGACAGCTATTGCGCTACTAGTGCGGTCGACTTTTCGTTTTACACCCGCTGGACAGCTATTGCGATACTAGTGCGGTCAACTTTTAATTTTACACCTGCTAGACAGCTATTGCGCTACTAGTGTGGTCGACTTTTCGTTTTACACCCGCTAGACAGCTATTGCGCTACTAGTGCGGTCGACTTTTCGTTTTACACCCGCTAGACAGCTATTGCGCTACTAGTGCGGTCGACTTTTCGTTTTACACCCGCTGGACAGCTATTGCGCTACTAGTGCGGTCAACTTTTAATTTTACACCCGCTAGATAGCTATTGCGCTACTAGTGCGGTCGACTTTTCGTTTTACACCCGCTAGACAGCTATTGCGCTACAAGTGAGGTCGACTTTTCATTTTACATCCGCTAGACAGCTATTGCGCTACTAGTGCGGTCGACTTTTCATTTTACATCCGCTAGACAGCTATTGCGCTACTTGTGCGGTCGCCTTTTTGTTTTACACCCGCTAGACAGCTATTGCACTACTAGTGCGGTCGACTTTTCGTTTTACACCCGCTAGACAGCTATTGCGCTACTAGGGCGGTCGACTTTTTATTTTACACCCGCTAGACAGCTATTGCGCTACTAGTGCGGTCGACTTTTCATTTTACACCCGCTAGACAGCTATTGCTCTACTAGTGCGGTCGACTTTTCGTTTTACACCTACTAGACAGCTATTGTGCTACTAGTATGGTACAATCAATCGCATTCTAGGCCCGTCATAAGCCCTAGGGCTGGATATCAAGAGGTCCAGTTCAGGCACTCCTAAGCCCTCGTGCACCCTAAACCAATCTAATTGTTAGTATCATAGGCTCGTCATAAGTCCTACGGCTAGATATCAAGAGGTCTAGTTGAGGCTCGTCATAAGTCCTCGTACTTTCAATTGTATTATAGGCTCATCATAAGTCCAATAGTTAGATGTCAAGAGGTTTGAGTCTGGGAAAGGAGCCGGTGGTGGATACCAACGCCGCTATATCTGCTCATGGTGCCACAAGGACCACCCCGGACTCGACTGCAAGGGCAACAAGGTGGAATGCAACTTCTGTAGAGTGCTCAGACACCGAGCCTACGAGTGCTTCCGAAACCCCGAGAGCAGAGCCTTTAGGCCCGAGTGAAAGGGCAAGGGTAAGACTGATCAGGGCGTTGGATCCGACGGTCATAAGGCGACACAGCCTGCAGCCAACAAAGGACCCCAGGTGACCCAGAAGACCGGGCCTACTCTCCATATGGTGGACCGGGAGGATGAGGCTGAACCCTCATCAAGACCAGGTACCGCTATAACCCATTAAGTGATTAAATTGCCAGCTTACAACATTTCATGCATGCTTAAGTGAATGAATGAGTTAGATAAAATTTAGTACGTGGTTAGAACTTAAGTAAGATGTAACTTACCATTACATTAGGAAACTTTAATATTTGTTATCCAATACCTACAACGCATAACCCGGAAGAGACCGACATCGAAACCCGAGAGATCACACTAAATCAATGTCAGGTTATCCGCCCAGGTATGATTTTATTAAGGGGATACTTGACACCTGAAGTGCAAATAGCCATCATCAGGAGATGCAGTCAGTTAGGAGTGGAACCGGGAGGTTTTTATACACCGGAGAACCCAGGGGGAGCTAAGATGAAGTTAAGAATGATGAGCTTAGGCAAGGATTGGAATCTGTATGCCAAGACATACCAAACCACGAGAGCACAAGATGGAGTCTCACCACCGGAAATACCCGAAGAGTTCCACCCAGTTGTTATGCAAGCCGTGGAGATCGCATGACAACTTGAAGCTGATCCGATCCCAAACATACAAGTAGACCTATGCATCACAACTTCTACGAAAAAGAAGGACGACTTGGACTACACTAAGATAAGGACGAGATAGCGGAGACTCTCGAAAGAGGGATACCCGTAGTGTCTTGGTCCATTGGAGATGACGCTGAATTCCTAAATGACGAGCAGAAGCGTGTGGACCGTGCCAGGAAGTTAATACTTAAATCTGGAGATGTGTTAATCATGGGTGGAGAATCAAGAATGTTATACCATGAGATTAAGAAGATCTAGATGAACACAGCACCGTCAGCAGTAATCAATGTGACGCATATGAAACCAGGACTGTTAAACATAACCTTTAGACAGAACTAGCCATATAATACTTTAAGTATGATATAAGAGAGGTAGAATAAGAAAGAAGCACATGACGTAAAAAGGATGGTTATTAATAAAATAATAGTATTGTTCATATTATTTGTTATGACTCATGTGATACCATCAATACTCATGAAAGCTTGTGAAATACATTAGGTCATGGACTCTGTACGTAAGATGCGCTAAGCATTCTTACAGAGGCACAGGCCGGCGAAAGTGGCACTATCCTCACTGACACCTTTCCGATTAATGGCGTTGATGCATCAGTTCTCTTTGACTCAGGGGCCTCGCATACCTTCACCTAGTCATCATGTATGAGGAGGTTGGGGCTAGACACTGACGAGCTACAAGACTTCACGGTTACGCTCCCGTCAAGGGTGAAGACTTTCCAGTCACCTTCATTGAGTTCAGAGATCTGGGGTTTGATGTGATTTTCAGGATGAACTGGTTGGAGCGGCACAAGGGTCGTATCCTCTACGCCGAGCATCGACTGCTACTCAGGAGTCCGTCTGGGTTACAATATCATACCGCCAGAGGCCTAGAGAACCTTCGACCAAGATCATCTCCGCCATGGCAATGTATAGAGAACTGAGGAGGAAGGAGGAAGTATATTTTTGCTATGTCCAGGAGATAGATAGGGACCTCGAGTTCGACCCTGACTTACTAGTAGTGTCAGAGTTCCCCGATCTCTTTCCTCGGGAACTGTCCGGCATGCCACCCACTCGGGAGGTAGAGTTCACCATTGAGCTGCTACCTGGAACAGGACCAGAAGCTAAGGCACTGTGAGCCTCGATTTTTAAACCCTACCCTATGTTGATTAAGTTGATTAGGATCTAGTCGGGTTTTAGGTCCACTTATAACCTAAGATTAATAACTATGTCATATAACATTAATTATCAAAACCTAAGCTAGCTCACGGGAACCTATTATGAGTTGCCACCTAATTTTTACCTAGATCAAATTAAGAAAGGAGAGTTCGGGTTCGGGGGCTTGGTATACGACTTATTTAGGGTTCAATTAATTTCATTACCCCTAGGAGTCGTTTTTCCTCTACTTAGTTTAATTACAGCTAAGTTTGAGTCGTTTTAACCTAAGGGCGCACTTTGATTTTTTCGTATTTTTAATATTTTTTGACAGAAAAATAAACTGGAAACTAAAAATATTGAAACTAGGGTTTCAGAGGCAGAATTAGGTCAAATTTTATTTACGTCCGTAGCCACGGACCCCGGTTAACCTAGTTATACAGAAAAGTTGAATTTAAGAGAAAATGAAATTTCGAAAAGTCTGGGGCCACGAACACGCTGTCCGTGGGCCTAGACGTTATTTAGAAAACCTAAATTTTGAAATTTTAAAAAATCCCGCCGCCGTTCGTGGGTGTCCGTGGCCACGGACAACCCGTCCGTGGTCCCGGACCATAGGTCCGAAGTCACGGACCACCCACGGACAGGGGTTTTCTGGTGGTTCCCGACGGTGTTTTCGACTAAAATTTTATGGGTATGTAGCCTTAAGGATTATAAGCACGTTAGTAATTGAAAGAATTAAATTTGAAGTCAAAATTAATACGAAACTTAGCAAACAAGTAACAAGGAACTAGCTAAAACAATTAGTAATACAGAGGCCGAAAGGAGTTGGTCTGAACCCAAATTTTGAGGCAAGACTAATAAGGTCGTAGGGAGTTAGGAAAGTGGAATTTCTACCTGTTTTACCTTTGGGTTTACAATGATCCTTCACACCGGGATTCGTCGAGTGCTTCGTTGATGGCAGACCCGAAAGGTTTTCGAACCAAGCTTCTGCTTGTTGGTTGTTCTTGCTGTTCTTCACGTTTTGGTGGTGTTTATGTGGGGTTTTAATGATTGTTGATGCTTAAGGAATTGGAAAACGAGCTTAGATGGTGATTTCGGGTGAATTTCGGTATGATTCGGGTGGCCGGGTGTTAAAAACGTGAGGGTGAGAGGGGAGGCAATGCTTTCTGACTTCCTAGGGTTCTTGAGCTTGTGAGATTCTGATTTGATCAAAAGATAAAGAAAATCTAGTAAAAGTAAGATTTTTTGGCATTTTAATTAAGTGACTTCCCAAAGGAATTTTGCTGTGAAATTTTAGCCATGTGTCAAGGATGGCAATTATGATTTTTCTGAATTGGAATTTAAATGTTGGAATATTTTTAAATTTAATTTCTCGTCAGATTCAATCAAAAATTACTAGAAAATTATTGGAAATTCGAAAAATCAAAATTCCAACGCCATTATGCTTAAACTGTCATCCTCTATCATGCGCTAAAATTTCAAAGCATTTCAAGTTGATTTGAGCATCTTTTGGAGGAGAGAGGGAGCCTTTAGGAGGTCTTGGGAGCCTTAAAAATTACGAAAACACCCTGACGATGACAGAACTGCTCCCCATGCCTCGGAATGCGCCGATCAAGCCGGAATCCCTCATGACTTGATTGAAGTGCCTCTCACAGCACCAAAGCCTTACAGGCCCTAACCAGGGGGGTCAAAATTTTAGGTATAACAGATTGCCCCCTGTCAACTAGACTTTGTAATGAATATGAAAAGTCTGGTTGATGCTTAAGTGATGCCCCAAAATTTTGGATCATAAACAGACCCTGCATGCCGTTGGAGACTAACAAGCCGGGTCGAGTTATTCTAAGGCGCTGACTACCTATAAGTGAAGTAATGTCAAGCGATTCTAAGGTGTTGACAACCTAAAGAAGTAAAAATGAAATAATGTCAAGCGATTCTAAGGCGTTGACAACCTAAAATGTGAAAATGAAATAATGTCAAGCGATTCTAAGGCGTTGACAACCTAAAATATGAAAACTGGGTGGTATGCAAATGCAAGAATGTTGAAATGCTGATGATGCTGATGATGCTCGGATGCTTCTAGGGACCGAAACCCATGCCAATGCTCCTGGCTGGACCCAATGTGGACTTATTGCCATCGCCCCCCAAGCCGGTGTGCAGGGATAACTCCTGGTAAAAACTCTGGGGACTTATTGCCTTCACCCACCATTCGTTAATCCCAAAGTAAGCTGACATAACACAGGAGGATTTATTGCCATCACTTCACCAACTTTTTCGTCGCCAGGTCTTGTGACGCGCCTGGATAATGCAACTAGGTCTTATGATGAGCCTATATAAATGAGATGAATGCAATGTTTTAAATTAATTTAGGGGATTTCTTTTATTAAACCTTTAATAATACTATTAAGTATTAAATTATTATATAGAATTGTGAATATTAAATTAGTATAAGGAATTATGAATATTAAATTATTGTATGGAATTATGAGTATAATTATATGGAATTATGGAAATTATTTTAGGGGGATTCCTCCTATTTAACTCTAAAGAATACAATTAAATATTTAATTATTATATAGTATTATATAGTATTATGAATTTAATAATAAGATTTATAAGTCAATAAATCTTGGGAAAATTTCTAAAATCTCCAAGTATATTATAAAGATTTTAGAAAGAGTTGGAACATTGTTTTGAAACATAAAAGTCAAAATAAAATTATAGAAACCTTAAAGCTTATTAAGCCTTGCTAGGGTTGACTTTTTGAGAATGGTCAAACTAGCACATGAAACCTATACCAATAAATAAGTTATGGAAAACCATGAAGATCGATAAAAAGAACGTCAAAAATGGATCATCCTAGCCAAAGTTATGCTAGATTGAAGTTTAGAGTCAAAACTTTGAGATCTTCCACGTGTCAGTCAATCACAGGCCACCCAACACTTAGTCGATTTTCTCCTTGTTTTTCGCCAACAGAAATCAGTTTGTTGCCCTATCTTGTGACCTCCATAACTTTCTCCTCGTTTGTAATTTTTGAGTGCCGTCTTTTGCATTCTCTTCTCCTTAATCTCCTCTTTCCAACCATAACTCATACATCTTCTAACTCATCCTACATCGACGGTAATATTGATCCAAAGTTGCCACCTTTTGAATTTGTAACCTAGAATTCTGGTTTTCTCTGAAATTAGGTAAACTTCGTCTTGCCATAACGTCTTTGTTTCTCAGCCAAATTTCGTGTTCTTTAGCTAGTTTTGAAGAGCTCTAATCCCTCTACAACTTTCATGTTGATGACTAAGGCTGATTCGTAATAGTTTGGAAGCGCTAGTCGTCTAAAGTTCCCTACTCGATCAAGTCGGGTTTTTGCCCAGAATTCTTCTAGAAACGACATGGTAACCTCAGATCTTTGTGGATCTGTAACTTTCTCCCTAGTTATTCGTTTTCCATGATTCTTCCACCAATGTTTAGAGTTACATGTCTACTTTAAAATTACGTAGGTTTTATGGATTGAATCTCTCTCAGCTAGCACGAGTTGATCCGTGAAGTAGGCTACTTGAACTGCTCATAAAATAATGACTTTTCTCGAAATCGAATTCGATTTTGCTTGCCGGCGCTTCTCTGGTAAGTTTCTGATCAATTCCTCCAACAATGTTGTTTGATTTGTCATTCTTGAACTAACCCCCAACCAATTTAACCTATAGTGCATCATACAGAGAGAATTTGTGGAAATTCGAATTTCTAAACCGTATGAACCCTAACCTCGAAATCGAATTCGAAAACCATCGTATACTGCATTATAATTGGGGAAATTGGTCTCATTAGAACCGTAATTTAATTTCTAAACCATAGAAACAAGAATCACTTGATTTCGTTCTGTAGATTGGGAGATATTGTCGATTTAGTACTCGACTTCGATTTTGGATTTGATGAAGAACTGGGGCTTCAGCGTCCGTCCGATCTGGACTTAAGGAAATGGACGGCCAAGATTAGATCGTGGATAATAAAGATGTTTTAAGTTTATAATGTTTCAGAATTTAACTCTAACTTGTTGAATTAATTTAAATACCTTCCCGAAGGTATTTTGACTTGAAATTTTAACCATAGATTCCTTATTAAATCTAGTTTATTTTGATGTAAATTAATAAGGTTTTGGAGTTTTTAAACATAAGTTATGATTTTTGCAAATTACGGGTTTTCTGGAATTATTTGGCTAATTTAAAAAGATATTTTTATGAAATAAAAATTTTATAATATGTCTAAAATGTTATAGTTACTGTATATTAAATTTGGGAATTTTTGGGCAATGGTAAATAGTTTTAAAAATTGTGTTTGTGATTTTTTCATAAGAATAACTTATAATATATGGTTTTTAATGTAACCAAAAATTAAGTTTCTGTACGGATTAAGTCTCTGGAATCGACCGAACATGCGACCGAACTTACAAGGTCGGTCGGAGTAGAAAATTTTGACGGTAAAGTGTTCTGGAATGGACCGACCTTGTGCAAGGTCGGTCGGTAAGGTCGGTCGGACCAAAAATGTTGTTTATGGTTATAAAATGATAGGTCATGATGGGGATTGATTAGTAATGATGTTATAAGGTTGTTTAAGATATGTTAAGTGAGTTATAATGACAATTTAGTGGGGGAAAAGTTGTATTAAAATGTAAAAGTAAAACAAGTTAAAATGTGAAGTTTTGTAACTAAGTTAACGGGGAAAAGTTATAAGCATTAGACTTTAAACAATCATGTTACCCCGATGTTAATAAAAATACATGTAATGTTATCAGTTGTTCGAGAATTGCTCGAGGAACATAAGTGGACATGATAAAGTGGACTCCGATGACAGGTATGGTTTTCTTGCAACCTGTGTCCTACCGGGTTACACCGGCTTGTATGCCAATGTGTTTTTCTGTGTGTTTGCCACGTTGTAAGATAAAACATGTAATGAGTTTACTGTAATTCATTTATGTGGCGCATCTGGTCTCCGATACCGTTTAACCTCAAATAAGTGTTGAACCTTAGCTAACTAGAACTAGGAACACGTGAGAGATCGGTATTTGGAGTTAACGACCCAAACCTTGGGAACGTTCTAACCACGGCTATGTGTGAGTTAGTTGGATAATGTTGTTGTATGCAAGTGTGTGAACCTCCCTTGTGTGCTTAACTCGGTTATGATACCGTATGGTGTGTGGATGTGGTAGGCTCCATAATGGATCTCTAACTATTTATTTATAAGTATATATGTACTAATGGGGGTGAGGAGTCCGGTCATGTTCCGGCCACGCGTGTGAGGATGGGGGTCGTTGTCATTCCAGGTTCGACCCTCTTGTATGTTAAGATTGAGTTCCTTTCCCGGTCTTCAATCTCCCACAAGCTTACTCCAAAGCTTTCCTATTCTGACTTATGATTGGTCTAGGGGGAACATGTGTTTGTGTGGTGTGTTCGGGCCTCCAACCCGAACCATCTTAACTTAAGTTACTCGTCCGACTATTAGGACGGTAATGAGTGTTGTTGTTGATTGTATAACGAGCTTACCATGAGGGTGACACCATTCTCTAGGCTCACCAGTGAATTAACTATGTTTGGGTCGGTTCCTAAGAGGACCGTTCCCGTTATGTTATGTGATGTTGTTGTAATGCAATTCCTATTGCGTTGTTATCATGTACACGTCGAAACGTGAAAAGTGTTGTTATGTTTGTTATGTGAGGAATGTGATATGTTGTAAGATATGGAGTGTGTGGATCATGGAAATGAATCCCAGTTTGCGATAATAGGCGTTTAAGGATAACCCGATTTAAGGGTAAGTGTCGTCTATTAAGGAAGTAGCTCCATTAGAGGAGGAACACTCTAGGGATAATGAATACCATGAGTGACTTATCAAGTAAGGATGTATTATCCGTTTGTTGAGCCCATTGAGGCAAAATGCTTTGTGTTGTGTGTTTATAGTTGCATGCATGATTTAAATATAATCAATCGCATGCTAAGACGACAAATAGTTGTGCGTGGCCCGGTAGCATGTGGGCTGCGGGATTACCATACCAGCAAAGGTGCTGAGCCCCTTGGGGGCCACCCTTTCTCTTCTTTTCTTATTTCAGGTACGAAGAGCTGGAAGCCGTTCGAGAGTAGGACGGGGTAGATGTTTATATATGGGTAGCCATTTAAATGGCGTATGCATGTAGGCGTAGTAAGACCGAAATTGTTATCGGCATTAGTTTGTAAATACTCGGTACAATGGGAATGCATGTGTATAATAAATGTTGGGAAGGGAATAAGGGTTGTATTATGTAGTTGCTCGGGAATCTGGTCCATCAGACCGATACAATGTAAATGTATTAGCCTTGTTAGCCACGTGGGTGGTTAACGGCGTGTAACACCAATGAATTAAGTAATGTGATGAGTTGAGATTTCCGCTGCAGTTTGATGTTATGTGTTTGGTGGTGGTTGGGGTGTTACAAAAAGTGGTATCAGAGCGAAGTATCGCTCTGATGACTGAATTACCGAGCTTAGGAAGCACCGAGTTAGGATTTTAGTACCTTGGGTTAAGGGTTGAGTGATAGCGTGAGAGATACGCTAGTTAGGAACTACCAGTGACTACTGGAAACCTACTATATCCTTCCCGCCCTCCACAATCCCTGTTTTATAACTTGGGAAACAACGCCAGAGAGATGAAAGTCCTCTCATACTCGGGAATACCCGATCTGGCTGTTATTGAATACATCTAAGGGTACGGAGAACCTGTCATACGGTAGATCCTGAAAACTGAGAATCCCGGAGACGGTTTCCATCTGAACAATGTTAACCGCATTTAATAGTGAAGAATGAAGAATTTCATGTATGAGAGAATAGAATTTCCGGCAACTTGGGTCGACATGCCGAGCAGTCGAGAATAACCAGCTTGCAACGCACTAATCGTGCAACAGGCAAGAAGTAGATTAATAAAACCCGAGACGAGTGTCTACGGGACCGCAGTTGATAAATAATACACCAACGGTATACTAACCGAAAAGGAACTACAACGTAGTGCCCAAATACGTGGAACGGGCTACAAGGAGAATACAATACTAAGAAAAAGGGGTCTCCCAGAATGGGAAACACCCTAGTTGATGATCGTCATGTGAAGACAGTGAGAAGTCACCTAGAGGAGTTATTATCAAGACAGTAAGATCAGTGAAGGCCAACAAGGCCACTGATGACAATATGGGTAAAAACAATACCACAATCGGTATGTGTTAAACCGATAGCCAGTTAGCATGGCGCACTTGCCATATCAAGTGCTGCTATAACAGGGCTGTTCGGGAAATTTATAACCACTACAAAGTACTTGGTAAAGTACTAGAAAGTTAAATGTGATCGTCATAACAGTGGAAGGGCCTGTTAGCCTAACCCCTGTAATTGTAAGTACACCAGTCAGCAAGAAGCTAGACTTGGTTGAGGCAAGAAGGTATTGTAAAACCATGAGAATTGTTCTTTCAACCCAGATTTATTCAAACCCTTTTATTTTCAAAACCAAATTTTCTTTCAAACCAACACTTCTTTCCAACCTTCTTTTAAACCAAACCAGTAAAACCAAGGGCAGTTGATAAAGATACAACAATGGATATACTTTCCCTCGATTAAGTTCGGGAAGCATGGAATGAATATTGTCATGGGACAATATAAGGGAGTTGACAACAGAATACTTCACTTAGGCGTGTGATGGACACTACGAGTGTACCAACTGAATTGTGGGACGACCGCACTCCGATAGGAGCTTGTGGGCCTGACAGACCTGTTTATGGGTTAGTTGGGTAAGTAGTAATGTATCAGTATGGTACCCCACATATGTATACGAGTAGAGTCCGAAACACGGGAAGTAGTCGACTCCGTTCTACGGTCAGCAGTATAAGTCAAACAGCAGCTAAGGATTACCATGAATGGTTGAAGATAAGGAACTCAGTTAAGTTAACGAGATTAAAAGGATTAGTGAATTCCTTCCACGGAAATGTTTAAGGGTCAGGAGGTGCGAAGTGCACTAACTGAATGTAAAGACATCGTATATGACTTAAGGATCCTCAGGGATAAACATGATAGCTGGAATGGTGACCTAGCCTGTACATGGCAAAGCAGATGCCTAATGTGGACACATTAATGTGCAATGAACGGGATGAAACTCCTAGAATGAGTACCTACACTATCATTAAATGTTGATCTTCACAGAAGAAGGTAATAACCAGTTAAGAACGCAAAAAGGCGTGGCTAACTGAATGTACCAATAACTGTGAACCAGATGTAATGGCATGATTTAGCAACACCCAGGAGCAATCCTTAAAGGGTGTTCGCATCAGTAATTGTTGCACGAAATGCATGACAGAAGCACAAGGGTTGAAACTAACACCTAGTTTAGACATAAGTTGTCAGGAGACGGACTGACAAACCTAAGGGGCATCCCATGAAAGGAAACGGAATGTAACGACCTTGTCATGGAGCTCAATATAATATCCAAACCATGTAATGTTGTACAGAGAAGTACATATGTGTGGACAGCCTACAATGAGCGCAGCTCAAGGCAGTAAGGCTTATAATCCACAAATAAAATGTGTTATGAAAGTTAGATTGACTGCAAAAGTTTATGTTATATAAGTAAATAGAGTGGTAAACGAACCACTGCATTAAGAGTGGGGATACCTCTCGATATTGTGAGACCGCAGGAGCGGTAGTTATGTGAACCAAGCTCAAGAAATATGTTAAGGATGGACGATGTTATTATTGAAAGAGAGCAATTAGCTTAGTAGTATGTGTGTATAAAGTGAAACACCGAGCTGAATAATGCCGGCTTGTGACTCGAATGATCAATGCTCAAAGAGCATTCGGTAGTCATCCAAATGAATGACGAACCCTAGTGTGAATAATGTAAGTATATGTGTGGAAGATAATGTGACAGTAAATACCATGTAAGTTAGTGTTATGTTATACAATAAGCACGGTGCGCAGTAAGCGACTGTTGTATAAGTGTTGTTGAATAATAATGTGGCAGATAAGACCAGTTATGAGTTAAACTTAATAGAGATGCAAGATGAGCGATGTTAAACAGACTGGGCAATAAGCCAGTGGTAGGTACTATGTGATGAGGAACTCAGTGTGAATTCCATGGCGAATCGCATAAGGGATTTACTGTCAAGAGTTTACGCCTCTGCACTCTGTATGACTGAGTGTTTTGGTATTGCACTTGCGCAGTAATGATCGAGTGGGATAGCTAGGAATTGGAAACATGTTAATTGTGGAGGAATAATGTTACAAAGGCCGATGCATAGGAAATGCAAGGCCGCACCAATAAGGGAGTACTTGTACAAAACCAAATGTGGAGACATGATTAACAGTAAGTGACTACAGTAGCACTAACTTCCAAATATCGGTATGGAATATACCCCAAATGTTGTAAATAGCTGAGAGAGCACTACACACTAGGTAGTAGCTCAATCTCAACCGACAGTAAGTCGGAAGGGAACAAGTCAATCATTGTGAAATACACAGTTGTATACACAGTAAATTGTCATGGAAGTGGATAGGAAGTTTATAACTCACCGAATTCGCTAACGGTAAGAGATACCACGCGTCGGTTGAGAAACCGTTATTACCAAGATGAAGGTGACAATTGGGGATGTACAATACAGTAAGAATAACAAATGGGGCAATTAAGCTCTACAGTTATTAGAGTTTCGCAGCAGAAACTAGTGAGCCAGTGATTCAAGTGTTGAATGTACATGGTGAACACGAGTGAATGGCTAATTATTAATGCCTAGAAGCCTAACAGGCCAGAATCGAAACCAACTAAGATTTTAAACAAACTCCAATGAGAATTCTTGGTTTAGGAACTAAACCGCCAATATGGTTAAGATCCTCTAATCATAATCCATTGTGTAATAGACCGCGTGGAAGTTAAAACACTTCACGACGGCAGAACATTTTAAGCCAATGTTTAGCGATTGATTACGTGGGCGTAATCCCTTTTAAGGGGGGTAGAGCGCAAAACCACTTAGTGTGTATTACCGTACAAGTGTACGTGACTTATGTTGTGCATAGCACAAAATAGTTGTTTTGATGATTGATGTGTGTGTTACGTAAACATACGCATTCAGTCATGGGTTAATTGTGGTAATTGCGCACAGAAGATGCGAATACCATTGTAATAGGTGTGTGTATTTGTTAACAGTTGTGTGTGATAGTACAAGTGTGGGGAGTAGAGAAACTCTCGGGGGAACAAACCCCGACAGTGTATAAATGTGAAACTGGGTGTGGTATTTTGATAAAATATATGTATATATATACTATATAGTGATTCATGAAAGGGTATGAGATCGATATAAAACCTAATGAGGATAAGATTCCCTAGGTAACAAGATTAAAGCGAATAGGAGAATACTGATAGACGAAGTTCTATCCCTTGGAGATGTTATGATCATGACTAGAATGATTTAAAAGATAGAAAATTGGAAATGAGTGATTTATTTGATGCTTGAAAATGAAGTGGGAAGTGAAACTTGATTATCATGAGATCAAAGGAAGCCGAACACAATTGGGGTGGAAAGATAGTTCAACACTGATGCTGATCACATCAGGGTTGGATGACTCTAGAAGCTCCCGGTAAGTGGTCACAAATAACCACGTTAAGAAAGATGCAAGAGCATAAACTGAACTTGGAGTTGTGTCACGTTTTCAAAAAGAATTTCTTCAATTGGTATTTCTAAAACAGTCGATTAATATTTTGAATAAAGGATTCTCTTATACACTTAACCTAGTAAAGAATATTTTGTAGTACTTGCTCACGAGCTGAGGACTTATGAGCCTTTGTCTTCGGACCGGTGACATGAGAAGTATATTTTAAAAATGTATGTGATTATTTTTGACCTCCCAAAGAAACGAGGACCAGAAGGTGTCCATCGTGACCGGGTTCTGCGGGGTCACAGTGTATATGTACTCAACATGGGATTGGAGCCATGGAGAGATGGAAAAGGTATTTCTGTTTGTTATACATGCTATGACATGTTGTGTGCTATGTGTAATAAATGTTATTTTGACTTTGATCTCCTAAAGAGTATGCTATTAAGACCTATGAGTCTAAATGTGTTGTGTCACATAGACCTATGTGTCTAAAGGCTGTTATGTTATCAAGACCTATGTTTCTAAATGTTGTTATGTTACCCAAGACCAGAGAGTCTAAGGGTTGTTATGTACGTGTAAATGTTGTTAAGATACCCGGACCATTGAGTCTGAGGTTATCACGTGAGTATGTTATGTTATGTATGGATGTGAATATGTTACCGGGACCATTAAGTCCGAGGTTGTGATGTAAAGTGTGTTTGGTTATGGAAGTTTTATGGTTATAAGTAATTCCCGTATTCTAATCCAATGATGCGAGGAAATGTGAACTTCGAGGACGAAGTTCTTTTAAGGGGGGTAGATTGAAATACCCCAAATCTTGGTATGTCGTGTAAATGTTAAACTATGGTATTTAAAGGCTAAAAAGTGCCTTAGAAACATCAATGAACCATTTAAACCATGGTAAAACACAATAAAACACTAAGACACGGTTTGAGCAAAAACATGCTCTAAACTTGTGTGAACTTGGTTAGGACCCAAGGAGCCTACCAAGACTTAATAACATTTAATTATGATTTAATAAGGCTAAATAAGTCCTTAGGAAACCTTGGTGGACAGTTAAACCAAATAAAACACAAGAATATACCTTAAAGTCAATATGAGCAAAAATGTGCTCTAAGCTTGGGATAAATTTGTATAAGACATAATGGTCATACCTATACCTTATAAATATGTTAATGAGCATATTAAATCAATTACCAAAGAAAACCAAGATTGAAAACAAGTTAAAACACAAAAAGTGCTTTAAGGAGTCTTAAAGCACGTTTTTGGAAAATTGTCTTGTAAATGAGTTTTGAATGGCTAGATGTCCATAATTACTCTTTAATTAACATGTGTACTATATGGTATCACATTTGGAAGTCCATATCAATGGGAAATCAAAAATTTCACATCTATGTGCCTTGTTTTAGTGAATAGTGACTTTTATAAGCTAGTTTGTAACATATGTAGTTATAAGTAATTAAATTGGTCAACAAAGACTATTATACCCTTCTAATAATATGGGGGCCGGTTTTTCAAGGTGTGAGTCACCAACTTGTAAAAGATAAGCAAGTAAGTAAAGTAAAGCTTGTAAAGTAAAGAACTATTTACTTTAATATAAATATCTTCCAAAAGTAGAACACATCTTCATTCTCTCATTTCCTTTCATTTCACACGTCTCCTTCCTCCATTCTCTCAAGCTCCATCGGTTATGCTACAGCAAAGCCTCACCATTTCCAACTCCTTTCACTTGTAACTCCTAACTCAATGCTCCGAATTTAATTCTCAGACTACCGTTCTCTTAGTTGGAACAAGCTCTACAACATTGTCTTTTCAAATCATCAAAACCACCATTTCGGTGCCAAGGAGAATTTCCATGGAGGGAGCTTGAGCTTATATTTTTATGCCTTGTTGATCACTTTTGCTTCAAGGTAAGGAAAAACCAAAGAAAACTCCATTTCCTTCATTTTTGGTGTTGACCGAAAATGCACCTTGTAATGGTGTCTTCTCTTGTCTTGTTTTAGCTTCATTTGAATCTTCCAAGGGCTAGGAGGAGTCCTCTCTTGATACTTGTTCAAGCTCTCTTTCCATTCCAAGGTAAAACAATCATTTTAATACCTTAAAACAATATATGTAACTAGGGTTTACAATGAGATGAAGCATGATGCTTGAATACTCATTCCATTATGTGTACATTGTTTAGAAGTTGACAAACAACCAAACATCCCACCGGTTTTACAAGGAAACAAGAAAGAAGTTGTGAGGAAAAAGAGGTAAACAAACTATCTCAAGGTAGTTTAAATGCCTTAGGAAAATGAGCTTGATTTGCTTAATAAAATACCTAAGGAGCCAATGGCAAATGAGCTAGTAAAATGCTCTCAAGGAGTTTATTAAGGGCATATGTATTGTTGGGTGTATTTGCAGGTCAAAGGCATTATTTATGTGGGAAATTCAGTGTTTAAGGTTTATGTTATTTAAGGGCCTAAGAGCCATGTTATTTAAGGGCCTAAGTGCCAAGCAATTTAAGTTATGCACTATATTGTGATGTAGTGCTAAATGTGTGAAGTTTGTGTATAAAAATGTGTTTGATGGATTTTAGGTGTTCTTGAATGAAATAAGGTAAAAACCTAAGTGTTTAGATGTGAGTATATACAAGAGAAGCTATGGCAAAATTTGGAAAAATGTATAAGGAGTTCTAAGTGTCTTAAATGAGTTTTGGTGAACTAGGAAGTGTCAAGAGATTTATAAGAAAAATGAGTGACAAATTGGAAATGTTTAAAGGTGAATCAAAGTGATATTTTGGGTATTAGAATATGCCTAAGTTCATGTATGAAGTTTGGGTAATCTATGGATGAAGAGAATAGATGAAACAAGACTTGAAATTGTCAAATTTGGGATTCTGTTACAGAGGTCCGGGACTTAGGTATTGGAAGATGTCCCAGACCATGCATGAAAAACAGGCCGAGAGTTGGAAGACTGACTTGTTCCGGGACTTGGGGTGAGTACAAGGTCCCGGACCACCCTATTAAAAACAGCCGAGGGTCTCTGTAAGTATTGGTCCGGGACTTAAGGTAAGGACCAAGTCCCGGACCACTCTAAAAAGGTTGTTTAAGGTATGAAAATGGTAAGAAGGGAGTAAGTGTTTAAGGAGTTATAAAATGAGTTTTTATGGATGTTATATGAAGGATTTAAGCTGCCAAATGATGTTAGAACATATTAGGATATTTGAGGTGAAGTTTGGAGTTAAATGGGCAAGGGGAAATGAAGGTCTGGGGCAGACCGACCTTGCGACTGAACTTGCCAAGGTCGGTCGAGCCCAGTTTACCCTGCGAGAATTAGTTTCTGGAATGGACCGACCTTGGGGACCGGACTTGCAAGGTCGGTCGGGCTTGTATTTTCTGTACGGATTAAGTTTCTGGAATCGACCGAACATGCGACCGAACTTACAAGGTCTTTCGGAGTAGAAAATTTTGACGGTAAAGTGTTCTGGAATGGACCGACCTTGTGCAAGGTCGGTCGGTAAGGTCGGTCGGACCAAAAATGTTGTTTATGGTTATAAAATGATAGGTCATGATGGGGATTGATTAGTAATGATGTTATAAGGTTGTTTAAGATATGTTAAGTGAGTTATAATGACAATTTAGTGGGGGAAAAGTTGTATTAAAATGTAAAAGTAAAACAAGTTAAAATGTGAAGTTTTGTAACTAAGTTAACGGGGAAAAGTTATAAGCATTAGACTTTAAACAATCATGTTACCCCGATGTTAATAAAAATACATGTAATGTTATCAGTTGTTCGAGAATTGCTCGAGGAACATAATGGACATGATAAAGTGGACTCCGGTGACAGGTATGGTTTTCTTGCAACCTGTGTCCTACCGGATTACACCGGCTTGTATGCCAATGTGTTTTTCTGTGTGTTTGCCACGTTGTAAGATAAAACATGTAATGAGTTTACTGTAATTCATTTATGTGGCGCATCTGGTCTCCGATACCGTTTAACCTCAAATAAGTGTTGAACCTTAGCTAACTAGAACTAGGAACACGTGAGAGATCGGTATTCGGAGTTAACGACCCAAACCTTGGGAATGTTCTAACCATGGCTATGTGTGAGTTAGTTGGATATTGTTGTTGTATGCAAGTGTGTGAACCTCCCTTGTGTGCTTAACTCGGTTATGATACCGTATGGTGTGTGGATGTGGTAGGCTCCATAATGGATCTCTAACTACTTATTTATAAGTATATATGTACTAATGGGGGGTGAGGAGTCCGGTCATGTTCCGGCCATGCGTGTGAGGATGGGGGTCGTTGTCATTCCAGGTTCGACCCTCTTGTATGTTAAGATTGAGTTCCTTTCCCGGTCTTCAATCTCCCACAAGCTTACTCCAAAGCTTTCCTATTCTAACTTATGATTGGTCTAGGGGGAACATGTGTTTGTGTGGTGTGTTCGGGCCTCCAACCCGAACCATCTTAACTTAAGTTACTCGTCCGACTATTAGGACGGTAATGAGTGTTGTTGTTGATTGTATAACGAGCTTACCATGAGGGTGACACCATTCTCTAGGCTCACCAGTGAATTAACTATGTTTGGGTCGGTTCCTAAGAGGACCGTTCCCGTTATGTTATGTGATGTTATTGTAATGCAATTCCTATTGCGTTGTTATCATGTACACGTCGAAACGTGAAAAGTGTTGTTATGTTTGTTATGTGAGGAATGTGATATGTTGTAAGATATGGAGTGTGTGGATCATGGAAATGAATCCCAGTTTGCGATAAGAGGCGTTTAAGGATAACCCGATTTAAGGGTAAGTGTCGTCTATTAAGGAAGTAGCTCCATTAGAGGAGGAACACTCTAGGGATAACGAATACCATGAGTGACTTATCAAGTAAGGATGTATTATCCGTTTGTTGAGCCCACTGAGGCGAAATGTTTGGTGTTGTGTGTTTATAGTTGCATGCATGATTTAAATATAATCAATCGCATGCTAAGACGACAAATAGTTGTGCGTGGCCCGGTAGCATGTGGGCTGCGGGATTACCATACCAGCAAAGGTGCTGAGCCCCTTGGGGGCCACCCTTTCTCTTCTTTTCTTATTTCAGGTACGAAGAGCTGGAAGCCGTTCGAGAGTAGGATGGGGTAGATGTTTATATATGGGTAGTCATTTAAATGGCGTATGCATGTAGGCGTAGTAAGACCGAAATTGTTATCGGCATTAGTTTGTAAATACTCGGTACAATGGGAATGCATGTGTATAATAAATGTTGGGAAGGGAATAAGGGTTGTATTGTGTAGTTGCTCGGGAATCTGGTCCATCAGACCGATACAATGTAAATGTATTAGCCTTGTTAGCCACGTGGGTGGTTAACGGCGTGTAACACCATTGAATTAAGTAATGTGATGAGTTGAGATTTCCGCTGCAGTTTGATGTTATGTGTTTGGTGGTGGTTGGGGTGTTACAGAAACATACATGGGATGCAGATAAATGTTGAGGTAATAAGATAATTTAAATATAATAAGCTACAGAGGGTATGTATTAATTAAATTTTAATACAGGTATACGTATATATGTATTAAATAAATAAAGGGAAACACTTTATTTTATAAACCGTATATCGGTTGTAGTTATGCCTAAAAGTTATTAAACATAATTAAATACAATAAAACTACATAAATAATGTTTTGAACAAATCCTAGTGGCTGCGTTCGGAGGGCGCATGTATGTGGTTGTTTTGGGGGTGGGACCCACACGGGTCCCACGTGGGTCCTACATTCTACTCCAATAATATACTGCCACATATAAACAACCACAAAACAGCCAGACCAAAACAACCACAAAACAACCATGCCGAACGCAGCCAGTATATATAAATATATTATATACACATTAAACATAATAAAATTAAATACCTTATAGGAAATATAATACGAAGGAATTAATAAGTTAAACTAAACCTCTACATAATATTAATAGGAGAATATTATATGAGGTGGTATTAAATTATAGTTATGTATTAGGCTGAAGAGTTACCTTTGAATTTCCAAGGTTTATATATAACCATATTAAAATACATGTATAGTATTATTTGTCAATGACTAGGATGTAAATCTTAAATTGGGATTAAGTAATTAATAAGTTAAAACTTAGGAAAAATTGTGATTTCATAAAATGTTGTACAAATAGATCTTATTCTATAATTAATGATAAACAAATGTAATACGTTTACATCTAAATGTTCTTAATATATAAACAATAATAAAATAAATAAAATACTTTTACATCTAAATGTGGGGTGGATTAGTAAGTCTACATTTAATCATTTCTTAACATTTATGGTATTGGAATATAACTTAATGTTTTAAGATAAAATCATTAAAAGGGTTATGATATAAAACTATATTAAACTATGATTTGGAAATTTATCTAAATAATAATCCTTAAGTTTCATGGCATTAGATAAGCCATATGAAATACATTTATAACATTTATTACCAATACTTAGGATGTGAGTTTACAATTAAGTGAGGTATTTAGTAGTTAGAATTTATAGAAGGTTTATAAATAGGAATTTGATACTTAAAACCTTTGAACCTTTTATTAGATAAAACTAGGTTACATAAGATATTATATTGATATACTTTACGGTAATGGGAAATAATGATAGGTTATTTGAATATAAAATATGAGAATTTTCATATAATTAACAATTTCGCTTACAAACCAGAATTTAATTCTTTGATAAATTCTACTCTATGTAGATATATTGTCCATCCTAAATACAATAAAGGAAATTAATTTATTACGTTATTCCTTTGAAACCTTAGGTTTTGTAAAACAATTTAAAACGTATTTAAGGCTTAAGTTTATTGAAGTTTAGTACAAAAGGGTTATACATAGTCTATAGAGTGTATGTGTGTAAAAATAAAATATTTAGGAGATTAAATGTAAGTAAGGATACATAAAAGTTTATACTAAACACCTTATTGTATAGGTAATAATAAAACGTATAATATACCTTGTTAATACTAAATGTAAGATTAATTCGTTAAATCTAAGTTAACTATAGTATAGTTATTCAGGATGAGAAGTAATTTAACATTTTAAGACAAGTTTATTAGATGGTTGTAATAAAAAGTCTTTCTGAACTAAAGATAAGATAAATGAGTTAGTAACTCAATTAGGTTATAATAAAATGCGTCTACAACACTATGGTTCCAATGTACAAGATGTAGATCTTAATTAAGTTAAGGGGAAGACTTAATCTCAATTGATTATCTAGTAGGTATTGTTTAAATACATAATCTTTACATTGTGAGATAATAGTATAGTATTCTGAGATCAGTCCATCATAGGTCATAATACAATGTTTATTCTAAATTAAGAATAAAGGGATTGAGCTTAAGATTATTATTGAAATTCTTAGATTTAATTATATAATATAAACACATTTATATTATAAAGGTCTCAAAAGTCTTGAATGTGAGGATTGTGGTTAAATATGAATAAAGTGGATAGGAGTGGACAGTTAGCAGGTGTTAATAAAATGCATTCCTTGATCCTACAACCTTGGGCTATACAACCTTCTAAAATAAGTCAAAGGTTATACATAACATTTAAGCGAGGGCTTATAAGATAATTGAGATTTGGAAATAAGAGAGAGGAATTTATTTAAGTTTTACCTAGGGTACGGGTTATTGATAGTAAGTTATCTTCAATGTTCCTCAGAGAATTGTTGAATGTTTGCACGAGTTTACTAGAACTGCTACAGCGTTGACCAGGTACGATTTCTCGTACTCAGATACTTTTGCTAATGGGCTTTATGTAATGTTTTGGAAAACGCTAACTGGGTTTGTATGGATTTCAAAAGGAAACTGTGTGTATGACTAACTCAGCTTGTGTGACTAACTGAGCCTTGAATGTGAAACTCACTTGGGTATTGGTTCCTTATATTTGGTTGTTCCACTAGACATTGGCTGCTTAGGGTTTACGCTTCTGCACTCTGTAGGACTGAGTGTTTTGGTATTGCTCTGGGTAGTTAGTGGTCTGGTGGGAATTTGGAAAAGGTCAATTCTGGTTAATTTTTTTTTTTGACTCTGGATATCGTTTCATCCATGAGCTGGTTCTTGAGGTTTCGACGTGCGCGCGTCTTCAATGGTAACAGCAGGGGGCTGTATATCCCTCGCCCATAGGGGCATTGATATTTAACAGTAGGGGGTTGTATATCCCTCGCCCATAGGGGCATTGATATTTAACAGTAGGGGGTTGTATATCCCTCGCCCATAGGGGCATTGATATTTAACAGCAGGGGGCTGTATATCCCTCGTCCACCAGGACATTTTTAATATGACAGCAGGGGGCTGTATATCCCTCGTCCATACGGACATTTATATCTGGCGGTGGGGGCCATCTCTCCCAATTGGTATTATTCCACTCTTGAGTTATTGGTTCTTGGATCTATCTTATTATTCCTAGTCCTTTGTGACTATCTGAGTCTTCCTACTCCTAACGGGAATTGGGTTTAACTAAGGCAATGGATGTTCACTAACACATGATGTGGTTTTGTTTCACTAACCTTACTTTTATGTTATTAACCTTTATTCTTATCTTGATTTGGTGATTTGTGAAATGTCTTGCTCCTCTGTGTGGTTTAAGTGATTGTTTTCAAGCTAATATTTATTTAAGAGTTGTTTTATATGTTTGTTTTTGGAGAATTGTGCCAGTTCCATTCCAGGGAACTGACTCACCCCTCCCGGGGTGGGCTGCTTGGTTTCATCTTGCAGGTACAAATTGATTTACAGGTGGCCACGAAGAGCATGAGTGATTGGGATGGGATTAGGTTTATGGAGAGTGAATGTATTTTATTACTGTTATGTTATGTTAAGTTTTCTCGAAGTTCAGACCGTAACTTAGTTAATTGTAATGGTTGTAGTTGGTGAGGTTGGTACCGGGTGTTTGGAGCCCGATGGTCTGTAGCACCTTTAGTTTATTTTCCGCTATTGTTTTATTATTTTAGGGGTGTTACAAATGTGTTTGATGAGAATGGGTAAGCTAAAGGGTCTTACTACGATCCTAAAGGAATGCAACTAGGTCTTATGACGAGCCTAAAGGATGGTTCTAGGTCTTATGACGAGCCTAAAGGAATGCAACTAGGTCTTATGGCGAGCCTAAAGGATGGTTCTAGGTCTTATGACGAGCCTAAAGGTATGCAACTAGGTCTTATGACGAGCCTAAAGGTTGGGTCTAGGTCTTATGACGAGCCTAAGGATGGTTATAGGTCTTATGACGAGCCTAAAGGTTGGATGTAGGTCTTATAACGAGCCTAAAGGTTGGGTCTAGGTCTTATGACGACCCTAAGGATGGTTCTAGGTCTTATAATGATCCTAAAGGTTGGATCTAGGTCTTATGATGAGCCTAAAGGATGGTTCTAGGTCTTATGATGAGCCTAAGGATGGTTCTAGGTCTTATGACGAGCCTAAGGGTTGGATCTAGGTCTTATGAAGAGCCTAAAGGTTGGATCTAGGTCTTATGACGAGCCTAAAGGTATGCAACTAGGTCTTATGACCAGCCTAAAGGTTGGATCTAGGTCTTATGACGAGCCTAGGGATGGTTCTAAGTGAAAGTGAGTTAGTGTATGATGGGTCTAAATGAAATACCCTAAACTTAATTAGGGTGATTAAATTACTCTAATATGACATTTGAGGGCCTAATAGTGCCTAAGTAATTTTGGTAAAGAGAATAAATCCAAAAGAAACAAGAAAACGCTTAAAAAGCGAAAAACGCTAAATTGAGCATTAAGTGACCGTAGGAGGACTACGACCTCGACAAGGGTCTTAAATGAATTTAAAAGGCTTAACAATGCCTAAATAACATATGAGAACAATTCCCGAAGAAAACGGATCCAAATAATGTATTAAAACGCTAATAAAGCTTTAGCGCATGTTTTTCAAGAAAACCCGAAAACGTGACTTTGAGTGGTCAAATGAACCCGTACAAATTATAGTTCATCAAATAACTATAATTAAACATTAATGGAAGCTTAAGAACCATTAAAATTAAAGAAACGAGAAAAATCCGGAAAACGGGCCCGGTTAGTGAATAGTGCTAAACCGGGTAAATAAATGAGTGTTTTCTGTAAAAGACGAAAAATGCTCCAGATGGTACAAATATATGGGGCTGGTTTTTAATAGGTAACCAGATCTCTCACACTCTTGACTAGTTAGCTAATTAATTAAGTCAAAAAGAGCAAAGAAACAAATAGGTACAAATACACCTTTTTCTCTCTCTCTCCTCCTTTATTTTCTTTTCCCTTCTCTCTTTCCTCTCTTTCTTCCTACCAGCCGTTTTCTCCTCCCCCTTCTTCTTCCTTGCGACAGCCTCCTCCTCCCATGGCTACTCAAGCCTTCTTTGCCTTGCCCAAGCCACACCAAGGCTCCAAATCAAGAAAAAATTACATATTCTTCTTCTCCTCCTCAAGCTCTACACTTATCTCTTTTTAAAATTCTAAAAGGATGAAGTTCACCTCCATGGGTTATCCCCATTTGAAGAGAAAACTATAGATTATTGAAGCTTGGAGTCTCCTCTATCTCCTAAGGTAAAAAGGTTCCAAGAAAAACTCATTTTTCTTCATCTTTCCCTCTTGGCCAATTTTTGCCCATTCTCATGCCTTGCTTTCTTCTTTGTTTGAGCATTGAATCACCCTTCCAATGGTGGAGGAACCTTCCTTTTGATTGAAGGGTTAAAACCCCTCCTAAAACTTCAATGGTAAACCATAGCTTTTGTGCTTTAAGCCCCCTTCATTGGATTAGTGTATTTCCAAGGGTCTAGAATTTTAATTATATTCATTTTGTGCCCTTTGAATGTTGGGAATGGAGTTTGGAAACTCCATTACCCACTTGACCGAAATGGTGAAGAGGAAGAGCAAGCGGAGAATTAAAAAGGGACTTGGAAAACTTAAGGTAAGAAATTCACCTTAAGGTTTATTTTGAATGCTTAAGAATTTGGGATGGGATCATAAATTGAATGGACCAAAATATTGCTAGAAATGTGTTTGGTTGAGATTAGGAGGAATTTGTGAATTTAATTGTGAATTGAGGGCCTTGGAGCCAAATGATTTGAGGCTTGTGTTTATATTGTGGTTTAATGAAGTTTTGAGGATATATTATGTTCTGGTAGGACCCTTCATGGGTGTGGCTAGCTTTTGAGTGATTTTGGTGATAGTAGGAGAGTTTGGATATGTTAGGTTTATGGGGAGGTTATGACAAAATTTGAGTAGAAATTGGGTGTTTTTAGATGACTTGAAGAATGGGAGAACTTAGGTGTTTGTAGTGTTGAGTATAGTGGAGTAATAGCCTTGAAATGGTGAATGGAGAATGGGTTTGAAAGATGTAAAAATCTTTAGCAAATAGCATGTAAGGGTATGTAGAAATTCTAGAAATGAGTTAGGGTGCAAGACTTAGGAAAATGGGAGTGAACTTGGGTTTTAGAAGTGCAGTTGTCTAGGGATGAACTGGAATGGTCAAATGGAGTTAGAACAAGATGCAAAGTGGCAAAAGAAGTTAGGAAATGCATAAGGGTGCAAGATGCAAAAATAAGAATGGAAATTTGTAGAATTTGAGCAAGAAGTTGAGTAAGGATTAAACCAAGGATTTGGAGTGGTTTGGAGCATGTTTTGAGGTGTTTAATTATGTAGGAAACTTGTGGAAAGATTATGGAATGATTGGAGGTGGATTAAGGGTTGATTTAGGGTTGAAAATTTACCTTAATAGCAGTTTTTAGCAGGGTCTGGGACTTAGGATAGGAACCAAGACCCGGACCTCATCAGAAAACAGGTCGAGACCAAAAACAGACATTGGTCCGGGACCTAGGTCCTGGACCAAGTCCTAGAGCACTAGTAAAAATAGGCCGAGAGTGAGTTTCTGTATTGGTCCGGGACTTTGGGTCCGGACCAAGTCCCGAACCACCCCCAGAATTCAACCGTGAGTGTGTTAAAGGGCTCTAAACATGGGGGATTGATTGGTATTGGTTTTTGGTGATGTTTAGGAGTTGTTTGGTGACCTTTAGAGGTCCTAAGAAGTATAAACAAGTGTTGGAAGTGAGTGAGTAAGTTGAGAAACTAAGTACACTAAGTTAAACCGAAATAACGGGATACTAGGGTAAACACGGAAGTAGTACCTACCGCATGAGCTTGGTATTAATAGCCATGTTTGAAACATTACCAGTGGAACAAGTGTGAATCGAAGAACGTTGGGTGAACCGCTAAAGTTAGCCCAAGGTGAAAGGTATGATTTTCTCATGCCCTATATCCTAACTTGGTGATGAGTGGGAAATATGAATGGTTTAAGTGGTCTTTAATGCCTATTTTTCTTACGCGCATGGATAATATTCCACACTTGTCATACGTTTTCCTTTGGTTTGTTGTTTGTTAAGGGTTGATACCTTTTTCTATGTTATAATGTAGAGAAAAGCCAAGGAAACAGTAGATTAACTCACAAGGGAGATGATGCAACAAACGGGGGTCGAATTGGAGTCTGAACGATGAATTTAGAGGATTTTGAAGGTATGTCCGAGCTTGAGTCCGAACTTCCAAGCTCGGACGCAAGTCGAGAGTTCGTGTGCTGTGCCTGATGAAATGTCCGAACTTCAGTCCGGACATCGAAGTTCGGACATGGTTCGAGATTCACAATGAGAAAAGTCGAAGATCTGTTCTACGGTGCATGTCCGAACTTGTGTCCGAACATCCAAGTTCGGACACAAGTCGAGACTTTTGGATTTGGAGCCCTCAATGCAATGTATCCGAACATTGAAGGTCGGACCAATGTTCGGATGCGACTAAAATTTCAGCAGAAGTTTGGCGTTTTGAAGGGAGAAAGAGGAAGAAAACTCTATTTAATGACCTAATCAGAGGAGAGGAAGATCATTCATTACCTATCACTACATCACAACACTCTCACGCTGAAAAACAACGCTCCTTCCACTCATCCACACCATCAGCATCAGCTTCACCTTCATCCCCATTCATCAAGCACATTACCATCATTGAGGAGGAGCATTGACTGAAGGGAGTCAATTCATCATCTTCAACCTTGCGCCTGCAGCCATTGATTCTCGATAATCGTTCAACTCGAGGGTTTTTCTTCCTTTAGATGAATTCTATGTTGATTGTATTTATCTGCTTCTTTGCAATGTCTGGCTAGTAGGGATTAACTCTGGGGTAGGGTTGATCGTAATGGATACAATGTAGTTAAGAATTCTGCAATTTGATTATGAGACTGCAATGGATTGTTTCCAGGTTAATGATTATCATTCATCTTCTCTATTAATTTTGCGAGTTTATTGAGTTGTTCTGCGAAACCTATTAGGATCAGACAAGGTGATTAATAGGGAGTTCGAATTAACCTGGAGATTTGGGGAGAGATTAGTCGGATAGATAATCTCTTCTACAAACGCTAACAATTCTTCGCACTTATTCCGCCTATATGTGTTTTGCCAACTGCTAGATTAGAGTTGACATGTTCTGATAGGTGAGCTCTTCAATGAACTAGGATTTAGCATTGAAGAGATAGAAAGAATTGGCCTTTCCGTTTCTCATAATTGAGTTGTAGATTTTACTAGATTTAACCAGTAAAGAACGACCCGAACCCGGAGTTCCACTCACTTTATCAAACTCATCATTCACTTTCATTAATCGTTTATTTAAACTTTGATTTGCATTTATTCAATTCAATCACAAAAACAATTCACAACCCTCTGAATTTCCAGTTTTCTTAGGACTTAGGCTTATTTATTCAAGTCCCGTGGTTCGATATCTGGTTGCTTAACTTTCTATACTATAGTGACCGGGATTTTTGCAACCCGACAAACTTATTGATTTGCTACTTTCTAGGTTTAATTAATTTAGTTTTTAGTATATCAATTTACCTGTTTGCAAAATGGCGCCGTTCAGCAGCAATCTGCTCCATCATAGGATCTGGAGTCCGCGAGGAAGTCTGCCCAACTGTGAAAACTCTTCCACCATTGTTGCTCCACTGGCGGAGCTCCTCGCAGTAAGACTCCATGGCTGACATAAACTCTTCTCCACTTTTAGCCAGCAAATTTCCACCCAGTGCAGCTCGGACCTCGCCTCTATGCTCATCTCTCAGCCCTTGGAAGAACCCCTGAGCCAAAGATGTCGTGGTCTGACCGTGATGAGGACACTGGCGGAGCAGCTCCTTGAATCTATCCCACGCTTCGCAGATTGTCTCACTGCCGGACTGTCTGAAGGCGGTCAGGTCAGCGATCATCTGTCTGGTACGAGAGATGGGGATATACTTCTCATAAAACCTCTCCGTCATCAGCTCCCAGGTAGTGATGATACCTGGTGGTAGACGGTGGAACCACTTCGATGCTTCCCCTGATAGACTGTGCTGAAATAAGCACAGCCGAGCATACTCCTCTAGCCCCTGAGGCATCCCCAACGAATCCAGATGAACTAAGAAACGATGGACATGGTCGAGCGCATCAGCCGGGTCTGCGCCTGAGAAGGTCCCTGCCGGATGATTCCTGACAGCGTTTGTTTGATGGCTTGGTTTTAGCTTTTGCCATTCTGCTGTTAACTCTGCTGTGAGGTTTGGTATAGTCACAGGCCCTCTTCTAGGAGCAGCCGGCGGGCGATTTACTCTTCCCAAAGTGGCTTGCTCGTTATTTACTGGTCCGTTGGCAGCCATGGTGAAGGGAAGCGCTCTTCTTGCCCTACGAGCTGTACGGTTGATCTCTGGGTCTAGATTGAATCTTGGTGGCCCTCGAGATCGGGTACCGTGCATTCACCAAACACCTGCACAGTACACAAATAAAATAAAATAAAAACAATCGACAACCAAGGCAAAGGACTTGACAAAGTCAAGTCCCCGGCAACGGCGCCATTTTGCAAACAGGTAAATTGATATACTAAAAACTAAATTAATTAAACCTAGAAAGTAGCAAATCAATAAGTCTTTCGGGTTGCAAAAATCCCGGTCACTATAGTATAGAAAGTTAAGCAACCAGATATCGAACCGCGGGACTTGAATAAATAAGCCTAAGTCCTAAGAAAACTGGAAATTCGGGGGGTTGTGAATTGTTTTTGTGATTGAATTGAATAAATGCAAATCAAAGTTTAAATAAACGATTAATGAAAGTGAATGATGAGTTTGATAAAGTGAGTGGAACTCCGGGTTCGGGTCGTTCTTTACTGGTTAAATCTAGTAAAATCTACAACTCAATTATGAGAAACGGAAAGGCCAATTCTTTCTATCTCTTCAATGCTAAATCCTAGTTCATTGAAGAGCTCACCTATCAGAACATGTCAACTCTAATCTAGTAGTTGGCAAAACACATATAGGCGGAATAAGTGCGAAGAATTGTTAGCGTTTGTAGAAGAGATTATCTATCCGACTAATCTCTCCCCAAATCTCCAGGTTAATTCGAACTCCCTATTAATCACCTTGTCTGATCCTAATAGGTTTCGCAGAACAACTCTATAAACTCGCGAAATTAATAGAGAAGATGAATGATAAACATTAACCTAGAAACAATCCATTACAGTCTCATAATCAAATTGCAGAATTCTTAACTACATTGTATCCATTACGAATAACCCTACCCCAGAGTTAATCCCTACTAGCCAGACATTGCAAAGAAGCAGATAAATACAATCAACATCGAATTCATCTAAAAGAAGAAAATCCCTCGAGTTGAACGATTATCGAGAATCAATGGCTGCAGGCGCAAGGTTGAAGATGATGGACTGACTCCCTTCTGTCGATGCTCCTCCTCAATGATGGTAATGTGCTTGATGAATGGGGGTGAAGGTGAAGCTGATGCTGATGGTGTGGATGAGTGGAAGGAGCGTTGTTTTTCAGCGTGAGAGTGTTGTGATGTAGTGATAGGTAATGAATGATCTTCCTCTACTCTGATTAGGTCATTAAATAGAGTTTTCTTCCTCTTCTCCCTTCAAAACGCCGAACTTCTGCTGAAATTTTAGTCGCGTCCGAACATTGGTCCGACCTTTAGTGTTTGGATAAATTGCTTTGAGGGCTCCAAATCCAAAAGTCTCGACTTGTGTCCGAAGTTGGATGTTCGGACATGCACCGTAGAACAGATCTTCGACTTTTCTCATTGTGAATCTCGAACCATGTCCGAACTTCGATGTCCGGACTGAAGTTCGGACATTTCATCAGGCACAGCACACGAACTCTCGACTTGCGTCCGAGCTTGGAAGTTCGGACTCAAGCTCGGACATACCTTCAAAATCCTCTAAATTCATCGTTCAGACTCCAATTCGACCCCCGTTTGTTGCATCATCTCCCTTGTGAGTTAATCTACTGTTTCCTTGGCTTTTCTCTGCATTTTAACATAGAAAAAGGTATCAACCCTTAACAAACAACAAAACAAAGGAAAACGTATGACTAGTGTGGAATATTATCCATGCGCGTAAGAAAAATAGGCATTAAAGACCACTAAAACCATTCATATTTCCCACTCATCAAACCTCCTCACACTTAACCTTTGCTTGTCCTCAAGCAAAGCAGGAGTAAGATACCTCAGAACGCTTTAGGACCAAACCTCAGGATTGCACAAAATAAGGAGTCAAGCCACAACAACCACCCAAGAATCGATTTGCTCTTAACTGCATGTCTCTTAAACAGTAAAGCACGCTTTTAAAACAAAAGATTATGAAGAAGTCAGATCATGAAGTCAAAACGTAAAGTAACTCAGAACCTTCCAACCTTTTCTCTTCTCAAACCCGTGGATGACAAGGGGTGTGAAGTTCTGCCATATTCCGCAGAACCTTTCAACACCACGTACTCATGATCTAATTAAAGAATTTGCCATAAACATAAGACTTTAAAGAGCTTCCTCTTTTTTCTTTTTGCATACATATTAATTTTTTTCGCACAAACAATTCATTCCCCAGACTTTTCTCTCCATCCATTTAACGGTATTGGGTCTTTTATCCCAGATCAGATGACCTTAGGTAAATGGGTGATGAAGCACCCCGAGGACTTAATAACCGGATGGAAGAGGCCTGTTTTGGTTCAGAAAATACTTAGATCAGAGGAGTACCTTGCCTTTATCCTTCATTCTAGACATTCTCATCATTCCCAAGGTTCCAAGTTAAACTAGTTCTGACTCCACAACTAACTTGCCCACAAACATTTACAAAATTCAGATATTACCAAAATAAGAAAACACACAGGTTTGAGCAAACCAAACCCTTAAGGTTATCACCGGACTCGACTCCACAACTAAAGATCCACCCAAGTATTCAACACCAAGAAGCACTCTAAGGAAATTACCCCATGTAGCCCAAAACCAAACAAAGATTAGTGCGAGATGCAAGTTAAATGGCTGACACATTCAGAAAGATCTCCCCCTTCCTCACACTTAATGAGGAGCAATGTCCACATTGTTCAGAAAATTATCACAAGAAAGAGATCGCCTGAAATGTGTCAGACTCACAAGGGTGCAAGTGAAGAGTTACAAAGTTATAGACGTTAAAGCACAGGCCGAAATGAAACCAAAAAGAGAAAGAAACTGAAAACTCCCCTGATGTCGTTTATGATTGATGGAGGAAGAAGGTCTTCCTCACACTTAGTGTCCTGGTAGGGGAGAAGGTTTCCTCACACTTGCTTCCAAGCAAGTGTCCAGCATGGAGTCAGCACGATAAAGCATACTTGCACACATTCAACAAACAAAACAGAGAAATATGCTAGAAGCATCGCATTAGTGACAACAATATGCGGAGTTTAAGATTAGAACAAACTAAAATTGAAATAAATTAAAAATACACCCCCACTGTTGCTCCACTGGCGGAGCTCCTCGCAGTAAGACTCCATGGCTGACATAAACCCTTCTCCACTTTTAGCCAGCAAATTTCCACCCAGTGCAGCTCGGACCTCGCCTCTATGCTCATCTCTCAGCCCTTGGAAGAACCCCTAAGCCAAAGATGTCATGGTCTGACTGTGATGAGGACACTGGCGGAGCAGCTCCTTAAATCTATCCCACGCTTCGCAGATTGTCTCACTGTCGGACTGTCTGAAGGCGGTCAGGTCAGCGATCATCTGTCTGGTACGGAAGATGGGGATATACTTCTCATAAAACCTCTCCGTCATCAGCTCCTAGGTAGTGATGATACCTGGTGGTAGACGGTGGAACCACTTCGATGCTTCCCCTGATAGACTGTGCTGAAATAAGCACAGCCGAGCATACTCCTCTAGCCCCTGAGACATCCCCAACGAATCCAGATGAACTAAGAAACGATGGACATGGTCGAGCGCATCAGCCGGGTCTGCGCCTGAGAAGGTCCCTGCCGGATGATTCCTGACAGCGTTTGTTTGATGGCTTGGTTTTAGCTTTTGCCATTCTGCTGTGCTAAAGCAGGTGTTATGCCACTCGATTGAGGATGACAAGGAGAGCACTGAGGTAGCTACTGTTGTCCAGCAGCTTAATCAGGGACGAACCTATTTTCGCCCTTATGCTCCTCCTGTGGAGCCACTGGACAGGCCTACTCAGAGGCTCGTTCCTTCAGTAGAGGAGCCCCCTACTCTTGAATTAAAAACTCTCCCTTCAAATCTTAAATATGCTTTCTTGGCAGAGGGTAGCGCCCTGCCTGTTATTATTTCTTCGTCTTTGTCTGTTCTGCAGGAAAACAGACTTCTGGAAGTGTTAAGAAGGCACAAGGGAGCTTTGGGGTGGTCAGTGGCAGATATTAAAGGGATTAGTTCAGGGTTCTGCACTCATCGAATTTACATGGAAGACAGTATCAAGCCAGTGAGGCAGCCCCAGAGGAGGTTAAACCCAAACTTGAAGGAAGTAGTGAAAGCTGAGGTTCTGAAGCTCTTGGATGCAGGCATCATTTACCCTATCTCTGATAGCCGCTGGGTTTCTCCTGTTCAAGTCATTCCCAAGAAAGGAGGAATAGTGGCGGTACCCAATGATAAAGGAGAATTGGTGCCTCAAAGACAGACCACTGGCTGGAGGATGTGCATTGACTACCGGCGTTTGAACGAAGCCACAAGGAAGGACCACTTCCCGCTGCCATTTATCGATCAGATGTTAGAGCGGCTAGCTGGGCAGGAGTTCTACTGTTTCCTTGATGGGTACAGTGGGTATTTCCAGATTCCCATTGCGCCAGAGGATCAGGAGAAGACCACCTTCACCTGCCCTTATGGAACTTTCGCATATAGGAGGATGCCATTTGGTCTTTGCAATGCACCAGCCACATTCCAGTGGTGTATGATGGCAATTTTCAACGAGTTTATTGAGAAAAGCATAGAAGTCTTCATGGACGACTTCTCGGTATATGGCCATAGTTTTAATGTGTCTCTTGATCAGCTGGATCAGATACTAGGCAGATGTGAGGAGACCCACCTAGTTTTAAATTAGGAGAAGTGCCATTTCATGGTACATGAGGGTATAGTGCTCGGTCACAGGGTCTCAAAAGACGACATTCAGGTGGACAAGGCGAAGGTGGAAGTCATTGAGGGGTTACCTCCTCCCACTTCAGTTAGAGGAGTTAGATCTTTTCTGGGTCACGTAGGGTTCTATCGAAGGTTCATCCAGGACTTTTCAAAAATTGCGAAGCCCTTGTCTGATCTTCTGCAGAAAGATGTAAAATTTCACTTCTCGGAAGAATGCTTGAAGGCCTTTCAAACTATCAAGAGTAAACTCATCTCTGCCCCGATTGTGGCTCCCCCTGACTGGTCCCTTCCTTTTGAGGTCATGACAGATGCTAGTGACTTTTTTGTTGGTGTTGCACTCTGTCAAAGGAAGGATAAAATTTTGAGGGTTATCACGTATGCGAGTAAGACTCTGTCGGAGCCTCAAAAGAACTACACCACCACTGAAAAGGAGCTACTTGTTGTGGTGTTCGCTCTTGACAAGTTCAGGCCTTATTTGCTGGGAAGTAAGGTAATTGCTCACACCGACCACTTTGCCTTGAAATACCTATTCCAAAAGAATGATTCTAAGCCTAGACTCCTAAGATGGATCCTGCTTCTCCAAGAGTTTGACTTGGAAGTTGTAGATAAGCAAGGAAAGCAGAATGGGGTTGCAGATCATTTATCTAGGCTTGAGACTCCAGATGACGGGGTTCCCATAAATGAATTCTTTCCTAACGAAACAGTCTTTGTAATTGGGAAAGTTAAAGAGCCATGGTACGCTGACCTGGCTAACTATCTTGCCTCTGGTTTGATTCCCCATGATCTAAGTTACAACCAGAGGAAGAAGTTTCTTTCTGAAGCTCGTCATTACGTTTGGGAGGACCCCTATCTTTTCAGAGTGTGTGTTGATGGGTTAATCATAAGATGTCTCCCTGACGAAGAGGTTAACAGTGTGATTGAGTTCTACCATTCCCGAGAGGCAGGTGGTCACCACGGTCCTACTAGGACAGCTGCTAAAGTGTTAGAGTGTGGTTTTTACTGGCCCACTCTACACAATGATGTCCACCGCTTCTGTGCTCACTGTGATAACTGCCAAAGGATGGGGAACACTTCAAGAAGGCATGAGATGCCTCAAAAGGGAATCCTTGAAGTTGAACTGTTTGATGTCTGGGGTATTGACTTCACCGGCCCATTTCCTTCTTCTCACGGAAACCACTACATCCTCGTTGTTGTAGATTATGTTTCCAAATGGGTCGAAGCAATCCCCTGCTCTTCTGCTGATGCTAGAACTGTGGTGAAATTCTTGAAGAAGAACATCTTTACCAGATTTGGTGTGCCAAGAGCTATCATCAGTGACGGAGGTTCTCACTTTTGCAACAAGGCTTTTGATTCTCTGATGACTAAGTACGGGGTGACTCATAAGGTTGCTTTACCTTATCATCCCCAAACTAATGGGCAAGCAGAAGTTAGTAACCGAGAGCTAAAATGGATTCTCCAGAAGACAGTCAACTCCTCCAGGAAGGATTAGTCTATCAAGCTTGACGATGCTCTGTGGGCCTATAGAACTGCATTCAAGACTCCCATTGGGATGTCTCCTTTCAAACTAGTGTACGGGAAGGCTTGTCATCTCCCAGTTGAGCTAGAGCACAGAGCTTATTGGGCTTTAAAGGCTCTCAACTTTGATTTACGGGATGCTGGTGAGAAGCGGCGGTTTCAGCTTTCGGAGTTGGAGGAACTAAGAGACCAGGCGTACGATAGCTCAAGGATCTATAAAGAGCGCACCAAAAGGATCCACGACCGGATGATACAAAAAAGAGACTTCAAAGTGGGGGATCTGGTGCTACTCTTTAACTCTAGGCTACGTCTCTTTCCTGGGAAGCTAAAATCACATTGGTTAGGCCCCTTCAGAGTTGTGGGAGTTACATCCTATGGAGCATACGAGCTGGAGAATAAGGCTGGTGAAACCTTTAAGGTAAATGGTGCTCGTTTAAATGGCTATCTTGGTACTGGTCATAAGTTTTTCCCCTTGCAGGCAATATTCTTTTTGGAAAGTGAATTCAATCCTACAACAAAGATGCTTTCTCAAGAGACGAGTTCGAACGTGAAGAAGAAGTTCTCTTGGCAAATGCGGAAAGAATTGAGAAAGTTGAAGGAATTCGCTGTAGGCTGTTGTAGAGCTGCCCACCACACTTGCTCTGATTGATCAAGCAGGAATTGTCTAGCTAAAGACATTAAAGAAGAGCAGCTGACTGGGAGGCAACCCAGTGGTTTTCGGTACTTTAATTCTGTGTTACTATGTTGTTTATAGTTTTGTTTTAGGATAATGGTTTTGTTTACAGTAGTTTGAGAGCAGAAAGAAACAATTTGGTGCATTTTGGGTGATGTCCGAACTTCAGTCCGGACATTGAAGTTCGGACCTGATTCGAGAGTTTAAGGGATGTGCAAAACGATTTGTCCGAACTTCGGTCCGGACATCGAAGTTCGGACCCAACACGAGAGTTCAGCGAAACGGAAACACGAAATGTCCGAACTTCTGTCCGAGCGTCGAAGTTCGGACACGATGCGAAGCGCAATCCAGGTACGTATGTCCGAACTTCTGTCCGAACATTGAAGTTTGGACACCCCGAAAATTCTGAATTAAAGGGGCGCAGACGGACTTAAAAGTTTCCAAACCCTTCTTCAACCTCACGATGACCGCGCCGGCCCCAAATCCCCTCTTCTTCAATCTCTCATAACTCCCTCATTCTTCCACCAAATCCTTCAATATTGGTATCAATCTCTTCGTTTTTGAATCCTCTACGATTCTAGCACTCGAAATCAACCAGAAAAATCTCAAATCAGTCCGATTTTGAGCAAAACCAGTTCGACCCTAATCTGTCGCGTTTGGGAATTGTGAGATCGATTCTTGCAGATTTTGCTGTTCTATCTACTACTAAACATTCATTCAACTCAAGCAAGGTAATCTCTCCACTTTTCTACCTCGTTTAATGTGTTTTTGACAAGTTTTGGAATCTGAGGCATAACAAGTCGAGAATGTGCTGCTTATTATTGAAATTTCTAAGATTCATTTGCGTATATGGGGTTTATTATCTGCTATGTTGTAAGTTGCTGGATAGAGATATGTAAAACTGCACTACTGTGATTTCAATGTAGATATTTGAGTGTGTGGTTTTATTTTGCATGACTGAACTGAAAAAAAAAAGTGATTGAGACTAAACTGAATGTGTTGGAATACTGTGCCTTTTTGGTCCATTAAGTCTCTGCTGGTCACTATTTGTTGAGGATTACCATTGCAATTGAAAGATTGATTGACCTTTGTTGTGGAGAATGATGAATTTTTAAGGGGATACTCTGTCGAATTTCGGAAAAATTCGGTTAATAGAACTATTTCATTGCCTTTGTTTATTTGACAATGGTTGCCCTTGTATGAGCAGATGTTGAGCCGAATTACGGGCCGTGGTAAGAGGGCTGCGAGGGCCGGTGCAAGCTCCAGGCGTCGAGCTCAGCAGGACGAATTTCGAAATGACGCAGCACGAGAGTGGTTCGCCAAAGAGATGGATATAATTGCTGAACGGTGTGTGGTGCCGGAACTGGAGCAGTAGTTGAGACTGAGGGGATTATTGGACCCATTCAGTTGGGGAAAATTTTAGATATGGGGGGCCAGTATTTGGAACGAGTGGTGCGTATGTTTTATGCGAATGCAATCTACCAGGACGGCCAGATCAAATCCATTGTAGACGGTGAGAGAGTGACGGTCTCCACCATGGAGATTGCTCGCTATCTGGATCTTCCTTATCCCGCCCCCGAAGCTCCTCAGCACCTCAACCCCCATGATTTCAAGGCAGCAGCTATCAACCACTATACCCCCCTCATGGTTCAGGGACCACGACGACGCAGAGGGGATGACCCATCAAAGCAGGTCGTCCCTGCTGATCTGCTCCAGAGCCCTCAGGAGAGAGTCCTGTTCGCACTACTGACTGCGAACATTGTACCACGTTAGAGCTCGGACCTGAACCACACTGACTTCCTACTTCTTCAAGCAGTGCTGAATCCGTCGTTTGCTGGGGCTACAGAGGTTACTTACTTGCCATGGGTGATCTTCTTGCATCTGCAGTATATTATGGAGCACAAGGACCGACACAAGCTAGGCTATCCGGTCATGATCTGCCACATCCTTAAGAGGCAGATGGTCACCATTCCTTCTGCGGGGCTGCATGCTGCGCGGTCTCCTATTGATGTGGGAGCCCTGAAGAAGATGTGGTTCGAGTATGACGGGAGGGAATGGAGGAAGAAGGCTGCCCCGCGACCACAGAAGCGCCAGCGAGAGGCGGGTGAGGGTCCGTCAGAGCCCGCTCCTACTGCTACAGCTGACGAGGCGGAGGCATTTCTTGCACTGCCAGCCCCTGGGAGCGAGTATGTCACTCGCTATGAGTTTGATCAGCTGGAGTCCCGCTTCATGGAGATGGATCGACGCTATCAGGCGGAGATCGAGACTCTTCAGCAGCAGGCGCGCCGCTCCCAGGACGACTATGAGGCTCTGCTCGCTCAGTTTCAGCAGTGGCAGGCGTACTACCCGCCCCCACAGTGATTATGTTGTTGCTTGATGCTACTTTTGTTTAGAAGCCATATCTGGACTTCTTTGTGGATTTTCCTTTCAGGTGTGTTAGACCTATTTCTTTTATTTCGATTGGGTTGTATTTTTAATTTATTTCAATTTTAGTTTGTTCTAATCTTAAACTCCGCATACTGTTGTCACTAATGCGATGCTTCTAGCATATTTCTCTTTTGTTTGTTGAATGTGTGCAAGTATGCTTTATCGTGCTGACTCCATGCTGGACACTTGCTTGGAAGCAAGTATGAGGAAACCTTCTCCCCTACCAGGACACTAAGTGTGAGGAAGACCTTCTTCCTCCATCAATCATAAACGACATCAGGGGAGTTTTCAGTTTCTTTCTCTTTTTGGTTTCATTTCGGCCTGTGCTTTAACGTCTATAACTTTGTAACTCTTCACTTGCACCCTTGTGAGTCTGACAAATTTCAGGCGATCTCTTTCTTGTGATAATTTTCTGAACAATGTGGACATTGCTCCTCATTAAGTGTGAGGAAGGGGGAGATCTTTCTGAATGTGTCAGCCATTTATCTTGCATCTCGCACTAATCTTTGTTTGGTTTTGGGCTACATGGGGTAATTTCCTTAGAGTGCTTCTTGGTGTTGAATACTTGGGTGGATCTTTAGTTGTGGAGTCGAGTCCGGTGATAACCTTAAGGGTTTGGTTTGCTCAAACCTGTGTGTTTTCGTATTTTGGTAATATCTAAATTTTGTAAATGTTTGTGGGCAAGTTAGTTGTGGAGTCAGAACTAGTTTAACTTGGAACCTTGGGAATGATGAGAATGTCTGGAATGAAGGATAAAGGCAAGGTACTCCTCTGATCTAAGTATTTTCTGAACCAAAACAGGCCTCTTCTATCCGGTTATTAAGTCCTTGGGGTGCTTCATCACCCGTTTACCTAAGGTCATCTGATCTGGGATAAAAGACCCAATACTGTTAAAAGGATGGAGAGAAAAGTCTGGGGAATGAATTGTTTGCGCGAAAAAAATTAATATGTATGAAATACCCCTAAATAATTAAACGCTATTTTAATATATAAATAGCTATATTAAGGTATAAATAATCAAACAAGTAATAACCTGCGAACAATTTATTAATACGGATATATATATATGTAAATGTACATAACGTTACAAGATCTTAACGTTGTACTTATAACCAAAACGTGACATAACGAAATAGTCGTATATATATAAGTACGTACGACTAATAACGTGACATGTTAACACAAGTCACTTAGATACAATAAATAGGTTTAATAGAGCTGAAACAAAAAAAAAAGAGAGCAACATGCTCTAGACAGGATTCGAACCCGAGACCTCTCGTACATATCCCGAAACCTTAACCGCTTGAGCTGCTCGAATTCAGTAGTAAATACCATTGAATTATAACTAGTGGTCTCAATACTCAAGTTACAGGAAAGAAATAACAGAGGCAAACACACCCCAGTTAGAACGCTCCTCCACTTCTAATTATCGGTACCTCAAGTCCAATGTTACTCCAAACTTCCATACAACAGGGACGAACACTATACATATATAAATACACATTACAACACAATCACAATCACTCAATTTCCTCTATTCTACTACTTTCGCCATGATGTCCGACAGCACCTGGAAAATGAAGAAAACTATCAAGTTTCCCCCTTTGACCATTCCTAACATCTGCTACATAATAGCCGGTTCTCTTTCTTCCCCTCTTCCCACGTAAATACAAGTTTACCCCATACTGCTCCAGGATCGAGAGCATATTCCAGTTCGATGTTTTGCTCCAACACAGAACTAACACTACACCCAGCTACAGAGACAAACTGTGGAGCAGTGGCTCCAGTACTCTTCCTGTTGATCCAGAGACTTAAACATTCCGTTTCCTCCCTTGCTGCTCCACCGGGATCGACGGTATACTCAACCTCCTGTTGTTTCCAGAACCGAGAGCATTTCCCTGGCTCATTGTGTCATTCCAGAGAAGAGAACCAAGAGGTTCTCGGATTTCATCTTGCTGCCACTGGCTATCGGTAAATATTCCTGACTCAAAAGAAGAATACCCATCTCTTTTTCTCTATTTCAGTAATGACCCCATCTCATACCCTTGGGTTCCTTCTCGTGTAAACACAGACGAGTAACACCTTGGTTCCAGCAGAGATAAAACACCAGCAAACACCCTTGGGTGGTTATGTTTTGGTGAGCTCTATCCACTCTCTCCTTCCTTGTCTTACCGGTAGGAATGCATGTTTGTACTGAACCTCCTTTCTTCTGTTTCATCAAGTACAAGCAGAGAGGAGAGGTGCCATACTTCATGCAGTAATAACGCTCATGCAGTGAGCTCAACTCTCATTCAAATCGGTAAGGAAAATCTTACCTAAACACTCCTCTATTACCGGTAATATATGTGCAGTTTCTCCAGCTGGTGCTGAGTCTCTTGTTTGTTTCTGCTCATTCAAAACAGAGAAAAACACTCACGTTTCATACTGTGATTTCATTCTCATCTTATCTTATCGACAGACGAGGGAAATACATCCTCTGCACCTTCCTTATTCTTTCTTAACTTTACTCTTCATTATATCCTAGTGTGTACTGGTAAACAAAGGACTCACACACTACTCTCCATTACTTTCTTTTGTCAAGGCGCACCACCAGTTACTGGAACTACTTCACCTTGCAACCAGATTGGAGAAGACGTGAAAAATGTTCTTCCAGAACCGGTAATTTGTAACCTTAACTGTCGACAGAACATACAAACCTGCGCCTGTTTTCATTTCCTTCTTGTGTTTGAGTGCCTCTAGAATATAACCATTGAAACTGTTGCGTCTCACACCCCAGATGAAATATGAAGCTGAAAACAGCTCATTCTGCAGCAGTAGATGGTAGGCACCTGCACACCAGATTGAATACTGAAACTGGTAATATTCTTGAATCTTGTTCCTCTCCTCTGGTAGTCTTACCAACAGGAGTTGTGTCCTTTCTGTCGCACTTGTCAAACAAACGATAATCAAATAAGTAGTGGTATAATTCTGTCACAACTAGCATATAAGTGTAGCAAAATTCTTGCTGTACATTATGGCAACAGAATTTGATTTCTTTCTGTTACTGTCAATTATAACAGCAGAAGTGTTGTTTCTCCTGTTTCATCAGAGGAGCAGCAATCACTTTCTAAGTGTTTGCAACCTTATCAATTTGTGAGTAGATGAGTAACAGAATGATTGAGGTTAATTTGAGTTAAACAGAAACTGGAACACTGAATCAAGTGAGTGGATACTTAAGAACAAATTAAATGACAGATACGTAAAATGAACAGAATGAAAACATTGGAAGTTACCAATCCTGCTGTGCAGTCCCTTCCTGTCCTGTATAGCTTAGCACAGGGAATCTTGAAGGGGTGTAATGAGAGATAGGGTAATAGCGAAACAGTTAGGCAAAGAGATAAGCAAACCATGTCAGTTTCGGTATGTTGCTGGTTTCTGTTTGAGATTGATTTTATAGCAGCAGTGAAGTGGCTGAGACTTGAAATGTTAATAGAATACTAGGCTGTGTGAGCTATCAATGGGAGAGAAGTGACAGATAGGTTATGACACAGAAAGGAAAATAACAGAAAAGAAAGCATGCTGCAGTTTCATGATTTCAGATCATCAGATTTTGGCTTTGTGTGAAGAATTTTCGAGGATAATGCCCAGAGTTATCTTGGGTTTATTTCTGAAGTTAAGACTGTGTAAAAAGGCTTAACCAAGTAACTTGAGCAAGTTGGGGGGAAAACAGAAATGAGACAAAGAGGACAGAAACCGATAATAGCAGGAAAAGCCAACATCAGATTATCTGTTTTCAGGTTGGATTCAGTTTGCTGTACAGAGAACTAAGTGAGCATTACTGGAGTAGTGTTGAGTTGGAAGAGGAGATTAAATACTTAGCTGAGCAATAAGTACCTAGGGATAAATTGAAGGCCAGGTGTAGTAACAGAAAGACAATAATAAGAAAAGGTAGCATCAGTTATGGGTTCTGTCCTACTTCAGTTTTGAGAGTTGTGCTAAGACCTCAGAGGGGTGTCTCTTGCTGTCTTAAGTATGTTTTGGGGATAAGACTATACCAAAGCAACTAACTAAGGAGATAAGGTAGATTGAACAAAAAAAAAACAGAAGGTCAAACTGTAACGAAAAGAACAGCTAGAAACAGAAGTAATATCTCCATCTTTCTGTTACAGGCTGGTGTGGTTTCGGAGTAAGGAATCTGCAGAGGCATTAGCTATGTAACTTTAACTTGTTTAGAGGTTAGAATCTCAAGTAAACACTAACTAAGTGGGTAGAACAGCTGAGAGAAATGGTAAGTCAACTGAGGAAACATGAAAGAGGACCACGTAAGGGGAGTATATCCATTAATAAACCAGGCTCATGTTTCAGGTTTAGCTGATAAGTTTCAGTTCTGTATAACAGCGTTACTGATAAGTGCGAAATATATAGACTTTTAAGGGTTTAATTACCTTACAATTTGTAGTATTTTAAGTAATATTTCTCACTTATCTTATGATTTTCCTAGATTTATGTTTTAATATGAATTGATATATTTTATGTATTAAATGTAGGAAAAAGTGTTGGAATCAAGTAGTTTACTTCACAAGCTTTCCAACGCAACAAACGGCGAGTAAAACGGACTTATAACGAAAAATCTGGAGCCGATTCAAGATTGGAGTATACTCGTATTATATATACATATATATTATATATGTACATTGGCTTATCTCGCGGATAAGAGAGGCGCAGACCCAACAGAGGCGTCCGCCTCTTATCTCGCGGACAAGAGAGTCACAACCGCCACTTAAGAGGCGGACGACACAGAGGCGACCGCGAGGCGGTTGAGACAGAAGAGACCGCTACTTAAGAGGCGGACAACTCTAATGCAACCGCGAGGCGGACAAGAGACAGAAGACCACGAGGCGGTTGAGACAGAGGAGACCGCCACATAAACAGGCGGACAAGAATAGAGAGTACCGCTACTTATCTAGAGGACACGTGTAAATGTGTAGGAAATTAACGGGTTATCTTCAATCAACCCAACTCGCTCTTCAACTTGAGCCGGCGCCTACCAGAAATCACGCACGCGATTCAGCCCTGTCCCCTGCGCAATCAATAGCTGCAATCAATGGGGAGCTGCAATCAACGAGCTCAATCAGTGAGCTGATGAGCTGCTGCTCTATTCTTCTTCCTCTAAATACGAGCTTCATTCCTCCTTATCCGGTGTCCTTCCGGAGGCTCCTTCCGTGGTTCTCTGGAGTTCCAACTCACACACCATCTCATTTTCTCCTTCCGCCTTCTCCATTTTATTTATTTTACATTCCACTAAATCCACCTCTAGCCTACGTATACAAAATAGCAGAGTGAGCCGGAGTGATTACGGATGATTTCTATTACTCTTGTCTCTGTCTATCTATTTAATATGTTAGGCAAGTTTTGTATACTCTGGGAATAATTATTATGTTCTGTATTAATTATGCAATGTTTTTATTGGTTTTAATTTAATGAAGTTTGTTACGCTTAAAGCTCATCTCTCGCCTTTTTAATAAATGTCATGAGTTTATTAAATTGCTTGCTAAGTCTATTTTGATCAGACCAGGTGATAAATAGATAGGTTGATTAAGCCGTAAATTTGGAGAAATCTCTATTATGATTTAATGAGTTAGTATTTTCAGATGCAATTATATTTCCTGGAATTTAACGTCCGTTTACATAAGAGTGCTCGAACCTTGATTAGACCGAGCATTTCTGGTTAACGAGTTCTTGAGGCTATGACTTAGTCCTTAAGATAATTTAAGGAATTTTGCCAGACAATTATAATTAAACCAGTAGGAATAGCATGAAAGAGCAGATAATATTAATCTGAACCAGAGTCCCGTTTAGTTTATCTGTTAATTTAGTTATTTTATCTTTTCCTTTTATTTATAAAAAACAAGTCAATTAATCCCCCCTGTGTGACACGCTTAGGTACTAATATGTATATTAGTCCGTGGTTCGATATCCGGTCGCTTACATTTCACTATACTACTGCGACCGGGATTTGTTTGCAGCCCGACGTTTATTTTGAGTTTTAATTTCTTTTCTTTAATTTTAATTACACCACTTTAACCACTCAGATTATAACGTCTGCAGTTACAGAGAGTATAAGGGAGATGGCAGTGAGTGATTCAAGAAGTTAACACCTTGCTAACCCACTTAGCTAGGTGTGTAATTATTTTGGGAACTGATTTAGAATCAGAGAAGGGAGTTTAAAGAAGGACAATGCAGAACGGGTGCTTACATTTCCTACTGTTTAGGTTCTGAAAAATGAGTTTTGTGAGATGTCAACCTCATTGTCTTGAGTGGTCTTTAAGCTCAAATCCTTCCTAGTACAATTATCAAGTAGTATAAGAGTTTTGGGCAGTTTTGGAAACTGAACAGCAACTAAAGAAACACTAAAGATGAGATACGTTAACATTGTCTCTGAATTTTCGATAAAAAAATAGTTCTTTCTGTATAAGCAGGATGCAGAGGGGGTTAAGTTGTAAAGGTTGTAGTGTATGATGAATGCAGCATGATATAATGTAAGTGGTAAGATTGAAATGTTGAGAGTATGAGATTGGATGAGAAATGGAGTCAAGATATACACTACCGGTAATTGTAACAAGGGTTATAAAACCTTGGGTTATATCCTGTTACGGGATCTAATGTTATAAACTTAACTATCTACAACACGTTATATGTATGTGGATATATTGTAATCCATGAGAATTATATAAACAAGGAGCACAAATGTATAATGTGTTTACACTATATTCGGTACATTCATATAGTTACCAAAACCATATGTTGTAAAGTTAATGACACATAAAATAACGTATTGTATAACATTATGGAACTAGTATAACACAAATAATATTATGTGGCTAAGGGAATAGCTATTCAAACTGTTATGCTAAATGCATACACACATAGATAAACAAGTACCAAGAAATAAAGCTATACACTATGGTTGCAACGACATATAACGCTAAGGTTAGTATAAGACCTTGGTTTGATAAACAACCCTAGTGAAGTATCATAAGTGTATGACGTAAGGTTTCATGCTCTAATGTAAACCGAGAATTAACTCACACAACGAATAAGGGGTTTATAAAATATTAATAACAATACTTTGACTAGTAACAAATGTTAAGTCTGGGGACATAGTACTAGAATTTCAAACGTCATTCGGGAATACCGAATTGTGCTGTCATGTGGATTGACGCTTAGTGTTCCTTGTATTACTAGATCGCATTTCCGACGTACGCGCTCGAAAGCTCTAGTGGCCTGCACTGCACGAATCTAGACTACGGTGTACGGTATGTAAAGGGATTTGATCCGAGTTGTCCTGAGGAATTCCTCGGGCTCGGATTTGTTTGATAAATAACTTGTGTGAATGTATGTGTGTGATGTATGTATGTGATGTATGTGTATGATGTGTAGTTATGTTCATTGCATTACTTATTTATGCACGAACGTCCCACGGGACTAATATTACGTCGACTATAGATCGACTTATATAAAACTACATATGCGAAATGTGTGTTGTGACCACTGTTGTCTGGCCTAATGCGCTAAGTATTACAAGTATGTAATTATAACCTAAGTAAAATACTTAGGAACGGGACACGACATTGTCGGTCTCTAGAGCTTTGACTCAAACGTGAATGTTACCTAGAATAATTCTAGGCAGGCGTAAGACCCATAGGGCAGCCAACAAATTAAGTGATGTACTCCATAACTAAAACTGTAACTGACTATCTAACTAACAAAGCTAACAGTGGAGTGTAAATGAATGTGATGATGTACCTTAATCCAGACAGTCACTGGCTGCTGGTCGCGCGTAGAGATCTCTTGGGATATCCCGTATCGGGTTTTCCCTAGTAAATCCTGATCGAGCCTAGATAGATCGTCAGGCGGAGTGTGCTACCGTTGGCACCAGGCCCTTGGCCACCTAAATGGACGCCTTTACAAAGGCAAAGTGAATAAGTCCCAGAGTCTTCGGATGATCAGGGCAGTGAGCACCTTTGTGTGTACGTGGGACTACTGTCCAAGTGAGTATGTTTCGGGTTGTCCTAACTGACGCCCGACTGTGCTAACCTAATCAAATGATATGTGAAGGCCCGGAGGGCCGAGTGATGTACTATGTGATGATGTTAACATACGATGATTGAGTTCTCAATACCATTGTATTGTATGATGTATGATAGTAATGTGTATATCCATATATGACTGATTGGATTGGATGAATGATTATATAATCATGCATGTTGTTACAGTATTTATCATATCTGTAAAATGACAAAGCATGAAATCAATCTAATATCGAGACGGTTAAAAATGACAAGTGACCAATAGGGTCCAGATCCGGCATACTCAGCGTCTATCGCTGATACTACACTCATTATGCAGGTTGCTGAACACGTTGAAGCCGAAGTGCGGGATTGGGTAGTTAGGACATTGTTGATTTGGGTTTACCGCTCATATCTCGTTACGTATTAAATGATTCCACTGGAAAGGGGTTGTAAGAGATGGATTATGTTTAGATGCTCACAGTAGTTGTACTTTTGTTACTTAGATAGAAATGTAGGTGGTATCTCGTCGTCACTGCGGATTGTATTTTTATGTTTAATTTTGTTAAGATGTTGTACTGCTACATCACTCGCATGGGCGAGTGGTGGCAAGTAACACCCATGTAAGTTCTATTAATGTAGTTACTTCCGCTGTGAGACGTCTTTATTTCCTGTTCACGTGAGCGACTATTACGTAATTGTTATGAGGGGTGTTACAAAAGTGGTATCAGAGCGGAGTACCGCTCTGATGACGAGATACTAGGTTAAGACAGTGAGCTTAGGATTTGGGAAACTTGGGAAACGTTTGTGAGGTACGAAACGTCTGTGTCTTAATGAAATTATATGTTGGCAGAGCCTTTGGCCTGCAAGTGTAGCCCTTGGGGCACACAAATGAGTTGATTGTATTATGGTGTGTTATTAAGAAATCGAACGGTAATACCGACATCTAGTAGTGGTGTGAGCCAGGAAGCTGGCCAAGGGCATCAAGGTCCGGGAATATTACCCCTGTTAAGGTCCAGCTGAGAGCTCAGCCAGGAGGAGACACAAACGTCATGAATACGTTGGCTACAGTCCACTTCCACGTGGAAGTCCGGTACGAACTACCGCCGACAGTACCCCTCCCGCCACAACCCAATGAGTATAATACAACCAAGAAATATAACCCCCGGATATAGGGAAAAGGGCTACCAAACCCAACAGACTGTTTAAACACTCTCGCAGCGAATGAATAATTCCTGTTCTTATAACACTAATGCAACCTCAATATCATACCTCCACTGACGACCAAGCGCCGTATCAATAGACATTGCCAGAGGCGAGCGTCACTACTACTATAACATCGTGGAAAGGGTCACCCAAGAACATCAGGGCAAGCGGACCGGGAGCACCATGAACTCCGCGAGACCGTCGCTCGTGATGAGACCTTTAACTACCAAACGGTAACAAGAAGTATCTAGGGAACGTAGAAGAACCTTGTGAGAATACTGCCCTGATGTGTTCAAACTTCAATCCTAAATTTATGTGCACACAATACCGTGACACTAGGACCCCGTCGGGGCGGTACCTGAAGGGAGACAAAGTCCAAACGTTTACGCTATTATAAATCTAATGTGATGGAGGACTTGATTATTCTAATGACAATGTGGTCAGGAAAATTTCCCAAATCCAAATATCTCCTTATTCATGAACAACCACTCTAACAGTGCTTAAACAACCAATGCAGCAGTGAGACAACCAAGTCGGGAACCGACAACTCTACCTGCATGGTGCGCTTGCCACTGCAAGCGCTGATTTAAACAATGTACCAGAAATTTCGTCTACCCCGCGCACTTGCCACTGCAAGTGCTGCAAACAACTACAACTGCAGTTACCACTGCTATTATCGTTACAATGAATACTGTAAACTGTGTAGACCTATGGTACGACACCATGACTACCAATAATCACCAAACAATTGTACACCTCTAATATTAACTACATAACTACAATTGTTGCAATAAACCACTAAGATACGAGGCCTACAACCTCTAAAGGGACCGACGAGTCCGATTAACACAATACGAGGGGCACGCCAGCCCATAACAAATTATAACTACTAAACGAGAACGAATGCAATGACACAGGCTTAGAGGCCAAGATAACATAATTTAATTAACAAACCATTAAATGGCTGAATTGGAAGTGGACGGTGAAACCTGATTCCCGGGGATCAAGGAAAAACCAACCACAAATTGGGGTGAAAGGTTAGTGCAACACTGGTGCTGATCACACCAGAGTCGTATGACTCCTGAAACTCTTCACAAGTTGCGAAAACTAATTATAGTGAGGATAAACAAAACTGCAGTATCCTAGTTACAAACAACTAGCAAAGGAAACGTGCGATTAACTGCTACGTTATATATATATTAAATCATACAAATAAAACTATGAGGAGAATACGACCGTATAACGATCGCTGCCATACAATTTCCAACTATATCGTATGCGCAATATTTATATTATTCACTTATATTCCTATCTCATGATTTACCCTCCTATATTATATGTCACATTTTCATCACCTTAATGTAAGATGATTACTTGATTTGATGCATTATAGTATGCAATATATATATTAAGAATTGTATCTTAATATCTTGTCACATTTCAGGACATATATTTAAAATTCCTAAGGCCTTATTTTATACTAACCTTAGGTTATAAATTCAATTTTCTCATTAAATACTGTAACCCATACCTTAATAAAAACTATATTATTGCCAAAGGCTTAGACATTAAAAAAAAATTATTTTCACTCTTATTCCCATCAACTAGTAATATCTACCATATAGATCCTGTTCATGGATTAATGAAAGTGTGCAAAAGTTCGATTTGCCTCTGCCATCCTATAAGTCTCTTCCTTTTTGCGTGTGACACCGCCACTCCCGTTGGCAGCGTCCACTAAATCGGAACTTAATTTGAACACCATATTTCGACCCGAACGTTTTCGGGATTCCCATTACAGTATTGCCACATATTTAACAAAATATTATACATATCATATTTAACCTTATAAAACTTATAGTTCACTAACTATATGTACGTATACACCAACCAGTGATGAACACAAGAGAATTAGAAAAATATATCAGTCCACAGATGGACCAAGAGTGAAAAGAACAACTCTACCGTAATACGGCTATTACCAATACCCTCGCAACAATGAACGCGAATCAACGCTGAACGCGTGAATAATTACCACCTCTGAGCACTACCTTTACCAAGGAGTGCCATATACTGTTATGTACAATTACAACTAATCAACATCAAGATTAAGTTTATAGGTATTGTCAGAATCATACTGATTATCAAAATATGTGGAAGACATGTCGTTTACTACTGTGACGACTGTCAGTGATGAATGAATGTGTAAATTGAATAAACGGCAACCACCTAAATCAATATTACAGAACACACAAACCAAACGCTAAATAGCGTAAATGAGCAAGTACCTAATGTACAAATAACGGGGCATAAGCTCAGGAGACCGGGAACACCGACTCCAGTTACCTTTCCAGGTATATTACTAACACAACAATGTCTAAGTTAATATAATGAAACAATGGAGCTACGGTACATACCGTAAACAATGTGAATAACAATCATGACTTATTAACAGGCGCCAAGCCGCGCACTTGAAATATAAATGACTGTAGTTACAAGTAACTAGCACTAAACAATAAGTAACATCAAAGACATTACTTACTAGCTGAATAACCACCATGTAATGCTAATCACTAATAGTGTTAAATGTTTAGTCCTAATGGACAAACCAAATCTTATGAGAATTAGCATACCCTTTGTGGATGCAGTACCATCAATGAGAATAGTTGGAAAGATGAAGAGCCAAGCTGCTCAAGCAATCATGCAATCTACAATACACCCAATTAAATGGGAGAGGGAAACGCATATAAATACTCAAGTATGAGAACTTACCCTACGCCGTATCGGGAAGCATAGGGAAGATATGATAATGATTAAACCTAAAAGAAATAATTATGTATATACTCATAGAGATCGAGATGGGAAAACTGACATTGCTACCTCAGCACCAATATTACGTAAACCGATTACAACCATACAGACGAATCAACGTTTAATGTTTAACTGGTTAGCGACCAAGTGCTACCACTAATAGGTTACTAAGGACATGAGTCCAGGGAACAAAAATAATGTTCCAACCACCTTACCACCATACTGATAGAACATTAGAAGCTACGACAAGATAACCAACATTGCAGACCAATCAACATCAAACTACAACAAGGACATCCATCAAAAGGGAGATTGACAATAGAATACTTCACCATAGTCGTGTGACGGACGCTACCAGTTTACTAAACGAGACATGGGACGACCGCACTCCGATAGGAGCATGTGGGCCTGACAGACTTATTTATAGGTTAGTCAGGTAAGTAGTAATGTATCAGTACGGTACCCCATGCATGTAGACAAGTGGTGTTAGGAACACGAGAAGTAGTCAACTCCGTACTACGGACAGTGATGCAGATTACCTCGAAGATGGACGAGAAGAGCCGCAGTTAACCAACGGGCTAGAGAAACCAAGAACTTACGACACACAGTAAAGACAAGGAGATCCTTCGAAGATGACGAGGCAGATGACAGAAACAAGGAACCACTATATGGACGAATAATACGTAGAACCCTCATAAGGATCATGCAAGTTCTTGCAATCCAGAGGAAATCTACCAGATGATGTAAACATAAACGCGTGACTACGCAATGATGAGAGACAAGCTAAATGCTAGCTGATACCTTAAGAAAGAATAATGAACTTGGAATGTACCACTCACATGATGATTCGCTCATCTTATCTGTTTGACTCTTTAGATATTAGCTGCTGAGAGTTTACGCCTCTGCACTCTGTAGGACTGAGTGTTTTGGTATTGCACTTGTACAGTTATTGATCTAGTAGAAATACAGAAAGATGCGATGAATATCAACAAGAGTGTGTATCAAAGAACTACAACAGTGTATTACTCTGGAGCAAAACCACCAGAAGACACGAATGACAATCATCTACGTGGACATGTAGGCGGGGACATCTTGGCCAAGAAAAGTGCGAAGAGCACCAAGTACTAACAAGAGCCAATGTCATATTAAACCTCAAACTGAATATCAGTGAGAGATATGCTAGTGATCCAAATAAGAGGATACAGAGTAATGAAAAGAGGGAAATTCAGCCTCTGTTCGTGGGTCTGCACCTCATACAGAGCGAGTGGGCCCATTAGAACGAACTTGGGAGAGAGCACAAATACGTGCCTCACCCTTCATATGCCTAAGAGCCCGAAGGGGCTAGAGTCATACCCGTCTCTCTCACAAGGAGAATAATCTACTCCAAGGATGAAAACAACACATGAGAGTTAGAGAACTCTAAAAGAGCCAAGTATCAAGCGCTCCTTGTGGAGCGGCTGTAAAATACTTGTCGGGTACGTGGGCGTAACCCTTTTTAAGGGGGTTTTTTAAGGGGGGTAGAGCCTCTTGGCTGTGCCCATGTTCGCACTGAATTTTGTTGTTCACAGTTGCTTGTTGGCTTATTTCGTATGCGGGGCATACGATATTGGTTGTTGGTATGTGTGTGGGTGTGCGAGGCACACGATGTGGTTGTGATGTTGTGTGTTCATTTTGTTGGTGTTGTTAGGTACGCAGGGCGTACGTGGTTGGTTGTTGTTTGTGTGAATGTGCACTTGTATGTATGAAACTTATGAAGTACTTGTCTGAATGATGTGACTACACCCATGTGTAGTACCCTTCCTTATGATACTATGATATATATTTTAAAGTGCCTTGTAGATTGATTACATATGGTATCACCGGGATACGAGATGAATGTTTAGATACAAAAGGGGGAATGGTGATATGGTATGACACCTCGGGGAGGTTGCCAGGATTGGTAGAACTGATAGGTAATGATGGTGCTGATGGATCACTAATCCATGTATGTTTGAATTAACGCCACAATTGAGGGCTATGTGCGGTATTAGCACAACACGTCATGCGTAAATGATATATCACATAGATATTCATTATGGGATTGTAAGGGTGGTCATTAATACACCTATTTAAGTAAAAGCGACTTCGGGACATACGTGTACTAAATGATTATCATGTGTGGATGTATGTGTATTTGTATGCGGAGCGTACGTGTTGTTGTCTTGTTGGCAGGTTGTTGCGCATTGCGCATATGTGTATGTGTGAACATGTATGTATAGTTGACGATTGTTATATACACACACAACACATTATATATATATATATATATATATATATATATATATATGTGTACACTATTCAGATATATGTACCGCTTAGGTATCGCCCATCAAATAGATGTGCACCATGGCTATAGGGGTAGTTGTTATAAATCACTCGAGGAAGACGACTTCGGGACGAAGTCTCCTTAAGGGGGGGTAGAGAAATACCCCTAAATAATTAAACGCTATTTAATATAAATAGCTATATTAAGGTATAAATAATCAAACAAGTAATAACCTGCGAACAATTTATTAATACGGATATATATTTATGTAAAGTACATAACGTTACAAGATCTTAACGTTGTACTTATAACCAAAACAGGACATAACGAAATAGTCGTATATATATAAGTACGTACGACTAATAAGTGACATGTTAACACAGTCACTTAGATACAATAAATATTTAATAGAGCTGAAACAAAAAAAAAAAAGAGAGCAACATGCTCTAGACAGGATTCGAACCGAGACCTCTCGTACATATCCCGAAACCTTAACCGCTTGAGCTGCTCGAATTCAGTAGTAAATACCATGAATTATAACTAGTGGTCTCAATACTCAAGTTACATAGGAAAGAAATAACAAGGCAAACACACCCCAGTTAGAACGCTCCTCCACTTCTAATTATCGGTACCTCAAGTCCAATGTTACTCCAAACTTCCATACAACAGGGACGAACACTATACTATATAAATACACATTACAACACAATCACAATCACTCAATTTCCTCTATTCTACTACTTTCGCCATGATGTCCGACAGCACCTGGAAAATGAAGAAAACTATCAAGTTTCCCCCTTTGACCATTCCTAACATCTGCTACATAATAGCCGGTTCTCTTTTCTTCCCCTCTTCCCACGTAAATACAAGTTTACCCCATACTGCTCCAGGATCGAGAGCATATTCCAGTTCGATGTTTTGCTCCAACACAGAACTAACACTACACCCAGCTACAGAGACAAACTGTGGAGCAGTGGCTCCAGTACTCTTCCTGTTGATCCAGAGACTTAAACATTCCGTTTCCTCCCTTGCTGCTCCACCGGGATCGACGGTATACTCAACCTCCTGTTGTTTCCAGAACCGAGAGCATTTCCCTGGCTCATTGTGTCATTCCAGAGAAGAGAACCAAGAGGTTCTCGGATTTCATCTTGCTGCCACTGGCTATCGGTAAATATTCCTGACTCAAAAGAAGAATACCCATCTCTTTTTCTCTATTTCAGTAATGACCCCATCTCATACCCTTGGGTTCCTTCTCGTGTAAACACAGACGAGTAACACCTTGGTTCCAGCAGAGATAAAACACCAGCAAACACCCTTGGGTGGTTATGTTTTGGTGAGCTCTATCCACTCTCTCCTTCCTTGTCTTACCGGTAGGAATGCATGTTTGTACTGAACCTCCTTTCTTCTGTTTCATCAAGTACAAGCAGAGAGGAGAGGCCATACTTCATGCAGTAATAACGCTCATGCAGTGAGCTCAACTCTCATTCAAATCGGTAAGGAAAATCTTACCTAAACACTCCTCTATTACCGGTAATATGTGCAGTTTCTCCAGCTGGTGCTGAGTCTCTTGTTTGTTTCTGCTCATTCAAAACAGAGAAAAACACTCACGTTTCATACTGTGATTTCATTCTCATCTTATCTTATCGACAGACGAGGGAAATACATCCTCTGCACCTTCCTTATTCTTTCTTAACTTTACTCTTCATTATATCCTAGTGTGTACTGGTAAACAAAGGACTCACACACTACTCTCCATTACTTTCTTTTGTCAAGGCGCACCACCAGTTACTGGAACTACTTCACCTTGCAACCAGATTGGAGAAGACGTGAAAAATGTTCTTCCAGAACCGGTAATTTGTAACCTTAACTGTCGACAGAACATACAAACCTGCGCCTGTTTTCATTTCCTTCTTGTGTTTGAGTGCCTCTAGAATATAACCATTGAAACTGTTGCGTCTCACACCCCAGATGAAATATGAAGCTGAAAACAGCTCATTCTGCAGCAGTAGATGGTAGGCACCTGCACACCAGATTGAATACTGAAACTGGTAATATTCTTGAATCTTGTTCCTCTCCTCTGGTAGTCTTACCAACAGGAGTTGTGTCCTTTCTGTCGCACTTGTCAAACAAACGATAATCAAATAAGTAGTGGTATAATTCTGTCACAACTAGCATATAAGTGTAGCAAAATTCTTGCTGTACATTATGGCAACAGAATTTGATTTCTTTCTGTTACTGTCAATTATAACAGCAGAAGTGTTGTTTCTCCTGTTTCATCAGAGGAGCAGCAATCACTTTCTAAGTGTTTGCAACCTTATCAATTTGTGAGTAGATGAGTAACAGAATGATTGAGGTTAATTTGAGTTAAACAGAAACTGGAACACTGAATCAAGTGAGTGGATACTTAAGAACAAATTAAATGACAGATACGTAAAATGAACAGAATGAAAACATTGGAAGTTACCAATCCTGCTGTGCAGTCCCTTCCTGTCCTGTATAGCTTAGCACAGGGAATCTTGAAGGGGTGTAATGAGAGATAGGGTAATAGCGAAACAGTTAGGCAAAGAGATAAGCAAACCATGTCAGTTTCGGTATGTTGCTGGTTTCTGTTTGAGATTGATTTTATAGCAGCAGTGAAGTGGCTGAGACTTGAAATGTTAATAGAATACTAGGCTGTGTGAGCTATCAATGGGAGAGAAGTGACAGATAGGTTATGACACAGAAAGGAAAATAACAGAAAAGAAAGCATGCTGCAGTTTCATGATTTCAGATCATCAGATTTTGGCTTTGTGTGAAGAATTTTCGAGGATAATGCCCAGAGTTATCTTGGGTTTATTTCTGAAGTTAAGACTGTGTAAAAAGGCTTAACCAAGTAACTTGAGCAAGTTGGGGGGAAAACAGAAATGAGACAAAGAGGACAGAAACCGATAATAGCAGGAAAAGCCAACATCAGATTATCTGTTTTCAGGTTGGATTCAGTTTGCTGTACAGAGAACTAAGTGAGCATTACTGGAGTAGTGTTGAGTTGGAAGAGGAGATTAAATACTTAGCTGAGCAATAAGTACCTAGGGATAAATTGAAGGCCAGGTGTAGTAACAGAAAGACATAATAAGAAAAGGTAGCATCAGTTATGGGTTCTGTCCTACTTCAGTTTTGAGAGTTGTGCTAAGACCTCAGAGGGGTGTCTCTTGCTGTCTTAAGTATGTTTTGGGGATAAGACTATACCAAAGCAACTAACTAAGGAGATAAGGTAGATTGAACAAAAAAAAAACAGAAGGTCAAACTGTAACGAAAAGAACAGCTAGAAACAGAAGTAATATCTCCATCTTTCTGTTACAGGCTGGTGTGGTTTCGGAGTAAGGAATCTGCAGAGGCATTAGCTATGTAACTTTAACTTGTTTAGAGGTTAGAATCTCAAGTAAACACTAACTAAGTGGGTAGAACAGCTGAGAGAAATGGTAAGTCAACTGAGGAAACATGAAAGAGGACCACGTAAGGGGAGTATATCCATTAATAAACCAGGCTCATGTTTCAGGTTTAGCTGATAAGTTTCAGTTCTGTATAACAGCGTTACAGAGAGTATAAGGGAGATGGCAGTGAGTGATTCAAGAAGTTAACACCTTGCTAACCCACTTAGCTAGGTGTGTAATTATTTTGGGAACTGATTTAGAATCAGAGAAGGGAGTTTAAAGAAGGACAATGCAGAACGGGTGCTTACATTTCCTACTGTTTAGGTTCTGAAAAATGAGTTTTGTGAGATGTCAACCTCATTGTCTTGAGTGGTCTTTAAGCTCAAATCCTTCCTAGTACAATTATCAAGTAGTATAAGAGTTTTGGGCAGTTTTGGAAACTGAACAGCAACTAAAGAAACACTAAAGATGAGATACGTTAACATTGTCTCTGAATTTTCGATAAAAAAATAGTTCTTTCTGTATAAGCAGGATGCAGAGGGGGTTAAGTTGTAAAGGTTGTAGTGTATGATGAATGCAGCATGATATAATGTAAGTGGTAAGATTGAAATGTTGAGAGTATGAGATTGGATGAGAAATGGAGTCAAGATATACACTACCGGTAATTGTAACAAGGGTTATAAAACCTTGGGTTATATCCTGTTACGGGATCTAATGTTATAAACTTAACTATCTACAACACGTTATATGTATGTGGATATATTGTAATCCATGAGAATTATATAAACAAGGAGCACAAATGTATAATGTGTTTACACTATATTCGGTACATTCATATAGTTACCAAAACCATATGTTGTAAAGTTAATGACACATAAAATAACGTATTGTATAACATTATGGAACTAGTATAACACAAATAATATTATGTGGCTAAGGGAATAGCTATTCAAACTGTTATGCTAAATGCATACACACATAGATAAACAAGTACCAAGAAATAAAGCTATACACTATGGTTGCAACGACATATAACGCTAAGGTTAGTATAAGACCTTGGTTTGATAAACAACCCTAGTGAAGTATCATAAGTGTATGACGTAAGGTTTCATGCTCTAATGTAAACCGAGAATTAACTCACACAACGAATAAGGGGTTTATAAAATATTAATAACAATACTTTGACTAGTAACAAATGTTAAGTCTGGGGACATGTACTAGAATTTCAAACGTCATTCGGGAATACCGAATTGTGCTGTCATGTGGATTGACGCTTAGTGTTCCTTGTATTACTAGATCGCATTTCCGACGTACGCGCTCGAAAGCTCTAGTGGCCTGCACTGCACGAATCTAGACTACGGTGTACGGTATGTAAAGGGATTTGATCCGAGTTGTCCTGAGGAATTCCTCGGGCTCGGATTTGTTTGATAAATAAGTTGTGTGAATGTATGTGTGTGATGTATGTATGTGATGTATGTGTATGATGTGTAGTTATGTTCATTGCATTACTTATTTATGCACGAACGTCCCACGGGACTAATATTACGTCGACTATAGATCGACTTATATAAAACTACATATGCGAAATGTGTGTTGTGACCACTGTTGTCTGGCCTAATGCGCTAAGTATTACAAGTATGTAATTATAACCTAAGTAAAATACTTAGGAACGGGACACGACATTGTCGGTCTCTAGAGCTTTGACTCACACGTGAATGTTACCTAGAATAATTCTAGGCAGGCGTAAGACCCATAGGGCAGCCAACAAATTAAGTGATGTACTCCATAACTAAAACTGTAACTGACTATCTAACTAACAAAGCTAACAGTGGAGTGTAAATGAATGTGATGATGCACCTTAATCCAGACAGTCACTGGCTGCTGGTCGCGCGTAGAGATCTCTTGGGATATCCCGTATCGGGTTTTCCCTAGTAAATCCTGATCGAGCCTAGATAGATCGTCAGGCGGAGTGTGCTACCGTTGGCACCAGGCCCTTGGCCACCTAAATGGACGCCTTTACAAAGGCAAAGTGAATAAGTCCCAGAGTCTTCGGATGATCAGGGTAGTGAGCACCTTTGTGTGTACGTGGGACTACTGTCCAAGTGAGTATGTTTCGGGTTGTCCTAACTGACGCCCGACTGTGCTAACCTAATCAAATGATATGTGAAGGCCCGGAGGGCCGAGTGATGTACTATGTGATGATGTTAACATACGATGATTGAGTTCTCAATACCATTGTATTGTATGATGTATGATAGTAATGTGTATATCCATATATGACTGATTGGATTGGATGAATGATTATATAATCATGCATGTTGTTACAGTATTTATCATATCTGTAAAATGACAAAGCATGAAATCAATCTAATATCGAGACGGTTAAAAATGACAAGTGACCAATAGGGTCCAGATCCGGCATACTCAGCGTCTATCGCTGATACTACACTCATTATGCAGGTTGCTGAACACGTTGAAGCCGAAGTGCGGGATTGGGTAGTTAGGACATTGTTGATTTGGGTTTACCGCTCATATCTCGTTACGTATTAAATGATTCCACTGGAAAGGGGTTGTAAGAGATGGATTATGTTTAGATGCTCACAGTAGTTGTACTTTTGTTACTTAGATAGAAATGTAGGTGGTATCTCGTCGTCACTGCGGATTGTATTTTTATGTTTAATTTTGTTAAGATGTTGTACTGCTACATCACTCGCATGGGCGAGTGGTGGCAAGTAACACCCATGTAAGTTCTATTAATGTAGTTACTTCCGCTGTGAGACGTCTTTATTTCCTGTTCACGTGAGCGACTATTACGTAATTGTTATGAGGGGTGTTACAATGTATGCAAAAAGAAAAAAGAGGAAGCTCTTTAAAGTCTTATGTTTATGGCAAATTCTTTAATTAGATCATGAGTACGTGGTGTTGAAAGGTTCTACGGAATATGGCAGAACTTCACACCCCTTGTCATCCACGGGTTTGAGAAGAGAAAAGGTTGGAAGATTCTGAGTTACTTTACGTTTTGACTTCATGATCTGACTTCTTCATAATCTTTTGTTTTAAAAGCGTGCTTTACTGTTTAAGAGACATGCAGTTAAGAGCTGATCGATTCTTGGGTGGTTGTTGTGACTTGACTCCTTATTTTGTGCAATCCCTAGGTTTGGTCCTAAAGCGTTCTGAGGTATCTTACTCCTGCTTTGCTTGAGGACAAGCAATGGTTAAGTGTGAGGAGTTTTGATGAGTGGGAAATATGAATGGTTTTAGTGGTCTTTAATGCCTATTTTTCTTATGCGCATGGATAATATTCCACACTTGTCATACGTTTTCCTTCGGTTTGTTGTTTGTTAAGGGTTGCTACCTTTTTCTATGTTAAAATGCAGAGAAAAGCCAAGGAAACAGTAGATTAACTCACAAGGGAGATGATGCAACAAACAGGGGTCAAATTGGAGTCTGAACGATGAATTTAGAGGATTTTGAAGGTATGTCCGAGCTTGAGTCCGAACTTCCAAGCTCGGACGCAAGTCGAGAGTTCATGTGCTGTGCCTGATGAAATGTCCAAACTTCAGTCCGGACATCGAAGTTCGGACATGGTTCGAGATTCACAATGAGAAAAGTCGAAGATCTGCTCTACGGTGCATGTCCGAACTTGTGTCCGAACATCCAAGTTCGGACACAAGTCGAGACTTTTGGATTTGGAGCCCTCAAAGCAATGTATCCGAACATTGAAGGTCGGACCAATGTTCGGACGCGACTAAAATTTCAGCAGAAGTTCGGCGTTTTGAAGGGAGAAAGAGGAAGAAAACTCTATTTAATGACCTAATCAGAGGAGAGGAAGATCATTCATTACCTATCACTACATCACAACACTCTCACGCTGAAAAACAACGCTCCTTCCACTCATCCACACCATCAGCATCAGCTTCACCTTCATCCCCATTCATCAAGCACATTACCATCATTGAGGAGGAGCATTGACAGAAGGTGAAATACCCCAAATATAAATAATATTATTAAATCATTATTTATTGGAATATAATCCAAATATAAATCATTTCACGTATGCATGAAAACGTTACGTAAAAATAGTCGTTTCACCATAAACGCTAAAACGCCTTAGAAGCATATGGTCAAACATGACCTTGTATGACCCTCTAATATTCAAACCAAATGGTCATACAATTATTATATGAATATACAAATATATTCCCTAAGCTAAATTCAGTCAAAAACGCAAAACGCTCGGGAGTGCTCACGCCCGCTCCTTAAAGCACGAAAAGTCCGGAGGAGTGCCGAGATGGCACGAACTCCTATAAAATTAATTCCTTGAGTTCCTAACATCATTATTAACCATTATAAAGAGAACCCACGAAGTGGTTTCTCAAAATTCAGCAAAAACCACAGGAGGATTTCTTAGCGCTCCTTTTTGCCCGGGTGTGTCCCGATGGCCCGTAAATTATGTCATGGGTTGATATAACCTCATATAACCCAATGTAACATCTTAATATATGTTTATTTACTATAATAAGTGTTTAAAACACTTGGAACTCATAAAAAACAATTTGTTCCCAAAATTTCCTTAGAGCTCAAAAACACACCTTCGGGGGTCACGAAAACGCGTTTTACGCAATTGCCTTGTAGTTTTTGACATACCACGAATTGGTAATCTTAAAAAGGGTTAAAATTACCTTCTAATCAGTTGGTGTGACTAGTCAACAAGGTGCTCTATAGGGGCCGATTTTAAGAGCAAAAACTAGTATAAAAATTGCATTAAAAGTTTGTAAAAGGCATAGAACATGGTGACTCACCTTCCCATGTGTTATATTACTTAATGCCAAAGTATGTAGGTCTCATTTGACCAGATAGATGTCGAAATTAGGTCATGGAACAAGGCCATGTGAGCTAGATACAAAACAAATGCTAAAAGCAAAAAGTAGATTCCTTTTTCTTTTTGCCTTTTGATTTCTTAAGCAAGTAACCTTCCTTGCTTGTTCCTTAGCTCTTCATGGCCGGTTCATATACTCCATTCAGTCCCTAAAATCGTCCAGCTACAAGAGGAGAAGAAGACAAGCAAGACTTAGAAAAATCAAAAGAAGATACCTTACCTTTTCTTACCTTGTCTTCTAGCTCATAATCATTTCTTTCCAACTCTTGCCTTGTCACACATCACATGGCCGGTTTTATGCAGAGAACATGGGCATTTATTGAGCCAATAAACCATGTAATAAACTAAGGAAAAGTAAAGTCATTTGACATTAAAAATTGACAAAGCAAAAATCAAATTCCAAATGCATATTCTTACCTTATACAATTCGGTTGCCTTCATTCTCTCCTTGCCCTCTTCATCCACGAATTTGGTAAGCTCCCTCCTCTCTCTTCTAGCTTCATCTTCTTCCTTTGAAGCTCTTAAGTCCATTAATGGAGATTTAACTTCTATCTTCATCTTTAAGGTAATTTCCTAGCATTTCTTGGCAAGTCTTGAAGCAAAACTCTTCCTAGCATAACAAGGAGTGTTCGGCACCAATTAGTTCTCCAAGGAGGTTGTCCAAACCAACATTAATCCAAGGAGCATCTCAAGGGTATCTTAAGGTAGTTTTAATGCTTGAAAATCCTTAAAGCACATTTTTATGTGTAACCAAGTTCTACTTCTTCTAAGGTTCTTTCCTTCTTCATTTTCATGAAGGAAACTTTGTTCTTCATCTACCTTAGGAGTGCCGAATTCATAAGGAGAAAAGTCTAAGGTAAACTCTTGTAAAAATACTTACAAATCTACTTAAGATCTTTATTCAAGATCAAACTCCTAAAACTCCTTCACCACTTGCATATAACCGAAGTGGAGCATCTATATTACCTTGGAGAAAGCTTGGAGATTCAAGAAGAGTTCAAGCACTTAACCACCTTTGTTAAGAAGTAAGTTCTAAGTATCTTTATGTTATAAGCTTTGTTAAGCTTCTAAAAATTATACAAAAATTATGTACATCTCCTAGGTTATATAAGACCGAAACTATATGGTATTATATGCCAAAAATATAATCTATAACATATATAGAAAATATTTACCTTAAGACACATTTTTGTGTCATAAAATTTATTTATGTTACAAATAAATTAAGGCCGAAATGTCAAGGGCAAAAATGCTTATTTTTGAGCTAAGAATCAATATAAGACATTACAATAATTTTTACATAAGTTATATGACTCATATGAATTTATGTACATTTATTATGACATATAAAACCGCTTTTATATACTATTTGGTCATTAAATAAATATGGCCGAATTACCTAAGTGTTAAATAGATTTTAATGAGCTACTTAGGTATATAAACTTATACTATAAAGTTTGGTGAGTTAAGAATATTTTATTAGAGCTTAAATGGCTAATTAATTAAGTTATGTGGCTTAAATGTAATTTTTACAAAGTTTAGTGTGTTTATTATAAAAACCGAGAGTTAAGGGTATTCTTGGAATATATATGATATAATATAAGGTTAGGAATTAAGTTTATGAATTTTAGATAATTTAAATATGTGTTAAAGTAACACTTTATAAAGTTTTGGGCTATTATGTAATTTATAAAAGTTGTTATGGAAGTTTAGAATTTATTAGTGGGTGAATTCATAATTAAAAGATTTATTAGGCTCACTTTCGAAATTTTGAGGAATTAAATATTTAGACTTTAGTTTATAAGTTATTAAGAAACTATTATAAAGTTTTGGGATGAAAGTGTAATTAAGGAAGAATAAATGACAAAGCCGAATTACTTTGGGGTTAGTTTGGTAATTTAAGAATTTATATATATAAATTCGGCATTTATGGAGAATGGAAATTAAAACTATAGTTTATAAGGCATTAAGCAAAGTTTATAAGGTTTTGTGGTTAAATGGTAATTATAGGAAATGAATTATTATTGCCGAGAATTTAAGGGGCTAAGTTGCTATTTTTGAGAGTTATAATATTTAAAAGCTATATACCAAAATATTAGTGTGAATATGTAATTTAGCTAAATAAGAAGTTAAAACTCTATAATATAAAGAGATTAGAATTTAAGTGTAAAGTTTATGAATTAATAGGGTTGATTTATAAATAACCGAAATACAAGGGGAATAATTTGGATTTAAATAAGTATAGGTCCTATATGGATATTTGGAGGATTTAGAAGAAAGAATTTTTAATTAAAGGAATTATGGAATTAGAACTATGGCTTATATAGTTAAAAGGAAGTTAAAGGAAAACAAAAGATATTATTTATGACTAAAAGGAGAATAATGGGATTATAAGAATATTATGTCATTGTAAGACATTTAAATATAGTTAAGAAAATTATAAGTTGTTATGTCACTTAGACAATTAAAATAAACAACAAATAAAGTACATGATTATATGAATACATGTATGTACATTAAAAGATTTATAATAAATCAAAAAGGGAATAACAAATAAGTTATACATAAAATCATGAGGTAATTAAAAGAAATAAACCTCACATGAAATAACAAATACGAGATTGTTAAAAGATTCAATAGGATCATCATATAAGGGTAACATAAATTAACCCTCTCAGTTAATCCTGTTCTAGGACTTTGTTTGACCAGACGTTGACCAGGGTATACTCAACTGCAAACCTACGGTGAACGGTATGGGATTCTTGCAACCTGTTTTCTACCGGATTACACCGGCTTGTGTGCTATCTGTTGTTTGAGATAACGACCAAGATAATTAATGTAAAATGTTGTTTTACTCTTGTGCACTGTTGTATTATTTTATGTGCGTGATTATTGCTGACTACAACATGTATGTCCCACGCATACAAACACTACTATACCAGTGGATTAAATACCTGCGTTTCAGTATACCGAGGACTTGTACTCAAGTCTCTCACTAACTTCACTTTATAACAAACGTCATTATCCTAAACGTGATAATTGACAATACACATTGTGTTTTGTTTAACGTCTTTATATGACACTTAACAATTATATACTTCGAGAATGAGGAGCCCAGTTGGATCTGGCCATGCATGCTACGGGAGTTGTACCTGTCTCAGGTCGTCTCCTACTACGTCGCGACGGAACATTCAGTTGGGAGGAAGACTCTATTCCTTCCGGGATTCAAATGCCCATCAGTTCAGTTTGAGGAAGACTTCTTTCCTCTAGTGGGATTCATTTTCCCACGCCTCTCAGTTCAGGGTTTAACTACGTTATCTCCTGGGGTTTTTATACCCAACCTTTCAATCTTAACGAGGTCACTATACCTCCACTATTTAAGATATTCAGTTATACCTGTCAGTCCCATTTTGTGGACCGACTACCATTAAAGAATTTCAGTTCAGCTAACACGACCTTCTGTATCTTGTTCTATGTGACATTATTGTCCTTGTATGGATACTTGTTATTATCAGACTATGCTTGTTTACAGCTTTATAAAAATGAACTGCATGTGTTCGACAAAGTAGTTGGTGTGGCCCAGTAGACGATGGGCTGCACGTTTTCCATACCAGCATTGTTTGCTGAGCCCCTTTGGGGGCACCCCCATTTTTCAGGTACCTGAAGTTTAAGAAGATCACCACACTGAGTGTAGGTGGGGTAGACCAAGCTTTGGGAGTCTACTATTAGTTAATTATTTTATTTCAGTATTTTACCTTGAGTTTGATTCCTAGTATCTCGGGTTGTATCTGTATTCCAGACCGTGACATTTGAGGATTGTATTTGGACTTAGCCTTGATGGTCACAAGGGTGGCCAACGGCATTGTAATACCGCCCGGTTGTGGTATTTATTTCCGCTGCAGTTGTATTTTATTTGGGAGTGATCGCCGTTTAGTTTATTGGATTTCGGGTCGGGGTATTACAAAAATGGTATCAGAGCGTAGTTACGCTCTGGATACAAGGATACACCGAGATTAGGATATCTAATACTTTAGGTTAAGGGTTGAGAGATAGTATTGAAAGGAGTTTAAGTTAGTTTTACTTAGACTACTATCCAAGACCAAGATAGTGACCTCAGTGTCTAATATACCTCAACATCCTGCAAATGTCAGGAAGAGGAGGACGACGTGGACAGGCCGATGAGGAGCCATCCGTCAGACTGGCAGATATTGCCACCTTAATTGCTCAGGCATTCGCACAGGCGGGGGTTGGACAGCAGCAGCAGCCTCCACCACCACCACCCAGAGAGAGAGATTGGGTGAAGAGTTTGGCTGATCTAAGGCCAACTGCATTCAAGGGGCAGACTGACCCTGCTCACTTGGAGACCTACATCATGGAGATGGAGACAGCGTTCGAGACGCTTGCAGTCCCTAGGGAAAAAGTAAGACTTGCTGCCTTTTATCTGAAGGATGCAGCTAGAGATTGGTGGAACATGGTGAAAGCCGACCACCTAGATGACCCAGCTTTTACTTGGGGACATTACACTGCACTACTTAGGGGCAAATACTACCCGGCCCACACCAGGATGGTGAAGACTAGGGAGTTTGATGCATTGGAGCAGACGGGAAAGATGACCGTTGATGAGTATTATGCTAAGTTTACTTCACTACTCCGACTACTACCCGGAATAGGATACTCGGACCAGGTGTTGGTCGACCGGTTCTACGGGGGACTGAGCCCTCGACTTCAGTTTGGGATGGGACCAATCATCCCTACCAGTTTGCAGGTAAAACAGGAGAAACATAAACCAGTCAAAATTTTATTACCTACTATACCCCGTCATGGGAGAATTGGAGATTAATACCTTGAGATTTCAGGAATGCTATCATGCCGCCTCCGTGGTGGAGATCACTTGTAAGAGAAGGGATGCTTTGAGCTCCCAAAAGAGGAAGGACGGACCTGGTGGCGAAGATGCCAAGCAGGGGAACTCCAAAAGAGGAACAAACCCTATCAGAAAGGCCAAGGGTCCTATCAAGGGAAGGGGAACCAAACTACTGGGAACCCCCAGTCAGGAACCCACGGAGCAGCAACTTCACAGAAAACCTACCCATCTAAGGGTAGGCACTCTAATCAGACAGTTAGATTTGAAACTTTTTTGTATTACTTCAGTACCGTTGGATGGTATAATTAATCTTGATTGTATTAGGTTCTGGACATGGCTCAAACACGGGCCAGAAGTATGTCCGCCGTTTCAACTGTAAACAGTGCGGAAAGGATCACCCCGGCGTAGACTGCCAAGGGGAGAAAGTCATGTGCCGCTACTGTCAGATACTCGGGCATCGTGCCTTCGAGTGTATCCGAAACCCGGAGAGCAGGAACTACCGCCCGGGAGCAAAGGCCAAAACCGGCCCTAAGAATGGAGCTAGCGATACTCGCCCTCCACCAACAAACCAGGCTCAGGGGTATAAGGGCAAAGGCCCAGCATCGGGACCCGCCCTGCATGTCATGGACCGCTCAGATGAGGCTGGTCCTTCTACCAACCCAGGTATTTCTAAACCATGTGAACCTTATTGAGCAATGGATGATGTGAATGAGTGCTTGCATGCCTTGATTGCCTAATTAGGAGAATTAGTAAGATTAGTAAAACTCACTAGAAAATTTAAACCACGTAGGAAGCTATAAGATATGCTTTCCTATCCCCTCACCGCCCTCCCTGGAGGAAAACATTATCAAAGTACAAGAACCAGGGAACGAACAATGTAAGGTTATCCAACCAGGTTTGATATTACTCAAAGGATACCTAACACCGGAGACACAAATAGCAATCATCAGGAAATGTCAAGGATTGGGAGCAGGACCAGGAGGGTTCTACACTCCAGAATTTCCTGGAGGATCAAAAATGAAGCTGAAAATGATGTGCTTAGGAAAGGATTGGAATCCTTACACAAAAACCTACCAAGATACAAGAAATGGAGATGGAGCACAAGTGCCAAAAATCCCAGAAGAATTTTTACAAATTGTGGAACAAGCAGTTAATACAGCTCAGCAATTAGAAGAAGATCCAGTTCCCAACTTAAGGGATGATCTATGTATCATCAACTTCTATGAAGAAGGAGGCCGTTTAGGACTACACCAGGACAATGATGAAACAAAAGGGTCCCTTGAACAGGGGATACCAGTATTATCTTTGTCAATTGGAGATGACGCAGAGTTCCTTTATGGCGAGCAGAAGCGTGTGGACCTTGCAAAGAAAATCATATTGAGTTCAGGAGATGTTTTAGTAATGGGTGGAAAGTCAAGGTTGCTATACCATGGAATTAAGAGGATAACTAAACACAGCACCTTCGACAGTGATAAACACCACTCACATGAAACCAGGAAGATTAAGTTTGACTTTTAGAAAGTACTAGATTGTAATTGTTTGGACATCTGAAAGGAGATCATCTCATCAATGAAGCATTATTGTTATGAAAGTGAATGTCTTTAGACCCCATCATATATCAAAGTACTTACTCAGATTCTGTTATTAGGTTGTGCTAAGGAGACGGAAGGTGCCTTAAGTATACTTACTGAGGAGGAGGCCAGCAAGGGCGGCGCGATCCTCACTGGTACCTTTCCGGTTAATGGAGTGGATGCATTAGTACTGTTCGACTCCGGAGCCTCACATACTTTCGTTTCGCCTTCGCTTGCGGGGAAGTTGGGGCTAGACGCTGTAGAGTTACCTGATTTTAAGGTGGCACTCCCGTCTAAGGAGAAGATCAGTTGCACTCGTCTTTATAGAGGAGCCACTATCAGCATTAAGGAGGAGGAATTTCCTATTGATCTTATTGAGTTCAGAGGTCTAGGATTCGATGTTATAGCCGGGATGGACTGGCTGGGGCGGCACAGAGGCCGCATTCTTTGTGCAGAGCGCAGACTGTTGCTTAAGAGCCCATCAGGAGTGACAGTATCTTACCGTCAGAGCCCTAGGGCACCATCGATAAAGGTTATATCTACTATGTCCATGTACAAGCACGTCAGGAAGCAGAAGGAAGTATACTTATGCTATGTTCAGGATGTAGAGCACGACCCTGACTTTGATCCAGCTATGCCAATAGTGTCAGAATTTCCGGATATTTTTCCAAAGGAACTTCCAGGCTTACCGCCATCCAGAGAGGTAGATTCTCCATCGAATTACTACCAGGTACCGGTCCCATAGCTAAGGCACCGTACCGTATGGCACCAGCAGAGATGGCTGAGTTGGAAGAGCAGCTGAAAGATTTATTAGACAAGGGATACATACGACCTAGCGTATCTCCTTGGGGAGCACCAGTGCTTTTGTGAAAAAGAAGGATGGAAGCCTTCGTTATGCATGATTACAGAGAGCTTAATGCAGTGTCGGTGAAGAACAAATATCCACTACCACGGATTGATGATTTGTTTGATCAGTTGAGAGGAGCAAAGGTATTTTCGAAGATCGATTTGAGATCAGGCTACCATCAGATACCCATCAGGGAGCAAGACATAGAAAAGACAGCCTTCAGAACACGGTATGGCCACTATGAGTTTACGGTTATGCCTTTTGGCTTGTCAAATGCACCTGCAGTCTTCATGGATTTGATGAACAGATTATTCAGAGAGCAGTTGGATAAGACCGTGGTTGTATTCATCGATGACATCCTCATCTATTCAAAGTCTAAGGAAGAGCACGAGAGTCACCTCCGACATGTACTTGAGATCCTAAGGGAGAACCAGCTTTATGCTAAGTTCTCCAAATGTGAGTTTTGGTTAGACAGAGTTTCCTTTCTAGGACATGTCATCTCAGATGCTGGGATCGCGGTGGATCCAGCAAAGATAGAAGCAGTTCGCACTTGGCCTAGGCCAAAGACGTTACGGACATCAGGAGTTTCCTTGGTTTAGCAGGATACTACAGAAGGTTTGTCAGAGACTTCTCCAAAATAGCCAAACCTATGACCAGCTTAATGAAGAAGGACGCACCTTCACATGGACTACTGAATGTGAGACCTCATTCGAGCTTTTGAAGAATGCTTTGACATCAGCACAGTTTTGACTATACCTGAAGGCACAGAGGGTTATGAAGTTTACTGTGATGCATCAGGCAGAGGATTAGGGTGTGTACTCATGCAGAATGGGAAGGTAGTCGCCTACGCTTCCCGACAGTTGAAGAAACATGAGGAAAATTATCCCACACATGACTTGGAGCTTGGAGCTATTGTTTTTGCATTGAAGATCTGGCGCCACTACCTGTATGGTGTCCAGATGACCGTATATTCGGATCACAAGAGTTTGAAGTATGTATTCACCCAGAAAGAGTTAAACATGAGACAAAGAAGATGGGTTGAATTTCTTAAGGATTATGACATTGATTTGCAGTACAAGAAGGGAAAGCTAATGTTGTAGCAGACGCACTAGTCGACGAGCACATTTCTAAATGCCATTGTGGCTAGCTCGAGTCTTATGGACGACATACGTAGAGCACAGCAGAGTGATCAGCGAATGATGGAGATCAGTCAGAAGTTGTCTGACGGTACATTTGAGGTGGAAATATGAGTTTCAGCTACATGATGATGGACTAATCAGATTGAAGGGAAGATTGTGTATTCCCAGAGACAGCACAGATAAAGGAGCATATTCTTCGAGAGTCCCACACTTCTTCCACATCTGTCCATCCAGGAGCTTCTAAGATGTACAAGATCTGAAGAGGTATTTCTGGTGGAGTGGTATGAAGGGCGACGTGACAGAGTATGTGATTCGATGTCTCACTTGTCAGAAAGTGAAATTCGAACATAGACGACCAGGAGGTATGGTACAGTCTATGCCAGTTCCAATGGAAGTTTTATGATATCTATGGACTTCGTGGTGGGACTACCACCTACGAGAGGAGGCCTTAATATGATTTGGGTTGTTGTTGATGACGACTGACTAAGGTTGCTAGGTTTATTATTGATGAAAGACACTTGGAAAGTGCCAAAGTTGGCAGAAACTATTTGAGCAGGAGATTATCAGACATCATGGAGTACCTAAGACTATTGTTTCAGATCGAGACACTAGATTTCTCTCACGATACTGGCGAGCTACTCGCGAGGCACTTGGCACTGAGTTGAAGCTTAGCACAGCATTTCATCCTCAGACAGATGGACAGTCAGAGAGGACTATTCAGACCTTAGAGGACATGCTACGAGCATGTGCCTTGGATTTCCAGGGCAGCTGGATAGATAGACTACATCTCATCGAGTTTGCATACAATAACAGCTATCACGCCTCTATACAGATGTCACCTTTCCAAGCCTTATATGGCAGACCATGTCGCACACCATTGTGCTGGGACGAGTCTAGTGAGACCGTCATCATTGGGCCTGAGTACTTAGAGCAAGTCCAGGCAGAAGTACAACAAATCAGAAGTAACATGAAAGCAGCACAAGACAGACAGAAATCATATGCTGATGAGAGGCGACGAGACCTTGAGTTCGCGGTTGGCGACCAGGTATTTCTACGAGTATCACCCATGAAGGGTGTATTCAGATTTGGACAAAGGGCAAGCTAAGCCCGAAATTTGTAGGACCCTACGCTATCATAGAGCGGGTGGGCCTTGTGGCATATCGACTTGATTTGCCAGCTGAGTTGGGCAAAGTACACAATGTTTTTCATGTGTCTCAGCTTAAGAAATACATGCCTCATCCTTCTCATGTTCTACAACCTGAGACACTCTCATTAGAACCAACAATGCGGTATGTGGAAACACCGCAACGAATCTTAGACAGAAAGACACGAGATACTCGAAACAAATCTGTGAGTCTCGTAAAAGTTCTTTGGTCAAACCACGATGTGGAAGAGGCCACATGGGAACTAGAAGCTGATATGCGAGCGAAGTTTCCCTCATTATTCACCGACTAGACACTTTAGTCTAGGGTACGGGGGCTACCCCTCTTTTTTTGGGGGGTAGAGCCTTTTTCATTTGTGAATTTAGTATGCATTTTGTTGCACTGTTGTGCATTTCAGTTGTTGCACTTTTGTGCATTTCAGTGACACTTTGTCTTACCTGTGTTCTTGTGTAACACTGTTCAGTATATTTCAGTGACACTGTGTCTTGTATGTGTTCTTGTGTAACACTATTCAGCATATTTCAGTGACATGTTGTCTTGTATGTGTTCTTTTGTGACACTGCATTTGAATGTACCTTGTACTTCTACTAGATGGTGTGTACCTTGTTACACTACAATAAAAGTTTATGTGCACTACTCTGCACTATCAGACATGAAAAGTGACTATGTTATTATATACATTATATTGTCCCAAGTATTTGTTGTGTTTGATGTACACTGTGAACTTAGGAATATAGAGACTTGGGACTTGATCCCTAAAAACTAGATTGAGTTGTGGATACCTAGTGGAACTTGATTCCCCACAACCTTATAATTTAGATATGAGACTTCGGGGCGAAGTCCTTTTTTAAGGGGGGTAGATTGAAATACCCCAAATATAAATAATATTATTAAATCATTATTTATTGGAATATAATCCAAATATAAATCATTTCACGTATGCATGAAAACGTTACGTAAAAATAGTCGTTTCACCATAAACGCTAAAACGCCTTAGAAGCATATGGTCAAACATGACCTTGTATGACCCTCTAATATTCAAACCAAATGGTCATACAATTATTATATGAATATACAAATATATTCCCTAAGCTAAATTCAGTCAAAAACGCAAAACGCTCGGGAGTGCTCACGCCCGCTCCTTAAAGCACGAAAAGTCCGGAGGAGTGTCGAGGTGGCACGAACTCCTATAAAATTAATTCCTTGAGTTCCTAACATCATTATTAACCATTATAAAGAGAACCCACGAAGTGGTTTCTCAAAATTCAGCAAAAACCACAGGAGGATTTCTTAGCGCTCCTTTTTGCCCGGGTGTGTCCCGATGGCCCGTAAATTATGTCATGGGTTGATATAACCTCATATAACCCAATGTAACATCTTAATATATGTTTATTTACTATAATAAGTGTTTACAAACACTTGGAACTCATAAAAACAATTTGTTCCCAAAATTTCCTTAGAGCACAAAAACACACCTTCGGGGGTCACGAAAACGCGTTTTACGCAATTGCCTTGTAGTTTTTGACATACCACGAATTGGTAATCTTAAAAAGGGTTAAAATTACCTTCTAAATCAGTTGTGTGTGATAGTCAACAAGGTGCTCTATAGGGGCCGATTTTAAGAGCAAAAACTAGTATAAAAATTGCATTAAAATTTGTAAAAGGCATAGAACATGGTGACTCACCTTCCCATGTGTTATATACTTAATGCCAAAGTATGTAGGTCTCATTTGACCAGAGAGCTGTCGAAATTAGGTCATGGAACAAGGCCATGTGAGCTAGATACAAAACAAATGCTAAAAGCAAAAAGTAGATTCCTTTTTCTTTTGCCTTTTGATTCTTAAGCAAGTAACCTTCCTTGCTTGTTCCTTAGCTCTTCATGGCCGGTTCATATACTCCATTCAGTCCCTAAAATCGTCCAGCTACAAGAGGAGAAGAAGACAAGCAAGACTTGAAAAATCAAAAGAAGATACCTTACCTTTCTTACCTTGTCTTCTAGCTCATAATCATTTCTTTCCAATCTTTTGCCTTGTCACACATCACATGGCCGTTTTATGCAGAGAACATGGGCATTATGAGCCAATAAACCATGTAATAACTAAGGAAAAGTAAAGTCATTTGACATTAAAAATTGACCAAAGCAAAAATCAAATTCCAAATGCATATTCTACCTTATACAATTCGGTTGCCTTCATTCTCTCCTTGCCTCTTCATCCACGAATTTGGTAAGCTCCCTCCTCTCTCTTCTAGCTTCATCTTCTTCCTTGAAGCTCTTAAGTCCATTAATGGAGATTAACTTCTATCTTCATCTTTAAGGTAATTTCCTAGCATTTCTTGGCAAGTCTTGAAGCAAAACTCTTCCTAGCATAAACAAGGAGTGTTCGGCACCAATTAGTTTCCAAGGAGGTTGTCCAAACCAACATTAATCCAAGGAGCATCTCAAGGGTATCTTAAGGTAGTTTTAATGCTTGAAAATCCTTAAAGCACATTTTTTATGTGTAACCAAGTTCTACTTCTTCTAAGGTTTTCCTTCTTCATTTTCATGAAGGAAACTTTGTTCTTCATCTACCTTAGGAGTGCCGAATTCATAAGGAGAAAAGTCTAAGGTAAACTCTTGTAAAAATACTTACAAATCTACTTAAGATCTTTATTCAAGATCTAAACTCCTAAAAAACTCCTTCACCACTTGCATATAACCAAAGTGGAGCATCTATATTACCTTGCGAGAAAGCTTGGAGATTCAAGAAGAGTTCAAGCACTTAACACTTGTTAAGAGTAAGTTACTAAGGAAATCATGGTTATGAAAGGTTGTTAAGTTAGTCAAAAAATTTATACAAAAATTTTTAAATGACTAGTTATATAACCGAAACTATATGGTATATATGCCAAAAAATATAATCTATAACATATAGAGAAAATATTTACCTTAAGACACATTTTGTGTCATAAAATTTATTTGTGTTACAAATAAATTAAGGCCGAAATGTCAAGGGCAAAATGCTTATTTTTGAGCTTCAGAATCAATATAAGAACCTATCAATAATTTTACATAAGTTTATGACTCATATGAATTATGTAATTTATTATGACAATTAAAACCGCTTTTATATATATTTGGTCATTAAATAAATATGGCCGCAATTACCTAAGTGTTAATAGATTTTAATGAGCTTAGGTATATAAATTAGACTATAAAGTTTGGTGAGTTAAGAATATTTTATTAGAGCTTAAATGGCTAATTAATTAAGTTATGTGGCTTAAATGTAATTTTTACAAAGTTTAGTGTGTTTATTATAAAACCGAGAGTTAAGGGTATTCTTGGAATATATATGATATAATATAAGGTTAGGAATTAAGTTTATGAATTTTAGATAATTTAAATATGTGTTAAAGTAACACTTTATAAAGTTTTGGGCTATTATGTAATTTATAAAAGTTGTTATGGAAGTTTAGAATTTATTAGTGGGCGAATTCATAATTAAAAGATTTATTAGGCTCACTTTCGAAATTTTGAGGAATTAAATATTTAGACTTTAGTTTATAAGTTATTAAGAAACTATTATAAAGTTTTGGGATGAAAGTGTAATTAAGGAAGAATAAATGACAAAGCCGAATTACTTTGGGGTTAGTTTGGTAATTTAAGAATTTATATATATAAGTTCGGCATTTATGGAGAATGGAAATTAAAACTATAGTTTATAAGGCATTAAGCAAAGTTTATAAGGTTTTGTGGTTAAATGGTAATTATAGGAAATGAATTATTATTGCCGAGAATTTAAGGGGCTAAGTTGCTATTTTTGAGAGTTATAATATTTAAAAGCTATATACCAAAATATTAGTGTGAATATGTAATTTAGCTAAATAAGAAGTTAAAACTCTATAATATAAAGAGATTAGAATTTAAGTGTAAAGTTTATGAATTAATAGGGTTGATTTATAAATAACCGAAATACAAGGGGAATAATTTGGATTTAAATAAGTATAGGTCCTATATGGATATTTGGAGGATTTAGAAGAAAGAATTTTTAATTAAAGGAATTATGGAATTAGAACTATGGCTTATATAGTTAAAAGGAAGTTAAAGGAAAACAAAAGATATTATTTATGACTAAAAGGAGAATAATGGGATTATAAGAATATTATGTCATTGTGAGACATTTAAATATAGTTAACAAATAAAGTACATGATTATATGAATACATGTATGTACATTAAAAGATTTATAATAAATCAAAAAGGGAATAACAAATAAGTTATACATAAAATCATGAGGTAATTAAAAGAAATAAACCTCACATGAAATAACAAATACGAGATTGTTAAAAGATTCAATAGGATCATCATATAAGGGTAACATAAATTAACCCTCTCAGTTAATCCTGTTCTAGGACTTTGTTTGACCAGACGTTGACCAGGGTATACTCAACTGCAAACCTACGGTGAACGGTATGGGATTCTTGCAACCTGTTTTCTACCGGATTACACCGGCTTGTGTGCTATCTGTTGTTTGAGATAACGACCAAGATAATTAATGTAAAATGTTGTTTTACTCTTGTGCACTGTTGTATTATTTTATGTGCGTGATTATTGCTGACTACAACGTGTATGTCCCACGCATACAAACACTACTATACCAGTGGATTAAATACCTGCGTTTCAGTATACCGAGGACTTGTACTCAAGTCTCTCACTAACTTCACTTTATAACAAACGTCATTATCCTAAACGTGATAATTGACAATACACATTGTGTTTTGTTTAACGTCTTTATATGACACTTAACAATTATATACTTCGAGAATGAGGAGCCCAGTTGGATCTGGCCATGCATGCTACGGGAGTTGTACCTGTCTCAGGTCGTCTCCTACTACGTCGCGACGGAACATTCAGTTGGGAGGAAGACTCTATTCCTTCCGGGATTCAAATGCCCATCAGTTCAGTTTGAGGAAGACTTCTTTCCTCTAGTGGGATTCATTTCCCACGCCTCTCAGTTCAGGGTTTAACTACGTTATCTCCTGGGGTTTTTATACCCAACCTTTCAATCTTAACGAGGTCACTATACCTCCACTATTTAAGATATTCAGTTATACCTGTCAGTCCCATTGTGTGGACCGACTACCATTAAAGAATTTCAGTTCAGCTAACACGACCTTTTGTATCTTGTTCTATGTGACATTATTGTCCTTGTATGGATACTTGTTATTATCAGACTATGCTTGTTTACAGCTTTATAAAAATGAACTGCATGTGTTCGACAAAGTAGTTGGTGTGGCCCGGTAGACGATGGGCTGCACGTTTTCCATACCAGCATTGTTTGCTGAGCCCCTTTGGGGGCACCCCCATTTTTCAGGTACCTGAAGTTTAAGAAGATCACCACACTGAGTGTAGGTGGGGTAGACCAAGCTTTGGGAGTCTACTATTAGTTAATTATTTTATTTCAGTATTTTACCTTGAGTTTGATTCCTAGTATCTCGGGTTGTATCTGTATTCCAGACCGTGACATTTGAGGATTGTATTTGGACTTAGCCTTGATGGTCACAAGGGTGGCCAACGGCATTGTAATACCGCCCGGTTGTTGTATTTATTTCCGCTGCAGTTGTATTTTATTTGGGAGTGATCGCCGTTCAGTTTATTGGATTTCGGGTCGGGGTATTACAGAAGGGAGTCAGTCCATCATCTTCAACCTTGCGCCTGCAGCCATTGATTCTCGATAATCGTTCAACTCGAGGGTTTTTCTTCCTTTAGATGAATTCTATGTTAATTGTATTTATCTACTTCTTTGCAATGTCTGGCTAGTAGGGATTAACTCTGGGGTAGGGTTGTTCGTAATGGATACAATGTAGTTAAGAATTCTGCAATTTGATTATGAGACTGTAATGGATTGTTTCTAGGTTAATGATTATCATTCATCTTCTCTATTAATTTCGCGAGTTTATAGAGTTGTTCTGCGAAACCTATTAGGATCAGATAAGGTGATTAATAGGGAGTTCGAATTAACCTGGAGATTTGGGGAGAGATTAGTCGGATAGATAATCTCTTCTACAAACGCTAACAATTCTTCGCACTTATTCCGCCTATATGTGTTTTGCCAACTGCTAGATTAGAGTTGACATGTTCTGATAGGTGAGCTCTTCAATGAACTAGGATTTAGCATTGAAGAGATAGAAAGAATTGGCCTTTCCGTTTCTCATAATTGAGTTGTAGATTTTACTAGATTTAACCAGTAAAGAACGACCCAAACCCGGAGTTCCACTCACTTTATCAAACTCATCATTCACTTTCATTAATCGTTTATTTAAACTTTGATTTGCATTTAATCAATTCAATCACAAAAACAATTCACAACCCCCTGAATTTCCAGTTTTCTTAGGACTTAGGCTTATTTATTCAAGTCCCGCGGTTCGATATCTGGTTGCTTAACTTTCTATACTATAGTGATCGGGATTTTTGCAACCCGACAGACTTATTGATTTGCTACTTTCTAGGTTTAATTAATTTAGTTTTTAGTATATCAATTTACCTGTTTGCACTTGGTTACTCTGATTTGTGTGCTTGTTTGATTGTGTGATCATCTTAATAAGATAAAAGCACGAATCAGATTGTTTTGCACCTTGTAGTGCTTGTATTGTATTGTTGTTGTTGAATTGTATTTGAAATTAAAGTGTGTACAATTCATGAAATGCGTGATTGTGGATGATTTGTGTAACACCCCTACCGTAAATCCTATTCTTACCGTCTAATCGTCCTGTTAGTCCTATCAGTTCGCAGCGGAATTACTACGCTACTACGGCGGGTGGTACAACGCCGCTAACCGCCCATACGGCTAGCTAGGCTTACCTTACTTACAGTCACGGTCTGATGATCAAAGTATACCGAGCGGCTACCATTACTTACCAACTCCGAAAATATAACATACTTACAATCCTGGATTACCGAGTATTTTAAAGTATCGAATTACATCCTTTACCAATCCTTCCAAAAGAATGAGTCTCTACCAACTACTCATCTATACCCAATCTCCATCCTATCAATATCAAAAAAGGTGTACCCCATGGTACACCGGCTATCAAAAGCTACAGCCGTGTACTACTTAGTACACCATTCATAATTCATTAATTACAACCCAAAAAGGAAGACAAAAGAAAACAAAGCTACATCTCTTCACGGTCTTCATCCTTCTCTTGTACCTGTGTGTAGTAAAAACATCGCCCCAAGGGGCTCAGCAAAAGCTGCGTATGAACTCCGCATATACCGCGTGCTAGCTAGGGCACGCCGACTAATTAAGGTCAAATAGGCATGCGGTTCATTTTTAACATACATACATGCTTTGCATACAACATACATGCCTATACAATACATTACACAGATCAAGGCAACATTGCAATAACATACACTTCACTTACCTTCACGGTGTTAGCCACATTACGCATCCGGGTTAATCGGTATGCTTATTACTCTTTTACTCATTACATCTTACTTACTCTTACTTTACTTACTTACTTTCATTTACTTACTTACTTACTCATACTCATGTTAAGTCGGTATGACCTCCGGCCCGGGGACTACACCGTCCCACCACCGGGATTTACTTGACTCACCAATCCGGGATGCTACCCACTTAAGGGATTTGGACCGCGGACCAGTTTAAGAGTCAGGACTTGGATCCAACCTCTTGTGTCTCCGCATCCTCACGCGTGGCCGAAACTATATCGGACTTCTACTCATTCCAATTTAATTACCAATTTAAGTTAGATTGGTTAGCTTGTTAGGAATCAATTAGAAGTCCAATCTCAAACACATTCGGTCACAATACAATATATCATACATACACACATTCATTATCATCCATACATTTCATGAATTATACAAACTAAGATTTAAGGAAGATATTCATCACATACAGCACTACATATTCACAAGTAAGCATAATAACTCCGATTCGTGCATTTATCTTAGTTGGTGATCAATTAGCACACAACACACAAATCAGAGTAACCAAGATAGCATACGGGGCATGAGGAATTCATACCGTTCACCGTTGTACTTGTATCCCAACGTTCCTCCGGTGTTCACAAATCAAATCCTATGATATACATACAATTGAATGATCAATCTATCATTAGCTCAACTCGATTACTCTTACGTTTCCTAATTCGTACTCACTGAGTCTTTACATTCCTATACTTAAATTTTATTTACTTCCGTTAATTACTTATCAATGGTATACTTACATATATATGCACACATGTATAGGTGGGTATACATATATATATATATATATATATATACCAATTATAATCTTATAGTTTTTTTTTTGTAAGTTATGGGTCGTCCGACCCACGCCCTGGGTCGGTCCCTTCCAGTAGGTTCACGTCTTTTGAAATTTCTCTTGACCGACCCAGAACTATTCCGACCGACCCATACACCTCTGTGTCGGTCCATCCCAGTATGTTTCAGTTTCGTTGTCCAAGCTCCGACCGACCCACCGACCGACCCACTTCTGGGTCGGTCGAAGTCAGAAACTTCGATGACGGAGAATTTTGGTCCGACCGACCCACGTCCGACTCAGGCTCCTGGGTCGATCCGTTCCAGTGTCTTATATTTTCGTTACTTTAGCCCCGACCGACCCATTGTCCGACCTAGGCTCTGGGTCGGTCGGTAGTAGGATGCGCTACAGACCTTATTATTCTTTCCCATTTTCACCCATTGCTTCCCCAATCTTCCTACATACATCCTAACATGTTTTAGCACTACTTAAACACTCTAAATCATGTTATTTCACTCCTTAATCCATTACACAATCCTATACTACTTTATATACATAATTTTCCAATTTCCAAGTTTCAACTCAACACTCACATTGTTTCTTCCCTTATTACATTTTGCTACAGATTTTGACACTTACACTCCCCATCTATAGCTCCCTATTTTAATGTCATTCCTAACACTTCTAATGCCTTACAATACATTGACTACACCTCTCAATCTACCCATCAACTAGCTCCATCAAAATCTGTTACAAACACACACTCTTCACCTAGTTTCTAGTTCTCTGAGTGTTCTAATCCCATGTAAATTTTGCCATAGTCTCCCCTAAATCTTTATACTCTCACCACATTGTTTATTCACACATTTCTATCCATCTCACCTGTTTATACACAACAACAATATACAAACTCTCATACACTAATACCAAACACAAAATGCTCTTAAAAATTCCTGCACATTACATTAATCCCTATCTATGTTTGTGACAGTCTTTAATTGTCTTTAAATCTTCAACACAATTCAATTCTTCCTCTACATTACACTATTGTTCATTACCATTTTACAATACCAATGTTTCTCTTTTAAAATCTGTTACATGATTACATACAAGACTACACAAGTGAGTACTCTTACCTTGTTTATCTTCTAGTTTTCTTTTCTTCTCTTGCTTCTTCCTTCTTCCTTTCTTTCCTCTCCTCTCTCTCTCTCTCTCCGGTTACAGTACTTCACAATCCAACACTACAACCCCATTCATATACACCATTTTAATACACTAACCCTTAACCATTCTTTTAAAGCTTAATGTAGGGTTTAGAAATTTCATTACCTTGCAAGGGTGTAGGTAATGCTTGGAATGGCTTAAGAACAATCTTTCCCACTCTCCATGGAAGCCAAAATCGGCTAGGGTACAAGGAAACCAAACAAGGTTTTAGCTAGATTTTCGTTTTGCCCATAAGGCTGGAAAACAATCAAGTTTCAAGAATATTTTTACCTCAAATGAACAAGGAGGAGGAGATGGTTCTAATGGTAGTCTTGAAGCTCCAAATGCTCCACACCCATGGAGATGAAAGTTGTTGTTTTCGAATTTTGAAAGGAGGGAAATGTTCCCCTTGTTGAGAGGAAGACAATGGTGTAATTTTTATAATTTTTGGAGAATGTTCAAGAGGGTAACAAGAGGAGAGAAGTTGTTGTTTTTATGAGGGAGCTCAAATCTCCATTGTTACCGGTTGAGGAAGAAGAGAAATAGAGAGGAGAAGGGGAAGGTGCTGTACGTGAGAGAAGAGAATGTGAGGTAGGAGAGAGAATAGGTGAGTGAGTAAAGTAGTAAAGTGAGTTACTTTATTGTTTTGTTGTTTTGTAAATAAGGAGAGATAGGTGAGTGTGTGAGGGGGGGAAAAATCGGACCGCAGCACACACACACACACATTGTAACACCCCAACTCAATCCAATTGTGGTCTCGCAACTTAACATTATATATATACAAATGTCACAGCGGAATTCCTTACAATCCAGGACCTTGCCACGGTCTGACTACAGAATATACCGAACATTAGTCTAACAACCTTAACCATTTACATAACCTTCTTACAATCCTCTCACAACCTATACATTTTACTAACTCAATTGCCATACGAGTGTACATGCACAGCTCGTAGGTCACACTTCATCCTTAACTCTTGCACTCCTTCTTACTCTCACGACGGCCGCCTCCTGATGTTCACCTGTGTAGTAAAAAGAAGCCCCCGAGGGGGTCAGCACGAATGCTGGTACTATCCTCTCATGGCCCCCAAGCTAACGTGGCTACGACGACTAATTGTCGATAGCATGGAGGTTGATTAGATGCACAACATAATAGAAAGTGCAGTAAACAACAACTCAGATATGAACAATCAAAGTTCACACACAATGAACGACTTAAATGCGTTCCCTTAATTAGAGAGTTAGTTATTTAACTCCTTAAGTGATGTTCCCTCTTAAACTTAGTCCATCCTTATCTCACCTCAATCTTAGTCTTATCTTAATCTTAGAAACAACCATCCTTTAATGAGGAGTGGATGTAGCTTATCTTAATCTTAATATTACAAACCATCCTTTAATGAGGAATGGTTGCAACTTACCTTAACCTCACCTTAATCTTAATCTTAATAATACAAATCATCCTTTACAAAGGAATGATTGTAACTTAACTTAATCTTACCTTAATCTTAATCTTAACTTAATCTCAATATACAAACCGTTCCTGGAAGGGATTGGTTGTAACTTATCTCAGTCTTAAGGATACAAACCATTCTTTAAGTAGAAATGGTTGTAACTTATCTCAGTCTTAGGATACAAACCATTCTTTAAGTAGAAATGGTTGTAACTTATCTCAAATCTTATCTCAATTAAGTCAACCGTTCTTTAATTAGAATGGTTGTTCCTTAATTCATTGTTTATCTGTCGGGTCACGTAGCCCTAACCAATGAGTTATCAGCTCCATTGGTTTACATAAACAATATTTATTAGAATTAGTTGGGCATTTAGGTAGATCCCACTACACCATCTCAGTATGCCTCCCTCCTAAAACAAGAAGTCCGAGGAGGTCGAGTCTATTTGTCGACTCTAGGCGACGAGTCCGAGGACAAGTCATCTTAGGAAGACGGTATTTGATAAGGATACCGACTTCCCCCAATACACATGTGCCGGTACCATTCCGGATTCCTCACTCAAGTTCAGTTAGTAATAGTCTCAAACCATGTTTGTTGGTTAACCTCTTTCGGTTCATATCGTCCCTCATTAGGGGGCGTTCCTTAGTCTCACTCAATTCCTTACTAAACATTGGTTAGTAAGTTCTCACGGTATGTTGTGTTAGTTTTCAAACATCACACAACAATACAATACATATATATAATATGTTCCGGTTGCATGCTTTATCTTGTTTAGTGAGCACTCAAAACAAATAGCACACAAGCCGAGGGACACCTCGTTAGCAAGCAGGTCACAAGAAGAAACAACTGTACCGTTCACCGTTGGTCGTTTCGGTTGCTTACTCTCCTCCGGAGTCCAAATCCCCAAGTCCTAAAACATTCATTCAGTTTTAGGTTGTTAATCACTTAACTTAATATGACTTACTTAGCTTGTTTAACTTACTTAATTCCTTAATGATCCCCACCTAACACCTCTTAGGTCTTACACTTAATCTTACCAACTTAATCTTAAACTTTCAAGTTTATACTTACTTAGCTTAATCTCTCAAGTTCTTAGGGTCTCAATCATTACTACCCTACCAAAGGCATACCTTATTACCCATTGCCATTCTTAGAATTCAAAATTTCTTTTTTTTTTCTAAGTGTTAAGGGTCGACCGACCCACCGACCGACCCAACCCCTGGGTCGGTCCATTACAGAAACTCTTCCGTCTCTTGAAACTCATCCGACCGACCCAAAGCTAAACCGACCGACCCAAAACCCTCTGGGTCGGTCCTCTACCGAAACATTTTCCTTCGTTAAATCTTGCCCGACCGACCCACCGACCGACCCATCCTTATGGGTCGGTCTATTGCCGAAACATTTCTGCTGGGTTAGCAAGGTCCGACCGACCCAGAACTGGGTCGGACCCTGGGTCGGTCCACTACAGATTCTTCTATTAATATGTTCTTTCAATTCCAAACTCTTCCACAAGTGTCCTAATAGGTCCAACACCATCTTGGCACCTTAAACCCACCTTATAACCTCCTTTAAATACCTTAAATCATCCACCAAAATCCACCTTAGTCATTATGCATTTTCCTTGTAATAATGCTACTCTTGTAATGCTTTCCTCTAGGTTTCTAGGTGGTGGTTCATACTTAATGTAACCACTATGCCAAATGTTTTCTTCACCACTATAACATCATCTCCCATGCATCTCTCACTATCTAAAACTCTTTCAAGCATTTACTAAAAGTTCCTTCACAAGCTTAAGCTTCCATACACCAACACCTTATTTCCTTCCTAGTTGTTTACCAACATTTGCCTAAGTTCTAAATACTCAATTACATTCTCTTGATTCCTAAATCCCCCAAGGTAATGCCTAAGTCATTACCACTCATTCCAACACTTTATCTTACCCCTCTTCATCAAGACAATCTCTAAAACTTCCTAGTACTTCCTTAGTCATTATATTCCCTTAGAACATATCTTAATCACCTTAAACATCATACCTTCTCCTTAAACTTATGCTCAAGTCTTATATTCCTCATCTCATGACTTTGGTGTGTTCAAAACACTCACCATTCCTCCGATTCCTCCTAGACATCTCTAGGTCATTCTAAACCTCAAGAACTCCTTAGTTAACTAATCTCCACTCAAATTCCTCATAATGATTCCTAGTAAATCCTAGGTCATTTTAGTTCACCACCATCGCCTAAACACTTATTTTCTACTCAAATTTTGCCATAGCACCTCTAGCATTATAGCATGCCCAAACACATTATTTTTCCTCATTTAACCATCTCACACACCTCAAGTTCTTTCTCATGATATCTCATCACCAAACCAACTCATTCACAACAAACTCAATATATTGCAATAATCTTAAATTGCATAGCACTAAGGCTCTTAAATGACATGGCTCTTAGGCCCTTAAATGACTTAAACTTAAACACTGAATTTCCCACATATATAAGCTTTCAACCTGCAAATACACTCATCAATCTCATAGTAGTTATAATGCTCTTAAAATCCACCTTAAACTTATATTACTAACCCATTCTCATTAGCTCCTTAATCACAAGTTCATAAGCTTGTTTAAGTTCTTTTCCCTTAGGTTATATAACCCAATACACAATGTAAGCTCTAAGCCACATTGGTATTTATCTAAAACTCATTCCTTAATCTTAAACCACCATTAGGTAAGCATTTTACCTTGTTTCCTCAAGCTTATCTCAATCTCCTCCTTAGACCTTCTTCTTGAATGAATATCGGCCACCACTCAAACTTCTCTTGCCAATGTTCTAATCAATAACCAATGACTCATATGAGCACTAAACAATACACTAACCTTAAGGAGTAAACCCTAGGTTAAAAATGTGTTCTAAGGTATTAAACTGAATGTTTTACCTTGGATTCTCAAAGCAAGCTTGGATATGAATTAAGTAGGACCTCCTCTAGCCCTTGGAGAATAGAATCAAGCTAGAACAATGGATAAAAATGAATCCCCATGAGAAGGAATTTTCGGTAATGTGTAGAAATGGTGGAAACATGGTTTTTCTTACATTTTCCTTACCTTAAGAGAATGGAGAAGCTAATGAGCTCTTCAAACTTGATTTTCCCCCATCAATGGAGTTTTCTCATGGCACCAAAATGGAGCTTTGAAAGATTTGAAAAGATAGGAAGATAGGTCTTGGCCTAACTAAGAGAAATCTACACTTAGTTTTTGATTTGGAGTAAAGATGAATACTTGGTGAGCATTTGAAGGTGGAGCACCCATGGAAGAAGCTCTCTCGGTTTGGAGCAAGGAAGGAGAAAGAAAAATCGTGGAAGGAAGGAAAATGAAGAGAGAGAGGAAGAAAGGTGGCTAATATGTGATATTTGCTTTAATAAAGCAAATAGTAACTTTCTTACTTACTCTTCTTTTCCTTTCTTATTTGACTACTTATGGTGACTCATGTGGTGACTCCCCACTTAAAAACCGGCCACCCTCTTAATATAAGGCCAACATGGTCTTTGTTGACCAATTAATTGACTTATATTGATTAAAACCTAAACTAGTCACTAAATAGTTACTATTCACTAATCAAGGCACATAATCGGGAAATTTTTGATTTCCATTGATTTAGACCTCCTAATGTGATACTAATTAGTACACATATTGATTAAAGAGTAATGATGGACATTTAGCCACTCAAAACTCAATTCTAAGACAATTTCTCAAAAATGTGCTTTAAGACTTCTTAAAGCACATTTTGCGTTTTAACTTGTTTTCAAGCTTGGTTTTCTTTGCTAATTGATTTAAAATGACCATTAGAATATTACTAAGGTCTTATCATGATATTTGGGTACTCACCCAAGTCTCTCCAAGCTTAGAGCACGTTTTTGCCCTGATTGCCCTTAAGGCACTTTCTTGTGTTTTCCTTGGTTTAAATCGTCTACCAATCTTTCTAAGGCATATTTTAGCCCTACTACATCATGATTTGATGTTTACTTAACATACTTAGGTTTGGGGTATTTCACACATGTACATTTTTATTTTCAATAGTGGACACATAAGTTTTGGTTATTTATGTTTCTACCCCACAACTTCCCGTTTTTGACAGTTTTTACTAATTTCTCGTTTACTTGATTTTATTGGTTCTAAAGCTTCACTAATATTTATTAATGATTATTTAGTTGACCAAAATTGTTACGAGTCTATTTGACCCGCTTAAAGACACGTTTTCCCCGTTACCTCGAAAAACACGCTTTAAGGTTGGTTAGTGATTTAAATCCGTTTTAAGGATCCGTTTCCTTCGGGATTTGTTCCCTCATTATTATCTACACTTAATTAAGCTTCTAAATTATTTATTAGCCTAATTAATCATTGTTTTTAATTACGGGGTATTTCAATCTACCCCCCTTAAGAAACTTTGCCCTCAAAGTTGCTCAAGGTTAATAGTTTTACAACTCTACTCATTATGCAAACCAATTGTCATAATGTGTCTTACTACCACCTATGAGGTGTTTACTTCTTCCACATTGCAAACATACACAATTCAAGCACAATGCGAATTCACATACACCATACGCCATTTCCCATTCATGTCATCGCACAATACACAATACATTACTGCAATTCATAATACACATTACACATCGTACATACACATCCATACACTACACATTACACATACATACATTCACATACCAAGTTCACTTGCACTACATGTGCCATACAAAAATCTATTACAATGCCTACACACTATGCAATGCTCACCCCGAAGCAATGCAAAAGCAAAAAGGCTCTACCCCCCTTAAAAGGGGTACGCCCCGTACCCGTATTACTAAATACTAGACTCTCTAGTCTATGAATAACTGTGGGTACTTAGCCTTCATGGCATCTTCCAACTCCCATGTCGCTTCTTGGACATCATGGTTTGACCATAGGACCTTCACCATTCGTATAGACTTATGGCGAATGTCTCTGGTCTTCCTATCCAGGATTCTCACTAGGGTTTCAACATATCTCATGTTCGGTTTGATGGATAGTCTCTCGGGCTCTAGGACATGAGAAGGATCGGCAATATACTTCTTGAGTTGTGACACATGAAATACATCATGGACACGCCCCAAGTCCTCAGGTAATGCTAACCTGCAGGCTACGGATCCAACTCTTTCGGTAATAGTGTACGGCCCTACAAAATTTGGGCTTAGCTTGCCCTTCTGACCAAAACGGAATACACCCTTCATAGGTGAAACTCACAAGAACACTTGGTCGCCCACGGCGAACTCAAGGTCACGTCGTCTCACATCCGCATATAATTTCTGTCTATCTTGGGCTGCCTTCATATTGGCTCGGATTTGTTGCACTTCCGCTTGGACTTGCTCAAGATACTCCGGTCCTATGATGACCGCTTCACTTGACTCATCCCAACACAAGGGTGTACGTCAGGGTCTACCGTATAGAGCTTGGAAAGGCGACATCTTAATCGAAGCATGATAGCTATTATTGTAAGAAAATTCGATAAGATGAAGCTTATCTAACCAACTCCCCTGAAAATCTAAGGCACATGCCCAAAGCATGTCCTCTAGTGTCTGGATGGTCCTTTCTGTCTGACCGTCAGTCTGAGGATGGAAGGCGGTACTCAATTTCAATTCTGTACCCAGCGCTTCCTGTGTAGCTCTCCAGTATCTCGAAAGAAATCTGGTGTCGCGGTCAGATACTATAGTTTTCGGGACTCCATGATGTCTGATAATCTCCTTGTCGAATAGCTCTGCGAGCTTCACTACCTTCCAGGTGTCCTTCATCGGTATGAATATGGCAACCTTGGTAAGGCGATCGACTACAACCCAGATCATGTTGAGTCCTCCCCTAGCAGGTGGGAGTCCTACAACAAAATCCATGGAGATATCATGAAATTTCCACTCCGGAACTGGCATCGATTGTACCATTCCGCCCGGTCTACGATGTTCAAACTTTACTTTCTGGCATGTTAAGCATCTCAATACAAACTCTGTCACATCCGATTTCATTCCAGACCACCAGAAGTACCTCTTCATGTCTTTGTACATCTTGGAGGCTCCCGGATGGACTGACAATGTGGAACTGTGTGACTCTCGCAGGATGCGATCCCTTAGCTCAGCATTGCTTCGGGGGACGCATAGCCTGTCATTCAACCGAATCAAACCATCTTCATGTAGCTTGAAGTCATACTTCTTCTTCTCAAATGTACCATTCTCGATCTTTTGTCTGATTTCGGTTAGGTAAGGGTCGCTCAACTGAGCGTCTCGCACCTCGTCAACCAAGCTAGAAGAAGCGAGTAGCGAATGGAGCGAGTGTGCTCAACGGCTCAGGGCGTCGGCTACAATGTTTGTCTTCCTTTCCTTATACAGTAGGTCGATGTCATAGTCTGAGAGAAACTTCATCCACCTTCTCTGTCTCAAATTCAATTCTTTCTGTGTGAATACATACTGTAAGCTCTTGTGGTCGGAGTAGATGGTGATGCTTACCCCATAGAGATAGTCAGTAGCGGAGGCAAAGCCTGTCTGGAGGGAACAAAACACCCCCTAACTTTGTTAAATTACATAAATTTGTAGTGTAAAAAAAATTTTTTTAGAAAAATTTAGTAAAAACACCCCCTAATTTTTTATAATTGTGTCTTTGACCCCCTCAACTTGTATTTCTGGCTCCGCCCCTGGAGATAGTGTTGCCATATCTTCAAGGCGAAGACAATGGCTCCTAACTCTAAATCATGCGTCGGGTAATTCACCTCATGCTTTTTCAGCTGGCGGGAGGCATAAGCTACAACCTTGCCATGCTGCATGAGTACGTATCCCATTCCCTTGCCTGATGCATCACAATATACCTCAAATCCCTCTGTGCCCCCTGGAAGAGTAAGAATGGGCGCTGAGGTCAATGAGTCTTTAAGGCTCTGAAATGATATTTCGCACTCGTCTGTCCATACAAACGGTGCATCTTTCTTCATCAGTGTAGTCATAGGCTTAGTGACTTTCGAGAAGTCCTTTACAAATCTCCGGTAATAACTGGCTAGACCAAGAAAGCTCCGAATGTCGGTAACAGTCTTAGGTCTAGGCCATGATCGTACAACTTCTATCTTTAAAGGGTCAACTGAGATACCCGCGCTCGAGATGACATGACCGAGGAATGACACCTGATCTAGCCAGAACTCGCATTTGAAGAACTTCGCATACAGCTGGTTCTCGCGCAGTGTCTCAAGCACTTTCCTCAAATGGATTTCATGTTCCTCTGCTGATTTTGAGTATACAAGGATGTCGTCGATGAAGACAACAACCGAAGTGTCCACCTGCTCACTGAATAATCGATTCATGAGGTCCATGAATTTTACTGGTGCGTTTGACAAACCGAATGGCATGACGGTGAATTCGTAGTGGCCATATCTGGTACGGAATGCCGTTTTCTTGATGTCTTGTTCTTTGATAGCAATTTGATGATACCCAGAACGGAGGTCAATCTTGGAGAAGACTGTTGCTCCTTTCAGCTGGTCGAATAGGTCGTCGATGCGTGGCAATGGGTATTTATTCTTGACTGTAACCGCATTCAACTCGAGGTAGTCAATACAAAGGCGGAGACTACCGTCCTTCTTCTTCACGAAGAGAACCGGTGCTCCCCAGGGTGATACGCTCGGGAGTATAAACCTTTTGTCGAGTAAATCACGTAACTGCTCTTTCAATTCTGTCATTTCAGCAGGTGTCATGCAGTACGGTGCCCTAGCAATGGGACCGGTACCTGTCAAGAGGTCAATCTCAAATTCCACTACTCTCTGAGGTGGCATGCCGGGTAGCTCCTTAGGGAATACGTCGGGAAATTCGGATACGATTGGTACTTCAGGATTGAACTCTGGATCTCTCTCCAGGTCTTGTACATAGCACAGATACACTTCATGGCCCTTTCTGAGCTCCCGGTGCAAAGCCATAGCAGATATGAGTGTGGTCGAAGGCACTCTCGGTCTCTGGCGGTAAGATACAGTAACCCTAGAAGGACTCTTGAGCAGCAATCGATGCTCGGCGCAGAGGATTCTACCCTTGTGCCGCTCCAACCAATTCATTCCGATTATCAAGTCGAATCCCAATCCATTAAACTCGATGAAGGAAATGGGAAACGCTTCGTTTTTTATTTCAATTGTGGCTGTTTGATAATACTTGGTGTACTTTACCCGCTCCTTCGATGGGAGAGTAACCATGAAGTTCGGTAGCTCATCCGCATCTAGCTTCAACCTCTTCACAAAAGATGGTGATACGAAAGTGTGAGAGGCGCCGGAGTCGAATAACACATTGGCTTCAATGCCGTTCACTGGGAATGTTCCCGTTAAGATGGTGCCGCTTCTGCCGGCTTGTGCTTCGGTGAGGATACTCAGGTTACCTTCGGTACCGAGTCCACAACCTATTGGATTCACAATTGGATAAGCATTGATGGTGGACACAAGTGAAATTTAAATCAACACTGCTCTTTATTGATAAACCAACCATCATACAAACCGTGTCTCTAATACACGTTACTAATAGATTACATGATACTATAAATTTAATACTTCCTAAAGGTAAGGTTCAGGCGTCCTGGTTTCATGTGTGTGGCATTGATTATGGCCGGTGGTGCCGTATTCAACTTGATCTTGTTGATCCCGTGATACAGCATCCTAGAGTTTCCACCCATGATTAGGACATCTCCTGATCTCAATACCAATTTCTCTGCGAGGTCCACACGCTTCTGCTCGCTATACATAAATACGGCATCATCATCAATGGACCAAGACACTATGGGCACTCCTTGTTCAAGGGATTCCGCTGTCTCGTCCTTGTCTTGGTGTAACCCAAGTCGCCCTTCTTTCTCATAGAAGTTGACGATACAAAGGTCCGCTTCAAGTGCGGGAATCGGATCATGTTCACATTGTTGCGCAAGCCCTACTGCTTGTGTGACAAGTGTCTGAAACTCTGGAGGTATTGTCGGTGGCGTTGCTCCGTCTCGTGTTCGTGTCTCCTGGTATGTCTTGGTATAAGGATTCCAGTCCTTTCCCAGGCACATCATTTTCAGCTTCATCTTCGCTCCACCGGGGAATTCGGGTGTATAAAATCCACCTTGGCCCGTTCCTAGCTCGTTGCATCGTCGGATGATTGAAATTTGGGCTTCGGGTGTCAGGTATTCCTTTAGTAGAATCATACCTAGTCGGATGACCTGACACTGTTCGTTGGTGTAGTAGTGGTTGGTGATGTCGATCTCTTCTTGATTCAGGTTTACCAGTATCGGATAACAGATACTAAAGCTTCCTAAGGTTATAAATTTCATCTACGGTGAGTACTAGTTTCAACTACTTCATTTCATGCTCATTACATATTCCAATTCATTCAATCATGCATTCACTCAAACAGTTACTCTACTACTTAATCATGCTTCTTCAAGGATTAAAGGTTCGGGTAATTACCTGGGCCGGACTTAGAACCGGACCTGTCACGGTCAATCACATGCAAGTCAGGCTGCCTCTGAGGTGCACCCCTCTGAGGTCCCCGGGATCCCTGTCCCTGTGGTGCCTGCTGGGTCGGTGCATCGCCAGATGCAACCTCCTTGCCTTCCCTCTGCTTGTAGCTTTGGAAGTTCCCTTTTGGCTTGGCATTCTCTGGGCATCTATTGGCTGTATGTCCCGGTTTCTGGCAATTGTAGCACTTGATTTCTCTCCCATAACAGTCCTTGCCAGGATGGTCTTGGTTGCACTTCCTGCACACATAGGTGCGGCCGTCGGAGAAGGTTTTGGTGAAACCGGAGCCAGAACCTAAGGTTTAGAGGGTTAGCTCATGTGTGCGTGGTTATACTAGATATGATACTTGTACGAATACAATTTAGGAATAGAAGTTTACCCTTAGGTGGGTGTGATCTCAGTGGCTTTGCAGCCACCGGTGCAGATGAACCAAGCTGAAGAAGTTCAACTGGTTTGCCCTGCTCGGCATGGGCACTGCTCTCACTTGGGAATTTCTTTTGGGATTGCTGAAAGAAATTTCCCTTCTTCTTTTTCCAGCTTTTACCCTGGTTCTGCTCCTCGCTATTGGTGTTCTTGTTGTTGGCTTTGCGCTTCAGCGCGGTCTCTCCATCCCGTAATTGGCAAGTGATCTCAATGCGAGAAGCCGCGTGATAACACTCCTGAAGTTTCAGGTATTAGCCGGGATTCTTATTTAAAGAGATAGAGGTAAGGATAAAGTATTTAAGGAATTCAAGGAATTTAAGGAATTAAGGAATTACAATGGTACTAGGGTTAAATCGATATTTACCTGAAGGGAGGTAAACCTGGTATAGCCCATACCGTACCAAAGGCGATGGCTCAGACCGCCATAGAAGCGATCGACCAACACCTGGCCGGTGTACCCTAGGTCGGGTAGAAGACGGAGGATAGAAGTGAAGGTTCTGTAATACTCGTCGATAGACATCTTCTCTGTCATTTTCAAGGCATCCAGCTCTAGCCTTTTCTTGGTTTTCACATGCTCCGGGTAGTATTTGGAACAGAGGAGTGAGGCAAAGGACTCCCAATCGAAGGTGGGGTCGTTGACATGCTCATGCTTGACCAGCTTCCACCAATCCATTGCTGCATCTTTCAGATAGTAGGCAGCAACTCTAACTCGAACTCCAGCAGGAGCTTCGAGGGTTTCGAACGCCGTCTCCATCTCGGAGATATAGGCTTCTAGCTTAGCCGGATCACTCTCGCCCCAAAAACAGGGAGGGCGGAGTTCCGCTACAGCTTTTACCCAGTTAGCTTCTCTGGGTGGAGGTGGGGGGATTGGCCCCGCTTGGTTCTGTTGGTTTTGTTGCATCGCATTGATTACTTGTGGTAGCATCTGCGCTACCGTGGCGGCGACGATCTCTGCTATCGTCTGCGCGTCAGGTCGATCAGATGTCTCTCCCCTAGGTCGGCCTCAACCTCGTCCTGACATCTGAACATTTAGCATTTACATTAGACTTCATAAAATGTGACCTATGGGTCTTGAAATTCAAGCAAAGTATCGTTCCTAAGAACGTCAAGGGTATCCGTTGTTAACAACGGTAGTTCTTAGTTAGATTTCTAAGTATCCGTCTTAAGACGGTTGAAATCCTAACTCGGTAATCCCTATGCTCGGTGACTTTGGACATCAGAGCGTAACTACACTCTGATACCACTTTTTGTAACACCCCTACCGTAAATCCTATTCTTACCGTCTAATCGTCCTGTTAGTCCTATCAGTTCGCAGCGGAATTACTACGCTACTACGGCGGGTGGTACAATGCCGCTAACCGCCCATACGGCTAGCTAGGCTTGCCTTATTTACAGTCACGGTTTGATGATCAAAGTATATCGAGCGGCTACCATTACTTACCAACTCCAAAAATATAACGTACTTACAATCCTGGATTACCGAGTATTTTAAAGTATCGAATTACATCCTTTACCAATCCTTCTAAAAGAATGAGTCTCTACCAACTACTCATCTATACCCAATATCCATCCTATCAATATCCAAAAAGGTGTACCCCATGGTACACCGGCTATCAAAAGCTACAGCCGTGTACTACTTAGTACACCATTCATAATTCATTAATTACAACCCAAAAAGGAAGACAAAAGAAAACAAAGCTACATCTCTTCACGGTCTTCATCCTTCTCTTGTACCTGCGTGTAGTAAAACATCGCCCCAAGGGGCTCAGCAAAAGCTGCGCATGAACTCCGCATATACCGCGTGCTAGCTAGGGCACGCCGACTAATTAAGGTCGAATAGGCATGCGGTTCATTTTTAACATACATACATGCTTTGCATACAACATACATGCCTATACAATACATTACACAGATCAAGGCAACATTGCAATAACATACACTTCACTTACCTTCACGGTGTTAGCCAAATTACGCATCCGTGTTAATCGGTATGATTATTACTCTTTTACTCATTACATCTTACTTACTCTTACTTTACTTACTTACTTTCATTTACTTACTTACTCATTCTTACTTACTTACTCATACTCATGTTAAGTCGGTATGACCTCAGGCCCGGGGACTACACCGTCCCACCACCGGGATTTACTTGACTCACCAATCTGGGATGCTACCCACTTAAGGGATTTGGGCCGCGGACCAGTTTAAGAGTCAGGACTTGGATCCAACCTCTTGTGTCTCCGCATCCTCACGCGTGGCCGAAACTATATCGGACTTCTACTCATTCCAATTTAATTACCAATTTAAGTTAGATTGGTTAGTTTGTTAGGAATCAGTTAGAAGTCCAATCTCAAACACATTCGGTCACAATACAATATATCATACATACACACATTCATTATCATCCATACATTTCATGAATTATACAAACTAAGATTTAAGGAAGATATTCATCATATACAACACTACATATTCACAAGTAAGCATAATAACTCCGATTCGTACATTTATCTTAGTTGGTGATCAATTAGCACACAACACACAAATCAGAGTAACCAAGATAGCATACGGGGCATGAGGAATTCATACCGTTCACCGTAGTACTTGTATCCCAACGTTCCTCCAGTGTTCACAAATCAAATCCTATGATATGCATACAATTGAATGATCAATCTATCATTAGCTCAACTCGATTACTCTTACGTTTCCTAATTAATACTCACTGAGTCTTTACATTCCTATACTTAAATTTTATTTACTTCCGTTAATTACTTATCAATGGTATACTTACATATATATGCACACATGTATAGGTGGGTATACATATATATATATACCAATTATAATCTTATAGTTTTTTTTTGTAAGTTATGGGTCGTCCGACCCACCGTCCGACCCACGCCCTGGGTCGGTCCCTTCCAGTAGGTTCACGTCTTTTGAAATTTCTCCCGACCGACCCAGAACTATTCTGACCGACCCATACACCTCTGGGTCGGTCCATCCCAGTATGTTTCAGTCCCGTTGTCCAAGCTCCGACCGACCCATCGACCGACCCACTTCTGGGTCAGTCGAAGTCAGAAACTTCGACGACGGAGAATTTTGGTCCGACCGACCCACGTCCGACTCAGGCTCCTGGGTCGGTCCGTTCCAGTGTCTTTTATTTTCGTTACTTGAGCCCCGACCGACCCACTGTCCGACCCAGGCTCTGGGTCGATCGGTAGCAGAATGCGCTACAGACCTTATTTTTCTTTCCCATTTTCACCCATTTCTTCCCCATTCTTCCTACATACATCCTAACATGTTTTAGCACTACTTAAACACTCTAAATCATGTTATTTCACTCCTTAATCCATTACACAATCCTATACTACTTTATATACATAATTTTCCAAGTTTCAACTCAACACTCACATTGTTTCTTCCCTTATTACATTTTGCTACAGATTTTGACACTTACACTCCCCATCTATAGCTCCCTCTTCTAATGACATTCCTAACACTTCTAATGCCTTACAATACATTGACTACACCTCTCAATCTACCCATCAAAATCTGTTACAAACACACACTCTTCACCTAGTTTCTAGTTCTCTGAGTGTTCTAATCCCATGTAAATTTTGCCATAGTCTCCCCTAAATCTTTACTCTCACCACATTGTTTATTCACACATTTCTATCCATCTCACCTGTTTATACACAACAACAATGTACAAACTCTCATACACTAATACCAAACACAAAACGCTCTTAAAAATTCCTGCACATCACATTAATCCCCATCTATGTTTGTGACAGTTTTTAATTGTCTTTAAATCTTCAACACAATTCAATTCTTCCTCTACATTACACTATTGTTCATTACCATTTTACAATACCAATGTTTCTCTTTTAAAATCAGTTACATGATTACATACAAGACTACACAAGCGAGTACTCTTACCTTGTTTTTCTTCTAGTTTTCTTTCTCTTCTTCTTGCTTCTTCCTTCTTCCTTTCTTTCCTCTCTCTCTCTCTCTCTCCCGGTTACAGTACTTCACAATCCAACACTACAACCCATTCATATACACCATTTTAATACACTAACCCTTAACCATTCTTTTAAAGCTTAATGTAGGGTTTAGAAATTTCATTACCTTGCAAGGGTGTAGGTAATGCTTGGAATGGCTCAAGAACAATCTTTCCCACTCTCCAAGGAAGCCAAAATCGGCTAGGGTACAAGGAAACCAAACAAGGTTTTAGCTAGATTTTCGTTTTGCCCATAAGGCTGGAAAACAATGAAGTTTCAAGAATATTTTTACCTCAAATGAACAAGGAGGAGGAGGTGGTTCTAATGGTAGTCTTGAAGCTCCAAATGCTCCACACCCATGGAGATGAAAGTTGTTGTTTTCGAATTTTGAAAGGAGGGAAATGTTCCCCTTGTTGAGAGGAAGACAATGGTGTAATTTTTATAATTTTTGGAGAATGTTCAAGAGGGTAACAAGAGGAGAGAAGTTGGTGTTTTTATGAGGGAGCTCAAATCTCCATTGTTACCGGTTGAGGAAGAAGAGAAATAGAGAGGAGAAGGGGAAGGTGCTGTACGTGAGAGAAGAGAATGTGAGGTAGGAGAGAGAATAGGTGAGTGAGTAAAGTGAGTTACTTTATTATTTTGTTGTTTTGTAAATAAGGAGAGATAGGTGAGTGTGTGAGGGGGGAAAAATAGGACCACAGCACACACACACATGTACATTTTTATTGATTTTATTGGTTCTAAAGCTTCACTAATATTTATTAATGATTATTTAGCTGACCAAAATTGTTACGAGTCTATTTGACCCGCTTAAAGACACGTTTTCCCCATTACCTTGAAAAACGCGCTTTAAGGTTCGTTATTGATTTTAATCCATTTTAAAGATCCGTTTCCTTCGGGATTTGTTCCCTCATGATTATCTACACTTAATTAAGCATCTAAATTATTTATTAGCCTAATTAATCACTGTTTTAATTACGGGGTATTTCAATTTGCTTGAGTATGAATGTGCGCTGTAGTGCGACTCATAGTTGAGTCTTGTTTGAGTAATGACTCGTAGAAAGAGTTAAGTTGCGAATTAATAAAAGCGTGGAAACACTCTAAAACTATCGAACCGATAAACAATAACGCAAACCTACGAACTCACTATAACGAGAGAGAATTGTTTGGGAGTAGTAAACTTCTGATAACGGTTAGAGAACCGAATTGACTTAATCAACAAAACAATTAATGGTGGGAGTATTTAAGTAACCTATAATCAGAGGATTTATGAGTGTTCAAGCTTGAACCTTGAGAGAAATAAAGCATGGTAAGGGATCCCAACCCCTTAGATGAGAGGAACTGACTAAAATGAACAATGTCCCGAACATGAGAGTATTCGATAAGTTGGGTACAACCTTAAATCTTAGAATACTAGAAATTGAGTAATTCCCTAAGCTAATAGATGTTATCGAGAAAGATAACTCTAGGATAATCCATGAGATTGTGAAATGACTTTGAGAGTGGAGTTTTGGGAATTTGAGTAGTCCGGTAGAAAACCGGACATTTGAGAATTTGAGGAGCTAAATGTATAGCTCCTTTTGTATTTGTAAGCCCGGTGGTGGGTCTTGTGTATGACCCTGCCCGGAGGTCATGGGCAAAGACTTAAAAGATGCCCTTGAGTATGGAGAATTTGAATTGTGAACTTGAGTTGAGTATTGAGAATTGAGTTGAGAATTGAGAGACTTGAGAAATTGAGTTGAGTATTGTAGAACTTGCTTGAGTTTCAGAGTAAGAGAATTTGAGTAAGAGTACCCAAGAGAGTGGGTAAAGCAATGTGTAATTGAGTAAGGCATAGTGAGGTAGAAACCCTCAAGTCCTAAGATTAAGCAACACTAACTAACGAACTTATTGTGTTAGTGTATTTGTATTCCTTGGTTGAATGTTGAGTGTTGTGTGAATGTACATATACAATGTATGTTGTATGCATGTTGATTGAAATAAAATGAATCGCATGCTCTCGACCAAATAGTCGGTGTACACTCGTTAGCACGCAGGGTATGCGAATTTCATATGCAGCAATTTTGCTGAGCCCCTTGGGGCGCTGTTTTTATTTTACAGGAACAATGAAGCCGAATACCATTCGAGTGTAGGACGGGTTGCTATGTAAGCGTGGGTAGCTGTTTAAAAAGTTGTATTCGTTGTATTATGGAATTGTAAGGCCGAAAGGTCATCAATAGATGTGGGAATTGTAGATACTCGGTATATAACAGAATTGAGATTGTATTTGTATATTATGGAATTGAAGTTTGTATTTGGTTTGAGAATTGATTAAGGAAATGGAATGTATCGTTTGGATAGAGTGCTCGGTATAAAACCCATCAGACCGATATTGTAATTGTATTGATTGTTTAGTTTGGATTGGCCTTGTTAGTTACGTGGGTGGCTAACGGCATTATATTACCCCCAGTTGTTTTGGAATTACGCTGCTTGTGAATTGGTAATGGAGACGGGTTAGGACTTAATTGGGTGATTACCGGTAGGGGTGTTACAAAAAGTGGTATTAGAGTGAAGTATCGCTCTGATGGTCTAAATACCGAGTTTAGGAAAATACCGAGTAAGGAATTAGATACTTAGGGCTAAGGGTTGAGTGATAATGTGTGAGGTATGCTAGCTAGGAACTTCCAGTGTGATATGGATACCTACATAACCAATCCCGCCCTCCGCAACCCCCATTATAAGTTGGAAGAAGAACGCCAGAGAGATGTTAAGACCTCTCATACTCAGGAAAACCCGATCTGACAGTTGTAAAATAAACTTTGTAAAGAGAAAGAACCTGTCATACGGTAGATTCCAAAAACTAGGAATCCCGAAGAAGGTTCCCGTTTGAACGACAATAACCAAACTTAACAGCAGAAGATTGAAGATCCTAAATACAGGATAGTGAAATTTACGGCACCATGGTGCGACATGCTTCGCAGTCGCGAGAACCATGCGCAGCCAACAAGAAAGGGAGCATAACTACACAATGAAGAGAAAAGGGAGTAACAAAACCCAGACAAGAGAGTCTGCGACTGTAGACACCAAAAATTCTCACCCCATAAAGCAAAATTCAAGAAAATACATGAAATAAGAGGGGTCGTTGCCTTTCTTTTCAAAACGTATCAACGTGCTTGCCAAAATGAAACCATCATTTCATGACAAACTTTTTAAACCAATTTCTAAAGCATTCTATTAAAACACATTTTTTTCAAAAATGAGTTTCCAGTGACAAATCCGGTTTGAAGCCCATCCATTTTCTTTTATTTACCCATCCAATTTAGCCTTCATTTTTATTACACTCACTTGTATTTTCATCCCCATTATGTTAATACTATCTCATTATTTTATGTGCGTATTATTACGATTAGTATTATAACTGCTTTATTTATCCAATTTTATTTGTTATTGCTTGCATATATTTAATTCATTTTACACGTTCCTCATTTTACATTATATTTGTCATCATCATTCTAGGGCTATTTTATCATTTCATGTACATATTATTATGCTATTCTATTTATTTGTACCTCATAATGTTTTTGAACCTTATTTTAAATATATCCCATAATTTCATGCCATTAGATTAATCTTCTCATTTTTATTGTATGCTTTCTTTTGAAATTGTAGCATTTTTTAGAAGAGTTATCTAGTCAAAATTAGGGCACTTGTATTATTTTTCTCTTGTGTATATCGAAATCTGACCTAGCATAATTGGTTAACGCCATATAACCCATTGGTCTCGGGTTCGGCTCCTGGTATGAACGGAAGACATTTTCTTATTTTGCCTCAGCTTGCAACAGGGTTTTTGATTTATTTATTCGCTTAGCTTATCGAATAACATTATAGCTCAATTGGTTAAGGTATGCAGTGGGGATACTAGCAGTATCGCAGTTAGTTTTAACAGTTTGTAGGCAAAAGTCAGAATACATTAGAATAAGTGGTGTTTTAATTTGTTATTCACATCAAATTTCATTTTAGTTTGTGTATATAGCCTTTTTCTTCTGTCTATTTATTCCTTTGGTTTTTTTTCTTATTACCTGCAACCTTTATTTGACCATTGACAGATAGATAAATAGAGTAGAGTAACTATTGGTTAGCAACCCATACAGTAGGTTCTTTTTTGTTGGTGCTTTATTCAAAAATTTAGGCTTGATTAAAATTGGCATGTTACTTGACTTGTTTTGAAATTTCACGCTCGCATATATGCTGCTTGGATAACCCCTGACATTCAGTCCTGTGTATATATGATTCATGGATGGCTTTTGAAACTCCTGCATGCATATGGTTTATATGGCTTTTGAAATTCATGCCTACAGTTTGTTTGTCTCGATGGTTTGTTACTTGTGAAATCGCATGGGCTTGTTCTGTTTGGGCTTGCATAAACATCGGCCCATCTAGTTTCTTTCAGATTCAGTCCATAACTAGCCGAACCGAGCTAGGACAGGTGGCCTTAGACAGCGCATTAGGATGACCCCATTAGTGGACCCTTGGGGCCCGCTCTAGAAAAGCTTTTAAGCTCAAGGGCTTGTCTCACTCAAACGGGCCGTAGAGTCCGGACGGTGAAAGCAACCCTTTCTGTTGTAAGACTTTCCAAACCACCCCTTAGTTATGATAAAAATTTGTATAATTAGCTTGATCCAAAATGGAGGCAAATTCCACATCATCAACTTAATTTCTGGTGTAGTTAAGGATCTGGCCCATTCTTAAAACCAACCTCAAGTCCCAAATCAGGACAACAAATCAAAAATCTAAATCGGCCCAATACCCAAATCGGCCCAACACCCAAATCGGCCCAACACCCAAATCGGCCCAATACCCAAATCGGCCCAAACCCAAGTCGGCCCAAACCAAGTCGGCCCAAACCCAAGTCGGCCCAACACCCAAGTCGGCCTAACACCCAAATCGGCCCAACACCCGAATTGACCCAACACCCAAATCTGATCTGGCCCAAAGCCCGCAAGAAACCTAAAATCTACAAAATGTGTCAAGTCCAATAGTCCTTTGATCTGAAACCAAGTCTACAAAAGACTTGAGATTGACCAAACCTAAGATTGACCAAACCTGAGATTGACCAAACCTGAGATTGACCTAACCTGAGATTGACCAAACCTGAGATTGACCAAACCCAAGATTGACCAAACCGAGTTTGACGAAACCCAAGTTTGACCATGACCCGAGTTTGACCATGACCCGAGCTTGACCATGACCCGAGTTTGCCCATGACCCGAGTTTGATCATGACCCGAGTTTGACCATGACCCGAGTTTGACCATGACCCGAGTTTGACCATGACCCAAGTTTGACTAGAAACTTTGACTTGACCTCGACTTTGACCCAAAACATTGACCAAGTCCAATTCAAACCCCAAATTCAATTCAAACCATCTCATCTTTAATCCAGTTCAGTCCAATTCAATTCGACTAGTTCAATCCAACTCAAACCCAACTTGTAAATCCCATTCAAAGATCCAAAAACATTCCTCTTTATTTGGCTTTAATCACAAAAATCTTCTTTCTCAATTTCAAACAATCATTTTATCACGTTTTCAAAGAAACCATTTTGTGGTATTTTAAAGGAAAAACTCTTCTCACATCACAGAAAACTCTTCTCAAATGCAGAAAGTTCTCTCACATATACAAAAAGTTTTCTCCTAAAAACATTCCTCAAAATCAGTGTTTCTTCACCGAGGATTCCGAACAACTTCCAAAGTTTTCAAGCTTAGTTTTCAATTCAAAACTAAACTGTTTTCGGGGAACATGGGATGTCTAACACCTTCAAATAACGTTTTCTCCCTAGTTAGGCATCACTTGTCTCCCTTCCAAAATAAAAATCCGAGGCGGGGCACTGGGTCATAACCTCCCTTGTCAGAGTCTGGATCGTTTTAGGCGGGGCATTAGGGTGACAAACCTCCCCTAATTGCAGCCTAGATTTTTACAAGGCGGGGTGCTAGGGAAGTAACGGCCTTCCTAGCTGCAGCCCGGATTTTAGAATCGTCTAACTCCCTTCCGCTTGATTTCAATGTTTTCAGTTTTAACGTTTTAAACCCCGGAGTTAGAGACGTTATTAGGATTTGACCGAGAACATCTTATCTATGGTGTTTGTCTATAAATCCTATTTTCGACATAAATTCATTGCCCCATCTTTCGAGCCTCGACACTTACCATTAATTAAGTGTCGTGTTCGAGGGGGTACATAGGGTAATCCCTCGGGATTATCCGTCCTTTTACAACAAAAATGACTTTTCGGTTTTAAAACTTTAAGAGAGACAATTCTGAATAACCAATCCAACCCTTCCATTAGAGCTTCAGGACACATAAACACTTCTTAATCCTTCCCTGAACCAACTCCAAGTCGCATAGGACCTCCAATTCCCGAATACTCCCGAACAACCTAAGTCATCTGAAACATCTTCAAAACTCGAGCACCTACAAACCGAATATCTTCTTACACTCAATCATCCCAAAAACCTGAACTCTTCTTTAACACCTTTGGCTTCACAAAACACCTCAAAAAGCTAACCACTTCGAAATTTGAACCTAACAAACCCGGGAAGCTCTTCAACTCCAACAAATGATCTAAAAACCCCTTAACTCCATATGAATGACCAAAATGCCCTTAGCTCCACAAAAGCCGAGACAAGCTAAAACCCCTCGAAAATAAACAAAACATCTCAACACTTTGACCAATCCCACAAACCGATACTTCAAGACCAGCCTATTTCTTCAAACTCTTCAAAATCATCTACTCCTCAACCCACACAATCCTATCCTTTGGCTTTAATTGAATCTCTCTAATAAGGTTTTTGAAAGAAAGAAACCCGACAATTGGAGACCGAGATTTCCTCGGGCAGCAATCCAAAGTTATGGTCGTTACCACTTCTAAGGGGTGTAACCCAGTGTGAACCCACACGGAATTTCTAGTATGACCGGATAAGCCCCATCCATAGGCAATAAATTCAGAGTCAACCAATGGTTCTTAGAACCCTCCTTCCGTTCCTTCCTAGTATCTTAGGTTAAACTAGGTGGCGACACTAGTCAATTTCCGCCCTTAGGGCATAAGCCCATGTGGAGCCCATTGAGAGCGGGTGTAGTGCACACTTGCGCTCCCCTTTATGCTTTATGGGAAAGACGTAGGATTTAGTAGGTATTTGAGGGATGTCAAGAATAACGGGTTTTCACCCTCCACAGAATGGCAAATTCCCAGGATCTAGACTTCTTAGTTAGACCATATTTTAATAGACTCCCCTTCATACCGAAAAATCACCCTCCACAGAATGGCGACTCTGCTGGGGAAAACTTGAGTAAGTATTTCTCAAACTCAAGGAAGACTGAACTCCATTCAAAATTGTCAGGATTCCCCAACTTCTTTCAAAACCTCCAAGAGATTCATTCAAAAGCCATTAGGATTACTCTACTCCACACTTAGAGTGTGCTTTGTAAGGATAGTTAGGACGAATGTTTAGAGTTTGAAATTGACTTTGATTACCACATGTGTGCTTTGACCTTTACATGCTTCACTTTTGTTTACTATTGTGTGTTTATTGTCTTATGTTTACTGCCCTTCATTCATGATATAATTGCTTAATTACAGTTTTGTAAATGGGGCCTTCGTAGAAAGGAGCCAACCCATTGTTGCATCGGGTAGTTTAGGAACATGCATTCCTCTGTGTCACCTTTACTATCTGCGGTCGGGATTAACGATTGGTCCACAATTGATTCCCTCTGAGTATGGGTCCTTCGTAGCTAAGAAGTAAACCCACGAGGTGGTATGGCCATAGTTGTCTCACCTTGAAACAACTCAGGATCCATTCAAACACCTTTCGAGTCAAAGCCAGCATATAGTAAGCTATGAGCCTTCAGTGTCCAACTGCCTTATCTAGTGTCTAGGATGGGTTTTATGGGTAGTTGCCCTCTTGTATGTCGTCTATCTAACCACCCTTTTGCCATACCCTAAGATTGCATGGGCTCAGTTCTCCAGGTGTCCTCTACACCACGGGTGTCTTTAAAGCCCAATGTCGCGCTACAAATTCATAGAGGATCCCGTATTTATGGATACCCATACATGACATAGCGTAGTCAGTGAATAATTTGGACTTTAGACACACCTTATCGTGCAGACGACGAGAGACCGTTCCCATGCAGTACTTCCCCGAGTTTCCCGAAAAGTGAGTATGTTGTGATAATCCCTGTCCGTGGCTCGTGTGACTGTATCACTTCAGGTATCCTGACCTTTCGAACTTAAGCACTCCGGTTTTTCTTGATGACGTGCCCCACAAGGCATAACAGAGATAAATCCCGAGAGATGAACAGTGAAGGGACGACGGTTCCCCCGGTGGTATGGAAGCATCGATTGACCTGGAAAGTGATTATCCCAACATTAACACTTACAGCTCTACATCAAATATAGCCACGATTTACTTTATGTTATACATGTGTGCAAACCACCTTTTCAAACCAATCTGTTATAAACTTTGCAAAACGTTCAGAATTCTTTTTTGCATGTCCCTTAACGCTGTTTTACGAGCCCGTTCAATTTAGAATCCTACTTAAATTTTACTCATAAATATTTGGGTTTGAAAACCTGTCAGGTCATCTCTAAAAACTTTATTTCACTATAATGTTATTTCCAAAACAATTCTCGAAAATCGATTTAAAAAAAAACATACTTTCTACAAACAAATTTCAAACAGTATTTTTCATGAACATTATTTCGAAATTGTTTTCAAAAAACATTTTTCAAAAAACAGTTTTCAAAATTTATTTTCACAAATGTATTACAAAATAAATGATCTAGTCCCCATGTCGTGACCCGCTATTTTTGAAGTTCAACCCACCTTCAAAAGCAGCGGTCATCAAGTTTCCAAAGTCATCTCAAAATTTGAAACAACTCTGGAGCCATCAGCTCACATTAAAATTTACATCCACAAATAGGGAGTTTGATTCGATTAATGCATTTGCTAACCAAGTCATATCTCATTCCATTTGCATGTGGGAATCCTTTCAACGGTACCACAAAATCACTCACGTCGTTCGATCAATTGTTTCACTCAAGTTCAAAGTATAATCTTCATTCCACTCAGGTGGCTTTTCACTCGCAAAACCCTTTTACTATTCGATTCGCCATTTTCGCTTCAAACCCGCTAGACAGCTATTGTGCTACTAGTGCGGTTGCTTTTTCATTTTACACCCGCAAGATAGCTATTGCGCTACTAGTGCGGTTGACTTTTCATTTTACACCCGCTAGACAGCTATTGCGCTACTAGTGCGGTCGACTTTTCATTTTACACCTGCTAGACAGCTATTGCGCTACTAGTGTGGTCGAATTTTCGTTATACACCCGCTAGACAGCTATTGCGCTACTAGTGCGGTCGCCTTTTCATTTTACACCCGCTAGACAGCTATTGCGCTACTAGTGCGGTCGACTTTTCGTTTTACACCCGCTAGACAGACATTGCGATACTAGTGCGGTCGACTTTTCGTTTTACACCCGCTGGACAGCTATTGCGCTACTAGTGCGGTCGACTTTTCATTTACACCCGCTAGACAGCTATTGCGCTACTAGTGTGGTCGACTTTTCGTTTTACACCCGCTAGACAGCTATTGCACTACTAGTGCGGTCGCCTTTTCATTTTACACCCGCTAGACAGCTATTGCGCTACTAGTGCGGTCGACTTTTCGTTTTACACCCGCTAGACAGACATTGCGATACTAGTGCGGTCGACTTTTCGTTTTACACCTGCTAGACAGCTATTGCACTACTATTGCGGTCGACTTTTCGTTTTACACCCGCTAGACAGCTATTGCGCTACTAGTGCGGTCTACTTTTCGTTTTACACCCGCTAGACAGCTATTGCGCTACTAGTGTGGTCGACTTTTCATTTTACACCCGCTAGACAGCTATTGCGCTACTAGTGCGGTTGACTTTTCATTTTACACCCGCTAGACAGCTATTGCGCTACTAGTGGTCGACTTTTCGTTTTACACCGCTAGACAGCTATTGCGCTACTAGTGCGGTCACCTTTTCATTTTACACCCGCTAGACAGACATTGTGATACTAGTGCGGTCGACTTTTCGTTTTACACCCCTGGACAGCTATTGCGCTACTAGTGCGGTTGACTTTTAATTTTACACCCGCTAGACAGCTATTGCGCTACTAGTGCGGTCGACTTTTCGTTTTACACCCGCTAGACAGCTATTGCGCTACTAGTGCGGTCGACCTTTCGTTTTACACCCGCTAAACAGCTATTGCGCTACTAGTGCGGTCGCCTTTTCGTTTTACACCTGCTAGACAGCTATTGCGCTACTAGTGCGGTCGACTTTTCGTTTTACAACCGCTAGACAGCTATGGCGCTACTAGTGCGGTCGACTTTTCATTTTACACCCGCTGGACAGCTATTGCGCTACTAGTGCGGTCAACTTTTTATTTTATACCCGCTAGATAGCTATTGCGCTACTAGTGCGGTCGACTTCTCGTTTTACACCCGCTAGACAACTATTGCGCTTTAAGTGCGGTCGACTTTTCATTTTACATCCGCTAGACAGCTATTGCGCTACTAGTGCGGTCGAATTTTCATTTTACACCTGCCATAGCTATTGCGCTACTCATGCGGTCGACTTTTTGTTTTACACCCGCTAGACATCTATTACGCTACTAGTGCGGTCGACTTTTCGTTTTACACCCGCTGGACAGCTATTGCGCTACTAGTGCGGTCAACTTTTCGTTTTACACCCGTTAGACAACTATTACGCTACTAGTGCGGTCGACTTTTCATTTTACACCCACTAGACAGCTATTGCGCTACTAGTGCAATCGACTTTTCATTTTACACCCGTTAGACAGCTATTGCGCTACTAGTGCGGTCGACTTTTCGTTTTACACCTGCTAGACAGCTATTACGCTACTAGTGCTGTTGCCTTTTCATTTTACACCCACTAGACAGCTATTGCGCTACTAGTGCGGACGACTTTTCGTTTTACACCCGCTAGACAGCTACATCGCTACTAGTGCGGTCGACTTTTCATTTTACACCCGCTGGACAACTATTGCGCTACTAATGCGGTCGACTTTTAGTTTTACACCCGCTAGACAGCTATTGCGCTACTTGAAGTACCCAAACTAATTAAACATGGATTAAACATCTAATTACATTAATTAAGGCCTAAGCATGCCTTAAAAGTCAATTGAGAACAACAGTGGTCAACACAAAGCAAGATATTGCACCCTTTGACTGTTTAGGGTGAATACATACCCAAATGAACTTCTTAGGACCTAAAATTTTGTCCTAAGCATATTAACACATAACTAAACATACTACAATCGTTGGACAACACTCCAACACAAAGAACAAGCACTTATATGCTTCAAGGTCAAGTAGGGCAAAAATGTGCTCTAAGAAAACTAAAAGGTCTTATGACCTCTAAATGATATAAAATTGGATTCCTATCATCAATTATCATGTAAGGAACACAACAAAATAGTTCTCAAAGAAAACTAAGCTCAAAAACACCTTGTGACACAAAATGTGCGCTAAAACACCTTAAAGCACGTTTTTGTGTATGAGCTCTAAGATAATGACTTTTTGTCACTTTAAAGACTAGATTACATTCTTTATATCATTTATGTGACATGATAGACTATATTATAAGTCTAAATCAAATTTTAAAAGTAAATCAAAATGGGTGATTTTGGATGAATAGTACCTAAAATAACATTTAATTACTTAGTTTTAACCATGGTCAAATGTCATCCATTGACCAAACCAAGCATTGCCGCCTTATATTAGCTGTCATGCCCACCCATTAAGCAACATAAATATCTAGCCAATCTAATGAATCATCATTTACTATTACATAAAGTAACATTAATTAACTTAAAAGGCAAAACTAGCTTCTTTTCTCATGTTCCTTGCTTCCCAGCCGACACCAAGCTTCACCATCCTCTCTTTTACTTCTCCATTACCGCAGGAAGTCACCATATTCAGAGAAGAACACTTTGCTACCTAGGTAAGCTTATTAAGCCTTTATATGTTCATTCTCTTCACATTTCTTTCCTCTTTCCATGGAGCTAAGCATCAACCATTTCCATCCATGTTTCTAGCTTGTTTTGGAGGTTAAAAGGAGGGCAAATCTCGGCTGTAACAAGGGAAGGAGGTGGAGAATTCTAAACTTGTTCTTAAGGTATAAAAATGTGCTTTAAGCACTTATCTTTTGATTCTCTTCAATTCCGGTTTGAAAGCTTGCTTTCCTAAGCTTATAATCTTCTTCTTATCATACTTATTCAGTTGGTATATCAAGAGCTTCAAGGATTAGCCAAAAACACCATTTTTGGCATTTTAATCAAGGTAAAAATTAGCCATCTTCTAATCTGAGTTATACCAGTTTTAAGCTTGGTTTTAGTAGCTCTTTTGATGCTCTTTAACTTCTGTAAAAATAGGCCGAAGACAACCATTGCTTGCCTTGGTATTCTAAGGTAAAATTTACCTTGAAAATGTACATTAAACACTTATTATGGTTAGCTCTTGCTTGGAGACTAATCATGCCTTAATTGCTGTTTGAAAACATGTAAATAATGCTGTGGAAAATTTATCTCCAAACAGCCGTGGCCAAACAAGGCCTTAACTTGGCAAAAATAAGGTATAAATCACTTAAACCTACACTTGGTATATTAATATGTGTTTATACATATGTGTATATATATGCCGTGAGTGAATGAGTTTATTAAGGTCTTATTTTGACCTTAGGTGATTAAGGAATGGTTTAGTAAATTTTATAACTCATTAATTAACATAATTGTCAAATTCAAGACATTATGTGCAAAACTGGTAAATATGGAAAAGATATGGGTAAGGCCGAGAGTTTTATGCATTTTTGGGCATTTATGTGTAATTCATTTTATAAGCTAATGTTTGTAATAACGCCATGTACTTTAGGCCATTTTATTTATGTATTTATAAGGTTTTAATTAAGTTTAAGTAGCAAATATATATTACCGCAAAGAATTTGGGTATAAAGTGTAATTAAATTAAATTTGGGGGCTATATAATAATAAAGCCGAAAATTAGAGGTTTGAATGAGTTTAAATGAAAATTATAAGATTTTATAAAGTTTTGGGGTTAAATGGTAATTTCTAAAAAGATAGGGGTACAAACCGTAATATATGGAAATTAATGGTCAAGGCAATATTGAGGAGGTCAAACTTGACCATATGGTAGGGTTTGACCAAATTAGATAAGTTAAATAACTTATTTAAGGTTTTATAATAAGATAAGTATTTAATTGTAACAATTTAATACATATGTGGTATATATGTTATTACCGAAAATTAAGGGTGTAAAATGGTATTATAAACACCCATGGGCTATTAGGAATTTATTTGGTTGGTTTTGGAATTAAAATAAACTATATATGTATAATTATAGTTATTATGTCATTATGACACTTTGGAATAAAAGAAGGGGTGGAATTGTAAAATACCGAAAGTATATGGTTAGTAAGGGTAATTATAATCCTTGGGTAAATTTGGTGATTTTTAGAATTATATAAGAGTATTTAATAAGATATATGTATAATATATAGTTTTAATGATATTATAAAACTATATGTTATAAATTGGGCCAAATGCCAATTATAGAAAGTGGAAGGGTTGAAAAATAATATAGGACTCATAAGGGGTATGTTCGCAAAATTATAATGATATATAACCATAGGTTATATTTATATTAAGGTTTAAAATGTTATAATATATGATATATTACATAACATTATATGTGGTCAAATTATAAATTAGGAAAGTTAAAGGGGTTGGTAATAAATTCAAAACAGCCAAGGTCTGTTCGGTATTTTATAAAAATAAAACCATAGGTTATACCCTTTTATAAGTTAAAAATGTTATATTATATGATATATATAACATGGTATAAATAATGGGGTGATTTTGTAAATAAATAAAACTATGGGATATGAAAAGAAATATGGCTACAACCATGTTGCCTTCTCAGCAATATAATATAGTTTGTATAAAAACTATAGGTTATAAATTAAAGGAAATAAAAATATCATATTATATGATATTAGTATATGGTATAACATTACGTAATGTTATGTGGTCAAAATGGAATTTAAATAAATTAAAGGGCTGAACCGAATTATAAGAGATGGAGAAATGAATTTTAAACCATGGTTTACAATGTTATAAATGTTATAACAATTATATGGTGTTAATGGTTTTAATGGAATTAATATGAGTGAGGATATTCACATTAAATAATGTGACAAACTATAAATGAATAAGATTTATAAACTAAGGTATTTATTGAATAAACCTTAAGAGTTTAATTATACAACATAAATTGTTACATAATATTAGGATAATAATCTTAATAAAAGTTGTATAATATAATACAACTAATGGGAATAATCATCTAATATAAGATGATAAAATGTAACATATAATATAAGAGTTTTCTAACTCATGAAACTTACCTATATGGTAAATATATACACATACAAGAATAATGTATATAAGGATGAATATATGTGATGGTTAGAAACCATATAATATAATGGTGGTGGTTATTACATGAAAATAGTTACAAACTATAAGTTATAAGTTTTGAATTCAAATATAAATACTATGGATTAATGAATTATATAATACTATGTATTATAATGGATGGTGGAAAAATAATACAATATGATACATAATGCATGCATTCATGCAACTATAAGTTATATACCTAAATTAAATGATGGATAGGATTAAAGAAATATAACGAATTAAATTTAACAGTCGAAACATTTCGACATACGAGTTTTAGTAACCAAGCCGACTAATTTAGAGAAACCCGTAACAAATAACTGTAGAAATCCGGGGATGAACTGTCGGGGTTACTTGTTATTCGGAAATACCGGATTTAGTTAGTCATGGAGACTGACTTATAGTTTATTGCCGTTTAGATCATACTTCGGACGAAGGCGCTTGACGAGCTAGTGGTCTACACTGCGCATCCTTGGTCTAGGTGAACGGTATGTAAAGGGGCTTGATCCGAGTTGTCCTAAGGAATTCCTTGGGCTCGGATTTGGTTGTTATCACTTGTGCGTTATGTGTTTTTGATACGTGTATGTGATTATGTGTTACTGCATTAATTATTTATGCACGAGCGTCCTACGGGACAAACACTACGTCGACTATAGATCGACTTATATAAACATACATATACGTTTAATGTGATAACATGACAGTTACTTGATATAATACCATAGTATTAATATTAGGTATATGGTAACCTAAGTAAAACTTAGGAACGAGTCACGACATTGTCGGTCTCTAGAGCATGGATCTCGAACATGAATATAACCTAGATTACTTCTAGGTATGTGTGAGACCCATTGGGCAACTAATTAATAAATTACATTCTCCATAAGACTAAGAGCATATCTTAAACATTATGAGAGACAGATGGTGTGAGTTGAGGTGAGGAATCCAGTGTAGTTTACAAACTATCTGGTTGCGCATTTGTGATCACTGAGGGGTTCCCGATCGGGTTCCGCTCCAGGTTTATACCCAACGAGCCCTATTTGGATCGTGGGTCAGGTGGCTACGGCCTTTTCATGGACGCCTTACGAGGTAAAGAGAATAGTCAGGGGCCTCCGGACCTCTGGCGAAATGAGCACCTTTGTGTGTACGGGAGGACTATTGTCCATGGTGAGTTTATCGGGTTGTCTCAACATGACGCCCAACTGGTATTTAATTAACATGGTTTCGATGGATGGGGCCTTAAAGGCCAAAATTAAATTAACAAAGGATGGTGTTCGCTACGCCGTTTATTCAGTATTATTATTCGATATGTTCGAAATACAATTGTTGTTTATGATATTTTATGACTGTTTGAATCGGATGGATGGTTAAGTGTTTATGAATGTTTGGATGGATGATTATGTATATTTATGCATGTATATTACAGTATTGATTATAACTGTAAAATGGTAAAGCATGAAACCAATCTAATAATAAGATGGTTAAAATGACTAAGTGACTTAGGGTCCAGGCCCGACATACTCAGCGTTTATCGCTGATACTACACTCATTGTGCAGGTTTTGATTATTGTCGAAGCCGAAGTGCGGGAACAGGGTAGTTAGAGCTTACTTTAATTACCGCACGTGGAGGTTGTTTGTATAACAATATAGATGGTGGATTGTATTATGATACGGTTATGTATATTCGGGATTGTGTGAAGCTCACTTGTCGACGTTTATGGTTTATGGACATAGTATGATGTATAGGAATTATCTCGTTATCACAGCGGTTAGCAGTTTGTTTTTGTTGGTTATTGGATATAGTTTGGCTTCGTTACTCGTATGGGCGAGTAATGGCCGGTGACACCCGAGTGAGTATTGTTGTTATTAATTATTCTTCCGCTGTAAGACGTTTTATTTATTGCTACGTGAGAGATTATTACGTGTTTAAGGAGAGGGGTGTTACACTACTAGTGCGGTCGACTTTTCGTTTTACACCCGCTCGACAGCTATTGCGCTACTAGTGTGGTCGACCTTTCGTTTTACACCCGCAAGACAGCTATTGCGCTACTAGTACGGTCGCCTTTTAGTTTTACACCTGCTAGACAGCTATTGCGCTACTAGTGCGGTCGACTTTTCGTTTTACACCCGCTAGACAGCTATTGCGCTACTAGTGCGGTCGACTTTTCGTTTTACACCCGCTGGACAGCTATTGCGCTACTAGTGCGGTCAACTTTTAATTTTACACCTGCTAGACAGCTATTGCGCTACTAGTGCGGTCGACTTTTCGTTTTACACCCGCTAGACAGCTATTGCGCTACTAGTGCGGTCGACTTTTCGTTTTACACCCGCTAGACAGCTATTGCGCTACTAGTGCGGTCGACTTTTCGTTTTACACCCGCTGGACAGCTATTGCGCTACTAGTGCGGTCAACTTTTAATTTTACACCCGCTAGATAGCTATTGCGCTACTAGTGCGGTCGACTTTTAGTTTTACACCCGCTAGACAGCTATTGCGCTACAAGTGAGGTCGACTTTTCATTTTACATCCGCTAGACAGCTATTGCGCTACTAGTGCGGTCGACTTTTCATTTTACATCCGCTAGACAGCTATTGCGCTACTTGTGCGGTCACCTTTTTGTTTTAGACCCGCTAGACAGCTATTGCGCTACTAGTGCGGTCGACTTTTCGTTTTACACCCGCTAGACAACTATTGCACTACTAGTGCGGTCGACTTTTTGTTTTACACCCGCTAGATAGCTATTGCACTACTAGTGCGGTCGACTTTTCATTTTACACCCGCTAGACAGCTATTGCTCTACTAGTGCGGTCGACTTTTCGTTTTACACCTACTAGACAGCTATTGTGCTACTAGTATGGTACAATCAATCGCATTCTTGGCCCGTCATAAGCCCTAGGGCTGGATATCAAGAGGTCCAGTTCAGACACTCCTAAGCCCTCGTGCACCCTAAACCAATCTAATTGTTAGTATCATAGGCTCGTCATAAGTCCTATGACTAGATATCAAGAGGTCTAGTTGAGGCTCGTCATAAGTCCTCGTACTTTCAATTGTATTATAGGCTCATCATAAGTCCAATAGTTAGATGTCAAGAGGTCTAACAGAGGCTCGTCATAAGTTCTCGTACTTTCAATCACATTCATACACTCACGATCGCATCTCATCAAATCACAAAACCGTAGTGAGAATTTTTGGCGCCCCGTCAACCTTGATCCAATTATGCAAGGGTTTGCAAAATTGAATCAAGGGGAGCCATCTGTAGACTCCAAAAATACTCACCCCATAAAGCGAAATTCAAGAAAATGCATGAAATAAGACGGGTCGTCGCCTTTCTTTTCAAAACGTATTAACGTGCTTGCCAAAATGAAACCATCATTTCATGACAAACTTATTAAACCAATTTCTAAAGGATTCTATTAAAACACATTTTTTTCGAAAATGAGTTTCCAGTGACAAATCCGGTTTGAAGCCCATCCATTTTGTTTTATTTACCCATCCAATTTATGCTTCATTTTTATTACACTCACTTGTATTTTCATCCCCATTATTTTAATAATATCTCAATATTTTATGTGCGTATTATTACGATTAGTATTATTACTGTTTTATTTATCCAATTTTATTTGTTATTGCTTGCATATATTTAATTCATTTTACATGTTTACCTCATTTTACATTCTATTTGTCATCATTATTCTAGTGCTATTTTATCATTTCATGTACATATTATTATGCTATTCTATTTATTTGTACCTCATAATGTTTTGAACCTTATTTTTAGTTATATCCCATAATTTCATGCCATTAGATTAATCTTCTCATTTTTATTGTATGCTTTCTTTTGAAATTGTAGCATTTTTTAGAAGAGTTATCTAGTCAAAATTAGGGCTCTTGTATTATTTTTCTTATGTGTATATTGAAATTGGACCTAGCATAATTGGTTAAGGTACTTGCCATATAACCCATTGGTCTCGGGTTCGACTCCTGGTATGAATAGAAGACATTTTCTTATTTTGCCTCAGCTTGTAACAGGGTTTTTGTTTTATTTCTTCGCTTAGCTTATCGAATAACATTATATCTCAATTGGTTAAGGTATGCAGTGGGGATACTAGCAGTATCGAGTTTGAAACTCAGCATGAGCAAGTCTCGTTTTATTATACCCTAGTTGATTATTATAAAAGGACATCCAAAAAACCTCTAGGGGGGAGGGGAAGGCAACCAGACGTATGTGTCGTTTTTTTGCCTCGAATGTCCTACTGCTCTAACATCTGCTTTTGAAATCCCGAGGAGCAAAACAAGCCTTCTGAGGGCATCCACAATAACAAGAGTGGATTCCACTCTCAAAATAATAATATTTTATTCTTCTCCTCACAATCTCTCTCTTCTTTTGCTAAGAAACTCTCACATAACTTCTCTCCTCCATGTCATATTTTATCTTTTTGTTTTACTAATTTGGAGTGGATTCCACCCCATTGTGATGCCCTGAACTTCTCCTTCTCTGCTTTTTCATCCGTCGAGAATTTCAACCATCGCCACCCCACATTCTTCTCCCTCCACCCAGAACCACCATTTCCACCTTACCTATTTTCTCTGAAAGATTCCTCGAAATGCCTCACCACAATTAGCATCCCGTCTCATCGAAAACTTCGAATCCCTGACTGCAATTGCTCTTCCTTTCCCCTCCGTGATTTCGTTTCTCGTCTAACATGAACCTCGAACATCCATTTCGCAGGTTTCTGGTCTAATGGATATACTCGTTTGTCTCGTTTTCAATTCATAAGGTCTTCGGCTATTTCTTAATGCATTTGGAAGATTGAAACAGATGTGTTTCTCTCTATAACCATCTCGACTATACTCTGTCATTTATTTCTCATTTGGCTTACGTTAAAACGGTTTTATTGTTGCTCTTCACATTCGGTAGTGCTATCTTATTCGTGCACTCGTTATTTTCTATCTCTGTTCTCTCTTTTGTTGAGGATTAATCCAAAGAGTACCAGACCTAATATAGGCTCTAGGGCTCGAGATGGATTTGTGTTTTAGCAAGATCTAGGCCTCAGATGCTCAACTTGTTCGGATCCCCCGACTGATATTGATATTATTGTCATACCGCATCCTTACTATCTCTCTTCTTTCTGTCAAGACTAATCTGACGGGTGCTGGACCTAAAATAGGTTCCAGGGTCCGAGATGAATGCTCATATGTACAAAGCGTATGCTCCCCCTCTGTTTTGGTTTCATTCGTGTACTTGTATACATAGTCGTACCCTCATTATTTACGTTCTGCTTGTCAATCTTGTTGGTCTGGTTTTGGGACTAGAGTCTATTCTTTAAGCATTCCATCTGTATATACCACCTCGCGATGGATCCTGAAGATTATACATGGTCCGCCGCCTACTGATTAATGTATAAAGTTAACTGGAGCAACCTGGTCCTGTGATGTTTGACTAGATTATGTCTGACTTTGAGCGAATACTTATGCTAGATTGGTTTCATTCTGTTTCTTCTTCTGGAGATGAATTTCTCTACTCGCCGAGGAAATGACTGTAGTGCCATATTGTTTGCCTGCCCACCACAGCTGCCCCATGGTGTTCGTATCCCACTACTATCAGGGCTCCTTATTTCATTTTGTATTTAAGTTACTGAGGAAGTTTGGCTCATTTCCTTTCCTTTGCAGGGTATTAGCATGATTCCTGGTCGAGATGAACACTGATATCCCACGTTTTTTCTCTCGTTGTCTTTCCCTTCTGTTGATTTCGTTTATCTCGTCTGGTAAACCCCTGACTTGGCATGTTCATTTTCTTTGTGTGTTGGCTTTTCTTTTTCAGGAAAACTCTCATTACATCCTGGTACACAATCTCTACGACCTGAACAATACTCTGGTTGTTGCTTGAATTTGTGATATCCACTGTCTATCATGTTCTCTATGTGTCCATAAATGATTATTTGTTTGATGCTTCTGCTGCTTACCTTAAGTTTATTAGCTTTTTTTTTTTTCCCTTCTCGCTCTACTTGGATTCTAGCTTAGATAACCATGTGGTTAGCTTGGATCTAATGAATAAGGTTTGGTTCTATGCCGTACAGTAGACTATAGAAATAAACCTGACACTTGAATAGGTAGGGGTGACTTGAACAGGGTGTCGGCATTTCCTTCTGGTTAGAGACTTCATTGGTGGTTTAGTTTTAATTGCTTATACTTGGAAACTGATAGATCTCTAAAACAATTGATGGAAGTAATTAGCATTGTTGGTGAAAATGATTAGCAACCTCACAGTTAGTGTTCACAATTTGTAGGCAAAAGTCAGAATACATTAGAATAAGTGGTGTTTTAATTTGTTATTCACATCAGATTTCATTTCAGTTTGTGTATATAGCCTTTTTCTTCTGTTTATTTATTCCTTTGGTTTTTTTCTTATTACCTGCAACCTTTATTTGACCATTGAAAGATAGATAAATAGAGTAGAGTAACTATTGGTTAGCAACCCATACAGTAGGTTCTTTTTTGCTGGTGCTTTATTCGAAATTTTAGGCTTGATTAAAATTGGCTTGTTACTTGACTTGTTTTGAAATTTCACGCTCGCATATATGCTGCTTGGATAACCCCTGACATAGTGACATTCAGTCCCGTGTATATATGATTCATGGATGGCTTTTGAAACTCTTGCATGCATATGGTTTATATGGCTTTTGAAATTCATGCCTACAGTTTGTTTGTCTCGATGGTTTGTTACTTGTGAAATCGCATGGGCTTGTTCTATTTGGGCTTGCACAAACATTGGCCCAAATCTAGTTTCTTTCAGATTCAGTCCATAACTAGCCGAACCGGGCAAGGACAGGTGGCCTTAGACAGCCCATTAGGATGACCCCTTTAGTGGACCCTTGGGGCCCACTCTAGAAAAGCTTTTAGGCTCAAGGGATTGTCTCACTCAAACGGGCCGTAGAGTCCGGACGGTGAGAACAACCTTTCTATTGTAAGACTTTCCAAACCACCCCTTAATTAAGAAAAAAATTTGTATAATTAGCTTGATCCAAAACGGAGGCAAATATCAAATCATCAACTTCAATTGCTGGTGTAGTTAAGGATCTGGCCCATTCTTAAAACCAACCTCAAGGCCCAAATCAGGCCAACAAATCAAAAATCCAAAAATCAGTCCAAATTGAGAATCCCCTCATTGGCCCAAATAAAAAATTTAAATCAGGCCTAAGGCCCAAATCAGGCCCAATTTTCAGCCCAATCTCAAAATAGACCCATAAGCCCAAACATGGCCCAAGTCGTCCCGAAAACCCCAAACAAAACCCAAGTCCGCCCAACACCCAAATCGGCCCAATACCCAAATCGGCCCAATACCCAAATCGGCCCAAACCCAAGTCGGCCCAAACCCAAGTCGGCCCAACACCCAAGTCGGCCCAACACCCAAATCGGCCCAACACCCGCATTGGCCCAACACCCAAATCTGATATGGCCCAAAGCCTAGAAGAAACCCAAAATCTACAAAATGTGTCAAGTCCAAAAGTCCTTTGATCTGAAACCAAGTCTACAAAAGACCTGAGATTGACCAAACCTGAGATTGACCAAACTTGAGATTGACCAAACCTGAGATTGACCATGACCTGAGTTTGACCATGACCCGAGTTTGACCATGACCCGAGTTTGACCATGACCCAAGTTTGACCAGAAACTTTGACTTGACCTCGACTTTGACCCAAAACATTGACAAGTCCAATTCAGACCCCAAATTCAATTCAAACCATCTCATCTTTAATCCAATTCAGTCCAATTCATTTCGACCAGTTCAATCCAACTCAAACCCAACTTGTAGATCCCATTCAAAGATCCAAAAACATTCCTCTTTATTTTGCATTAATCACAAAAATCTTCTTTCTCATATTTCAAACAATCATTTTATCACGTTTTCAAAGAAACCATTTTGTGGAATTTTCAAGGAAAAACTCTTCTCACATCACAGAAAACTTTTCTAAAATGCAGAAAGTTCTTCCCACATATACATAAAGTTTTCTCCTAAAAACATTTCTCAAAATCAGTGTTTCTTCACCGAGGATTCTGAACAACTTCCAAAGTTTTCAAGCTTAGTTTTCAATTCAAAACTAAACCGTTTTCGAGGAACATGGGATGCCTAACACCTTCAAAGAACATTTTCTCCCTAGTTAGGTATCACTTGTCTCCCTTCCAAAATAACAATCCGAGGCGGGGCACTAGGGTCATAACCTCCCTTGTCGCAGTCTGGATCTCTTTAGGCGGGGCATTAGGGTGACAAACCTCCCCTAATTCCAGCCTAGAATTTAACAAGGCGGGGCGCTAGGAAAGTAACGGCCATCCTAGCTGCAGCCGGGATTTTAGAATCGTCTAACTCCCTTCCGTTCGATTTCAATGTTTTCAGTTTTAACGTTTTAAAACCCGGGAGTTAGAGACGTTATTAGGATTTGACCGAGAACATCTCATTTATGGTGCTTCTCTATAAATTCTATTTTTGACATAAATTCATTGCTCCATCTTTCGAGCCTCGGCACTTACCATTAATTAAGTGTCGTATTTGAGGGGGTACATAGGGTAATCCCTCGGGATTATCCGTCCTTTTACAACAAAAATGACTTTTCGGTTTTAAAACTTTAAGAGAGACAATTTTGAATAAACCAATCCAACCCTTCCTTTAGAGCTTCAGGACACATAAACACTTTTTAATCCTTCCCTGAACCAACTCCAAGTCGCATAGGATCTCCAATTCCCGAATACTCCCGAACAACCTTAGTCATCTAAAACCTGAAACATCTTCAAAACTCGAGCACCTGTAAACCGAATATCCTCTTCTGCACTCAATCATCCTGAAAACCTGAACTCTTCTTTAACACCTTTGGCTTCACAAAACGCCTCAAAAAGCTAACCACTTCGAAATTTGAACCTAACAAACCCGGGAAGCTCTTCAACTCCAATAAATGATCCAAACACCCCTTAACTCCATAAGAATGACCAAAATGCCCTTAGCTCCACAAAAGCCGAGACAAGCTCAAACCCCTCGAAAATAAACAAAACCTCTCAACACTTTGACCAATCCCACGAACTGATACTTCAAGACCAGCCTATTTCTTCAAACTCTTCAAAATCATCTACTCCTCAACCCACACTCAATCCTATCCTTTGGATTTAATTGAATCTCTCTAATAAGGTTTTGAAAGAAATTAATCTCGACAATTGGAGACCGAGATTTCCTCGGGCACCAATCCAAAGTCATGGTCGTTGCCACTTCTAAGGGGTGTAACTCAGTGCGAATCCACACAAAATTTCTAGTATGACCGGATAAGCCCCATCCATAGGCAATAAATTCATAGTCAACCAATTGTTCTTAGAACCCTCATTCCTTTTCTTCCTAGTATCTTAGGTCAAACTAGGTGGCGACTCTAGTCAATTTCTGCCCTTAGGGCATAAGTCCGCGTGGAGCCCATTGAGAGCGGGTGTAGTGCACACTTGCACTCCCCTTTATGCTTTCTGAGAAAGACGGATGATTTAGTAGGTATTCGAGGGATGCCAAAAATAACGGGTTTTCACCCTCCACAGAATGGCAAATTCCCAGGAACTAGAATTCTTAGTTAGACCATATTTTAATAGACCCCCCCTCATACCAAAAAATCACCCGCAACACGGACTGCAATCACTAGTAAAAAACGAGTCTTTTTCGGCGGTTTTTTAGGGTCTTATTCGGCGGTTTTTAACCGCCGAAAATAACACCGCCGAAAAAGGTCTTAGCCAATTTACGGCGGTTTCAAAACCGCCGAAAAAGTGTTTTTTTTTCGGCGGTTTTTTCACCAAAAACCGCCGAATATTGGTGGTTCTATACGTCGAAAAAAAAAATTAATTTTCGGCGGTTCTAACAAAAGACCGCCGAAAATGACTCATTTTCGGCGGTTTTTTGTTAGAACCGCCGAAAATAATTTTTTTTTTTTAAAGTTTTCCTCGTTTTTGTTCATACTCCCACATTCTATGCAAAACCTGTTTAATTCATCCCTGTTTTAATCATACACATTGCAGCAGGGCAACACATATATACACCCTTGCTGGATTGTGTCCAATTGCTCACAATGAATATAAAACAAACCAAAACAACCTAACTTTGAATGGTTACCACAATGCCATTCACACCAAAATGCCAATTCACACAACCGCAATTCACTTTCAATACCAATGGTCACAAAGACCATTCACATAAACACTTAACGCAAATGTCACAAACTCGATCTATCTATTTCCTAACAATCTAAACTACAAGTTCTAACAGAAAGTTTGTAAAAAATCAAACCAAATTCATATATAGGTACTCCGCCCAATCCTCCATCATATCATCAATAATTGGTTTGTTGTACTCTCCGACGCTTGGGAAAACCTTTAAAACATAGAATAAGAGAAAAGTTAGCCAATCACATACAATTATTTATTATGAAAAAACTTATTATTAAACTACGACATACCTTTTCTAATTGATCTCCCATCTGTCCAAATAGGGTGATTATGTCATGCATGTACCTCATGACATAATACCCACACTCTGAATGTCCCGGTTGACGTGGACACTGAAAGACGATGAAACAAAACAAATAAACAAATGCACATAAGCATAAGTTCATTATTACACTTAAATTTTTAAGAAGTTGTAAGTTATGACAAACATATACCTTCACCGCAGTCCATGGGACCGCACCTCTAATCTTCACTTTTCGTTCCATCATCATAACACTTTGATAAATGCTGAATAATTGAAGGCATTAATTAAAACATATACAAAGCATAATAAAAGAGATAAAATACATAAATTAAATGTTAAAAATGTACTCACATGTTGAGGTTAGGTTTTATCTTGATGTCTTTGGGTGACCCTGCTGGAGAGGATCCAGAAATAGGATATTCGTACGATCCAGACACAGTACAAGTAAGACCCAATGTCCACTTTGTTCATAGACAACAAAACAACAATATATCATTTATAATATCATCATCAATGAGTAAGTCATTTATTTAGTAAAATTGATAAATAAAAAATACTTGCTTTTGATGATATGGCAACAACGCATATTTGTTGTTTGCTCTGATGCAATTGGTGATCCCACGCTGCATGTAGCTCTTAAATGCGACCGGATCACCCTTTGCAGCTGTGTAGGATGATCTCTCAGGACACAGAAATCCATATTCTCTAAGATTGAAGGTTTGCATTTTTCATGCAAAAATCTGTTCATAAATTAAAACAAAATGTAAATTATATCAACAAATGAATAAATTAATAAATTAAATATAAACAAAAGAAATACGTACAGGATGAATGAATGTATCGCTGAGATAGGCACCCAGTCAAACTTCAAGATATCTTTCATGTCCGAGGTGTACATGTCTATCTCTATACCATCTTCATAGTGAAGAAGCTCATCCTCAAACCTCATCACGATAGAATCTCTGTCGGGTGGGAAGTCACGCACAATGTCGTGAAGAGTTCTCATGTTCGGCCTCAAACGTGCTAATATGGAATCATCCACCAAGTTTTCATGCTGAACAACATTGGTGGACGCTTTGAATTCAGAAGATTTCGGAAACTTTTGTATCGTTTTTTCTGGAGACCTTGATATATTTTTTAATGCCTATTCACATTAAGTTAAAAATTGACATTAATCAATATTTGACCTTAACACATAGCTACCAAAAAGATATAACAATCATTGCTAATTAATAACAAAACTTCGTAGTAGTCATACCTTCACACATTTTTGAATAAGACGAACTGGCCATTGAACAAATGCACTCCTGGCAGACCGAACTGTAGTGAACTCTGCCTGGGGTACTGGAAGTGGAAGATCAGGGCACTTAGAGTCTGGTTCATCCACAGATACCCTCGCATGATAAGGCTGCAGTGGCAACCCATGTGTCGTAGCGTTCGGCCCTGAAGAGTACACTCTTCCATACGCTACAAAGATATCTTCGTTGTTATGTGGAAGGAGAAGATTACAGTTAATTGGTTCCTACAATCATTAAACAAAATTTAAGTTACACCATTTAAATACAAAATATAGAATAAATTGATACAACAATTTAAACCATGCATTAAACATAATACTATTTAATTACCTGTACGTCTGCGTATGGGTAAGCGCCATTAGACTCGACACCTGTGTTCGGCTGAACAGGAGTGAAAGCTTCAATGTGTGGGTTTGGTGGAGGATAATTCTGACAGCTAGGAGATGAAGGATCATAGCCCCTTGGCTGAGAAGCAGAAGCACCAGAGTAAAACTCTGCCTTGAGTTCATTCTTGATCTGCTCCTTTATTTGACTAATCAAACGCACATGCTCGTCATATGGTATTGATTTACCCTCTTTTCTGGACCCGGGGTTTCCAAATACTTTACGTAACGTAATGCCCGCCCCGCCCATGCCCACCACTCGTCCATAATGGTCTTTCTTCCCCAATGCTTGAGTAAGATGATCATTGTATCTATCAGGGGCCCAAGTCCCTTGGGTGACTTGCTCACCCAACTCATCCTAATTGTAAAAATGAAGATTTACAAAAATTTGAAAAAATAATATTTTGACACAATTTTAAGTCAAGATCACTTACAATCTTCTGCACGACTTCTTTAGCCTTCTCGAATGGGTACATCCGCTCTCCAGTTTTTGGATCCTTCTTCGAGCGTGAGAGCTTCCAAAGTGTGTGTCGTAGCACGGGTTTCTCCATGGTACTCATATCAGCCGGTAGCTCTCCTTCTGCCACCCATTCTGGCACCCTTCTGTTTATCCCTTTGGCACCCAGCACATGATGATATTCATTCTGTTTAGCATTTGCGCTCTGACGGGCACGATATTCCTGTTATATTCCATCCCAAAACATTTATTAAACACATTTACAACTATAATATTTAAATACATGTATAACTACAGATATAAAAACATATACAAATTAAAATTTACCAGGGTAGCCAACTTATTCTCGTAGAACACCTTCCACTTCTCCTCAGTGATTGGCGTGTAGATCTCCCAAGGTTGTCGTGTGTCGCCTTTGGGCCTTGGCAGCTTCTTAGTGATGAACCACTTCACCAAATTCTGCTTGTGATCCCGAAATTTTTTATCCATCATCGCTTTAACCATTTGATAATATGGCTTCTCATCAGGGATTGCATACCGTTTCTACGAAAGTTTAACAGAACAGTTAGTATTAATTTATAAATACAAGTTTTTTTAAAATACCTGATAATCGGAAAAGAAAATATACCTGAACAATATCAAACATCTGTCTCTTCAACCCCTCATCCACCTGCTTCCAAGTCAAGGTGATATCCACGTACTCCCGTACGATGATGCCAACCTCAGTGGTGAAGTCGCCAGCCCATCACCGCATGGCTGCAGATACTCATCGAAGGCCAATGGTTTATGCTCAACCTTTTTCGCTTTTAGTGCTCTAGTAATACCACGGGGTTTTGTGGTCTGCTCTGGCGCCTGTGGTTGAGTACCACCCCCCTGCACCTCATCTATCTGGTCACCTGTGCCAGCTGCTAGCTCTCCTCGAACTTCTGATCTGCGCCCCTTTCCACCACGCGTTCGTTTCTTCCTCGGGGGGGACGATGGTGCTAAGAGCTCACCAACTAGGTCATCTCCTTCATCCATCTACGTTAACACATCAAATTAAGAAATCAGGATGTCAACATCAAACATTTGTGAATATAAATAAATGTTAAATGCTAATAGTAAACAAAAGACAATTGCTAACTTATTTCTTACTTACCACATAATAATATCGATCATTTTTGTTTGTCAATCCACAAACCCTCATCATGATCTGACCTAGCATAAACTACATCGTTCGGTCGTGTATCAGTATCTGCGACAGGAAGGTTGTTTGAAAACGGCGGAGTCTCATCAAATAGCGCTTCATCATCTTCAGTTTGATCAACATCTGAGTTGACAAATCTTTTTCCAGGTAAAACCACTGACCATCTAGAATCGACCGGGTCTTGAATGTAAAATACTTGTTCACAGTCTTTGGGAAATATAAATGTATCTATCAGGGGCCCAAGTCGTGTCAGATCAACCATGGTAAACCCATCAAGAACCCGATAACCATGCCTATTCTCCACCCATTTACATTTGAATGTCACAAACTTTTGAAAATGATAATCAAGTTCCCATATGTCTTCTATAAAACCATAATACCAACTTGAAGTTGAAGTAACTGAAGTTGGATCACATCTGTCATATTCAGTGGTAGTTGCTTCAACTTTCACACCACTGTTCTGATTCAAACATTTGTCATCATGTCGCTTTGTGCAGTAGGTGAACCCATTGATATCATAGCCTTCATAAGATATAACAGTATAACCGGGTCCCATAGCTAACCAACGAATCTCTTCACTAACTTTAGCAGGTTCTACTGATGCTAGTCTCATGACATGATGTCTAAACCACATACAAAACGTTTTGTTCTGCTCGTTCGTTAACCAAACCAAATTTCTTCCTGGATTTTGAGCTCTTAGTTCACTCATGTGCTGTTCAAAAAATAGCTCAACAATCTCGAGATGATGCAAAACAAATAAATGGGCTAACTCCATGAACGATGAGTCAATGGCCACGATTTTTTTCCCAATAACACCTTCACCCTCTGACCCACCGGGGTGCGCACCTTGTGGCACTCCAATAGCTTCGACCCCTTTCAGGTATTCAGAACAAAATTCTGTCACCTCCTCAGTAGTTGTCCCTTCTATAATGCTCCCTTCGGGTCGATATCTGTTCTTCATTCTTCCCTTCAGAATTCCCATATATCGTTCAAATGGATACATGTATCTCAGATATATAGGGCCACATTCTTTAATTTCTCGAACAACATGCACAACTAAGTGGACCATGATATCGAAAAATGATGGTGGAAAATATATTTCTAATTGGCAGAGTGTCACGACAACATCACGCTGCAAACTGTCTAGCGTATCAGCATCAACAACTTTGTTGCACACCGCATTTAAAAAGAAACACAACCTTGTGATAACATTTCTGACATTTAACGGCAATATACCCCGAATGGCAATGGGGAGGGGTGTAGCATCAGAACATGATAATCGTGGGACTTCAACCCTACCAACTTTAGATCTTTCATTGACACCAGATTTTTCCAGTTAGAAGAATACCCTGTAGGGACCTTAACAGAAACAAGGCACTTGCAAAAACTGATTTTTTCATTCTTAGACAACGTGTAACAGGCTGGAGGTAGATATGTCCGGTTGCCTCTTTCTTGAGGATGTAGCTCATGACGTATGTCCATAGCTACCATGTCTTTACGAACCTTTATTCCATCTTTGGTTTTACCAGGTATGTTAAGCAATGTCCCGACAAATGCCTCACCAACGTTCTTCACGATATGCATAAAATCTAGACAATGTCTAACTGGTAAATGCTTCCAGTACGGAAGTTCCCAGAATATTGAATATTTTTTCCAAATGCTCTTTTGGGCAGACTTTGACGTATCACCAAACACGTTCTCAATGTCTTTCACCTTTTCATATATCTGTTCAGAAATCAAAGGGACACGGGCCACACGTTTCTCATACTTTCCATTAAACAACTCTTTTTTTCTACGATATGGGTGCGTCATTGGTAGGAATCTACGATGACACATGTAAATGTTCTTCCCGCAATGCTTTAGACGATCAGAACAAGTGTCATCCTCACATATTGGGCAAGCAAATGCGCCTTTCACTGTATACCCAGATAAGTTTCCATATGCAGGAAAGTCATTGATTGTGCAAAACAACATAGCTCGTAGTGTGAAATTTTGTCTGCCGTAGGCATCATACACCATTGCTCCTTCATTCCACAACAATTTCAAATCATCAATCAGCGGTGCAAGGAAGACATCTATATTATTTCCCGGTTGTTTCGGTCCAGAAATCAACAACGATAACATTATGTATTTCCGTTTCATACACAACCACGAAGGCAGGTTGTAGATCACCAGTAGAACTGGCCAAGTACTGTGTTGGCTGCTTAGTGTGCCATACGGATTCATGCCATCAGTACACAATCCAAGCCTCAAATTTCGGTTGTCATCTGCGAAATAACTAAATCTTCTATTGATGTTGTTCCATTGTGGTGAATCGGCGGGATGTCTCAACTTGTCATCCTTTTTTCTTCCTTCTGCGTGCCACCTTAAATTTTTAGCATCTCTAACATTTGCAAACAAACGCTTGAATCTTGGTATTATGGGTAAATACCAGATCACTTTCGCCGGAGGATTTTTTTTTTGGAGCTAGAAGGTTGTCTGTCCTTCTGTTTATAACGTGACATGTTACATTTTGGACACTGATCCAAATGTGCGTTCTCTCCTCTGTATAATACACAACTGTTTGGACATGCGTGTATTTTTTCATACTCCACCCCCATAGGACACATGAGCTTCTTCGCCTCATAAGTCGAAGTAGGGAGTACATTATCATCTGGCAGCATGTCGTGGAAGAGTTCGAGCAGTGCAGTGAAACTCTTGTCACTCAAGCCAAATCTTGCTTTCAGGTTGAACATGTGAAGCACGGATGTCAATTTCGTATATTTGCGACATGTGGGAAACAGAGGCATCCGAGATGCGTCAATCAATCTTTGATACACAGCTGGCTTGTCAGTGAAATTATCTTCAACATCTTGGAGTATTGGGTCACATTGTTCAACATTATCACCGTCATCGCTGATTTCAATGTCAGTCTGATCACGCTCGGTGTTGGCGATTGTGTCAACAATGATTTCCGTCCTTACGCCGCTATTACACTGACTTGAAGATTGTACTCTACTACTAGCTTCTGCACACTCGCCATGTAAGAACCATATTTTATAGTTCGGCATAAACCCACGCCTTGAAAGGTGGAATCTGATTGTGTGTAAGCTAGGGAACTTATTTCGAAGTTCGCACTGAGCACAAGGACAAGGAATATGTGTCTCGTTCATCCTCTTCTGATGTTCGAGTGCCACTTTGCAAAATTCGTTATCCACCTTACTTTCAAAATAGTTCCCTCTTTGACCGTACATCCATCCACGGTCCATTCTATCCACATTAGATGAAAGTTCAAAACAAATATTTTAGATTTATTTTCATCCACACTACAATGACTAATAATTGTGCAGATAATAATCATCATAACTTTGGTATGTGATCGTATATATACATTACAACTAAGTGGTTCTTAGTATTTTGAGAGAATTATCAATAACTAATGCATTTCTAGAAAAAATTTGGCATGACCTATGAATAATGTTACTCTTCCGTGCTTATTATTGAGCACTGACCAAACTCATACAACCAGAAAACATTCAAACAACTGGCATATGTAAATTTATGAAGAATTAAAAAATAAAACAAATAAAACATAAAAACTAACCTGCTGAGTCAGATACAACTGGTACAGTGTCTTGATTAACGGTGGTCTGGTATTGTCTGTTGACAATGACAAATAAATAATATTATTGTTTAATGTTCAACACTTAAACTAGTTATTATTTGGTTATCTAATCAAAAATAATAATTATGAATCAACAATATCTAATCAAAAAATAATAATTATAAATCAATTAACACTTAAAACTACAATGCATTTCACCGTGAGTGAAGAGACTAGCCCCGACTGCAAACTAGTATCCGACTGATGCAGCAGATACAGGAATAATGATTCAACCTTCACATATAAATACATGTCAATTATTCTTTATAAATGACAAAACCTACTTATACAAATGAAAAACTAGCAATTTTGTATAATTAACACAATGTTCAACACTTAAACTAGTTATTATTTGGTTATCTAATCAAAAATAATAATTATGAATCAACAATATCTAATCAAAAAATAATAATTATAAATCAATTAACACTTAAAACTACAATGCATTTTAATTATAAATCAATTATTCTTTATAAATGACAAAACATATTTATAGAAATGAAAAACTAGCAATTTTGTACAATTAACACAAATTTAATAGTTCCAACCAAAACAATTACTCAATTACACTCCAAATCACATAAATCAGTCAACAATCACCTATAAACAATGAATTAATACCAAATTTATACAAATGAAAAACTAGCAATTTTGTACAATTAACACAAATTTAATAGTTCCAACCAAAACAATTACTCAATTACACTCCAAATCACATAAATCAGTCAACAATCACCTATAAACAATGAATTAATACCAAATTTATACAAATGAAATTGGAAAACTGAAAAAAACTAACCTAAATTGAGAATTACCGAGCAAGGGGCGACTTGGGCGGGACTTGGGCGGAGATCTTGGGCGCGACTTGGGCGGGACTTGGGCGCGACTTGGGCGAGGCGGCGACGGCGGCGACTCAGAGGCGTAGACGGCGATGGACAAGGGGAGAAAGAGGGCGGCGATACAGAGGCGAAACGAAGAGAGAGAGTCGAAATATTTTCAGTCGCGCGCGAATGAATGGGGAAGACGACCCATATTAAAACACAAATTTTCGGCGGTTTATAGTCAAAACCGCCGAAAATTGTCTTCTTAATGTAACATTTTCGGCGGTTTTTACCAAAAACCGCCGAAAATTGCTCATTAAGATGACAATTTTCGGCGGTTTTGACTATAAACCGCCGAAAATTTGTCTGTTACGTTATCTTTTTCGGCTACAACGATAAAACCGCCGAAAATAAGGGGCCGAAAAAGACCCGTTTTTTACTAGTGAATGCTTGACAATACCACCAATGGTATAGTCAAGGGTGGATAACTCCAAACCCTACAATACCAACAGGACTACGACGCAGCTCCTAAGGATTAGTCAAACCTCGGTAACCACCGCAAGGGCGTGGGAACGAGCCACGAAGCAAGGTACACGAAAAACCACAAGGATCGAGAAAGCACCTGAATTAACGACAACCTTGTCAAGAACACTGAGAAGCTACTCAAGAGATTGATCACTAAGATCAAAAGATCGATGGAGGAGCCAATAAAACCACCAAATACGGATGGAAACAACACCGTAACCGGTGTATGCTAACCTGAAAACCGACGTACCCGCGCACTTGCCAAGGCAAGTGCTGCAGCAATAAGGCAAATTGGGAGACTTTAGACAACCAACAAGTACTTACTAAAGTACCATCATATCAGTGAAGCAGACATAGGACCACAATCCTAAGAACTTGAAGAATAAAACCCTGGAAAGGCCTAACGGCCTGACCATTATATTAACGAACATACTAGTCAGCAAGAAGCTGGACTTGGTCAGTACCTCAGACATGGTAAAACCATGGAATTTTTCTTTCAACTCAAGACTCTTCTTTCAAAACCTATAACTTTTCTTTCAAAACCACAAACTTTTCTTTTAAACCTCAAATTTTTGAAACCAAACAAGAAGAATCACGGTGAGTATCATAGAATGATACAAGAGGAGTTGACAATAGAATACTCCACCTAGGCGTGTGACGAGCACTACGAGTGTACCCAAATACGGGATGTGGGACGTCCGAACTTCGAAGGAGCTTGCGGGCCTGACAGACCCTTTTGTGAGTTAGTTAGGTAAGTGGTAATGTACCAATAAGGTACCCCATGTATGTATACATGTAGTGTACGAAACACGGGAAGTAATCAACTCCGTTCTACGGACCATAAGGTAAATTTAAACTGAAACAGTTGGACACCTTGAACGATCGAAGAACCCAGATAAGCTTACAAGCTAAAGGAGTCAAGAACTCACTCTAGGAGAGCGATTAAGATTAAGAAGTGCGAAGAGCATTGACAAATGACCAAAGACATTGGACATGTCTTAAGAATTTGAAACAAAAGCATGAAATAGCCGGAATGGATACCCGGTCTAAACACAGTGAGGCAAATGCCTGATGAGAATACATCAACGTTCAATGAACGGGATAAATACCCAGAGTGATCATCTAAGGTACCGGAGGATACCGTTCACCACCGAAGGTAATACCAAACCGGTTAAAACCATAAGAGAAGTATCCATAGTCTACCCTGAGAATGGGAGACGTATGACCCCAAATGGGACAATCTAAAATCCGAACCGCAATACGGAGTAAACTGAACACACTCAAATGTTAGCCAAAGGTAATGGCATAGCTGAGAAACACCCAGGAGTAATCCTTGAAGGGTGTCAAACTAAATGTCGTGATAAAACATAAAAGGCAGAATGAACACTCGGTGAGAACACCGAAGGGATCCCATTTGACAAGGGATACCCTAAATGGATATTTGGCACCGACAGTATCAAGACACTGAAGGGCCACTAATAATGGAAGCGTGATGCGATGACTGTATCGTGGAGCCTGATATTACACTAAGCCATTTGATGGTATACGGAGAAGCAATGCTTGTAAACTGCCTAAAATGAGTAGAGCTCCACGCAACGAGGCTAGTATGCCATGAAACTATTACAATACATAATTCAACGGTTGCAAAACCCATTTTGGACTATATAGAGAGTTGTCAAGAACGGCACCAGTAAAGGATTGGATAAATAACGAGCAAAGATACCCCTCGTTATTGTGGTACCGCAAGAGCAGTGAACATACCGATTCTAAAGAAGAGGACACTATCAATAAATGTCTGAAAATATATCTCTTTCAGAACTACTAATGTAGTGAAGCTTGAGCATACAATTATTGCTAGGCAATGTGAAATAAGCTTTGATAGCAATTATTGAAAACCGAGAAGTAATCGGTTAAGAAGAAATACCATATGTGGAAATGTGAAGTGGAAAATCAATAACGCTCAAGGAGCACAGAAACACAAGTATAGTATATTCAATAAACAGCCAAAGGAATGGCGAACCATTATCTAAATAGTAGAAATACATGAGCAGAAGCTGATATGATAGCGGATGCCATGGAAACCAAAGTTGTAAACAAAACACGAACATGGTGCGCAACAAGTGACCAATTGATGTGAACAATCGCACAATGATATGGAGATGCTAAATAGGAAATGGCAGACAGACCAGGCAACAAGCCAGGAGTCTGCACCAAGTGATAAAGCAACACACAAGGAAACAATGTTCATTCCTATTGCAATCGCATAAGAGATTTACTGCCAAGGGTTTACGCCTCTACACTCTATAGGACTGAGTGTTTTGGTATTGCACTTATGCAGTATTGATCTAGTGGGATAGCTAGAAATATGGGACAATGTCTATTGTGGTAAAAGTAGAAGGAGCTTACGAAGTCATAAGGACCGATGCATAGAAAATGCAAGGTCATACAAGTAAAGAACACTTGTACAGAATGAAATAAAAGGGCATAATTCAGTAGCCACTGACAACAGAGGGAGCATTACAACTAAGTAGTGGCTCAACCTCAACCAACAATAAGTCGGAGGAACCTAGTGAATAATCATGGGAGTAAGAACAGTATGTACGATAGATTTCCAAGAGCTGGATAATGAATCTAAAACTCATTGAGTTCGCGTACGGTAAAGCAATACCACGCTTGATTGATAAACCTTATTCCCAAGATAAAAAGGGATAAAAGGGTATTGTATAACACATTAAGAATAATGAGAAGGGTGAATAAACCCTAAGTTATTAGGGTCGCGCAGCAGAAGCTAGTGGGCCCAGAATTCCAAGGTTTTGTACACCTAGTGAATGAATGGCTAATTATCAATGCCTTGAAGCCTCTAAGGCTAGAACCAAACCCGGTAAAGAGTTAATCAAACTCCGATGAAAATTCTTGGTGCAGGGACTAACCAACAATATGGTTAAGACCATTTGACCAGAATACATTGTGTAATAGACCGCATGAAAGTTGAACCACTCCGTGACGGCTAAACGCCTCATACCTATGTCCAATGTTGACACAAGGTAGATTACATGGGCGTAATCCCTTTTTAAGGGGGGTAGGGCGAAAACCGTGAAATGTATATTTTACGTGAAAGTGCGTAAACTACAATGTGCATAGCGCAAAAGAATTTGTCTTGATGATTGGTACTTATGTTACATAAACATATGTATACCATTCATAGTGTAATTATGGTTGATTGTGAGACTTGAAGTAAAAAGGAGTATTGATTGGAAGATTTGAAGTGGAAAGGAGTAGAGAAACTCCAGGGGAATGAGAACCCCGATCGGTATTAGCATGGGAAATGAGTATGTTTGAGGAATTGAGGAGTATAAATTGGTATGAAACCGATGTTGAACCTAGTGGGAAGTGAGTCCCCTAGGTAACTTGATTTGATGGTATTTGTGAATAATTTGAGGATAGAAATTGATTTGACTTGTGAACTATTGGAGGATAGAAAAACTAATTTGAGAACTAACTTTGAATTTCTTAGGTAAGTATTTTGAGATAAATTGAGTAATAATTGATGAGATGACTAGTAAGTGAGTAAATGGATTCTAGAAATTGGTAAATGTATTGATGGGTGGTTATGATTAGGAAGATAAAAAGATAGAAAATGAAATTAATGCTTGATGATTTGATTGGGTGAATTGAGGTGGGAGATGGAACTTGATTTACTAGCGATCAAGGGAAACCAAACACAAATTGGGGTGGATGGATAGTTCAACACCAATGCTGATCACATTGGGGTTGAATGACTCTTGAAGCCCCCTTATAAGTGGCCACAAGTAATCACACTAGTAATAGGTGAAACTAACACAAATTAGAACTTGGTGTTGCATTGAAGTTTTCAAAATGAATTTCCAAACTGATTTTGGCACAATGTTTTGTCTTCAAACTTGTGAATGAGGATCGGTTTTGAAACCGCTCCCACGGGTGCTAGTTGGACCTTCTCAAGGCTAGGCACCAGTATCAGGTCGAACCTAGGAAGTAAGGCTAGTTGTGAGTCGGTGGAGTGATGATTAGTTTTGAAACCACTACAACGGACGAGCAACGGTACTAAGTGACCGGTAGGACATTTGTACTGTGTGTTTTGTATTTTTTTCCAAGGGCCGCCGGATATGAGTAATCCGGTCAGGGAAGAGTACCCACTTTGGAGCCTGGGGAATCTCTAGATGTGCAAATGAATTTGATCAGAACCAAAGGACCGTAGAGCCAGAAAGCGTAAGTGCTCAATGTCATGACGGCCATGAACCAGAGAAGTGTTCAAACGTGACCGGTACCTGAGGGATCACTCGATATGGGGGAGGACTTAGTGCCTAATTGTCTACGGATGGACCGCCATTGAGAGATTGGACAAGGATATTTTTGGTTGTTATGCATGTTGTGACATGTTGTGTGAATGTGTGGTATGTAGTCAGTCGGACATTAGAGTCTGTCAGGTTATATAGAGTTTATAACCTTAGTATCGAGTACCTTGGTGACTAACAATCTTAGACTCACTAACTTTATGGGTAATGTTCTTTAAGGGGGGTAGATTGAAATATCCCGAACTTAATTAGGGTGATTAAATTACTCTAATATGACATTTGAGGGCCTAATAGTGCCTAAGTAATTTTGGTAAAGAGAATAAATCCAAAAGAAACAAGAAAACGCTTAAAAGCGAAAAACGCTAAATTGAGCCTTAAGTGACCGTAGGAGGAATACAACCTCTAAAAGGGTCTTAGATGAATTTACATGGCTTAACAATTCCTAAATAACATATGGGAACAATTCCTGTAGAAAACGGATCAAAATAATGTATTAAAACGCTAATAAACTTTAGCGCACGTTTTTCGAGAAAAACCGAAAACGTGACTTTGAGTGGTCAAATGAACCCGTAAAAATTATAGTTCATCAAATAACTATAATTAAACATTAATGGAAGCTTAAGAACCATTAAAATTAAAAAAACAAGAAAAATACGGAAAACGGGCCCGGTTAGTGAATAGTGCTAAACCGGGTAAATAAACGAGCGTTTTCTGTAAAAGACGAAAAATGCTCCAGCTGGTACACATATATGGGGCCATTTTTTAATAGCTAACCAGCTCTCTCACACTCTTGACTAGTTAGCTAATTAATTAAGTCAAAAAGTGCAAAGAAATAAAAAGGTACAAATACACCTTTTTCTCCCTATCTCCTCCTTTATTTTCTTTTCCCTTCTCTCTTTCCTCTCTTTCTTCCTCCCAGCCATTTTATCCTCCCCCTTATTCTTCCTTGCGACAGCCTCCTCCTCCCATGGCTACTCAAGCCTTCTTTGCCTTGCCCAAGCCACACCAAGGCTCCAAATCAAGAAAAAATTACATATTCTTCTTCTCCTCCTCAAGCTCTACACTTCTCTCTTTTTAAAATTCCAAAAGGATGAACTTCACCTCCATGGGTTTTCCCCATTTGAAGAGAAAACTAGAGATTATTGAAGCTTGGAGTCTCTTCTCTCTCCTAAGGTAAAAAGTTTCCAAGAAAAACTCATTTTTCTTCATCTTTCCCTCTTGGCCGATTTTTACCCATTCTCATGCCTTGCTTTCTTCTTTGTTTGAGCATTATATCACCCTTCCAATGGTGGAGGAACCTTCCTTTTGATTCAAGGGCTAAAACCCCTCTTGAAACTTCAAAGGTAAACCCTAGCTTTTGTGTTTTAAGCCCCCTTCATTGGATTAGTGTATTTCCAAGGGTTTAGAATTTTAATTATATTCATTTTGTGCCCTTTGAATGTTGGGAATGGAGTTTGGAAACTCCATTGCCCACTTGACCAAAATGGAGAAGAGCAAGAGCAAGAGCAAGAGGAGAATTAAAAAGGGACTTGGAAAACTTATGGTAAGAAATCCACCTTAAGGTATATTTTGAATGCTTAAGAATTTGGGATGGGATAATAAATTGAATGAACTAAAATATTGCTAGAAATGTGTTTGGTTGTGATGAGGAGGAATTTGTGAATTTAATTGTGAATTGAGGGCCTTAGAGCCAAATGATTTGAGGATTGTGTTTATATTGTGGTTTAATGAAGTTATGAGGATATATTATGTTCTGGTAGTACCCTTCATGGGTGTGGCTAGCTTAGGTCTGATTTTGGTGATAATAGGAGAGTTTGGATATGTTAGGTTTATGGGGAGGTTATGGCAAAATTTGTGTAGAAATTGGGTGGTTTTAGATGACTTGGAGAATGGGAAAACCTAGGTGTTTGTAGTGCTGAGTAAAGTGGATTAATAGCCTCGAAATGGTGAATGGAGAATGGGTTTGAAAGATGTAAAAATCTGTAGTAAATATTTTGTAAGGGTATGTAGAAATTCTAGAAATGAGTTAGTGTGCAAGACTTAGGAAAATGGGAGTGAACTTGGGTTTTAGAAGTGTAATTGTCTAGGGATGAATTAGAATGGTCAAATGGAGCTAGAACAAGATGCAACGTGGCAAGAGAAGTTAGGAAATGCACAAGGGTGCAAGATGCAAAAATAAGAATGGAAATTTGTACAATTTGAGCAAGAAGTTGAGTAAGGATTAAACCAAGGATTTGGAGTTGTTTTGAGGTGTTTAATTATGTAGGAAACTTGTGGAAATATTATGGAATGATTGGAGGTGGATTAAGGGTTGATTTGGGGTTGAAAATTTACCTTAATAGCAGTTTTTAGCAGGGTCCGGGACTTAGGATAGGAACCAAGTCCTGGACCGCATCAGAAAACAGGTTGAGACTAAAAACAGACATTGGTCTTGGACCTAGGTCTAGGACCAAGTCCTGGACCACTAGTAAAAATAGGCTGAGAGTGAGTTTCTGTATTGGTCCGGGACTTTGGGCCCGGACCAAGTCCCGGACCACCCCCAGAATTCAACCGTGAGTGTTTTAAAGGGCTCTAAACATGAGGGATTGATTGGTATTGGTTTTAGGTGATGTTTAGGAGTTGTTTGGTGACCTTTAAAGGTCCTAAGAAGTACAAACAAGTGTTGGAAGTGAGTGAGTAAGTTGAGAAACTAAGTACACTAAGTTAAACCGAAATAACGGGATACTGGGGTAAACACAGGAGTAGTAATTATTTACCTACCGCATGAGCTTGGTATTAATAGCCATGTTTGAAACATTACCAGTGGAACAAGTGTGAACCAAGGAACGTGAGGTGAACCGGTAAAGTTAGCCCAAGGTGAAAGGTATGATTTTCTCATGCCCTGTATCCTAACTTGGTTACTCTGATTTGTGTGTTTGTTTGATTGTGTGATCACCTTAACAAGATAAATGCACGAATTGGATTATTTGCACCTTGTAGTGCTTGTATTGTATTGTATTGTTGTTGTTGAATTTTATTTGAAATTAAAGTTTGTATAATTCATGAAATGCGTGATTGTGGATGATTTGCTTGAGTGTGAATGTGCACTGTAATGCGACTCATAGTTGAGTCTTGTTTGAGTAGTGACTCGTAGAAAGAGTTAAGTGGTGAATTAAAAAAAGCGTGGAAACACTCTAAAACTATCGAACCGATAAATGATAACGCAAACCTACGAACTCAGTAGAACGTGAGAGAATTGTCCGGGAGTAGTAAACTCCCGATAACGGTTAGAGAACCGAATTGACTTAATCCACAAAATAATTAATGGTGGGAGTATTTAAGTAACCTCTAATCAGAGGATTGATGAGTGTTCAAACTTGAACCTTGAGAGAATTAAAGCATGGTAAGGGATCACCAAACCCCTTAGAAAGATAGTCGAACCCCAATGAGAGGAACCGACTAAAATGAACAATGTCCCAAACATGAGAGTATTCGATAAGTTGGGTACAACCTTAGATCTAAGAATACTAGACATTGAGTATTTCCCTAAGCTAATAGATGTTATCGAGAGAGATAAATCTTGGCTAATCCGTGAGATTGTGAAATGACTCCGAGAGAAGAGTTTTGAGAATTTGACTAGTCCGGTAGAGAACCGGACATTTGAGAATTTGAGGAGCTAAATGTATAGCTCCTTTTGTATTTGTAAGCCCGGTGGTGGGTCTTGTGTATGACCCTGCCCGGAGGTCGTGGGAAAGACTTAAAAGATGCCCTTCAGTATTGAGAATTTGAATTGTGAACTTGAGTTGAGTATTGAGAATTTGAGTATGGAGAATTGAGTTGAGACTTGAGAGACTTGAGAAATTGAGTTGAGTATTGTAGAACTTGCTTGAGGTTGAGAGTAAGAGAATTTGAGTAAGAGTACCCAAGAGAGCGGGTAAAGCAATGTGTAATTGAGTAAGACATTGTAACACCCCTACCGCTAATCCCTTACTTACCGTCTAACTGTCCCGTTCGTCCTACTACTCGCAGCAGAAATACTACTACTACTACTACGGCGGGTGATACAACGCCGCTAACCGCCCATACAGCTAGTAAGGCTTACACTATGTACAATCACGGTCTGATGTCTAGAGAATACCGAGCTACTATCATTACTTACCAATACAAAATACCATATACTTACAATAGTGATTACCGAGTATCTAAGTACATTCAATTACATCCTTTCTCAACTTTACAAAAATTATGAGTTTCAACAAGCTACTCATCTATACCAATTCAACATCCTTTCGTTATCCAAAAGGGGGTACCCCATGGTACACCGGCTAAACAAAAAGACCTATAGCCATGTACAACTTGGTACACCTTTCATAATCCATTAATTACACCAAAAAGAAAATCATCTTGATCTCATTATCATCTTCACCCTTCACGAGCACCTGTAAAATATTAAAAACAGTGCCCAAAGGGGCTCAGCAAAACGCTGAGGTACGCCTACTATTTTTGGTCGACTATACATGGAGTTTATTATTTACATGCATACATGCTACACATATAACAATACATCCATACAAATACAATACACAACCGAAGGCAATACACAAGCCAAACAATAATACCATACATACACAATACTTACCTCCTCAATGGTTAGCCAGTTATACATCCGGGTTAATCGGATGTTCATTACTCTTTTACTCATTACACATTACTTACAGAATTATACTGATAAGCTGCAGACTTATCATATTTTATGTGCTAGATTTAGTATTATATTTATCTAAATAAGGTTATATATGAGTTATTTGTGCTATATTATGTATTAAAGTGTATTATTTGTTCAGTCTTATGTTTTTATATGTTTTTCATGCAAGGGAACACTTTTGACTAAAATGCCAGACATAAGGCCGGTTAACTCCTACACGGCACAAGCGTGGAACAGAAAGAGGTGCTATGCCAGGTATGTTGTCGGGTACATCCTAGCCGGCACAAGTAAAAGGTGGCCTCAGTTAACCAGAAGTTAGCAATACATGAAGAAGTGTCTTTTGATGAAGATGTGTCTCTTGGCAAAAAGGTGTCTTTTGGTGAAAAGGTGTCTCATGGTGAAAATGTGTCTTATGGTGAAGAGGTGTCTTTTAGTTGGAAAGATGCCTTGTGGATGAGAAGACACTATGGAAAGACATCATTTGGTGATGTGTCTTTCCATACCAATACAACTAGGGTAAAAGGTATCTTTTTGCTAAAGACATCTCTTGAAGGTGTATCTTTATGGAAAAACATCATTTAAGATATGTCTTTCCATAGAATCACTTTCAACACCTATAAATACCCTACCCATGTGGTCATTTGAGAACACACTTCAACATCATTATATACTCCATTCACACTCTATTCCACCCCACTCCATTGTTGGTGTCCAAGGAACGTCTACGGATCCATCCACGCAAGAGAAGAAGAAGACCTTGTCGGGTTAAGGCTATTAACATCTCCTTCTCCCCCTTTGTATTCTCTTCGTGTAGTTGTGTGGATGGTGATGTAAAATTCTTTGTTAGGTTTTTGGTTAGGGAAGATTTCCTTGTAAAACTCTTATGACCATTTATGGAATTTTCAAGTTTCTTAACCCGAGTTCTAGTCTTCTTACAAGTAGAATAAATTAGCTACTTATTCTCTTATCTCTAAGTCCTATTTAATGTTCACAAGACAAGAATAGGATAGATTAGGATTTTGGTAATCTTTAACATTGTCTTCTACGCCTCAGCGGGAGCAAGACCTTAGGTTTAGGGTTAATCTCCTATTTCCCCATTATTATGGTTGTATTCGCGACATTGGCTATGCACGATGCAAGGATGGATAATGAGTTCCTTTATTCAGACCCGATTCTGGAAGTGTTATTTACGGAATGTACGATGCCGGATGTAGTGCCGGATGGAAGTTGTCTGGCACGTTCAAGGCCATGAATCTGCCGGGTAGCGGAGATGCGGCATGTCACCCGGCATATGCAGTTTGCGTGACCAAATCCTCTTTGAGACTTGCCACCCTTGATTATTGGTCTTACGTTTCCCTTACATTGATAATCTTCCCAAATCAAAGTTAGTTTATTTATTTAGTTATTTAGTTTAGGATCACATTTACTTTTCCCCCATTTTATTATAGAATAGGCTTTTGCCCGGATTAGGATTAGTTTTCTATAAGTCCCTTGGGTACGATACTCTCGGTCGTAATATATTTACACTATACTCTGACCGGGTTCTTATTTGCTACCCGTAGTAGAGTTGTAGGTTTAGTTTATCATTTTATTCTTTTTATTTAAATAGTTTTCCCTACAAAATTTTAATTAGCACATACTCATACAATGCTTACTTACTTTTCCATACTTACTTACTTACTCTTACTTACTTACTTTTACTCATGTTAAGTCGGTATGACCTCCAGGCAGGGACTACACCGTCCCACCACCGGGCTTTAGGTGGCTCACTAATCCAGGATGCTAACCATTTAAGGGGTTTGGGCCGTGCAAAAGATTAAATCCATGATTTGGATCCAACCTCTTGTGTCTCCGCCTCCTCACGCGTGGCCGAAGCTATATCGGACTTCTACTCATTCCAATTTACCAATTTATTATGTTGGATTGGTTAGCTTGTTAGGAATCAGCTAGAAGTCCATCACAATATCATTCGGTCACTACAATGTACATCAAGCACACACACATTCATTATCATCCATACATTTCATGAATTATACAAACTGTGAGTTAAGATAAACATCCAACAAGGAACAATATCATATAATCACAAGTAAGCATAATAATTCCGATTCGTGCGTTTATCTTATTTAGGTGATTAATTAGCACACAAACACACAAATCAGAGTAGCCAAGGTAGCATACAGGGCATGAGAAGTTCATACCGTTCACCGTTGTACTCGTAACCGACTTTCCCTCGGTGTTCAGAATTCAAGTCCTATAACATACATGCGATCGAGTGGTTAATTAACTAGAATTAACTTAACTCGTTTATCTCTTACGGTTCCCGACTTATACCTACTAAGTCTTTAAAATTCTTACACTTACGCATTGTTTACTTTCTCTTCATTACTTTTAAAACTTGTTTATACTCTTAATGACCTTTAAACATCATTAATTAAGTATTAATTATATTATACCATCCTTTACCTTTCCTTAAAAACCACATTATAAATTAATTTTCCATTTTCTAGGTTGGTCCGGGACCTTGTCCGGGTCTTAAGTCCCGGACCACCTGTGGTCTGAACTCTTAGGTTGTTTTTGCGCATGGTCCGGGTCCTTGTACAGGGGTCAAGTCCAGGACCAGAAGGTATGTTCAGTCTCGAATTAAATTTCAATATGGTCCGGGCCCTTATCCCTTAGCTATGTCCCGGACCTGGAATTTAGAAAACTCTCGGACTGTTTTTGTTGGGTGGTCCGGGTCTTGAACCTGGGACCAAGTCCCGGACCTATGTTATACTGAAACTCTCTGCCACTTTTAATGGTGTGGTCCGGGTCCTTGTATGGTACCTAAGTCCCGGACCACCCACTATTCTCTACTCTCGGCATGTTTTAACAGCCTGGTCCGGGACTTGGTCCTAGACTTAAGTCCCGGACCCTGCTAAATTTTCTACAGATTTACAGTTTTTAAAATCTGTTACAATCCATACTTTGCCTAATTAATTCCCCATTTTTCCTACACTTAATCCCACATATTTAAGCACCTAATTAGTCTCCTAAACATGTCTAAATCCATTACTAACTTATTACTTCTTTTGATACTAATTCACACATATTTTCTAAGTTTTCATTCCAGCACTTACATTATTTTTCCTAGTTGTGTTTTGCTACAGATTTTGGTTCTCACTTCCTCCATTCATAGTTTCCTCTCCTAATGCCATTTCTAAGGTTTACAATGCATTACCTATCTCTCTTATCCTACCCACAACCTAGCTCCATTTAAAATCTGTAAGCGTTTCTCCACTTATTTCTAGTTCTTAAGTGTTCTAGTTTCTAGGTAAAATTTAACATAGTCTCCCTTATATTTTTACATTCTCACCACATATTTTATTCACACAATGCTACCCATATCACCAGTTTATAAACAAAACTAATACACAATTCTCCAACACAAATACTAGACATTAAATCACTCATTTAATTCCTGCATACACATCTATTTCCATCAAGGTTTATACAAGTTTTTCATCATCTTTTGAAGCTTTAAAATAGTTGGGTTCTCTTACACATTATACTACTACTAAATACCATTTACCATACTCATTTCAAGCTACAAAAATCTGTTACAAAAACATTACAAAAGCTACACAAGGTGAGTGTAATTTACCGTGTTTCCTTTCTAGTTTTTTTTCCTTCCTCCTTCTTCTTTCTTCCTTCCTTCTTCCTTTCCTTTCCGCTCTTTCCACCGGTTATGGAGACTCACATCTCTAAAGCTACAGCCCATTACACACTACCATTTCAAACAAACTAACCCTTAAATCATCCTAAAGCTTTAAGGTATATTTTAGGGTTTAGAAAATGCAATACCTTGAAAGTATGTAGAAGGAGTGTAGAATAGCAACAAGAGCAAGATTCCCACTCTCCAAAAGAAGCAAAAATCGGCTGGGCAAACAAGGTAGAAGAACTCAAGGCTTAGAAATTTCTATTTTGCACATAAGAGTAAGGAATGCTAGTATTTTTGGATTTCTTTTTTCCTTAAACCAACAAGGTGAAGGAGAGGCTTCTAATGGTGGTATTCATCTTCAAAACCAAGAACACACATGGAGATGAATTTGGTTATTTTCGAATTTGGAAAAGAGGGAAATGCTCTCCTTGATGACAGGAATCCAATGGTACAAATTTTGTAATTTTTGGTGGAGGTTTGAGTGCTCAACAAGAGGAGAGAAGGGAGAGTGCTGAATGGGTTTTGCAAATCGCCATTGTTGGCTTGCTTGGAGAAGAAAGAAAATGAGAGAGAGGAGTGATACGTGAGAGATGAGAGGAAATGAGGAGGACTAGGAGAGAGAGGGGGTAAAAAGCAAGTTTACTTTTTGTTTTTGTTTATTTTTTTGTCTTTTGTAAATAAGGGAGAATTAAGAGAGTGAGAGGGGGAGCACAAATCAGCTCACACACTGCACACACTCACATTTTTAATTTCTATTTACAAAAGTGGACACACTAGTTTAGTTTATTTACACTCTCGCCCCACAACTTTCCGTTTATTACAGTTTTTACTATTTCCTCGTTTAATTTATTTTATTGGTTCTTGACCTTCATTAATGTTTATTAATGACTATTTGGTTGACCAAAATTGTTACGAGTCTATTTGACCCGCTTAAAGTCGCGTTTTCTCGGTTTTCTCAAAAAACGCGCTTTAAGGTTCGTTTATGTTTTTAATCCGTTTTAAGGATCCGTTTTCTTCGGGATTTGTTCCCTCATGATTATTTAGACATAATTATGCTTCTAAAACCTTCATTAGCCTAATTAATCACTATTTTTAATTACGGGGTATTTCAGGCATAGTGAGGTAGAAACCCTTAAGGCCTAAGATTAATGTTGAGTGTTATGTGAATGTACATATACAATGTATGTTGTATGCATGTTGATTGAAATAAAATGAATCGCATGCTCTTGATCAAATAGTTGGCGTACCCTCGTTAGCACGCGGGGTATGCGAATTTCATATGCACAATTTTGCTGAGCCCCTTGGGGCGCTGTTTTTATTTTATAGAAACAATGAAGCCGAATACCGTTCGAGTGTAGGACGGGTTGCTATGTAAGCGTGGGTAGCTATTTAAAAATTTGTATTCGTTTTATTATGGAATTGTAAGGCCGAAAGGTCATCAATAGATGTGGGAATTGTAGGTACTCGGTATAGAACAGAATTGAGATTGTATCTGTATATTATGGAATTGAAGTTTGTATTTGGTTTTAGAATTGATTAAGGAAATGGAATGTATCATTTGGATAGAGTGCTCAGTATAAAACTCATCAGACCGATATTGTAATTGTATTGATTGTTTAGTTTGGATTGGCCTTATTAGTCACGTGGGTGGCTAACGACATTGTATCACCCCGGTTGTTTTGGAATTCCGCTGCTTGTGAATTGGTAATGGAGACGGGTTAGGACTTAATTGGGTGATTACCGGTAGGGGTGTTACACTAAATGAATGTAGGAGGATTAAGGCTCAAGACGGGCCTATAGTTGTTTGAATGTCGAGGTAAGGCTTAAGACGGGCCTGTTGATGTTTGAATGTGGAGGTAGGGCTTAGGACGGGCCTGAGGAAATTTGGTGTGGAGGTAGGGCTTATGACGGACCTGAGGAAATTTGATATGGAGGTAGGGCTTAGGACGGGCCTGTGGATGTTTGAATGTGGAGGTAGGGCTTAGGACGAGCCTGTTGATGTTTGAATGTGAAGGTAGGGCTTAGGACGGGCCTGAGGAAATTTGATGTGGAGGTTGGGCTTAGGACGGGCCTGAGGAAATTTGATGTAGAGGTAGGGCTTAGGACGGGCCTGAGTGATATGAGAGGGGTTTGAACCATCGGGTTTTGGGTTTTTGGGCCTCAATCAGTGTCTTTTTTGCAATTGTTGGGACCAACAATTGCCCTTAGTATTTTTCCTTAAGGCGATCTGAGTTTTTTTAGGATTTTATGGCAATCGATCGAAACGATCGATTGCCCCCAGTATTTTCTTTGCTTAATTGCGTAAAAACAAGTCTCACTCTCATAAGGTCAGAGTTTATCTTAATGTGGTGTTTTCTATCCTACACTCAAGGTGTTTAATGCTTGCACTCGTGCTCTCCTTTTGGTCAAAACATCTCAACCATTGAATTTGACATTTGTTAGATTTACGCGTTCAACCTGTTACTTTCACGTGATGGATACACAACTACTAAGTCGGAAGTCTTTTAAGCTTATAACGTGGCTATGGGGTATGATGAAAGACAATGGGACGATGGAGGAATGTTTAGGATATGTGGAGTTATAAGGGTGACCAAAGCTGCAACTTGCACCTTCTTTCGGACTTGCCTTCTTTGTCTTGAAGTCGTTTGGCTACTTCGTGATGACTTCGCTTGTGAGCTTGGGATTTTGGACTTTTGGGTTGTCCCTTGCACCTTCTCTCTTTCTTCCAATTTCAGATTTCTTCGAGTCTTTTCGGTTTTTCCTTTCTTTGAATCTCCTTTCCCTCAGGGTTCTTGTGTTTCCCGGTTTTGAACTTTGAGAGCTGTTTTTGATGTTAGCTCATTTGGATCCTATGTCACTTTGGGACCATTTACGGACCGTTTCGTCATGCTGGTAGCGGTTTTGCTTCTTTGGACTTATGAAGTTGCTGTTCGGAAGTCGGGACTCTTTTCTTCCTTTGGTCACCGGATCGGTTATTCATCATGGGCTGGCTTATTTTGTGGAGTTTGTAGTGTTGTAAAAAAAGACGGATATGAAAAGCTCAGTAGGGGTGCCTAGGGTGTAATATCAGGGTTCACAAGCTTTTAGCTGTGTGGTGTTGTACCTAGGTGTTTCGTCATCCCTAAATAGTTGTGTATCCGTTCTTTGTTACTTTTCATAGGTTTAAGCGTAAATTTACAAATTATCTCCTTCGGTCAGAGTTATTCCGTTTACCTTGCTTTTGAATGTGATCTCTCTGGAGTCGTGTAAAAATGACACGCTCTCTCGCTCTTGGTTTTACCGCTCAAGACACTCTCGCGAAGTGTACACTCAGAGACTTGTTTGCATGTTTAAACAAAAGAAATAAACATTATCATTTCTTAACTCAGATTGCCCCCATTATTATTGTGGGTTTTTTTTACAAGCCTTTTGAATACCCAGGTTATTTGTGGAGGATGGTTGTGTGCGTAATGGTGAGTGGTGATGGGGTGATCCTGTGGAGGGGTGATGGGTGATTTTGTGACAACAAATTTTCGGTTTATGTATTTGGTGAAATGTGGAGTGGTGAGACACATGGGATGTATATGATGAAGGTAGTGTTTGTATGAGGAACTGTGGTGAGTATATGGATGGAGTGATGAGATCGCTCATTTTCTTTTTCTTTTTGATGACAAAGATGTACATTTGACTCGAGACATACAGACGATGATTTTTCTATGCGCAAGAAACTCTTGGAATAACACTAGATGCAACATGCCATAAATGTCAGAGCATAATAACATCAAAAGAAAACTCGTGTCAGACAATACAGATAAAAGAAAAGATAGTATTCTAATCATGAAAAACATGAAATCCTAAGACTACAGCTGCAGAGGAGGTGGACGTGGGAAGACCAAGTACATATGAGTCATAAAATCGTCCATACGGCCCTCCATGCGTATCTGCCTACGCTCCATGCGACCCTGAGTAATGTGGAGAGATCGGATATCCCTCTGCAAGCTCTCAAGCGTAGCCGGCTGCGGTGGCAGAGCTGGTAGAGCGTAGTAGGAGGAGAGTGGTATGGGGTACTCGGTATCTGTGTAGCCTGGCCCCTCGCCCTAGTAGTTGTATCCTCCAGATGGGTCCTCGTGGTGCGGGGCATCCTTGGGCTCTGGTGCCTGCTGCCTCTGCCTAGGCCGGACTGACCTCTGAGAGAAGACTCTGGCCTGTTGCGGGAAGGCCCATCCTAGATCAGCCGAGTAGCCAAGGGACCTCAGCATCTCCATGGTGTAGGTGGGATATAAGGGCCCCCAATCATCATTCCCCATTGGGACCCGTGCGCACTTGCATAGCCACTGAATGAAACTTGGGTAAACCAAAGCATGGCGACCAGCCCGGGCTACTACCATCAGGTGGTCTCTTATCAAGTCCGACAGTGGGATCAAGCCCTCCTCTGAGTCAGGTGGATGCTGAATGTACCTCACGAGGAAGCAGTAGCGAATGGAGACGTTGTTGCATGCTTTCGGTAGCACGTTACGGAACAAGACCTCCAATAACACTCTATCAAGAGTAGTGGGTAAAGCGGAGGGGAGGATCACTTGCTTCATTGGCTGATCCCTCGTGGAAGAACGAACACGCTCTGACAGAGTAGAGTGCTGCAGATAAAACTGGCGTGCCTCGCTCTCCAAGGCTGTCATCGCCTCTAGTCCCCTGTGCTCAGGGTCACTAGGATGCATGCCGTAAAAATGCACAAAATCATCTAAGCCCACAGTGATGGGTTGACCACGTACATAAGATACCACAACCCCAGTATCGTCCTGGTCCAAGTTAGCATAGAACTGTATGACTAGCTCTCGGACATAGCTCCTCGGGCAAGTAAGCAACCCCGCCCAGTGAAGGTGCTGAAACAGGTGATCGAGGTCGAATGTGGCGATCATCTCGTCGCTAAAGAGACGCTCCTGCTGGATGGAAATGTCCTGATTCTCATGGAACCAGTGCTCCTACTGAGCTCTTGAAACATGTATGGTCATGGTTATGGGATGTCTCTCTGCGACGCCTGCGACGTGGCTGAGAGCCTGATGCTCCAACCTCAGCTACCCTACGGGAACTCCTACGCCTCTCCATGATATGCCTGTGGATAAATCAAAAGACATATATTTTTACGGGAATTTTGGCAGAGTCTCCCCTAAATTTCTCATGAATCCCGTGCTTCCAAATGCACTCCACATCATAGAATTAGTCCTAGGATCTACCATTCATTCAAACTTTCAATATACCGTGAGCTAGAAACACAAGAAGCCTTATTTTATGCTTAAAACGCACTAAGCCGAAACGGGTGATTTTTGGTAGCTATGAATGGTTTTAACTTTCCAAATCAACATTTCACGTCTTATAATGTCAAGTTAAGGCTAATTGACCATTTATAACATAAAAAATCAAACTTCAAAAATTTGACCCGAGAATCACCATTGTCGTCTTCTTCCTAGCTCCAAATTTTGTTTTTCTTCATTTCTTCACCAAAATGGACAAATGAGTAGTCAAAATGTAGAGATAATTACCCAAATACAATGGTGGAAGAAGATTTTTGATTGGAAGTTGAGAGCTGCACGAATCTGGTCTTCGAAAGTCCGCCCCGGACTTGACTTTGGACGCAAGTTTCTGCCTTTTTAAGTGCTTGAAATAAGGAGATATTTTTATGGAAATGCTCAAAATTGAAAGAGGATTTTTTGTGAGCAAAATGGCAGTGGAATGGAGTGATTTGGTCAAGAAACGAGTGAGATATGGAGGAGAGAAGTTAAGGGTTTGGGAATGGAGTTTACTGAAATGAAAATGGTGAATTTAGAGAGAAATCCCGATTTGAAACTGGTGGGTGAGGCTACTAATAAAAATGGCACCGTTTGGCGGTCAAGCGGCCACGCTCAAGTCAACGTCCGGGGCCTCGAACACTCCATCCGGGCCCACGGACACACTTTTTTTTTTTTTTTTAAAAAATCCCTTTCTTATTCAATTTCTTAACTTTGAAAATATAAAATTTAAAACGAAATGCGTCCTTTTTTTAACTTGGAATTGAAAGGAATACAAACTTATGAAATCCTAAAAACAAAGAAAAACAGGAACATTCACAATGCTATCTTTCTCCGGACAGATCTTGACTCTCCCAATTCTTCCTGCTTTCGCTTGAATACCTCTAACTTCTCTTTCCGGTCTTACAGCCATCTCTGATAATTAGCTGAGAGCTCCAAATCTTCAGGCGATAAAGGTTTTATTCTCCGAACTTTCCCCTCCAATCGATCCATCATAATCAAGTAAAGGACGTCATGATTGTATTCCTTCCTTGGTGCTTCATACATTGGGCCTCTTGGCCGGTCTTGAGCTCTTCCCATCTGACGACTGGATCACCATGGATGAATGACGTGAAATTTTTTAAAACCAAGTACTGAGATTTCCCCATAATAGTCCCCACACATCCGAACTCCTTCAATTTTCCAAGCCGAAACGGTCCACCATATCTGATGACCTTGCTGAATAGAGTTGAGAAAGGCTGGCCAGCCGTTGACTGGCTCTTCAGGGATACGTCTTCTAGGAACATGTTGGACGGTAAACATCTGATGATATTCAGGGACCAACTTGAGCCACTCAAGAAGCCAAATTTGCAGAAGATGGATGCTCCCCTCGAAGAAGTAAGGAGTACCTCTGGACTTGGGCCACGAATCCAGGCTCTGAATAATTTGTGCAACTATCAGTGGACCTAGAGCAAAACCAGCCCAGACCTGTGTGAGTAATGGGAAGACACCCTGATGTATAGCCATGTATGGGGTCCTGAATAGGTAAGTTACCAATAATGCGAGATCAAGGAAGTTCCTCTTGTGCTCTAAAGAAGTTTCGGGAGTGATAAAGTCTGAAAGGGTTTCGACTGGCAACCCCTTGGGTCCTACCATTCCCAATAATTTAATTGGACTTAACCCAAGCAAGTGAGCATGAGAATCGATCTGTGATGATGTCAAGTTAGGCACCACTGGACTTGCTAAGGTGTTGGCTCCTAGGAGTGCGTCAAATTCTTCGGGTGATATAGTTAATTAGTTCTCTCCTAACTTAAAAAGATGCTTTACTGGGTCCCAATGATTAATTGCTACTCTAAGGAAGCCCTCATGTAGTCGTGACTGGACTAAGCATGCAAGAGGGTGAAGGATAGATAGCTTAGGGAAGTTAAAATGATGGGCCATGATCTGTTTTATGAAACGAACACGAAGAGTCAACACAATCTGAACTGGGGGGGCGGGGGGCTCTTTAGAGTTAGATTGGGCTTTTAGCCCCATACATGTTAAGCAAAGATCATGCAAAGAGAATTATGCAAATGTCCTTACAAAACGATTCATTTCAACGGGTATGGGCCGGTCCGAAGAGGTGCTTCGGGCATGAGCCCAGGTCACCACAAAGGAATAGGGCTTGCACGCTATTCTCTTTGGGCTTCCTCACTTTTTTCACATCACCTGGAGGTGTGCGTTTACGGTCGGGTCTTTGACTGACCAAATAATGGGCTAGGTAAGGACACTGCCAGGAAAACGCTTGGGGCTAAAGCCCAGGTATTAAGGGGATGTGGTTAGATGTCATCCTCCTCTTTTCCCCTGCTTATTCACATCACCTAAAGGTGTAAGTCCCTGACAGGGGACCCTCAAACGGGTCCCGGGGTGAAATCGGTTTGCGTGGACCCTCTCTCTCACATGATGCAAAGGTGCAGAAATTAAAGTGCGCACAAAAGTAAATAAACAAAGTAATATAGCCATAAATAAACAATTTTTCAAGTTAAGACCTCTTTTTTAAAATTAAACAGGTTAAAGTTAAGAATTTGTCCCCAGCGGAGTCGTCATTCTATGAACCTCGATTTTTAAACCCTACCCTATGTTGATTAAGTTGATTAGGATCTAGTCGGGTCTTAGGTCCACTTATAACCTAAGAATAATAACTATGTCATATAACATTAATTATCAAAACCTAAGCTAGCTGACTGGAACCTATTATGAGTCGCCACCTAATTTTTACCTAGATGAAATTAGGAAAGGAGAGTTTGGGTTCGGGGGCTTGGAATACGACTTATTTAGGGTTCAATTACTTTCATTACCCCTAGGAGTCGTTTTTCCTCTACTTAGTTTAATTAAGGCTTATTACAAGTCGTTTTAACCTAAGGGCGCGCTTCTTATTTTTTTTTTGTATTTTTAATATTTTTTGACAAAAAATTAAAGTGGAAACTAAAAATACCTAAACAAGGGTTTCGGAGGCAGAATTTGGTCAAATTTTATTTACGTCCGTAGCCACAGACCCCATGTCCGAGACCACGGACCCCGGTTAACCTAGTTATACAGAAAAGTTGAATTTAAGAGAAAACGAAAATTTGAAAAGTCCGGGCCACGGACACGCTGTCCGTGGGCCCGGACGTTATTTAGAAAACCTAAATTTTGAAATTTTAAAAAATCCCGCCGCCGTCCGTCGGTGTCCGTGGCTACGGACAACCCTGTCCGTGGTCTCGGACCATAGGTCCGAAGTCACGGACCACCCACGGACAGGGGTTTTCTGGTGGTTCCCGATGGTGTGTTCGACTACAATTTTATGGGTACGTAGCCTGAAAGATTATAAGCACGTTAGTAATTCAAAGAATTCAATTTGAAGTCAAAATTAATACAAAACTTAGCAAACAAGTAACAAGGAAGTAGCTAAAACAATTAGTAATACAGAGGCCGAAAAGAGTTGGTTTGAACCCAAATTTTGAGGCAAGACTGATAAGGTCATAGGGAGTTAGGAAAGTGGAATTTCTACCTATTTTACCTTTGGGTTTACAATGATCCTTCACACCGGGATTCATAGAGTGCCCCGTTGATGGCAGACCCGAAAAGTTTTCGAACCAAGATTCTGGTTGTTGGTTATTCTTGCTGTTCTTCACATTTTGGTGGTGTTTATGTGCGGTTTTGATGATTGTTGATGCTTTGGGAATTGGAAAACGAGCTTAGATGGTGATTTCGGGTGAATTTCGGTATCATTCGGGTGGCCGGGTGTTGAAAAACGTGAGTGAAATACCGCAAACCTTAATATGTTAATAAATTATGTAATTATGATTCTCTAAGGCTAATTAAGTCCTTAAGATCATTGGTAAAGAAATAAAAACCAAAAAGAAAAAGAAAATGCGTAAAAGTCACAAAACGTGAAAACGCGTATTTAATTATTTTAGGAGGTATATAACCTTCATTAGGGTTATAAATATATTTTTATACCTTAATTACACACTAAGAACATGTGGGACAAATTCCCGAAGAAAACGGATGTAAAGAATGCGTTAAAACGCTAACGGAGTCTTAAAGCGCGTTTTTCAAGAAAACCCGAAAACGTGACTTTAAATAGTCAAACGACCCCGTAAAAATTATAGTTGATTATATAACTATAAATAAACATTAATAGGAGCTTAATAACCATTAAAATAAAAGAAACGAGAAAATTCCAGAAAACGGGCCCGGTTAGTGAATAGTGCTAAACCAGGTAAATTAACGAGCGTTTTCTGTAAAAGACGAAAAATGCTCCAGCTTGTACAAATATATGTGGGACGGTTTTAATATATTAATTAGCCCTCTCACACTCTCACCTAGCTAGAAATGAAAAGAAAAGTCAAATAAAGCAAAAAGGGGATAAATCACCTTTCCCCTCTTTTTCCTCTCATTTCCTTCTCTCTCTCCCCCCTTTTCCTCCTTTCCATCGTGAGCTCCTTCCTCCTTCCCCTACCTCTGGCGATTTTGAGCTGGAACAAGAGCTCCCATGGCTAGCTCACTTCCTCTTCATGCCCAAGCTTCATTTAAGCTCCAAATCAAATATAAATTACATATTTGAACTCCTCTCATCATCCTCTACCTTTATCTCTTTTCAAAATCTGAAATCGATGAACTTCATCTCCATGGGTTTTCCCCATTTGAATAGAAAATGGCACCAATGGGTAGCTTGGAGTCTTCTCTCTCTCCTAAGGTAAAAATATTCATGAAAAACTCATTTTTCCTCCTCCTCTTGTGTTGGCCAATTTTGCCCATCCTCATGTCTTGTTTTCTTCTTGTTTTGGAGCTTCATTTCAACCCTCCAATGGTGGAATAATCCCCTTCTTGATTCAAGGGCGAGAACCCCTCTTAAAAAGCTCCAAAAAGGTAAACCCTAACTATGGTGTTCTAATCCTCGCATTGAAATTGTGTTATTTGGGTTAGAATTTTAATTGTGTGCTTTTTGTGTGATTTGGATGTTGGGATGGATATTGGTAACTCCATCACCTAATTGACCGAAATTGGGAAAAAGAGGAGCAAGAGGAGGATTAAGGAGAGACTTGTGAATTAAGGTAAGAAATCTACCTTAAGACTTATTTTGAATGCTTTAGGATTGGGATGGGTTAAATTAAAATAATGAACCCAAATTATGTCAAATATTGTAGTTGGTTGAATTTGAGAGAGATTGTGAACTTGTGTTGATTTAAGGGCCAAGTGCCATTGCATTTGAGTTTGTGTTTATATTGTGGTTTATTGAGATTTTGGAGTTATGTTGTTGTTGATGGACTTTGAGGATTTATTATGTGCTGGTAGGACCCTTGTAAGGGTGTGGCTAGATTAGGAATGAAAAGGAAGAGAATTGGTGAAAATGGCTGTATTGGGTTTATGGGGAGGTTATGACGAAATTTTGGTAGAAAATGAGTGTTTTGGTGATGGCTTGGTGAATGGGAGAACCTTGGTGTTTGTAATGTTGAATAGAGTGTAGTGGTAGCCTTATAATGGTTGATGGAGAATGGAGATAAGAGAGTGCAAAATCTGTAGCATGATGTGTGATAGGAACTTGGTATTTCAAGAATAAGAGTTGGTGTTTGTAACTTGTGAAACAAGGAGTGAATATGGGTCTTAGAAGTGCATTTATGTAGGAATGATTGGTAATGGTCATTGATGGATTTGGTAAGTTTGGTAAAAGGTAAGAACTATCAAAAGGAAATAGAAATGCACAAGTGTGCAAATTGCAAGAATGTGAGAAGTGAGTTGGTGGAATTTGAGCAAGAATTGGGTGGTGGATTAAACCAAATATTTGGAGAGGTTTAGAGCATGTTTTGAGGTGTTTATTTATGTAGGAAACTTGTGGAAAGTTTATGGAATGATTAAAGGTGGTTTAAGGGTTGATTAGGGGTTGAAAAATGACCTCAATAGCAGTTTTTAGCAGGGTCCGGGACTTAGGATATGTACCAAGTCCCGGACCGCATTTAAATTCAGTTTGAGACTCAAAACAGGTTGTGGTCCGGGACCTTAGTCCAGGACCAAGTCCCGGACCAGGGTATGAAAAACGGCCGAGAGTGTATTCTTTGATTGGTCCGGGACCTTGGGTGCAGACCAAGTCCCGGACCACCCCCAGAATTCACCAAAGAGTGTTTTTAAGGGTTCTAAACATGGGGGATTGAATGGAATTGGTTTTAGATGTTGTTTAGGAGTTGTTTGGTGACGTATAGAGGTCCTAAGAAGTATAAACAAGTGTTGGAAGTGAGTGAGTAAGTTAAGGAATTAAGTACACTAAGTTACACCAAAATAACGGGATAACGGGGTAAGTACGGGAGTAGCAATTATGTGCATACCGTAGTGCCTTAATATTAATTGAACCATTTGACATGTAAATAGTGGTTCAAGAGTAAGACATGAGGAATAAGTATGAACCGAGGAGCATGAGAACCCCCGGTAAAGATAAACCCATGGTGTAAGGTATGGTTTTCTTGCAACCTGTGTCCTACCGGGTTACACCGGCTTGTATGCCAATGTGTCTTTCTGTATGTTTGCCACCTTGCAAGATAATTCATTAATGTGGCGTAAATAATTCCGATACCGTCTAACCTTAATTATGTGCTCAACCATAGCTAACCGACTCTAGGATCACATAAGAGATTGGTATTCGGATTAAACGTCCCAACCTACGGGAACGTTCTAACTACGGCTATCCGTGCTTTAGTTGTATATGGTGGTTTGGTGTGTTGCTATTTATCGGATGCCGTTACTTATGTTTGTCAATGGGATGTTACTTCTCTTATGTGTTTAACCAAATTAGTTACACCAAATAGTGTATGGATGTGATAAGTTCCATAAAGGAACTTCTAACTAATATGTATATATTATGGGGGGTGAGGAATCCGGTCGTTCCGGTTACGCGTGTTGTTTGGGAGTTGATGTATATATGTGAATTAACTCCCACTCTGTTATGTTAATGTTGCTTTCCCTCCTTGGATTGCAACCACCCACAAGCTTAACCAAAGCTTACCTACCTCACTGTTATTTGGAGCTAGGGGAAATTGTGTATGGTGTGATCGGGCCTATATTACGGCCTACACATCTAAGTGAAGTGAATGTGTACGGTGTACTCGGACCTATATTTCCTCCGGCACATCCTAAGTAAATTGTACGTTCTCTAAGAAGAACGGTATTAAGTTGTAGACACGTTATTATGTGAGGTATGTTGTTATGTTGTGTACGTTGATCTCCGAAATCAACCCCGTACAAATATAAGGGGGTAATTAAGTACAACCTGATTTAATGGGTATGTGTTGTCTAGCAAGGAATAATTCCATTAGGGTAGAACCCCCAAGGGCCAAAGAACCCAATAATGTGATCTAACCAATGTGATGTGTTAATCTTATGTTGTATCCTATTCTTTGGATGTGTGATTTATAAACATGATTTGTGTGTATAGCTTCATGCATGTTTTTAAATAAAATTAACCGCATGCTCAGACGACAAATAGTTGTGTGTGGCCCGGTAGCATGCGGGCTGCTCGATTACCATACCAGCAAAGGTGCTGACCCCCTTTGGGGGGCCCCCATACTTTTCAGGTACAGTGGAGCTGGCAGCCGTTCGAGAGTAGGACGGGGTAGTTGTTTATACTTGGATAGTTATATAGTTGTTTATGTAGTTGTAAGGAATGTAAAACCGAAGTTTGAAAATCAGTGGCTGAAGTATGGACTCGGTATAGTTGTAATGTAAATGTATGTATTTCAGTTTAGAACGGTTGGTAATGTAAAGTGTAGTGCTCGGTAACCTTGTCCATCAGACTGGTACACTATGTATCTATTAGCCTTGTTAGCCACGTGGGTGGCTAACGGCGTGTAACGCCCATGGATTAAGTTAAGTGTTGAGTTTTAATTCCGCTGCTAAATGTGGTTAAGTATGGTGTTTGTAGTTGGGGTGTTACAAAAAGTGGTATCAGAGCGAAGTATCGCTCTGATGACTGGAAATACCGAGCTTAGGAAGTACCGAGTTAGGATTCCGGTACATTGGGTTAAGGGTTGAGTGATAGCGTGAGAGATACGCTAGTTAGGAATTACCAGTGAGTACTGGAAACCTATAGTATCCTTCCCGCCCTCCACAATCCCTATTTTATAACTCGGGAAAGAATGCCAGAGAGATAAAAGTCCTCTCTTACTCAGGAAAGCCCGATCTGGCTGTTATTAAGTACCTCTGTTAATAAGGAGAACCTGTCATACGGTAGATTCCAAGATCTGAGAATCCCAGAGACGGAACCTGTTTGAACATCTTTACCCGCAGTTAATAGCGGAGGACTAAGAATCCTATCTACAAGAGACTGAAATTTCCGGCGATCTGGGTCGACATGCCTAGCAGTCGAGGAAACCCAGTTAACAAGAAAGAAAGCACTAACTGTGCACAAAGGTGGTCAATGGAGGAGCAACAAACCCGAGACACATGTCTACGGGACCACAATTGTTAAATAATACCGACAATGGTATAGTAATCGACTAAGGAACTAGTCATGGTTCGATAATTCCAAACCTACAGCGCCAAAGAGGCTGTAATACCCGATTATCGTAGTTTAGACCACTATGGGAGTATTAGTGAAACGTACTTCAATAGGACTACGAAGTAGTACCTGAACAAGAATCAAGTCTCGGTAACCATGACAAATGCGTGGGGGCAAACATTAAGGAAGAACACAGAGTAAGTGAATGGGGAGTCACCCTAGTTAACGACTACCATGTCAAGACCATTGAGAGTTGCTCGAATGTTCTATTATCAAAACTGTAAGGTCAAAGGAAGAGCCAACAAGGCTACCGAATACGGTAGTGATACAAGTAGTATCGCTACCAGCACATGTTGAATCGATAGCCAGCCAGCATGGCGCTCTTGCTATTGCAAATGCCGCTATAACGGGGCTATTCGGGAAAGTTTTAATGACTATAAAGTACCTAGTAAGGTACCGTATTGTTGAAGGAAATGATTATAGAATCAAGAATCCAAGAATTCGAAGAGTGAAACTTGGAAGGGCTCAGTGGCCTAACCATTGAATGTGAAGATATACCGGTCAATAGGAAGCTCGACTTGGTGAAGGCGTGAAGACATTTTAAATACCGGGAAGAATTTTCTATTAAACCCAGTTTTTCTTCTAAACCCAGACTTATTTCAATCTGTTTTCACACCCAAATTTTCTTCCAACTCATATTCATTTCAAACCTTCTTTTAAGTCCAAATCTTTCTCAAACTTCGTATCTTCTTTAAAAACCAAAACCATAGGACCTACACCGGCCTCAGCGCTACACAGTAGGTAAGTTGTACCCACTTGCTTTCGAGCAACTTTAGAACAATCCCACAACCCGAGGGTATTAACCCGAGGGAAGGGATCAAGTTCATACTAGATACAGACAGTGGACAAATTTCCCTTAATATATAGTTCGGGAAGCACGGAATGCATATTATCATAGGACGATATGAGGGAGTTGACAACAGAATACTTCACCTAGGCGTGTGACGGACACTACGAGTGTACTAACTGAAATGTGGGACGACCGCACTTTGATAGGAGCTTATGGGCCTGATAGACCTTTTATGGGTTAGTCGGGTAAGTAGCAATGTATTAGTAGGGTACCCCACAAATGTATACGAGTAGAGTCGGGAACACGGGAAGTAGTCGACTCCATACTACGGTCAACAGTAAAAGTTAAACAAGAGCAACGAATTGCCAAGAATGGTTGGAGTGAAGGAACCCAGTTAAGTTAACGAGACTAAAAGAATTAGTGAATCCATTGCAAGGAAATGTTTATGAGTCAAGAAGCGTGGAGCACACAGACTAGTAAGTAAAGACATCTCATATGCCTCAAGAATCCCGAGGAGTAAAACATGATAGCTGGAACGAATACCCAGCCTTTACATGGTAAAGAAGATGCCTAATGTGGACACATTAATGTGCAATGAACGGGATGAAACTCCCGGAATGATTACTTAGACTATCAGGGAATATCGATCTGCACAGAGAAGGTTAGTAAGCCCAGCTAAGAACGCCAAATGGCGTAGTTAACTAAACGTACCTATGAGTGCAAGCCAGATGTAATGGCATAACTTAGTAACACTCAGGAGCAATTCTTGAAGGGTGCTTGAGTCAAAAATTGTTGAACGAAATGTCGTGATAGAAACACAAGAGTTGAAGCTAATACCCGGTTTAAACATAAGTCGTCAGGAGATAAACGGACATTCTTAAGGGGTATCCCAGATAAGGAAGCGTGATGCAACGACCTTGTCAGGGAGCCCAATACAACCTCCAAACCATCTGATGGTGTACGGAGAAGTAAAAATTTATGTGAACAGCCTACAATGAGCACAACTCGAGGCAAGGAGGCTTATAAGGCACAAACAAAATGTGTTAGGTGAATTTAATTGATTATGGAAGTTAATGTTATACAAGTAAATAGAGCAGAGAAAGAACCACTGCTTAAAGAGTGGGGATACCTCTCGATATTGTGAAACCGTAGAAGTGGTAGTTATGTGAACCAAGTTCAATAAATATGTTAAGGATTGACCAGATAATTGTTACCCTAGAATGATTTGAATAAGAAAAATACGAAAAGTTGTGTTTGTGCCAGTGGTGAAGACTGGGAGAGTAATAAGTCTAATAGCAACCACCATAGGTGTGGGATGCTAAATGTGGAGTGAACAACGCTCAAGGAGCATAAAGACTCGAGGAAATAGTGTATTCAGTAGTCATCCAAATGAATGACGAACAAAAAATACGAATGATGGAAGTACATGAGCAGAAGCTAATATGAGAGTGGATGCCATGTAAGTTAGTGTTGTACACGAAGTAAGAATGCGGTGCGCAATAAGCGACCGTTGTATAAGCATGGTTAGACGAAGTATGGCAAATAAGCAAAATTATGAGTTAAACTCAGTGGAGATACAATGGTAAGTGATAACAAATAAACTAGGCAGTAAATCAGTAGCCAGTGTTATGAGATAAGCATCTCGGTGAAACACAGTGTTCATTCCTATTGCAACCCCATAAGAGATTTACTGCCAAGAGTTTACGCCTCTGCACTCTGTATGACTGAGTGTTTTGGTATTGCACTTGCGTAGTAATGATCGAGTGGGATACCTGGGAATTTGGGAGAATGTTAATTGTGGTAGCAGTGGAAAGAGACTTATAACGCTATAAGGACCGAGGCATAGGAAATGTAAGGTCGTACAAATGAAGGAATACTTGTACAGAACCAAGTGTGGAGGCATGAATAGGAATAAGTGACTACAGTAACACTAAATACCAAATACCAGTATGGAATATATTTTAAGTGTTGGAAATAACCGAGGGAGCACTACATATTAGGTAGTAGCTCAAACTCAACCGACAACAAGTCGGATGAAACTAAGTGAATGATCACGAACTTACACAGCTGCATATGCAGTAAGTTATCTGAACAGTGGATGGAAAGTTTGCAACTCACCGAATTAGCGCACGGTAAGAGATACCATGCGTCGGTAGAGCAACCATAATTCACAAGATAAAGGTGATGAATCGGAGATGTACAATACATTAAGAATAACGAATGGAGCAAACTAAGCTCTAAGTTATCAGAGTTGCGCAGCAGAGGCCAGTGATTCAAATGTGGAATGAGCATAGTGAATATGAGTAAATGGCTAATTATCAATGCCTAGAAGCGTGACAAGCCAGAATTGAAACTGATTATGAGTTAAATAAGCTCCAATGAGAATTCTTGGTTTAGGGACTAAATCGCCAATATGGTTAAGATCCTCTAACCAGAACGCATTGTATAACAGACCGCGTGGAAGTTAAGACACTTCACGGCGGCAGAACATTTTAAACCAATGTTCAGTGATTGATTACGTGGGCGTAATCCCTTTTAAGGGGGGTAGAGCCTAAAACCTCTTAGTGTGTTTTAATGTACAAGTGTACGTGAACTATGTTGTGCATAGCATAAAATAATTTGTGTTGATGATTGGTGCGTATATAATATGAACATGCACATTCATTCGTGGTTTAATTGTGGTAATTACGCACAGAAGATGCGAATACCATTGTGATAAATGTATATACCTTGTTAATTGTTATGTGTGAGCGTACAAGTGTAAGGGAGTAAGAAACTCCCGGGGAACTAAAACCCCGACTATGTATGTTCATATAATACTAAATGTAAAACCGTGTATTGTATTTTGATAAAAGTATATATATATATATATATACAATATTGTGATTTATGAAGAGGTATGACACCAACATAGAACCTAGTGAGAATTAAATTCCCTAGATAACTTGATTTAAGATGAATCTGGAAGATGATCGATGGACAAAGTTCCACCCTTGGAGATGTAATGATTATGACTAGATGGATTAAAAGATAGAAAATGGTACATGCTTGAATTAGTTGTTGTTTGAAAATGAAGTGGGAGGTGAAACTTGATTATCATGAGATCAAGGGAAGCCGAACACAAATTGGGGTGGAAAGATAGTTCAACACTGATGCTGTCACATCAGGGTTGGATGACTCTTGAAACTCCCTATAAGTGGTCACAAATAATCACGTTAAGAATAAGATGTAGTTAGCATAAATTGGACTTGGAGTTGTATTGCGTTTTCAAAAAGAATTTTAAATTGGTGTTTTCAAATTTTCAACTGGTACTTTCAAGACTTCAATTAATATTTCCAAGATTCTTAAATGGTATTTTCAAAGTAAGGATTTCTTTACATGACCTTGTAAAAAGGATTTTCAATTAGTACCTTTCAAATAAAGGATTTTGTTCTACCTAACCCCATAAAGAATATTTTTGTATTACTTACTCACGAGCCGAGGACATATGAGCCTTTGTCTTCGGACCGGTGACATGAGAAGTATATTTTAAATGTGTATGCGATTGTTTTGATATCCCAAAGGAACGGGGACCAGAAGGTGTCCATCGCGACCGGGTTCTATGGGATCACAGTGTATATGTACTCTTCATGGGACTCGAACCCATGGAGAGATGGAAAAGGTATTTCTGTTTGTTATACATGCTAAGACATGTTGTGTGACATGTGTGGTAGATGTTATCCAGGCCTTTGAGCCTGAAAGTGATATGCTATCCAAACCTTAAAGTCTGAATGTTGTTATGTGACCCAGAACTGAGAGTCTGAGGGTGGTTATGTAAGTACAAATGTTGATATGTTTCCCGGACCGTTAAGTCCGAGGTTGTTATGTGAAGTGTGTTTTAGTATGGAAGTTGTATCTTGCAAGTAATCCCAGTGTTCTGAACAAAAGGATATGAGGGAAATTGTGAACTTCGAGGACGAAGTTCTTTTAAGGGGGGTAGATTGAAATACCCCAAACCTTAATATGTTAATAAATTATGTAATTATGATTCTATAAGGCTAATTAAGTCCTTAAGATCATTGGTGAAGAAATAAAATCCAAAAAGAAAAAGAAAATGCGTAAAAGTCATAAAACGTGAAAACACGTATTTAATTATTTTAGGAGGTATATAACCTTCATTAGGGTTATAAATATATTTTTATACCTTAATTACACACTAAGATCATGTGGGAAAAATTCCCAAAGAAAATGGATCTAAAGAATGCGTTAAAACGCTAACGGAGTCTTAAAGTGCGTTTTTCGAGAAAACCCAAAAACACGACTTTAAATAGTCAAACGACCCCATAAAAATTATAATTGAATATATAACTATAAATAAACATTAATGGGAGCATAATAACCATTAAAATAAAAGAAACGAGAAAATTCCAGAAAACGGGCCCGGTTAGTGAATAGTGCTAAACCGGGTAAATTAACGAGCGTTTTCTGTAAAAGATGAAAAACGCTCCAGCTTGTACATATATATATGTGTACCAGTTTTAATATATTAATTAGCCCTCTCACTGTAACACCCCTACTACGCACATCACATTACTTGGAATCGCAGCGGAATATAAACAACTAAACAGTAACTAAACGAATGGTGCTACAACGCCGTCAACCACCCACGTGGTTAACAAGGCTGAATAAATACAAGTGTACCGGTCTGATGATCAGACTCCCGAGCATAGAACTAACAACCACATATATACATCAACAAAATACCGAGTGTTTACATATGTCCTTCACTTTATACTGTCACTGTAAACTGTCATAACCAAATACTTAACACGCCACGGGAGCACAGGCGCATCCCGGGCCAACATCCAAAAGTACTCAAAATAAACTACATTCTAGGACCTAGAGCCACTCCGCTTCTTCGATCCTCATCCTGCAGTAAAAGAAATATGGATCCCCCGAGGGGGTCAGCAACCCTTGGCTGGTATGGTTAATGCGCAACCCATCGGCTACCGGGATGCGCGCAAACTATTTGTCATGATGACATGGCATTCATTTTAAAACACACAATTTATACATATATATATCACATCATGGGTATTGTACACAACATCACATACATCACACAAGAACAATTTCTTTTAGGAAGAGAACCAACACAGTTAGTCCCCATTGAGGGCCTAGAGAATGTTGCCATGCTCATGCTAAGCTCGTTACATAACTCGTTACCGTCCTGTTAGATTGAACGGTTAACTTAACACAAGGTGCCTCGGATATAGTGATCCAAGCACACCGAAATAACACATAGTATGCCCCTGTGGCCCGACGTGAGTCAGTAAAATAGCCTTGGTTAAGCTAAAAGGAAGGTTGGAAACCAAATTGGAAACGCAACCATAACATACAGAGAGAATCGAACCGGTTATGACATCGACTCCCATACTCACACGCGTGGCCGGAACAGACCGGACTCCTCACTTCCCCCGTTAGCACTTGTTAGCAGTTCATTATTGAACTCAATACACAATTCACAATAATAGGTCAAGTCTTGTTAGACACACACAAGGGAAGAGAGAGTCATACTTAACAACATAATAATATTTAACAACTGTAAACTCTTTACATGGTTTAATCTTACAAAGTCATAAACACACAGAAAAAACAACAAAACCAACCGGTGTAAACCGGTAGGCAACAGACTGCAAGAAAACCATACCTTGGTCCTTGCCTTGATTTGTTTCCACCGTAGGTCACTCCTATACATGATTCAAGAATGTCGGTTAATTAACTTACTTAACCTCCAAATTTACTAAGTGTTTAACATGATTATTTGACATGTTTAAATGTCTAACTTACCCTAGGTTACCTTCATTATACACCCTAGGGTTAACTACATAAGTCACATTCTTTTCTTTGTTTTTTTTTTAAGTTTTGGTATGTCCGACCCACCGTCCGACCCACAACTGGGTCGGACCCTTCCAGTGGTTTTCGGGTTTTGAAAAATTTAACTTGTCCGACCCATGTCCGACCCAACCTTCTGGGTCGGACCATTCCAGAGAAATTAATCAACCTCAGAACATACATGTCCGACCCATGTCCGACCCACCCTTCTGGGTCGGACCATTACAGAACATTTTACCGCCTTACAAACATGCCCGTCCGACCCACGTCCGACTCACTCGACTGGGTCGGACCATTCCAGAACATTTTCCCTCCTTTGAAACATGACCGTCCGACCCATGTCCGACCCACCCTTCTGGGTCGGACCATTCCAGAACAATTTCCTGACGTCTAACAGAGGCTGTCCGACCCAAACTTGGGTCGGACGTCCTCTAAACTTACCCAAACTTTGTCAAATCTTCACCAAACTTCTCCTAAAGCCTCTTAATGTTTCCTAACAACATTTGGTACCCTTATATCCACATACAACATCCATGAAACTCATTTTCTAATTCTTTAAGCCTTTGCTTATTTCCTTGTAAAATTCCTTAACACTTATAACATTTTACACTAGGTTTCTAAATGGTGTTCCTCACCTATGATAGCTACTTTCCCAAAATGCTTTCTCCTCATCTTAACATCATCTTTTAAGCATTATTTCTCACAACTAACTCCTTATGTCATTCTTGAAACTCTTTTCCAAGTTTACACCTTCTCCTTATTTTACCAAGTTTGCCTAAGTCTTTACCTAAGTCCAAAATGACTTTGGTACTTACTAAAACCTCAAGATCATGCCTAAGTCCTTGTTACACTCTAGAACACTTAAGACATATATCTTCTCTTGTAAAACACCTAGTCATTTCCTAACACCTCTAATTCGCCAAACCTTATGTAAACACTTAGAACTTCTTGCTTCTTACCTAAATTTTGACATGGATTCCCCTAGAACATTATTAAGCCTAAACACTTTGTTTTCTCCATTAAACACACAAGAATACCAACAATCCATCAAACACTTTATTATACACAAAGTTCACTCATAAAGCACTACATCACAATATAGTGCATAATTTAAATTGCATGGCACTTAGGCCCTTAAATGCATGGCTCTTAGGCCCTTAAAGTGCATAATTCTTAAACACTGAATTTCCACAATATATTTGCCTTTGACTTGCAAATACACTCAACACACATATGCCTTTTACTAGTCTCTTGAGAACACTTTACTAAGTCATTCACCATTTGCTCTTTAGGTAGTTTTAATAAGCATTATAAGCTCATTTCTCCTAAGGCATCAAACAACATTAGGTTAGTAGATTTACCTCTTTTCCAAACAACTTCTTTCTTGTTTCCTTATAAAACCGGTAAGGTATTTGATTCTTTGTCAAGTTCTAAACAATATACAAACATTATAATGAGTATCCAAGCTATAAGCTTCATCTCATTGTAAACCCTAATTTTACATTGTTTCAAAAACATTAATGTAGTTGCTTTACCTTGATCTTTGAAGAGAGTTTGAATATATAACAAGAGAGGACTCCACCTAGTCCATGAAGAGTTGGAATGAAGCTAGAACAAAGTCACACAAAGAGCTCCATCAATGGGTATTTTCGGTCACAACAAAAACATGGAGGAAATGTAGTTTTTATTTGAGATTCCTTACCTAGAAGCAAAGGAGAGTAATAATATGTCAAAATACAAGCTCAAGCTCCTTCAATGGTGGAACTCCTTGGCACCAAAATGAGGCTCTTGAAGTTTTAAGAAGATAGAAATGAAGAGCTTGATGAGAGGAAGATTGGTGGTGTTTGTTTTTGATTTGGACAAGTGAGCAAGATTTTACAAGAGATCAAAGAAGAGGTTTAATGGTGGTGGTGTGGTATTACCGTGGAAGAGAAGGAAGAAGAGAGGTTGAAGAGAGTGTGGAGCCGTGTGAATACAAGGAAGAAATGAGAGAATGAGATAGACTTACTTTTTGGAGATATTTGTAGTAATAAAGTAAAAAGTAAGTTTAATTAGTTTTCTTTATTTACTTAATATGTTAACAAGAGAGTGGTGAATCACCACACTTAAGAAAACCGGCCCCCATTAATACTTAGGGGTATTTTAGTCTTTATTTGTCAATTTAATTACTTATACAAACATATGTTACAAAATAGCTTATTAAAATCACTATTCACAAAAACAAGGCACATAGAAGTGAAATTTTTGATTTCCCATTAATATAGCCACCCAAATGTGATACTATATAGTACACATATATATTTAAGAGTAATGATGGACATTTAGCCATTCAAAACTCATTTACAAGACAATTTTTCAAAAATGTGCTTTAAACTCCTTAAAGCACATTTTGTGTTTAAACTTGTTTTCAAGCTGCTTGGTTTTCTTTGGTAATTGGTTTAATATGTTCATTAGTATATAAATGAGGTCTTGGTAAGTATTAGGTCTTAACCAAGTTTATCCCAATCTTAGAGCACATTTTGGCTCTTATTGACTTTAAAGCACATTTTGTGTTTTCTTTTGTTTAAATTGGTTTACTAATGTTTCTAAGACTCTTTTTAGTCTTAATAAACCATATTTAGGTGTTTAAACAACATAACTAGATTTGGGGTATTTCAATCTACCCCCCTTAAAAGAACTTTGTCCCCAAAGTTCATACTCCCACATATCCTAAATATTAGAACATGAGAACACATATCAACAACACTTCCATATCACATTAACAACATCTTTACATCACATCGGACACATGGTCCAAACAATAAAACATCACAACATCATTCAGACTCTCAGCGGTCTGTAACATTAACAACATAACAACACTACACAGACAATGTATCCAAATATATGTCATACACATAACCGAAACGGCTCTACCCCCCCTTAAATGGGGGTACGCCCCGTACCCTATACATACAAACACTAAGAAGTAAACAATGACGGGTACTTCACCTTCATCTTATCTTCCAGCTCCCAAGTGGCCTCCTCGACGTCCTGGTTAGACCAGAGGACCTTCACCAGTCTCATAGACTTATGGCGAGTGTCTCGAGTCTTAGTATCCAAAATCTGTACGGGAGTCTCCACTGATCGCATGGTCGGCTCTAAGGTTAGCCTTTCAGGCTGAAGCACATGAGACTGATGAGACATATACTTCTTCAACTGGGACACATGAAATACATCATGTACCTTGCCCAGCTCGGCGGGTAAATCAAGTCTATAAGCTACCGGGCCGATCCGCTCCGTCACAACATAAGGCCCCACATATTTTGGGCTCAACTTGCCTTTCTGGCCAAAACGAAATACTCCCTTCATGGGGGATACTCTCAAAAATACCTGAACGCCCACGGCGAACTCCAGGTCGCGTCGGCGCACATCTGCGTATGACTTCTGTCTATCCTGAGCTGCTTTCATGTTAGCCCGGATCTGGCGAACTTCTGCTTGAACTTGCTCAAGATACTCTGGTCCTATAATGACCGTCTCACTCGACTCATCCCAGCATAATGGCATGCGGCATGGTCTACCGTACAAGGCCTGTAAGGGAGACATCTTGATCGATGCATGATAACTGTTGTTGTAACTAAACTCGATCAGATGTAACTTATCAATCCAGCTGGTCTGAAAGTCAAGTGCACATGCACGTAGCATATCCTCAAGTGTCTGAATGGTGCGCTCACTCTGACCATCGGTCTGTGGGTGAAACGCTGTACTCAATTTCAGTTCGGTACCCAATGCCTCTCGTGTAGACTTCCAATATCTGGATAGGAATATGGTATCTCTGTCAGATACAATCGTCTTTGGTACACCATGATGTCTTTCAATTTCTTTATCAAAGAGTTCTGCTAGTTTTGCCACTTTCCAGGTGTCCTTCATCGGAATGAATCGGGCCACCTTGGTCAGTCGGTCAACAACAACCCAAATCATATTCAGACCTCCCCTTGCAGGTGGAAGCCCTACTACGAAGTCCATAGATATGTCATGGAACTTCCACTCAGGCACTGGCATTGGCTGTACCATACCACCAGGCCGTCGGTGCTCAAACTTGACCTTCTGACAAGTGAGACACCTCAACACATAGTCATTCACATCCTTTTTCATTCCAGTCCATCAAAAATATCTTTTCATACCTTTATACATCTTTGAAGCTCCGGGGTGAATCGAAGTAGTAGAACAATGAGATTCACTCAATATGCGCTCCTTCAACTCAGCGCTACTCCTGGGTATACACAGTCGACCATTAAGCCTAATCAGGTCATCATCGTGGAGTCTGAAGTCGTACTTCTGACCCTCGAATGTGCCATCAATAAGCTTCTGTCTAATATCCATCATGTACTGATCCGTCATCTGAGCACTCCGTACCTCTTCAACCAAGCCAGTATGAGAGACTAGCGAATGGAGAGAGTGTGCTCGGCGACTCAATGCGTCAGCTACCACGTTTGCCTTACCCTCCTTATATTGTAGATTGATGTCATAGTCATTCAGAAATTCAACCCACCTTCTTTGCCTCATGTCCAACTCCTTCTGAGTGAACAAGTACTTTAAACTCTTGTGGTCAGAATAAATCGTCACACTTACCCCATACAAGTGATGTCGCCATATCTTCAGTGCGAAGACAATGGCCCCTAATTCTAAGTCGTGGGTAGGGTAGTTCTCCTCATGCTTCTTCAGCTGTTGGGAGGCGTAAGCCACGACCTTCCCGTGTTGCATCAACACACAACCCATACCCCTGCCTGATGCGTCGCAATAGACCTCAAACCCATCTGGACCGTCTGGTAGCGTCAGAACCGGTGCAGATGTTAGAGCATCCTTGAGACTCGTGAAAGAACTCTCACAGTCGACTGTCCACTCGAATGGTACATCCTTTTTCATCAAGGAAGTCATCGGCTTCGAGACACTGGAGAAGTTCTTCACAAACCTCCTATAATAACCTGCCAGACCGAGGAAGCTCCTGATGTCGGTAACTGTCTTCGGCCTAGGCCAGGTGCGCACTACATCTATCTTTGCCGGATCGACAGCGATCCCGGCCAGAAATCACATGTCCAAGGAATGATACTTGGTTCAACCAAAATTCACACTTTGAAAATTTAGCATACAGCTGATTCTTCCTCAACGTTTGTAATACATCTCTCAGGTGGCTTTCATGCTCACCTCTCGATTTCGAATACACAAGTATGTCATCGATGAAGACTACCACTGATTTGTCCAACTGATCTTGGAACAAGCGGTTCATTAAGTCCATGAACTTAGCTGGTGCATTTGATAAGCCAAACGGCATAACTGTGAACTCATAGTGCCCATACCTAGTTCTGAATGCTGTCTTTTCGATATCACTGTCACGGATGGCAATCTGATGGTATCCGGAACGTAGGTCTATCTTGGAGAATACTGATGCTCCCCTTAGCTGATCAAATAGATCGTCGATGCGTGGTAAAGGGTAACGGTTCTTCACCGTAACAGCATTCAGCTCTTGATAGTCAATACACAGGCGGAGGCTACCGTCCTTCTTCTTCACGAAGAGGACCGGCGCTCCCCATGGTGAAACACTAGGGCGGATAAAGCCTTGTCGAGTAGGTCTCTCAGCTGCTCTTTGAGCTCTGTCATCTCCGCTGGAGCCATACGATAAGGTGCTTTCGCAATGGGTCCGGTGCCCGGAATCAAGTCAATCTCAAACTCAACCTCTCGTGCTGGCGGCATGCCCGGCAGTTCCTTAGGAAATACATCAGGAAACTCCGACACTACCGGCACATCTAGGCTAAACTCAGGATCTCTCTCTATGTCCTGGACATAGCAGAGGTATACATCACTTCCTCGTCGTAACTCACGATACATAGCCATGGCGGTGATGATCTGAGTCGAAGGCTCCCTGGGCCTCTGGGGGGAAGATATGGTAACCCCAGATGGACTCCGAAGAAGCAGTCGATGCTCGGCACACAGGATTCTGCCCTTGTACCGCTCCAACCAGTTCATCCCGACAATCACATCAAAGCCAAGTCCGTCGAACTCTATCAAGTCGATCGGAAACTCTTCACCTCTGATTCTCACAATAGCATCTCGGTGGTAGCGGGTACACCTGATCCGCTCTTTCGATGGAAGAGTGACCAAGAAATCTGGCATCTCATCACCATCTAACCCCAGCCTCTTCGCAAAAGATAGCGAAACAAATGGTGTGAGGCTCCGGAGTCGAACAAGATCGATGCATCCACGCCATTCACTGGAAAGGTACCGGTGAGGATTGAGCCGCTCTTGCCGGCTTCTGCCTCATTGCAGACACTCAGTATACCTCCCGTTCCGAGTGCACAGCCTAATTCATTGGCAAACTAATAAGTACTGGGTAACAACACGGTTTATATGCTTCAAAGAACTCCACTTTATTCATTAACACACTCTTTTTACAACGTTCACTGGCTTATATTGTCGCCATGATTAACACTTACAACATCCTTAATACACACTGGTTTATCATATCACATAATTATACAAGGCTTAAAATTGTCTGAAGGTCAAATTCAAACGTCCGGGTTTCATGTGTGTGGCATTGATCACTGCCGACGGTGCGGTATTCAGTTTGATCTTTCTGATGCCATGGTATAGCATCCTTGATTGCCCACCCATGATTAACACATCTCCCGATTTCAATAGTAGCTTCTTTGCGAGGTCAGCACGCTTCTGCTCGCCATACACAAATACTGCGGTATCACCAATGGACCAAGACACCACGGGTACTCCCTTACTTAGAGACTCGGGTGACTCGTCCTTGTCTTGGTGTAAACCTAACCGTCCACCTTTCTGGTAGAAGTTCACAATACACAAATCCGCTTTCACACTTGGAATTGATTCCGTTTCAACTTGTTGAGCAATTCCCACGGCGTGGTTAAGGACCGCACGGAACTCCTCAGGTATACTTGGTACCGTTGCTCCATCTTCAGCTCGCACTTCTTGATACGACTTGGTGTAAGGGTTCCAGTCCTTACCCATGCACATCATCTTTAATTGCATTCTTGATCCGTTCGGGTATTCGGGTGTGTAGAACCCTCCTGGTTTTGCTCCAAGTTCGTCGCATCGTCTGATGATATGGATTTGTGCTTCCGGTGTCAGGTATCCATCTAAGAGTAACATACCTGGCTGGATGACCTGACATTGCTCCAATGGAAAATCGGTGATGTTGACGGTGGTTTCTTCAGGGTTTGGTGTGGGTGGGATTGGATAACATATATTGAAGGTTCTTTTAAGTTTAGAGTACTCTAATTAGGTAAATCTCACACTATGCTTTACTCATTTACTCACATGGTTGTTTACTTAAACTTACTAACATACATGCATGGAATGCGGTATGCAAACACTTATTACATTCAACAGTTTAGGCGGTACCTGGTCTAGAAGAGGGCCCTGGCGCCTCAGACCGGTCCACCACATTCAGGGTGGCCTTGTTGGACCCCGACCCCTTCCCCTTCTGGGACTCTGTGTACCTCTGATCTGGGGGTGGCTGGTTCGCCGTCTTCTGGCCATCGGTGGTCGCAGTGGCCTTACCCTTCCATTGCCCCTTGGGCCTGTAGTTCCTACTGTTTGGGTTCTGCCAGCATTCGTGATCGCGGTGACCCATCTTCTTACAGTATCGGCACTGAACATCGTTACCCTTGCAGTCCTTGCCGGGGTGGTCGCCGTTGCACCACTTGCAGTAATAGTGGCGCTCCGGTCCAGAGCCCGTGCTAGCTGCTATCATAACACACAATCAATACTTGTCTCACAACTTATCAAAATATACTCTAACTTATCACACAGGATTAGACAATTACCCTTAGGTGGGTAAGAACGTAGGGGCTTGGCCGCATACGCATAGGTGAGCTGCAGAGGCTCCTCAGCAGTGGTGGTCTGGGTCTGGCCCTTGCCACCCTGTTGCTGTCCTTTCTGGGATTGGGGGTATGACTTCTTCTTCTTTCCTCCCCACTGCCCTTGCGTGCCTTGGCCCTCGTTCAAAGCCTTGCGCTTGAGCGCACTCTCCTCGTCCCTCAAACGGACGGTGATCTCCACAATTGCAGCGGCATGATAGCACTCCTATATTTAGGGTGTCAGTTATGCCCCGCCAAATAAATTCACAACACACTAACACATTGTACACACTTATTCACATTACATTGTAATCCCATTACCTGCAAGGTGGTATATCCAGTAGGCCCCATGCCATAGCGTAGGCGATAGTTCAGTCCGTTGTAGAAACGGTTCACAAGGATCCGGTCTGAGTAACCCAGATCCGGTAGCAGGTGGATAAGTCCGATGAAGGCTGAGTAGTACTCATCTACCGTCATCTTATCCCCTTGCCTCAAACTGTCCAGCTCCAGGCACTTGGCCTCTTGCACATGTATTGGGTAGTACTTGGCTCGCAGTAGAGCCGTGTACTCCCTCCATAGAAAAGTCGGGTCGGCAACTCTGCCCTCTCGCACAAGCTTCCACCAGCTCTGTGCCGAGCCCTTCAAGTAATAGGCAGCAAGTCGAACCTTGACCTGCTCAGGTACTGCTAGGGTTTCGAAGGCGGTCTCCATTTCGGAGATGTACGCCTCGAGCTTACGGGGATCGGTCTCCCTACTGAATGAGGGTGGCCTCAAATCAGCCAACGCCTTGACCCAGTTGGTCTCTCGTGGCGGTGGCGGTGGTGGTAGTTGAACTCCGGGCGTCTGCCCCTGCTGAATAGCAGCCACAAGCTGGGGTACCATTTGGGCTACGGCGGCTGCTACTGCCTCAGCCATAACCTGAGCCGTAGTGTTCTCGCCCTGGTCACCCACATTACCAGTACCACTCCCGCGGCCTCTACCTCGCGGTCTACCTGCCATCTGAATTCACATGAATATTCATTAGCAATATGCTTGCACACTTATCGGTCCAACGGTTATAACGCTTCCCGATAATAAGGTATTCCCACACTTAGTTAGTGGTTAACCTTTCCATAACTGTAAACTTAGGTAACTGTAGTTAGGTTTCCTAACTCGGTATATCCCTAAGCTCGGTATTCTAGTCATCAGAGCGATACTTCGCTCTGATACCAATTTTTGTAACACCCCTACTACGCACATCACATTACTTGGAATCGCAGCGGAATATAAACAACTAAACAGTAACTAAACGAATGGTGCTACAACGCCGTCAACCACCCACGTGGTTAACAAGGCTGAATAAATACAAGTGTACCGGTCTGATGATCAGACTCCCGAGCATAGAACTAACAACCACATATATACATCAACAAAATACCGAGTGTTTACATATGTCCTTCACTTTATACTGTCACTGTAAACTGTCATAACCAAATACTTAACACGCCACGGGAGCACAGGCGCATCCCGGGCCAACATCCAAAAGTACTCAAAATAAACTACATTCTAGGACCTAGAGCCACTCCGCTTCTTCGATCCTCATCCTGTAGTAAAAGAAATATGGATCCCCCGAGGGGGTCAGCAACCCTTAGCTGGTATGGTTAACGCGCAGCCCATCGGCTACCGGGATGCGCGCAAACTATTTGTCATGATGACATGGCATTCATTTTAAAACACACAATTTATACATATATATATCACATCATGGGTATTGTACACAACATCACATACATCACACAAGAACAATTCCTTTTAGGAAGAGAACCAACACAGTTAGTCCCCACTGAGGGCCTAGAGAATGTTGCCATGCTCATGCTAAGCTCGTTACATAACTCGTTACCGTCCTGTTAGATTGAACGGTTAACTTAACACAAGGTGCCTCGGATATAGTGATCCAAGCACACCGAAATAACACATAGTATGCCCCTGTGGCCCGACGTGAGTCAGTAAAATAGCCTTGGTTAAGCTAAAGGGAAGGTTGGAAACCAAATTGGAAACGCAACCATAACATACAGAGAGAATCGAACCGGTTATGACATCGACTCCCATACTCACACGCATGGCCGGAACAGGCCGGACTCCTCACTTCCCCCGTTAGCACTTGTTAGCAGTTCATTATTGAACTCAATACACAATTCACAATAATAGGTCAAGTCTTGTTAGACACACACAAGGGAAGAGAGAGTCATACTTAACAACATAATAATATTTAACAACTGTAAACTCTTTACATGGTTTAATCTTACAAAGTCATAAACACACAGAAAAACAAACAACACACAAGCCGGTGTAAACCGGTAGGCAACAGACTGCAAGAAAACCATACCTTGGTCCTTGCCTTGATTTGTTTCCACCGTAGGTCACTCCTATACATGATTCAAGAATGTCGGTTAATTAACTTACTTAACCTCCAAATTTACTAAGTGTTTAACATGATTATTTGACATGTTTAAATGTCTAACTTACCCTAGGTTACCTTCATTATACACCCTAGGGTTAACTACATAAGTCACATTCTTTTCTGTTTTTTTTTAAGTTTTGGTATGTCCGACCCACCGTCCGACCCACAACTGGGTCGGACCCTTCCAGTGGTTTTCGGGTTTTGAAAAATTTAACTTGTCCGACCCATGTCCGACCCAACCTTCTGGGTCGGACCATTCCAGAGAAATTCATCGACCTCAGAACATACATGTCCGACCCATGTCCGACCCACCCTTCTGGGTCAGACCATTACAGAACATTTTACCGCCTTACAAACATGCCCGTCCGACCCACGTCCGACTCACTCGACTGGGTCGGACCATTCCAGAACATTTTCCCTCCTTTGAAACATGACCGTCCGACCCATGTCTGACCCACCCTTCTGGGTCGGACCATTCCAGAACAATTTCCTGACGTCTAACAGAGGCTGTCCGACCCAAACTTGGGTCGGACGTCCTCTAAACTTACCCAAACTTTGTCAAATCTTCACCAAACTTCTCCTAAATCCTCTTAATGTTTCCTAACAACATTTGGTACCCTTATATCCACATACAACATCCATGAAACTCATTTTCTAATTCTTTAAGCCTTTGCTTATTTCCTTGTAAAATTCCTTAACACTTATAACATTTTACACTAGGTTTCTAAATGGTGTTCCTCACCTATGATAGCTACTTTCCCAAAATGCTTTCTCCTCATCTTAACATCATCTTTTAAGCATTATTTCTCACAACTAACTCCTTATGTCATTCTTGAAACTCTTTTCCAAGTTTACACCTTCTCCTTATTTTACCAAAGTTTGCCTAAGTCTTTACCTAAGTCCAAAATGACTTTGGTACTTACTAAAACCTCAAGATCATGCCTAAGTCCTTGTTACACTCTAGAACACTTAAGACATTATATCTTCTCTTGTAAAACACCTAGTCATTTCCTAACACCTCTAATTCGCCAAACCTTATGTAAACACTTAGAACTTCTTGCTTCTTACCTAAATTTTGACATGGATTCCCCTAGAACATTATTAAGCCTAAACACTTTGTTTTCTCCATTAAACACACAAGAATACCAACAATCCATCAAACACTTTATTATACACAAACTTCACTCATAAAGCACTACATCACAATATAGTGCATAATTTAAATTGCATGGCACTTAGGCCCTTAAATGCATGGCTCTTAGGCCCTTAAAGTGCATAATTCTTAAACACTGAATTTCCACAATATATTTGCCTTTGACCTGCAAATACACTCAACACACATATGCCTTTTACTAGTCTCTTGAGAACACTCTACTAAGTCATTCACCATTTGCTCTTTAGGTAGTTTTAATAAGCATTATAAGCTCATTTCTCCTAAGGCATCAAACAACATTAGGTTAGTAGATTTACCTCTTTTCCAAACAACTTCTTTCTTGTTTCCTTATAAAACCGGTAAGGTATTTGATTCTTTGTCAAGTTCTAAACAATATACAAACATTATAATGAGTATCCAAGCTATAAGCTTCATCTCAGTGTAAACCCTAATTTTACATTGTTTCAAAAACATTAATGTAGTTGCTTTACCTTGATCTTTGAAGAGAGTTTGAATATATTACAAGAGAGGACTCCACCTAGTCCATGAAGAGTTGGAATGAAGCTAGAACAAAGTCACACAAAGAGCTCCATCAATGGGTATTTTCGGTCACAACAAAAACATGGAGGAAATGTAGTTTTTATTTGAGATTCCTTACCTAGAAGCAAAGGAGAGTAATAATATGTCAAAATACAAGCTCAAGCTCCTTCAATGGTGGAACTCCTTGGCACCGAAATGAGGCTCTTGAAGTTTTAAGAAGATAGAAATGAAGAGCTTGATGAGAGGAAGAGATTGGTGGTGTTTGTTTTTGATTTGGACAAGTGAGCAAGATTTTACAAGAGATCAAAGAAGAGGTTTAATGGTGGTGGTGTGGTATTACCGTGGAAGAGAAGGAAGAAGAGAGGTTGAAGAGAGTGTGGAGCCGTGTGAATACAAGGAAGAAATGAGAGAATGAGATAGACTTACTTTTTGGAGATATTTGTAGTAATAAAGTAAAAAGTAAGTTTAATTAGTTTTCTTTATTTACTTAATATGTTAACAAGAGAGTGGTGAATCACCACACTTAAGAAAACCGGCCCCCATTAATACTTAGGGGTATTTTAGCCTTTATTTGTCAATTTAATTACTTATACAAACATATGTTACAAAATAGCTTATTAAAATCACTATTCACAAAAACATGGCACATAGAAGTGAAATTTTTGATTTCCCATTAATATAGCCACCCAAATGTGATACTATATAGTACACATATATATTTAAGAGTAATGATGGACATTTAGCCATTCAAAACTCATTTACAAGACAATTTTTCAAAAATGTGCTTTAAGACTCCTTAAAGCACATTTTGTGTTTAAACTTGTTTTCAAGCTTGGTTTTCTTTGGTAATTGGTTTAATATGTTCATTAGTATATAAATGAGGTCTTGGTAAGTTCATTAGGTCTTAACCAAGTTTATCCCAATCTTAGAGCACATTTTGGCTCTTATTGACTTTAAAGCACATTTTGTGTTTTCTTTTGTTTAAATTTGTTTACTAATGTTTCTAAGACTCTTTTTAGTCTTAATACACCATATTTATGTGTTTAAACAACATAACTAGATTTGGGGTATTTCACTCACACTCTCACCTAGCTAGAAAAGAAAAGAAAAGTCAAATAAAGCAAAAAAAGGGGATAAAACACCTTTCCCCTCTCTTTCCTCTCATTTCCTTCTCTCTCTCCCCCTTTTCCTCCTTTCCATCGTGAGCTCCTTCCCCTACTTCTGGCGATTTTGAGCTGAAACAAGAGCTCCCATGGCTAGCTCACTTCCTCTTCATGCCCAAGCTTCATTTAAGCTCCTAATCAAAAATAAATTACATATTTGAACTCCTCTCATCATCCTCTACCTTTCTCTCTTTTCAAAATCTGAAAATGATGAACTTCATCTCCATGGGTTTTCCCCATTTGAAGAGAAAATGGCACCAATGGGTAGCTTGGAGTCTTCTCTCTCTCCTAAGGTAAAAATATTCATGAAAAACTCATTTTTCCTCCTCCTCTTGTGTTGGCCGATTTTGCCCATCCTCATGTCTTGTTTTATTCTTGTTTTGGAGCTTCATTTCAACCCTCTAATGGTGGAATAATCCCCCTCTTGATTCAAGGGTGAGAACCCCTCTTAAAAAGCTCTAAAAAGGTAAACCCTAACTATGGTGTTCTAATCCTCGCATTGAAATTGTGTTATCTTAAGGGTTAGAATTTTAATTGTGTGCTTTTTGTATGATTTGGATGTTGGGATGGAGTTTGGTAACTCCATCACCTAATTGACCGAAATTGGGAAAAAGAAGAGCAAGAGGAGGATTAAGGATAGACTTGTGAATTAAGGTAAGAAATCTACCTTAAGACTTATTTTGAATGCTTTAGGATTGGGATGGGTTAAATTAAAATAATGAACCCAAATTATGTGAATTAATGTAGTTGGTTGAATTTGAGATAGATTGTGAACTTGTGTTGATTTAAGGGCCAAGTGCCATTGCATTTGAGTTTGTGTTTATATTGTGGTTTATTGAGATTTTGGAGTTATGTTGTTGTTGATGGACTTTGAGGATTTATTATGTGCTGGTAGGACCCTTGTAAGGGTGTGGCTAGATTAGGAATGAAAAAGGAAGAGAATTGGCGAAAATGGATGTGTTAGGTTTATGGGGAGGTTGTGGCGAAATTTTGGTAGAAAATGAGTGTTTTGATGATGGCTCTGTGAATGGGAGAACCTTGGTGTTAGTAATGTTGAATAGAGTGTAGTGGTAGCCTTATAATGGTTGATGGAGATAAGAGAGTGCAAAATCTGTAGCATGATGGGTGATAGGAACTTGGTATTTCAAGAATAAAAGTTGATGTTTGTAACTTGTGAAACAAGGAGTGAATGTGGGTCTTAGAAGTGCATTCATGTAGGAATGATTGGTAATGGTCATTGATGGATTTGGTAAGTTTGGTAAGAGGTAAAAACTATCAAAAGGAAATAGAAATGCACAAGTGTGCAAATTGCAAGAATGTGAGAAGTGAGTTTGTGGAATTTGAGCAAGAATTGGGTGGTGGATTAAACCAAAGATTTGGGGAGGTTTAGAGCATGTTTTGAGGTTTTTATTTATGTAGGAAACTTGTGGAAAGTTTATGGAATGATTAGAGGTGGTTTAAGGGTTGATTAGGGGTTGAAAAATGACCTCAATAGTAGTTTTTAGCAGGGTCCGAGACTTAGGATATGTAACAAGTCCCAGACCGCATTTAAATTCAGTTTGAGACTCAAAACAGGTTGTGGTCTGGGACCTTAGTCCAGGACCAAGTCCCAGACCAGGGTATGAAAAACGGCTGAGAGTGTATTCTTTGATTGGTCCGGGACCTTAGGTGCGGACCAAGTCCCGGACCACCCCCAGAATTCACCAGAGAGTGTTTTTAAGGGTTCTAAACATGGGGGATTGAATGGTATTGGTTTTAGATGTTGTTTAGGAGTTGTTTGGTGACATATAGAGGTTCTAAGAAGTATAAACAAGTGTTGGAAGTGAGTGAGTAAGTTAAGGAATTAAGTACACTAAGTTACACCGAAATAACGGGATAACGGGGTAAGTACGGGAGTAGCAATTATGTGCATACCGTAGTGCCTTAATATTAATTGAACAATTTGACATGTAAATAGTGGTTGAAGAGTAAAACATGAGGAACAAGTATGAACCGAGGAGCATGAGAACCCCCGGTAAAGATAAACCCATGGTGTAAGGTATGGTTTTCTTGCAACCTGTGTCCTACCAGATTACACCGGCTTGTATGCCAATGTGTCTTTCTGTATGTTTGCCACCTTGCAAGATAAAGCATGAAATGATTTTACAGTAATTCATTAATGTGGCGTAAATAATTCCGATACCGTCTAACCTTAATTATGTGTTAAACCGTAGCTAACCGACTCTAGGATCACATAAGAGATTGGTATTCGGAATAAACGTCCCAAACTACGGGAACGTTCTAACTACGGCTGTCCGTGCTTTAGTTGTAAATGGTGGTTTGGTGTATTGTTATTTAACGGATGCCGTTACTTATGGTTGTCAATGGGATGTTACTTCTTGATAAGTGTCTAAATGAGCATGTTTTATGGGTGTATTTCATATATTATATCAGCACTTTTCTACTCATTTCTCACTTATCATATGTTTTTCCTCTAGTTTATGTTTTATTGATTATCTCACAAATTTATTGGTTTAAACATGAGGAAAAGCCAAGCTAGGAGCAAAGTACATGAAGAGACGAACGCATAGCCACAGACGGTTCGAAAAACGGAGTCCAAACGAATAATCTAGAGCCAGTCAAAGTTGGCAAGACTCGCAACAAGTTGTGTCCGCCCAAAACTAGGAGGACAGCCATCTCTTGTCCGCCCGATATTGTGAGGACAGCCATGCGGACACCCCTTGAGAGCTCTTGTCCGCCCCATATTGTGAGGACAGCCAAGCGGACGTCTCACATGGGCAAACCGCCCAAATACTGGCGGACAGGACACAAGCAACCGCCCCGTTTTGGGCGGTCTTGGAGGCGGACCAGACACAACACAACCGCCTGGTTGTAGGCGGTACCACAGGCGGACACCAAGCGTGACTAAGTCGTAAGCACTGCAACAAATTTATCCATCTACTCCGCACGCGTATTCAGCTCTGTCGCCTGCGCAATCAATGAAGCAATCAATGCTCTTCTTCATCTGCAATCAAATCCGTACGGATCCAAACCTCTATATAAACCCACCACCTTAACTGCATAAATATACACCACGCACGACGGGAGTCTGAAGAATATTTTCACCACACTCATCCATTCGCTTCCACTTATTTTCCTCCCGTAACACCACAACATTCCACACTCACGCAGTAACAAAAGAAATAGAAGAGCAGCAGTGAGAGCGAGAGCAGATCAGTTCTTTCTCTGAATTAATGGCAAAATCTGTCTGTGCTATCTTCTTATCTCCGTTAATGTCTGAGTAATTTTCATTTGTATCCTAGGATGGGGATTTGATTTCTAATATTACGTAAACAATATTTATCACCTGTTTCTCTTATTTAACTTGTTTTAATTCCTTTCAACTAATATTGCTAAATGCTTTGCGCGACAAACGACTGCATTTATTTGGTAACTATCAACACATGATTTTGAGATAGTCTAAGTACCACCAAGGAATTAATCTTAGTATTTACACTCCGGACTGAGCAGGAAAATACTAAGGCTTTTATTAAGAGTTCGTAACTGACAATTATTAACTCTAATAGGCAATAAATAATTGAGACATGGTTATAAATATGTTTAAGTAATTTAGGAAATTCCCCCGCTATCCTAGGATACATTTTTCCATCCACATCACTTAATTCACCTTTTTACTGTTTTTATTATTTCTGAACTGATCAAACAACAAACCAAGCTTTCCTCCGGCTAAACCCCTTTTTACAGTTTTTAATTAACTACCAAGACTAGGATAATTGAACAATCTCCCTGTGGATTCGACACTTGTTATACTAACTACGACCGGGATTTGTTTGCAGCCCGTCATTTATAATTTGAGTTTTAATTTCTTTTCCTTTAATTTTACACCAGTTTAACAACTCAGAAAATAACCTCTGCAAATTGGCGCCGTTGCCGGGGAGATTGATTCCATCAATTTCCCTAGTTTCCGGTAGTTCACTAGCTATACTGTAATAATCTGTATATTATTTTGTTGTTTGTTTAATTTTGGACATCTAATTTCGGACATCTAATTTCGGACTTGACTCTGGACATCTGACTACGGACATTTGACATCTAACTTTGGACATCTAGCTTCTAACATTTAATTTCTGTACATTATTTTATTGTCATTTATTTTTCAGTCATTTAATTTCCATTGTCCTTTAAATTTCTGTACATTAACTACTAACATTTAATTTTCTGTACATTAACTACTAACATTTAATTTTCTGTCATTTAATTTTCTGTCATTTAAATTTTTGTCTACTAACTACTAACTTATAATTTATGTCTACTAACTTATAATTTCTGTCTACTAATATTTAATTTTTGTTATTTAATTTCCCTTGTCATAAAAAAAAATAAAAAAAAATAAAAAAAATTATAAAAAAAAACGAAAAAAATATATATGTATAATTATTTATCAACCTAACCAATATCTCTGCCTTTCTTATTCTATTTACTAATTAATTTCACAGTTTCTGACGAACCACAAGTTGTCTTCTGTGCATGCCAAATACTCGAACCCGAGGTTCTCCACCAATCAGTCCGAGCCCCGAACCCGAGCGCACTTTATTACAAGCACAAAGAAACCTGAGAAATCAAGCCATGGCCAATAACGAAGTTATAAATGAAATGGACCATGCAAATCAACCAGAACACCGTGCCCTATCTGATTACCACCAACCGAACACCGAAGGAAGAGCATCAGCTATAGTTCTCCCCGAACTAACACCAGAAGAAGCCGGACGTTGGGTTTTCAAAACCCACTACATCACCGCCGTCCGGGATCTAGGCAAGTTTAGTGGAGCGAACCCAGATGAAGCCCCAAATCATCTGAGTCTCTTCCTAGACTTCTGCAATTCCTTTGGTCAGACCGGCAATGTCAAAGAAAGAATTCGACTCCAACTATTTCCTCACTCATTATCGGATTCAGCAAACCGGTGGTACCGAAGCCTTCCCTCCCGATCAATCACCACATGGCTACAAATGGCCCAAAAATTCCTTGCCAAATACTACCCAACCAGTAGAACAAGGCAATTAATCGGTGAAATCAACACTTTCTGTCAGGAGCCGGGAGAAACATTATACGACGCATGGGATAGATTCAAAGATATGCTTATGAAGTGTTCCCACCATGGTCTTGACGATCAATCCCTCTGCCTGTCATTCTTCAACGGTCTGGATGATGGGAACCGACTACTCGTCAATTCCTCTGTAGGAGGAAGTTTCATGATGAAATCTCCTAAAGAAGGAATGGACCTTCTCGAAACCATGACGAGCAATACAAGACAGTGGACGAGATCCAAAGGAAGAACGCCACGAGCAGCAGGCCTACTCCATGTTGAGCCTACAGATCATTTATCAGCTCAGATCTCGTCCCTTGCAAAGATGGTGGAAAAGCTAACGACATCACAGAACGAAATCGTAAAAACAATAGCTTCCCCACCTACAAGTTCACCACCAGTTCCACCTACAGAACGATGTGTCATATGCGCTGGTCCTCATGAAACCCATCAGTGCGAAGGCAAAGGCCAGTACGAGGAAGTACAATTCATAGGAAACCGCCCCGGTAATTCCTACAACAATAACATCAACAACAACTATCCATGGAGAAATCACCCGAATTTCTCATGGAAGAATAATGATCAAAACCCAGGAGGGCAGAACAACAATTCCAATGCCTATCAGGGGAACCGACCCCAACCAAACTCTAATATGGGTTACAGAGCACTAGGTGCCCCTCCAGGTTTCAGCCAACAACAACAACAACAACCATCTTCATCCTCTTCTGATCCAAATGCAGAACTCAAAGAGATGATGAAGGGATTCATGTCCATAACTCAGAACCAGCTCTCTGCACAAGAAGCCTTCAACCAGAAAATTGAAGGTAAATTCAATCAACTTGCAGAACAACTTGCTCGAAGACCGCCAGGGGCTCTCCCCAGCCAAAATGAACCAAATCCAAGAGAGCAAGCCAAGTGCATCTATGTGAAGGAGCACGATAAAGAAAAGATAGAGGTGGCTAAAACAGCTGAAGTTCCAGAACTACACCCTTCCCTCCAAGAGTGGGTTGTAGCAATTGAGACTTCCAAAAAGAATGTAGCTGAACTTGAAAGCACCGCCAAAGCCTATAAAAATCGCATTCAATCTGAGAATACCTACCTTGAGCACTTGGTAGCCGGTTATGAAAACGAAAAGCTCGACTTTGAAGAAGAAGAAGAGGTTAAGGCGATAACCTTGAGAAGCGGTAAGAAAACCGACGAAATTCACATCCCGCCAAGGTCAGAAGAATCCAAAGAGGATAGTGAAGAAAAAGTTGAGGTTCCAACAGAAAAGACATCTCCAAGCGTCCTCACTATTCCATCAGCTTCAGAACCTTCTTCACAAGAACCGCCTATACCATTTCCCCACCGACTCCAGAAGCAGAAATTGGATAATGAATATGGTAAGTTTCTAGCAATGCTGAAGCAACTAAACGTCAACATACAGTTTGTAGACCTCATTGCCAAAATGCCAAACTATGCCAAATTCCTCAAACACCTCATATCCAACAAAACTAAATTGGCCGAAGTCGGTACTGTACCACTCAATGTAGCTTGCTCAGCTACTCTGCAAAAACCACTACCATCAAAATGCAATGATCCGGGCAGCTTCACCATTCCAGTCACAATCGGAAGCACCTCATTTCCATACTCCCTATGCGATCTGGGTGCCTCCATTAATTTGATGCCCCTCTCCACTTTCAAAAAGATGGGAATTGGAGAGATGAAAAAGACAAGATGACCTGAACTGGCAGATGGGTTCGGGTAACAACCAAGCGGAGTGGTGGAGGATGTTATCATTAAAGTGGAGCACTTATACTTCCCATGCGATTTTGTCATTCTAGACATCGAAGAGAACCCCACTACACCTCTCATTCTTGGACGACCATTCCTTGCCACAGCCGATGTGCACATTTGGGTAGCCCAGGGGAAAATCACCCTTCAAGCTTATAACGAAAAGCTGGAGTTTGCATCAGGAAGATCTCCAGATAACAAATCTAAAGATCTCAAGTTTGTGAGGGATACTCAATCATCATCATCCCCACTTCTGTTTATCACCCTTCCAGACGGAATGTCTATCACAGAGATACCACCACCAATCCCGGACGAAGAGCGGGATAAGAAAAGAAAACATGCATCCAGGTGGACTCTCAAAAACACCATCGAGTCATGCTTTGGATCTCCTCCTCATAACCACCCCCCATGATCGATCTAACGACAAAGCGTCTAGCTAAAGACGTTAAAGAAGGGCAGCTTTCCGGGAGGCAACCCGGACGAACTTATCTTTTATATGCTTTTATGCTGTTTTAATTTTCAGGTTCCCTTTAATTTTGTTTTTGCTAACTCTTAACCCCGTTTATAGTATGGTTGCTTCTAGTGTCTTATGCAGGTGCAATTTCATGTCTACACCGCAACCAAGCTACGCTACTTGAGGCTGAAGCTCAAGTGTGGGGGAAGTCCAATACACACTAGCAAAAAAAATCAGGGGAGTACTAGTTTCTTTAATTATGCTTTTATTTAAATAAAATATGCAGAGGAGAGTCTATGTGCTTAAATGATTATTCGTGAGCTTCGTGTTCTCTCTATTTTAATCTACTTACCGAAAAGGCCTTCTGCAACCTTCCTTGTTTTTCGGTGAACAATGAGGACATTGTTCAATTTAAGTGTGGGGGAGTGTGCCCTTTTCGGTGACATTTTATGCTAAAATGCTTAATCTCTCTGCTTATCTTGCGTTTGTTCAAATTCAATATCGTGGACCCTTTATATGTGGGTTGTTCTCTTTAAGAATAAATATTGTTATGAATTGTGGGATAAATGGTATAAAATGTACAAAAATTTTAAAATTTTGATTACTTTTGAGGGGCATTTTTATGCGGTGTGACCAAATGATCTGAAAATGGATGGATTTTTATTACTCAGGGGTTCTTTCTGTCTTCTTTCTTAGGGATAGCTAAGGGGTGCTTCTCTGTCAAAAAAATATATATACAAAAAAAAATATATATATAAGGGACTTGCGAGACACCATTGGTAACCAACAAGAGAGTTGAGTGTTCTTAAATACAAAGGCTTGATGCCTACATATTATCTTCTCATCTCTTATGCAAAAGTGAAACAAATGCTTAATTCTATTTTTCCTTTTATTTTCTCCTCAATGCCCATTCTCGAGAGAAGTTGGCCATGGTAAAAGTTCTCAAAGTCACCTTAAACTAAGAAGCATTGAAGTACTCCGGATCATACCCCGAAACTCTAATTTTTATTTTTGCCCTGAGTACACCTATGCCACCAGTAGGTGATGGATCACACTCCTCTAAAAAGTTTAAGATCATGTACTATTGACTTCTTTATCCTACCCTTCATAATAGTATTTGTTAATATTGAGCATTCCCTACTTGCTTGGGTACATGGTTTTGCTTGAGGACAAGCAAAATGTAAGTGTGGGGGTGTGATAAGTGTCTAAATGAGCATGTTTTATGGGTGTATTTCATATATTATATCAGCACTTTTCTACTCATTTCTCACTTATCATATGTTTTTCCTCTAGTTTATGTTTTATTGATTATCTCACAAATTTATTGGTTTAAACATGAGGAAAAGCCAAGCTAGGAGCAAAGTACATGAAGAGACGAACGCATAGCCGCAGACGGTTCGAAAAACGGAGTCCAAACGAATAATCTAGAGCCAGTCAAAGTTGGCAAGACTCACAACAAGTTGTGTCCGCCCAAAACTAGGAGGACAACCATCTCTTGTCTGCCCGATATTGTGAGGACAGCCATGCGGACACCCCTTGAGAGCTCTTGTCCGCCCCATATTGTGAGGACAGCCAAGCGGACGTCTCACATGGGCAAACCGCCCAAATACTGGCGGACAGGACACAAGCAACCGCCCCGTTTTGGGCGGTCTTGGAGGCGGACCAGACACAACACAACCGCCTGGTTGTGGCGGTACCACAGGCGGACGCACACAACACAACCGCCTGGTTGTAGGCGGTACCACAGGCGGACACCAACAGCAACCGTGACTAATTATCAGTCGCGACCAGTATCTTCTCCGCGCCGTCGTCGTCTGCAACTTGTGACTGCAACAAACTTATCCATCTACTCCGCACGCGTATTTAGCTCTGTCGCCTGCGCAATCAATGAAGCAATCAATGCTCTTCTTCATCTCCAATCAAATTCGTACGGATCCAAACCTCTATATAAACCCACCACCTTAACTGCATAAATATACACCACGCACGACGGGAGTCTGAAGAATATTTCACCACACTCATCCATTCGCTTCCACTTATTTTCCTCCCGTAACCACAACATTCCACACTCACGCAGTAACAAAAGAAATAGAAGAGCAGCAGTGAGAGCGAGAGCAGATCAGTTCTTTCTCTGAATTAATGGCAAAATCTGTCTGTGCTATCTTCTTATCTCCGTTAATGTCTGAGTAATTTTCATTTGTATCCTAGGATGGGGGTTTGATTTCTAATATTATGTAAACAATATTTATCACCTGTTTCTCTTATTTAACTTGTTTTAATTCCTTTCAACTAATATTGCTAAATGCTTTGCGGACAAACGACTGCATTTATTTGGTAACTATCAACACATGATTTTGAGATAGTCTAAGTACCACCAAGGAATTAATCTTAGTATTTACACTCCGGACTGAGCAGGAAAATACTAAGGCTTTTATTAAGAGTTCGTAACTGACAATTATTAACTCTAATAGGCAATAAATAATTGAGACATGGTTATAAATATGTTTAAGTAATTTAGAAAATTCCCCCGCTATCCTAGGATACATTTTTCCATCCACATCACTTAATTCACCTTTTTACTGTTTTTATTATTTCTGAACTGATCAAACAACAAACCAAGCTTGCCTCCGGCTAAACCCCTTTTTACAGTTTTTAATTAACTACCAAGACTAGGATAATTGAACAATCTCCCTGTGGATACGACACTTGTTATACTAACTACGACCGGGATTTGTTTGCAGCCCGTCATTTATAATTTGAGTTTTAATTTCTTTTCCTTTAATTTTACACCAGTTTAACCACTCACTTCTATTATGTGTTTAACCAAATTAGTAACACCAAATGGTGTATGGATATGCTAAGTTCCATAAAGGAACTTCTAACTAATATGTATATATTATGGGGGGTGAGGAATCCGGTCGTTCCGGTCGCGCGTGTTGTTTGGGAGTTGATGTATATTTGTGAATTAACTCCCACTCTGTAATGTTAAGGTTACATTCCCTCCTTGGATTGCAACCACCCACAAGCTTAACCAAGGCTTACCTACCTCACTGTTATTTGGTGCTAGGGGGAAATTGTGTATGGTGTGATCGTGCCTATATTATGGCCGACACATCTAAGTGAAGTGAATGTGTACGGTGTGCTCGGACCTATATTTCCTCCAGCACATCCTAAGTAAAATGTACGTTCTCTAAGAAGAACGGTATTAAGTTGTATACACGTTATTATGTGAGGTATGTTGTTATGTTGTGTACGTTGATCTCCGAAATCAACCCCATACAAATATAAGGTGGTAATTAAGTACAACCCGATTGAATGGGTATATGTCGTCTAGCAAGGAATAATTCCATTAGGGTAGAACCCCCAAGGGCCAAAGAACCCAATAATGTGATCTAACCAATGTGATGCGTTAATCTTATGTTGTATCCTATTCTTTGGATGTGTGATTTATAAACATGATTTGTGTGTATAGCTTCATGCATGTTTTTAAATAAAATTAACCGCATGCTTAGACGACAAATACTTGTGCGTGGCCCGGTAGCATGCGGGCTGCTAGATTACCATACCAGCAAAGGTGCTGACCCCCTTTTGGGGGGCCCCAACACTTTTCAGGTACAGGGGAGCTGGCAGCCGTTCGAGAGTAGGACGGGGTGGTTGTTTATACTTGGATAGTTATTTAGTTGTTTATGTAGTTGTAAGGAATGTAAAACCGAAGTTTGATAATCGGTGGCTGAAAGTATAGACTCGGTACAGTTGTAATGTAAATGTATGTATTTCAGTTTAGAACGCTTGGTAATGTAAAGTGTAGTGCTCGGTAATCTTGTCCATCAGACCGGTACACTATGTATCTAATAGCCTTGTTAGCCACGTGGGTGACTAACGGCGTGTAACACCCATGGTGTTTATAGTTGGGGTGTTACAGTGAGGGAGAGAGGGGAGGCAATGCTTTTTGACTTCCTAGGGTTCTTTAGCTTGTGAGATTCAGATTTGATCAAAAGATTTATCCCTTTATATAGACTTTCTTAAAGGTAAAGAAAATCTAGTAAACGTAAGATTTTTTGGCATTTTAATTAAGTGACTTCCCAAAGGAATTTTGCTGTGAAATTTTAGCCATGTGTCAAGGATGGCAATTATGATTTTTCTGATGTGGAATCAAATTTTTTAAATGTTAGAATATTTTTAAATTTAATTTCTCGCCAGATTCAATTGAAAATTGCTAGAAAATTATTGGATATTCGAAAAATCAAAATTCCAACGCCATTATGGTTAAAATGTCATCCTATATCATGGGCTAATATTTTAAAGCATTTCAAGTTTATTTTAGCATCTTTTAGAGGAGATAAGAAGCCTATAGGAGGTCTTGGGAGCCTTAACAATTACGAAAACACCCCTGACAATGACAAAACTACTCCCCACGCCCCGGAATGCGCCGATCAAGCCAGAATCCCTCATGACTTGATTGAAGTACCTCTCACAACACCAAATCCGTACCGGCGCTAACCTGGGGGGTCAAAATTTTAGGTATAACAGGCGCCTTACCGCATGGCTCTGGCTGAGATGAACGAACTAAAAGAACAGCTGAGAGACCTAGCGTTTCACCATGGGGAGCGCCAGTACTATTCGTGAAGAAGAAGGATGGCAGTCTCCGCCTCTGCATTGACTATCGAGAGTTGAATGTAGTGACTGTGAAGAATAAGTATCCACTACCTCGCATTGATGATCTGTTCGATCAGTTGAAGGGGGCATCCGTGTTCTCCAAGATTGATCTCAGATCGGGGTACCATCATCTAGCCATTAAGGAGGGAGACATTAAGAAGACGGCATTCCAGACACGATATGGCCACTATGAATTTACAGTGATGCCATTCGGTTTGTCGAACGCATCGGTGAAGTTTATAGGTCTGATGAACCGCTTGTCCAGGGAGCAGTTGGACAAGTCGGTTATGGTATTCATTGATGACATATTGATATATTCAAAGTCAAAGGCTGAACATGAGAGTCATTTGAGGGAAGTATTGGAGACATTGCGGGAGAACCAGCTTTATGCGAAGTTCTCCAAGTGCAAGTTTTGGCTTGACCAGGTCTCTGTCCTAGGTCATGTCATCTCGGATATTGGGATCTTTGTCGATCCAGCAAAGATAGATGCTGTACGCACCTGGCATAGACCGAAGACAGTTACCGACATTAGGAGCTTTCTTGGTTTGGTAGGGTACTATCGGAGGTTTGTCAAGAATTTTAGTAAGGTCGCAAAGCCGATGACCAGTCTGATGAAGAAAGATGCACCGTTCGTATGGATGGATGACTGTGAGATTTCATTCCAGGGCTTGAAGGACTCATTGACCACCACACCGGTTCTGACCATCCTAAACGGTACGGAGGGCTTTGAGGTTTATTGTGATACATCCGGCAGAGGATTGGGTTGCGTATTCATGCAGCACAACAAAGTGGTTGCTTATGCCTCACACCAACTGAAGAAACATGAGGAGAACTACCCTACTCATGACTTGGAGTTGGGAGCTGTAGTCTTCACCATGAAGATATGGCGCCACTACTTGTACGGGGTCAGTTTGACGATCTACACCGATCATAAGAGCTTGAAATATATATTCACTCAGAAGGAGTTAAATCTTAGACATAGGAGGTGGTTAAAATTTCTAAAAGACTACGACATTGACCTCCAGTACAAAGAAGGGAAGGCCAATGTGGTAGTTGACGCCCTGAGCCGACGAGCACACTCAACCAAGCTCCATCGACTGTACCAGTTCCAGAGATGTCATGAAACTTCCACTCCAGAACTCAGTCCATGGAGCTTGGTTGACGACCGGGCGGAATGGTACAGTCGATGCAAGTTCCGGAGTGGAAGTTTCATGACATCTCTATTGACTTCATGGTCAGACTCCCGCCTGCCAGGGGAGGTCTGAACATGATATGGGTTGTAGTTGATCGCCTGACCAAGGTAGCCCGATTAAGACCGATGAAGGATACTTGGAAGGTAACAAAGCTAGCTGAGCTATTTGATAAGGAGATCACGAGACACCACGGGATACCAAAGACCATAGTATCTGATAGAGATACCAGATTCCTTTCGAGGTACTAGAGAGCTACAAGGGAAACGCTGGGTACAGAACTGAAGTTGAGTACTGCGTTCCATCCTCAGATAGATGGTTAGACTGAGCGTACAATTCAGACACTCGAGGACATGCTGAGGGCATGTGCCTTGGACTTCTAGAGCAGTTGGATTAAGAAGTTGCATCTGATCGAGTTCTCTTACAACAACATCTATCATGCTTCTATCAAGATGGCACCTTTCTAAGCGTTGTACGGTAGACCATGTCGTACACCGCTCTGCTGGAATGAGTCGAGTGTGATGGTCATTATAGGACATGAGTATTTAGAGCAAGTTCAGGCTGAGGTTCAACAAATCAGAGAGAATATGAAAGCTGCTCAAGATAGGCAGAAGTCGTATGCTGATGTTCAATGACGAGACCTGGAGTACGCAGTGGGCGACCAGGTATTTCTGCGAGTCTCATCGATGAAGGGTGTGTTTAGGTTTGGTCAGAAGGGCAAGCTAAGCCCGAAGTTTGTGGGTCCGTATGAGATTACGGAGCGGGTGGGCCCGGTTGCTTACAGGTTGAATTTGCCTACTGAGCTGGGTAAAGTGCATGACGTCTTTCATGTCTCACAGCTGAAGAAATACATGCACCACCCCTCCTTAGAACCTGAGAGAGTGACTTTAGAGCCAAATATGAGATATGTGGAGACTGCTTAGAGAATATTGGATACTAAGACTAGGGACACTCGCCATAAGTCAGTGCGACTGGTGAAGGTTCTCTAGTCCAACCAGGATGTCGAGGAGGCCACTAGGGAGTTAGAGGATAAGATGAGATCGAAGTACCCTTCGTTGTTTACCGACTAGATCGTCTGTATAGGGTACGGGGCGTACCCCTTTTAAGGGGGGTAGAGATTCCTTTTTTTTTGAGATAGTAAACGAACAATGTTTGTCGTTTGCTTGGTTGGAGTAAGATATGGTTTTGTGTAAGATATTACACTTTGTGATAAGTTTGAGATATGTATAGTACTTAGGTATTGTACGTTTGGCAGACCATTTGAGTCTTGAGATGTATGAATGTGAATATAAGATATGGTATTAAGAAATTCGTGTATTGTAATGATTAAGTATACATATGAACTTTGGGGACAAAGTTCTTTTAAGGGGGTAGATTGAAATACCCCAAACCTAGCTATGGTTTTTAGGTGTTAAACTAAGATATAAGAAGGCTAAAGTATGCCTTAAAACATTAGTAAAAAAATTAAACTATAGAAAACACAAGAAAACACCATAAAGACAATTTAAGCAAAAACATGCTCTAAGCTTGGAGCAACTTTGGTTAGTACCAAAATATCATTCTTAGACCTTATTAACATGCTAATGGACATGTTAAATCAATTACCAAAGAAAACCAAGCTCAAAAACAAGTTAAAACACAAATTGTGTTTTAAGGAGTCTTAAAGCACATTTTTGAAAAATTGTCTTAGGAAGAGGTTTTGAGTGGCTAGATAACCATGATTACACCTTAATCAACATGTGTACAACTTAGTATCACATTAGGAAGCCTAAATCAATGGGAAACCAAAAATATCACAAATTTGTGCACTAATTGTGAATAATGCCCAAATAGTACCTAGTTTAGACTTAAGTGAACTTAGCTTGAGTAATTGGTCAACAAAGACCATAAATATCCCATTAAGAGGGGGGGGGGGGGCAGTTTTTAGAGGCGATGAGTCACCATTATGTTCCAGCCATGTTAGAAAATAAGAGGGAAAACTAAAGAGAATACTATTTGTTTTTTAAGGAAATATCTCACCTTTAGCTTACCTCTCTCCTCTCTTCTTCATTCTCTTCTTCTTCCACCGGTTTTTCTTCTTCTTCCTTTCTAAGAAACCGTAAGTTGCAGCTCCATTCTTCCTCCACCTTCACTTGCTCACCAAATACTCATTATTGATCCAAATAAAAAACTAAGCATAGATTACTCTTAGTTGGAGCAAGCCCTTTCATTCTATCTTTTCAAGTCTTCAAAAGCTCAAGTTTGGTGCCATGGAAAAACTCCATTGAAGGGGGAAAATTCAGTTTGAAGAGCTCTTTTGCTTCTCCATTCATTCAAGGTAAGAAAACTTAACGAAAAAACTAAGTTCCCTCCATTTTTACCTATGGCCTAAAATCATCTTCTCATGGAGTTTTGTTTTACTCCTTGAATGTTACAATCTCTAAAGGACTAGTAGAGGTCCTCTTTGATTCATTGCCAAGTCCATCTTGAGACTCCAAGGTAATAATCCATTTTTAATGCCTTAAAACACTTTTTAACCTAAGATTGAATTCTATGAGTTTAGGCATGTTGTTTAATACTCATTAGATTAACTGAATGTTGAGTAGAACATTGTCAAGGGAACTAAAGTTGCTTGCTGAAAAACAATCAAGAAAACCAAGGAGGAAAGTTGAGAGAAGAGCTTGAAAAACAAGGTAAACTACTTACCTTAAGATGGCTTATTGCTTTAAGGGATGGGATTTAGATAGATGCTAAGTGTAGCTTAGAGTTTACATTATATAAGGGCTATAAGACCTAGGAGAAACAACATGATCATATCTGAGAACTTGTGACTAAGGAGCAAATGAGAATTGAGATCGTTAAACAGTCACAAAGGTGAATTATGAGCACACTTATATTGCTATGGAGCAATGATGTGTGTATTTGCAGGTTGAAGGCTATTATATGTGGGAAATTCAGTGTTTAAATTTAAGTCGTTTAAGGGCCTAAGAGCCAAGTCATTTAATGGCCTAAGTGCCAAGCAATTTTAGTTATGCACTATATTATGATATAGTGTAGTTTGGGTGTAGATTGTGCGTAGAGAAAGTTATATGAGGATTTGAGTGTTCTTGGTTGCTTAAGGATGAAAAACTAAGTGTTTGAGTGTAAGAAAGTGTAAGGGAAACCATGTCAAAATTTGGTGAAGAACCAAGATGTTTTAGGTGTTTAAATGAAGTTTTATGACCTAGATTGTCCTAGGAATGCATTAGGGTGAATTTGGTGGAAAAAGGATGAGCTAGGATGTTCTTGAGTGTTAGGATGACCTAGAGGTGTCTAGGAGGAACTAAAGGATAGCATGGTGAATTTAAAGTACCAAAACCATGATAAGAGAAGTAGTAAAACTTGTGTAAGGTTTGAAGGAAAATAAGGTGTTAAGTCTTGTGAGGGTGTAAGCTTGAACTAAGGTATATAACCTTGAAGAAGTTTGGGAAATTGAGTAAAGGAAAGATAGGTGAACAAAGATGCTTATGAAGTGGTGAGAATGAGATAAAAAGAAAACACGTTGGTTAGTTGAAGTCTTAGGCAAAATTTACAAGTTGGAAGTGTAAGGAGTTAAGTTCTAAGTGTTAAGGATTTAGTAAGAATTTGAGAAAAAAATAAGGAGTTTGATTATGGGTGGATTAAGGAGTTTGGTGGATGATTTAAGAGGATATTAAGTGCCTAAATGATGTTAGAACATATTAAGGAACTTGTGGAAGAGTTTGGAGTAAGATAGACATATTTAGGAAAGGTTCTGCAGTGGACTGACCCAGGCTGGGTCGGTCGGACTGTAATAATACAGCCGGGAATGCTTCTACATTCGACCGAGCTTGGGGACCCACCCTGTCTGGGTCGGTCAGGCTAAAATTAGAGAAGCAGGATGTTTCTGGAATGGACCGACCTTGGGACCGACCCTGGCTAGGACGGTCGAGTAAGAATTTTTCAAACCGGATGTTTTATGCATCCGGCCGACCCAGGGGTTGGGTCGGTTGGTGGGTCGGTCGGCCTTTAACAAAAACAAATTTTAATTTTAAGAATTACAAGTGGCATTAGTAGTCCACCATTAGGAGAGTAATGATGATTAGAAAGGTAAGCATATAAGGACTTAAGAGATTAAGTTAAGTAAAATGGTTTAAGAGTTAAGGTTAAGTTTATAAGGACTTAGTGGTTATTAGTTGGGGAACATTAGTGGTGAAGTAAGTTGGCTTGATTGGAAAGTAATTAACAACCTAAAATTGAATGAATGTTTTAGGACTTGTGAATTGGGACTTGGAAGGAGAATAGGCAATCAAACAACCGACGGTGTACGGTATGGTTTTCTTGTAGCCTGCTTGCTAACGAGGTGTCCCTCGGCTTGTGTGATTATTGTTTATTTGTCTCAACTAAAACAAGATAAAGCATGCAACTGGACTATTGAGCTTCTTGTGTGTTTGCATTGTACTTACACAGTTGACTTTTTGAGTTTAGTTACTAACAATGTTTAGTAACATTGGTTTGAGATAAGAATTCACTCCCTAAATGTTGGTTGGTTAATACCCAAAAAAGGTTTAACTAACACTTCGTCTTTAAGACTTTCTACTAACTGGAACTTGAGGGGACTGAGGAATCCGGGAATGACTCCGGCCATGCATGTTAAGGAAAGGGGGTTGGTATCTGTATCAGATCCGACTTCCATTGAGACTCCTCTTTGACTAGTCGCCTAGAGTCGACATATAGACTCGACCACCTTGGATTACTATCCAAGGTGGGAGGCCAGATTAAGATGGTGCGGTGGGATCACCTAAATCCAAAATTTAAGATAAGTTGTTCATTTATCAATGGAGTTAATATCTCATTGGCTAGGGTTACTTTTGACCCGACAAAGATAAACATTGAGTTAAGATACAACCAATTCTAATTTAAGAACGGTTGGTATAATTAGACTGAGATAAGACTTGAGATGAGATAAGACTTGGATTGAGAATAAGAAAATCATAACTTAAGGAGTTACAAGATCACTCACTTACTTAAGGAATGCTTTTAGGTCGTTCATTGTGTTTGAATAATAATTGTTCATATATGGTGTGGTGTTTATTGCACTTCTTAGTTATGTTGTGTTATTAATCAACCGCATGATATCGACAATTAGTCGTCGTAGCCCCGTTAGCTTGGGGGCTATAAGAGAATCGTACCAGCGAAGGTGCTGAGCCCCTCGGGGCATCCATATTTATTTTGCAGGACAAAGGCCTCAGAAGACCCACCTTGAGAGTAGGAGCGGGTAGACTTAGGATGGGTTTTATTTTGGGTACGGGTTGTGCATGTACACCCTTCTGTTTATATTAGAGTTATGGAAACTTGTTAGACCTTAAGATACTTGGAAACTCGATTGGTATTTTGGATACACAGTTGTAAATATTTAAGTTCGGTGTATTTGGTATGTCAGACCGTAGCAAGGTGCTGGGTGTTGATTTATTATTCCGCTGTGATATTGTTATAGATGTTGGTAAGTTTATGCAATAACCACATTTGAATGAGTTGGGGTGTTACATAAAGTTAATAATATAAATAAGTTGATTATATTTCTCTATTTACCCTAAAGTAACATTTTAATCCTTTTATTTCTTCATAAAAGTTTATAACCTAATGTAATTATCAACATAATAATGTTATTATAAGCTCCTAATATTATTTTCAATCTATAAAGTTTATTATCTAACTATACTTTAATTTTTATTACATTAAAACCATATATCATAAGGTAACTTATAAAAATTTCAGAAAAACAATTATTAGACCTATTTCCTTTTATCTAAAAATTCTCAAATTTAATGTATAGTAATTATGATATTTTAAACATATTATAAAATTTTAATTTCATAAAAATCTCTTTGTTAATTATCTAAATAAATCCATAATACTCAGAAATTACAAAAATTATAACTTACGTTTAAAAACATAAAACCCATATTAATTTACATGCATATAAACTAGATTTTACAAAGAATCTATGGTTAAAATTTTGTGTCAAAATACATTAGGGAAAGTCATTAAATTAATCTATCAAGTTAGAGTATTATTTTGTGATTTATAACAACTTAAACTTTATAAACTTTCTACGTTTTAATCTCGGCTGTCCGTTCTCCTTAACTACGATCAGACGCCCCAGATTCCTCAAGTTCATCATTCAACCTCAACCTTCTCCCGAATGAGAATCGATTGAATTCACGTAATCTAAAGGACGGTTTTCGATGATTCTTGTTTCGTTCGACTCGAATTAAAAAGGTTATCACAATGGTACAAGTTTCGTGAGCTATAACGCAGGGCGCAAGAAAATCGATTCTGGGTAATTCGAACCTAGGGTTTATATCAGTTTTATTCAATTTTGTAACACCCCAACCACAAATCCTTCCATTATCCTCTAATCGTCTCCATAGTTACTCCTACACGCAGCGGATACATACATACTCCAGGCGGGAGATACAACGCCGTTAGCCATTCCAAGACTAACAAGGCTACTACTACTTACTTTATCGGTCTGAAGATTAAGATTTACAGAGTAACATAAATACTTACAATATACACTTCCAATACTTACTTACAACCTTGATTACCGAGTATTCAAAAGTATAGAAATTACATTCCAATTCTACAAGTCTATTAAAAAATCATGACTTTATACAACTACTCATTCATACTCGCTTCACCATACAATTCTCTCAAAAGGGTGTACCACATGGTACACCGGCTACTCAAAAAGGCGTCAAGCCGTGTACAACTCAGTATACCATTTTAAATCTACTAACTACCCTCAAAACGAATTCATCCCGGTCCTTACTCGACCTTCAAGTCTCACGGGTACCTGGAAAATAAAAACAGTGCCCCAAGGGGCTCAACAAAACGCTGCATATGAAATTCGCATACCCCGCGTGCTAACTGGGGTACGCCGACTACTTTGGTCGAATACATGTTGTTCGTTCTATTCATACATACATGCTCTTATATATACAATACATTCACACCACAAGACATACATACATTCAATGTATACAGGGAAGACATTACATGGCAACCATTCATACTTACCGGAATACGGAGATACACTTCTCCAATACATACACAAGGCTTGTTAGCTTCTTTACACACCCGGGTTAATCGGGGTACTTTTACTCGTGGTCAATGACTTACACTAGCCAAGACCATTACTCATACAATACTTTATTTACTTACTTACTTACTCAAGTCAAGTCGGTATGACCTCCGGGCACGGACTACTATATCCCACCACCGGGCTTTAGGGTGGCTCACTAATCTAGGATGCTACCCATTTAAGGGGTTTGGTCCATGGAAAGGATTAAGGCCAGGATTCGGATCCAACCTCTTGTGTCTCCTTATCCTCACGCGTGGCCGAAACTATATCGGACTTCTACTCATTCCATTTTACCCATTACTCAAGTTAGAAGTTAGGAGGTTAGGAATTAGTATAAGTCATTACTCTCATACCAAGGGTTAATACACTACACAAGTACACATCAAGCTGCACTTACACTTCATTCTCATCCATTCATTTCATGAATTATATAAACTAAATGTTCAAGGCATTATAACAAGAACCATATAAAACAAGCACAAGTAAGTGCATTAAAATCCGATACGTGCAATTATCTTATTTAAGTGATCAAATAAGCACACAAATCAGAGTAGCCGAGCTAGCATACGGGGCATGAGAAAATCATACCGTTCACCTTCATACTCGTACTTCCGGTTTCCCTTCGGAATTCCACTATCTGATTCCTATACATACATAGAGTTGTATGGTTAGTGATATTTTATTGCCCTTACTCATTTCTTCCTTAATACTTCCAATGTATACTTACCAATTCTTTACATTCCATACTTGATTATAAAAATCATTCTTTTCTCATTACTTCATAAACTTGCTTTTCCATTAATGGTGTATTACCAAGCCCCCATATATATATATATACATATACATATATACATATATGATTACCAATTTTTTGGGCCCGATAGACCCATGGGTGACCCGACCGACCCAAACCCCTCTGGGTCGGTCGAAGTCAGAAACTTTGACTTTTCAAAATTCTTTACCCGACCGACCCACGACCGATTCACCCGTCTGGGTCGGTCGAAGTCAAAAACTTCGAGTTTGGAAAATTCTTGCCCGACCAACTCACGACCGACTCACCCGTCTGGGTCGGTCAAAGTCAGAAAGTTTACGTTCCAACGATTTAGTCCGACCGACCCACAACCGACTCAACCCTCTGGGTCGGTCGAGGTCAAAACTGTCCTACTGAATTTGTTTCAACTTCATTCTCTTACCTATTTCTTCCTCAATCTTCCTACATACATTCCAACATGTTTTAGTACTAATTAGGGCTCCTAAAATACCATAGTTCATCCATTAAACTCATTAATAAAATCATTTCTCATTCCCATGTTAACTTACACAATTCTCTCATCTCCATTCCAGCTCTTACATCAGTTTTTGTTCCTAAATGCTACAGATTTTTAAAACGACTCTTACCATCCATTACACCGTCTACCAATGCCACTTATAGCATTCTAAATGCATTATCTTCCCATTCTAGTTCTTCCCATTATCTAGCTCCTTTCCAAATCTGTTTCAAAGTGGTTAACTACCCACAATAAACACCAAAATACACCTAGTTATTACCTAGGTTATTCCCTCTTCTTACACAACTAAGTCTTTAAATTTCTAGACCAATTTTGACAGAGTTTCCCCTACAATTTTCACTTTGCCCACATACCATTTCATCTCACAATTCATTTACCATAAACACATTAATCCAGGCACTACTAAGTATATAAATTTTCCTGCACACTTACATCTATTTCCCAATGTTCTCCCAAGCTTTGATTCATCATTTAAAGGTTTCAAAAAAGTTTTATTCTCTTCCTCATTACACTAAAACATAGTTACTACTCACAACCATATACATTACACCTTTTTTAATATTCAAATTCTGTTACACTACACAATACAAACTAGCTCAAGGTAAGAGCATTTACCTTGTCTTGCTAGTCTTTCTTTCTTTCTTTCTTTTCCTTCTTTTTCTTTCTTCTTTCTTTCTTTCTTGTTCTCGGTTTCTTGTTCAAGAATTGGGCAATGCTACAGCAACCCATACATACCCAAGCTAGTTTAGAATTCATTTTAACTAACCCTAGAACTTAGACATGTTTTTAGAGTTTAGAAAAGTGCATTACCTTCCAACCAATGAGTGGAGTTCTTGACTAGCAAGAGAACAAGATTTCTAGCCCAAGAGTGCAGCTAAAAATCGGCTGGAGAACAAAGCACAAGAAGCTCAAAATCTGGAAATTCTTATAATGTAAATGGGAGCTAGAAATTGTGGATTTTCGGATTTCTTTTTACCTCAAAACATCAAGGTGATAAAGGGGCTTCCAATTGTAGCCTCAAACAATCAAATGGCCTCCAGCCATGGAAATGAAAATGGAGCTTTTGGATTTTTGAAATGAGGGGGATGAAGCCCAAGAGGAGAGGATTCCAATGGTACAGTTTTTATTGTATTTGGACAAGGTTTGAGCCTTGAACAAGAGAAGAGAAGGAGGAAGTTGAGTGAGGCTTCTTCAAAGCTCCATTACCGGTTGGAGAAGGGAGAAAATCACAGGGAAGGAGGGAGTGCAGTACGGTGGGGATGAGGGAATAGGGGAGAGAGAGTGCCCCTCTTCCTTTTCTATTTTGTTCTACTTTATGTGTTTGTCTTTTAGCAAATAAGAAAGGAATTAAGAGAGTGAGAGAGGGGGGGGGGGGAGTCAGTCGGCTACACACACACTCTCACAGGTTTTTAATTTTTTTTATTTTCAAAAGTGGACACAATAGTTTGGCTTATTTACACTCTCACCCCACAACTTCCCAATTTTTACAGTTTTTACAAACCGGAACCCGTTTTCCGGAATTTTCTCGTTTAGTTAATTTTATTGGCTCTAAACCTTCATTAATGTTTATTAATGACTATTTGGTTGACCAAAATTATTACGGGTCTATTTGACCCGCTTAAAGTCGCGTCTTCCCGGTTTCCTCGAAAAACGCGCTTTAAGGTTCGTTTGTGCTTTTAATCTGTTTTAAGGATCCATTTTCTTCGGGATTTGTTCCCTCATGTTTATTTAAGTGTAACTAAGCCTCTAAAATACTTATTAGCCTAATTAATCACTATTTTTAATTTCAGGTTATTTCGATCTACCCCCCTTAAGGAACTTTACCCTCAAAGTTGCTCAAGGTTTACGGTTTACTATTTCTATTCATTTGGCAAACCAATTGCCACAATGCACTTTACTACCACCTTACAAGGAGTTCACAATTCTTACACTTCAAGCATACCCAATACAAATACAATACACAATACATAATCCAATTCACACATTCCACAGTACCATTTCACAATACGTTCCATATTACGTTCCACAATACCATTTCACAATACGTTCCACATTACCATTCGTGTCATATACCGTACAACACAATTACATTACACATTGTACCACATACTGGATACTACTAGCACTACACTGTGCCAAACAAAATACAATTAGCACTACATGTGCCAACAAAATGTACTACGATACATACATACTATGCAATGCTATCCCGAAGCAATGCAAAAGAAAAAAATGGCTCTACCCCCATTAAAAGGGGTACACCCCGTACCCTCCGTGCTATATGGATACTAGACAATCTAGTCTACAAATAAATCTGGGTACTTCGCCTTCATGGCGTCTTCTAATTCCCAAGTCCCTTCCTCGACATTATGGTTAGACCATAAGACCTTCACCATTCGTACGGATTTATGGTGAGTATCTCTGGTCTTCCTATCAAGGATCCGCAATGGAGTCTCGACATATCTCATCGTCGGCTCTAGGGATATCTGTTCGGGTTCTAATACGTGAGAAGGATCGGCTATGTATTTCTTGAGTTGTGATACATGAAAGACATCATGAACACGCCCCAATTCTTCGGGTAATGCTAGCCTATAAGCCACAGCTCCAATCCTCTCGGTAATTGTGTACGGCCCTACAAACTTCGGGCTCAACTTGCCCTTCTGGCCAAATCGAAATATGCCCTTCATAGGTGAAACGTGCAAGAACACTTGGTCACCCACGGCAAGCTCAAGGTCGTGTCGTCGCACATCCGCATAGGATTTCTGTCTATCTTTGGCTGCTTTCATATTTGCTCGGATTTGTTGCACTTCAGCTTGTACTTGCTCAAGGTACTCCGGTCCAATTATGACCGCTTCGCTTGACTCATCCCAACACAATGGGATACGACAGGGTATACCATACAAAGCTTGGAATGACGACATCTTAATAGAAGCGTGATAGCTATTGTTATACGAAAACTCGATAAGATGAAGCTTATCGATCCAGCTCCCCTGAAAGTCTAAGGCACATGCTCTAAGCATGTCCTTGAGTGTTTGGATGGTCCTTTCTATCTGACCGTCGGTCTATGGATGGAAGGCGGTGCTAAGCTTCAACTCGGTACCAAGCGCTTCCCGTGTTGCTCTCTAGTATCTCGAAAGAAATCTGATATCGCGGTCAGATACTATGGTTTTCGGGACTCCGTGGTGTTGAATGATCTCCTTGTCGAATAGCTCCGCGAGATTCGCCACCTTCTAGGTGTCCTTCATCGGTATGAATCAGGCAACCTTGGTGAGGCGATCGACTACTACCCAGATCATGTTGTGTCCTCCCCTGGCAGGTGGGAGTCCAACAACAAAATCGATGGAGATATCGTGGAATTTCCACTCCGGAATTGGCATAGATTGTACCATTCCTCCCAGTCTTCGGTGCTCAAATTTCACCTTCTAGCATGTGAGACACCTCAGAACATACTCAGTCACGTCGGATTTCATTCCCGACCACCAGAAGTACCTCTTCATGTATTTGTACATTTTGGAGGCTCCCGGATGGACGGACAATGTCGAACAATGTGACTCTTGCAGAATGCGACCCCTTAGCTCAGCATTGCTTCCGGGACGCATAATCTGCCATTCAGCCGGATCAGACCATCTTCATGCAAGTTTAAATCATACTTCTTTTTCTCGAAGGTGCCCTCTATGATTTTATGTCTGATCTTGATCAAGTAAGGGTCGCTCAACTAGGCGTCTCGCACCTCGTCAACCAAGCTAGAAGAAGCGAGTAGCGAATGGAGCGAGTGTGCTCGACGGCTCAGGGCGTCGGCTACAACGTTTACCTTCCCTTCTTTATACTGTAGGTCAATGTCGTAATCTGAGAGAAACTCCATCCACCTTCTCTGTCTCAGATTCAATTCCTTTTGTGTGAATACGTACTGTAAACTTTTGTGGTCGGAGTAGATGGTGATGCTTACCCCATAGAGATAGTGTCATCATATCTTCAAGACGAAGACACTGGCTCCTAACTCTAGATCGTGTGTCGGGTAATTCTCCTCATACTTTTTCAACTGGCGAGAGGTGTAGGCTACTACCTTGCCATGCTGCATGAGTACGCATCCCATGCCCTTGCCTGATGCATCACAATACACCTCAAATCCGTCTGTGCCCTCTAGAAGAGTGAGAATTGGCGCTTACTTCAGTGAGTCTTTTAGGCTCTTGAAGGATGCCTCGCGCTCGTCTGTCCACACAAACGGTGCATCTTTTTTCATCAATGTCGTCATGGGCTTAGCGACTTTCGAGAAGTCCTTTACAAATCTCCGGTAATAACCGGCTAGACCAAGAAAGCTCCGGATGTCGGTAACAATCTTAGGTCTAGGCCATGATCGTACTGCTTCGATTTTCGATGGGTAAACTGAGATACCCGCACTCGAGATGACATGACCGAGGAAAGATACCTGATCTAGCCAAAACTCACATTTGGAGAACTTCGCATACAGCTGGTTCTCACGCAGTGTCTCAAGTACTCTTCTCAAATGGTTTTCGTGCTCTTCTGCTGACTTCAAATATACGAGAATGTCATCGATGAATACTACTACCGAAGTGTCTAATTTATCACTGAATAGGTGATTCATTAGATCCATGAATTTGGCTGGTAAGTTAGACAAACTGAATGGCATCACTGTGAATTCGTAGTGGCCATATCTCATTCGGAATGCTATTTTCTCGATGTCTTGCTCTTTTATAGTAATTTGATGATATCCAGATAGGAGGTCAACCTTCGAAAAGACTGAAGCTCCCTTCAACTGATCGAATAGGTCATCGATGTGTTGTAGTGGATACTTGTTCTTTACAGTGACTGCATTCAAATCGCGGTAGTCGATGTAGAGTCGGAGGCTACCGTCCTTCTTCTTCACGAAGAGGACCGGTGCTCCCCAAGATGATATGCTCGGGCGTATAAACCCTTTGTCAAGTAAATCGCGTAGTTGCTCCTTGAGCTCAGTCATTTCTACTGGTGCCATACGGTACGGTGCCCTGGCAATGGGACCAGTACCTGGTACAAGGTCGATTTCAAATTCTACTGGACTCTGTGGTGGCATACCAGGTAGCTCTTTTGGGAATACATCGGGAAATTCAGATACTACTGGCACCTCGGTGCTGAATTCTGGATCTCTCTCTTGCTCTTGTACATAACACAGATACACATCATACCTCTTTCTAAGCTACCGGTACATAGCCATAGTGAAGATGACCGTAGTCGAAGGCTCTCTCGGCCTCTAGCGGTATGAGACAGTGACCCCAGACGAACTCGTGAGCAGCAGTCTGTGCTCGGTGTAGAGGATTCGCCCCTTGTGCCGCTCCAACCAGTTCATCCCGACTATCAAGTCGAATCCCAACCCATTAAATTCGATGAAGGAGATGGGAAACTCTTCGCCCTTGATTCGAATTTTGGCGGTTTTGTAATACTTGGTACATTTCACTCGCTCCTTCAATGGGAGAGCAACCAAGAAGTTTGGTAGCAGATCTGCGTCTAGCCCCAACCTCCTTGCGAATGATGGTGATACGAAGGTATGAGAGGCACCGGAGTCAAATAATACAGAGGCATCCATGCCATTTACTGGGAAGGTTCCTGTACGAATGGTGCCGCCCTTATCGGCTTGTGCTTCGGTGAGGATACTCAGGTTACCTTTGATACCGAGTCCACAACCTAATGATTCATAAGCTTTATAAGTAACGATGGTGGAACGCAAGTGGAATTTAATAATCAACACTGCTTTTATTAATAAAGCAACCATCATACAAACTGTGTCTCTAATACATGTTACTAATGTGTTACATGCTACTACAAGGTTAATACTTTCTAATGGTAAGGTTCAGGCATCCTGGTTTCATGTGTGTGGCAATGATTATTGCCGGTGGTGCCGTATTCAACTTGATCTTCTTGATCCCGTGATACAGCAACCTTGATTTTCCACCCATGATTAGGACATCTATTGATCTCAATACCAGTTTCTCCGCGAGGTCCACACGCTTCTGCTCGCTATACAAGAATACTACGTCATCACTAATGGACCAAGACACTACGGGCACTCCTTGTTCAAGAGATTCCGTTGTCTCGTTCTTATCTTGGTGTAAGCCAAGTTGTCCTTATTTCTCATAGGAGTTGACGATACACAAGTCTGCTTCAAGTGCAGGGATTGGATCATTTTCACATTGTTGTGTGAGTTCTACAGCTTGTGCGACAAGCGTTTGAAATTCAGTAGGCATTGTCAGAGGTGTTGCTCCGTCTTATCTCCTCGTCTTCTGGTATGTCTTGGTATACGGGTTCCAATCCATTCCCGAGCACATCATCTTCAGCTTCATTGTTTCTCCCCCGGGGAATTCAGGTGTATAAAATCCTCCTGGACCCGCTCCTAGTTCGTTGCATCGTCGGATGATGGAAATTTGTGCTTCGGGTATCAGGTATCCTTTTAACAAGATCATACCTGGGCTGATGACCTAACACTGCTCGTTGGTGAAGTGGTGAGTGGTGATGTCGGTCTCTTCATGAAGTGGGGTTGAAGGTATTGGGTAACAGATATTGAATCTCCCTAAGGTGGTAAATTTCATCTACAGTGAGTTCTAGTTTCAACTAGTTCATTTTATACTCAAATACATACTTCGATTCTACTTGCTCAAGCTTTAATACATACTTCAAGTACTTACACATCCATGCATTCATTCATACAGATAATTTGATACTTTAGACATGCTCTTCAAGGATTAAAGGTTATGGTTAATACCTAGGCCGGACTTAGTACCGGTCCTGTCACGGTCAATGATGTGCAAGGTCGGCTGCCTCGGTGGTGCGCCCTTCTGTGGACCTCGTGAAATACCCCAAACTTATATATGGTGTTTAAGTGATAAACTAAGATACAAGGAGGCTAAATAATGCCTTAGAAACATTAAGAAACATTGTTAATCAAAGAAAACATAAGGAAACACCAAAAAAGCAGTTTAAGCAAAAACATGCTCTAAGCTTGGAGAGACTTGGGTGAACACCCAAATATCATTTTTAGACCTTATTAATATCCTAATGGTCATTTTAAACCAATTACCAAAGAAAACCAAGCTTGAAAACAAGTTAAAACACAAAATGTGCTTTAAGGAGTCTTAAAGCACATTTTTGAAAAATTGTCTTGTAAATGGGTTTTGAGTGGCTAAATGTCCATCATTACTCTTTAATTAACATGTGTACTAACTAGTATCACATTAGGAAGTCTAAATCAATGGGAAATCAAAAATTTCACAATTATGTGCCTTGTTTAGTGAATAGTAACCAAATAGTGCTAGTTTAAGACATTAGTCAAAGTAAGTCAATTAAATGGTCAACAAGACCACAATCAACCTTATTTGACCAAGGGGTCCGGTTTATAAGTGTGACTCACCACACTTATCTAGCTAAGTAAAGAGAAAGCTAAAGTAAGTAAGTTCACTATTCACCTTTTAACATAATATCTTACCTTTAGTAGTCCTCTCTCCTCCTTTCTTCATTCTTCATCTTCTCCATCGGTTTCTCTTGCTCTCTTTCCTCTCTTTCACGTAAGAAGACAACTCCATGCTAGCTCCATCTTCTTTTGCCCACATCTTACTCATTTAAGCTCCAAAATCAAAACCAAGTACATATATCTCTTAGTTAGCTCAAGCTCTTCCTTTCTATCTTTTTAAAGCTTCAAGAGCCTCATTTTGGAGCCAAGGCAAACTGCCATTAGAGGAGGAAACTCAAGCTTGGAGACTCCATTAGCTTCTCCATTCTCTTAAGGTAAAGAATATGTAAGAAAATCTAGGTTTCCATCATTTCTTCCCTTGTCCGAAAATTAGTACTCATGGGACTCCATGTTTATGCCTTGTTCTAGCTTGTTTTCTACTCTCCAAGGGATAAAGGAGGTCCTACTTTACTCATATCCAAGCTTGTCTTGAGAAACCAAGGTAAAACAATCAATTTAATACCTTAAAGCACATTTTTAACCTAGGGTTTGTTCCTTAAGGTTAATGTATTATCTAGCTCTCATTGGAGTCATTGAATATTGGTTAGAACATTGGCAAGGAGAACTTGGTTGGTGACCGAGATTGTTCAAGGAAAAAGCCTAAGGAGGGAAGTTTGTGAGCTTGTAAAAGAACAAGGTAAATTACTTACCTTTAGGTGTTTAATTGTTTAAGGGGATGGGATTTAGATAGGTGATGAGTTTAGTGTAGAGTTTACATTGGGAAAGGACTATAAAAACCTAGGAGAAATAATGATTATACTTGTGAACTTGTGACTAAGGAGCAAATGAGAAAAAAAGAGAGATAGTTAAACAATGTTGGGATGAATTACAAGAAGCATTTTATTTCAATGGGAGCCTTGTTGTGTGTATTCGCAGGTTAAAGGCAAATATATGTGGAAATTCAGTGGTTAAGATTATTGTCATTTAAGGGCCAAAGTGCCAAGCATTTTAAGTTTATACACTATATGATGATGTGGTGTAGTTTTGGTGTAAATTGTGTGTTAACATGTTGTAATGAGAATTTGAGTGATCTTGGTTGTTTGATGGTGAAAAACCAAGTGTTTAGTTGTAACAATATACTAGAGAACCCATGTCAAAAATTTGATGAAGGAACTTAGTGTTTTAGATGTTCTAAGGAAATCTCATGACTAGGATAGTACTAGGAAGTTAGAGGTTGTCTTGAAGGAAAAAGGGTGAGTTTAAGGTGTTCTTGTGAGTTATAATGACTTAGGCATCATCATGGAGGATCTTGGAATCAAAAGAATCTTTAGGCATGCACCAAAGGCAATTTGAGAAGGTGTTTAGGAAATATAAAATCTTGTTAGGAGAAGAGTAAAGTAATGTGTTTAAAGGTGAAGAGACTTCATGTAGTTACATAAAGGAACCTAGATGGTGAAAGATGCTTGGGAGATGATGTTATAGTGGTGAGGAAGCATTTGGCATAGTGGTTATGTTAGGTATGACCACCACCTAGAAACCTAGTGAAAAACATTACAAGTGTTGGCATGATTACAAGGAAAATGCATGATGTCTAAGGTGGATGTTGGTGAGTGATTTAATGTGTTTAGTGGAAGGCTTAAGGTGTATTGAGGTGCCCAAATGAGGTTAGAACATACTAAGATGTAAGAGGAGAAGTTTGGAGTCAAATGGGAATTTAGAAACAAGGTTCTGGAGCGACCGACCTTAGGGACCGGACCTGCAAGGTCGGTCGAGCTCAGTTTACACTACCGGAAAGAGTCTCTGGAACCGACCGAACTTGGGGACCGGACTTACAAGTTCGGTCGGGCTTGTATTTTGTGTACGAATTAAGTCTCTGGAATGGACCGACCTTGGGACCGGACTTACAAGGTCGGTCATGCCTAGAATTTTGTACGGGAATTAAGTCTCTGGAATCGACCGAACTTGGGACCGGACTTACAAGTTCGGTCGGGGTGAAATTTTCAAATGGTAATACGTCCTGGAATGGACCGACCTTGGGTAAGGTCGGTCTGTAAGATCGGTCGAGCCAAAAACATAAAAAAAAAGAAATTTTAATTTCTAAAGATGTTAATTGGTAATAGGGTATGCCATTGGTAGGGTAGTAATGATTAGGAACCTAAGAACCTAAGGAATTAAGTTAAGTTAAGTATAAACCTTAATGTTTAAAGTTAAGTTTATAAGGTTAAGTGGTAAGGACTTAAGAGAGTATTGGATGGGAATTTTTAGGGACTAAATGAGTTAAGTAAGGTGCCAATAACTAATGGCCTAAGAATGAATGAATGTTTTAGGTTTGTGAATTGGGACCCCGGAGAAGGTTAAACAAACGACAGTCGACGGTGAACGGTACAATCTTTCTTGTGACCTGCTTGCTAACGAGTAGGGGTGGCAATTCGGGTTAATGGGTCGGGTTGAAGCTCACCCATACCCGACTCGATTAAAATTGTATTGACCCATACCCGACCCAATAATAATCGGGTTACAAATTATCAACCCATACCCGACCCATATAAAATGATTAAACCCATACCCGACCCGTTTAACCCAACATAGTTAGGCTATGCAAAATTTAAAAGACCTGGAATTAAATTTTTTATATGATTGCTCAAACGGAGTTACAAATGAATGAAATCATACATTCAATATGGTAGATATTCCAAAGTTTTCATTATCCTCCGTCTTGTTTCTTTTTCCACATACATGTCATGCTCAGTAGCACTTAATAGAAGAAGGTGATGTGTACGCGCCTGGGCCAAATATAACTGTATTTTCTCCTTCAGAATATAAAATCAAAACATAGACAAAAATCTTCAGAGTACAGAAGAGATAGGACCACAGTGGGAGTTGTGGAGGAGAGAGCAGCACACTGTCTTTTGACAATCCACATAACGAATACTCTCGTTTTTGCTTTATAAAGAAATACTCCCTCCGTCCTGAATTGACCGTCCTGTTTACTATTTGGATATGTCGTTTGACTTCAATTTTTAACATATAAGATAAAATAATTTTTAAAATTTAAGTTTTGCATATGTTCTTTACATGTTAAACTTTATATTACAAAATTTAGTTTTATAAAATTATTTTATCTTATATACTTAATATTGAAGTGGAAAAATGTGCCATAAAGTAAACAGGACGGTCAATTCAGGACGGAGGGAGCACAACAAAGTAGTATTATCAAATAAACAACCTCTCATCAAAAAGATACTACATAATCTGTATTATACTAATAGTAGGTTAGCACTTACTTAGTAATATATTTATATTTTTATCTAATTATTTATTTATTATTAATTAATAAATAAAATAAACGGGTCGGGTTGACTACGGGTTAGGACTTTGAACCCATACCCAACCCAAAAATTTAATAGGTAACCCATACCCGACCCAATAATTAAATGGGTCAATAATCGTGACCCAAACCCGCTATTTTCGGGTTGGGTATGGGTCGGGTTATCGGGTTGGGTAAAAATTGCCACCCCTACTAACGAGGTGTCCCTCGGCTTGTGTGCTATCTGTTTATTTGCTATGACTAAGACAAGATAAAGCATGCAACCGGATATTAATGTTCTCGTTGTGTATGTGTTCTCTTTACACTAACCCACGAGGCCTAAGGATAGCTACTAACTAAGCTTGATACTTATTAAGTTAAGGAGAGGATTTGTACATTGGTGATTGTTGGTTATTACCCGTCAAGGTTTAACTAACACTTGTTATTTAAGACTTTCACTAACCGTAACTTGGGGTGGGAGTGAGGAATCCGGAATGGTACCGGCACATGTGTATTGGGGGAGGTCGGTATCTGAATTAGCTCCGACTTCCAAATAAGACTTGTCATTAGACTCGTCGCCTAGGGTCAACAAACCAACCCGACCACCCAGACTATTGTTTTAGGTGGGAGGCACATTAAGGATGGCGTGGGGGGATCAAGCCTACATCCCCAACAAATTAAGAAAGGTCGCTTATTGCTTGATAGTGCACTGCTACTGGCTAGGGTTAACCAAGCCCTACAAAAATAAGCAACCAATTAAGGGCTAACCAGTCTAATAGTGGAACGGTTAGCAAATATAAGATTAAGGAGATTGAGGATCTAAGGAGTTAAGAACTAACTCACTTATTAAGGGAACGCCTGAGTCGTTCAGTTGCATTTGAGCTATTTATGTTCACTGTGGTTTGTTGTTTTATTGCATTTCATATTATGATTGTGATGCTAATCAACTTCCATGCTATCGACAATTAGTCGTCGTAGCCCCGTTAGCTTGGGGGCCATGAGAGGGTCGTACCAGCATTCGTGCTGACCCCCTTTGGGGGTTGTTTTTACACTTGCTGGTAAGCAGCCCATGAAGCCACACCACGAGAGTAGGAGCGGGTAGCCCTAGGTAGGACTTTATTTTGAGTACGGGTAGCACCTGTGCACCCTTCTGTTAGTAGTTGAACATGAGATATATTATGTGGTTTTGGAGATACTTTAAACTCGGTTGGTGTATGTATTATGGATATGTGGTTGTAAATATTTAAGTAACGGTATTTCTTGTTGATTAGACCGTGGCAAGGTCCTGGTGTTAGTTTAGTTCCGCTGCGACATTTATGTATTACTGTTAAGTTGCGATAACCACGAATGGCTTAAGACGGGGTGTTACAAAAGTGGTATCAGAGCGTAGTTACGCTCTGATCAAGAAATACCGGACATAAGAAACCACCGAGTTAGGATATAAGTTAAGGAATAAGTGATGGTTAAGGGTGTGAGCTGTTAGCGTGAGTAGAGTCAGATGACCACTAATAAGTGTGGATCGTCTTTACCGTCTACGGACGTTATAAATTCGTTAACCGAAACAGTGGTGGATACGAATCTAATGTGAGTTGTGATTGTTCAGATGTCAGGAAGGAGAGGTCGAGGCCGTGGTCGAGGCGACGAGACTGAGATACCGGATGGGCAGACGATCGCAGAGATCGTAGCTGCCGCCTTAGGGCACATGGGCTATCAGCCTGGTGTGGGTGCACCACCTCCACCGCCACAACCCCGAGAACCGAATTGGGTGAAGAGCCTTGTAGATCTTCGACCCGCACATTTTAAGAGGAGGGACCGATACCACCAGCTCGGGAGTAATCTCGAGCTTGGAGACCGCCTTTGAACCCTTGACGTCCCTGCTGGGATCAAGGTGCGTCTAGCTGTGTTCTACCTGAAGGGGGCAGCATCGATTGGTGAAGCTGGTGAGGGCCGAGCATGTGGCCAATCCAGAGTTCGGCTGGGAGCAGTACACCGCCTTGCTACGAGCAAAGTACTATCCCGCCCATGTCCAGACGAAGAAGCGCCTACAGTTGGATGCGCTCAAGCAGACCGACAAGATGACGGTGGACGAGTATTACACAGAGTTCACCGCCTTGCTCCGTCTTCTGCCAGGTCTTGGGTATTCAAACCAGATACTGGTGGACCGCTTCTATGGCGGGCTTAGCCATCGACTCCGCTACGGCATGGGGCCGACGAGTTATACTACCTTGCAGGTAATAAGAATGAGTAAGATATAATTAAGTGAATAAGATTTAGTTGTGGGAAATAAGAGGAACTAATACCTTGGGAAGCAGGAGTGCTATCATGCCGCTGCTAAGGTTGAGATAACCGCCCAGCTGGGGGACGACGACAATGCCAAGAGAAAGAATGTTGGGAAGAGTACAGAACACCAAGGGCAGGGTTGGTACAAGAAACAGAAGTACCAGCCTCAAGCCCAAAAGAACCAGAACCAAAAAGGAAAGGAGGAAAAGTAGAAGGCTACTGATGAGCCACTGAAACTGACTTATGCTTATGCTGCTAAGCCCCTGCGCTCTAGGGCGCCAAAGAGTATGAAAATACATCTTGAGTAAATAAGAATGGTTAACAACATTGAGACACAATCACTGATGCGATACGTAATCAGGTACCGAGACTGGAATGGAAACCGGAGGTGGTTACCAATGACACTACTATTGCCAGAGGTCCAAGGGGGACCACCCCGAAGTTGACTGCAGGGGGAATAAGGTGGAGTGTAATTTTTGCGGTGTACTCGGGCACCAGGCATATGAGTGCTACGGGAACCCGGAGAGTAAGAATTACAGACCCAGTTTTAAGATTAAGACTAAGACCGATCAGGGAGCTGGATCCGACGGTCAGAGGAGGGTGCATCAAGCTGCAGACAAGAAACCATGGGTGACCCAGAAGTCGGGACCCACACTACACTTGGTGGACCGGGACGATGAGCCTGAACCCTCATCGAGGCCAGGTACCGTTATAACCATTTAGTAATAAAATTGCCTACTTACCGCATTACATGCATGTTTAGTGAACAAATAAGATAAGTGAGAATAAGATAAGATTAGAATATAAGTAAGATATAACCTACTATCACCTTAGGAAGCTTCAACATCTGCTATCCAATGCCTTCTACACCTAACCCGGAGTACACCGACATCGAAACCGTAGACTTTCCGACCGAACAATGTCAGGTTATCCGCCCAGGTATGATTTTATTAAGGGGATACCTGACACCCGAAGCGCAAATATCCATCATCAGGAAATGTAGTCAACTTGGAATGGGACCGGGAGGTTTCTATACCGGAGTCCCAGGGGGACAAGAATGATGTTAAAGATATGAGCTTAGCAGGATTGGAATCCATACGCCAAGACCTACCAAACCATGAGGACACAAGATGGAATCTCACCACTGGAAATACCCGAAGAATTCCATCCGGTAAATACACAAGTCATGGAGATCGCTCAACAGTTGGAAGCTGAACCGGTTCTAGACATACAAGCAGACATTTGCATTGTAAACTTCTATGAGAAAGATGGGCAACTTGGACTACATCAGCAAGACGAGACAACGGAGTCTCTCGAACGAGGGCTATACCCTAGTGTCTTGGTCCATAGGTGATGACGTTGAATTTTTGTACGGCGAGCAGAAGCGTGCGGACCGTGCTAATAGGTTGATACTTAAGTCAGGGGATGTATTAGTTATGTGAGGAGAGTCAAGGATGTTATACCATGGGATTAAGAGAATCAAGCTGAATACAGCACCGTCAGTAGTGATTAATGCAACGCATATGAAACCAGGACGGTTAAACCTAACCTTTAGACAATATTAGCTATGTAACATTTTAGTGTGAGATAAGGAATGAGATGTAAGATTGAAACACATTTTGTTAACAGGATGGTTATGAATAAAATAACAGTGTTGTTCATATAAATTGTTACGACTCTTGTTATACCATCAATACTCATGAAGCTTATGAATACGATTAGGTCATGGACTCGGTACGGAAGGTGCGCTAAGCATACTTACAGAGGCACAGGCCGACGCCAGCGGTACTATCCTCACTGGCACCTTTCCGATTAATGGGATTGAGGCATCAGTTCTCTTCGACTCAGGGGCCTCGCATACCTTTGTCTCGGCATCTTTCGCGAGAAGGTTGGGGCTAGACGCTGATGAGCTACCCGACTTCACGGTTACGCTCCCGTCTAAGGAGAAGGTTCGTTGCACTCGCTACTACCGAGGAGCCATTGTCAGAATTAAGGGGGAAGACTTTTCAGTCAGTTTTAATGAGTTCAGGGAGTTGGGATTTGATGTTATCTTCGGGATGAACTGGTTGGAGCGGCACAAGGGTCGTATCCTCTGTGCCGAGCATAGATTGCTGCTCAGGAGCCCGTCTGGGGTAACAATATCATACCGCCAGAGGCCCAGAGAGCCTTCGACTAAGATCATCACTGCCATGGCAATGTATAAGGAGTTGAGAAGAAGGGAAGAAGTGTACCTCTGCTATGTGCGAGACATAGAGAGATACCCCGAGTTCGACCCCGACTTACCGGTAGTGTCAGAGTTCCCCGACCTATTTCCACGGGAACTGCCCGGCATGCCACCCACTCGCGAGGTAGAGTTCACCATCGAGCTGCTACCTGGTACCGGACCGATAGCCAAGGCACCATACCGCATGGCTCCGGCAGAGATGAATGAGTTAAAGGAACAACTGAAGGACTTGTTAGACAAAGGGTTCATAAGACCCAGTGTATCACCATGGGGAGCGCCAGTTCTCTTCATGAAGAAGAAGGATGGTAGTCTCCGCCTCTGCATCGACTATAGAGAGTTGAATGCAGTGACAGTGAAGAATAAGTATCCACTACCCCGCATTGACGATCTGTTCGATCAGTTGAAGGGAGCATTTGTGTTTTCCAAGATTGATCTCAGATCGGGGTATCATCAGATAGCCATTAAGGAGGGGGATATTGAGAATACGACATTCCGGACACGATACGGCCACTACGAGTTTACAGTGATGCCGTTCGGTTTGTCGAACGCCCCGGCGAAGTTTATGGACCTGATGAACCGCTTGTTCTGGGAACAGCTGGACAAGTCGGTTGTGGTGTTTATTGATGATATTTTGATATACTCAAAATCGAAGACTGAGCATGAGGAACATCTGAGGAGAGTACTGAAGATATTGACGGAGAACCAGCTATATGCTAAGTTCTCCAAATGTGAGTTTTGGCTTGACCAGGTCTCTTTCCTAGGTCATGTCATTTCAGATGCTGGGATCTCTGTGGATCCAGCAAAGATTGACGCCGTGCGTACTTGGCCAAGACCGTAGACTGTTACCGACATCCGAAGCTTTCTCGGTCTGGTAGGTTATTACCGGAGGTTTGTTAGGGATTTCAGCAAGGTCACGAAACCGATGACCAGTCTGATGAAGAAAGATGCACCGTTCTTATGGACGGCAGACTGTGAGAAATCGTTTCAGAGTTTGAAAGACTCACTGACCACTGCACCGGTTCTGACCATTCCAGACGGTACAGAGGGCTTTGAGGTTTACTGTGATGCATCCGGCAGAGGGCTGGGTTGCGTGCTCATGCAACATGGCAAGGTGGTGGCATATGCCTCACACCAGTTGAAGAAACATGAGGAGAACTACCCCACACATGATTTGGAGCTGGGAGCTGTAGTCTTCGCTTTGAAGATATGGCACCACTACTTATACGGGGTTAGTGTGACGATCTACACCGATCATAAGAGCTTAAGATACATATTTACTCAGAAGGAGTTGAATCTCAGACAGAGGAGATGGTTGGAATTCTTGAAAGACTATGACATTGACCTCCAATACAAAGAGGGAAAGGCCAATTGTGTAGCGGACGCCCTGAGCCGTCGAGCACACTCACTCCATTTGCTAGTTTCTTTCTCCAGCTTGGTTGATGAGGTGCGAGAGGCTCAGAGGACAGATGAGTATATGAGAGAGGTCAGACAGAAGCTGACAGATGGTACTTTTGAGGGTCAGAAATATGACTTCAGACTTCACGACGATGATCTGATCAGACTTAAGGGCCGGTTATGCATACCACGGGGCAACGCGGATCTGAAAGACCGTATACTTAGGGAATCACACTGTTCTTCAGTTTCCATCCATCCGGGAGCCTCTAAGATGTATAAAGACACGAATAGATACTTCTGGTGGTCGGGGATGAAGACAGATGTTACCGAGTTCATCTTGAGGTGTCTCACATGCTAGAAGGTAAAATTCGAGCACCGACGACCGGGCGGAATGGTACAGTCGATGCCAGTTCCGGAGTGGAAGTTCCATGATATCTCCATGGACTTTGTAGTTGGGCTCCCACCTGCTAGGGGAGGTCTCAACATGATATGGGTGGTGGTGGATCGCCTTACCAAAGTAGCCCGATTCATACCGATGAAGGATACTTGGAAGGTGACCAAATTAGCTGAGTTGTTTGAGAAAGAAATTATGAGACATCACGAGATACCAAAGACCATAGTGTCAGATAGAGATACCAGATTCATTTCGAGGTACTAGAGAGCTACCAGAGAAGCGTTGGGTACAGAACTCAAGCTGAGTACCGCGTTCCATCCTCAGACAGATGGTCAGACTGAGCGTACTATTCAGACACTCGAGGACATGCTGAGGGCATGTGCCTTAGACTTCCAGGGCAGTTGGATTGACAAATTGCATCAGATCGAGTTTTCATACAACAACAGCTATCACGCTTCGATCAAGATGGCACCTTTTCAAGCGTTGTACGGTAGACCATGTCGTACACCGCTCTGCTGGGATGAGTCGAGTGAGACGTCATTAGGAGCAGAGTACTTAGAGCAAGTTAAGGCTGAAGTTCAGCAAATAAGGGAGAACATGAAAGCTGCCCAAGATAGGCAGAAGTTGTATGCTGATGTTCGACGACGAGACCTGGAGTTCGCAGTGGGCGACCGGGTATTTCTGTGAGTTTCACCAATGAAGGGTGTATTCAGATTTAGGCAGAAGGGCAAATTAAGCCCGAAGTTTGTTGGTCCTTATGAGATTACGGAGCGGGTGGGCCCAGTTGCTTACAGGTTGAATTTACCTGCTGAACTGGGTAAAGTGCATGATGTTTTTCGTGTTTTACAGCTAAAGAAATACATGCACCACCCCTCCCATGTATTAGAACCTGAGAGGTTGACATTAGAACCGCATATGAGATCAGTGGAGATTCCTCAGAGAATCTTGGATAGTAAGACTAGGGACACTCGCCATAAGTCTGTGCGACTGGTGAAGGTTCTCTAGTCTAACAAGGATGTCGAAGAGGCCACGTGGGAATTAGAGGATAAGAAGAGGGCGAAGTACCCTTCTTTGTTTACTGACTAGATCGTCTGTATAGGGTACAGGGCGTACCCCTTTTAAGGGGGGTAGAGCTTCCTCGCTTTTGAGTTAGGAAACGAACATGTTTGTCGTTTGTTTGGTTGTGTAAGATGTGATTTTAGATGTGATTTTGTGTAAGTTGCTACACTTTGGTGATAAGTTTGAGATATGTATAATACTTATGTATAGTATTTGTGATCGACCTTTGAGTCTTGAGATGTGTGAATGAGAATATAAGATGTGGTATTAAGATTAAGAGAATTGAGTACCGTGAATGGTTAAGCATATATTTGAACTTTGGGGACAAAGTTCTTTTAAGGGGGGCAGATTGAAATACCCCAAACTTAGATATGGTGTTTAAGTGATAAACTAAGATATAAGGAGGCTAAATAATGCCTTAGAAACATTGTTAATCAAAGAAAACATAAGGAAACACCAAAAGAGTAGTTTAAGCAAAAACGTGCTCTAAGCTTGGAGAGACTTGGGTGAACACCCAAATATCATTCTTAGACCTTAGTAATATCCTAATGGTCATTTTAAACCAATTACCAAAGTAAACCAAGCTTGAAAACAAGTTAAAACACAAAATGTGCTTTAAGGAGTCTTAAAGCACATTTTTGAAAAATTGTCTTGTAAATGGGTTTTGAGTGCTAAATGTCCATCATTACTCTTTAATTAACATGTGTACTAATTATTATCACATTAGGAAGTCTAAATCAATGGGAAATCAAAAATTTCACAATTATGTGCCTTGTTTAGTGAATAGTAACCAAATAGTGCTAGTTTAAGACATTAGTCAAAGTAAGTCAATTAAATGGTCAAAAAAGATCACAATCTACCTTATTTGACCAAGGGGGCCGGTTTTTAAGTGTGACTCACCACACTTATCTAGCTAAGTAAAGAGAAAGCTAAAGTAAGTAAGTTCACTATTCACCTTTTAACATAATATCTTACCTTTAGTAGTCCTCTCTCCTCCTTTCTTCATTCTTCATCTTCTCCATCGGTTTCTCTTGCTCTCTTTCCTCTCTTTCACTTAAGAAGACAACTCCATGCTAGCTCCATCTTCTTTCGCCCACATCTTGCTCATTTAAGCTCCAAAATCCAAATCAAGTACATATATCTCTTAGTTAGCTCAAGCTCTTCCTTTCTATCTTTTCAAAACTTCAAGAGCCTCATTTTGTAGCCAAGGCAAACTGCCATTAGAGGAGGAAACTCAAGCTTGGAGACTCCATTAGCTTCTCCATTATCTTAAGGTAAAGAATATGTAAGAAAATCTAGGTTTCCATCATTTCTTCCCTTGTCCAAAAATTAGTACTCATGGGACTCCATGTTTATGCCTTGTTCTAGCTTGTTTTCTACTCTCCAAGGGATAAAGGAGGTCCTACTTTACTCATATCCAAGCTTGTCTTGAGTAACCAAGGTAAAACAATCAATTTAATACCTTAAAGCACATTTTTAACCTAGGGTTTGTTCCTTAAGGTTAATGTATTATCTAGCTCTCATTGGAGTCATTGAATATTGGTTAGAACATTGGCAAGGAGAACTTGGTTGGTGACCGAGATTGTTGAAGGAAAAAGCCTAAGGAGGGAAGTTTGTGAGCTTGTAAAAGAACATGGTAAATTACTTACCTTAAGGTGTTTTATTGTTTAAGGGGATGGGATTTAGATAGGTGATGAGTTTAGTGTAGAGTTTACATTGCGAAAGGACTATAAAAACCTAGGAGAAATAATGATTATACTTGTGAACTTGTGACTAAGGAGCAAATGAGAAAAAAAGAGCGATAGTTAAACAATGTTGGGATGAATTACAAGAAGCATTTTATTTCAATGGGAGCCTTGTTGTGTGTATTCGTAGGTTAAAGGCAAATATATGTGGAAATTCAGTGGTTAAGATTATTATCATTTAAGGGCCTAAGTGCCAAGCATTTTAAGTTTATACACTATATGATGATGTGGTGTAGTTTTGGTGTAAATTGTGTGTTAAGATGTTGTAATGAGAATTTGAGTGATCTTGGTAGTTTGATGGTGAAAAACCAAGTGTTTAGTTGTAACAATATACTAGAGAACCCATGTCAAAAATTTGATGAAGGAACTTAGTGTTTTAGATGTTCTAAGGAAATCTCATGACTAGGATAGTACTAGGAAGTTAGAGGTTGTATTGAAGGAAAAAGGGTGAGTTTAAGGTGTTCTTGTGAGTTATAATGACTTAGGCATCATCATGGAGGATCTTGGAATCAAAAGAATGTTTAGGCATGCACCAAAGGCAATTTGAGAAGGTGTTTAAGAAATATACAATCTTGTTAGGAGAAGAGTAAAGTAATGTGTTTAAAGGTGAAGAGACTTCATGTAGTTACATAAAGGAACCTAGATGGTGAAAGATGCTTGGGAGATGATGTTATAGTGGTGAGGAAGCATTTGGCATAGTGGTTATGTTAGGTATGAACCACCACCTAGAAACCTAGTGAAAAACATTACAAGTGTTGGCATGATTACAAGGAAAATGCATGATGACTAAGGTGGATGTTGGTGAGTAATTTAATGTGTTTAGTAGAAGGCGTAAGGTGTATTTGAGGTGCCCAAATGAGGTTAGAACATACTAAGATGTAAGAGGAGAAGTTTGGAGTCAAATGGGAATTTAGAAACAAGGTTCTGGAGCCGACCGACCTTAGGGACCGGACCTGCAAGGTCGGTCGAGCTCAGTTTACACTACCGGAAAGAGTCTCTGGAACCGACCGAACTTGGGGACCGGACTTACAAGTTCGATCGGGCTTGTATTTTGTGTACGAATTAAGTCTCTGGAATGGACCAACCTTGGGACCGGACTTACAAGGTCGGTCATGCCTAGAATTTTGTACGGGAATTAAGTCTCTGGAATCGACCGAACTTGGGACCGGACTTACAAGTTCGGTCGGGGTGAAATTTTCAAACGGTAATACGTCCTGGAATGGACCGACCTTGGGTAAGGTCGGTCGGTAAGATCGGTCGAGCCAAAAACACAAAAAAAAGAAATTTTAAATTCTAAAGATGTTAATTGGTAATAGGGTACACCATTGGTAGGGTAGTAATGATTAAGAACCTAAGAACCTAAGGAATTAAGTTAAGTTAAGTATAAACCTTAATGTTTAAAGTTAAGTTTATAAGGTTAAGTGGTAAGGACTTAAGAGAGTATTGGATGGGAATTTTTAGGGACTAAATGAGTTAAGTAAGGTGCAAATAACTAATGGCCTAAGAATGAATGAATGTTTTAGGTTTGTGAATTGGGACCCCGGAGAAGGTTAAACAAACGATAGTCGACGAACGGTACAGTCTTTCTTGTGACCTGCTTGCTAACGAGGTGTCCCTCGGCTTGTGTGATATCTGTTTATTTGCTATGACTAAGACAAGATAAAGCATGCAACCGGATATTAATGTTCTCGTTGTGTATGTGTTCTCTTTACACTAACCCACGAGGCCTAAGGATAGCTACTAACTAATCTTGATACTTATTAAGTTAAGGAGAGGATTTGTACATTGGTGATTGTTGGTTATTACCCGTCAAGGTTTAACTAACACTTGGTATTTAAGACTTTCGTTAACCGTAACTTGGGGTGGGAGTGAGGAATCCGGAATGGTACCGGCACATGTGTATTGGGGGAGGTTGGTATCTGAATCAGCTCTGACTTCCAAATAAGACTTGTCATTAGACTCGTCGCCTAGGGTCAACAAACCGACCCGACCACCCGGACTACTGTTTGAGGTGGGAGGCACATTAAGGATGGCGTGGGGGGATCAAGCCTACATCCCCAACAAATTAAGAAAGGTCGCTTATTGCTGGATAGTGCACTGCTACTGGCTAGGGTTAACCATGCCCTACAAAAATAAGCAACCAATTAAGGGCTAACCAATCTAACAGTGGAACGGTTAGCAAATATAAGATTAAGGAGATTGAGGATCTAAGGAGTTAAGAACTAACTCACTTATTAAGGGAACGCCTGAGTCGTTCAGTTGCATTTGAGCTATTTATGTTCACTGTGGTTTGTTGTTTTATTGCATTTCATATTATGATTGTGATGCTAATCAAATTCCATGCTATCGACAATTAGTCGTCGTAGCCCCGTTAGCTTGGGGGCCATGAGATGGTCGTACCAGCATTCGTGCTGACCCCCTTTGGGGGCTGTTTTTACACTTGCAGGTAAACGGCCCATGAAGCCACACCACGAGAGTAGAAGCGGGTAGCCCTAGGTGGGACTTTATTTTGAGTACGGGTAGCGCTTGTGCACCCGTCTGTTAGTAGTTGAACACGAGATATATTATGTGGTTTTGGATATACTTTAAACTCGGTTGGTGTATGTATTATGGATATGCGGTTGTAAATATTTAAGTAACAGTATTTCTTGTTGATTAGACCGTGGCAAGGTCCTGGTGTTAGTTTAGTTCCGCTGCGACGTTTATGTATTACTGTTAAGTTGCGATAACCACGAATGGCTTAAGACGGGGTGTTACACCTCGGGACCCCTGTCCTTGTGAGGTGTGATGGGTCTGAGCATCACCAGACGCAACCTCCTTGCCCTCACATTGCTTGTAGCCCTGATAGTTTCCCTTGGGCTTCGAGTTCTCCGGGCATACATTCGCACGGTGCCCTGGTTTCTGGCAGTTGTAGCATCGGATCTCCCTTCCTTGGCAGTTGGTACCGAGATGATCCTTGTTGCAATTTCGGCATACATAGCTTCGGCCATCATTTTGGCTCTTGCCATAGCCAGTACTAGAACCTGTAGCTTCTATGTTAGCAAGGTTCGGTATACTTACACCAATTCATGTACATACTACTTCACAAGCATACTATTTCAGTTTCGGGTTCTTACCCTTGTAGGGCTGAGACCTCAGTGGCTTCGCTGCTACTGGTGCAGTGTAGGCGAGCTGTAACGGCTCAGCTGCCTTGCCCTTCTCAGCATGGGCACTGCTGTCTCCTAAGGTGTTCTTCTGGTTTTGGTGGGAGTACTTCCCCTTCTTCTTCTTCCAAGGCTTGTTCTGATTTTGTTCATCGGAGTTGTTACCCTTGCTGCTCACCTTGCGCTTTAGCGCTTGCTCTTCATCTCTCAGCTGGCAGGTGATCTCAGCTTGAGATGCAGCGTGGTAACACTCCTGAAGTATTCGGGTATTAGGTTACGCATTTACATACGCGGATACTAATTGGTATTGATTATGGCATCTAAGGGTTTAAACAATGTTTACCTGAAGGGAGGTAAACCGTGAGAATCCTATGCCATACCGGAGTCGATGGCTCAATCCGCCGTAGAAGCGGTCGACCAAGACTTGGCCGGTATACCTAAGGTTGGGTAGGAGTCTGAGAATGGAGGTAAAAGTACGGTAATACTCATCAACCGTCATCTTCTCTGTCATCTTTAGGGCATCGAGCTCAAGCCTTTTCTTGGTCTTCACATGCTCGGGGTAACACTTAGATCAGAGAAGAGAGGTGAATGCTTTCCAGTCAAATGCGGGGTCTGCAGCATGCTCGGCCTTGACGAGCTTCCACCAGTCCATAGCCGTGTCCTTGAGGTAGTACGCTGCTATCCTCACCCTCACTCTAGCAGGAGCCTCAAGGGTCTCGAAAGCCGTCTCCATCTCGGAGATATAGCCCTCAATCTTGGCGGGGTCGCTCTCGCCTCTAAAGCAGAGAGGTCAAAGGTCGGTGACACTCTTTACCCAATTTGTTTCACGGGGTTGAGGCGGGTCGGGCTGTTGTTGTTGGATCTATTGTACTTGTTATTGTGCTGCAGTCATCAGCTTGGGCAACAGCTATGCCACGGTGGCGGCAACGATCTCGGCGACCGTCTTCGCACCAGGCTCATCAGCCTGCTCTCCCCGGGGTTTGCCTCGACCACGTCCTCTTCCTGACATCTGAACAAGTGAGGATTACATTAAATACTGTGACCTTATGGTCTTGATTTAAACAATGGTATCGTCTTTGTAGATGTCAAGGGTATCCATTACCATTAACGATCATTGTTAGTTAGGTTTCTAATTCTCTGTTGTAAAACGGTTCATAACCTAACTCGGTAATCACTGCACTCGATATTCTAATCATCAGAGCGAGACTTCGCTCTGATACCACTTTTTGTAACACCCCAGCCGCTAATCCTTCCATTATCCTCTAATCGTCTCCGTACTTACTCCTACACGCAGCGGATACATACATACTCCCGGCGGGTGATACAACGCCGTTAGCCATTCCAAGACTAACAGGGCTACTACTACTTACAGTATTGGTCTAAAGATTAAGATATACTGAGTAACATAAATACTTACAATACACTTCCAATACTTACTTACAACCTTGACTACTGAGTATTCAAAAGTATAGAAATTACATTCCAATTCTACAAGTCTATTCAAAAATCATGAGTTTATACAACTACTCATTCATACTCAGTTCACCATACAATTCTCTCAAAAGGGTGTACCACATGGTACACCGGCTACTCAAAAAGGCGTCAAGCCGTGTACAACTCAGTACACCATTTTAAATCTACTAACAACCCTAAAAAAGAATTCATCCTAGTCCTTACTCGACCTTTAAAACTCATGGGTACCTGTAAAATAAAAACAGTGCCCCAAGGGGCTCAGCAAAACGCTGCATATGAAATTCAGATACCCCGCGTGCTAACGGGGGTATGCCGACTACTTTGGTCGAATACATGCTGTTCGTTTTATTCATACATACATACATGCTCTTATATATACAATACATTCACACCACAAGACATACATACATTCAATGTATACAGGGAAGACATTACATGTCAACCATTCATAATTACCGGAATACGGAGATACACTTCTCCTATACATACACAAGGCTTGTTAGCTTCTTTACACACCCGGGTTAATCGGGGTACTTTTACTCTTTTTCTCATGGTCAATGACTTACACTAGCCAAAACCATTACTCATACAATACTTTACTTACTTACTTACTCAAGTCAAGTCGGTATGACCTCCGGGCAGGGACTATTATATCTCACCACCGAGCTTTAGGGTGGCTCACTAATCTAGGATGCTACCCATTTAAGGAGTTTGGTCCATGGAAAAGATTAAGGCCAGGATTCGAATCCAACCTCTTGTGTCTCCTTATCCTCACGCGTGGCCGAAACTATATCGGACTTCTACTCATTCCATTTTACTCATTACTCAAGTTAGGAGTTAGGTGGTTAGGAATTAGTAGAAGTCATTACTCCCATACCAAGGGTTAATACACTACACAAGTACACATCAAGCTGCACATACACTTTATTCTCATCCATTCATTTCATGAATTATACAAACTAAATGTTCAAGGCATTATAACAAGAACCATATAAAACAAGCACAAGTAAGTGCATTAAAATCCGATTCGTGCAATTATCTTATTTAAGTGATCAAATAAGCACACAAATCAGAGTAGCCGAGCTAGCATACGGGGCATGAGAAAATCATACCGTTCATCGTCGTACTCTCACTTCCGGTTTCCCTTCGGAATTCAACTATCTGATTCCTATACATACATAGAGTTGTATGGTCAATGATCTTTTATTGACCTAACTCATTCCTTCCTTAATGCTTCCAATGTATACTTACTAATTCTTTACATTCCATACTTGATTATAAAAATCATTCTTTTCTCATTACTTCATAAACTTGCTTTCTTACTCATGTGCATACTTTCTTAGCAATTTTATTCCACTAATGGTGTATTACCAAGCCACCTTATACATATATATACATATACATATATACATATATGATTACCATTTTTTTTGGGCCTGACCGACCCATGTGTGACCCGACCAACCCAAACCCCTCTGGGTCGGTCAAAGGCAGAACGAATTCAGCTCCTGGAATCCATCTCGACTGACCCATGACCGACCCATTCCTCCTTGATTGGTCGAAGTCAGAAACTTCGACTTTTCAAAATTCTTTACCCGACCGACCCACGACCGACTCACCCATCTAGGTCGGTCGAAGTCAGAAACTTCGAGTTTGGAAAATTCTTGCCCGACCGACCCACAACCGACTCACCCGTCTGGGTCGGTCGAAGTTAGAAAGTTTACGTTCCAGTGATTTAGTCCGACCGACCCACGACCGACTCAACCCTCTGGGTGGGTCAAGGTCAAGACTGTCCTACTGAATTTGTTTCAACATCATTATCTTACCCATTTCATCCCCAATCTTCCTACATACATTCCAACATGTTTTAATACTAATTAGGCCTCCTAAGACACCTTAGTTCATCCATTAACACAGAGAAACTCATTAGTAATAATGTCCATTCCCATGCTAACTTACATAATTCTCTCATCTCCATTTCAGCTTTTACATCAGTTTTTGTTTCTAAATGCTACAGATTTTTAAAACAACTCTTACCTTCCTTCTACTACTTCCCTCTACCAAGGAGCCCTTCTTCTAAATGCTATTAATCTTAATCCCACTCTAGTTCTTCCCTTTATCTAGCTCCTTTGCCAAATTTGTTTTCAAAGTGTTACAAGACCACAACAAAGACCAAAATACACATAGGATTTACCTAGGTTATTCCCTCTTCTTACACAACTAAGTCTTTAAATTTCTAGACCAATTTTGACAGAGTTTCCCCTATAATTTTCGCTTTGCCCACATACCATTTCCGCTCACAATTCAATTACCATAAACACATTAATCCAAGCACTACTCAGCATATACATTTTCCTGCACACATACATCAATTTCCCAATGTTCTCCTAAGCTTTAGTTCATCATTTAAAGGTTTTAAAACAGTTTTATTCTCTCCTCATTACACTACAAAATAGTTACTACTCACAACCATATACATTACACCTTTTTAATACTCAAAATCTGTTACACTACACAATACAAACTAGCTCAAGGTAAGAGCATTTACCTTGTCTTGCGAGTCTTTCTTTCTTTCTTTTCCTTCTTTTCCTTTCTTCTTTCTTTCTTCCTTGTTCTCGGTTTCTTGTTCAAGAATTGGGCAATGCTGCAGCAACCCATACATACCCAAGCTAGTTTAGAATTCATTTTTAACTAACCCTAGAATTTAGAAATGTTTTTAGAGTTAAGAAAAGGGCATTACCTTCCAACCAATGAGTGGAGTTCTTGACTAGCAAGAGAACAAGATTTCTAGCCCAAGAGTGCAGCTAAAAATCGGCTGGAGAACAAAGCACAAGAAGCTCAAAATCTGGAAATTCTTATAATGTAAATGGGAGCTAGAAATGGTGGATTTTCGGATTTCTTTTTACCTCAAAACATCAAGGTGATGAAGGGGCTTCCAACGATGGTCTTAAACCTTCAATTGGCCTCCAGCCATGGAAATGAAAATGGAGCTTTTGGATTTTTGAAAGGAGGGGGATGAAGCCCAAGAGGAGAGGATTCCAATGGTACAGTTTTTGTTGTATTTGGACAAGGTTTGAGCCTTGAACAAGAGGAGAGAAGGAGGAAGTTGAGTAAGGCTTCTTCAAAGCTTCATTACCGGTTGGAGAAGGGAGAAAATCAGTGTAACACCCCAACCGCTAAACTCCTCATTACCTCTTAAACTGTCTCATAATCCCATAACAACGCAGCGGAACTGTACATACAACGGAGGGTGAAACAACGCCGTTAGCCACCCACGTGGCTAACCAGGCCTAACTCAAATACAGTAACGGTCTGATGGACTGGAGCAACCGAATACACAATACAATACTTTACTCAAATCAACTCTTTACTATACCGAGTCTACAATATATTGATGCCGACAACATATTCGGTCTTACACCTCTTTCAACACATAAGTAATTAAATCTACTACCCATACAAACCACCGACCCCGTCCTACTCTCGAACGGAACATCTTCGGTGTACCTGAAAAATAAAAACGTTGCCCCTAGGGGCTCAGCTTAAAGCTGCATATGAAATTCGCATACCCCGAGCGCTAACCGGGGTACGCCGACTACTTTTGTCGGATATACATGGAGTTCATTTTAGTCAAACATCATGCATCATAGCAATACAATATATATTTGTATTACTCAAGGAATCTACATCCAATCACGGAACACAATTCATAACTAACATAACAAGGTTGTTAGTTGTTTCAGTTTACTCTTAGGCCTTGAGGGTTATACCTCACTATGCCTTGTTTACTCATTCAACATCTCACCCACTCTCTCGGGATACTTATTCATATACACACCCATTCTCTTAGGCTACTCATTTTATACGCATTATCTCACCCACACTCTTGGGTTATTTAACTCAAGCTATTGTAGATTCTCAAGACACTACAGGTCTCCTACGTCACGCTTGTTACTCTTAATACATTCTCAGGCCAAAACTCATGGCTCTAGGGCATAGTCTTACTTCCCCGGTTTCAACCCTACTCTGGTCTAGCATGGTGGGAAGGTTCAACTAGCTCACGGAACTCTCTCTTAGTTCCTAACTCTTTTACATAGGTCCGACTACTCTCGGACTACTCTCATTCCCCTTACACTCCTCTCTCGGATTTATAATAATATTATGTGTTTTAGTCTAGAAGCATCACTCTCGATATTTCTAATGACTTTGGGAACAATACACAAGTTCGGTTAATCTTAGGTTTTAAGAGTTACCCATACGTTTCATTTACTCATACATTCGGTTATTTTCTTATACCGGGTAAAATCCTCATATAGGAGGTCGACCATGTCTCAAGGGAGCTACTAATCCCTTAGGTCTCTTTTACCTTCTTTACTAGTTCACATCTTCGAACTATCTTTAATCCTCTTGAAGGAGGTTCACTTATCTTCCCACTCTCATTTGTTTCGTGGATTGTTTCAATATGGTTTCCTAACCGTTATCGGGTATTTACTCAACCCGTACTTCTCCTCACATTCTAGGGAGTTCACATGTTTGCGTTATCGTTATACTTTAACGGATAGTTTGTGTGTTTGCACGTTTTCGTTATCTTAAGCATCGACCCGATCTATGGGTCTCTAGCCTAACGTTACTCACTACGAGTCGGTCCATACACTATGTTAGACCACACCGGCATACAAGTATGTTAGCTCATTCAACATACAACAAGGCATACATAACCAAACAATGGATTATTTTCATGCTTTAATCTTGATTAAGCCGGCACACAAACACACAAATCAACGTAACTCGGTTAGCACGCGGAGTATGAGAAAATCATACCTTTCACCGGGGTTTTGACTTTTACGTTGTCATCTCACCATGCTCGGTTCACACTTGTTCCACTGATAACATTCAAATGTTTCTATTAACATCACGGTGTTATGGTATGTAAAACTAATACTCCCATACTTAACCCCGTTATCCCTTTTAACTTAGTTTTACTCATGTGTTCTTAAGTTCACATTTTTCTCATTCACTTCTCAAACTTGTTTACACCTCCAAGGACCTTTATAGGTCACCAAACAAGTCCTAAACATCCTCTAAAACCATTACCATTCACTTCCCCATCATCAGGGCACTTAAAAACACATCCTGGCAAGTTTTTACACTGGTCCGGGTTTGTGTCTGGGGTTACAAACCCGGACCAGACACGGTTTAAACTCTCTGGACAATTTTACATGTGGTCCGGGTTTGTGTCCTGGTATACAAACCCGGACCAGTCTCTGAATTTACTCTCGGGTGCATTTTTGATGTGGTCCGGGTTTGTGTACTTGTTTACAAACCCGGACCTCAAGTTCAGAGACCTCTCGGGTGAGTTTTAGGGGTGGTCCAGGTTTGTGTCCTGGTTTGTAAACCCGGACCGCTCCTCTGCTACAACGTTCTGCCTTGTTTTAGGCCTGGTCCGGGTTTCTGTCCTGGTTTACAAACCCGGACCAGTTGTAGTAATGAAATTTCTTCTTGTTTTTTATTATGTTTCAACCCCTAATTCACCTCTAATCATTTCCTAATCATTCCACAAGTTTTCCACATGTTTAATCATCCTAAAACATGCTCTAAACCTCCTCAAAACATTGGTTTAATCCTTACTCAATTTCTTGCTCAAATTCACAATTCTTCATTACTCTTTGTTACATTTTGCACACTTGTGCTACAGATTTTTACCTCTTGGCAATTGGCATTTGTTCTCACTCCATTGACCATCCCAAATCCTCCTAGACAATGCACTCTTCACACCAAGGTTCATGCCTCACTGTTAAAGCCTTAAATTCTCATTCTCTTTCTAAAACTCCAAAAGCACTTAAACAACCCCATTGCTACATTTTTTGCATCAATCTTCCTTCCTTAAATAAGTATTTCCATGGTGATTTTCTAACCCAATCAATCTCCATCAACACCTAGTTTCTCTAGGTCATTCCTTACTCAAACAATACTTATACCACTTAAATTTCTACACGAATTTTGCCATAACTTGGCTACTTTTCTAACATTGCCCAAAGCTCATATCATCACTTAATTCCATCCTAAAACTAACCAAACTCACAAGGGTTCTATCAGCACACAAGTTAAATCAAACTCATCAAATCCTCCAAATACAACATAATGCATAATTCATCAAATGCACAGCTCTCAATCCAAGCATTAACTCATTATTCTCTCAACTATCACCAAGTACAAAATTAACATAAATTTGGGTTCATTCAATTACTTCCCATCCCCAAATTTAAAAGCATTAAGGTAGGCTTCAAGGTAAATTATTTACCTTATATTCACAAGCCTTCACATTTCAATCTTCTTGTTTCTCTTTCTTTGTTTCTCCTTCATTCCTTCATCTTTCCCTCTTTATTTCTTGTTTCTCAACCGGCCAAACAGCTCAAGCTGGCCAGCCCAAGAATAACACACTACTAAATACATAACTCCCATTTTAACCTAGATTTTAAAAGGATTTCTTAAGCATTTAGAAGGGTATTACCTTGAACTTCTAGGAGGAGTTCTTGGATAGCAAGGCTAACAAAATTCCAGCCATTATTGAAGCTTAACAAAACCGGCTGGACATGGAAGAAGAGGGGCTCAACGTTGGAATTTATGAAAATCAAAGGAAGGTTAGAAAAGAGAGATTTTGAACTCATTTCTTACCTTAAACAACAAGAGTGTTGTTCTAGATCAAGATGGCACCTTAAAACCTTCAATACAAGCTTTTTCCATGGAGGTCAAATGTGAGCTTTCCATATTTTGAAAGGAGGGAAATGTTCCCCAAGTTGAGAGGAATTCAACGGTACAATTTTTGTGGAGTTTGGATCTCATTTGGACCTTCAAAATTGAAGAAGAAGAGAGGAGCTGAGAGGAGGTGAGAAATTGCCATTGGCAACCAGAGGGGAGAAGAAGAGAGCTCTGGTGAGGAGGAAAAACGTGAGTGAAAAGAATAATGGAAGAGAGAGAGTAAAAGTGAGGTATAAATCACTTTACACTATTCACCTTTTTACTTTTCGACTCTTTTAATTAACTAGCTACTCATGTGTGAGAGGGAGCTGCTTTGACTAATAAAAACCGGCCCTCAACAAGTACATATGAGCTTTAGCGTTTTTCGTCTTTTACAAAAAACGCTCGTTATTTTACCCGGCTTGGTACTATTCACTAACTGGGCCCGTTTTTTCGGATTTTTCTCGTTTCTTTATTTTTAATGGTTATTAAGCTTCCATTAACACTTATTTATAGTTATTTAATCAACTATAATTTTTACGGGTCCGTTTGACCACTTAAAGTCACGTTTTCGGGTTTTCTCGAAAAACGTGCTTTAAAACTCTGTTAGTGTTTTAATCCATTATTTGGATCCGTTTTCTTCGGGAATCACTCCCGTATACTAATTAGGCCTAACTAAGCCTTAGGAATCCATATCGGACCCTCTCGAGATCATATATCTCTTATACTCATTTAACGCGCATTTTAGTGTTTTTCGCTTTTCAAACGTTTTCTCTTTTCTTTTGGTTTTATTCTCTTTACCAATACTCTTTAGGCACCATTAGGCCTTTAATAATCATATTAGAGCAATTTAATCACGATTTCTAGATCCGGGGTATTAAAATCTACCCCCCTAAGGAACTGTGTCCTCAAAGTTGGTGAATCTTATATCGTTACTCTCATGGGCACGCTATGTCAAGGTTATAATTCATGTATAACCTTACAGACTCCACCAGTCAGTCTCATTTCACACTACACATACCACACACATATCACAGCATGTATAGCAATCAAAAATACTCTTGTACTCTCTCCATGGAATCGGCCCGAAGACAGAAGGCACTACAGTCCTCGAATCCATATTGAGTATTATACTACTGATCCCTCAGGTACCGGTCACGTTGGACACTTACACTCTCTGGTCCACGGCTGTTTCATGACAAATGGGCACTTACTTTCTCTGGCCCACGGTCCCTTCGGTTCTGATCAAAACGTTACACATATACATATCCTCAGGCACTTTGGTTGACTCACTCAACACAGGAACGTCTCAGGGTACTCTCCCCGTCCCACTGCCTTCGGAAAAATCACACACTGTCACCGCCCCAACCGGTCCTTAGGACCGCCGCACGTACGGTGCAATGGTTTCAAAATTAATACACGCCCACCGTTCTACCGGTCATCAAGACTTAAGGTCACAGCCATCGGCGGGTGATAGCGGTTTCAAAACCAGTTTTTGTTTCCATCTTCATACTTGAAGAAAATCCTTTTCCAAATTCTGTTTGAAAATTCTTTTTAAATCATCATACAACTCCAAGTCCAATTTATGGTAGCTGCCTCCTTTCTTAGCGTGATTACTTGTGACCACTTATAGGGAGCTTCAAGAATCATCCAACCCTGATGTGATCAGCATCAGTGTTGAACTATCCTTCTACTCCAATTTGTGTTCGGTTTCCCTTGATCGCTAGCAGATCAAGTTCCACCTCCCACGTCAGTTTCAAACAATCAGATAGTCAAACATTTTCGTTTTCTATCTTTTACTCTTTCTAGTCATGTCCATAAAACATTACATTTTAATTTATCTCAAATTCCTAGAACTTAGGTCATCCTTCATTATCATTGCTTCACTTGTTTTACCTAGGCATCCCATACTTATGGCCTCATTAGTCAAATTGTTACTCAATTTAAAACGTACAACATACAACTCCAAATGATGGAACTCACTCCATCAATCATTCTCAAACAAACTCACCTAGGGAACTCACTCCCTACAAGGTTACACATCGGTTTCATACCGATTCATACTTATTATGTCTCATGTCTAATCTCACTAGACATATACTATAGGGATTCTCATTCCCCAGAGTCTCTCTACTCCTCTTTTCATAAATATTATATACCTGTTACTCGCATCTCTCATGCACAATAATCATAATTACACAATGAATGGGTACATATGTTTATGTAACATAACTTCCAATCATCAAAACAATTCCATTTGTGCTATGCACATAGTAGTTTACGCACCTATACGTAAAACATACTCTAAGCGGTTTCTCGCTCTACCCCCCTTAAAAGGGGTTACGCCCGCGTAATCGACCATATGTTATCACTAAACATTGGTTCACTAATTCGAGTATCATGAAGTGTTTAACTTCAATACAATTAATTGAATCATAACCGGGTTCAGTCCTAGCCTCTAAGGCTTCAAGGTGTGTATGATAAGCCCTTTACTCGTATTTGCTAGGTTACTCAACCTTTGAATTACGGCCCACTAGCTTTTGCTGCGTGACCTAATAACTAGAGCCTAACTCGCTCTTTTGGTATGCTCAATGTATTATCCACTCCCTTTTAACCCTTTTTGACTTGAGAATAAAGGTTTCTCAATAGTCGCTAGGTATCTCTTACCGTATGCGAACTCGATGAGTTATAGATTTTCTCTCAAATTCTCTGGAGATCTATTTCGTATAACTCTGTATACCTTCGTGATTATTCACTTACTTTTCCCGACTTGCTGTCGGTTGGGGTCAAGCTACTACTAAGCATGTAGTGCTTCCTCATTTGATAATGACTTCTGAATCATGTTTGTTCATTTATTTCTGTACAAGAATTCCTCATTCATACTATTCTGCCTTTTTCCACTCATCGGTCCTGGGACCTGTGGGTTACGGCCCACATTCTTTGTGCATTTTTTGGCCAATGGCCGCACAGTTATTTCTCTAGATTCTCACTCAACAGGCTTCATTGACATTTCTCAAGTTCCTAGATATCCCACAAGATCATTACTGGTCAAAAGCAATACCAAAACACTCAGTCCTACAGAGTGCAGAGGCGTAAACTCCTGGCCGTAAATCACTTATGTGATAGGAAGGAACATGTCTCCTTTACTATCTTTCTCATCAGCTTCATATCATTATCTTAGTTTACTCTTACAATGGTCGCTTACTGCGTACCATGTTCTTACTCATTTCCATGGCATCCGCTACTACTTTAGCTGCTGCCCAGGTGTTCTCACCATTTACACTATGGCTTGCCATTCACTTGGCTCAACAAATACGCTATTCTTTAACTCTCTTTGCGCACTTGCGCACTGCTTACTCTGCAGTTCATATTGCACACATGCAGTGTTTACTTCTCAACCGATTGCTCTCTCGGTTTCCTTCCATTTCTATCAAAGCCTCTATACATATTATTTGTGTTCATATACTCCTTGGCAATATACACATGCTCAAGTATCACTACGCCGCTCTAGCGGTTTCACACAACATACTTAAGTGGTAGCCCTTCTCTGGAGGACTCACGCAACTGCCTCTCCTTAGGCCCCACAACAACGAAGGGTATTCCCGCTGTAAGGTAGTGGTTCATTCTCCACTATTTCTCTTATGCCCTTGTGCATAGGTTTGTAATGTTTGAATCTACGAATTGTAGTTATTTTTCTGGCTTACAAGCCACATCGCCTCGCCACGCTCTATGCGGGCTGCTTAACAGGTTTCTGCTTCTCCGTACACCATTAAATGGTTTGGAGGTATTGCTGGGTTCTTTGACATGGGTGTCTCATCACACTTTCGTATCTGGAAGGCCCTTTAAGTATCTTGGTATTATTTCATGCCCTCTGGCAATTTAGGGTATCCCGTGTTACGTGGGATCCCTTCGGGTTCTACCCGAGTGTTTGCTTTAACACTCGTGTTCTCAACACGATATCTCGTTCAACTGCTGTTGAATCCGGATTGCTCCTGGGTGTTATTGAGTTATGCCATCACATCTGGCCTGAATTCATGGGTGTGTTCAGTTCTTTACACCGTCTTGCAGTTGCATATAGTTTAAACTATCCCGTTTAGGGTTGTAGTATCTCCCATTATTGGGTAGATCGTTGGTACTTTTCCTTTACCTTCTTGGTCAGGTCGTTATTCCCCTCAGTGAGGTATGTTGTGGGAATCCTATCCCGTTTATCAAACATTGATATGATCATTTAAGGCATTCATCTTATTGCTTACACTGGTATCCATTCCAGTTATTAGGTATTTCCTCCTTGATTTCTGAGACATATCCAATGTCTATACTCATTATTCTGTGCTTCTTGCACTTATTAACCCTATATCCTTGGGTTTGTCACCTTACTGTGTTCTAGACTCCTTTAGCTTGGTAAGCTTCTTTGTGTTCTTCGATCATTCGAGGTGTCCAACTGTCTTGGTTTGAACTGGCTCTTTCGTCCGTAGTATGGAGTGGGCTACTTCCCGTGTTCCGTACTCTACTTGTATACATACATAGGGTATCTTATTGATACGTTGCCACTTACCCGACTAACTCATAACTGGTCTGTCAGGCCCGCAAGCTCCTTCGGAGTGCGGTCGTCCCATGTCTCGTTTGTGTACACTTGTAGTGTCGGTCGCACGCCTAGGTGAAGCATTCTGTTGCCAACTCCTCTTATATCGTCCTATGATAACTTACCGTGGTTCTTTGGTTTGGTTTTAAAATTTGGGGGTTTTTGGAAAAGTTTGAGTTTGAAAGAAAAGTTTGAGTTTTGAAGGTAAATTCTTCATGGCATACCAATGCCGGCTGCACCTTACCGAGTCCAGCTTCTCGCTGACTGGTATGTTCTTCATACAGTGATCAGGCCATTAGGCCTTTTCAAGGTTTTGTTTCATAATTCTTAAGGTTGTTTTGCCATATTGGCTTCTCTCGCCTTTTTGGTAATTGCCAAGTACTGGTCGCTTGTCAAAGCGCCTCTTAACAGTCGCATTAATATTGCACTTGCCGTGGCTAGTGCGCGGTACAGGCGGTTTTTGGGTTAACTCATACCAGTCACGGTATTGTTCACACTATATCTGATAGCCTTGTCGGCTCTTCCTTAATCCTTTAGTTGGATAACTACTCCTTAGAGCTGCTTCTCATACATCTTGACATGACCGTCAGTCATTTAGGTGCTTCTCCAATGTCGAAGTTCCTTAATTATTTAGTTCTATGTTCTACCTCGGTGCTCGTTCCCACGTCTTTACTGTGGTTACAAAGGTTAAGTCATTTAGGCACTACTTCTGTAGTCCCATTCGGGTATATCCCGTAGTTTACTCGTAGCTGTCTAAGCTATATCAGTTAGGTATTTCAACTTTTTCGGGTGTGGTAGGGTGGGTGTATCTACCCTTGACTAGACTCTTAGTCGGTTAATATACCGTTGGTGGTATCGTTTAACTATGGCGGTCCGTAGACTTGAGTCCCGGTTTTTGTTATTTCTCATGAATCCGCCTTGTTGGACGGTTGGTGCTTTGCTTGTTGCTGCTGCTTGGTCCGCCGGGTTCTCGCGACTGCTAGGCATGTTGCCCCATGCTGCTACAGATTCTAGTCTCCTTTGAATAGGATGTCCAAATCTCCCGCCATTGAGTACGGTTATCGTCGTTTCAGCGGGATCCGTCTCCGGGATTTCTGGTTCTTGGGATCTACCACAGGACAGGTTCTGGTTCAGATTGAAATATTCAATAACTGCCATATTGGGTTTCCCCGTCTCTCTGGCGTACTTCCCAAGCTTTTTAATACGGGGGTTGTGGAGGGCGGGTTTGGTATTGTAGGTATCCAGTTCATACTGGAAGTTCCTAACTAGCGCATCTCTCATGCTATCACTCAACCCTTAGCCCTAAGTCTCTGATTCCTAACTCGGTATTCCCTAAGCTCGGTATTTCCAGTCATCAGAGCGATACTTCGCTCTGATACCATTTTTGTAACACCCCAACTGCTAAACTCCTCATTACCTCTTAAACTGTCTCATAATCCCATAACAATGTAGCGGAACTATACATACAACGGAGGGTGAAACAACGCCGTTAGCCACCCACGTGGCTAACCAGGCCTAACTCAAATATAGTAACGGTCTGATGGACTGGAGCAACCGAATACACAATACAATACTTTACTCAAATCAACTCTTTACTATAACGAGTCTACAATATATTGATGCCGACAACATATTCGGTCTTACACCTCTTTCAACACATAAGTAATTAAATCTACTACCCATGCAAACCACCGACCCCGTCCTACTCTCGAACGGAACATCTTCGGTGTACCTGAAAAATAAAAATGTTGCCCCTAGGGGCTCAGCTTAAAGCTGCATATGAAATTTGCAGACCCCAAGCGCTAACCGGGGTACACCGACTACTTTTGACGGATATACATGGAGTTCATTTTAGTCAAACATCATGCATCATAGCAATACAATATATATGTGTATTACTCAAGGAATCTACATCCAATCACGGAACACAATTCCTAACTAACATAACAAGGTTGTTAGTTGTTTCAGTTTACTCTTAGGCCTTGAGGGTTATACCTCACTATGCCTTGTTTACTCATTCAACATCTCACCCACTCTCTCGGGATACTTATTCATATATACACCCATTCTCTTGGGCTACTCATTTTATACGCATTATCTGCAGACGTGTAATCGTGAGTGGTTAGAACTGGTGAAATTAAAATAAAAGAAAAGAAATTAAAACTCAAATTAAACGTCGGGCTGCAAACAAATCCCGGTCATGGTAGTATAGTAAAGTGTAAGCGACCGGATGTCGAACCATGGGACTAAGGTGAATTATTATAGTACCTGAGTGTGTCACAAAAGGGGGGAGTTAATTGACTTGTTTTTGAAAAGTAAATAACAGATTAATTTAGTGAGTTGAAGTTAAATTAAACGGAACTCCGGGTTCAGGTTAATATGATATGATTAATTGTGCTATCTCTACCGGTTTTATAAAATAATTTGGCAAGATTCCTGTTATTATCTTAAGGTCCGATGAAAACTCATAAGAACTCGTTTACCTGAAAATGCAAGGTCCGATGAAAACTCAAGCAAAATGCGTGTAAACGGCAGAGGAGTGTGAGGAATTTTATTCTTGCAACTTGTACTAACTTATCCGATGAAAATAAGTTCCTACAGTTTTACGGCTTAATTAACCTATCTGTTTGTCACCGATCAGATTAGAAACAGATTTAGTAAGGCTTTTTAATAAATAGATGAAATTTATTAAAAAGAGAGAGAAACAAAACTTTAATCATAACAAGCTGAATTTATTTTAACTGGTAGAAATATAGATTACACAACTAAACAAACCATAATTAAACCTTCGCCCGGAGTAAATCCTCCTTAGCCTGGCATATTAACTGGTAATAAGTCAGACAGAGGTTGGACGTAATAATAATAATAATGCGAGAGGTGTGGATGGTGAATGGAGAAATGAAGAGAAAGAAGAGTGGAGAGCGTACGTAAGATTTCTGTAAATGGAATGAGAGATTTGGAGTGTTGAGTTTTGGGGGTGGAACGTGTGTATTTGGTTGAAGGTGCAGTGTGTTTATATAGAGGAAGGGAAGAGGCAGATCTGGAGTGGAAGAGCATTGATTGCAGGGGACAGAGCTGAAGACGCGTGAGGGAATTAAGGTAGGCAGTGCGGAGTAGATGGATATGGCAGAAGCAAGTCAACGGGCGAAGAAGAAAACTGGCGCGCGTTGATTTTTAGTCACGTCCGTGTGGCTGTCCGCTTCCCTGTCCGCCTGAAACCATGCGGACGTCTCTGTCTGTCCGCTCCTCTGTCCGCCCAGGCTCACGCGGACATCTCTGTCTGTCCGCCCAGGGCCATGCGGACGCATGTGGTCTTGTCCGTGTGTGTTGTCCGCCTAAGGACATGCGGACACACATGTGGTCATGACTTATTTTCTTCTACGAACTTTGACCGGCTCTAGATTCTTCGTTTGGACTCCGTTTTCTGAGCCGTTTGCGTCTATGCGTTCGTCTCTTCGTCTACTTTGCTTCCAGCTTGGTTTTTCCTCATGTTCAAACAATAAATTTGTGAGATAAAAATAAAACATAAACTAGAGGAAAAACTAACCGAAGTGGAGAAATGAGCAAGAAAAAGTGCTAATATAATATATGAAATACACCTATAAATCATGCTCATTTGGACACTTATCACACCCCCACACTTATCTTTTTTCTTGTCCTCAAGCAATACCACATACCCAAGTAAGTAGGGAATGCTCAATATTAACAAATATTATTATGAAGGGTAGGATAAAGAGGTGAATAGTTCATGATCTTTTTAACTTATTGAGGAGTGCGAAAAATCAACTGCTGGTGGCATAGGTGTGCTCAGGGTAAAAATAAAATATAGAGTTTCGGGGTATGATCTAAGGTACTTCAATGTTTCTTTTGTTTAAGTGACTCTGAGAACTTTTACCATGGCCAACTTCTCTCAAGAATGGGTATTTTGAGGAGAAAACAAAAGGAAGAAAAGATTTATGCATTTGTTTCACTTTTGCATAAGGGATGAGAAAATGTAGGCATCACGCCTTTGTATTTAAGAACAATCAACTCTCTTTTGTTGGTTACCAATGGTGTCTCGCAAGTCCCTTGTTTTTTGTATTTTTCTTTCTTTTTTTTTTAACAGAGAAGCACCCCTTAGCAATCCCTAAGAGAGAAGACAGAAAGAAACCCTGAACAATAAAATCCAACCATTTGCAGATCATTTGGTCACACCGCATATAAAATGCTCCTCAAAAGTAATCAAATGAAAATTTTTTAAATTTGTACCATTTATCCCACAATTCATAATAGTATTTGTTTTTAAAGAGAACAACCTACATTAGCAGGGTACATAATTTTAATTTTTGAACAAATGCAAGATAAGCAGAGAGATTTAAACATTTTTGGCACAAAATGCCCTGAAAAGGCTCTTCCCCCACACTTAAGCTCAAGCAATGCCCTCATTGCGTAGATGGAAGAAAATTACTAGGGCATGCAATTAATAAAGGAAAGAGTGTACTCCCCAAATTTCGTAGAGTGTGTTGAGCTCCCCCACACTTGAGTGCAGCTGTGGAATGTCATGAAATGAACCTGTAAAGAATATTCTACACAGCCAGAAGAACTCAAGTAAAACCTGCATTTTATTATGACAGAAAAAGGGAAATATAGCACAAAAAAGGAAAACAACATTAAATTAAAGGAAAGACAAAAGATAGATAGATAGATAGATAGTGGGTTGCCTCCCACTAAGCTGTCCTGGTTTAACATCTCTAGCTAGACGTATTTGACCAAGCTTTAGGTTGGAGAAAAGTTTGAGGGCGAGGTATCTGAACTGCTGGTGCTAGGAAGTTTGTACACTTTTGTAAACTTATGAGGTAGAGGTGTTGTCTGCTGTTCCTTTGGGGTGGAGGCTTCCTTGTATTCCTGTAAGAAAGAAATTGCGAACAGAGCATTATTATTTTCAAGAATTCCGGCATACCTTTTTAGACGGGATCCATTGACTTTGAAGCATTCTCCTTTTTGATTCTAGAGTTCGTAAACACCAAAAGGAGTGGTTTCAATGACTTGAAATGGGCCAGTCCAGTGAGATTTGAGTTTTCCAGGAAATATTCTCAATCTGGAATTATAAAGTAGCACCCCGTCGCCAACCTTAAAGTCGCGTTTGTGGATCATTTGGTCGTGATGTTTCTTGGTGCGTTCCTTGTATATTGTCGCACTACGGTATGCCTGATCTCTTAACTCCTCGAGTTCAGAGAGTTGAAACTTTCACTTTTCTCCTGCGGTTTCTAAATCGAAGTTTAGGGCCTTGAGTGCCCAATATGCTTTATATTCCAGCTCTACAGGCAGGTGGCATGATTTCCCATAAACAAGCTTAAAAGGAGACATCTCGATGGGAGTCTTGAATGCGGTGCGGTAAGCCCAAAGCGCATCATCTAACTAAGTGCCCAATCCTTTCGTGATGAGTTAACCGTTTTCTAGAGAATCCATTTTAACTCACGGTTCGAAACTTCTGCTTGGCCGTTTGTCTGGGGGTGATAAGGTAGAGCTACCTTATGACGTACCCCGTACTTACCCATAAGCGCTTCAAATGAATGGTTGTAGAAGTGAGATCCTCCGTCACTGATAATAATTCTAGGCACGCCAAAACGGGTAAAGATGTGCTTCTTAAGGAATCTGGTTACGGTCTTTGCATCAGCATGATGACAGGGTATGGCTTCTACCCATTTCGACACGTAATCCATTGCCACTAAAACATATTGGTGGCCCTGTGAGGAAGGGAACGGTCCCATAAAATTAATGCCCCAACAATCAAAGAGCTCCACTTCTAGTATTCCCTGTTGTGGCATTTCATGTCTCCTAGATGTGTTACCCATTCTCTGACAATTATCACATTGTTTGCAGAATCGGTAAACATCTTTGTGAAGAGTCGGCCAATAAAATCCTGAGGCCAGGATCTTAGCAGCAGTCCTTGTGGGTCCATGGTGACCTCCGGCTTCCCGTGAGTGACAAAAATGTATGACACTGTAAACCTCATCTTCAGGGAGACACCGGCGAATCAACCCATCAGCACAGACTCGGAACAAATACGGATCTTCCCAGAAATAATGCTTTGAATCAGAAAGAAATTTCTTCTTTTAGGAGTAAGATAGATCATATGGTATTGTTCCAGAGACTAGATAATTGGCCAGGTCCGCATACCATGGCTCCTGTACCTTGGTGATTGAAAAGACAGTCTCATCTGGAAAGAACTCGTTGATAGGCACACTATCTGTAGGAGTTACCAATCTGGAGAGATGGTCAGCGATGACATTTAATTTTCCGCTCTTGTCTTTGACTTCGATGTCAAACTCTTGCAGTAGAAGAATCCAGCGCAATAAGCGAGGCTTGGCTTCTTGTTTTGCAAATAGGTATTTGAGAGCGGAGTGGTCTGTGTGCACTATGACTTTGCTTCCCCATAAGTATGACCTGAACTTGTCAAGGGAGAACACTATAGCCAGAAGTTCTTTTTCAGTGGTAGTATAGTTCTTCTGGGCGTCGTTTAGTGTCCTGCTGGCATAAGCAATCACTCTTAGAATCTTCTCTTTTTTCTGGCATAGAGCTGCCCCCACGGCGTAGTCACTTGCATCACACATGATCTCAAACGGAAGAGACCAGTCGGGTGGTATGACAACAGGTGCTGATACCAATTTTTGTGTTATTGTTTTGAAAGCAGCTGAACACTTATCATCAAAATGAAACGGGGCATCTTTCTGTAGCAGGTCGGTCAATGGTTTAGTGATTTTTGAGAAGTCTTGTATAAACCGCCAATAGAATCCTGCATGCCCGAGAAACGCTCAAATATCTTTAACAGTAGTTGGTGCCGGTAATTTCTCGATAACCTCTACCTTGGCCTTATCCACCTCTATTCCTTCTACCGATATTTTATGTCCAAGGACAATCCCGTCCTTGACCATAAAATGACATTTTTCCCAGTTCAAAACGAGATTTGTATCCTCACACCGTCCTAGGATCAAATCAAGTTGTGCCAAGCATTTATCAAAACTAGAGCCATAGACCGAGAAGTCATCCATAAAGACTTCTATGCTCTGTTCGATGAAATCAGCGAATATTGCTTGCATGCATCTCTAGAAGGTAGCAGGAGCATTACATAGACCGAAGGGCATTCATCTGTATGCAAAGGTACCGTATGGACAAGTGAAGGTGGTCTTGTCCTGGTCCTCTGGTGCTGAAATACCCCAAACCTTGATATGTGGTTTAAATATCAAAATATGGTATGTAAAGGCTAAAAAGTGCCTTAGTAACATCAGTGAACAATTTAAACCATAATAAATGCAATAAAGCATTAAGACACAGTTTGAGCAAAACATGCTCTAAGCTATGAGTGAACTTGGTTAGGACCCAAAGAGCCTACCAAGACTTGATAACATTTAATTATGATTTATTAAGGCTAAATAAGTCCTTAAGAAACTTGGTAGACAATGAAACCAAACAAAACACAAGGTAATACCTTAAAGTCAATATGAGCAAAAATGTGCTCTAAGCTTGGTATAAATGTGTAAAAGACCTAATGGTCATACCTATACCTTATTTATATGTTAATGAACATATTAAATCAATTACTAAAGAAAACCAAGCTTGAAAACAAGTTAAAACACAAAATGTGCTTTAAGGAGTCTTAAAGCACGTTTTTGAAAAATTGTCTTGTAAATGAGTTTTGAATGGCTAAATGTCCATCATTACTCTTTAATTAACATGTGTACTATATAGTATCACATTTGGGTGGCCATATTAGTGGGAAATCAAAATTTCACTTCTATGTGCCTTGTTATAGGTGAATAGTGATTTTTATAACTAGTTTGTAACATATAATGTTATAAGTAATTAAATTGGTCAACAAAGACCATTATACCCTCCTAGGCATATGGGGGCCGGTTTTTCATGGTGTGAGTCACCAACATGTAAAAGAAATCAAATAAGTAAACTTAAGCTTAAAGTAAAGTACTATTTGCTTTATAACATACAAATATCTTCAAAAGCAAAGGTTATCTTCATTCTCTCATTTCTTCCTTCATTTCCCACGGTGGTCTTCTTCTCCCTCCTCTCTCCATCGGTTTCCAACAGCCCACACTCATTCTTCATCTTCTTTCACTTGTAACTTGTGATTCCCTTGGCCAAATCAAATTCCAAGACCATATTTGTCTTAGTTAGGTCAAGCTCTACACTTCCCTCTTTTTAAATCTTCAAGAACTCAATTTTGGTGCCATGGAGATTCACCATTGAAGGAGCTTGAGCCCATCTTTCCACATATTCTTGTTCTCCTTTGCTTCAAGGTAAGGAAACTCAAAGAAAATCCATGTTTCCTCCATGTTTTCATGTTGTCCGAAAATTCACCTCACAATGGTGTATTTATCTTGCTTGTTTTAGCTTCATTTGAATCTTCCAAGGGCTAGGAGGAGTCCTCTCTTGATACTTGTTCAAGTTCTCTTCCAATTCCAAGGTAAAACAATTACCTTAATGTGTTAAAACAATATGTGTAACTAGGGTTTACAATGAGGTGAAGCACAATGCTTGAATACTCATTATGTTGTTTGTATAATGTTTAGAAGTTGACAAACAACCAAATGCCCCACCGGTTTTTTCAAGGAAACAAGAAAGAAGTTTGTGAGGAAAAAGAGGTAAACAAACTATCTCAATGTAGTTTAAATGCCTTAGGAAAATGAGCTTGATTTGCTTAATAAAATACCTAAGGAGCCAATGGCAAATGAGCTAGTAAAATGCTCTCAAGGAGTTTATTAAAGGAATATGTATTGTTGGGTGTATTTGCAGGTCAAAGGCTTTATTATGTGGGAAATTCAGTGTTTAAGGTTTATGCAATTTAAGGGCCTAAGAGCCATGCATTTAAGGGCCTAAGTGCCAAGCAATTTAAGTTATGCACTATATTGTGATGTAGTGCTTAATGTGTGAAGTTTGTGTATGAAATGTGTTTGATGGATTTTAGGTATTCTTGAGTGAAGTAAGGTAAAAACCTAAGTGTTTGGATGTGGGTATATACTAGAGAAGCTATGGCCAAATTTGGGAAAATGTGTAAGAAGTTCTAAGTGTTTTAAGTGAGTTTTGGTGAACTAGGGAGTGTTAAAGGTGAATAAATGTTTACTTGAGAAGAAAACAAGTATTAAGGTGATTTAGAGTGAGGCAAGGATTTAGTTGTTGTCTTGGAAGTTCTAGGAATTCAATGTGTGTTTAGTGGATGTGTTTAAGTCTTGGAGGAGTTGTTTAAGGTTTAGGTAAGGTTGGTGTCAAGGAATAAGTGATGTTTAGGTATGATGTGAAAAAGGAGATCTAGTTAGTAAGAAAAGAAGTTGAGAGATGATGATAAGGTGTAGAGGAAACACCTTGGTATTGTGGTCATTATAGGTGAAATGCCACCTAGAAATCATAAGGAGAAAACATTGTAAGTGTTAAGGAATTTTACAAGATATAAGTAAAGGTTTAAGGAATTAGGAAAAATAGTTTTGTAAGTGTTTAAGAATATCTTAAAGGTGTGTTTGAAGTGCCAAATGATGTTAGAACACATTAAGAGGCCTTAGGAGAAGTTTGGTGAAGATTTGGCAAGTTTTGGTAAGTTTTGAAGGCGACCGACCCAGGGGCCGACCCAGTTTTTGGGTCGGTCGAGCCTCTGTTAAATGTTAGGAATGTGTTCGGTAATGGTCCGACCCAAAAGGGTGGGTCGGACATGGGTCGGTCGGTCAAGTTTCAAAGGTGGAAAAATGTTCGCACATGGACCGACCCAGAATGGTGGGTCGGACGTGGGTCGGACGGGCGTGTTTGTAAGGAAGTAAAAGGGGTCTGTAATGGACCGACCCAGCTGTGGGTCGGTCGGTGGGTCGGTCGGACCAAAAACATGGTTTAAGGTTATGAAATGATATGTGATGATGGGGATTGGTAGGTAATGATGTTATAAGGATGTTAAGGACATGTTAGGGGAGTTTTAATGACACCTAAGTGGGTTAAAAGTTGTATTAAAATGTGAGAGTAAAACAAGTTAAAAATGTTAAGTTATGTAACTAAGTTAACGGGGAAAAATTAAGCATTGACATTAAATGATCAAGCAAACCCCGGTGTTAATGAAAACACGTGTGATGTTAACAGTTGTTCGAGAATTGCTCGAGGAACATAAGTGGACGTGGTAAAGTGGACTCCGGTGACAGGTATGGTTTTCTTGCAACCTGCGTCCTACCGGATTACACCGGCTTGTATGCCAATGTGATTTTCTGTATGTTTGCCACGTTGTAAGATTAAACATGTAATGAGTTTACAGTAATTCATTTATGTGGCGTGTTCAACTCCGATACCATTTAACCTCGGCAGTGTTAACCTTAGTTAACTGAGTCTAGGATCACATGAGAGTTCGGTATTCGGAGTAAACGACCCGTACCATGGGACGTACTAACCACGGCTATGCGTGTGTTAAATGTGTGATATGTGTATGTGAATGTAGGGATCTCCCTTGTATATTTAACCCAGTTGTAATACTGTATGTGTTGTTATGTGGTGGACTCCATAGTGGGGTTCTAACTATTATGTAAAGTAAGTATGTACTAACAATAGTGAGGAATCCGGTTTGGCCGGTCGCGCGTTGTTTGGGAGAGGGTATCCTTTTTAGCCTTACCTTCTCTTTGTTATGGTTGTTTCCCTCACGGGTTATGATCTCCCATTAGCTTACTCCAAAGCTTAGCTATTCTGACTTATGATCAGTTTAGGGGGAACATGTGTTTGTGTGGTGTGTTAGGGCCTCCAAACCCGAACCGCCTTAACTTAAGTTACTCGTCCAACTATTAGGACGGTAATGAGTGTTGTTGTTATTGTATAACGAGCTTATCATGAGACTGGCAACATTCTCTAGGCTCACCAGTGTGTAAACAATGTTTGGGTCGGTTCCTAAGGGAACCACTCCCGTTATGTTATGTATGTATAAACAATGTTTGGGTCGGTTCCTAAGAGAACCATTCCCGTTATGTTATGTGTTTTGTTGTGATGCAATATCCATTGCGGTATTATGTTGTGCACATGGAAACGTGCAAAGTATTGTTAAGTGTTGTTATGTAGTGTATGTTATATGTTATGTAATGTGGAGTATGTGGATCATGGATATGACTCCCAGTTTGTGATAAGAGGCATTTGAGGATAACCCGATTTAAGGGTATGTGTCGCCTATTAAGGAAGTAGCTCCATTAGAGGAGGAACACTCTAGGGATGATGATTACCATGGGTGACTTGTTAAGTAGGATGTATTATCCGATTGTTGAGCCCATTGAGGCGAAATGTTAAGTGTTGTGTGTTTATTGTCACATGCATGATTTAAATTTAATCAACTGCATGCTAAGACGACAATTAGTTGTGCGTGGCCCGGTAGCATGTGGGCTGCGGGATTACCATACCAGCAAAGGTGCTGAGCCCCTTGGGGCCACCCCTTTCTCTTCTTTTCCTATTTCAGGTACGAAGTGCTGGAAGCCGTTCGAGAGTAGGACGGGTAGTCATTGTACACGGGTATTCATTTAAGTGTGTATGTACAGTAGGTGTAGTAAGACCGATGTTGTTGTCGGCACCAGTTTTATATTACTCGGTATAGTTAATAAGGTGTATATTATTGTTGTTGTTAATGGAAAGGAATAACAATGTATAGTTGCTCGGGAATTTAGCCCATCAGACCGGTACATTGTGTATGTATTAGCCTTGTTAGCCACGTGGGTGGCTAACGGCGTGTAACACCAACAAGTTTAGTAATGTGATGAGGTTGTTCTTCCGCTGCAGTTTGTTGTAAGTATGTTAATGTTGGATGGGGTGTTACAGGTGCGATTGGTATTTGGAAATACCCTGAGAACCCATCTAAAAAGCAGTAGTACTCTTGCCCTGCTAGTCGTTCTAACATCTGATCAATGAAGGGGAGAGGGAAATGATCCTTCCTGGTTGCCAAGATTAAGCGCCGATAGTCGATACACATGCGCCAACCTGTGATTTTTCTTTGAGGGATAGCCTCTCCCTTATCATTTATAACAGCTTCGATGCCCCCCTTCTTCGGGACAACTTGTACAGGGCTTACCCATGGACTGTCAGAGATAGGATAAATGATGTTTGCATCTAGGAGTTTCAGTACCTCCTTTTTAACTACCTCCTTGAGGTTAGGGTTTAGCCGACGTTGGGGTTGCCTGATAGACTTGTAGTTTTCCTCCATATAGATGTGGTGCGTGCAATAGGAGGGGTCAATTCCTTTTATATCAGCAATAGTCCACCCGATCGCCGTTTTGTGTTTCTTCAATACCTCGAGTAGCTTTATTTCCTCCCCGGAATTCAGAGAAGAGGAAATAATGACAAGCAAATGGTCATCTTCAGCTAAGAAGGCATACTTGAGTTTAGAAGGTAGCTCTTTAAGCTCGAGCTCGGGTGGTTGTTCTATTGATGGAATTGATTTTTGAGGTTTTCTGTCGAGTTCTTCGATTGATGGTCGGTAGGCTTGATAACCAGTCTTTCCTTTTTCTACATACGCCAGCATGGCGTTAACTTCCGGATCCTCCACCTTTTCTTCTAGAGAAGTAAGTAATACTTGCTCTAGCGATTCAGTTTCAGCTTTCGGGATGGAAGATAGGGAATACATGTCCTCATCTGTAGAAAAATCGCCTTCCTCCTCCTCATCATCTGTTAATCACACTGTCTTAGCATGAGGAGAAAAGTTAGAACTCTTCTTCATCATTTTCTGCATGTCGAATTCGATCGTTTCGTCCTCGTACCGTAGAGTGATTTTCCCATCGTGGACGTCAATGATGGCTTTGGCAGTACTTAGAAACGGTCGACCCAGAATCAGGGGAACCTCAACATCGTCATCCATTTCTAGAATGACGAATTCAGCTAGAAAGATAAAGCAAGAAACTCCAACTACTAGATCTCGGACTATGCCCATGGGCTTGATCTCTGATCTGTCTGCTAGTTGGAGTTTGAAAGGAACCGGTTGCATTTCTCCTCCTTTTACTTTCAAGAAGGTGGCGTAGGGCATGATATTAATGCTGGCTCCCAGGTCGCATAAACCGCTTCCACAGTCCACTCCTCCTATGAAACACGGGATTACGGGATTTCCCGGATCTGTTTGTTTGGGAGGGAGTGCTCAAAGAAGGGCAGCAGAGCATTCCTCCGTGAGATGCACTGTTTCTTTTCCAGGTTTCTTTTTTTTTGTTAAGAGATCCTTAAGAAATTTGGCGTAGTTAAGCATCTCTTGCAAAGCATCAATTTGAGGTATGTCGAGGGTCAGTTTCTTGAAAATGCTCAAGAATTTGGAGAACTGCTCATCTAGGTGTTTCTTTTTCATTCTGTTGGGAAACGGGAGTTCATTGTTTTTAGGAGATGAGGATGGAATGTCGATGGTAACTCGAGATGGAGGTGGAGTTTCAGGAGTAGGAACTTGGATTTCTGAGGGAGGTGAGGCTGGATTGGTTGTGTCTTCATCATTGATGTAGGCCTCTTCATGATTTTCTTTTTCTTTTCCTTTTCTGGTGGCAAGTTCCCTTCCACTCCTTAAGGAGACTGCACACAAGTTTGTTGATTGGAATGTGCCATCGTCTATAAGGATTGAATTTGCTTGCTCTCTTGGATTAGGGTTTGTCTGTGAAGGGAATTGACCAGGTGGTCTTTGTTGGGTTAGTAACTATTGAATCTGAGATTGCAAGGCTTTTTGGTCTTTGCGCAGGGCTGCGACCTCCTCTTACGTGTCTTGGGACTTACCCATCATCGCTTTAAACATCTCTTGCATTTGAGACATTTCAGACTCAGGATTCAAAGGAGGTTGAGTTGGTCGGCTCGATGATGCTTCATTGCCATAAGGCTGTTGCTGATATTGCCTTTGGCCTCCTTGGAAATTGGACTGAGGTCTGTAATTTTGAGATGGTTGTAGTGTATGTGGGTTTTGGATATTTTCGGTGTTTGAGTAGCGAAGGTTGGATTGCATGTTACGTTGCCAAGGTTGTCTGTATCCTGAATTGTTGGTGAGATAGTTTGCCTCCTCTGTTGCTTTTAATTCTTGTAGCTGGGGGCATTGTTCGTAGTCATGAGGCCCACCACATTGCGTACAAGAAATAACAGGAGATGATTGGGACAGAGGTGCATAGCCTGGAGGGATTGTAGATGATCGGGAAATCATCGACTTAGCTTGCTGAGGGTAGGAATTCATAGCCATCTGCTCAACCACTTTTTGCAGAGTACTTACTTTTGTTGCCTGCTGAGCATTGCTTTCCATGAGTTGTTCATGGCTTTTCATCAGTTGGTCAAACTTGTTATCACTTTCCCCAACATGATATAAACCTGGAGTACCACTCCTTGATCCACCGGAGGCCCAGTCTCTGATTTCTTCACAGAGAGACTCCATGCTATTCAGAAATTGTGCTCCTGGCTTTTTCAGAATATCGGCCTCTAAGGAGGATAATACCATTGTTCTGCATGGACCGATCAAGCCTTTGTAGAACAATTGTGATACTTGTTCTTTCGTTAGACCATGGTGAGGACAAGTAAGTAGTAGTCCTTTGAAACGATCCCAAGTTTCACAAATATTCTCCGACCCTGGTTACTTGAAATTATAGATTTCAGCAATCATCTCCAACGTTCGGCTCGGGGGTAGGAATTTGTCGTAGAACTTGGTGGCCATGTCATCCCAAGTACCAATGGTACTTGGTGTCAGGCTATGATACCACTTGCTTGCACTTCCCGTCAGGCTGTGAGGGAATAATGACAATCTTGCGTACTGGAGTACTGCGTCAGTTGCAGTAAGACTGTTGGCATGTTGCAAGAACTTAGTAACATGTAACAGGGCTTCGTCTGGACTGGAACCATCAAACATGCCCAGCTCCTTTACACATCTGATTTGATGATATGGCTTCAGCTTCTGCCACTCATCGTATTCGGATGGGCTAAGGTGAGGAAGGATGATGGCAGGCTGTTGTCCTTGGTTAGACGGCCTGTTGATATTTCGAACTGTCGCTGGTGTAGATGCCATGTCAGCTTCCGGGTCAGATTCTATCACTGTGGTGGTAATGTTTTGTTGAGTTCATCTCTGCCTTAGAGTGCGCAGAAAGGTTCTCTCGATCTCTGGATTGTAACCAACCGTGTGATTATTAATATTTTCTGGGAGGCTGTTTGACCTGGTAAAAGGCATTCACCACTCAAAACAGAGAAAAGAAACTGGTTATGTGTTAGAATAAATAAAAATGTTAGGAATTAGTTGACAGAAATTTTAAGTTAGTAGTTAGAGACAATGGAAAAAATGACAGAAAATTGAAATGACAATGGAAAGAAATGACAGAAAATTAAATGACAGAAAATTAAGGTTAGTAGTTAGTATACTGGAAATTATAAGTTAGTATACTGGAAATTGAAGGACAATGGAAATTAAATGTTAAGGACAATGGAAATTAAATGACAATAATATTAAGATGTTAGAAGTTAGATGTCCAAAGTCAGAAGTCCAAGTCAGAAGTCCGAAATTAGATTAACAGTTCAATAATATTAACAGATTATTATAATATAACAGGTGAATTAACCGGGGCTTAGGGACTAGAATAAATCAAGTCCCCGGCAACGGCGCCATTTTGCAGACGTGTAATCGTGAGTGGTTAGAACTGGTGAAATTAAAATAAAAGAAAAGAAATTAAAACTCAAATTAAACGTCGGGCTGCAAACAAATCCCGGTCGTGGTAGTATAGTAAAGTGTAAGCGACCGGATATCGAACCGTGGGACTAAGGTGAATTATTATAGTACCTGAGCGTGACACAAAAGGGGGGAGTTAATTGACTTGTTTTTGAAAAGTAAATAACAGATTAATTTAGTGAGTTGAAGTTAAATTAAACGGAACTCCGGGTTCAGGTTAATATGATATGATTAATTGTGCTATCTCTACCGGTTTTATAAAATAATTTGGCAAGATTCCTGTTATTATCTTAAGGTCCGATGAAAACTCATAAGAACTCGTTTACCTGAAAATGCAAGGTCCGATGAAAACTCAAGCAAAATGCGTGTAAACGGTAGAGGAGTGTGAGGAATTTTATTCTTGCAACTTGTACTAACTTATCCGATGAAAATAAGTTCCTACAGTTTAACGGCTTAATTAACCTATCTGTTTGTCACCGATCAGATTAGAAACAGATTTAGTAAGGCTTTTTAATAAATCGAAGAAATTTATTAAAAAGGGAGAGCAACAAAACTTTAATCGTAACCAGCTGAATTTATTTTAACCGGTAGAAATATAGATTACACAACTAAACAAACCATAATTAAACCTTCGCCCGGAGTAAATCCTCCTTAGCCTAACATATTAACTGGTAATAAGTCAGACAGAGGTTGGACGTAATAATAATAATAATGCGAGAGGTGTGGATGGTGAATGGAGAAATGAAGAGAAAGAAGAGTGGAGAGCGTACGTAAGATTTCTGTAAATGGAATGAGAGATTTGGAGTGTTGAGTTTTGGGGGTGGAACGTGTGTATTTGGTTGAAGGTGCAGTGTGTTTATATAGAGGAAGGGAAGAGGCAGATCTGGAGTGGAAGAGCATTGATTGCTCATTAATTGCAGGGGACAAAGCTGAAGACGCGTGAGGGAATTAAGGTAGGCGGTGCGGAGTAGATGGATATGGCAGAAGCAAGTCGACGGGCGAAGAAGAAAACTGGCGCGCGTTGATTTTTAGTCACGTCCGCGTGGCTGTCCGCTTCCCTGTCCGCCTGAAACCATGCGGACGTCTCTGTCTGTCCGCTCCTCTATCCGCCCAGGCTCACGCGGACATCTCTGTCTGTCCGCTCCTCTGTCCGCCCAGGGCCATGCGGACGCATGTGGTCTTGTCCGCGTGTGTTGTCCGCCTAAGGACATGCGGACACACATGTGGTCATGACTTATTTTCTTCTACGAACTTTGACCGGCTCTAGATTCTACGTTTGGACTCCGTTTTCTGAGCCGTTTGCGTCTATGCGTTCGTCTCTTCATCTACTTTGCTTCCAGCTTGTTTTTTCCTCATGTTCAAACAATAAATTTGTGAGATAACAATAAAACATAAACTAGAGGAAAAACTAACCGAAGTTGAGAAATGAGCAAGAAAAAGTGCTAATATAATATATGAAATACACCTATAAATCATGCTCATTTGGCCACTTATCATTATCTCACCCACACTCTTGGGTTATTTATACTCAAGCTATTGTAGATTCTCGTGACACTACAGGTCTCCTACGTCACGCTTGTTACTCTTAATACATTCTCAGGCCAAAACTCATGGCTCTCGGGCATAGTCTTACTTCCCCGGTTTCAACCCTACTCTGGTCTAGCATGGTGGGAAGGTTCAACTAGCTCACGGAACTCTCTCTTAGTTCCTAACTCTTTTACATAGGTCTGACTACTCTCGGACTACTCTCATTCCCCATACACTCCTCTCTCGGAGTTATAATAATATTATGTGTTTTAGTCTAGAAGCATCACTCTCGATGTTTCTAATGACTTTGGGAACAATACACAAGTTCGGTTAATCTTAGGTTTTAAGAGTTACCCATACGTTTCATTTACTCATACATTCGGTTATTTTCTTATACCGGGTAAAATCCTCATATAGGAGGTCGACCATGTCTCAAGGGAGCTACTAATCCCTTAGGTCTCTTTTACCTTCTTTACTAGTTCACATCTTCGAACTATCTTTAATCCTCTTGAAGGAGGTTCACTTATCTTCCCACTCTCATTTGTTTCGTGGATTGTTTCAATATGGTTTCCTAACCGTTATCGGGTATTTACTCAACCCGTACTTCTCCTCACATTCTAGGGAGTTCACATGTTTGCGTTATCGTTATACTTTAACAGATAGTTTGTGTGTTTGCACGTTTTTGTTATCTTAAGCATCGACCCGATCTATGGGTCTCTAGCCTAACGTTACTCACTACGAGTCGGTCCATACAATATGTTAGGCCACACCGGCATACAAGTATGTTAGCTCATTCAACATACAACAAGGCATACATAACCAAACAATGGATTATTTCCATGCTTTAATCTTGATTAAGCTGGCACGCAAACACACAAATCAACGTAACTCGGTTAGCACGCGGAGTATGTGAAAATCATACCTTTCACCGGGGTTTTTACTTTTACCGTGTCATCTCACCATGCTCGGTTCACACTTGTTCCACTGATAACATTCAAATGTTTCTATTAACATCACGGTGTTATGGTATGTAAAACTAATACTCCCATACTTAACCCCGTTATCCCGTTTAACTTAGTTTTACTCATGTGTTCTTAAGTTCACATCTTTCTCATTCACTTCTCAAACTTGTTTACACCTCCACGGACCTTTATAGGTCACTAAACAAGTCCTAAACATCATCTAAAACCATTACCATTCACTTCCCCATCATCAGGGCACTTAAAAACACATTCTGGCAAGTTTTTACACTAGTCCGGGTTTGTGTCCGGGGTTACAAACCCGGACCAGACACGGTTTAAACTCTCTGGACAATTTTACATGTGGTCCGGGTTTGTGTCCTGGTATACAAACCCGGACCAATCTCTGAATTTACTCTCGGGTGCATTTTTGATGTGGTCCGGGTTTGTGTACTTGTTTACGAACCCGGACCTCAAGTTCAGAGACCTCTCGGGTGAGTTTTAGGGGTGGTCCGGGTTTGTGTCCTGGTTTGTAAACCCGGACCGCTCCTCTACTACAACGTTCTGCCTTGTTTTAGGCCTGGTTCGGGTTTCTGTCCTGGTTTACAAACCTGGACCAGTTGCAGTAATGAAATTTCTTCTTGTTTTGATTATGTTTCAACCCCTAATTCACCTCTAATCATTTCCTAATCATTCCACAAGTTTTCCACATGTTTAATCATCCTAAAACATGCTCTAAACCTCCTCAAAACATAGGTTTAATCCTTACTCAATTTCTTGCTCAAATTTCTTGCACACTTGTGCTACAGATTTTTACCTCTTGGCAATTGGCATTTGTTCTCACTCCATTGACCATCCCAAATCCTCCTAGACAATGCACTCTTCACACCAAGGTTCATGCCTCACTGTTAAAGCCTTAAATTCTCATTCTCTTTCTAAAACTCCAAAAGCACTTAAACAACCCCATTGCTACATTTTTTTCATCATTCTTCCTTCCTTAAATAAGTATTTCCATGGTGATTTTCTAACCCAATCAATCTCCATCAACACCTAGTTTCTCTAGGTCATTCCTTACTCAAACAATACTTATACCACTTAAATTTCTACACGAATTTTGCCATAACTTGGCTACTTTTATAACATTGCCCAAAGCTTATATCATCACTTAATTCCATCCTAAAACTAACCAAACTCACAAGGGTTCTATCAGCACACAAGTTAAATCAAACTCATCAAATCCTCCAAATACAACATATTGCATAATTCATCAAATGCACAGCGCTCAATCCAAGCATTAACTCATTATTCTCTCAACTATCACCAAGTACATAATTAACATAAATTTGGGTTCATTCAATTACTTCCCATCCCCAAATTTAAAAGCATTAAGGTAGGCTTCAAGGTAAATTATTTACCTTATATTCATAAGCTTTCACATTTCAATCTTCTTGTTTCTCTTTCTTTTTTTCTCCTTCCTTCCTTCATCTTTCCCTCTTTATTTCTTGTTTCTCAACCGGCCAAATAGCTCAAGCTGGCCAGCCCAAGAATAACACACTACTAAATACATAACTCCCATTTTATCCTAGATTTTAAAAGGATTTCTTAAGCATTTAGAAGGGTATTACCTTGAAACTTCTAGGAGGAGTTCTTGGATAGCAAGGCTAACAAAATTCCAGCCCTTATTGAAGCTCAACTAAACCGGCTGGACATGGAAGAAGAGGGGCTCAACGTTGGAATTTATGAAAATCAAAGGAAGGTTAGAAAAGAGAGATTTTGAACTAATTTCTTACCTTAAACAACAAGAGTGTTGTTCTAGATCAAGATGGCACCTTAAAACCTTCAATACAAGCTTTTTCCATGGAGGTCAAATGTGAGCTTTCCATATTTTGAAAGGAGGAAAATGTTCCCCAAGTTGAGAGGAATTCAACGGTACAATTTTTGTGGAGTTTGGATCTCATTTGGACCTTCAAAATTGAAGAAGAAGAGAGGAGCTGAGAGGAGGTGAGAAATCGCCATTGGCAACCAGAGGGGAGAAGAAGAGAGCTCTGGTGAGGAGGAAAAACGTGAGTGAAAAGAATAAAGGAAGAGAGAGAGTAAAAGTGAGGTATAAATCACTTTACACTATTCACCTTTTTACTTTTCAACTCTTTTAATTAACTAGCTACTCATGTGTGAGAGGGAGCTGTTTTGACTAATAAAAACTGGCCCTCAACAAGTACATATGAGCTGGAGCGTTTTTCGTCTTTTACAGAAAACACTCGTTATTTTACCCGGTTTGGTACTATTCACTAACCGGGCCCGTTTTTTCGGATTTTTCTCGTTTCTTTATTTTTAATGGTTATTAAGCTTCCATTAATACTTATTTATAGTTATTTAATCAACTATAATTTTTACGGGAACGTTTGACCACTTAAAGTCACGTTTTTGGGTTTTCTCGAAAAACGTGCTTTAAAACTATATTAGTGTTTTAATCCATTATTTGGATCCGTTTTCTTCGGGAATCACTCCCGTATACTAATTAGGCCTAACTAAGCCTTAGGAATCCATCTCGGACCCTCTCGAGATCATATCTCTCTTATACTCATTTAACGCGCATTTTAGCGTTTTTCGCTTTTCAAACATTTTCTCTTTTCTTTTGGTTTTATTCTCTTTACAAATACTCTTTAGGCACCATTAGGCCTTTAATAATCATATTAGAGTAATTTAATCACGATTTCTAGATCTGGGGTATTAAAATCAGAGGGAAGGAGGGAGTGCAGTACGGTGGGGATGAGGGAATAGAGGAGAGAGAGTGCCCCTCTTCCTTTTCTATTTTGTTCTACTTTATGGGTTTTTCTTTTAGCAAATAAGAATGGAATTAAGAGAGTGAGAGAGGGGGGTCAGCTGGCTAAACACACACACACACTCACAGGTTTTTAATTTTTTTATTTTCAAAAGTGGACACATTAGTTTGGCTTATTTACACTCTCACCCCACAACTTCCTAGTTTTTACAGTTTTTACTAATCGGAACCCATTTTCCGGAATTTTCTCGTTTAGTTAATTTTATTGGTTCTAAACCTTCATTAATGTTTATTAATGACTATTTGGTTGACCAAAATTATTACGGGTCTATTTGATCCGCTTAAAGTCGCGTCTTCCCAGTTTCCTCAAAAAACGCGCCTTAAGATTCGTTTGTGCTTGTAATCCGTTTTAAGGATCCGTTTTCTTTGGGATTTGTTCCCTCATGTTTATTTAAGTGTAATTAAGCCTCTAAAATACTTATTAGCTTAATTAATCACTATTTTTAATTTTGGGACAAATACTCTCTCTATAGTGCGTTATGTGTCAAATTAATAGTTGGGTAAGTTTGAGAATGCCAAAATGAGTGACATTACCGATGGAATTTAATCGAGAACATACTAGAAATGAACCGGCAAGGAATCCCGATTCGTTTTTCTGGAAAAATTTTATGTTTTATGTGCAGACCAAGTAGGCCACTTCACGGATCAACTCATGCCAACTGGGAGGGATTCGATCCATGAAACCTTCCACATTTTAAAATTGGTATGTAACTCTAAACATGAGTGGAAGAATCATAGAAAACAATGAATGAGGGAGAAATTTATAAATCTCGAAAGATCTAAGTCTACCATTTCGTTTATGGAAAAAAAATCTGGGCAAGAACACCGCTAGATCGTGTTGGGGACTTTAGGCGCTCCGATCTTCCATATGATCGAGAATCAGCCTTTGATGTCTAAAGAGAAGTAGAAGAAGAATCAAATAGCATTTAAATGAGCTATGGAAAAACAAATTTGGCTCAAGAACGAGAGAGTTATAGCTACAGCAAAATCGGACTTTTTACATGATAATCTAGATTTCTGGGTTCATCAGGCTGATGAGGCAACTTTGAGATGACATAACTTTTTGTGTGAGGCGAATTAGGTTTAGCTAGCTAGATAGTTAAAAACTTGGTTAAATGGAGAAGAGAATGGTGAAGGTTTGACGGCATTTGGATGAACAGAACGAAAGTTATGGTTGTCTAAAGATGGGCACACGATTTGATAGTTGCTGAGAATACTTAGACATTTTTTATGGGAAACTGGCTTGGGCGTGACTCCCGAGGCGGCGGCTGCAAACAGGTCAATTGATCTACTAAAACTAAACAAATCAATCTAGAAAATAATAAATCAATAAGTCTGTCGGGTTGCAAAAATCCCGGTCACTATAGTATAGAAAGTTAAGCAACCAAGTATCGAACCGTGGGACTTGAATAAATAAGCCTAAGTCCTATCCTAAATCCTAAGAAAACTGGAAACTCAGGGGGGTTGTGAATTGTTTTTGGAACTGAATCAAATAAATGCAAATCAGATGTGAATTAAGCAATTGGTAAAAATGAATGATGAGTTTGATAATATGAGTGGAACTCCGGGCTCGGGTTGTTCTTTTCTGGTTGAATCTAGTAACTTCTACAATTTAATTATGAGAAACGGAAAGGCCAATTCTTTCTATCTCTTTCAATGCTAAATCCTAGTTCATTGAAGAGCTCACCTATCAGGACGTGACAACTCTAATCTAGCAGTTGGCAAAACACATATAGGCGGAATAAGCACAAAGAATTGTTAGCGTTTGTAGGAAAGATTATCTATCCGACTAATCCTTCCCCAAATCCCCAGGTTAATTTGAACTCCCTATTAATCACCTTGTCTGATCCTAATAGGTTTCGCAAAACAACTCTATAACTCGCGAAATTAATAGAGAAGGATATTGATAATCATTAACCTGGAAACAATCCGTTACAACCTCACAATCAAATTGCAGAATCTTTAACTACATTGAATCCATCTTGAACAAACCCTACCCCAGAGTTTAATCCCTACTAGCCAGACATTGCAAAGAAACAGATAAATACAATCAACACAGAAATCATCTAAAGGAAGAAAAACCCTTCTGTTGAACGACTATCCAGATCGATGAATGCAGGTGTAAGGTTGAAGATGATGGCTTCACTCCCTTCTGACGATGCTCCTCCAGAACGATGGTGATAAGCTTGGTGAATGTGAATGAATGCGAATGAAGGTGAACTGATGCAATTGGTGTTGATGAATGGAGAGAACCTCGATTATCAGCGTGAGAGTGTGTGTTGTAATGATCGATGATGAATTGAATGCCTTTCTCCTCTGATTAGGTCAGTTAAATAGACTTTTCCTCTCTCTTTTTCCCTTCAAAACGCCGAGTTTATGCTGAATTTTTGTCTCCGAACATTGGTCCGGACTTCAATGTTCGGACACAGTGTTCTGAGCGCTTCAAGTCAGAAAGTTTCGACTTGTGTCCGAAATTGGATGTTCGGACACAAGTTCGGACATGCTCCGTACATCAGACCTCCGGCTTTTCTTAACTATGTCCGAACTTCGATGCTCGGACTGAAGTTCGTACATTCCATCAGGCGCAACACACAAACTCTCGACTTGCGTCCGAACTTAAGTTCGGACACAAGCTCGGACAGACCTTCAAAAATCCTCTAAATTCTTCATTTCGACTCCGATTTGACCCCCGTTTGTTGCATTATCTCCCTTGTGAGTTAATCTAGTGTTTCCTCGGCTTCTCTCTGCATTTAATCATAGAAAAAGGTATCAAGCCTTAATAAACAACAAACCAAAGGAAAACGGAAGATAAGTGTGGAATATTATCGATGTACGTATACAAATTAGGCATTAAAGATCACTAAAAACCATTCATAATTCACACTCATCAAACCTCCTCACACTTAACCTTTGCTTGTCCTCAAGCAAAGCAGGAGTAAAATGTCTCAGAATGCCTCAGGGCTAAACCTTGGGATTGCACAAAATAAGGAGTTTAAGACACAATAATCACCCAGGAATCGATCTGCTCTTAACTGCATGTCTCTTACACAATGAAGTATGCTTTTAAAACAAAAGATTATGAAGAAGCCAAATCATGAAGTCAAAACATAGAGTAACCCAGAACCTTCCAACCTTTTCTCTTCTCAAACCCGTGGATGACAAGGGGTGTGAAGTTCTGCCATATTCCGCAGAACCTTTCAACACCACGTACTCATGATCTAATTTAAGGAATTGCCATGACATAAGACTTTAAAGAACTTCCTCTTTTTTTTCTTGCATATATATCAATTTTTCGCACATAATTCATCCCCTAGACTTTTCTCTCCATCCTTGTAACGATATTGGGTCTTTTATCCCAGATCAGACGACCTTAGGTAAATGGGTGATGAAACACCCCTAGGACTTAATAACCGGATGGAAGAGGCCTGTTTTTGGTTCAGAAAATAACTTAGATCAGAGGAGTACCTTGCCTTTATCCTTCATTCCAGACATTCTCATCATTCTCAAGGTTCCAAGTTAAACCAGTTCTAACTTCACAACTAACTTGTTCACAGACATCTAACAAAATTCAGTCATTTGGAAATATGATAAGAGAGCATACAGCTTTGAGCAAACCAACTCTAAAGGTCAGTACCGGACTCAACTCCATAACTAAAGATCCACCCAAGTATTCAACACTAAGAAGCACTCTAGGGGAATTACCCCCACATAGCCCAAAACCAAACAAAAATTAGGTCGGGGATAAATGACTGACACATTCAGAAAGATCTCCCCCTTCCTCACACTTAATGAAGAGCAATGTCCGCATTGTTCAGAAATTAATCACAAGAAGGAGATCGGACTAAATGTGTCAGACTCACAAGGGGGAAATGAACAGTGACAAAGTTATTCACGTTTTAAAGCACAGGCCGCACTGTAACCAAAAAGAAAATGAAACTGAAAACTCCCCTGATTTCTTTTGTGATTCTTGAGGAAGTGGTTCTTCCTCACACTTAGTGTCCTCGTAGGGGAGAATGTTTCCTCACATTTGCTTTGAAGCTAGGGTCCGGCATGGAGTCAGCCCGATAAAGTACACTTGCACACATTCAACAAACAAAACAGAAAAGTGTGCTAGAAGCATCGATTAGTGACAGCCAATATTCAGAGCTAAAATTCAAACAAACGAAAATCAAAAGAAAATTAAAACCCAATCGAAATAAAAGTAATCAGTCTAACACAACCAAAAGCAAATCCAGAATGAAGTCCAAAAACGGCTTCTACACAAAAATAGCAAGCAGCAACATAATCACTGTGGAGGCGGATAGTACGCCTGCCACTGCTGGAACTGATCGAGCAGAGCCTGATAGTCATCCTGAGAGCGACGGGCCTGCTGCTGCAGAGTCTCGATCTCCGCCTGATAGCGCCGATCCATGTCCTCGAAACGAGACTCCAGCTGAGCAAACTCATAGCGAGTGACGTACTCGCTCCCAGGGGCCGGCAGTGCAAGATATGACTCCTGCTCGTCAGGTGAAGCAGCAGGGGTAGGCTCTGATGGTCCCTCACCCGCCTCTCGCTGGCGCTTCTGTGGTCGCGCGACAGCCTTCTTCCTCCACTGGCCCTCGGTGAACTCAAACCACATCTTCTTCAAGGCGCCCGCATCAATAGGAGCCCGCGCAGCATGCAGCCCCACAGTAGGAACGGAAACCCTCTGCCGCCTGAGTATGCTGCAGATCATGACCGGGAAGCCCAGCTTGTGCTTGTCCTTGTGCTCCATGATGTACTGCATATGCAAGAAGATCACCCATGGCAAGTAAGTGAGCTGTGCAGCCTCAGCAAACACCGGATCCAGCACTGTCCGAAGTAGTAAGAAGTCTGTATGGTTCAGGTCCGAGCTCTGACGTGGTACAATGTTCGCAGCCAGTAGTGCGAGCAGAACTCTCTCCTGGGGGCTCTGAAGCGCATCAGCAGGGACGACCTGCTTGGATGGGTCATCCCCTCTGCGTCTTCGTGGTCCCTGAACCATGAGGGGGGTATAGTGTTGGATGGCAGCTGTCTTGAAGTCGTTGGGGTTAAGATGCTCAGGGCGGTCTGGGGCGGGATAAGGAATGTCCATATAGTGAGCAATCTCCATTGTGGAGACCGTCACTCTATCCCCGTCTACTATGGATTTGATCTGGCCGTCTTGGTAGATCGCATTTGCATAGAACATGCGCACAGCTTGTTCAGAGTACTGACCTCCCATATCTAGAATCTTGCCCCAGCCCAATGGGTCCAAATAAGCCCGTAGTCCTAGCTGCTGCTCCAGCTCCCGCACCACACAGCGCTCAGCAATTATGTCCATGCCTTTTTCGAACCATTCTTTGGCTGCATCATTTCTAAATTCAGGTTCTAGAGCTCTTCGGCTGGAGCTTGCTCCTGCAGCCCTCTTACCCCGGCCTGTGATTCGGCTCAGCATCTGCTCAATAAGGGTGTCCAATGTCAATTAAAGGCAGACAAGAAAATAGTTTCTAAGTGTGCATATAACCACCCAAAATCCGACAGAGTCTCCCCTAAAAATAGTCATCATTCTCCACAATAAAAATTTATCAGATTTTTTTTTCATTCGCAAAAGAGACTACTACCCATGACCAGCAGAGATCTAACTCACAAAAATTCGTAAATTTCAATCGGGTGTAACAACATTTCAGTCAAACAAAATCTCAGTCATGCAAAATCCACAGATTTAAAATAACATCGCAACAATGTGGTTCAACCACTTCTTCTAACAGTTCAACCCCAGCACAGTAGAAAACGAAATTAACTCATTCAGATTTAGTCATCTTCATTGTTTACCAGTTCAGCCATGCACAATAAAACCACACTTCAAATGTCTTCAATGAAATCACAATAATGCAATTTTTTAACAGTTCTATCCAACACGTTACATCATAGCAGAAGATTAACCCCATGTACGCAAATGAAGCTCAAAAACCTTCAAAAATAACAGCCTATTCTCGACTTGACATACCTTAGATTCCAAATCTTGTCACAAATGCATTAAACGAGGTAGAAAAGTAGAGAAATTACCTTGTTGGAGTTGAATGTATGATTAGAAGAAGATAGAACAGCCAAATACGCACAAATCGAACTCAAGAACCCCCAATTCGGTAGTTAGGGTTCGAACTGGTTTGCTCAAAATCGGGCAGATTCGAGTCGTTTCTGGTGGATTTCGAGTGCTAGGGGTAGAAGATTCAAAAAACAGATTGATAGTAGAATGTGGAATTTGGTGGAGTTTTGAGTGAGTGGTGAGGGATTGAAGAAGAGGGAATTGGGGGTTGCGCGTCGCGAGGAAGGAGAATAGATTTTGAGAGTTTTAAGTCGCCCGCCCCTTTTAATTCAGAAATTTCGAGCTGTCCGAACTTCAATGTTCGGACAGAAGTTCGGACGGACATACCTGGGCTGCGCTTCGAATTGAGTCCGAACTTCGATGTTCGGACCGAAGTTCGGACATCCCGTGTTTTCCTTCCGCTAAATCTTCCGTGTTGAGTCCGAACTTCAATGTCCGGACTGAAGCTCGGACATCCCGTTTTGCACAGCTCTCCAACTCTCGAACAACGTCCGAACTTCAATGTCCGGACAGAAGTTCGGACATATAGTTTTGCCCAGCCCTCAGACTCTCGAATCAGGTCCGAACTTCGATGTTCGGACCGAAGTTCGGACATCACCAAATATGCACCTCTTTGTTTCTTTTTGAGCTCAACTTACTGCAACAACAACATTACTCTAAAACAAAACTATAAACAACATAAAAACACAGAATAAAAGTACCGAAAACACTGGGTTGCCTCCCAGTCAGCTGCTCTTCTTTAATGTCTTTAGCTAGACAATTTCTGTTTGATTAATCAGAAGAGGTGTGATGAGCAGCTCTACAACAGCCCACAGTGAATTCCTTCACCTTTCGCAATTCTTTTCGCATTCTCCAAGAGAATTTCTTTTTCACATTTGAACTCGTCTCTTGAGGAGTCATCGTTGTTGTAGGATTGGATTCACTCTCCAAAAAGAATATCGCCTGCAAAGGAAAAAGGTTATGATCAGTACCAAGATAACCTTTTAAACGAGCACCATTTACCTTAAAGGTTTCACCAGCCTTATTTTCCAGCTCGTACGCCCCGTAAGATGTAACTCCCACGACTCTGAAGGGGCCTGCCCAGTGTGATTTTAGCTTCCCAGGAAAGAGACGTAGTCTAGAGTTAAAGAGCAGCACCAGATCCCCCACTTTGAAGTCTCTCTTTTGAATCATCTGGTCGTGGATCCTCTTGGTGCGCTCTTTGTAGATCCTTGAACTGTTGTATGCCTGGTCCTCAACTTCCTCAACTCAGAAAGCTGTTGAAATCGCCTCTTCTCTCCAGCATCATGTAAATCAAAGTTAAAGAGCCTTTAAAGCCAAGTAAGTAGGCTCTGTGCTCTAGCTCAACTGGGAGATGACAAGCCTTCCCGTATACCAGCTTGAAGGGGGACATCCCAATGGGAGTTTTAAATGCAGTTCTATAGGCCCATAGAGCATCATCAAGCTTGACAGACCAATCCTTCCTGGAGGAGTTGACTGTCTTCTGAAGAATCCATTTGAGCTCTCGGTTACTCACTTCTGCTTGCCCGTTAGTTTGGGGATGATAAGGTAAAGCAACCTTATGAGTCACCCCGTACTTAGTCATCAGAGAATTAAAAGCTTTGTTGCAGAAGTGAGAACCTCCGTCACTGATGATAGCTCTTGGCACTCCAAATCTGGTAAAGATGTTCTTCTTCAAGAATTTTACCACAGTTTTAGCATCAGCAGAAGGGCAGGGGATTGCTTCGACCCATTTGGAAACATAATCTACAGCAACAAGGATGTAGTGGTTTCCGTGAGAAGAAGGAAATGGGCCAGTGAAGTCAATACCCCAGACATCAAATAATTCTACTTCAAGGATTCCCTTCTGCGGCATCTCATGCCTTCTTGAAGTGTTCCCCATCCTCTGGCAGTTATCACAGTGAGCACAGAAGCGGTGGACATCTTTGTGTAGAGTGGGCCAGTAGAAACCGCACTCTAACACCTTAGCAGCCGTCCTAGCAGGACCGTGGTAACCACCTGCCTCTCGGGAATGGCAGAACTCTATTACACTGTTTACCTCTTCATCAAGGAGACATCTTCTGATTAGACCATCAGCACAAACTCTGAAGAGATAGGGGTCCTCCCAAACGTAATGACGGGTCTCAGACAGAAACTTCTTCCTCTGGTTGTAACTTAGATCATAGGGAACCAATCCAGAGGCAAGATAGTTAGCCAAGTCAGCGTACCATGGCTCCTTGACTTTCCCAATTACAAAGACCGTTTCGTAGGGAAAGAACTCATTTATGGGGATCCCGTCATCTGGAGTCTCCAGCCTCGATAAATGATCTACTACCTCATTCTGCTTCCCTTGCTTATCAACAACTTCCAAGTCGAACTCTTGAAGAAGCAGGATCCATCTCAATAGTCTGGGCTTGGAATCATTCTTTTGGAACAAGTATTTCAAGGCCGAGTGGTCGGTGTGAGCAATTACCCTACTCCCCAGCAAATAAGGTCTGAACTTGTCAAGAGCGAACACCACAGCCAGTAGCTCCTTCTCGGTGGTGGTGTAGTTCTTTTGAGGTTCCGTCAGAGTCTTACTCGCATATGTGATAACCCTCAAGATTTTATCCTTCCTTTGACAGAGAGCAGCACCAACAGCGAAGTCACTAGCATCAGTCATTACCTCAAAGGAAGGGTCCAGTCAGGGGGAACCACTATGGGGGCCGAGATGAGCTTACTCTTGATAGTCTGAAATGCCTTCATGCATTCTTCTGAGAAGTGAAATTTTACGTCTTTCTGCAGAAGATCAGACAAGGGCTTCGCAATCTTTGAAAAGTCCTGGATGAACCTTCGATAGAACCCTGCGTGACCCAGAAAAGATCTCACTCCTCTGACTGATGTGGGAGGAGGTATCCCTCAATGACTTCCACTTTTGCCTTATCCACCTGAATGCCGTCTTTGGAGACCCTATGCCCAAGCACTATACCCTCATGTACCATAAAATGGCACTTCTCCCAATTTAAAACCAGGTGGGTCTCCTCACATCTGCTTAGTATCTGATCCAGCTGATCCAAACACACATCAAAGTTCTGGCCATACACCGAGAAGTTGTCCATGAAGACTTCTATGCTCTTCTCAATAAACTCGTTGAAAATGGCCATCATGCACCGCTGGAAGGTGGCTGGTGCGTTGCAGAGACCAAATGGCATCCTCCTATAGGCAAACGTGCCATAAGGGCAGGTGAAGGTGGTCTTCTCCTGATCCTCTGGCGTGATGGGAATCTGGAAGTAACCGCTGTATCCATCAAGGAAACAGTAGTACTCCTGCCCAGCCAGTCGCTCCAACATCTGATCGATGAACGACAGTGGGAAATGGTCCTTTCTTGTGGCCTCGTTCAAACGTCTGTAGTCTATGCATTCCTCCAGCCGGTGGTCTATCTTTGGCACCAGCTCTCCCTTGTCATTGGGCACCGCCACAATTCCTCCTTTCTTGGGTACGACTTGCACAGGAGAAACCCAGCGGCTGTCAGAGATGGGGTAGATGATGCCCGCATCCAAGAGCTTTAAAACCTCAGCTTTTACTACTTCCTTCAGGTTGGGGTTCAATCTCCTTTGGGGTTGCCTCACTGGTTTGATACTATCTTCCATGTAGATTCGGTGAGTGCAGAACCCTGGACTGATCCCTTTAATATCTGCCACTGACCACCCCAATGCTCCCTTGTGTCTTCCTAATACCTCCAGAAGTCTGCTTTCCTGCGAAACAGACAAAGAAGAAGAAATAATAACTGGCAGGGCGCCACCCTCTGCCAAGAAAGCATATTTAAGATTTGAAGGAAGAGTTTTTAATTCAAGAGTGGGGGGCTTCTCTACTGAAGGAATGAGCCTCTGAGTAGGCCTGTCCAGTGGCTCCACAGGAGGAGCATGAGGGCGAAAATAGGTTCATCCCTGGTTAAGCTGCTGGACAACAGTAGCTACCTCAGTGCTCTCCTTGTCATCCTCAATTGAATGGCATAACACCTGTTCTAACAGATCAGAATTCTCAAACAGGATGGAAGAGTCATCAGTACTTTCAGCGACAAATGCATCATATTCATCAGTATAGTCGACATCAATAGAAAGTACAGCATGAGAAGAAGCATTTGTTCTCATCATCTTGGTGATATCAAAACTAAGCTCTCATTATTAAATTTCAGGGTGATTTTTCCTTCGTCAACATCAATGACAGTTTTAGCAGTTCGCAGGAATGGTCTACCCAAATTAATGGCACTTCAACATCCTCATCCATATCAAGAATAACAAAATCAGCAGGGAAGAAGAAGAAGTTACCAACACCTACCACAACGTTCTCAACCATACCACGAGGTTTGATTGAGGAACGATCAGCCAATTGCAGATTAAAAGTTGATTGGGACAAGCTCACCAGCATGAAGCTTCTTAAACATCGAGTACGGCATTAAATTGATGCTTGCTCCAAGGTCGTAGAGTCCGTACCCACAGTCCATGTCTCCTATGGTGCAAGGGATGATGGGCTGCCCTGGATCTCCACACTTTGGAGGGAGCTTCTGCTGAATGGTTGCAGAGCACGTCTCTGTCAGCTGAACAATCTCCTTTTCTTTGAACCTTTGCTTGTTAGAAATCATATCCTTCACGAAGCGAGCATAGTTAGGCATCTGCTTGATAGCATCAATTAAGGGAATATTAATTGTAAGCTTCGAAAATACACTCAAAAATTTCCCAAATTGATCATCTAGTTCTTTCTCTTTTAATCTGTTAGGGAAAGGAAGTTCCTTCGGAACCACCTTACCCTTGGAGTTTTTAGCAGTCAAAATATGAGAAGGGGAAGAAATAGGAGCCTGGGTCTCCTCAACAACTACCTCAGGAGGGGCTGGGGGCCCTGACGGTGCACCAGTGCTAGTAGAAGAAGGGCGACCGGCTCCTCGTCAGCTTGGTCCTCAACTACCACGGTTTCTGAGACTGTCACTACCTTCAACTGAGCTTTAGGATTGGGGTCTGTTTGGGAAGGCAGTGAGCCAGACGGTCTCTGCTGTAGGAGGAACTGAGTCAACTGACTCATAGTTCCTTGCATCTCCACCATAGCGTTCTCAAGCTTTTGCTGGCCAGCTGCCAGATTCTGATTTATCACTGTTTGTTGCTCTTGAGAGGCCATCAGTTTATCCATCATCTCCTTTAAATTAGCATTATTCGAGCTCAGTAATGATGGCTGAGCTGGAGACTGCTGTGGCCTAAAATGATAGTATGGGGGCCTAACAAAACCGGGTGGTGCTCCCTGACTTGCCCTCTGAGGTTGCATCTGTTGTGAGTTGAGGGCGTTATTTGGGTTACCGTACCTCAGGTTTGGATGCTGGTTCTGCATCCAAGGCTGCCTGTTGTACTGGCCAATTACATTTACCTCCTCAGTCTGCCTCATCTCAGCAACCATCGGGCAGTCTTCATAATCATGGCTGTCTCCACACTGAGAACAGCATACCTCATTTGGACCAGTAGACACCTGCTTGACGGCTTGCACAGATGTCTGTCCCATAGTGACCCGCTCGAGCATCTTCGCCATATTCCCACTGTGGTACTCAGATGGGCCTGCTCAGCAGCAATCTGCTCCATCATAGGATCTGGAGTCCGAGAGGAGGTCTGCCCAACTGTGAAGACCCTTCCACCACTGTTGCTCCACTGGCGGAGCTCCTCGCAGTAGGACTCCATGGCTGACATAAATTCCTCTCCGCTTTTAGCCAGCAAATTTCCACCCAGTGCGGCTCTGACTTCGGCTCTGTGCTCATCTCTCAGCCCTTGGAAGAACCCCTGGGCCAAGGATGTCATGTTCTGACCGTGATGCGGGCACTGGCGGAGCAGCTCCTTGAACCTATCCCAAGCTTCACAGATTGTCTCACCGCCGGACTGTCTGAAGGCGGTCAGGTCAGCGATCATCTGTCTGGTCCGGGAGATGGGGATATACTTCATAGAACCGCTCCGTCAATAGCTCCCAGGTAGTGATGATACCTGATGGTAGACGGTGGAACCACTTCGAGGCTTCCCCTGATAGACTGTTCTGAAATAAGCACAGCCGAGCATACTCCTCAAGCCCCTGAGACATCCCCAACGAATCCAGATGGACTAAGAACCGATGGACATGGTCGAGTGCATCAGCCGGGTCTGCGCCTGAGAAGGTCCCTGCTGGATGATTCCTGACAGCGTTTGTCTGATGGCTTGGTTTCAAACTTTTGCCATTCTGCTGTTAATTCTGCTGTGAGGTTCGGTAGAGTCACTGGTCCTCTTCTAGGAGCAGCTGGCGGCCGATTTATTCTTCCCAAAGTGGCCTGCTCAGCATTGGCATTGGCTGGTCCGTTAGCAGCCATGGCGAAGGTGAGTGCTCTTCTCGCTCTTCGAGCTGTACGGTTGATCTCTAGGTCTAAGTTGAATCTTGGTGGACCTCGAGATCGAGTACCGTGCATTCACCAAACACCTGCACAGTTACACAAAACAAATCAAATAAATTAGAAAACAATTGACAACCAAGGCAAAGGACTTGACAAAGTCAAGTCCCCGGCAACGGCGCCATTTTGCAAACAGGTCAATTGATCTACTAAAACTAAACAAATCAATCTAGAAAATAATAAATCAATAAGTCTGTCGGGTTGCAAAAATCCCGGTCACTATAGTATAGAAAGTTAAGCAACCAAGTATCGAACCGTGGGACTTGAATAAATAAGCCTAAGTCCTATCCTAAATCCTAAGAAAACTGGAAACTCAGGGGTTGTGAATTGTTTTTGGAACTGAATCAAATAAATGCAAATCAGATGTGAATTAAGCAATTGGTAAAAATGAATGATGAGTTTGATAATATTAGTGGAACTCCGGGCTCAGGTTGTTCTTTTCTGGTTGAATCTAGTAACTTCTACAATTTAATTATGAGAAACGGAAAGGCCAATTCTTTCTATCTCTTTCAATGCTAAATCCTAGTTCATTGAAGAGCTCACCTATCAGGACGTGACAACTCTAATCTAGTAGTTGGCAAAACACATATAGGCGGAATAAGCACAAAGAATTGTTAGCGTTTGTAGGAAAGATTATCCATCCGACTAATCCTTCCCCAAATCCCCAGGTTAATTTGAACTCCCTATTAATCACCTTGTCTGATCCTAATAGGTTTCGCAAAACAACTCTATAACTCGCGAAATTAATAGAGAAGGATATTGATAATCATTAACCTGGAAACAATCCGTTACAACCTCACAATCAAATTGCAGAATCTTTAACTACATTGAATCCATCTTGAACAAACCCTACCCCAGAGTTTAATCCCTACTAGCCAGACATTGCAAAGAAACAGATAAATACAATCAACATAGAAATCATCTAAAGGAAGAAAAACCCTTTTGTTGAACGACTATCCAGATCGATGAATGCAGGTGTAAGGTTGAAGATGATGGCTTCACTCCCTTCTGACGATGCTCCTCCAGAACGATGGTGATAAGCTTGGTGAATGTGAATGAATGCGAATGAAGGTGAACTGATGCAATTGGTGTGGATGAATGGAGAGAACCTCGATTATCAGCGTGAGAGTGTGCGTTGTAATGATCGATGATGAATTGAATGCCTTTCTCCTCTGATTAGGTCAGTTAAATAGACTTTTCCTCTCTCTTTTTCCCTTCAAAACGCCGAGTTTATGCTGAATTTTTCGTCCCATCCGAACATTGGTCCGGACTTCAATGTTCGGACACAGTGTTCTGAGCGCTTCAAGTCAGAAAGTTTCGACTTGTGTCCGAACTTGGATGTTCGGACACAAGTTCGGACATGCTCCGTACATCAGACCTCCGGCTTTTCTTAACTATGTCCGAACTTCGATGCTCGGACTGAAGTTCGGACATTCCATCAGGCGCAACACACAAACTCTCGACTTGCGTTCGAATTTAGAAGTTCGGACACAAGCTCGGACAGACCTTCAAAAATCCTCTAAATTCTTCATTTCGACTCCGATTCGACCCCCGTTTGTTGCATTATCTCCCTTGTGAGTTAATCTAGTGTTTCCTTGGCTTCTCTCTGCATTTAATCATAGAAAAAGGTATCAAGCCTTAATAAACAACAAACCAAAGGAAAACGAAAGATAAGTGTGGAATATTATCGATGTGCGTATACAAATTAGGCATTAAAGATCACTAAAAACCATTCATAATTCACACTCATCAGCGGCTGAGTTAGAAAACCCTAGCCACATCAGCAAGCTTCAAAATTTGGCTCTAAAATTCCCTAGATCATATCTTGAGCTAGGATGATCCACTTTTAACGTTCTTATTATCAATCTTCTTGGTTTTCTAATATTTCTTAAAAAGTAAACCCTATCAAGGCTTGAGAAGTTTTAAGGTTTCTATGATTTTATATTGAATTATGTGATTCAAATCAATGCTCCAAATATTTCTAACATCTTTATCATATAATTGGAGTGTCTCAAAATTTTTCCAAGATTTATTGACTTATAAATCTTATTATTACATTCATAATACCATATAATAATTTAATGTTTAATAGTATTATTTAGGGTTTAATAAAAGAAATCCCCTAAATTAATTTAGATTAATTGATGGGGTATTTCAAATAGAGAGATAATACAATAGACGGGGGCGGAGAACAAACCACTCCTTTTAGGGTGGGGATACCTCTCCTTGTTGTGGGGTTTTTGAGTGGGAATAAACCCCTCAAAATGGGCTTTCACTTATTAGAGACAGAATATTCTTTTGCTATGAGAACTGAAACCGTAAACCTTGATGCTTCCTTGGAACATTCCAGTTACATATATAATAAGGAAGGCTGCATAGACAGACCTTATATCCAACACTAGGATTTAGAAAGCAGTAATCGTCAGAGATAAACACTGTGAGTGCACAATATGGCACGTCAAGTGACCAATGCTCATAAGAGCTTGTGACTCAATGTAGTAATTTTCTTTAGCCAGTCAAATTACTTGGTAAGCTATACTGTAATACCCCAAATTTCTTAAGCTGTGATTAAGGTCTTATTAATTGTAAACCTTAGGAAACCCTAATTTCTAAAGATGGAGAAGGTTATAATTAGTTGGAGGTGCTTGGTGAACATTAGGAACCTTAGTTCCCGGAGTATCACCCGGTAAACCTTAGTTTCGTAGGATTTCTGAAATTCCTGAAAATTACTGAATTCCTCAGGAACTGAGAGTGGGTATCAACCTTAGGAAGTGTGTTAGATACTTTTGAGAGTGTTTTGAGGGAAGAAACAATCATATCTTTCTTCTTTTAATATAAGACAATCTAGTTACATTTTTCAGTATTTAGTGATTCTGGGCAAACGGGGCTTAAGGAGAGCTCAAAAGTGACCCGAGGAAATTCCTTAAACTTGATAACCCACATTAGTATTAACATACCTACACATATAGTCTTAATTCCCATAAAAAGCTCAAGCCAAACATGGCCTAAGATGGGGGCCGAAAATATCAAGGAAGGAGGAGAAAATATCTCGGTTACTATTCACACCTCCTTACTATTCACACCTCCTTACTATTTGCCAATGATTACAAAATCAACTTGCCCCCTCCTTATCCATTCAATGGCGGTTTGGCATGAGTGGTTAGGATTGGTTTTTGTCACCCAACACAAATCTATGGCTATGGACAATTCTAGAAGTCATAATTACAAATAGTAAGATAAGGATGAAAAATCAAGTATAAAAGGGGGGTGGAGGTCGGCCATGGTAGGTGAGCAAGGTGGCCATTCCTCTTCATCTACCTTGCTTCTCCTAAGCTAGAAAACACCATTGGAGCATAGGCAACAACACTCCTCCATTGGAAACACAAATCTAAGGTAGTAATTAAGCTAAAATCAAGGGAAAAGGCAAGTTTAAGGAGTGGAAGCCAAACTCCAAGGTGGGTGACTTGGTTGTTGAAGATTTTGAGCTCAAGCAACTTATAATCAAGGTAGAAAAGCTCCAAAATGGCTAGGAGAGGACAGGTAACATCTATGCACATCACTTTCACCCTTTAAGCTTATTTTCCTTCTTAAGTCATTCTGTTTTTTATCTACGAATCCTATCTCTTATTTTCTTAAAATTTCTACAGTAAACTAGGGATGAATAGTTAGAGAACATCCTAGAAAATCAAGTCTAATAAGGTTGGGAAGTAGGAAAACACTAAAGAACTTTGAAAATGGAGAAAAATGAGCTTTAAGCTTTAGGAATTGTTTGGATGGGTTTCCGACATGGGTTTGAGCTAAAATTTTGAGGGTAGTCTTGAATAGTGAATATATGGTTATGGTTGTAAAATCAAGTCGAATGGAGAAATTTAAGTCGGTTAGACAAGGTAAAGAAGCTAAAAATGAGGAAAAGTGCTTTAAGCCTTTCTGAATGTTTGAATGGGTTTCCGAATTGATCTTGAGCTGAAATTGTAAGGAGATACTTGTGTTGTTGATATTGGATCATGGTTAAAGTTTTAGGCCGAGACTCGTTTGGGAAGTTGCTTAAGTTGGTGAATAGTGATTTTGGCTAAAAATAAGAATTTAAGCTTTCTAAGGTGGTTTCGTGGAAATTATTTGATTCTCTGATTTATTGGAGCTTGAATGGTTTTTATGATGTTATTAAGGTTATTTTACAAGTGGTGAGCTTGATGTGTGAATTACTACTTGTGTAAAGCTTGGTTATGATATCTTACTCATGGTTTGCAAATGTGTTTAAGGATAACCTCTTGTGGTGGTGGTGGAAAGTATTGTGTGATGTTGATATCATGGTTATCCTAAGGCTATGCCTCTTGTGAGAGCCTTTAAGGCCAAGTCGACGTTCCGGCAACAATATAAGCTCCTACTAATGAAATTGGAGCTGCCACTATGATCTACTCCTATTGGGCAGAAGTTTTCAATAGGGGGGTGTGCACACTTAAGGACATAGGGTGGGTGGTGGTGGTGGTGGACTTCATTTGGAAATATCTTGTATTTGATATTAATTATCTCTTGATAATTCATGGTACAGGTAAATGGTGTGTGATCTATTCTGATTTGTTATATTTGTTAATATTTGTTGGAAACAAAGGTTTTAAAGAGAAAATAAGTTTTTACGGGGTGTGGTAGTGTTACTCAGTTTTACTGATTTTATTAGGTTGTGTTTTCCCTGTGTATATGTATTATGTGAATTCAGGGTAACTGGGATGGACACCTTCTCTGCACTGAGGACGAGTCCACCGATACTTTCTATATTTTCATGTTTGTCACCTATCGTAGAAGTTTACAGCCTGGGGTCACCGAGATAATTTATGAAGAGTGGAACAAGAAGATACAAGGTTTTAGGCACCCGGAAAATGGCACCAGTCAGTCCATCACTCATGATGTTTCCACAGTGTACGAGTATAAGCAAGTGGTCCCTAGTTAGATGCTAGCGATGTAATAGCCTTTTGATACCCCTTTACTTTTGGTGTAAAATAGGAGTAGGAGCTAACATAGTAGTTGGCTGGAAGGGGTCTTTTGGTACTAAGGTGTAAAGTGACGGGTTGGTTGTGTCACTCTTTTGATAGTAACAGCGATGTAAGATAGCTAGCGTAGGGGTGGTGGTAATAGCCTTACACTTACTAGTGTTAGTAAGTGTGGCGGTAACCCCCGGTGATAGTATTAGGGGACCTTTGTAAAAAGAAGACTGACGCATGTATAATATACGCAGTTACTTTAGTTATAACATGTCTCTCTAGAATAAAAAAAAAGATAAAAAAGAAGAGGCTAAGTAAAGTAAATGGTGGTGTAAACGGGGCGTTACAGAGTGGTATCAGAGCTATAGGTTAGCTGGAGGGGAAAATTTGAGTTTGACTAGGAAGCAAGGTGACCCAGGCTTAGGTTTAGGAGTCTAGGCAGAACCATGTGGTTCTGAAAATATGTTTGCTGTGATATTTGTGTGTTGTGTGCTTGATTGATTATAGTTAACTATTTATATTTGCAACTAACATATGTGTGTAGAATAATGGAGAGGGGAGTGGACGAAGTAATGGAGAGGGAGAGGACAGATGGATGAACTGAGGGAGTTGACACTGAGTATGGGAAGAATCCTGGAGCAGCACGAGGCTAGAGCTGAAATACCCAAGGATTTCTCTCGGAGGATAGCAGCTATGAAACCCAGTACTTATTCAGGAAAAGAGGATCCAGTAATTCTGGAAGAATGGATCAGAGAGTTTGACAAAATATTTGATATTATTGATTGCCCTGAAGAAAAGAATGTAAGTGGGGCTGTATTTTATTTTAAAGGTGAGGCTGATCTGTGGTGGACTACGGAGGAGGAGAGACTTAAAGGAAATCCGGGTTTTGGGTGGAATATGTTGAAAATGCGATGAGGAAAAGATTTTATCCGGAGCATGTAAGGTTGCAAAAATATCAGGAATTTACTGGATTGAGGTAGCGAATGGATGATGTTAAAACTTATCATGCTAAGTTTGTGGAGCTTGCTAGATTTGCTCCGCATGTGGTACCCGATGAGACTGCTAAGGTTCAACGTTTCTTGGAAGGGTTAAATTGGGATTTACAAGAAGCTTTGAGTGTGATACCTATAACTACTTTACAAGAGGCGTACGATAAAGCTGCTAATCTTTATAGAGTACAACAGAGAAGGAAGGAAGTACAAACGGGGCGAAAAAGGAGAATGGAGACTCGTAAGGCCGAGAGCTTTGATAAGAAGGCTAAAGTAGAAGTTAGACCAAGTGGGGGATCCAGACCCAATTATCCGGGACGACGATTCAATGATAAAGGAACTAGATACTTTTATTGCAAGATTTGTGGAAGGAATCACCCAGGTGAAGATTGCGAAGGAAGGTTGGTAAGGTGTTTTAACTGTGGGAAGTTAGGCCACAGGGTCTATGAGTGTAGGGTAAGAAGGAAGGAGGAGGAACTGATCAGGTAGCAAGACCTGCTACAACTGGAAATCTCAAAACCAGAACAATCGTGGCAACCAAGGAGGAGTACAGCTGAATAGTCAAAATGAACAGAGGAATAATTATAATGGTCCAAGAGGTAACATGAGTGGACAGGGGAATAGTCAGGGGAAGCAAATACAATACGGAAGTGGTAGTACCCAGGAGGAGGCTACAAGAATCAGGGGTATATCAACGTAATCAGCAAGACGGAGGCTGAATCTCAACAAGAAGGGGACGTCATTACAGGTACTTTTTCCGTTCTTGGAACTAGTGCTAAAGTATTATTTGATTCCGGTGCAACCTGTTTTTATATCCTCCAAATTGAAGAAGGTAGGAGTAGTCCCTGATATAGAAGTTGAAATTTCTGTTTCTACACCTACGGGAAGAGTGGTAGGATGCACTAGGAAAATGGAAGGAGTAAAAATAACCATAGAGGGTAGAGAATTTGAGATGAATCTGGTAGAGTTTGATTTGAAGGATTTTGATATAATCTTGGGGATGGATTGGTTAAGTAAGCACAAGGGGCACATAGATTGTGAAAAACAAAAGATTAGCGTATGTGGGAAGAAAGGAAAGAGAGTGTCGTACACATGCGAAGGAGCTAAGCAAAGGGTAAAAGTCCTACCTGCCTTAAAATTTTTAAAGGAGTTGCGAAAAGGAGAGCCAGTTTATTTGTGTTATGTTCAAGAGGGAAAATTGGCGCAAGAACTAAAGCCATCTGCACTTGAGGATCTTCCAGTAGTCAGGGAATTTCCAGATGTTTTTCCAGAAGAAATTCCTGGACTTCCACCCGACCGTGAGATTGAGTTTACTATTGATTTAGTACCAGGAACAGCTCCAATTTCTAAGCACCCTTATAGGATGGCCCCGAATGAGATGAATGAGTTAAAGAAACAATTGGAGGAACTTTTAGAAAAAGGTTATATTCGACCGAGTGCTTCTCCGTGGGGAGCCCCAGTTTTGTTTGTAAGAAAGAAGGATGGAACTTTGCGTCTTTGCATTGATTACAGGGAGTTAAATAACGTTACAATCAAGAATAAATATCCCTTGCCTAGGATTGACGATTTGTTCGACCAGCTACAAGGAGCTAAAGTATTTTCTAAGATCGACTTAAGGTCAGGCTATCATCAGTTAAAGATAGCAGAGAAGGACATACCAAAGACAGCCTTTCGAACGAGGTATGGACATTATGAATTTGTGGTGATGCCATTCGGGCTAACAAATGCGCCAGCGGTATTTATGGACTTAATGAATCGGGTTTTCAGCCAATTCCTGGATAAGTTTGTAGTGGTATTTATCGATGACATATTGGTGTACTCAAAGGATGAGGAGCAACATGCTGATCACCTGCGGCAAGTTCTACAAGTTTTAAGGGAGAAGAAGTTGTATGCCAAATTATCTAAGTGTGATTTTTGGCTCAAGGAAGTATCGTTTTTAGGTCATGTGGTAACCGGTGATGGAATTTCGGTTGACCCGGTTAAAATTCAGGCTGTTAAGGATTGGCCTAGGCCAACGAATGTACGAGAGGTTAGAAGTTTTCTTGGGCTAGCTGGATACTATAGGAAGTTTGTTCAAGACTTCGCTAAAATTGCGAGACCGCTCACAAATCTGATGAAAAAGGAAGTGCGTTATAAGTGGGGTGAGGATTGTGAAAAAGCTTTCCAGATTTTGAAAGAGAAGTTAACCACAGCACCAGTTCTTACGTTGCCCTGTGGTATCGACGGTTTTGAAGTATATAGTGACGCGTCTAAATATGGTTTAGGGTGTGTGTTGATGCAGAATGGCAAGGTCATTGCCTATGCCTCACGACAATTGAAGAACTATGAGACCAGGTATCCTACTCATGATTTGGAACTTGCAGCTGTAGTTTTTGCCTTGAAAATTTGGAGGCACTACTTGTATGGAACTTCTTGTAAGATTTATACGGATCACAAGAGCTTGAAATATATCTTCACTCAAAAAGAGCTTAATATGAGGCAAAGGAGATGGTTGGAACTTATTAAGGATTATGACCTGGAGATTTTATACCATGAAGGCAAAGCCAACGTGGTGGCAGACGCTTTAAGTCGAAAGAGGAGTCACGAGGGAGAAGCTAATTGGATACTACATGATGAATTGGTACAAGATTTCAAAAGGTTGAACCTTGAGGTGGTAACAACGGGGGAGGTGGATAGGAAATTTTGTCTAGTATGAACGTATTCCTTGACATTTATAAGGAAATTTTGCATCATCAACAGAGGATGAGAAGTTACGGAAAATAAAGGAGAAGGTGGAAAAGGGAGAAGCCCCAGATTTTAAGATTCATGATGATGGTAGTCTGAGATTTCGTGGAAGATGGTGTATACCAGATTCATGTGGCGATATTAAAAGAAAGTTGATGCAGGAAGCCCATAATTCTGCATATTCCATACATCCGGGAGGAAACAAGTTGTATAAAGATTTGAAGAAAAGTTTCTGGTGGCCAGGCATGAAAAAGGAGGTAGCTGAACATGTGTCGAAGTGTCTAACATGTCAAAAAGTTAAATTTGAGCATAAGAAAACAGGAGGCATGTTGCAATCATTGGATATACCCATGTGGAAATGGGATTCGATATCTATGGATTTCATAGTGGGATTACCACCGACCAGAGGTGGGATGGATCAGATTTGGGTGATTGTGGATCGGTTGACCAAGACTACTAGACTAATTCCAATGAAAAGTACTTGGTCTATGGAACAGCTGGTGGAAGCATATATTAGAAATGTGATTAAATATCACGGAGTCCCTATGGAAATTATTTCGGATAGAGATTCTAGGTTTGTCTCAAGATTTTGGCAGCAATTTCAAAAAAGGCATGGGAACAAAATTGAGCCTTAGTACAGCTTACCACCCACAGACTGATGGGCAGACGGAGAGAACTATTCAAACATTGGAGGATATGTTGGGGCTTGTGCGATGGATTATCAAGGGTCATGGAGTGACAAGTTGCACTTGATTGAATTTTCTTATAACAACAGTTACCACTCAAGTATCCATATGGCCCCGTATGAAGCCTTATATGGTAGAAAGTGTCGTACTCCGTTGTGTTGGAATGATGCGCAGGAGGTGGTTTGGGTTGGGCCTGAGTTAACAGAGGAGATGGCTCAACAGGTTAAGAACATTCGGCAGAGATTGAAAGCCGCACAAGATAGGCAAAAGTCTTACGCTGATTTGCATAGAAGGCCAGTTGAATTCAAAATGTGGGGGACAAGGTATTTCTGAAGGTTTCACCCACTAAGAGCGTGGTACGATTTGGCAAGAAAGGAAAACTTGCTCCTAAGTACATCGGTCCGTATGAAATATTGGAAAAGGTTGGAAATTTGGCTTACCGATTAGCTTTGCCGATGAACTTGGATAGGGTCCACAACGTGTTTCACGTATCACAATTGAAACGGTACGTTCCAGACGAATCACATGTGTTGCAACCAAACGAGGTAGAAGTTGCACCTAATTTGACTTATGAGGAACACCCAATTAAAATTTTGGATCGTAAGACAAGGGAGACCCGAGGGAAGTCTGTGGATTTGGTTAAAGTTTTATGGACTCATCATGGAGTTCAAGAAGCTACATGGGAACTAGAGAGCAAGATGAGAACTCAACACCCAGAACTCTTTGATTAAGGTCAGCAATTAAAGTTTCAGGAGAAACTTTCTTTTTAGGGGGGAGAGTCGTATGGTAAGTGGTGAATGACTACTAGTGTTGTGAATGCTTGTGATTGTGAATGTTTGTTGGTATGGTGAATGACTACTAGTGTTTGTGAATGCTTGTGATTGTGAATGTTTGTTGTGCCAGAAAGTTGGTAATACTTGGATGTTATTTTAGGAGTTGTCCTCTTATGATTTCATATACGTGGTATCGTTGAATTGTGAATGGTTTATATTGTGTGATTGGTGTGTCTGAGGTTTTGTGTGATGTTGCTGAATCATTTGTGGTTGATGAGGTTAACTAAGAATTATTGTGTGGAGTATTGCTTTAATTTCTTGGAGTATGTGACTGTATTGTTTGTGTGATGAATTTAGCTTCGAGGACGAAGCTTTGTTTAACGGGGGGAGGATGTAATACCCCAAATTTCTTAAGCTGTGATTAAGGTCTTATTTAATTGTAAACCTTAGGAAACCCTAATTTCTAAAGATGGAGAAGGTTATAATTAGTTGGAGGTGCTTGGTGAACATTAGGAACCTTGTTCCCGGAGTATCACCCGGTAAACCTTAGTTTCGCAGGATTTCTGAAATTCCTGAAAATTACTGAATTCCTCAGGAACTGAGAGTGGGTATCAACCTTAGGAAGTGTGTTAGATACTTTTGATAGTGTTTTGAGGGAAGAAACAATCATATCTTTCTCTTTAATATAAGACAATCTAGTTACATTTTCAGTATTTAGTGATTCTGGGCAAACGGGGCTTAAGGAGAGCTCAAAAGTGACCCGAGGAAATTCCTTAAACTTGATAACCCACACTAGTATTAACATACCTACACATATAGTCTTAATTCCCATAAAAAGCTCAAGCCAAACATGGCCTAAGATGGGGCCAAAAATATCAAGGAAGGAGGAGAAAAATATCTCGGTTACTATTCACACCTCCTTACTATTCACACCTCCTTACTATTTGCCAATGATTACAAAATCAACTTGCCCCCTCCTTATCCATTCAATGGCGGTTTGGCATGAGTGTTTAGGATTGGTTTTTGTCACCCAACACAAATCTATGGCTATGGACAATTCTAGAAGTCATAATTACAAATAGTAAGATAAGGATGAAAAATCAAGTATAAAAGGGGGGGGGGTGGAGGTCGGCCATGGTAGGTGAGCAAGGTGGCCATTCCTCTTCATCTACCTTGATTCTCCTAAGCAGAAAACACCATTGGAGCATAGGCAACAACACTCCTCCATTGGAAACACAAATCTAAGGTAGTAATTAAGCTAAAATCAAGGGAAAAAGGCAAGTTTAAGGAGTGGAAGCCAAACTCCAAGGTGGGTGACTTGGTTGTTGAAGATTTTGAGCTCAAGCAACTTATAATCAAGGTAGAAAACCTCCAAAATGGCTAGGAGAGGACAGGTAACATCTATGCACATCACTTTCACCCTTTAAGCTTATTTTCCTTCTTCAGTCATTCTGTTTTGTTATCTACGAATCCTATCTCTTATTTTCTTAAAATTTCTACAGTAAACTAGGGATGAATAGATAGAGAACATCCTAGAAAATCAAGTCGAAATAAGGTTGGCAAGTAGGAAAACACTAAAGAACTTTGAAAATGGAGAAAAATGAGCTTTAAGCTTTAGGAACTGTTTGGATGGGTTTCCGACATGGTTTGAGCTAAAATTTTGAGGGTAGTCTTAATAGTGAATATATGGTTATGTTTGAAAAATCAAGTCGAATGGAGAAATTTAAGTCGGTTAGACAAGGTAAAGAAGCTAAAAATGAGAAAAAGTGCTTTAAGCCTTTCTGAATGTTTGAATGGGTTTCCGAATTGGTTTTGAGCTGAAATTTTAAGGAGATACTTGTGTTGTTGATATTGGATCATGGTTAATTTTAAAGTTTTAGGCCGAGACTCGTTTGGGGAAGTTGCTTAAGTTGGTGAATAGTGATTTTGGCTAAAATAAGAATTTAAGCTTTCTAAGGTGGTTTCTTGGACATTATTGATTCTCTGATTTATTGGAGCGTGAATGGTATTGTTATGATGTTATTAAGGTTGTTTACAAGTGGTGAGCTTATGTGTGAATAATTACTACTTGTGTAAAGCTTGGTTATGATATCTTACTCATGGTTTGCAAATGTGTTTAAGGATAACCTCTTGTGGTGGTGGTGGAAAGTATTGTGTGATGTTGATATCATGGTTATCCTAAGGCTATGCCTCTTGTGAGAGCCTTTAAGGCCAAGTCGACGTTCCGGCAACAATATAAGCTCCTACTATGAAATTGGGGAGCTGCCACTATGATCTACTCCTATTGGGCAGAAGTTTTCAATAGGGGGGTGTGCACACTTAAGGACATAGGGTGGGTGGTGGTGGTGGACTTCATTTGGAAATATCTTGTATTTGATATTAATTATCTCTTGATAATTCATGGTACAGGTAAATGGTGTGTGATCTATTCTGATTTGTTATATTTGTTAATATTTATTGGAAACAAAGGTTTTAAAGAGAAAATAAGTTTTTACGGGGTGTGGTAGTGTTACTCAGTTTTTACTGATTTTATTTGGTTGTGTTTCCCTGTGTATATGTATTCTGTGAATTCAGGGTAACTGGGATGGACACCTTCTCTGCACTGAGGACGAGTCCACCGATACTTTTATATTTCATGTTTGTCACCTATCGTAGAAGTTTACAGCCTGGGGTCACCGAGATAATTTATGAAGAGTGGAACAAGAAGATACAAGGTTTTAGGCACCCGGAAAATGGCACCAGTCAGTCCATCACTCATGATGTTTCCACAGTGTACGAGTATATGCAAGTGGTCCCTAGTTAGATGCTAGCGATGTAATAGCCTTTTGATACCCCTTTACTTTTGGTGTAAAATAGGAGAGCTAACATAGTAGTTGGCTGGAAGGGGTCTTTTGGTACTAAGGTGTAAAGTGACGGGTTGGTTGTGTCACTCTTTTGATAGTAACAGCGATGTAAGATAGCTAGCGTAGGGGTGGTGGTAATAGCCTTACACTTACTAGTGGTTAGTAAGTGTGGCGGTAACCCCCGGTGATAGTATTAGGGGACCTTTGTAAAAAGAAGACTGACACATGTATAATATACGCAGTTACTTTAGTTATAACATGTCTCTCTAGAATCAAAAAAAAAAAGATAAAAAAAAGAAGAGGCTAAGTAAATGGTGGTGGTAAACCGGGGCGTTACATATACCCTAAATGATGAACGGACATTAGAGAGACTAACATACATATGAACCCGAATTTGAAAAAAAACATCTTCACATTAAGAGGTAACAATCTTATGACATAATACGGCAACCGCCATTCACCTGAACTTAGAGGACTCCCAGTGTGGCTATACCAGGAAGGGATTGAAGATAAGACCAGACGTTAGAGTAAACGGTTGAGGAATTGAGCCATCAATGGGCAACAAAATAAAGGCAAGCTACTATAGTAGCAGAGGCCATGAAAATAGTACCTGTACAAATGGATTAAGTCATGGTGCGCAGCAAAGCGACCGTTGCATATAAACAGTCAAATATTGACACGGAGGCAATTAGATTTTTGAGTTAAAACCAATGTAAGTGAGGAAATGAGATGGTAGACGAACTGTGCATTAACGCCAGTAATCTTGACCATGCAATGAAAGATTTCATAGGAAGCACGTTGTCCATTCCTTAAGGAACTGGAAGTGCATTCCTAGTAGATCAATGAGAAGCTCTACGGAAAGAGACCTTCACTGCTAAAGGATCGAGTCTGTACTAAATACAGGAAGAATCTAGAACATATCATATCTAAGAACATAGTAAATGGATTTCCCTTGATTAAGTTCAAGAAGAACAATAAGCGTTATCATGGAACGATGAAAGAGGTGATCGACAACAGAATACTTCATAATTAGCAATAGCTAAATGTGTGACGGACACTACGACTATACTAAAACGAGATGTGGGACGACTACACTCCACAGGAGCTTGCAGGCCTGACAGACTCATTTAAGAGTTAGTCAGGTAAGTAGTAATGTATCAGTATGGTACCTCATGCTTGTAAACGAGTAGTGTAAGGAACGCGAGAAGTGGTCAACTCCGTACCATGGTCAGCGATGCAAGTTCAGACCAGAGCAGCTACTACCACAAACAGCTGAAGAGAAAGAACTCAGTAAGCTAGCGACACAAGAGGAATCAGAGAACTCATTCTGTAACACCCCATCCAACATTAACATACTTACAACAAACTGCAGCGGAAGAACAACCTTATCACATTACTTAACTTGTTGGTGTTACACGCCGTTAGCCACCCACGTGGCTAACAAGGCTAATCCATATACATTGTACCGGTCTGATGGGCTAAATTCCCGAGCGACTATACATTGTTATTCCTTTACATTAACGACAACAACCACAACATACACCTTATCAAACTATACCGAGTATTATAAACTGGTGCCGACAACAATATCGGTCTACTACACACTACTGTATACATACACTTAAAAGTTACCCATGTACAATGATACCCGTCCTACTTCTCGAACGGCTTCCAGCACTTCGTACCTGAAATAGGAAAAGAAGAGGGGTGGCCCCAAGGGGCTCAGCACCTTTGTGGTATGGTAATCCCGCAGCCCACATGCTACCGGGCCACGCACAACTATTGTCGTCTTAGCATGCAGTTGATTATATTTAAATCATGCATGTGACAATAAACACACAACACTTAACATTTCGCCTCAATGGGCTCAACAATCGGATAATACATCCTACTTAACAAGTCACCATGGTATTCATCATCCCTAGAGTGTTTCTCCTCCAACGGAGCTACTTCCTTAATAGACGACACATACCCTTAAATCGGGTTATCCGTAAACGCCTCTCATCACAAACGGGGAATCATATCCGATCCACACACTTCACATTTTACAACTTAGACATACACTACATAACAACACTTAACAACACTTTGCACGTTTCCATGTGCACACTAACACCGCAATAAATATTGCATCACAACAAAACACATAACACAACGGGAATGGTTCTCTTAGGAACCGACCCAAACTTTTACACACTGGTGAGCCTAGAGAATGTTGCCAGTCTCATGATAAGCTCGTTATACATAACAACAACACCATTTACCGTCCTAATAGTTGGACGAGTAACTTAAGTTAAGGCGGTTCGGTTTGGAGGCCCGAACACACCACACAAACACATGTTCCCCCTAAACCGATCATAAGTCAGAATAGCCAAGCTTGGGAGTAAGCTAATGGGAGATCATAACCCTGAGGGAAACAACCATAACAAAGAAGGGTAAGGCTAGAGGATACCCTCTCCCAAAACCGCGCCGGCCAAAACCGGATTCCTCACTATGTTAGTACATACTTACTTTACATAATAGTTAGAACCCCACTATGGAGTCTATCACACCTAACACATACAGTATTACAACTGGGTTAAACACACAAGGGAGATCCCTACATTCACAACACATAACACACAATTAACACACGCATAGCCGTGGTTAGTACGTCCATGGTACGGGTCGTTTACTCAATACCGAACTACTCAAGTGATCCTATACTCCAGTTAACTAAGGTTAACACTGCCGAGGTTAGATGGTATCGGAGTTGAACACGCCACATAACTGAATTAACTGTAAACTCATTACATGTTTTCTTACAACGTGGCAAACATACAGAAAAACACATTTCATACAAGCCGGTTGTAATCCGGTAGGACGCAGGTTGCAAGGAAAAACCATACCTGTCACCGAGTCCACTTATCCTGTCCATATATGTTCCTCGAGCAATTCTCGAACAAACTGTTAACATCACAAGTACGTTTTTTCATAACATCGGGGTTGCTTGATCATTATGTCAATGCTTAATTTTTCCCCGTTAACTTAGTTACATAACTTACATTTAACTTGTTTTACTCTCACATTTTAAATACAACTTTTACACCCATTAGGTGTCATTAAAAACTCCCCTAACTGTCCTAATAATCCTTATAAACATCATTACCTATCAATCCCCATCATCACATATCACTTCATAACCTTAAACCATGTTTTTGGTCCGACCGACCCACCGACCGACCCACAACTGGGTCGGTCCATTACAGAACCCTTTTACTTCCTTACAGACATGCCCGTCCGACCCACGTCCGACCCACCATTCTGGGTCGGTCCATGTGCGAACATTTTCCTTCCTTTGAAACTTGACCGACCGACCCATGTCCGACCCACCCTTTTGGGTCGGACCATTACCGAACACATTCCTAACATTTAACAGAGGCTCGACCGACCCAAAAACTGGGTCGGCCCCTGGGTCGGTCGCCTCCTAATCTTACCCAAACTTTGTCAATTCTTCACCAAACTTCTCCTAAGGCCTCTTAATGCTTCCTAACAACATTTGGGTACCTTATATCCACATACAACATCCATGAAACTCATTTTCTAACTCCTTAAGCCTTTACCCATTTCCTTGTAAAATTCCTTAACACTTACAATGTTTTCTCCTTATGATTTCTAGGTGGCATTTCACCTATAATGACTACAATACCAAGGTGTTTCCTCTACACCTTATCATCACCTCTCAACTTCTTTCTTACTAACTAAATCTCCTTTCTCACATCATACCTAAACATCACTTATTCCTTGAACACCAACCTTACCTAAACCTTAAACAACTCCTCCAAGACTTTCACACATTCACTAAACACACATTGAATTCCTAGAACTTTAAAGACAACACCTAAATCCTTGTATCACTCTAAATCACCTTAATACATGTTTTCTTCTCAAGTAATCATTTATTCACCTATACACTTCCTAGTTCACCAAAACCACTTAAAACACTTAGAACTTCTCACACATTTTTCCAAATTTGGCCATAGCTTCTCTTGTATATACTTACATCCAAACACTTAGGTTTTTACCTTATTTCACTCAAGAACACCTAAAAATCAAACACATTTTATACACAAACTTCACACCTTTTGCACTACATCACAATATAGTGCATAACTTAAATTGCTTGGCACTTAGGCCCTTAAATGCATGGCTCTTAGGCCCTTAAATTGCATAAGCCTTAAACACTGAATTTCCCACATAATAATGCCTTTGACCTGCAAATACATACACCAAAACATATGTTCTTTTACTAGTCTCCTTGAGAACATTTTACTAGGTCATTCACCATTTGCTCTTTAGGTAGTTTTAACAAGCATCATAAGCTTATTTCTCCTAAGGCATTAAACCACATTGAGATAGTTTGTTTACCTCTTTTCCTCACAAATTTCTTTCTTGTTCCTTGTGAAACCGGTAGGGCATTTGGTCCCTTTTCAACTATTAAACATTATACAAACAATAGGATGAGCATTCAAGCATTATGCTTCATCTCATTGTAAACCCTAATTACACATATTGTTTTAACACATTAAGGTAATTGTTTTACCTTGGAATTGGAAGAGAACTTGAATAAGTATCAAGAGAGGACTCCTAGCCCTTGGAAGATTCAAATGAAGCTAAAACAAGCAAGATAAATACACCATGGTGAGGTGGATTTTCGGACAACACAAAACATGAAGGAAACTTGATTTTTCTTTGAGTTTCCTTACCTTGAAGCAAAGGAGAACAAGAATATGTGAAAAGGTGAGCTCAAGCTCCTTCAATGGTGAATCTTCATGGCACCAAAATGGAGTTCTTGAAGATTTGAAAAGATAGAAGTGTAGAGCTTGGTCTAACTAAGACAAATATAGTCTCAGAATTTGATTTGGAGCATGGAGTTGGATTTGGCAAAGAAATGAAGATGGAGAAGAGAGGTTGCCATAGCAAATCGTGAAAGAGAGAAAGAAGAAAGGTAGAAGACGGTGGGAAGTGAAGGAAATGAGAGAATGGAGTTTGGAGTCTACTTTTAGAAGATATTTATGTACTAAAGTAACTTTCTTCTTTTTACTTTCTTTTCCTTCCTTCCTTTAATTGATTTCACATGGTGGTGACTCACCATACTAAAAACCGGCCACCATTATGCCTAGGAGGGCATACTAGTCTTTGTTGACCAATTTAATTACTTATAACATATATGTTACAAACTAGTTATAAAAATCACTATTCACCAATAACAAGGCACATAGAAGTGAAATTTTTGATTTCCCATTGATATGGCCACCCAAATGTGATACTATATAGTACACATGTTAATTAAAGAGTAATGATGGACATTTAGCCATTCAAAACTCATTTACAAGACAATTTTTCAAAAACGTGCTTTAAGACTCCTTAAAGCACATTTTGTGTTTTAACTTGTTTTCAAGCTTGGTTTTCTTTAGTAATTGATTTAATATGTTCATTAACATATAAATAAGGTATAGGTATGACCATTAGGTCTTATACACATTCATCCCAAGCTTAGAGCACATTTTTGCTCATATTGACTTTAAGGTATTTTCTTATGTTTTATTTGGTTTAACTGTCCACCAAAGTTTCTTAAGGACTTATTTAGCCTTATTAAATCATAATTAAATGTTATCAAGTCTTGGCAGGCTCTTTGGGTCCTAACCAAGTTCACTCATAGCTTAGAGCATGTTTTTGCTCAAACTGTGTCTTAATGCTTTATTGCATTTATTATGGTTTAAATTGTTCACTGATGTTACTAAGGCACTTTTTAGCCTTTACATACCATAATTTGATATTTAAACCACATATCAAGGTTTGGGGTATTTCAATCTACCCCCCTTAAAAGAACTTCGTCCTCGAAGTTCACACTTTTCACATATCATTAGATTAGAACACAGTAATCACTTAGGAATAAACTTCCTTAACCAAACACACTTTAATCGGACTTGATGGTCCGGGCAACACATTCACATCAACACATAACATAACATATCCACATGATAACCTCGGACTCTATGGTCCGGGTATCTTAACAACACTTACACATACATAACAACCCCTTTGACTCACTGGTCTTGGGTAACATAACAACATTTGGACACATAGGTCCCCACAACATAACAGTCTTTAGACACATAGGTCTATGTAACACCACACATTTAGACTCATAGGCCTTGATAGTATATACTTTAGGAAATCCAAGTCAAAACAACATTCATTACACATACCACACAACATGTCAGAGCATGTATAGCAATCAAAAATATCCTTGATATACACTGTGATCCCGCAGAACCCGGTCGCGATGGACACCTTCCGTCCCCGTGCCTTTAGGAGATTAAAACAATCACATAAGTTTAAAATTTCCTTGTGAGGTTAAGTAAGAAGACTTTAATTATGTAAAGTATCCACCAACGTTTTATAAATACCAATTTAAAATCCTTTTGAAAACACACACAACTCCAAGTCCAACTTAAGCTCTTTGCTTCTTTTATTAGCGTGGTTATTCGTGACCACTTATAGGGAGTTTCAAGAGTCATCCAACCCTGATGTGATCAGCATCAGTGTTGAACTATCCTTCCACCCCAATTTGTGTTCGGCTTCCCTTGATCACATGCAATCAAGTTCCACCTCCCACTTCATTTTCAAGCATCAAGTAAGACACTCATTTCCAATTTTCTATCTTTCGAATCATTCTAGTCATGATCACAACATCTCCAAAGGATAGAACTCCGTCTATCAGTTACCTCCATTCACTTTAATCACGTTGCCTAGGGGATCTTATTCTCACTAGGTTCTATGTCGGTATCATGCCCTTTCATGCATCACTATTAAGTATACATATATATATATATACATATATTTTACCAAAATACAACACACCTGATTTTACATTTATACACTGTCGGGGCTTTTGTTCCCCCGGGAGTTTATCTACTCCCCACACTTGTACAATCACACACAACTGTTAACAAACACACACACTTATCACAATGGTATTCGCATCATCTGTGCGCAATTACCACAATTAATCCATGAATGAATGTGTATGTTTACGTAACACACACACCAATCATCAAAACAAACAATAATTTTGTGCTATGCACAATATAAATCACATACACTACGTACACTTGTACGGTAATATACACCAAGTGGTTTTGCGCTCTACCCCCCTTAAAAGGGATTACGCCCACGTAATCAATCACTAAACATTGGCTTAAATGTTCTGCCGTCGTGAAGTGTTTTAACTTCCACGCGGTCTATTACACAATGGATTCTGATTAGAGGATCTTAACCATATTGGCGGTTTAGTTCCTAAACCAAGAATTCTCATTGGAGTTATAACTCATAACCGGTTTCGGTCCTGGCCTGTGAGGCTTTTAGGCGTTAATAATTAGCCATTCACTCATGTTCACCATGTACATTCAACACTTGAATCACTGGCTCACTAGTTTCTGCTGCGAAACTCTAATAACTGTAGAGCTTAATTGCTCCCTTTTGTTATTCTTACTGTATTGTACATTCCCAATTGTCACCTTCATCTTGGTAACAATGGTTTCTCAACCGACGCACGGTATCTTTTACCGTTAGCGAATTCGGTGAGTTATAAACTTTCTATCTACTTCCATAAGAATTTACTGTGTATACAACTATGTATTTCACAATGATTGACTTGTTCCCTTCCGGCTTATTGTCGGTTGAGATTGAGCTACTACCTAGTGTGTAGTGCTCTCTCTGCTATTTCCAATATTTGGGGTATATTCCATACCGGTATTTGGTAGTTAGTGCTACTGTAGTCACTTACTGTTAATCATGTCTCCACATTTGGTTTTGTATTGATGTGGTCTTGCATTTCCTATGCATCGGCCATTATAACATTATTGCTCCACAATTAACATGTTTCCAATTCCTAGCTATCTCATTCGATCATTACTGCGCAAGAGCAATACCAAAACACTCAGTCATACAGAGTGCAGAGGCGTAAACTCTCGACAGTAAATCCCTTATGCGACTCGCCATGGAATTCACACTGTCCTTCACTGAGACTCTTATCTCGTAACTGGTTCGACCTACCATATTATCATTCAACAACACTTATACAACGGTCGCTTACTGCGCACCGTGCTCTTACTCATTGTATAACACTAACTCACATAGTATTTACTGTCACATTAACTTCCACACATAAATTTACATTATTCATATTATGGTTCATCCCTCATTTGGATGACCACTGAATGCTCCTTGAGCATCGATCATTCGAGTCACAAGCCGGCATTATTCAGCTCGGTGTTTCACTTTATACACACATGCTATCAAGCTAACTGCTCTTTTTCAATAACAACATGGTCAATCCTTAACATATTTCTTGAACTTGATTCACATAACTACCGCTCCTGCGGTGTCACAATGTCGAGAGGTATCCCCACTCTTAATGCAGTGGTTCGTTTACCACTCTATTCGCTTATACAACATAAACTTCTACCATCAATCGAATTTATATAACATATCTTACTTATGGCTTATGAGCCTTGTTTGCCTTGAGCTGGGCTCATTGTAGGCTGTCCACACATATGTACTTCTCTGTACAACATTATATGATTTGGATATTATACTGAGCTCCATGACAAGGTCGTTGCACCACGTTTCCTTTCGTGGGATGCCCTTTAGGATTGTCAGTCCGTCTCCTGACAACTTATGTCTAAACTGTGTGTTAGTTTCAACCCTTGTGCTTCTGTCATGCCATTTTGTTCAACAATTGTTGATGCGAACACCCTTTAAGGATTTCTCCTGGGTGTTGCTAAGTTATGCCATTACATTTGGCTCACACTTATTGGTATATTCCGTTAGCTACGCCTTTCGCGTTCTTTACTGGTTATTATCTTCTTCTGTGAAGATTAACATTTCCTGGTAGTGTAGGTACTCATTCTGGGAATTTATCCGTTCATTGCACATTAATGTGTCCACATTAGGCATCTGCTTGCCATGTACAGGCTGGGTCACCATTCCAGCTATAATGTTTATCCCTAAGGATCCTTAAGACATATGTGGTGTCTTTACATAACAGTTTGTGCCCTTCGCACTTCCTGACTCTTAAACATTTCCTTGAAAGGAGTTCACTAATCCTTTTAGTCTCGTTAACTTAACTGAGTTCCTTAGCTTCAACTATTCCTTGTAATCCTTAGCTCTCGTTTGATTTATACTGCTGACCGTAGACGGAGTCGACTACTTCCCGTGTTTCGGACTCTACTCGTATACATATATGGGGTATCATTGCTACAGCTTACCCAACTAACCCATAAGTAGGTCTGTCAGGCCCACATGCTCCTATCGGAGTGCGGTCGTCCCACAATTCAATTGGTACACTCGTAGTGTCCGTCACACGCCTAGGTGAAGTATTCTGTTGTCAACTCCCTTATATTGTCCCGTGACAATATTCGTTCCTTACTTCCCGAACTTAATCGAGGGAAAGTTTATCCATTGTTGTATCCTTGTCAACTGTCCTTGGTTTTACTGGTTTGGTTTAAAAGAAGGTTTGAAAGAAGTGTTGGTTTGAAAGAAAATCTGGTTTGAAAAGAAAAAAGGGTTTGTGAAAGATTAGGTTTGAAAGAAAAATTTTCATGGTTTCACAACATCTTCTTACCTTAACCAAGTCTAGCTTCCTGCTGACTGGTGTACTTACAATCACAGAGGTTAGGCTATTAAGCCCTTCCACGGTTACAATGATCACATTTAACTCCATGGTACTTTTCCAAGTACCTTTAGTGGTTATAAATTTCCCGAACAGCCCTATTATAGCAGCACTTGCTATGGCAAGTGCGCCATGCTAACTGGCTATCGGTTTAACACATACCAGTTGTGGTATTGTTTTTACCCATACTGTTATCAGTGGCCTTGTTGGCCCTCACTGATCTTACTGTCTTGATAATAACTTGTCTAGGTGACTTCACACTGTATTCACATAATAATCATTAACTAGGGTATTTCCCATTCTGGGAGACCCCTTTTTCTTAGTATTGTATTCTCTTTATAGCCCGTCCCACGCACTTGTCGTGGTTACTGAGACTTGTCTCTTGTTGGGCACTACGTTGTAGTTCCTTTGTCGGTTGGTATACCGTTGGTGTATTGTTTATCAACTGTGGTCCCGTAGACACTTGTCTCGGGTGTTATTAATCCATTTCTTGCCTGTTGCACGGTTGGTGCGTTGCAAGCTGGTTACTCTCGACTGCTTTGCATGTCGACCCAGGTTGCCGGAAATTCTATTCTCCAATACACAAGATCCTTCATTCATTGCTATGAAATGCGGTTAACATTATTCAGATGGAGACCGTCTCCGGGATTCCCAGTTTTCGGGATCTACCGTATGACAGGTTCTCCGTACCCTAAGGGTATTTAATAACAGCCAGATCGGGTATTCCCGAGTATGAGAGGACTTTCATCTCTCTGGCGTTCTTTCCCAAGTTATCAAACAGGGATTGTGGAGGGTGGGATGGATATTGTAGGTTTCCAGTAGTCACTGGTAGTTCCTAACTAGCGTATCTCTCACGCTATCACTCAACCCTTAACCCAAAGTACTTAAATCCTAACTCGGTACTTCCTAAGCTCGGTAATTCAGTCATCAGAGCGATACTTCGCTCTGATACCACTTTTTGTAACACCCCATCCAACATTAACATACTTACAACAAACTGCAGCGGAAGAACAACCTCATCACATTACTTAACTTGTTGGTGTTACACGCCGTTAGCCACCCACGTGGCTAACAAGGCTAATCCATATACATTGTACCGGTCTGATGGGCTAAATTCCCGAGCGACTATACATTGTTATTCCTTTACATTAACAACAACAACCACAACATACACCTTATCAACTATACCGAGTATTATAAACTGGTGCCGACAACAATATCGGTCTTACTACACCTACTGTATACATACACTTAAAAGTTTACCCATGTACAATGACTACCCGTCCTACTCTCGAACGGCTTCCAGCACTTCGTACCTGAAATAGGAAAAGAAGAGAAAGGGGTGGCCCCAAGGGGCTCAGCACCTTTGCTGGTATGGTAATCCGCAGCCCACATGCTACCGGGCCACGCACAACTAATTGTCGTCTTAGCATGCAGTTGATTATATTTAAATCATGCATGTGACAATAAACACACAACACTTAACATTTCGCCTCAATGGGCTCAACAATCGGATAATACATCCTACTTAACAAGTCACCCATGGTATTCATCATCCCTAGAGTGTTTCTCCTCCAACGGAGCTACTTCCTTAATAGACGACACATACCCTTAAATCGGGTTATCTGTAAACGCCTCTCATCACAAACGGGGAATCATATCCATGATCCACACACTTCACATTTTACAACTTATAACATACACTACATAACAACACTTAACAACACTTTGCACGTTTCCATGTGCACAACATAACACCGCAATAAATATTGCATCACAACAAAACACATAACACAACGGGAATGGTTCTCTTAGGAACCGACCCAAACATTGTTTACACACTGGTGAGCCTAGAGAATGTTGCCAGTCTCATGATAAGCTCGTTATACAATAACAACAACACTCATTACCGTCCTAATAGTTGGACGAGTAACTTAAGTTAAGGCGGTTCGGGTTTGGAGGCCCGAACACACCACACAAACACATGTTCCCCCTAAACCGATCATAAGTCAGAATAGCCAAGCTTGGGAGTAAGCTAATGGGAGATCATAACCCGTGAGGGAAACAACCATAACAAAGAGAAGGGTAAGGCTAGGAAGGATACCCTCTCCCAAACAACGCGCGACCGGCCAAACCGGATTCCTCACTATTGTTAGTACATACTTACTTTACATAATAGTTAGAACCCCACTATGGAGTCTATCACACCTACACACATACAGTATTACAACTGGGTTAAACACACAAGGGAGATCCCTACATTCACAAACACATAACACACAATTAACACACGCATAGCCGTGGTTAGTACGTCCCATGGTACGGGTCGTTTACTCCGAATACCGAACTCTCAAGTGATCCTAGACTCAGTTAACTAAGGTTAACACTGCCGAGGTTAGATGGTATCGGAGTTGAACACGCCACATAAATGAATTACTGTAAACTCATTACATGTTTTATCTTACAACGTGGCAAACATACAGAAAAACACATTGGCATACAAGCCGGTGTAATCCGGTAGGACGCAGGTTGCAAGAAAACCATACCTGTCACCGGAGTCCACTTATCCTGTCCATATATGTTCCTCGAGCAATTCTCGAACAACTGTTAACATCACACGTGTTTTCATTAACATCGGGGTTTGCTTGATCATTTAATGTCAATGCTTAATTTTTCCCCGTTAACTTAGTTACATAACTTAACATTTTTAACTTGTTTTACTCTCACATTTTAATACAACTTTTAACCCACTTAGGTGTCATTAAAACTCCCCTAACATGTCCTTAACATCCTTATAACATCATTACCTATCAATCCCCATCATCACATATCACTTCATAACCTTAAACCATGTTTTTGGTCCGACCGACCCACCGACCGACCACAACTGGGTCGGTCCATTACAGAACCCTTTTACTTCCTTACAGACATCCGTCCGACCCCACGTCCGACCCACCATTCTGGGTCGGTCCATGTGCGAACATTTTCCTTCCTTTGAAACTTGACCGACCGACCCATGTCCGACCCACCCTTTTGGGTCGGACCATTACCGAACACATTCCTAACATTTAACAGAGGCTCGACCGACCCAAAAACTGGGTCGGCCCCTGGGTCGGTCGCCTCCTAATCTTACCCAAACTTTGTCAATTCTTCACCAAACTTCTCCTAAGGCCTCTTAATGCTTCCTAACAACATTTGGGTACCTTATATCCACATACAACATCCATGAAACTCATTTTCTAACTCCTTAAGCCTTTACCCATTTCCTTGTAAAATTCCTTAACACTTACAATGTTTTCTCCTTATGATTTCTAGGTGGCATTTCACCTATAATGACTACAATACCAAGGTGTTTCCTCTACACCTTATCATCACCTCTCAACTTCTTTTCTTACTAACTAAATCTCCTTTCTCACATCATACCTAAACATCACTTATTCCTTGAACACCAACCTTACCTAAACCTTAAACAACTCCTCCAAGACTTTCACACATTCACTAAACACACATTGAATTCCTAGAACTTTAAAGACAACACCTAAATCCTTGTATCACTCTAAATCACCTTAATACATGTTTTCTTCTCAAGTAATCATTTATTCACCTATAACACTTCCTAGTTCACCAAAACCACTTAAAACACTTAGAACTTCTCACACATTTTTCCAAATTTGGCCATAGCTTCTCTTGTATATACTTACATCCAAACACTTAGGTTTTTACCTTATTTCACTCAAGAACACCTAAAATCCATCAAACACATTTTATACACAAACTTCACACCTTTTGCACTACATCACAATATAGTGCATAACTTAAATTGCTTGGCACTTAGGCCCTTAAATGCATGGCTCTTAGGCCCTTAAATTGCATAAGCCTTAAACACTGAATTTCCCACATAAATAATGCCTTTGACCTGCAAATACATACACCAAAACATATGTTCTTTTACTAGTCTCCTTGAGAACATTTTACTAGGTCATTCACCATTTGCTCTTTAGGTAGTTTTAACAAGCATCATAAGCTTATTTCTCCTAAGGCATTAAACCACATTGAGATAGTTTGTTTACCTCTTTTCCTCACAAATTTCTTTCTTGTTCCTTGTGAAACCGGTAGGGCATTTGGTCCCTTTTCAACTATTAAACATTATACAAACAATAGGATGAGCATTCAAGCATTATGCTTCATCTCATTGTAAACCCTAATTACACATATTGTTTTAACACATTAAGGTAATTGTTTTACCTTGGAATTGGAAGAGAACTTGAATAAGTATCAAGAGAGGACTCCTCCTAGCCCTTGGAAGATTCAAATGAAGCTAAAACAAGCAAGATAAATACACCATGGTGAGGTGGATTTTCGGACAACACAAAACATGAAGGAAACTTGATTTTCTTTGAGTTTCCTTACCTTGAAGCAAAGGAGAACAAGAATATGTGAAAAGGTGAGCTCAAGCTCCTTCAATGGTGAATCTTCATGGCACCAAAATGGAGTTCTTGAAGATTTGAAAAGATAGAAGTGTAGAGCTTGGTCTAACTAAGACAAATATAGTCTCAGAATTTGATTTGGAGCATGGAGTTGGATTTGGCAAAGAAATGAAGATGGAGAGAGAGGTTGCCATAGCAAATCGTGAAAGAGAGAGAAGAAGAAAGGTAGAAGACGGTGGGAAGTGAAGGAAATGAGAGAATGGAGTTTGGAGTCTACTTTTAGAAGATATTTATGTACTAAAGTAACTTCTTCTTTTTACTTTCTTTCCTTCCTTCCTTTAATTGATTTCACATGGTGGTGACTCACCATACTAAAAACCGGCCACCATTATGCCTAGGAGGGCATACTAGTCTTTGTTGACCAATTTAATTACTTATAACATTATATGTTACAAACTAGTTATAAAAATCACTATTCACCAATAACAAGGCACATAGAAGTGAAATTTTTGATTTCCCACTAATATGGCCACCCAAATGTGATACTATATAGTACACATGTTAATTAAAGAGTAATGATGGACATTTAGCCATTCAAAACTCATTTACAAGACAATTTTTCAAAAACGTGCTTTAAGACTCCTTAAAGCACATTTTGTGTTTTAACTTGTTTTCAAGCTTGGTTTTCTTTAGTAATTGATTTAATATGTTCATTAACATATAAATAAGGTATAGGTATGACCATTAGGTCTTATACACATTCATCCCAAGCTTAGAGCACATTTTTGCTCATATTGACTTTAAGGTATTTTCTTATGTTTTATTTGGTTTAACTGTCCACCAAAGTTTCTTAAGGACTTATTTAGCCTTATTAAATCATAATTAAATGTTATCAAGTCTTGGCAGGCTCTTTGGGTCCTAACCAAGTTCACTCATAGCTTAGAGCATGTTTTTGCTCAAACTGTGTCTTAATGCTTTATTGCATTTATTATGGTTTAAATTGTTCACTGATGTTACTAAGGCACTTTTAGCCTTTACATACCATAATTTGATATTTAAACCACATATCAAGGTTTGGGGTATTCAATCTACCCCCCTTAAAAGAACTTCGTCCTCGAAGTCACACTTTTCACATATCATTAGATTAGAAACACAGTAATCACTTAGGAATAAACTTCCTTAACCAAACACACTTACATCACAACCTCGGACTTGATGGTCCGCAACACATTCAAATCAACACATAACATACTATCCCACATGATAACCTCGGACTCTATGGTCCGGGTATCTTAACAACACTTACACATACATAACAACCCCTTTGACTCACTGGTCTTGGGTAACATAACAACATTTGGACACATAGGTCCCCACAACATAACATCTTTAGACACATAGGTCTAGTAACACCACACATTTAGACTCATAGGCCTTGATAGTAATACTTTAGGAAATCCAAGTCAAAACAACATTCATTACACATACCACACAACATGTCAGAGCATGTATAGCAATCAAAAATATCCTTGATATACACTGTGATCCCGCAGAACCCGGTCGCGATGGACACCTTCCGTCCCCGTGCCTTTAGGAGATTAAAAACAATCACATAAGTTTAAAATTTCCTTGTGAGGTTAAGTAAGAAGACTTAATTATGTAAAGTATCCACCAACGTTTTATAAATACCAATTTAAAATCTTTTGAAAACACACAAACTCCAAGTCCAACTTAAGCTCTTTGCTTCTTTTTATTAGCGTGGTTATTCGTGACCACTTATAGGGAGTTTCAAGAGTCATCCACCCTGATGTGATCACATCAGTTGTTGAACTATCCTTCCACCCCAATTGTGTTCGGCTTCCCTTGATCACATGCAATCAAGTTCCACCTCCCACTTCATTTTCAAGCATCAAGTAAGTCACTCATTTCCAATTTTCTATCTTTCGAATCATTCTAGTCATGATCACAACATCTCCAAAGATAGAACTCCGTCTATCAGTTACCTCCATTCACTTAATCACGTTGCCTAGGGATAGATCTTAGTTCTCACTAGGTTCTATGTCGGTATCATGCCCTTTCATGCTCACTATTAAGTATACATATATATATATTACATATATTTTACCAAAATACAACACACCTGATTTTACATTTATACACTGTCGGGGCTTTTGTTCCCCCGGGAGTTTATCTACTCCCCACACTTGTACAATCACACACAACTGTTAACAAACACACACACTTATCACAATGGTATTCGCATCATCGTGCGCAATTACCCACAATTAATCCATGAATGAATGTGTATGTTTACGTAACACACACACCAATCATCAAAAACAAACAATAATTTTGTGCTATGCAAATATAAATAACAACACTACGTACACTTGTACGGTAATATACACCAAGTGGTTTTGCGCTCTACCCCCCTTAAAAGGGATTACGCCCACGTAATCAATCACTACTAAACATTGGCTTAAATGTTCTGCCGTCGTGAAGTGTTTTAACTTCCACGCGGTCTATTACACAATGGATTCTGATTAGAGGATCTTAACCATATTGGCGGTTTAGTTCCTAACCAAGAATTCTCATTGGAGTTATAACTCATAACCGGTTTCGGTCCTGGCCTGTGAGGCTTTAGGCGTTAATAATTAGCCATTCACTCATGTTCACCATGTACATTCAACACTTGAATCACTGGCTCACTAGTTTCTGCTGCGAAACTCTAATAACTGTTAGAGCTAATTGCTCCCTTTTGTTATCTTACTGTATTGTACTTCCCAATTGTCACCTTCATCTTGGTAACATGGTTTCTCAACCGACGCCGGTATCTTTTAACCGTTAGCGAATTCGGTGAGTTAAAACTTTCTATCTACTTCCATAAGAATTTACTGTGATACAACTATGTATTTCACAATGATTGACTTGTTCCCTTCCGGCTTATTGTCGGTTGAGATTGAGCTACTACCTAGTGTGTAGTGCTCTCTCTGCTATTTCCAATATTGGGGTATATTCCATACCGGTATTGGTAGTTAGTGCTACTGTAGTCACTTACTGTTAATCATGTCTCCACATTTTGGTTTTGTATTGATGTGGTCTTGCATTTCCTATGCCATCGGCCATTATAACATTATGCTCCACAATTACATGTTTCCAATGCATTTAGCTATCTCATTCGATCATTACGGCGAAGAGCAATACCAAAACACTCAGTCATACCAGAGTGGCAGAGGCGTAAACTCTCGACAGTAAATCCCTTATGCGACTCGCCATGGAATTCACACTGTCCTTCACTGAGACTCTTAGTCTAGGACTGGTTCGACCTAAACCATATTATCATTCAACAACACTTATACAACGTGTCGTTAACTGCGCACCGTTGCTCGCACTTATCGTATAACACTAACTCACATAGTATTTACGTCACATTAACTTCCACATAAATTTACATTATTAATATTAGGTTTCATCCCTCATTGGATGACCACTGAAGCTCCTTGAGCATCGATCATTCGAGTCACAAGCCGGCATATCAGTCGGTGTTTCACTTTATACACACATGGCTATCAAGCTAACTGCTCTTTTTCAATAACACATGGTCAATCCTTAACATATTTCTTGAACTTGATTCACAAACTACCGCCTGCGGTTGTCACAATGTCGAGAGGTATCCCACTCTTAATGCAGTGGTTCGTTTACCATCTATTCGCTTATACAACATAAACTTCTACCATAATCGAATTTATATAACATATATTACTGGGCTTATGAGCCTTGTTTGCCTTGAGCTGGGCTCATTGTAGGCTGTCCACAAATATGTACTATTTCTTACAACATTATTATGATTGGATATTATACTGAGCTCCATGACAAGGTCGTGCACCACGTTTCCTTTGTGGGATGCCCTTTAGGGATTGTAGTCCGTCTCCTGACAACTTATGTCTAAACTGTGTGTTAGTTTCAACCTTGTGCTTTGTCATGCCATTTTGTTCAAAATGTTGTTGATGCGAACACCCTTTAAGGATTTCTCCTGGGTGTGCTAAGTTATGCCATTACATTGGCTCACACTTATTGGTATATTCCTTAGCTACGCCTTTCGCGTTCTTTACTGGTTATTATCTCTTCTGTGAAGATTAACATTTCCTGGTAGTGTAGGTACTCATTCTGGGAATTTATCCGTTCATTGCACATTAATGTGTCCACATTAGGCATCTGCTTGCCATGTACAGGCTGGTCACCATTCCAGCTATAATGTTTATCCCTAAGGATCCTTAAGACATATGTGGTGTCTTTACATAACAGTTTGTGCCCTTCGCACTTCCTGACTCTTAAACTTTCCTTGAAAGAGTTCACTAATCCTTTTAGTCTCGTTAACTTAACTGAGTTTCCTTAGCTTCAACTATTCCTTGTAATCCTTAGCTCTCGTTTGATTTATACTGCTGACCGTAGACGGAGTCGACTACTTCCCGTGTTTCGGACTCTACTCGTATACATATATGGGGTATCATACTGATACATTGCTACTTCCCAACTAACCCATAAGTAGGTCTGTCAGGCCCACATGCTCCTATCGGAGTGCGGTCGTCCCACAATTCAATTGGTACACTCGTAGTGTCCGTCACACGCCTAGGTGAAGTATTCTGTTGTCAACTCCCTTATATTGTCCCGTGACAATATTCGTTCCTTACTTCCCGAACTTAATCGAGGGAAAGTTTATCCATTGTTGTATCCTTGTCAACTGTCCTTGGTTTTACTGGTTTGGTTTAAAAGAAGGTTTGAAAGAAGTGTTGGTTTGAAAGAAAATCTGGTTTGAAAAGAAAAAAGGGTTTGTGAAAGATTAGGTTTGAAAGAAAAATTTTCATGGTTTCACAACATCTTCTTACCTTAACCAAGTCTAGCTTCCTGCTGACTGGTGTACTTCAATCACAGAGGTTAGGCTATTAAGCCCTTCCACGGTTACAATGATCACATTTAACTCCATGGTACTTTTCCAAGTACCTTTAGTGGTTATAAATTTCCCGAACAGCCCTATTATAGCAGCACTTGCTATGGCAAGTGCGCCATGCTAACTGGCTATCGGTTTAACACATACCAGTTTGTGGTATTGTTTTTACCCATACTGTTATCAGTGGCCTTGTTGGCCCTCACTGATCTTACTGTCTTGATAATAACTTGTCTAGGTGACTTCACACTGTATTCACATAATAATCATTACTAGGGTATTTCCCATTCTGGGAGACCCCTTTTTCTTAGTATTGTATTCTCTTTATAGCCCATCCCACGCACTTGTCGTGGTTACTGAGACTTGTCTCTTGTTGGGCACTACGTTGTAGTTCCTTGTCGGTTGGTATACCGTTGGTGTATTGTTTATCAACTGTGGTCCTAACACTTGCTCGGTGTTATTAATCCATTTCTTGCCTGTTGCACGGTTGTGGCGTTGCAAGCTGGTTACTCTCGACTGCTTTGCATGTCGACCCAGGTTGCCGGAAATTCTATTCTCCAATACACAAGATCCTTCATTCATTGCTATGAAATGCGGTTAACATTATTCAGATGGAGACCGTCTCCGGGATTCCCAGTTTTCGGGATCTACCGTATGACAGGTTCTCCGTACCCTAAGGGTATTTAATACAGCCAGATCGGGTATTCCCGAGTATGAGAGGACTTTCATCTCTCTGGCGTTCTTCCCAAGTTATCAAACAGGGATTGTGGAGGTGGGATGGATATTGTAGGTTTCCAGTAGTCACTGTAGTTCCTAACTAGCGTATCTCTCACGCTATCACTCAACCCTTAACCCAAAGTACTTAAATCCTAACTCGGTACTTCCTAAGCTCGGTAATTCAGTCATCAGAGCGATACTTCGCTCTGATACCACTTTTTGTAACACCCCATCCAACATTAACATACTTACAACAAACTGCAGCGGAAGAACAACCTTATCACATTACTTAACTTGTTGGTGTTACACGCCGTTAGCCACCCACGTGGCTAACAAGGCTAATCCATATACATTGTACCGGTCTGATGGGCTAAATTCCCGAGCGACTATACATTGTTATTCCTTTACATTAACGACAACAACCACAACATACACCTTATCAACTATACCGAGTATTATAAACTGGTGCCGACAACAATATCGGTCTTACTACACCTACTGTATACATACACTTAAAAGTTTACCCATGTACAATGACTACCCGTCCTACTCTCGAACGGCTTCCAGCACTTCGTACCTGAAATAGGAAAAGAAGAGAAAGGGGTGGCCCCAAGGGGCTCAGCACCTTTGCTGGTATGGTAATCCCAGCCCACATGCTACCGGGCCACGCACAACTAATTGTCGTCTTAGCATGCAGTTGATTATATTTAAATCATGCATGTGACAATAAACACACAACACTTAACATTTCGCCTCAATGGGCTCAACAATCGGATAATACATCCTACTTAACAAGTCACCCATGGTATTCATCATCCCTAGAGTGTTTCTCCTCCAACGGAGCTACTTCCTTAATAGACGACACATACCCTTAAATCGGGTTATCTGTAAACGCCTCTCATCACAAACGGGGAATCATATCCATGATCCACACACTTCACATTTTACAACTTATAACATACACTACATAACAACACTTAACAACACTTTGCACGTTTCCATGTGCACAACATAACACCGCAATAAATATTGCATCACAACAAAACACATAACACAACGGGAATGGTTCTCTTAGGAACCGACCCAAACATTGTTTACACACTGGTGAGCCTAGAGAATGTTGCCAGTCTCATGATAAGCTCGTTATACAATAACAACAACACTCATTACCGTCCTAATAGTTGGACGAGTAACTTAAGTTAAGGCGGTTCGGGTTTGGAGGCCCGAACACACCACACAAACACATGTTCCCCTAAACCGATCATAAGTCAGAATAGCCAAGCTTGGGAGTAAGCTAATGGGAGATCATAACCCGTGAGGGAAACAACCATAACAAAGAGAAGGGTAAGGCTAGGAAGGATACCCTCTCCCAAACAACGCGCGACCGGCCAAACCGGATTCCTCACTATTGTTAGTACATACTTACTTTACATAATAGTTAGAACCCCACTATGGAGTCTATCACACCTACACACATACAGTATTACAACTGGGTTAAACACACAAGGGAGATCCCTACATTCACAAACACATAACACACAATTAACACACGCATAGCCGTGGTTAGTACGTCCCATGGTACGGGTCGTTTACTCCGAATACCGAACTCTCAAGTGATCCTAGACTCAGTTAACTAAGGTTAACACTGCCGAGGTTAGATGGTATCGGAGTTGAACACGCCACATAAATGAATTACTGTAAACTCATTACATGTTTTATCTTACAACGTGGCAAACATACAGAAAAACACATTGGCATACAAGCCGGTGTAATCCGGTAGGACGCAGGTTGCAAGAAAACCATACCTGTCACCGGAGTCCACTTATCCTGTCCATATATGTTCCTCGAGCAATTCTCGAACAACTGTTAACATCACACGTGTTTTCATTAACATCGGGGTTTGCTTGATCATTTAATGTCAATGCTTAATTTTTCCCCGTTAACTTAGTTACATAACTTAACATTTTTAACTTGTTTTACTCTCACATTTTAATACAACTTTTAACCCACTTAGGTGTCATTAAAACTCCCCTAACATGTCCTTAACATCCTTATAACATCATTACCTATCAATCCCCATCATCACATATCACTTCATAACCTTAAACCATGTTTTTGGTCCGACCGACCCACCGACCGACCCACAACTGGGTCGGTCCATTACAGAACCCTTTTACTTCCTTACAGACATGCCCGTCCGACCCACGTCCGACCCACCATTCTGGGTCGGTCCATGTGCGAACATTTTCCTTCCTTTGAAACTTGACCGACCGACCCATGTCCGACCCACCCTTTTGGGTCGGACCATTACCGAACACATTCCTAACATTTAACAGAGGCTCGACCGACCCAAAAACTGGGTCGGCCCCTGGGTCGGTCGCCTCCTAATCTTACCCAAACTTTGTCAATTCTTCACCAAACTTCTCCTAAGGCCTCTTAATGCTTCCTAACAACATTTGGGTACCTTATATCCACATACAACATCCATGAAACTCATTTTCTAACTCCTTAAGCCTTTACCCATTTCCTTGTAAAATTCCTTAACACTTACAATGTTTTCTCCTTATGATTTCTAGGTGGCATTTCACCTATAATGACTACAATACCAAGGTGTTTCCTCTACACCTTATCATCACCTCTCAACTTCTTTTCTTACTAACTAAATCTCCTTTCTCACATCATACCTAAACATCACTTATTCCTTGAACACCAACCTTACCTAAACCTTAAACAACTCCTCCAAGACTTTCACACATTCACTAAACACACATTGAATTCCTAGAACTTTAAAGACAACACCTAAATCCTTGTATCACTCTAAATCACCTTAATACATGTTTTCTTCTCAAGTAATCATTTATTCACCTATAACACTTCCTAGTTCACCAAAACCACTTAAAACACTTAGAACTTCTCACACATTTTTCCAAATTTGGCCATAGCTTCTCTTGTATATACTTACATCCAAACACTTAGGTTTTTACCTTATTTCACTCAAGAACACCTAAAATCCATCAAACACATTTTATACACAAACTTCACACCTTTTGCACTACATCACAATATAGTGCATAACTTAAATTGCTTGGCACTTAGGCCCTTAAATGCATGGCTCTTAGGCCCTTAAATTGCATAAGCCTTAAACACTGAATTTCCCACATAAATAATGCCTTTGACCTGCAAATACATACACCAAAACATATGTTCTTTTACTAGTCTCCTTGAGAACATTTTACTAGGTCATTCACCATTTGCTCTTTAGGTAGTTTTAACAAGCATCATAAGCTTATTTCTCCTAAGGCATTAAACCACATTGAGATAGTTTGTTTACCTCTTTTCCTCACAAATTTCTTTCTTGTTCCTTGTGAAACCGGTAGGGCATTTGGTCCCTTTTCAACTATTAAACATTATACAAACAGTAGGATGAGCATTCAAGCATTATGCTTCATCTCATTGTAAACCCTAATTTCACATATTGTTTTAACACATTAAGGTAATTGTTTTACCTTGGAATTGGAAGAGAACTTGAATAAGTATCAAGAGAGGACTCCTCCTAGCCCTTGGAAGATTCAAATGAAGCTAAAACAAGCAAGATAAATACACCATGGTGAGGTGGATTTTCGGACAACACAAAACATGAAGGAAACTTGATTTTTCTTTGAGTTTCCTTACCTTGAAGCAAAGGAGAACAAGAATATGTGAAAAGGTGAGCTCAAGCTCCTTCAATGGTGAATCTTCATGGCACCAAAATGGAGTTCTTGAAGATTTGAAAAGATAGAAGTGTAGAGCTTGGTCTAACTAAGACAAATATAGTCTCAGAATTTGATTTGGAGCATGGAGTTGGATTTGGCAAAGAAATGAAGATGGAGAAGAGAGGTTGCCATAGCAAATCGTGAAAGAGAGAAAGAAGAAAGGTAGAAGACGGTGGGAAGTGAAGGAAATGAGAGAATGGAGTTTGGAGTCTACTTTTAGAAGATATTTATGTACTAAAGTAACTCTTCTTTTTACTTTCTTTTCCTTCCTTCCTTTAATTGATTTCACATGGTGGTGACTCACCATACTAAAAACCGGCCACCATTATGCCTAGGAGGGCATACTAGTCTTTGTTGACCAATTTAATTACTTATAACATTATATGTTACAAACTAGTTATAAAAATCACTATTCACCAATAACAAGGCACATAGAAGTGAAATTTTTGATTTCCCACTAATATGGCCACCCAAATGTGATACTATATAGTACACATGTTAATTAAAGAGTAATGATGGACATTTAGCCATTCAAAACTCATTTACAAGACAATTTTTCAAAAACGTGCTTTAAGACTCCTTAAAGCACATTTTGTGTTTTAACTTGTTTTCAAGCTTGGTTTTCTTTAGTAATTGATTTAATATGTTCATTAACATATAAATAAGGTATAGGTATGACCATTAGGTCTTATACACATTCATCCCAAGCTTAGAGCACATTTTTGCTCATATTGACTTTAAGGTATTTTCTTATGTTTTATTTGGTTTAACTGTCCACCAAAGTTTCTTAAGGACTTATTTAGCCTTATTAAATCATAATTAAATGTTATCAAGTCTTGGCAGGCTCTTTGGGTCCTAACCAAGTTCACTCATAGCTTAGAGCATGTTTTTGCTCAAACTGTGTCTTAATGCTTTATTGCATTTATTATGGTTTAAATTGTTCACTGATGTTACTAAGGCACTTTTTAGCCTTTACATACCATAATTTGATATTTAAACCACATATCAAGGTTTGGGGTATTTCACATTCCAGATAGAAAATAATTAAGAATTATGAAGTGCGAAGAGCACGGATTATTAAGTACAGACATTTGACATGTCTATAAACTTTAGAGAAAACTATAAAGGGCAATAAGCACTAAACAGTAATTTCATATTAAGTATCATCCTCAGACCAAAGATCAGTTGGGAAGAACAATTTAGACACTAGTGAGAGCACTAAGAGTATGAACATTAGACCTCCAGATAGATTGGACGGACAAGTTATAACTCATTAAGGGCGGGTATAAATAAAGATACCACACATCCATTGAGAGACTTTTATTCTTAGATTATAAGGATGCAAAGGGATGTACAATACATTAAAAGGATAAAATGGGCAAGCTAAGCCCTAGGGTAATCAGAGTCACGCAACAGAAGTTATTAGACATATACCTTAAAGGATAGATATACATAATGAACAGCAAAAGGAACGACGTATCTGAAATACCCCAAACTTAGATATGGTGTTTAAATGATAAACTAAGTTATAAGGAGGCTAAATAATGCCTTAGAAACATTAAGAAACATTTCTAATCAAAGAAAACATAAGGAAACACCAAAAGAGCAGTTTAAGCAAAAACGTGCTCTAAGCTTGGAGAGAATTGGGTGAGTATCCAAATATTGTTCTAAGACCTTAGTAATATCCTAAGGGTCATTTTAAGTCAATTACCAAAGAAAACCAAGCTTGAAAACAAGTTAAAACACAAAATGTGCTTTAAGGAGTCTTAAAGCACATTTTTGAAAAATTGTCTTGTAAATGAGTTTTGAATGGCTAAATGTCCATCATTACTCTTTAATTAACATGTGTACTATATAGTATCACATTTGGAAGTCTATATCAATGGGAAATCAAAAATTTCACAACAATGTGCCTTGTTTTGTGAATAATAATTTAATTATGCTAGTTTATAACATAAGTCAATATAAGTGAGATATTTGGTCAACAAAGACTTAAGTACCCTTGTTACTTAATGGGGGCCGGTTTTTTTATAAGGTGAGTCACCACCTTTATTAGTCATTAAGCAAATAAATAACAATAAAGCAAAAGTACTATTTACTTTACAACATAAATATCTCATTTTAACTCACCTCTCTCCTCACTTCTTCATTCTCTCTTGTTCCCACGATTTTCTCAAGCTCTATCCCTTCTCCATTAACGTGAAGAGCAACCCCATGCTAGCTCCACCTTCTCTTGCACACTACTTACTCATCTTAGCTCCAAAACCAAAACAAATTACATATTCCTCTTAGTTAGCTCAAGCTCTCTCTTTCTATCTTTTCAAAACTTCAAGAGCTTTGATTTGGTGCCAAGCCAAACCACCAATTGAGGAGGAAATTCAAGTTTGGAGACTCCATTGGCTTCTCCATTCTCTTAAGGTAAAGAAAGTGTATGAAAATCTAGGTTTCCATCACTTTTCTTCTTGACCGAAAGTGTATGCTCATGAGGCTTCATTTTAATGCCTTGTTCTAGCTTATTTTCTACTCTTCAAAGGATTGAGGAGGTCCTTCTTGCTTCATATCCAAGCTTGTCTTGAGAAACCAAGGTAAAACAATCACCTTAATACCTTAAAGCACATTTTTAACCTAGGGTTTGTTCCTTATGGTTAATGTATTATCTAGTACTCATTGGAGTCATTGGATATTGGTTAGAACATTGGCAAGGAGATATATATTGGTGACCGAGATTGAGGAAGGAAAAACCTAAGGAAGAAAGTTTTTAAAGCTTGCAAAAGAACAAGGTAAATTACATACCTTAAGGTGTTTTATTGTTTAAGGGAATGGGATTTAGATATGTGATGAGTTTAGTGTAGAGTTTACATTAGAAAAGGGTTATATATGACCTAGGAGAAACAATGACTATGTTTGAGAACTTGTGACTAAGGAGCCAATGAGAAAAGAGATAGTCAAACAATGTTGAAATGAATTACAAGAAGCATTTTATTTCAATGGGAGCCTTGTTGTGTGTATTCACAGGTTAAAGGCAAATATATGTGGAAATTCAGTGGTTAAGATTATTGTCATTTAAGGGCCTAAGTGCCAAGCATTTAAGTTTGTGCACTATATGATGATGTGGTGTAGTTTTGGTGTAAATTGTGTGTTAAGGTGTTGTGATGAGAATTTGAGAGATATTGGTTGGTTGATGGAGAAAAACCAAGTGTTAGGATGTGCTATATACTAGAGAACCCATGGCAAAATTTAAAGGAGAACTTAGTGTTTAAGATGTTCTAAGGGAATTTAATGGCTAAAGAAGTACTAGGAAGTTTTAGAGGTTGTCTTGATGAAAAAGGGGTGAGATAAAGTGTTTTAATGAGTTATAATGACTTAGGAATTACTATGAAGGATTTAGGAATCAAGAGAATGTATTTGAGTATATAGGACTTAGGCAAATGTTGGTAAACAACTAGGAAGGAAATAAGGTGTTGATGGATGGAAGCTTAAGCTTGTGAAGGAACTTTAAGTAAATGCATAAAAGAGTTTTAGATGGCGAAAGATGCTTGGGAGATGATGTTATAGTGGTGGGGAAACATTTGGCATAGTGGTTGCATTAGGTATGAACCACCACCTAGAAACCTAGTGGAAAATGTTACAAGTGTTGGCATGGTTACAAGGAAAAATGCATAATGATTAAAGTAGATGTTGGTGAGTGATTTAAAGTGTTTAGTGGTTGTCTTAAGGTGTATTTGAGGTGCCCAAATGAGGTTATAACATATTAGGATATATGAGGAGAAGTTTGGAGTTAAAAGAGAATTTAGAAACAAGGTTCTGGAGCCGACCGACCTTAGGGACCGGACCTGCAAGGTCGGTCGAGCTCAATTTACACTACCGGAAATGGTCTCTGGAATCGACCGAACATGGGACCGGACTTGGCAAGTTCGGTCGAGCTTAAATTTCCCTCGGGGAAAACTCTCGGGAATGGACCGACCTTGGGGACCGGACTTGTAAGGTCGGTCGGGGTAGAATTTTCAAACGGTAATGTGTTCTGGAATGGACCGACCTTGGGTAAGGTCGGTCGGAAGTTCGGTCTAGCCTAAAAATAAAAAAAAAAGAAATTTTGAATTCTAAGGATGGTAATAGGTAATAAGGTATACCCTTGGTAGGGTGGTAATGATTAGGACCCTAAGAACCTAAGGGATTAAGTTAAGTTAAGTAAGAACCTTAATGTTTAAAAAGATTAAGTTTAAAAGGGTAAGTGGTAAGGACTAAAGAGGATATTCATCGGGAATCTTTAGGGATTAAATGAGTTAAGGGAGGTGCAAATAACTAATGGCCTAAAAATGAACCAATGTTTTAGGTTTGTGAATTGGGACCCCGGAGAAGATAAAACAAATGACGATCGACGGTGAACGGTACAATCTTTTTTGTGACCTGCTTGCTAACGAGGTGTCCCTCGGCTTGTGTGCTATCTGTTTAATTGCTATGACTAAGACAAGATAAAGCATGCAACCGGTTATATTTGTTCTCGTTGTGTACGTGTTATCTTTGCACTAACCCGCGAGACTTGAGATTGTTACTAACCAAGTTTAGTACTTACTGAGTTAAGAATAAGAGTCAAGTTTTGGTGGTTGTTGGTTAATGCCCGTTAAGGCTTAGCTAGCACATGGTGATTAAGATTTCTACTAACTGGAACTTGAGTGAGGAAACCCGGGACCGAACTCCGGTCATGCATGCTAAGGAAAGGGGGACGGTATCTGAATCAGATCCGCCCTCCGCTTAAGGACTTGTCCTCGGACTTGTAGCCTAGGGCCGGTTGCCGGCTCAGCTACGCTGGTCTCCCGTCCAGAGTAGGTGGCATTAAGATGGTGCGGTGGGATCACCTAAATCCCAGGTTCGAATTAAGCTACAACCATTCCCTTCCAGGAACGGTTTGTATACTGAGAATAAGTTGAGATTAAGATTAAGGTAAGGTAAGGAACTGAGATTAAGGAAATGAGGACTAAGGAGGGGGTTACTAACCCACTTGATAAGGGAACACTTGAGTCGTCCATTGTTTGTGAACTATACATGTTCATCTGTGGTTATTGTTATTGCACTTCATATCATGCTTGTGTATGTAATCAATTTCCATGCTATCGACAATTAGTCGTCGTAGCCCCGTTAGCTTGGGGGCCATGAGAGGGTGTACCAGCATTCGTGCTGACCCCCTTTTGGGGCTGTTTTTACACTTGCAGGTAAGAGACCCATGAGGATGCACCACGAGAGTAGGAGCGGGTAGACTTAGGATGGGATGTTTCTTTTGAGTACGGGTTGCGCTTGTGCACCCATCTGTTTATATTTAAATTGATGTAAGGTTGTGATTATGACTTAGTTACTTGTACTCGGTTGGTTGTGGTATTTTGGATGGTGATGTTTTAGGGTTGGTTATTTATTTTGGATAAGTGTTGTATTTGATAAGACCGGTATATTCTAACGATCAGACCGTGGCAAGGTCCAGGTGTTTATTATTTCCGCTGCGACGAATTCGATTAAGTGTACAGTTTTGCGATAACCACGATTGGCTTTGGATGGGGTGTTACAAAAAGTGGTATCAGAGCGTAGTTACGCTCTGATCAAGAAATACCGGACATAAGAAACCACCGAGTTAGGATATAAGTTAAGGAATAGGTGATGGGTTAAGGGTGTGAGCTGTTAGTGTGAGTAGAGTCAGATGACCACTAATAAGTGTGTATCGTCTTTACCGTCTACGGACGTTACAAATTCGTTAACCGAAACAGTGGTGGATATGAATCTAATGTGAGTTATGCTTGTTCAGATGGCAGGACGTCCTAGAGGAAGCCGAGGTCGCGGCCAAGGTGATTATGCTTCAGGAATACCTGAGGGGCAGACGATCGCAGAGATCGTGGCTGCCGCATTAGGGCACATGGGCTATCAGCCTGGTGTGGGTGCACCACCTCCACCGCCACAACCCAGGGAACCAAATTGGGTGAAGAGTCTTGCAGACCTTCAACCCGCACACTTTAAGGGGGAGACCGATCCCGCCAAGCTTGAGGCGTACATCTCCGAGCTGGAGACCTCCTTCGAGACCCTTGACGTCCCTGCTGGGATCAAGGTGCGTCTGGCTGCTTTCTACTTGAAGGGGGCGGCAGGCGATTGGTGGAAGCTGGTGAGGGCCGAGCATGTGGCCAATCCAGAGTTCGGCTTGGAGCAGTACACTGCCTTGCTACGAGCAAAGTACTACCCCGCCCATGTCCAGATGAAGAAGCGCTTGCAGTTGGATGCGCTTAAGCAGACAGACAAGATGACGGTGGACGAGTATTACTCAGAGTTCACCGCCTTGCTCCGTCTTCTGCCAGGTCTTGGATATTCAGACCAGATCTTGGTGGACCACTTCTATGGCGGGCTTAGCCATCGACTCCGCTACGGCATGGGGCCGACGAGTTACACTACCTTGCAGGTAATAAGAATGATTGAGATTTGGGTAAGTAAGTGAGTAAGATTTAGATTATGAGAAATAAGAGTGACTAATACTGTGGAAAGCAGGAGTGCTATCATGCCGCTGCTAAGGTTGAGATATCCGTCCAGCTGAGGGACGAGGAGAATGCTAAGAGGAAGAATGCTGGTAAGAGCTCAGAGAGTCAAGGGCAAGGAGGGTACAAGAGACAGAAGTACCAGCCTCAGGCCCAGAAAAGTCAGAACCCAAAAGGGAAGGAGGAAAAGGAGAAGGCTCCGGAAGAGCCATTGAAGTTGACGTATGCTTACGCAGCTACACCCCTGCGCTCTAGGGCGCCAAAGGGTAAGAGATTGGTATTAAGTAAGTTAAGAAACAATTAGTAACCGTTGAGATATGAGAATTGACATTGTGAATGATCAGGATCAGAGACAGAGAAGGGAGCCGGTGGTAGCTACCAGCGACGCTACATCTGTAGGTGGTGTCACAAGGACCACCCCGGGCTCGATTGCAAGGGGAATAAAGTGGAGTGCAACTACTGTGGGGTGTACGGACACCGAGCGTATGAGTGTTACCGGAACCCTACTAGCAGAGCCTATAGGCCCAATACCAGGGGCAAGGGCAAGACCGATCAGGGAGCTGGATCTGACGGTCAGAGGAAGGTGCAGCAGGCGGCAGACAAGAACCCACGGGTGACCCAGAAAGCGGGACCCACACTACACTTGGTGGACCGGGACGATGAGCCTGAACCTTCATCGAGGCCAGGTACCGCTATAACCACTTAGTAACAAAATTGCCGGCTTACTGCATTATCATGCATGTTTGGTAAATAATTGAGTCAAGTAAGAATAAGATGAGATTAGAACTTAAGTAAGATGTAACCTACTACCACTTTAGAAAGCTTCAACATCTACTATCCAATACTATTTACACCTAACCCGGAGCACACCGACATCGGAACCATAGACTTTCCAACCGAACAATGTCAGGTTATCCGCCCAGGTATGATTTTATTAAGGGGATACCTGACACCCGAAGCACAAATAGCCATCATCAGAAGATGTAATCAACTAGGAATGGGACCGGGAGGTTTTTACACACCGGAGTACCCAGGGGGAGCAAGGATGAAATTAAAAATGATGAGCTTAGGCAAGGATTGGAATCCGTATGCCAAGAATTACCAAACCACGAGGATGCAAGATGGAGTCTCACCACCGGGAATACCCGAAGAGTTCCATCCAGTTATTACACAAGTCATGGAAATCGCTCAACAATTGGAAGCTGAACCGATTCTAGACATTCAGGCAGACATTTTCATTATAAACTTCTACGAGAAGGATGGGCGACTTGGACTACACCAGGATAAGGACGAGACAACGGAGTCTCTCGAAAGAGGGACACCCGTAGTGTCTTGGTCCATTGGGGATGATGCAGAATTTTTATACGGCGAGCAGAAGCGTGCGGACCGTGCGAATAAGTTGGTACTTAAGTCAGGAGATGTATTAATTATGGGAGGAGAATCTAGGATGTTATACCATGGGATTAAGAGAATCAAGCTGAATACAGCACCGTCAGCAGTAATCAATGCGACGCATATGAGACCTGGGAGATTAAACCTAACCTTTAGACAATATTAGCCATGTAATGTTAGAATGAGATGAGGAATGAGATGTAAGATTAAAGCACATGTTGTAAACAGGATGGTTATGAATAAAATAACAGTGTTGTTCATATAAATTGTTACGACCCTTGTTATACCATCAATACTCATGAAGCTTGTGAACACAATTAGGTTATGGACTCGGTACGGAAGGTGCACTAAGCATACTTACAGAGGCACAGGCCGACGTCAGCGGTACTATCCTCACCGGCACCTTTCTGATTAATGGGATTGAGGCATCAGTTTTCTTCGACTCAGGGGCCTCGCATACCTTTGTCTCGGCATCATTCGCGAGCAGGTTGGGGCTAGACGCTGATGAGCTACCCGACTTCACGGTTACGCTCCCGTCTAAGGAGAAGGTTCGTTGCACTCGTTACTACCGAGGAGCCACTGTCAGAATTAAGGGAGAAGACTTTCCAGTCAGTTTTATTGAGTTCAGTGAGCTAGGATTTGGTGTTATCTTCGGGATGAACAGGTTGGAGTGGCACAAGGGACGTATCCTCTGCGCCAAGCATAGATTGCTGCTCAAGAGTCCGACTGAGGTGACAATATCATACCGCCAGAGGCCCAGAGAGCCTTCGACTAAGATCATCACCGCCATGGCAATGTATAAGGAATTGAGGAGAAAGGAAGAAGTGTACCTCTGCTATGTACAGGACATAGAGAGAGACCCTGAGTTCGACCCCGACTTACCGGTAGTGTCGGAGTTCCCCGACTTATTTCCACGGGAACTGCCCGGCATGCCACCCACTCGGGAGGTAGAATTCACCATCGAGCTGCTACCTGGTACCAGACCGATAGCCAAGGCACCATACCGAATGGCTCCGGCAGAAATGACTGAGTTAAAGGAACAATTGAAAGATTTGTTAGATAAGGGATTTATAAGACCAAGTGTGTCACCGTGGGTGTAATACCCCAACCCGAAATCCAATAAACTGAACGGCGATCACTCCCAAATAAAATACAACTGCAGCGGAAATAAATACAACAACCGGGCGGTATTACAATGCCGTTGGCCACCCTTGTGACCAACAAGGCTAAGTCCAAATACAATCCTCAAATGTCACGGTCTGGAATACAGATACAACCCGAGATACTAGGAATCAAACTCAAAGTAAAATACTGAAATAAAATAATTAACTAATAGTAGACTCCCAAAGCTTGGTCTACCCCACCTACACTTAGTGTGGTGATCTTCTTAAACTTCAGGTACCTGAAAAATGGGGGTGCCCCCAAAGGAGCTCAGCAAACAATGCTGGTATGGAAAACGTGCAGCCCATCGTCTACCGGGCCACACCAACTACTTTGTCGAACACATGCAGTTCATTTTTTTTTTATAAAGCTGTAAACAAGCATAATCTGATGATAACAAGTATCCAAACAAGGACAATAATGTCACATAGAACAAGACACAGAAGGTCGAGTTAGCTGAACTGAATTTCTTTACTGATAGTCGGTCCACACAATGGGACTGACCGTTATAACTGAATATCTGAAGTAGTGGAGGTATAGTGACCTCGTTATAGAGAAAGGTTGGGTATAAAAACCCCAGGAGATAACGTAGTTAAACCCTGAACTGAATGGCGTGGGAAATAAGAACCCACTAGAGGAATAAAGTCTTCCTCGAACTGAAGGGCATTTGAATCCCGGAAGGAATAAAGTCTTCCTCCCAACTGAGTGTTCCGTCGCGACGTAGATAGGAGACGACCTGAGACAGGTACAACTCCTGTAGCATGCATGGCCAGATCCAACTGGGCTCCTCATTCTCGTAGTATAGAGTTGTTAAGTGTCATATAAAGACGTTAAACAAGAACACAATGTGTATTGTCAATTATCACGTTTAGGATAATGACGTTTGTTATAAACTGAAGTTAGTGAGAGACTTGAGTACAAGTCCTCGGTATACTGAAACGCAGGTATTTAATCCACTGGTATAGTAGTGTTTGTATGCGTGGGACATACACGATGTAGTCAGCAACATTCACGCACATAAAATAATACCACAGTGTGCAAGAGTAAAACAACAGTTTACATTAATTATCTTGGTCGTTATTTCAAACAACAGATAGCACACAAGCCGGTGTAATCCGTTAGAAACAGGTTGCAAGAATCCCATACCGTTCACCGTAGACTGTACTTGTAAATTCCCGGTCAACGTCTGGTCAAACAAAGTCCTAGAATAGGATTAACTGAGAGGGTTAATTTATGTTACCCTTATATAATAATTCTATTGGATCTTTTAACAAATTTCATATTGTTATTTCATGTGAGGTTTATTTCTTTTAATCACCTCATGATTTAATGTATAACTTATTTGTTATCCCTTTTGATTTATTTATAAATCCTTTAATGCACATATATGTGTTTATTGCATTTGTTGTTTATTTTATTTGTCTAGGTGACATAACAACTTATAATCTCTTAACTATATTTATATGTCATACATAGACATAAAATTCTTATAGTTTTATTATTCTCCTTTTAACCATAAATAATATTTATTGTTTATCTTTTAATTCCTTATAACCATGTAAGCCATAGTTCCAATTCCATAATTCCTTTAATCAAAATTCTTTCTTCTAAATCCTCCAAATATCCATATAGGACCTATATTTATTTAAATCTAAATTCTTAAACTTGTATTTCGGTTATTTACAAAACAACCACATTAATTCATAACTTTACACTTAAATTCTAATCTCTTTATATTATAGAGTTTTAACTTCTTATTTAGCTAAATTGCAAAGCCATCCCTAATATTTTGTATATAGCTTTTAAATATTATAACTCTCAAAAATTACAACTTAGCCCCTTAAATTCTCGGCTTTAATAATTTATTTCTTATAATTACAATCTAACCACAAAATCTTATAACTTTTCACAATGTCATGTAAACTATAGTTTTAATTTTAATTCTCCATAAATGCCGAATATATATTTATAAATTCCTAAATTACCAAACTAACCCCAAAGAATTCGGCTTTGGTCTTGAACTTTCCATTAATTACATTTTCACCCCAAAACTTTCTATTAGTTACTTAATAACTTATAAACTATAGTCTAAATATTTAATCCCTTAAAATTTCGAAAGTGAACCTAATAATTCTCTTAATTATGAATTCGCCCACTAATAAATTATAAACTTTCATAACAACTTTTAAAAATTACATAATAGCCCAAAACTTTATAAAAAGTTATTTCAAAGCTTGTTTAAATTATCTAAAATTCTTAAACTTAATTCCTAACCTTATATTATATTATAATTACACCAAACAGCCCTTTAGCTCTCGGTTTTTAATATAAGTACACTAAACTTTGTAAAAATTACATTTAATCCACATAACTTAATTAATTAGTCATTTAGACACTAAAAGAATATTTTTAACTCACCAAACTTTATGATATAAATTTATATACCTAAGTAGCTCATTAAAACTTATTTATCAAGTAGAACATTCGGCCATAATTTAAATGAGACCTTATGTTATATAAAAGTGGATTTATATGTCTAAGTAATTATAAATAAATTCATAGGAGTCATATAACTCATGTATAAATTATTGTAATGTCTTATATAAATTCTTAGCTCAAAATGAAGTACTTTTGCTTTTGAACTTTCGGCCTAAATTTATATGTAACATAAATAAACTTTGTGACACAAAAATGTGTCTTAAGGTAATTATTTTCTATATATGTTATAGGTTATATTTTTGGCATATAATACCATGTAGTTTCGGTTTCATATAACCTAGGAGGTGTACATAATTTTTGTATAATTTTTAGAAGCTTAACAAAGCTTATAACATAAGGATTTATATAGTAAACTTACTTCTTAACAAAGGTGGTTAAGTGCTTGGACTTCTTCTTGAATCTCCAAGCTTTCTCCTAGGTAAACTTGATGCTCCTCTTCGGTTTTATGCAAGAGGTAAAGGTGTTTAGGAGTTAGATCTTCAATAAAGATCTTAAGTAGATTTGTAGTAGTTTTACAAGACTTTACCTTATACTTTTCTCCTTATGAATTCGGCACTCCTAAGGTAGGTGAAGAACAAGTTTTCCTTCATCAAAATGAAGAAGAAAAGAGACTTAGAAGAGGTAGAACTTGGTTACACATAAAAATGTGCTTTAAGGATTTTCAAGCTTTAAAACCTACCTTGAGATGTCCCTTGGTTTAATGTTGGTTTGGACAATCTCCTTGGAGAACTAAATGAAGCCGAACACACCTTGTTATGCTAGGAAGAGATTTGCTTCAAGGCTTGCCAAGAAATGCTAGGAATTTACCTTAAAGATGAAGATAGAAGTTAAACCTCCATTAATGAACTTAAGAGCTTCAAAGGAAGAAGATGAAGCTAGAAGAGAGAGGAGGGAGCTTACCAAACCGTGCAAGAATTGTGCAAGGAGGGAAATGAAGCTAACTTACGTAAATGAAAGAAGACATTTGGAATTTGATTTTGTTTTGTCAATTTTTAATGTCAAATGACTATACTTTTCCTTAGTTTATTTCATGGTTGATTGGCTCAATAAATGCCTCCTTTCCAGCTTAAAAATCGGACATAATAGAGGACATGTGAGGTGTGACAAGGCAAGAGTTGGAAAGGAAATAATTGTGAGCTAGAAGACAAGGAAATTTAGGTAAGTTGTACTTTTGATTTTACTAAGTTAAAGCCTTGTCTTCTTCCTCATTATGGTGCACGATTTCAAGGCGTAAAAGAGGGGTCTCAATTCGTTGATGAAGAGCCAAGGAAGAAGCTTGGAAGGTCTCTTGAATTTTAAGAAATGAAAAGGTGGAATCTAGATCCACTTTTGCCTTTTTACATTTTGTCTTCTTCCTAACTCACATGGCCTTGTTTCTCTTCATAATTTCGACAGCCACATGGTCAAATGAGACCTACATACTTTGGCATTAAGTAATATAACACATGGGATGATGAGTCACATGTTTTAAGCCTTTTATAAATTTTTAAAGCAAATTTTATACTAGTTTTTGCCCTTAAAATCGGCCCCTAGAGAGACCCTTGTTGACTAGTCACACCAACTGATTTAGAAGGTAATTTTAACCCTTTTTAAGATTACCAATTCGTGGCATGTCAAAAACTACAAGGTAATTGCGTAAAACGCATTTTCGTGACACCCGAAGGTGTGTTTTTGTGCTCTAAGGAAATTTTGGGAAACCAATTGTTCTTATGAGTTCCAAGTGTTTGTAAACACTTATTATAGTAAATAAACATATACTAAGATGTTACATTGAGTTATATGGGGTTATATCAACCCGTGACATAATTTACGGGCCATCGGGACACTCCCGGGCCAAAAAGGAGCGCTAAGAAATCCTCCTTTGGTTTTTGCTGAATTTTGAGAAACCACTTCGTGGGTTCTCTTTAGAATGATAAATAATGATGTTAGGAACTCTAGGAATTAATTTTATAGGAGTTCGTGCCACCTCGGCACTCCTCCGGACTTTTCGTGCTTTAAGGAGCGGGTGTGAGCACTCCCGAGCATTTTGCGTATTTGACTGAATATAGCTTAGGGAATATATTTGTATATTCATATAATAATTGTATGACCATTTAGTTTGAATATTAGGGGTCATACAAGGTCATGTTTGACCATATGCTTCTAAGGCGTTTTAGCGTTTATGGTGAAACGACTGTTTTTACGTAACGTTTTCATGCATGGGTTTGCATGCGTACGTGAAATGATTTATATTTGGATTATATTCCAATAAATAATGATTAAATAATATTATTTAGATTTGGGGTATTTCAATCTACCCCCCTTAAAAAAGGACTTCGCCCCGAAGTCTCATATCTAAAGTATAAGGTTGTGGGGGAATCAAGTTCCACTAAGTATCCACAACTCAATCTAATTTTTAGGGATCAAGTCCCAAGTCTCTATATCCCTAAGTTCATAGTGTATATCAAGTACAACAGGAATACTTGGAATGTCATAACATATACTTGCAGTGTAAAGCAAGGTAGTGAACACAATCACTTTTCATTTCAAATGGTGCAACGTAGTGCATATATTTCCATTGTAGTGTAATGAAGTACACACAATCAAGTAGAAGTACAAGGTACATTCAAACACAGTGTTACACAAGAACACATACAAGACAAGGTGTCACTGAAATGCACAAAAGTGCAACAACTGAAATGCACAAAAGTGCAACAACTGAAATGCACAAAGTGCAACAAAGTGCACACTAAACTCAAAAATGAAAAAGGCTCTACCCCCAAAAAAGGAGGGGTACGCCCCCGTACCCTAGACTAAAGTGCCTAGTCGGTAAATAATGAGGGAAACTTCGCTCGCATATCAGCTTCGAGTTCCCATGTGGCCTCTTCCACATCGTGGTTCGACCAAAGAACCTTCACGAGGCTCACAGACTTGTTTCGAGTCTCTCGTGTCTTTCTATCTAAGATTCTTTGCGGTGTTTTCCACATACCGCATTGTTGGTTCTAAAGAGAGTGTCTCTGGTTGTAGAACATGAGAAGGATGAGGCATGTATTTCTTAAGCTGAGACACGTGAAAAACATTGTGTACTTTGCCCAACTCGGCTGGCAAATCAAGTCGATATGCCACTAGGCCCACCCGCTCTATGATAGCGTAGGGTCCTACAAATTTCGGGCTTAGCTTGCCCTTCTGACCAAATCTGAATACACCCTTCATGGGTGAAACTCGTAGAAATACCTGGTCGCCAACTGCGAACTCAAGGTCTCGTTGCCTCTCATCAGCATATGATTTCTGTCTGTCCTGTGCTGCTTTCATATTGTTTCTGATCTGCTGAACTTCTGCCTGGACTTGCTCCAAGTACTCAGGCCCAATGATGACGGTCTCACTAGACTCGTCCCAGCACAAAGGTGTGCGGCATGGTCTGCCGTATAAAGCCTGAAAAGGTGACATCTGTATAGAGGCGTGATAGCTGTTATTGTAAGCAAACTCGATGAGATGTAATCTATCTATCCAGCTGCCCTGAAAATCCAAGGCACATGCTCGTAGCATGTCCTCTAAGGTCTGAATAGTCCTCTCTGACTGACCATCTGTCTGAGGATGAAATGCTGTGCTAAGCTTCAACTCAGTGCCAAGTGCCTCGCGAGTAGCTCGCCAGTATCGTGAGAGAAATCTAGTGTCTCGATCTGAAACAATAGTCTTAGGTACTCCATGATGTCTGATAATCTCCTGCTCAAATAGTTCTGCCAACTTTGGCACTTTCCAAGTGTCTTTCATCGGAATAAACCTAGCAACCTTAGTCAGTCGATCAACAACAACCCAAATCATATTAAGGCCTCCTCTCGTAGGTGGTAGTCCCACCACGAAGTCCATAGAAATGTCATAAAACTTCCACTCTGGAACTGGCATAGACTGTACCATACCTCCTGGTCGTCTATGTTCGAATTTCACTTTCTGACAAGTGAGACATCGAATCACATACTCTGTCACGTCGCCCTTCATACCACTCCACCAGAAATACCTCTTCAGATCTTTGTACATCTTAGAAGCTCCTGGATGGACAGATGTGGTAGAAGTGTGGGACTCTCGAAGAATATGCTCCTTTATATCTGTGCTGTCTCTGGGAATACACAATCTTCCCTTCAATCTGATGAGTCCATCATCATGTAACTGGAACTCATACTTTCCACCTCAAATGTACCGTCAGTCAACTTCTGACTGATCTCCATCATTCGCTGATCACTCTGCTGTGCTCTGCGTATGTCGTCCATAAGACTCGAGCTAGCCACAATGGCATTAAGAGAATATGCTCGTCGACTCAATGCGTCTGCTACAACATTAGCTTTCCCTTCCTTGTACTGCAAATCAATGTCATAATCCTTAAGAAATTCAACCCATCTCCTCTGTCTCATATTTAACTCCTTCTGGGTGAATACATATTTCAAACTCTTATGATCCGAATATACGGTCATCTGGACACCATACAGTAGTGGCGCCAGATCTTCAAGGCAAAAACAATAGCTCCAAGCTCCAAGTCATGTGTGGGATAGTTTTCCTCATGTTTCTTCAACTGTCGGGAAGCGTAGGCGACTACCTTCCCATTCTGCATGAGTACACACCCTAGTCCCCTTCCTGATGCATCACAATAAACTTCATAACCCTCTGTGCCTTCAGGGATAGTCAAAACTGGTGCTGATGTCAAAGCATTCTTCAGAAGCTCGAATGAGGTCTCACATTCAGTAGTCCATGTGAAAGGTGCATCCTTCTTCATTAAGCTGGTCATAGGTTTGGCTATTTTGGAGAAGTCTCTGACAACCTTCTGTAGTATCCTGCTAAACCAAGGAAACTCCTGATGTCCGTCACTGTCTTTGGCCTAGGCCAACTGCGAACTGCTTCTATCTTTGCTGGATCCACTGCGATCCCAGCATCTGAGATAACATGTCCTAAAAAGGAAACTCTGTCCAACAAAAACTCACATTTGGAGAACTTAGCATAAAGCTGGTTCTCCCTTAAGATCTGAAGTGTATGTCGAAGGTGGCTCTCATGCTCTTCTTTAGACTTTGAGTAGATTAGGATATCATCGATGAATACAACCACGGTCTTATCCAACTGCTCTCTGAATAATCTGTTCATCAAATCCATGAAGACTGCGGTGCATTTGACAAGCCAAAAGGCATAACTGTAAACTCATAATGGCCATACCGTGTCTGAATGCTGTCTTCTCTATGTCTCGCTCCCTGATGGGTATCTGATGGTAACTTGATCTCAAATCGATCTTCGAAAACACTTTTGCTCCTCTCAACTGATCAAACAATCATCAATCCGTGGTAGTGGATATTTGTTCTTCACCGACACTGCATTAAGCTCTCTGTAATCGATGCATAACCGAAGGCTTCCATCTTTCTTTTTCACAAAAAGCACTGGTGCTCCCCAAGGAGATACACTAGGTCGTATGTATCCCTTGTCTAATAAATCTTTCAGCTGTTCTTTCAACTCAGCCATCTCTGCTGGTGCCATACGGTACGGTGCCTTAGCTATGGGACCGGTACCTGGTAGTAATTCGATGGAGAACTCTACCTCTCTGGATGGCGGTAAGCCTGGAAGTTCCTTTGGAAAAATATCTGGAAATTCCGACACCACTGGCATAGCTGGATCAAAATCAGGGTCATGCTCTACATTCTGAACATAACATAGATATACCTCCTTCTGCTTCCTGACGTGCTTGTACATGGACATAGCAGATATAACTTTTATCGATGGTGCCCTAGGGCTCTGACGGTAAGATACTGTCACTCCTGATGGGCTCTTAAGCAACAGTCTGCGCTCTGCACAAAGAATGCGGCCTCTGTGCCGCCCCAGCCAGTCCATCCCGGCTATAACGTCGAATCCTAGACCTCTGAACTCAATAAGGTCAATAGGAAATCCTCCTCCTTAATAACTGATAGTGGCTCCTCTATAAAGACGAGTGCAACTGATCTTCTCCTTAGACGGGAGTGCCACCTTAAAATCAGGTAACTCTACTGCGTCTAGCCCCAACTTCCCCGCAAGCGTAGGCGAAACGAAAGTATGTGAGGCTCCGGAGTCGAACAGTACTAATGCATCCACTCCATTAACCGGAAAGGTACCAGTGAGAATCGAGCCGCCCTTGCGGGCCTCCTCCTCAGTAAGTATACTTAAGGCACCTTCCGTCTCCTTAGCACAACCTAATAACAGAATCTGAGTAAGTACTTTGATACATGATGGGGTCTAAAGACATTCACTTTCACAAACAATAATGCTTCATTGATGAGATGATCTCCTTTCTGAAGTCCAAAAACAATTACAACACTAGTACTTTCTAAAGGTAAACTTAATCTTCCTGGTCTCATGTGAGTGGTTTTATCACTGTCGAAGGTGCTGTGTTTAGCTTAATCCTTTTAATTCCATGGTATAGCAACCTTGACTTCCCACCCATTATTAAAACATCTCCTGAACTCAATATGATTTTCTTTGCAAGGTCCACACGCTTATGCTCGCCATAAAGGAACTCTGCGTCATCTCCAATTGACAAGGACAATACTGGTATCCCCTGTTCAAGGGACCCTTTTGTTTCATCATTGTCCTGGTGTAGTCCTAAGCGGCCTCCTTCTTCATAGAAGTTGATGATACATAGATCAGCCCTTAATTGGGAACTGGATCTCCTTCCAGTTGTTGAGCTGTATTAACTGCTTGTTCCACAATTGGTAAAAATTCTTCTGGGATTTTTGGTACTTGTGCTCCATCTCCATTTCTTGTATCTTGGTAGGTTTTTTTGTGTGGATTCCAATCTTTTCCTAAGCACATCATTTTCAGCTTCATTTTTGATCCTCCTGGAAATTCCGGAGTGTAGAACCCTCCTGGTCCTGCTCCCAATTCTTGACATTTCCTGATGATTGCTATTTGTGTCTCCGGTGTTAGGTATCCTTTGAGTAATATCAAACCTGGTTGGATAACCTTACATTGTTCGTTCCCTGGTTCTTGTACCTTGATAATGTTTTCCTCCAGGGAGGGCGGTGGGGGATAGGAAAGCATATCTTATAGCTTCCTACGTGATTTAAATTTTTACTAGTGAGTCTTACTAATTCTTTCCTACTCAATTAGGCAATCAAGGCATGCAAGCACTCATTCACATCATCCATTGCTCGATAATAGGTTCACACGGTTCAGAAATACCTGGGTTAGTAGAAGGACCAGCCTCATCTGAGCGGTCCATGACATGCAGGGCGGGTCCCGATGCTGGGCCTTTGCCCTTGTACCCCTGAGTTTGATTTGTTGGTGGAGGGCGAGTATCGCTAGCTCCATTCTTTTGGCCTGGGTTTGGCTTTGCTCCCGGGCGGTAGTTCCTGCTCTCCGGTTTCGGATACACTCGAAGGCACGATGCCCGAGTATCTGACAGTAGCGGCACATGACTTTCTCCCCCTGGCAGTCCACGCCGGGGTGATCCTTTCCCGCACTGTTTACAGTTGAAACGGCGGATATACTTCTGGCCCGTGTTTGAGCCAGATCCAGAACCTAATACAACAAGGTCAATTATACATTCCAAAGGTACTGAAGTAATCACAAAAGTTTCAAATCTAACTGTCTGATTAGAGTGCCTACCCTTAGATGGGTAGGTTTTTCTGTGAAGTTGCTGCTCCGTGGGTTCCTGACTGGGGGTTCCCAGTAGTTTGGTACCCCTTCCCTTGATAGGACCCTTGGCCTTTCTGATAGGGTTTGTTCCTCTTGTTGGAGTTCCCCTGCTTGGCATCTTCGCCACCAGGTCCGTCCTTCCTCTTTTGGGAGCTCAAAGCATCCCTTCTCTTACATTGATCTCCACCACGGAGGCAGGCATGATAGCATTCCTGAAATCTCAAGGTATAAATCTCCAATCTCCCATGACGGGTATAGTAGGTAATAAAATTTTCAACTGGTTTATGTTTCTCCTGTTTTACCTGCAAACTGGTAGGGATGATTGGTCCCATCCCAAACTGAAGTCGAGGGCTCAGTCCCCCATAGAACCGGTCGACCAACACCTGGTCCGAGTATCCTATACCGGGTAGTAGTCGGAGTAGTGAAGTAAACTTCGCATAGTACTCATCCACTGACATCTTCCCCGTCTGCTCCAAGGCGTCAAACTCCCGAGTCTTCACCATCCTGGTGTGGGCCGGGTAGTATTTGCCCCTAAGTAATGCAGTGTAATGTCCCCAAGTAAAAGCTGGGTCATCCAGGTGGTCGGCTTTCACCATGTTCCACCAATCTCTAGCTGCATCCTTCAGATAAAAGGCAGCAAGTCTTACTTTTTCCCTAGCTGGGACTGCAAGCGTCTCGAACGATGTCTCCATCTCCATGATGTAGGTCTCCAAGTGAGCAGGGTCAGTCTGCCCCTTGAATGCAGTTGGCCTCAGATCAGCCAAACTCTTCACCCAATCTCTCCTCTCTGGGTGTGGTGGTGGAGGTAGCTGCTGCTGCTGTCCAACCCCCGCCTGTGCGAATGCCTGAGCGATTAAGGTGGCAATGTCTGCCAGCCTGACGTTTGGCTCCTCATCAGCCTGTCCACGTCGTCCTCCTCTTCCCGACATCTGCAGGATGTTGAGGTATATTAGGCACTGTGGTCAAATCCTGGTCTTGGATAGTGTCTAAGTAAAACTAACTTAAACTCTTTCAATACTATCTCTAAACCCTTAACCTAAGTCTTAGATATCCTAATCTCGGTGTATCCTTGTATCCAGAGCGTAACTACGCTCTGATACCATTTTTGTAATACCCCAACCCGAAACCATAAACTGAACGGCGATCACTCCCAAATAAAATACAACTGCAGCGAAATAAATACAACAACCGGGCGGTATTACAATGCCGTTGGCCACCCTTGTGACCAACAAGGCTAAGTCCAAATACAATCCTCAAATGTCACGGTCTGGATACAGATACAACCCGAGATACTAGGAATCAACTCAAAGTAAAATACTGAAATAAAATAATTAACTAATAGTAGACTCCCAAAGCTTGGTCTACCCCACCTACACTCAGTGTGGTGATCTTCTTAAACTTCAGGTACCTGAAAAATGGGGGTGCCCCCAAAGGGGCTCAGCAAACAATGCTGGTATGGAAAACGTGCAGCCCATCGTCTACCGGGCCACACCAACTACTTTGTCGAACACATGCAGTTCATTTTTTTTATAAAGCTGTAAACAAGCATAATCTGATGATAACAAGTATCCAACAAGGACAATAATGTCACATAGAACAAGACACAGAAGGTCGAGTTAGCTGAACTGAATTTCTTTACTGATAGTCGGTCCACACAATGGGACTGACCGTTATAACTGAATATCTGAAGTAGTGGAGGTATAGTGACCTCGTTATAGAGAAAGGTTGGGTATAAAAACCCCAGGAGATAACGTAGTTAAACCCTGAACTGAATGGCGTGGGAAATAAGAACCCACTAGAGGAATAAAGTCTTCCTCGAACTGAAGGGCATTTGAATCCCGGAAGGAATAAAGTCTTCCTCCCAACTGAGTGTTCCGTCGCGACGTAGATAGGAGACGACCTGAGACAGGTACAACTCCTGTAGCATGCATGGCCAGATCCAACTGGGCTCCTCATTCTCGTAGTATAGAGTTGTTAAGTGTCATATAAAGACGTTAACAAGAACACAATGTGTATTGTCAATTATCACGTTTAGGATAATGACGTTTGTTATAAACTGAAGTTAGTGAGAGACTTGAGTACAAGTCCTCGGTATACTGAAACGCAGGTATTTAATCCACTGGTATAGTAGTGTTTGTATGCGTGGGACATACACGATGTAGTCAGCAACATTCACGCACATAAAATAATACCACAGTGTGCAAGAGTAAAACAACAGTTTACATTAATTATCTTGGTCGTTATTTCAAACAACAGATAGCACACAAGCCGGTGTAATCCGTTAGAAAACAGTTGCAAGAATCCCATACCGTTCACCGTAGACTATACTTGTAAATTCCCGTCAACGTCTGGTCAAACAAAGTCCTAGAATAGGATTAATGAGAGGGTTAATTTATGTTACCCTTATATAATAATTCTATTGGATCTTTTAACAAATTTCATATTGTTATTTCATGTGAGGTTTTATTCTTTTAATCACCTCATGATTTAATGTATAACTTATTTGTTATCCCTTTTGATTTATTTATAAATCCTTTAATGCACATATATGGTTTATTGCATTTGTTTGTTTATTTTATTTGTCTAGGTGACATAACAACTTATAATCTCTTAACTATATTTATATGTCATACATAGACATAAAATTCTTATAGTTTTATTATTCTCCTTTTAACCATAAATATATTTATTGTTTATCTTTTAATTCCTTATAACCATGTAAGCCATAGTTCCATTCCATAATTCCTTTAATCAAAATTCTTTCTTCTAAATCCTCCAATATCCATATAGGACCTATATTTATTTAAATCTAAATTCTTAAACTTGTATTTCGGTTATTTACAAAACAACCACATTAATTCATAAACTTTACTCTTAAATTCTAATCTCTTTATATTATAGAGTTTTAACTTCTTATTTAGCTAAATTGCAAAGCCATCCCTAATATTTTGTATATAGCTTTTTAAATATATACTCTCAAAAATTACAACTTAGCCCCTTAAATTCTCGGCTTTAATAATTTATTTCTTATAATTACAATCTAACCACAAAATCTTATAACGTTTTCACAATGTCATGTAACTATAGTTTTAATTTTAATTCTCCATAAATGCCGATATATATTTATAAATTCCTAAATTACCACCTAAACCCAAAGAATTCGCTTTGGTCTTGAACTTTCCATTAATTACATTTTCACCCCAAAACTTCTATTAGTTACTTAATAACTTATAAACTATAGTCTAATATTTAATCCTTAAAATTTCGAAAGTGAACCTAAAATTCTCTTATTATGAATTCGCCCACTAATAAATTATAAACTTTCATAACAACTTTTAAAAATTACATAATAGCCCAAAACTTTATAAAAAGTTATTTCAAAGCTTGTTTAAATTATCTAAAATTCTTAAACTTATTCCTAACCTTATATTATATTATAATTACACCAAACAGCCCCTTTAGCTCTCGGTTTTTAATAAGTACACTAAACTTTGTAAAAATTACATTTAATCCACATAACTTAATTAATTAGTCATTTAGACACTAAAGAATATTTTTAACTCACCAAACTTTATGATATAAATTTATATACCTAAGTAGCTCATTAAAACTTATTTATCAAGTAGAACATTCGGCCATAATTTATGAGACCTTGATGTTATATAAAAGTGGATTTATATGTCTAAGTAATTATAATAAATTCAGTCATAGAGTCATATAACTCATGTATAATTATTGTAATGTCTTATATAATTCTTAGCTCAAAATGAAGTACTTTTGCTTTTGAACTTTCGGCCTAAATTTATATGTAACATAATAAACTTTGTGACACAAAAATGTGTCTTAAGGTAATTATTTCTATATATGTTATAGGTTATATTTTTTGGCATATAATACCATGTAGTTTCGGTTTCATAATAACCTAGGAGGTGTACATATTTTTGTATAATTTTTTAAAGCTTAACAAAGCTTATAACATAAGGATTTATTAGTAAACTTACTTCTTAACAAAGGTGTTAAGTGCTTGGACTTCCTTCTTGAATCTCCAACTTTCTCCTAGGTAAACTGATGCTCCTCTTTCGTTTTATTCAAGAGGTAAAGGTGTTTTTAGGATTAGATCTTCAATAAGATCTAAGTAAGTAGATTTTGTAAGTAGTTTTAAACAAGACTTTAACACTTCGACTTTTTCTGCTTTCTTTTCTTTAAATTCGCCGGCACCCTACTGTAGGTGAAGAACAGTTTTTTCTTCATCAAAATGAAGAGAAAAGAGACCTAAAGAGTAAAACTTGGTTTACACATAAAATGTGCTTTAAGGATTTTCAAGCTTTAAAACCTACGTTTAGAAAATTCCCTTGGTTTATGTTGGTTTGGACAATCTCCTTGGGAACTAAATGAGCCCGAACACACTTGTTAGCTAGGAAGAGATTGCTTCAAGGCTTGCCAAGAATGCTAGACTTTACCTTAAAGATGAAGATAGAGTTCAAAACTCCATTAATGAACTTAAGAGCGTCCAAAGGAAGAAGATAAAAGCTGAAGAAGAGGAAGGGAGCTTACCAAACCGTGCAGAATTGTGCAAGGAGGAAATGAAAGCAACTTACGTAATGAAAGAAGACATTTGGAATTTGATTTTGTTTTGTCAATTTTTTAATGTCAAAAATGACTAATACTTTTCCTTAGTTTATTTCATGGTTTGATTTGCTCAATAAATGCCTCCTTTTGTAACACCCCATCCAACAACAAACACATAATAACAATCTGCAGCGGAAACTCAACTCATCACATTACTTATTCCAATGGTGTTACACGCCGTTAACCACCCACGTGGCTAACAAGGCTAATACATGTACATTTGTATCGGTCTGATGGACTAGATTCCCGAGCAACTACACAATACAATCCTCATTCCATCTTCACATTTATTATATACATACACTCCCCCTGTACCGAGTATTTACAAACTACTGCCGATAACAATTTCGGTCTTACTACGCCTATCATACTCACGCCATTTAAATGGCTACCCATGTATAAACATCTGCCCGTCCTCCTACTCTCGAACGGCTTCCAGCTCTTGTACCTGAAATAGGAAAAGAGAGAAAGGGGTGGCCCCAAGGGGCTCAGCACACCTTTGCTGGTATGGTAATCCCGCAGCCCACATGCTACCGGGCCACGCACACTAATTGTCGTCTTAGCATGCAGTTGATTATATTTAAATCATGCATACAAGCCATAACCATACACACATAATATTTCGCCTCAATGGGCTCAACCTATAACCAACACATCCACACTTAACCAACCATCCAATGATTCCTTAACCCTAGAGTGGCTCTCCTCTAAATGGAGCTACTTCCTTAACGAACGGCATGTACCCATTAATCGGGTTATCCTCAAATGCCTCTTGTCGCAACTGGGATTCATTTCCATGATCCACACATTCCATATCCTACACATAACTCATTCCATCACATAACAAAACATAACAAACCTTTCTTGCTTCGATGTACACATGACAACGTTGCATTCATTTAAAACATCCAATATATATATATATATACCAAAGCATAGCAAGGGAATTTGCATAGCATTATAACATTACATACACCATAAAAATCGGTTCTCACAAGGAACCTTCCACCATAGTTAGTATACCATGTGAGCCTAGGGATTTTTGCCAATCCCATGTTAAGCTCGTTACCATCCTCGTTACCGTCCGGTTATATAGAACGGTTAACTTATACCCAAGGTGTGTCGGATATAGTAATCCCAACACACCGAAATAACATAACCATTAGTATGCCCCCGTGGCCCGACGTGAGTCAGTAATATAGCTTTGGTTAAGCTAAAGGGAAGGTTGGAACCCAATGGGAAAACAACCATAACATACACAGAGGGTCGAACCTATAATGGCACGACCCCCATCCTCACACGCGTGGCCGGAACAGACCGGACTCCTCTCCCCATTAGTACATACACATATCTCATAAGTTATAGTTAGGGCTTCATTGGAGCCTATCACATCCACACACACATACGGTATCATAACCGAGTTAATCACCCAAGGAGGTTCACACACTTGCATAGCAACAATATACAACCAACTCACGCATAGCCGTGGTTAGAACGATCCCATGGTATGGGTCGTTAAATCCGATTACCGATCACTTGTGTGTTCCTAGTCGGTTAGTTAGGTTTAACACACACATTTGAGGTTAAACGGTATCGGAATCATATTCGCCACATAAATGAATTACTATAAACTCATTACATGTTTTATCTTACAAGGTGGCAAACACTCAGAAAAACATATTGGCATACAAGCCGGTGTAATCCGTAGGACACAGGTTGCAAGAAAACCATACCTGTCACCGGGGTCCACTTTACCACGTCCACTTATGTTCCTCGAGCAATTCTCGAACAACTGTTAACATCACATGTGTTTTCATTAACATCGGGGTTTGCTTGATTATTTAATGTCAATGCTTAATCTTTCCCCGTTAACTTAGTTACATAACTTAACATTTTTAACTTGTTTTACTCTCACTTTTAATACAACTTTTAGCCACTTTATTGTCATTAAACTCACCTAACATGTCCTTAACATCCTTATAACATCATTACCTACCAATCCCCATCATCACATATCATTTCATAACCTTAAACCATGTTTTTGGTCCGACCGACCCACCGTCCGACCCACAACTGGGTCGGTCCATTACAGAACCCTTTACTTCCTTACAACATGCCCGTCCGACCCACGTCCGACCCACCATTCTGGGTCGGTCCATGTGCGAACATTTTCCTCCTTTGAAACTTGACCGACCGACCCATGTCCGACCCACCCTTTTGGTCGGACCATTACCGAACACATTCCTAACATCTAACAGAGGCTCGACCGACCCAAAAACTGGGTCGGCCCCTGGGTCGGTCGCCTTCTAATCTTACCCAAACTTTGCCAATCTTCACCAAACTTCTCCTAAGGCCTCTTAATGTGTTCTAACATCATTTGGCACTTCAAACACACCCTTAAGATATTCTTAAACACTCACAAAACTATTTTTCCTAATTCCTTAAACCTTTACTTATATCTCAACAAAATTCCTAACACTACAATGTTTTCTCCTTATGATTCTCTAGGTGGCATTTCACCTATAATGACCACAATACCAAGGTGTTTCCTCTACACCTTATCATCATCTCTCAACTTCTTTTCTTACTAACTAAATCTCCTTTTCACAACTTCTTAAAACTCCTTACTCAAAACCTTACCTAAACATCATTTATTCCTTAAACACCACCTTACCTAAACCTTAAACAACTCTCCAAGACTTAAATACATCTTAAGACACCCATAGATTTCTAAAACTTCCAAGATAACACCTAAATCCTTGCATCACTCTAAATCACCTTAATACATGTTTCCCTCTCAAGTAAACATTCATTCACCTTTAATCCTTCCTAGTTCACCAAAACTCACTTACCACACTTAGAACTTCTTACACATTTCCCAAATTTGGCCATAGCTTCTCTAGTATATACCCACATCCAAACACTTAGGTTTCTACCTTATTTCATCCAAGAACACCTAAAATCCATCAAACACATTTTATACACAAACTTCACACATTAAGCACTACATCACAATATAGTGCATAACTTAAATTGCTTGGCACTTAGGCCCTTAAATGCATGGCTCTTAGGCCCTTAAATTGCATAAACCTTAAACACTGAATTTCCCACATAATAATGCCTTTGACCTGCAAATACACCCACCAATACATATTTCTTTTATAAACTCCTTGAGAGCATTTTACTAGCTCATTTACCATTTGCTCTTTAGGTAGTTTTAACAAGCATTATAAGCTTATTTCTCCTAAGGCATTAAACCACATTAGGTAGCATATTTTTACCTCTTTTCCTCCCAAATTTCTTTCTTGTTTCCTTATAAACCGGTAAGGCATTTCCTTCCTTGTCAACAACTAAACATATACCAACATTGAATGAGTATATAAGCTTTAAGCTTCATCTCATTGTAAACCCTAGTTACATATATTGTTTTAACACATCATGTAATTGTTTTATTCCTTGGAATGGAAAGAGAGCTTGAATATATCAAGAGAGGACTCCTCCTAGCCCTTGGAAGATTCAAATGAAGCTAAACAAGCAAGATAAATACACCATTGTGAGGTGAATTTTCGGACAACACAAACATGGAGGAAACTGGATTTTCTTTTTGAGTTTCCTTACCTTGAAGCAAAGGTGATCAACAAGGCATAAAATATTAGCTCAAGCTCCTTCCATGGAAGTTCTCCTTGGCACCGAAATGGTGGTTGAAGTTTTGAAAAGACAAGATTGTAGAGCTTGACTTAACTAAGAGAATGGTGGTCTTGAAATTGAATTTGGACCATGGAGCTAGAAGATACAAGAGATCAAAGATGGAGTTTGGTGTGGTACTATTGCAACCGTAGAAGAGAATGAAGAAGAGAGGTTGGAGGAGGTTGGATACGTGTGAATGAGGAGGGAAATGAGAGAATGAGGTTTGCTTTTGCTTTTAGAGATATTTGTACTAAAGTGTATAGTAACTTTTGCTTTATCATTAGTAACTCATTTGTTTGTGTAGGTGTGGTGAGTCACTAAGGAAACCGGCCCCAATAGTAGAGGGTGCTTTGGTCTTTGTTGACCAACTTAATCACTTATAACATTATATGTTACAAACTAGTTATAAAATCACTATTCACCAATAACAAGGCACATAGAAGTGAAATTTTTGATTTCCCACTAATATGGCCACCCAAATGTGATACTATATAGTACACATGTTAATTAAAGAGTAATGATGGACATTTAGCCATTCAAAACTCATTTACAAGACAATTTTTCAAAAACGTGCTTTAAGACTCCTTAAAGCACATTTTGTGTTTTAACTTGTTTTCAAGCTTGGTTTTCTTTGGTATTGATTTAATTAATATGTTCATTAACATATTTATAAAGTATAGGTATGACCATTAGGTCTTATACACATTTATCCCAAGCTTAGAGCACATTTTTGCTCATATTGACTTTAAGGTATTTCCTTGTGTTTTGTTTGGTTTCATTGTCTACCAAGTTTCCTAAGGACTTAATTAGCCTATAAATCATAATTAAATTTATCAAGTCTTGGTAGGCTCTTTGGGTCCTAACCAAGTTCACTCCAAGCTTAGAGCATGTTTTTGCTCAAACCGTGTCTTAGTGTTTTATTGTGTTTACTATGGTTTAAATGTTCCCTGATGTTTCTAAGGCACTTTTTAGCCTTTAATACCATATTTAACATTTAACAACATACCAAGGTTTGGGGTATTTCAATCTACCCCCCTTAAAAGAACTTCGTCCTCGAAGTTCACATTTCCTCGCATCATTGGATTAGAATACGGGAATTACTTATAGCCATAAACTTCCATTACCAACCATCTTCACATCCAACCTCGGACTTAATGGTCCGGGCAACATATCCACCTTATACATAAAATATCATATTCACATGGTAACCTCGGACTAATGGTCCGGGTACCTTCACCACACTTGCACTAACATAATATCCCTCAGACTCTTAGGTCTGGGTGACATAACCACATTTGGACTCATAGGTCTATGTAACACAACACATTTAGACTCATAGGTCTTGATAGCACACACTTTAGGAGATCAAAGTCAAATAACTTTATCACCCATACCAAACAACATGTCATAGCATGTATATCAAACAGAAACCTTTTCCATCTCTCCATGGGTTCGAATCCCACGTTGAGTACATATACACAGTGATCCCGCAGAACCCGGTCGCGATGGACACTTTCTGGTCCCCGTTCCTTTGGAGAGATCAAAACATTCACTTAATTTTCAACATATGTACTTCTCATGTCACCGGTCCGAAGACAAAGGCTCATACGTCCTCAGCTCGTGAGCAAGTACTATAAAAATATTCTTTACTAGGTTAAGTATAAGAAGATCTTTTATTCAAAATATTAATCGATTGTTTGAAAACACCAATTGAAAATCCTTTTGAAAACACCATACAACTCCAAGTCCATTTATGCTCCTTGTATCTTTCTTAACATGGTTATTTGTGTCACTTATAGGGAGCTTCAAGAGTCATCCAACCTGATGTGATCAGCATCAGTGTTGAACTATCTTTCCACCCCAATTTGTGTTCGGCTTCCCTTGATCTCATGATAATCAAGTTTCACCTCCCACTTCATTTTCAACCAACAATTAATTCAAGCATATCCCATTTTCTATCTTTGAATCCTTCTAGTCATAATCATAACATCTCCAAGGGATAGAACTCCTCTAGTCTATCATCATCATCCAAATCCAACTTAATTCAAGTTACCTAGGGAATTTAATTCTCACTAGGTTCTATGTCGGTCTCATAACCCTTCATAAATCACAACACTGTATATATATACATATATTTTTATCAAAATACAATACATGGTTTACATTTATGCACCATCGGGGTTTTAGTTCCCCGGGAGTTTCTTTACTCCCTTCCACTTGTACTCTCACACACCACTGTTAACAAAATAAACACACTTCCCACAATGGTATTCGCATCTTCTGTGCGCAATTACCACAATTTAACCACAAATAAATGCGTATGTTTATATAACACACGCGCCAACCATCATAACAAATCATTTTGTGCTATGCACAACTCCAGTTCGCGTACACTTGTACGGTAAAACACACTAAGTGGTTTTGCGCTCTACCCCCCTTAAAAGGGATTACGCCCACGTAATCAATCACTAAACCTTGGCTTAAATGTTCTGCCGTCGTGAAGTGTTTTAACTTCCACGCGGTCTATTACACAATGGATTCTGATTAGAGGATCTTAACCATATTGGCGGTTTAGTCCCTAAACCAAGAATTCGCATTGGAGTTGTAACTCATAACCGGTTCGGTCCCTGGCCTGTGAGGCTTTTAGGCATTGATATCTAGCCATCCATTCGTATTCACAATGTACCCCTGACGCATGGGCTCACTGGCCTCTGTTGCGCAACCCTGATAATTATAGAGCTAGTTTGCTCCATTTGTTACTGTATTGTACATCCCCAATTGTACCCTTATCTTGGTAACAATGGTTTCTCAACCGACGCATGGTATCTCTTACCCTGAGCGAATTCGGTGAGTTTCACAATTTTCCATCCATTTCTCCAGTAGCTTACAGCGTAAACTACTATGTAATTCGCAATGATTGACTTGCTTCTACCGACTTACTGTCGGTTGAGATTAAGCTACTACCAAGTGTGTAGTGCTCTCTCAGCTATTTACCACATTTGGGGTATATCCATACCGACCTTTGTATTAGTGTTACTGTAGTCACTTACTGTTAATCATGTCTCCACCCCTTGGTTTTGTACAAGTATTCTTTATTCCTATGGCGCTCTTGCATTTCCTATGCATCGGCCATTATAACATTATTCCTCCAATTACCATGCTTCTGATTCCTAGCTATCCCACTCGATCATTACTGCGCAAGAGCAATACCAAAACACTCAGTCATACAGAGTGCAGAGGCGTAAACCCTTGACAGTAACTCTCTCATGCGATTGCGATAGGAATTTTCACTGAAATCCTTATCATTAACACTTGCCACCGGCTTACTGCTCGTTCGTTTGCTATCGCTTACTGTTGTACCTCCACTGGGTTTAACTCATAACTCTGCTCACTCCCATTTTATCATTCAACCATACTCACACAACGGTCGCTTATTGCGCACCGTATCCTTACTCATTATATAGCATCAACTTATACTGTATCCGCTATTATTTAGCTTCTGCTATTAGCTAGGTTTATCTGGCCACTTATTTGGCTGATTTTTGAATATATCATATCTTCCCTTGAGCGTTGTTCGCTACACATTTAGCTTCACACACCTATGGTGATTGCTATCAACTTATCACACTTCCTGCGTACACAACTGGTACGAGCACTTCCTTTCGTGTTATTTTATAAATCACCCTGGGGTAATAACAACGTGGTCCATCCTCCACATATTCTTGAACTTGATTCACACAACTACTACCGCTTCTGCGGTCTCACAATATCGAGAGGTATCCCACTCTTAATGCAGTGGTTCGCTTACCACTCTATTCACTTATACCACATAAACTTCTACAATCAACCGAATTCATATAGCATATCCTGCTTATGGCTTATAAGCCTTATTTGCCTTGAGCTGGGCTCATTGTAGGCTGTCCACACACATGTACTTCTCTGTACAATATTACCTGGTTAGAGGTTGTATTGGCATCCATGACAAGGTCGTTGCATCACATTTCCTTTCATGGGATGCCCCTTAGGTTGTCAGTCCGTCTCCTGACAACTTATGTCTAATCTGGGTGTTAATTTCAACCCTTGTGTTTCTGTCATGCATTTCATTCAACATTGTTGATGCAAACACCCTCAAGGATTGCTCCTGGGTGTTGTTATGTTATGCCTTACATTTGTTTCACACACTTTTTGGTACATTCAGTTATTATCTATCTTCTTCTGTGAAGATCAACATTTCCTAATAGTGTAGGTACTCATTCTGGGAATTTCATCCCATCCATTGCACTTTACTGTGTCCACACTAGGCTGGGTCACCATTCCAGCTATCATGTTTATCCCTGGGCTCCTTAAGACATATGCGATGTCTTTCATAATAGTCCGTGCTCTTCGCACTCCTTGACTCTTTACATTTCCTTGAAATAATTCACTAGTTCCTTTAGTCTTTTTAACTTAACTGGTTCCTTTACTTCAAGCATTCCTTGTATTCTCTAGCTCCGTTTGATTTATACTGCTGACCGTAGACGGAGTCGACTACTTCCCGTGTTTCGGACTCTACTCGTATACATATATGGGGTATCATACTGATACATTACTACTTACCCAACTAACCTATAAGTAGGTCTGTCAGGCCCACATGCTCCTATCGGAGTGCGGTCGTCCCACAACACAGTTGGTACACTTGTAGTGTCCGTCACACGCCTAGGTGAAGTATTCTGTTGTCAACTCCCTTATATTGTCCCGTGACAATATTCATTCCTGCTTCCCGAACTTAATCGAGGGAAGGTTTATCCACTGTTGTATCCTTGTCATTGCCCTTGGTTTCTGGTTTGGTTTAAAAAGGTTGGAAAGAAGTGTTGGTTTGAAAAAAATCTGGTTTGAAAAGAAAAGGGTTTGTGAAATTAGGTTTGAAAGAAAATTTCCATGGTTTCACAACATCTTCTTACCTTAGCCAAGTCTAGCTTCTTGCTGACTGGTGTGTTTCCAATTACAGAGGTTAGGCTAACAGGCCCTTCCACTGTTATGACATTCACATTTAACTTTATTGTACTTTTCCAAGTACTTTGTAGTGGTTATAAATTTCCCGAACAGCCCTGTTATAGCAGCACTTGCTATGGCAAGTGCGCCATGCTAACTGGCTATCGGTTTACACATACCGATTGTGGTATTGTTTTGACCCATATTGTCATCAGTGGCCTTGTTGGCCCTCACTGATCTTACTGCCTTGATAAATACTCTCTAGGTGACTTCTCACTGTATTCACATAGTATTTATCAACTAGGGTGTTTCCCATTCTGGGAGACCCCTTACTTAGTATCGTATCCTCTTTATAGCCCGTTCCACGCACTTGTCGTGGTTCTGAGACTTGTCTCTTGTTTGGGCACTACGTTGTAGTTCCCTTGTCGGTTGGTATACCGTTGGTGTATTATTTATCAACTGTGGTCCGTAGACACTCGTCTCGGGTTTTATTAATCCATTTCTTGCCTGTTGCACGGTTGGTGCGTTGCAAGCTGGTTGTTCTCGACTGACTGCTCGGCATGTCGACCCAGGTTGCCGGAAATTCTATTCTCTTATACACAAGATCCTTCATTCTTGCTATGAAATGCGGTTAACACTGTTTAGATGGAGACCGTCTCCGGGATTCCCAGTTTTCGGGATCTACCGTATGACAGGTTCTCCGTACCCTAAAGGTATTTAATTAGCAGCCAGATCGGGTATTCCCGAGTAAGAGTGGACTTCCATCTCTCTGGCGTTGTTTCCCAAGTTATATAACAGGGATTGTGGAGGGTGGGATGGATATAGTAGGTTTCCAGTATTCACTGGTAGTTCCTACTAGCGTATCTCTCACGCTATCACTCAACCCTTAACCCAAAGTACTTAAATCCTAACTCGGTATTCCTAAGCTCGGTAATTCAGTCATCAGAGCGATACTTCGCTCTGATACCACTTTTTGTAACACCCCATCCAACAACAAACACATAATAACAATCTGCAGCGGAAACTCAACTCATCACATTACTTATTCCAATGGTGTTACACGCCGTTAACCACCCACGTGGCTAACAAGGCTAATACATGTACATTTGTATCGGTCTGATGGACTAGATTCCCGAGCAACTACACAATACAATCCTCATTCCATCTTCAACATTTATTATATACATACACTACACTCCCCTGTACCGAGTATTTACAAACTACTGCCGATAACAATTTCGGTCTTACTACGCCTATCATACTCACGCCATTTAAATGGCTACCCATGTATAAACATCTGCCCCGTCCTACTCTCGAACGGCTTCCAGCACTTCGTACCTGAAATAGGAAAAGAAGAGAAGGGGTGGCCCCCAGGGGCTCAGCACCTTTGCTGGTATGGTAATCCCGCAGCCCACATGCTACCGGGCCACGCACAACTAATTGTCGTCTTAGCATGCAGTTGATTATATTTAAATCATGCATACACAAGCCATAACCATACAACACATAATATTTCGCCTCAATGGGCTCAACCTATAACCAACACATCCACACTTAACCAACCATCCAATGATTCCTTAACCCTAGAGTGGCTCTCCTCTAAATGGAGCTACTTCCTTAACGAACGGCATGTACCCATTAATCGGGTTATCCTCAAATGCCTCTTGTCGCAAGCTGGGATTCATTTCCATGATCCACACATTCCATATCCTACAACATAACTCATTCCACATAACAAAACATAACAAACCTTTCTTGCTTCGATGTACACATGACAACGTTGCATTCATTTAAAACATCCAATATATATATATATATCCAAAGCATAGCAAGGGAATTTGCATAGCATTATAACATTACATACACACATAAAATCGGTTCTCACAAGGAACCTTCCACCATAGTTAGTATACCATGTGAGCCTAGGGATTTTTGCCAATCCCATGTTAAGCTCGTTACCATCCTCGTTACCGTCCGGTTATATAGAACGGTTAACTTATACCCAAGGTGTGTCGGATATAGTAATCCCAAGCACACCGAAATAACATAACCATTAGTATGCCCCCGTGGCCCGACGTGAGTCAGTAATATAGCTTTGGTTAAGCTAAGGGAAGGTTGGAAACCCAATGGGAAAACAACCATAACATACACAGAGGGTCGAACCTATAACACGACCCCCATCCTCACACGCGTGGCCGGAACAGACCGGACTCCTCTCCCCCCATTAGTACATACATATGCTCATAAGTTATAGTTAGGGCTCTCATTGGAGCCTATCACACACCACAACCATACGGTATCATAACCGAGTTAATCACCCAAAGGGAGGTTCACACACTTGCACATCAACAATATCAACCAACTAACTCACGCATAGCCGTGGTTAGCACGATCCCATGGTATGGGTCGTAAATCCGATTACCGATCTCATTGTGATCCTAGAGTCGGTTAGTTAGGTTTAACACACACATTCGAGGTTAAACGGCATCGGAATCAAATTCGCCACATAAATGAATTACTATAAACTCATTACATGTTTTAATCTTACAAGGTGGCAAACACTCAGAAAACATATTGGCATACAAGCCGGTGTAATCCGGTAGGACACAGGTTGCAAGAAAACCATACCTGTCACCGGGGTCCACTTTACCACGTCCACTTATGTTCCTCGAGCAATTCTCGAACAACTGTTAACATCACATGTGTTTCATTAACATCGGGGTTTGCTTGATTATTTAATGTCAATGCTTAATTTTCCCCGTTAACTTAGTTACATAACTTAACATTTTTAACTTGTTTTACTCTCCATTTTAATACAACTTTTAGCCCACTTTAATTGTCATTAAAACTCACCTAACATGTCCTTAACAACCTTATAACATCATTACCTACCAATCCCCATCATCACATATCATTTCATAACCTTAAACCATGTTTTTGGTCCGACCGACCCACCGTCCGACCCACAACTGGGTCGGTCCATTACAGAACCCTTTTACTTCCTTACAAACATGCCCGTCCGACCCACGTCCGACCCACCATTCTGGGTCGGTCCATGTGCGAACATTTTCCCTCCTTTGAAACTTGACCGACCGACCCATGTCCGACCGACCCACCCTTTGGGTCGGACCATTACCGAACACATTCCTAACATCTAACAGAGGCTCGACCGACCCAAAACTGGGTCGGCCCCTGGGTCGGTCGCCTCCTAATCTTACCCAAACTTTGCCAATTCTTCACCAACTTCTCCTAAGGCCTCTTAATGTGTTCTAACATCATTTGGCACTTCAAACACACCCTTAAGATATTCTTAAACACTCACAAAACTATTGTTTCTAATTCCTTAAACCTTTACTTATATCTCCACAAAATTCCTAACACTACAATGTTTTCTCCTTAAGATCTCTAGGTGTATTTCACCTATAATGACCACAATACCAAGGTGTTTCCTCTACACCTTATCATCATCTCTCAACTTCTTTTCTTACTAACTAAATCTCCTTTCACAACTTCTTAAAACTCCTTACTCAAAACCTACCTAAACATCATTTATTCCTTGAACACCAACCTTACCTAAACCTTAAACAACTCCTCCAAGACTTAAATACATCTTAAAACACCCATAGATTTCTAAACTTCCAAGATAATGCCTAAATCCTTGCATCACTCTAAATCACCTTAATACATGTTTTCTTCTCAAGTAAACATTCATTCACCTTTAATCCTTCCTAGTTCACCAAAACACACTTACCACACTTAGAACTTCTTACACATTTCCCAAATTTGGCCATAGCTTCTCTAGTATATACCCACCCACATCCAAACACTTAGGTTTTCTACCTTATTTCATCCAAGAACACCTAAAATCCATCAAACACATTTTATACACAAACTTCACACATTAAGCACTACATCACAATATAGTGCATAACTTAAATGCTTGGCACTTAGGCCCTTAAATGCATGGCTCTTAGGCCCTTAAATTGCATAAACCTTAAACACTGAATTTCCCACATAATAATGCCTTTGACCTGCAAATACACCCACCAATACATATGTCCTTTAATAAACTCCTTGAGAGCATTTTACTAGCTCATTTACCATTTGCTCTTTAGGTAGTTTTAACAAGCATTATAAGCTTATTTCTCCTAAGGCATTAAACCACATTGAGATAGCTTGTTTACCTCTTTTCCTCACAAATTTCTTTCTTGTTTCCTTGTAAAACCGGTAAGGCATTTCCTTCCTTGTCAACAACTAAACAATATACCAACATTGTAATGAGTATATAAGCTTAAGCTTCATCTCATTGTAAACCCTAGTTACATATATTATCTTAAGGTATTAACATGATTGTTTTACCTTGGAATGGAAAGAGAGCTTGAATATATATCAAGAGAGGACTCCTCCTAGCCCTTGGAAGATTCAAATGAAGCTAAACAAGCAAGATAAATACACCACCATTGGTGAGGTGAATTTTCGGACAACTGAAAACATGAGGAACATGGATTTTTTTTTCTTGAGTTTCCTTACCTTGAAGCAAAGGATCAACAAGGCATAAAAATATTAGCTCAAGCTCCTTCCATGGAAGTTCTCCTTGGCACCGAAATGGTGGTTTTGAAGTTTTGAAAAGACAAGATTGTAGAGCTTGACTTAACTAAGAGAATGGTGGTCTTGAAATTGAATTTGGACCATGGAGCTAGAAGATTACAAGAGATCAAAGATGGAGTTTGGTGTGGTACTATTGCAAACGTAGAAGAGAATGAAGAAGAGAGGTTGGAGGAGTTGGATACGTGTGAATGAGGAGGAAATGAGAATGAGGTTTGCTTTTGCTTTTAGAAGATATTGTACTAAAGTGTATAGTAACTTTTGCTTTATCATTTAGTTAACTCATTTGTTTGTGTAGGTGTGGTGAGTCACTAAGGAAACCGGCCCCAAATAGTTAGAAGGGTGTTTTGGTCTTTGTTGACCAACTTAATCACTTATAACATTATATGTTACAAACTAGTTATAAAAATCACTATTCACCAATAACAAGGCACATAGAAGTGAAATTTTTGATTTCCCACTAATATAGGCCACCCAAATGTGATACTATATAGTACACATGTTAATTAAAGAGTAATGATGGACATTTAGCCATTCAAAACTCATTTACAAGACAATTTTTCAAAACGTGCTTTAAGACTCCTTAAAGCACATTTTGTGTTTTAACTTGTTTTCAAGCTTGGTTTTCTTTGGTAATTGATTTAATATGTTCATTAACATATTTATAAGTATAGGTATGACCATTAGGTCTTATACACATTTATCCCAAGCTTAGAGCACATTTTTGCTCATATTGACTTTAAGGTATTTCCTTGTGTTTTGTTTGGTTTCATTGTCTACCAAAGTTTCCTAAGGACTTAATTAGCCTTATAAATCATAATTAAATATTATCAAGTCTTGGTAGGCTCTTTGGGTCCTAACCAAGTTCACTCAGCTTAGAGCATGTTTTTGCTCAACCGTGTCTTAGTGTTTTATTTGTTTAACCATGGTTTAAATTGCCATGATGTTTCCTAAGGCACTTTTTAGCCTTTAAATAACATATTTAACATTTAACAACATACCAAGGTTTGGGGTATTTCACCTTTTCCAGCTTAAAATCGGACATATGGACATGTGAGGTGTGACAAGGCAAGAGTTGGAAAGGAAATATTGTGAGCTGAAAGACAAAGGAAATTTAGTAAGTTGTACTTTTGATTTTTACTAATTTTAAGCCTTGTCTTCTTCCTCATATGGTGCACACCGATTTTCAAGGCGTAAAAGAGGGGTCTCAATTCGTTGATGAAAGCCAAGGAAGAAGCTTGGAAGGTCCTCTCTCTTGAAGGTTAAGAATGAAAGTGGAATCTAGATCCACTTTTGCCTTTTTACATTTTGGTCTTCTTCCTAACTCACATGGCCTTGTTTCTCTTCATAAATTTCGACAGCCACATGGTCAAATGAGACCTACATACTTTGGCATTAAGTATGTAACACATTGATGATGAGTCTCATGTTTTAAGCCTTTTATAATTTTTAAAGAAAGCAATTTTTATCTAGTTTTTGCCCTTAAAATCGGCCCTATAAGACCCTGTTGACTAGTCACACCAACTGATTTAGAAGGTAATTGTAACCCTTTTTAGATTACCAATTCGTGGCTTCAAAAACTACAAGTAATTGCGTAAAACGCATTTCCGTGACACCCGAAGGTGTGTTTTTGTGCTCTAAGGAATTTTGGAACCAATTGTTCGTTATGAGTTCCAAGTGTTTGTAAACATTATTATGTAAATCAACATATACTAAGATGTTACATTGATTTATATGGGGTTATATCAACCCGTGACATAATTTACGGGCCATCGGGACACTCCCGGGCCAAAAAGGAGCGCTAAGAAATCCTCCTTTGGTTTTTGCTGAATTTTTGAGAAACCACTTCGTGGGTTCTCTTTAGAATGATAAATAATGATGTTAGGAACTCTAGGAATTAATTTTATAGGAGTTCGTGCCACCCTCGGCACTCCTCCGGACTTTTCGTGCTTTAAGGAGTCGGTGTGAGCACTCCCGAGCATTTTGCGTATTGACTGAATATAGCTTAGGGAATATATTTGTATATTCATATAATAATTGTATGACCATTTAGTTTGAATATTAGAGGGTCATACAAGGTCATGTTTGACCATATGCTTCAAAGGGCGTTTAGCGTTTATGGTGAAACGACTATTTTTACGTAACGTTTTCATGCATGGGTTTGCATGCGTATGTGAAATGATTTATATTTGGATTATATTCCAATAAATAATGATTAAATAATATTATTTAGATTTGGGGTATTTCAGTGGGGAGCGCCAGTCCTCTTCGTGAAGAAGAAGGATGGTAGTCTCCGCCTCTGCATCGACTACAGAGAGCTGAATGCAGTGACAGTGAAGAATAAGTACCCACTACCCCGCATGACGATCTGTTCGATCAGTTTAAGGGAGCATCTGTGTTCCCAAGATTGATCTCAGATCAGGGTATCATCAGATAGCCATTAAGGAAGGAGACATTGAGAAGACGACATTCCGGACACGATACGGCCACTATGAGTTTCAGTGATGCCATTCGGATTGTTGAACGCACCGGCGAAGTTTATGGACCTGATGAACCGCTTGTTCCGGGAGCAGCTGGACAAGTCGGTTGTTGTGTTTATTGATGACATTTGATATACTCGAAATCTAAGGTTGATCATGAGGAACATCTGAGGAGGGTATTGGAAATATTGAGGAGAACCAGCTATATGCTAAGTTCTCCAAATGTGAGTTTTGGCTTGACCAGGTCTCTTTCCTAGGTCATGTCATTTCAGATGCTGGGATCTCAGTGGATCCAGCAAAGATTGATGCCGTACGTACCTGGCCAAGGCCGAAGACTGTTACCGACATCCGGAGCTCTCTCGGTCTGGCAGGTTACTACAGGAGGTTTGTTAGGGATTTCAGCAAGGTCGCGAAACCGATGACCTGTCTGATGAAGAAGGATGCACCGTTCTTATGGACGGTTGACTGTGAGAGATCATTTCAGAGCTTGAAGGACTCACTGACCACTGCACCGGTTTTGACCTTTCCAGACGGTACAGAGGGCTTTGAGGTTTACTGTGATGCATCCGGCAGAGGGCTGGGTTGCGTGCTTATGCAACATGGCAAGGTGGTGGCATATGCCTCAAGCCAGTTGAAGAAACATGAGGAGAACTACCACACCCACACATGATTTGGAGCTGGGAGCTGTAGTCTTCGCTTTGAAGATATGGCGCCACTACTTAACGGGGTTAGTGTGACGATCACAACCGATCATAAGAGTTTGAGATACATATTCACTCAGAAGGAGTTGAATCTCTCGACAGAGGAGATGGTTAGAGTTTTCTGAAAGACTATGACATCGACCTCCAATACAAAGAGGGGAAGGCCAATGTTGTTGCAGCAGACGCCCTGAGCCGTCGAGCACACTCACTCCATTCACTAGTTTCTTTCTCCAGCTGGTTGTTGATGAGTGCGAGACGCTCAGAGGACAGATGAGTACATGAGAGAGGTCAGACAGAAGCTGGCAGATGGCACCTTTGAGAGTCAGAAATACGACTTCAGACTTCATGATGATGATCTGATCAGACTTAAGGGCTGGTTAGCATACCACGGGGCAACACGGATCTGAAAGACCGTATACTTAGAGAATCACACTGTTATTCAGTTTCCATCCATCCGGGAGCCTCTAAATGTATAAAGACATGAAGAGATACTTCTGGTGGTCGGGGATGAAGACAGATGTTACTGAGTTCGTCTTGAGGTGTCTCACATGCCAGAAGGTGAAATTTGAGCACCGACGACCGGGCGAAATGGTACAGTCGATGCCAGTTCCGGAGTGGAAAATCCATGATATCTCCATGGACTTCGTAGTTGGGCTTCCACTGCTAGGGGAGGTCCTCAACATGATATGGGTGGTGGTGGATCGCCTTACCAAAGTAGCCCGATTCATACCGATAAAGGATACTTGGAAGGTGACCAAATTAGTTGAGTTATTTGAGAAAGAAATCATGAGACATCATGGGATGCCCGAAGACCATAGTGTTAGATAGAGATACCAGATTCCTCGAGGTACTGGAGAGCTCCCAGGGAAGCGTTGGGTACAGAACTCAAGCTGAGTACCGCGTTCCATCCTCGGACATATGGTCAGACTGAGCGTACGATTCAGACACTTGAGGACATGCTGAGAGCATGTGCCTTAGACTTCTAGGGCAGTTGGATTGACAGACTACATCTGATCGAGTTTTCATACAACAACAGCTATCACGCTTCGATCAAGATGGCACCTTTCAAGCGTTTTCAAGCTTACTACGGTAGACCCTGTCGTACACCGCTCTATTGGATGAGTCGAGTGAGATGGTCATTTTAGGACCAGAGTACTTAGAGCAAGTTAAGGCTGAAGTTCAGCAAATCAGGGAGAACATGAAAGCTGCTCAAGATAGGCAGAAGTCGTATGCTGATGTTCGACGACGGGACCTGATTCGTAGTGGGCGACCAGGTATTTCTTGCGAGTTTCATTCAGATGAAGGGTGTATTCAGATTTGGGCAGAAGGGCAAATTAAGCCTGAATTTGTTGGTCCTTATGAGATTATGGAGGGGGTGGGGCCCGGTTGCTTACAGGTAGAATTTACCTGCTGAGCTGGGTAAAGTGCATGATGTTTTTCATGTTTCACAGCTAAAGAAATACATGCACCACCCCTCCATGTGTTAGAACCTGAGAGGTTGACTTTAGAACCAAATATGAGATCAGTGGAGACTCCTCAGAGAATCTTGGATAGTAAGACTAGGGACACACTCGCCACAAGTCAGTGCGACTGGTGAAGGTTCTCTGGTCTAACCAGGATGTCGAAGAGGCCACGTGGGAATTAGAGGATAAGAGGGCGAAGTACCCTTCTTTGTTTACTGACTAGATCGTCTGTATAGGGTACGGGGCGTACCCCTTTTTAAGGGGGGTAGAGCTTCCTCGCTTTTGAGTTAGGAAACGATCATGTTTGCCGTTTGTTTGGTAGTTTAAGATGTGAATTTGTGTAAGTTGCTAACTTTGGTGTTAATTTGAGTTATGTATAATACTTATGTATTGTATTTGAGATTGACCTTTGAGTCTTGAGATGTGTGAATGTGAATATAAGATGTGGTTTTAAGATTAAGGGAATTGAGTACCGTGAATGGTTAAGCACATATGTGAACTTTGAGGACAAAGTTCTTCTAAGGGGGGTAGATTGAAATACCCCAAACTTAGATATGGTGTTTAAATGATAAACTAAGTTATAAGGAGGCTAAATAATGCCTTAGAAACATTAAGAAACATTTCTAATCAAAGAAAACATAAGGAAACACCAAAAGAGCAGTTTAAGCAAAAACGTGCTCTAAGCTTGGAGAGACTTGGGTGAGTACCCAAATATTGTTATAAGACCCTAGTAGTATCCTAAGGTTCATTTTAAATCAATTACCAAAGAAAACCAAGCTTGAAAACAAGTTAAAACACAAAAATGTGCTTTAAGGAGTCTTAAAGCACATTTTTGAAAAATTGTCTTGTAAATGAGTTTTGAATGGCTAAATGTCCATCATTACTCTTTAATTAACATGTGTACTATATAGTATCACATTTGGAAGTCTATATCAATGGGAAATAAAAAATTACACAACAATGTGCCTTGTTTTGTGAATAGTAATTTAATTAAGCTAGTTTATAACATAAGTCAATATAAGTGAGATATTGGTCAACAAAGACTTAAGTACCCTTGTTACTTAATGGGGACCGGCTTTTTTATAAGGTGAGTCACCACCTTTATTAGTCATTAAGCAAATAAATAACAATAAAGCAAAAGTACTATTTACTTTACAACATAATATCTCATTTTAACTCACCTCTCTCCTCACCTCTTCATTCTCTCTTGTTCCCATGATTTTCTCAAGCTCTCTCCCTTCTCCATTAACGTGAAGAGCAACCCCATGCTAGCTCCACCTTCTCTTGCACACTACTTACTCATCTTAGCTCCAAAACCAAAACAAATTACATATTCCTCTTAGTTAGCTCAAGCTCTCTCTTTCTATCTTTTCAAAACTTCAAGAGCTTTGATTTGGTGCCAAGCCAAACCACCATTAGAGGAGGAAATTCAAGTTTGGAGACTCCATTGGCTTCTCCATTCTCTTAAGGTAAACAAAGTGTAAGAAAATCTAGGTTTCCATCACTTTTCTTCTTGACCGAAAGTGTATGCTCATGAGGCTTCATTTTAATGCCTTGTTCTAGCTTATTTTCTACTCTTCAAAGGATTGAGGAGGTCCTTCTTGCTTCATATCCAAGCTTGTCTTGAGAAACCAAGGTAAAACAATCACCTTAATACCTTAAAGCACATTTTTAACCTAGGGTTTGTTCCTTAGGGTTAATGTATTATCTAGTACTCATTGGAGTCATTGGATATTGGTTAGAACATTGGCAAGGAGATATATATTGGTGACCGAGATTGAGGAAGGAAAAACCTAAGGAAGAAAGTTTTTAAAGCTTGCAAAAGAACAAGGTAAATTACTTACCTTAAGGTGTTTTATTGTTTAAGGGAATGAGATTTAGATATGTGATGAGTTTAGTGTAGAGTTTACATTAGAAAAGGTTATATATGACCTAGGAGAAACAATGAGTTTGTTTGAACTTGTGACTAAGGAGCCAATGAGAAAAGAGATAGTCAAAAATGTTTGAATGAATTACAAGAAGCATTTTATTTCAATGGGCAGGCTTTTGTGTGTGTATTCGAAGGTTAAAGGCAAATATATGTGGAAATTCAGTGGTTAAGATTATTGTCATTTAAGGGCCTAAGTGCCAAGCATTTAAGTTTGTGCACTATATGATGATGTGGTGTAGTTTTGGTGTAAATTGTGTGTTAAGGTGTTGTGATGATAATTTGAGAGATATTGGTTGGTTGATGGAGAAAACCAAGTGTTAGGATGTGCTATATACTAGAGAACCCATGGCAAAATTTAAAGGAGAAGTGTTTAGATTTTAAGATAAGGGAATTTAATGGCTAGGAAGTAAGTTAGTAGAGGTAGTTGTCTTGATGAAAAAGGGGTGAGATAAAGTGTTTTAATGAGCTATAATGACTTAGGCATTACTATGAAGGATTTAGGAATCAAGAGAATGTATTTGAGTATATAGGACTTAGGCAAATGTTGGTAAACAACTAGGAAGGAAATAAGGTGTTGATGGATGGAAGGTTAAGCATGTGAAGGAACTTTAAGTAAATGCATAAAAGAGTTTTTAGATGGTGAAAGATGCTTGGGAGATGATGTTATAGTGGTGGGGAAACATTTGGCGTAGTGGTTGCATTAGGTATGAACCACCACCTAGAAACCTAGTGGAAAATGTTACAAGTGTTGGCATGGTTACAAGGAAAAATGCATAATGATTAAAGTGGATGTTGGTGAGTGATTTAAAGTGTTTAGTGGTTGGCTTAAGGTGTATTTGAGGTGCCCAAATGAGGTTATAACATATTAGGATATGAGGAGAAGTTTGGAGTTAAAAGAGAATTTAGAAACAAGGTTCTGGAGCCGACCGACCTTAGGGACCGGACCTACAAGGTCGGTCGAGCTCAATTTACACTACCGGAAATGGTCTCTGGAATCGACCGAAAATGGGACCGGACTTGGCAAGTTCGGTCGAGCTTAAATTTCCCTCGGGGAAAACTCTCGGGAATGGACCGACCTTGGGGACCGGACTTGCAAGGTCGGTCGGGGTAGAATTTTCAAAAGGTAATGTGTTCTGGAATGGACCGACCTTGGGTAAGGTCGGTCGGAAGTTCGGGTCGAGCCTAAAAATAAAAAAAAAGAAATTTTGAATTCTAAGGATGGTAATAGGTAATAAGGTATACCTTTGGTAGGGTGGTAATGATTAGGACCCTAAGAACCTAAGGGATTAAGTTAAGTTAAGTAAGAACCTTAATGTTTAAAAAGATTAAGTTTAAAAGGGTAAGTGGTAAGGACTTAAGAGGATATTCATCGGGAATCATTAGGGATTAAATGAGTTAAGTGAGGTGCAAATAACTAATGGCCTAAAAATGAACCAATGTTTTAGGTTTGTGAATTGGGACCCCGGAGAAGATAAAACAAACGACGATCGACGGTGAACGGTACAATCTTTCTTGTGACCTGCTTGCTAACGAGGTGTCCCGCGGCTTGTGTGCTATCGGTTTAATTGCTATGACTAAGACAAGATAAAGCATGTAACCGGTTATATTTGTTCTTGTTGTGTACGTGTTATCTTTGCACTAACCCGCGAGACTTGAGATTGTTACTAACCAAGTTTAGTACTTACTGAGTTAAGAATAAGAGTAAGTTTTTTGTGGTTGTTGGTTAATGCCCGTTAAGGCATAGCTAGCACATGGTGATTAAGATTTCTACTAACTGGAACTTGAGTGAGGAAACCCGGGACCGAACTCCGGTCATGCATGCTAAGGAAAGGGGGACGGTATCTGAATCAGATCCGCCCTCCGCTTAAGGACTTATCCTCGGACTTGTAGCCTAGGGCCGGTTGCCGGCTCAGCTACGCTGGTCTCCCGTCCAGAGTAGGTGGCATTAAGATGGTGCGGTGGGATCACCTAAATCCCAGGTTTGAATTAAGCTACAACCATTCCCTTCCAGGAATGGTCTGTATATTGAGATTAAGTTGAGATTAAGATTAAGGTAAGGTAAGGAACTGAGATTAAGGAAATGAGGACTAAGGAGGGGGTTACTAACCCACTTGATAAGGGAACGCTTGAGTCGTTCATTGTTTGTGAACTATACATGTTCATCTGTGGTTATTGTTATTGCACTTCATATCATGCTTGTGTATGTAATCAATTTCCATGCTATCGACAATTAATCGTCGTAGCCCCGTTAGCTTGGGGGCCATGAGAGGGTGTACCAGCATTCGTGCTGACCCCCTTTTGGGGCTGTTTTTACACTTGCAGGTAAGAGACCCATGAGGACGCACCACGAGAGTAGGAGCGGGTAGACTTAGGATGGGATGTTTCTTTTGAGTACGGGTTGCGCTTGTGCACCCGTCTGTTTATATTTAAACTGATGTAAGGTTATGATTATGACTTAGTTACTTCTACTCGGTTGGTTGTGGTATTTTGGATGGTGATGTTTTAGGGTTGGTTATTTATTTGGATAAGTGTTGTATTTGATAAGACTGGTATATTCTAACGATCAGACCGTGGCAAGGTCCAGGTGTTTATTATTTCCGCTGCGACGAATTCGATTAAGTGTACAGTTTTGCGATAACCACGATTGGCTTTGGATGGGGTGTTACAGTATCCCACATCTTCCAGTTGATAAAATATACGGCCTATCTACCAAATACCTTGTGACATTAGAGGCTAGACCGAACCAAGTTGAGAGATTGGTATAGATACCCATAAGAATCCTTGATACAGTGACTAAGCCATTAACATGGTTAAGACCCTCTGATCGGATCATAATGAGACATAGACTACCTGGAAGCCAGAATGCTCCACAAGACCTAAACATCTTGAACTTATGTTCAAGGAGGATATAATGTTGATCACGTGGGCGTAATCCATTTTAAGGGGGGTAGAGTGAAAAACTGCTTAGCGTATGTCTACGTACTGAGTACATAAACTACGATGTGCATAGCATAAAGAATGTTTTAATACATATGTATCTACATTCTGAGATTATTATGGTTATTGCATACAGAATATGCGAATACCATACGTAATATATACCTACCTTGTTTACTCTGGTATGAGAATACAAGTGAAAAGGAGTAGAGAGACTCCGGGGGAGTTAAAAATCCCTACGATATATATTAATATGAGACCAAATATGGTAATATTATGAGGTATAAATCGGTATGAGTATAAGGTATGAATCGGTTTGAAACTGATATAGAACCTAGTAGGAATTAAACTCCCTAGGTAATTGCTGAGAGGTGAAATGAGAATGATAGATGGACTGAGTCCACATTTTGGAGATGTATTGATTATGGCTAGAATGACTAAAAGGTAGAAAATTGGACAAGAGTGAATTATAACGATGTTTGAAATTGACGTGGGAGGTGAAACTTGATTCCCGGGGATCAAGGGAAACCAAACCAAAATTGGGGTGGGAGGATAGTTCAACACTAATGGTGATCACATCAGGATCGGATGATTCCTAAAACTCCCTACAAGTGGTCACAATTAATCATATTAAGAATAGATGCATTAGCATCAAGTGGAATTGAAGTTGACTTGTATTTTCAAATAGAGGAATTATTCCTTACTTGACCTCGTAAAAAGGATTTCCTTCTTACTGAGTCTCACTCATGAAGCCGAGGACGCATGAGCCTCTGTCTTTGGACCGTTGACATGAGGAGAACAAAGTGGTTTTGTATTACTCGCTCATGAAATTGAGGACATATGTGCCTTTGTCGTCTGATCGGCGACATGGAGAGAATACGACAAAAGTATGTGGTTGTTTTGATCTTCCAAAGGACCGCGGACCAGAAAGCATAAGCGTCCAATAGTTGGTACCTGCAGATGATATCTTGCATTACTCGCTCATGAAGCCGAGGACTTGTGAGCCTTCATCTTCTGACCGGTGACATGGGGAGGATGCAACAAAGGGAATTTTGAGTGATTTACATGCTGAGACATGTTGTGTGGTATTTGTAGTATACATATATGACAGACCATATAGGATTGAAGGTTATATATATATATATATATATATATATATATATATATATATATATATATATATATGATATATACGATCTATATGATCTATGGTATGAGGTTATCCGTGTATTCTAATGATATAAGATGCATGGGAACTTTGGGGACAAAGTTCTTTTAAGGGGGTATATTGAAATACCCCAAACCTAAATATGGTAATTAGACATCAAGTTATGATGTAATAAGGCTAAAAAATGCCTTAGAAAGATTGGTAAACAATTTAAACCATAGAAAACACAAGAATACACCATAAAGGCAAATTAACCAAATACTTGCTCTAGACCTTGTGTAACCTTGGTTAGGACCCAAAGGTCATTCCTAGATCTTATTAACATGCTAACAAACATGTTAAAATAATTACCAAAGAAAAACAAGCTCAAAAACAAGTTAAAACACAAATTGTGCTTTAAGACTCCTTAAAGCACATTTTAAAAAAATTGTCTTAGAAATGAGTTTTGAGTGGCTAGTTGAACAAGTATACACCTTAATCAACATGTGTACTATTTAGTATCACACTAAGAAACCTAAATCAATGAGAAACCAAAAATTTCACAAATTGTGCACTAATTATGAATAGTGACCAAATAGTACCCAATTAAGACTTTAATCTCTTTTGACTAGTCAAATGGTCAAAATAGCCCATAATTATCTAAGGGAATGGAGCGGGTCAGTTTCTTAAGGGGTGAGTCATCACCAAAGCTCCTGCATATTTAGAAAAGAAGAGGGAAAAGTGAGAAAAGAACTACTCACTATTTGCTTTTACCAAATATCTCACATTAGTATACCTCTCTCCTCTCTCCTCTCTCTTCTCATTCTTCTCTTCTCACCAGTTTTCTTCTTCATCCTCCCAAAGAAAACGTAAAGCTCCAGCTCCTCCATAGTTCTCCAACTTTATTTGCTTGTCAAATACAACTCCAAGCTCCAAATCCAAAACCAGGCATATAGTTGTGCTAGTTAGGCCAAGACCTTTCATTCTCTCTTTTCAAATTCTCCAAAGCTGAAGTTTAACTCCATTGAAAGAGCTCAATTTTAAGAGGAAAACTCATATTCAAGAGCTAGTTAACACTCTCTTTGGTTTAAGGTAAGAAAAGCTTTCAAAAATCATCTTTTCTCCATTTTCTATACATGGCTGAATTTGGCTTCTAAAGATGGCTTATTTCATTCCTTGTATTAGCCTTGATTAAATATCTAAGAGCTTATTTGTATCCTTGCTTTGATTCCTTACCAAACTAGATTCCAAGATTTCTAAGGTAATCATCCAATTTAGTGCTTTAAGCGCCCTCTTAATATTTAAGAGTTGTTTTAATGAGTCTAAGGGTTTTACTTATTACTCATTGTCTTAATTTGAACCTTATTTAGAAGTATGGAAGTGATCATACTTCCTTGGCCGAATTCAATCAAGAGAATCAAGAGAAGAAGAGAGAAAAAGGGCTTGAAATCTTAAGGTAAATGACTTACCTTAATGTAGTTTAATGCCTTAAGGGATTATGTCTATATTGATACAAAATGTATCCTAGAGCTTACATTAAAATATGGGTTATATTAACCTAGGAAAGAATTTGAAGAAGCTTATGAACTTGTGACTAAAGAGCTAATGGCATATGAGTTAGAAAAACAATCATAAGGCGAGTTATAAGGGCTTTTATGTATTGCCATGGGATTATTGTGTTAATGCAGGTTGATAACTCTAAATGATGGAAATTTAGTGTTTAATTCAAGTCCTTTAAGGGCCTAAGAGCCATGTCATTTAAGGGCCTAAGAGCCATGTCATTTAAGAGCCTTAGTGCTATACAATGTAAGATTATTGCACCATATTATGTTTATTATGAATGGCTTGAACTTGGTGAGAAATACCATGAGATAAGGATTTGTTTAGTGTGAGTTGACTAGGTGGGAAAGGCTATGCATTTGGGCATAACAATATAGTAGAGAAACTATGGCAAAATTGGTGTAGAAACCAAGTATTTTAAAGGTATTTGTGAGCTAATATGACCTAGGACTTACTAGGAGTCATCAAAGGAAATTTAAATAGAAATGAGTTAACTAAGGTATTCTTATGAGTAGGAATGGCCTAGAGTTGATTAGAAGGAATTAGAGGTCAAATGGTTGAATTAAACACACCAAAGTTATGGTATATGGTGTGTATTGGATTGTGCAAAAATCTGTAGGAGAATGGTGTCTTAGATTGCTTGGTGATGGTTTAGGCATGAGCTAGAAGGTATAACCTTGAGTAGATTGAGTTGAGGGGATAAAAATGTCTAAGACGAATTTAGCATGGTCAAGATAAATGAGAAAAATATGTAAGGTATTAACGGTGTGACTAGAGATGCATAAGTGTGTACAAGTTTGGGAATGATGAGTAGAAAATGTAAAGGAGAGGAAATTGTGCATGGAGATGCAATAAAACCTTGAGAATTTTGAGTAGCTTGAGTAAAGAAGATAAAGATGATTAGTGATGCACTAGGTGTGGTCAAAATGGTTGTGAGGAAACAATTGGGCTAGTTAAGATTGTAAGCAAAATTTACATCTTAGTAGTCTAAGAAACTAAGTTGCAAGTGTTAGGCAAAAAGAGTAAGAATTTGAGTAAAATGATCAAGGAATTGAGTATGAGTTTAATGAATGAAATAGGAGGGTTTAAAGTGCTAAAATGATGTTAGAACATGGTATTATACATGTGGAAAGATTAGGAAAAGATTGGGTAAGAATTGAGGTTGGAAAAGAGTTGAAAAACTAGCAAATTATACATGACCAGTGTTGGTCCGGGTTTGTAAATAGGTACATAAACCCGGACCACACCAAAAACTAAGCAGTACGTTATTTCCGTGGCTTGGTCCGGGTTTATATACCAGTACATAAACCCAGACCAGTAAAAAATCATGGCAGAAACTTATCCGAAGAGGTGGTCCGGGTTTACAACCTCGGACACAAACCCAGACCAACCTAAAAATGTTATTGAATGTTGAAAAATGGTGATTTAAGATAGGGAATGTTTTTGTTAATGTAACACCCCAACCCGAAACTCCACAACCTGTACGATGATAGCTCCTAAAGATAACTGGAAATGCAGCGGAAAATATATACATAACGACGGGCGGTGCTACAACGCCGCTAGTCACCCATGTGACTAACAAGGCTAATTCCAACATAACTTACAAATGATACGGTCTGAGCACTGAATACAAACCTCTAAAACAACAAAACCAATAATAAAAGTACAGCACTTGTAAAATGATTCCGGTAATAATAGTCCCCTGTCATAATTCTACCCCACCTACACTCGGTGTGGTAATCTCTGCAACTTCAGGTACCTGAAAAGTGGGGGTGCCCCAAAGTGGCTCAGCAAACAACACTTGTATGGAAAACGTGCAGCCCATCGGCTACTGGGCCACACCAACTACTTTGTCGAATACATGCAGTTCATTTTTTTATAAATCTGTAAACAAGCATAACACGATAATAACAAGTATCCATATAAGGACAACAATGTCACATAGAACAGACTTCAGAAGGCCAAGTTATATGTCTGTAATTGTTTACGAGTAGCCAGATCCTCACAATGGGACTAACATGTATATAAGAGTACCTCACAACAGTGGAGGTATAGTGACCTCGTTAAACTCCATCTTCACAGAGTAAATTGGTCGGGTATGATAAACCCTTAGACGAGATGGGACTCTCGTACAAGTAGGTGGGTAATTAGTCCCTCAGAAGATAACGTAGTTAACTCCTGTACTTAAAAGAGGTGGGAATCGAACCCTCGAGAGGAATAAAGTCTTCCTCCCAACTTGAACTGTTCCGGTACGCAGCCGGTGAGTGACATAGTGCACTCAAAACTCCCGTCGCGACGTAAATTGAATATGAGACGACCTGTGACAGGTACAACTCCTGTAGCATGCATGGCCAGATCCAACTGGGCTCCTCGTTCTCGTAGTATAGAATTGTTAGGTGTCACACAAGGACGTTAATTAAGAACACAATGTGTATTGTCGATTATCATGTTTAGGATAACGACGTCTGTTATAAAGTGAAGTTAGTGAGAAGCTTGAGTACAAGTTCTTGGTGTAATAAAACGCAGGTATTTAATCCACTGGTAATGTACTGTTGTATGCGTGGGACATACACGTTGTAGTTAGTATCATTCATGCATATAAAATAACACAACAGTGCACAAGAGGAATAAAACATTTTACAATAATTATCTTGGTTTATTTCAAACACAGATAGCACACAAGCCGGTGTAATCCGGTAGCAAACAGGTTGCAAGAATCCCATACCGTTCACCGTAGACTGTACTTGTTTAGTTCCCGGTCAACGTCTGGTCAAACAATGTCCTAGAATAGGATTAACTGAGAGTGTTAATTTACATAACTTTCGTATAGTAATTTTATTGATTCATGAACGATTTCATATTCGTTATTTCATGTGAGGTTTATTTCTTTGTACTTAGGTAGTTTCCTTAACCTTATTAATCATTAAGGTATTTATATATTTCCAAATCATGTATTCTAATTTATAAAACCTATATGGGTGGTAACTTCTTTTAATTACCTTATGATTTAATGTATAACTTATTTGTTATCTCTTTTGATTTATTTTAAAATCCTTTAATGTACATAACTATATATTCATGTACCATTTATGTTACACGTTTTACAGTTGTCTAAATGACATATCAACTTCATAATTTCCTCAATATATTCACATGTCACACATGGACATAATATTCTTATAATTTTTATTATTCTCCACTTACCCTTAAATAATATTTATTGGTTATAATTAAACTCCTTATAACTATATAACCATAGTTTTAATTCCATAATCACTTATTTTCATTTCCTTTTGATTTATTTGAAAATCTTAACTGTGTAAGTTTTATGCACATGTATTATTTATGATACATATTTATATTTGTCTAAATGACATAACCACTTAATAAATTCTCAAATTATATTTACATGTTACGCATGGGCATATTTCTCCCATATGTTTTATTAATTACAACTAACTCCAATTAATATTATTTCTTTTACAAGTGAATTACTTGTACTTGTATATCGTATAGTTTTAATTTCATAAATCCTTAAATCATAATTTCCTTTTCTATATTTCCTAAATATCCATATAGGACCTACAAATATTTTTAATCCCATCAATACAACATACTTCTCGGTTTATTATATTATAACCACATTTATTTCTTAAACTTTACATTATACTCCAAAGTACATTATATACATAGTTTTATTTTCTTAATTAATTGATTCACTAAACCACCTCTAAAAATGGGGTATTTATTATTTGAATACCTTAACTTTTCTAAATTACCAAATCAACCCTTAACCTTTCGGTTTTGACAAATAACTTTCTATAATTACATTTTAACCCCAAAAACTTTATATAAATTATATATTCACTTATAAACTATAGTTTTAATATTTAATTCCCTTAACAACCAAGTGGACACTTATATTTCCACAAATTATGATTTCGCCCCATATAAAATTCAGTTTCTTATTTAAACTCTTGTAAATTACATAATCACCCTAAAACTTTATAAACTTAATATTTCATGACATAAATCATTTTAACCCAAAGTTTTCGGTCAACACTTTGACCATAGCCTAATTTCATATTAATACATTAATATACCCATAAACTTATGTGATTCTCGGTTTACACCCATCTCTCCAAAAATTACAAAATAGCCCCAAAACTTTATAAATTGTTATTTTAACTACTAACCATATATTTAATCCCACCAAAATTCATAATATTAATCCTCACACCATATTATATTATAATTATGCCAAGGGCACATTTTATTTTCAGTAACTATATATCTTGCACCAAACTTTACAAAAATTATATTTTTACCACATAACTTATTAAACTAGTCATTTTAACACTAGTAATTATTTTTAGCTTACCCAAATTCATAGTATGCATTCATATACATATTTAGCTCATTAAATTTATTCATCACCATTTGAATTCGGCCAGGATAATATACCACCATATAATTTCTAAAACTTGATTTATAACTTATAGTAATTATACATAAATACATATGAGTGATATAACTCATGTAAAATTATTGTAATGTCTTAGATATATTTTTATCTCAAAATGGAGCATATTTCTCCTAGACAATTCGGTATGCATTATTATCTATCATAAGTAATTTTTGTAAAACAAAAATGTGTCTTAAGGTAGTAAGATTACTATATATGTTATAAATTATATTTTTGGTGTGTATTACCATTTGGTTTCGGTTTTAAATACCTAAGAAGGTGTACATAATTTTGTACAATTTTTAAGAGCTTATACAAGCTTAAAACAATAAAGATTTGCTTAGTAAACTTACTCTTAATAAAAGATGATTAAACACTTGAACTCCTCTTGAATTCCCAAGCTTCCTCCAATGTTAAATGATGTTCCTCTTCGGTTTTTATGCAAGAGAGTAAGGGTTTAGGAGTTAGATCTTTAACAAAGAGTTTAAGTAAATTATAAGTAGTTTTCCAAGGATTTACCTTAGGCTTTTCTTCTTAAATTTTCGGCACACCTAGGATGGATGGAGCATCAATTTTCCTTCATGAATTGACGAAGAAAATAGCTTTAGAAGATGTAGAATTTTGGATACACATAAAATGTGTCTTAAGGATTTTCAAGCATGAAAAATACCTTAAGGTACCTTGAGATGCTCCTTGGATTAATGTTGATTTAGACAACCTCCTTGGAGTATATGTTGATGTCGAATCCTTATAGTTGTTCTAGGAAGAGTTTTACTTCAAGGCTTGATAAGAATGCTAGGAAATTACCTTAAAGATGAATATAGAAGTTAAATCTCCATTAATGGACTTAAAAGCTTCAAGGAAGAAGATGAAAGGAGAGGAGAATCAGCTTACCTATTCGGCCCACAAGCAAAGGAAAAATGGAGAGCTAGACTCACGTAGGAATAAGAGATGGCAAGTTTGAAAGGATTTTTCTTTTGCTAGTTTAATGTCAAATTTGACTCATCTTTCATTAGTTTATTCTTTGATTGGTTGGCTCAATAAAAGCCCTTATTTCATGCTCGTTCTCAGCTAAGACAAGGAGCATTGGAGGCTTGATTGATAATTGAAAGAAGAAGACAAGACTAAGGTAGGTAAGGTGCTTTCTTTTGAATTTTCTAAGTAGAATACATGTCATTTGTTGTCTCTTTTCTCCTTATAATTTCAGTAACATGGCTGTAGTATGGCATTTGATTTTTGATGATTAAAACATTAGGACATGGCTAGGTAGGTAGGATTCTTTGTTTAATTTTTATAAGGTAATAAGCCTTCTTTTCTTGCATATAAATCGGTCACAAGGGGCTGTACAAGACAATTGATTTGTCTATTTTTTACTATGAATTATGCTAGTTAGGTAGGGTATTCTTTTGACTATTAATGAGGCAATCAATACCTCTTTTACATATCAAAAATCGGCAGCAACCATATTAGAACATGGGTTGTTTTGTTGGTATATTAGCAACTTGTATAATTTGGAATCTAGATCTACTTTTAGCATTTTATTTCATTACTTTTGCCAAAGCTAACATTCTCCTTGTTTGGTGCAGGAAAAATCGGTAATGTAGTCTCCCATTTGACTGAATAATTTGACACAATACAACATGGCATGTGATAAGGTGAGTCATCATCCATAAGACAATTTACAAGTTCAAAACTAGCCATTTGACACCCTAATTGGCGCCTACTATGGAGGTCAAACGAGTTTGATTTTCAATTTGATTTTTGTTACAATATATTGTACTAAGACCATACTATATGTGTAATAGTTCCAGCATTTATTTGGTACATTTATACTATGGTAAAAGATGAAAAGTTCTAAGGTAAAAATGCTGATTTTAGGTACCTTTTTGATGATAAAATCGCCCCCACTTGTACTATGAAATTAGTACTGGCATTAATTGATTTGGAAGCTCAATTTATCCCTTTTTATTATCAACTCGTGGCTCCTCAAAAACTTCAAGGTAATTGCGTAGAACACATTTTTGTGACACCCGAAGGTGCATTTTGTACTTTAAGGATTTTTAAAAAAGTAAGTAGTCGCTATGAGCTCCGAGTGTTTATTGACATTGTTTATAGTCAATATTAATATGTTAAGGTGTTTCATTGAGTTATATGGGGTTATATCAACTCGAAACACAACTCCCGGGCTAACCGGGGCAAAAAGGAGCGTTAAGAAATTCGTCCGAGCACTTTGTTTATTTTTGGGGAATTGGCTCGAGTATTCTCTTTAGAATGTTGAATAATGATGTTAGGAACTCTAAGAATGATTATATTGGAGTTTGTGCCACTTCGGTATCACTCCGGGGCACTCCCGGGGTTTATGGGGCCCGCATCGGGAACCTCCGAGCACTTTGTCTTAAACTGAGAATTTAGCTCGAGGGGGACTTCATCTTATATGTTTATTAAAGTGTTACGGTGTATTTGGAATGAAGAGTAATGCTTTACTTCATCCTATAATGTATTTCCGGGACTTTCGGGCCTTAAAGGCCTTCAAGGGAACTCCCGAGCATTTTTGTAACACCCCTACCATTAATCCTATACTTACCGTCTAATCATCCCGTTAATCATACTACGTCGCAGCGGAAATAATACTACTACGGCGGGTGATAAAACGCCGCTAACCTCCCATATGGCTAGCAAGGCTATTACTATGTTACCTACAGTACGGTCTGATGCCTAAGTATACCGAGCTACTACATTACATACAGAGTACAAAAACCACATACTTACATTGCTGGATTACCGAGTATACCAAGTATTTAATTACATTACTTTTCCATCACCAAAATTATGAGTTTCTACAAGCTACTCATCTACATCATCCCAATATTCTTTCATTATCCAAAAGGGTGTACCTTATGGTACACCGGCTAACAAAAACCTACAGCCGTGTACAACATAGTACACCGTTCACAATCGACCAATTACAGACAAAAAGAAATTAAACTCAAACTCTTCGTCATCTTCACCCGTCTCGAGGACCTGCGTGTAGTAAAAACATTGCCCCAAGGGGCTCTGCAAAAGCTGCACATAAACTCTGCATATACCGCGTGCTAGCTAGGGCACACCGACTATTTAAGGTCGACTATACATGCGGTTCATTAATTTCACACACACATGCTTTACATACATCATACATTCATGCACAATACAATAGCATACACAATCCTTACCTTCGCAAGGGTTAGCCAAATTACGCATCCGGGTTAATCGGAATGCTTTTTACTCTTTTACTCATTACACGTCACTTACTTTTACTTACACTTACTTACTTTTCCATACTTATTACACATTCTTACTTACTTACTTTTACTCATGTTAAGTCGGTATGACCTCCGGCCCGGGGACTACACCATCCCACCACCGGGATTTACTTGACTCGCCAATCCGGGATGCTACCCATTTAAGGGGTTTGGGCCACGGACCAGTTTAAGAGTCAGGACTTGGATCCAACGTCTTGTGTCTCCGCATCCTCACGCGTGGCCGAAACTATATCGGGCTTCTACTCATTCCAATATAATTACCAATTTAAGTTAGATTGGTTAGCTTGTTAGGAATCAGTTAGAAGTCCAATCACAAACGCATTCGGTCACAGTACGATACATCATATATACACACACACTCATATTCATCCATACATTTCATAAATTATACAAACTATGATTTAAGAAGATATGCAACAAGGAACAATCTCATGATATTCACAAGTAAGCATAATATACCCGATTCGTGCGTTTATCTTATTTGGTGATCATTTAGCACACAACACACAAATCAGAGTAACTAAAATAGCATACGGGGCATGAGGAATTCATACTGTTCACCATTGTACTTGTATCTGTGCAGACTGTATATTGTGAGTGGTTGGAACTGGTGTAATTAAAACAAAATAAAGAAAATAAAACTTAAAATAACAGTCGGGCTGCAAACAAATCCCGGTCGTAGTAGTATAGTAAAGTGTAAGCGACCGGATATCGAACCGTGGGACTAAGTGGAATTATTAAGTACCTAAGCTTTGTCACAAGAGGGGGATTAATTGACTTGTTTTTGTAAGTAAAACAACAGATAAATTAACTGAGTTGAAGATAATTAAGCGGAACTCCGGGTTCAGGTTTGTATAATCTGATTAATTATGCTATCTCTACCGGTTTATTATAATAGTTTGGCAAAGTTCCTGTTATTATCTTAAGGACTAAATCATAGACTCATAAGAACTCGTTTACCAGAAAATGGCCGGTCTAATCCAGGTTCGAGCAAAACATATGTAAACGGCGGTTAAGTGCGAGGAATTATATTTGCATCTGAAAATACTAACTTATTAAATCTGATAAGTGTCCAAATGAGCATGATTTATAGGTGTATTTTATATATAATATTAGCACTTTTCTTGCTCATTTCTCCACTTCGGTTAGTTTTCCTCTAGTTTATGTTTTATTGTTTATCTCACGAATTTATTGGTTTAACATGAGGAAAACCAAGCTGGGAGTAAAGTAGATAAAGAGACGAACACATAGACGCAAACGGCTCAGAAAACGGAGTCCAAACGAAGAATCTAGAGCCGGTCAAAGTTTGTTCGCATGGTACCTCACTTGTGTCCGCCCAGAAATCAGGAGGACACACACACGCGGACACATCTATTTGCGCCAAAAACACTTGTCCGCCCAAATTAGGAGGACACACACGCGGACACATCTATTTGCGAAAAAACACTTGTCCGCCCCATTTTTAGGCGGACAGCAAGGCGGACGCAGAGGCGGACGCGTGTAAAAATCCAGATCTGAGGCGCGAACAGTTTTCTTCTTCGCGCGCCGTCTACAACTTGCCTTCGCCGACTTCTGCAACTCGTCCACTGTCTTCAATTTATCCATCTACTCTGCACGCCCTGTCCCCCTGCAATCAATGAAGCAAGCAATAAATGATGAGCAATCAATGAGCTGCACCGCCTCAATCAATTCACGCGTTCCTTATCTGCTGCCTTTGCCTCTTCCTTTCTCTATAAAAAACCACACCCAGCCTTCTCCTTCATTGAGAAATCCACCACCCATCAATCCATCCACGACCACTTCTCACACCATCTCATTTCTCTCCTTCCGCCTTCTCCATTTTTATTTATTTTCCACATCCCAACATCCACCTCTAGCCCCTACGTATACAAAATAGCAGAGTGAGCCGGAGTGATTACGGATGATTTCTATTACTCTTGTCTCTATCTTTCTATTTAATATGTTAGGCTAGTTTACATACGCTCTGGGAATGGTTATATATATTTGTATTAATTATGCTATATTTTTACTGGTTTAATTTATATACAGTTTGTTACGCTTAAAGGTTATCACGCACCTTTTTAATAATTGTCATGAGTTTATTAAATTGCTTTCCTAAGTCTATTTTGATCAGACCAGGTGATAAATAGACAGGTTAATTAAGGCGTAAAACTGGAGGAAACTTGTTATGATTTAATAAGTTAGTATTCAGTTGCAAATGTAATTCCTCAATACTCCTCTGCCGTTCGCAGGCTTTTGCTTGAACCTTGATTAGAACCTTGCATTACAGGTGAACGAGTTCTTATGAGGCTATGACTTAGTCCTTAAGATAATTACAGGAACCTTGCCAAATTATTAACCAGTAGAGATAGCTTAATCATGCAGATTATATTAACCTGACCCAGAGTTCCATTTTATTTATCTGTCAACTTAGTTTATTTTATCTTTTCTTTTTATTTATTTTACAAGTCAATTAATCCCCCTCTTTGTGACACGCTTAGGTACTATTATATGTACATTAGTCCCACGGTTCGACATCCGGTTGCTTACATTTTCACTATACTACTGCGACCGGGATTTATTTCAGCCGACGTTATTTTTGGGTTTTATTTCTTTCTTTTATGTTAATTACACCTGTTCTAAACCACTCACTATATAACGTCTGCAAAATGGCGCCGTTGCCGGGGACTATTTATTCTAGTCCCTAAGCCCGGATTATTCACTTGTATTTTAGAATATTTGTTTGTATTATTTTTTGTTGTTTATATTTATTATCTTTTATATTTTGTTTATATTATTATTATGTTGTTCCTAATCATTTATTTTCTAATCTTTTTCAGTAGTTTTGTTTTATACAGAAAAACACAAAAAAAAAATCTCTGTACACGGCAATGGAAGAGGCACTTGAATATTGGCAGGATTATACTACATCCGAATGTGGGGGAGCTCATGATTTTGAGGATTGTCTCATATCCGTAGCTCGGTTAGAATAGAAGATCACTGGTTTGAGAAGACTACGGACTGAGGACAGCACTAAAGGATTGTCTCATAGTCCGAGAGCAACTCTGGTTAGAAGATCAACCAGACTACCTGGAGAGAATCGCTCAACTACTAGAGCAACCAAAGAGCGAAACAGTTCAAGAGGTAGAACACCCCACTACAGACGAGCCATTCATAGAGACTCCTCCCTCTAAATCAATTACTACTATTTTCCATCCTTCTCTATAATATACCCAGACAATGAGGATATTTACATCCTCGAAAATGAAGAGAAGGAATTGCCACCACCTCCCACCAAAATATCCAAACAAAACGCCAATATCACCTTCGAAGAATCCTTTTTCTCTGAAGATGATATTGATCAGCGTTCTTTCTGCGAGCCTCACCTACAAGAGGAGGATTTTTACATTCTCCAATTTGAGGAAGAAAAACCATCTCCGCCGGGTCTTCTGTTAGAACTACGTTCCCGGCATTACCTCCTCAAACACCAGATTTTGTGGAGTATTAATTTTCTTATTTTATATGCCGAGGTAACATTTTGTTTTGATCCAGGATAACAAAGCAGGCGTCTAGCCAAAGACGTTAAAGAAGGGCAGCTTCCTGGGAGGCAACCCGGGTGTACTTTTATTTATTTTGCTTTTATGTTCTTTTTAATTTTCAGGTTCTCTTTAAATTTTATTTTTGCTAAACTTTTTAAACCCGTTTATAGTATGGTTGCTTCTAGTGTCTTATGCAGGTGCACCTACATTTCTACACCGCAACCAAGCTACGCTACTTGAGGCTGAAGCTCAAGTGTGGGGGAACTCCTTTAAACGACTAGCAAAAATAATATCAGGGGAGTACCAGTTTCTTTAATTTTGCTTTTAATTAAATAAAAATGCAGAGGAGCGTTTATGTGCTTGAATGTTTAATTGTGACCTTTATGTTCTCCCTATTTTTATCTACTTACCGAAAAGGTCTTCTGAAACTTTCCCTTGTTTTTTCTGATGAACAATGAGGACATTGTTCAAATAAGTGTGGGGGAGTGTACCCTTTCGGTGGAATTTTGTGCTTTAATGTTTAATCTCTCTCCTTATCATGCGTTGGTCCAATTCAAATACCGTGGACCCTTTAGATGTGGGTTGTTCTCTTTAAGAATAAATACTGTTATGAATGTAGGATAAATTGTACAAATTTTAAAATTTTGATTACTTTTGAGGAGCATTTTATATGCGGTGTGACCAAATAATCTCCAAATGGTTGGATTTTATTGCTCAGGGTTTCCTTCGGTCTTCTCTCTTAGGGATTGCTAAGGGGTGCTTCTCTGTTAAAAAGGAAAAAAAATAATAAGGTACTTACGAGACACCATTGGTAACCAACAAAGAGAGTTGAGTGATCTTAAATACAAAGGCGTGACGCCTACATTTTCTCATCCCTTATGCAAAAGTGAAACAAATGCATAAATCTATTTTCCTTTGTTTTTTCTCCTCAATGCCCATTCTTGAGAGAAGTTGGCCATGGTAAAAGTTCTCAGAGTCACCTAAAAGAAACATTGAAGTACCTTAGATCATACCCCGAAACTCTATATTTTATTTTTACCCTGAGCACACCTATGCCACCAGCAGTTAATTTTTCACACTCCTCAATTAAGTTAAAAGGATCATGTTTATCCTACCCTTCATAATAATATTTGTTAGTATTGAGCATTCCCTACTTACTTGGGTATGTGATTTTGCTTGAGGACAAGCAAAAAGATAAGTGTGGGGGTGTGATAAGTGTCCAAATGAGCATGATTTATAGGTGTATTTTATATATAATATTAGCACTTTTCTTGCTCATTTCTCCACTTCGGTTAGTTTTCCTCTAGTTTATGTTTTATTGTTTATCTCACGAATTTATTGTTTTAACATGAGGAAACCAAGCTGGGAGTAAAGTAGATAAAGAGACGAACACATAGACGCAAACGGCTCAGAAAACGGAGTCCAAACGAAGAATCTAGAGCCGGTCAAAGTTAGTCCGCATGGTACCTCACTTGTGTCCGCCCAGAAATCAGGAGGACACACACGCGGACACATCTATTTGCGCCAAAACACTTGTCCGCCCAGAAATTAGGAGGACACACACGCGGACACATCTATTTGCGAAAAAACACTTGTCCGCCCCATTTTTAGGCGGACAGCAAGGCGGACGCAGAGGCGGACGCGTGTAAAAATCCAGATCTGAGGCGTGAACAGTTTTTCTTCTTCGCGCGCCGTCTGCAACTTGCCTTCGCCGACTTCTGCAACTCGTCCACTGTCTTCAATTTATCCATCTACTCTGCACGCCCTGTCCCCCTGCAATCAATGAAGCAAGCAATAAATGAGCAATCAATGAGCTGCACCGCCTCAATCAATTCACGCGTTCCTTATCTGCTGCCTTTGCCTCTTCCTTTCTCTATAAAAAACCCACGAGCCTTCTCCTTTCATTGAGAAATCCACCACCCATCAATCCATCCACGACCACTTCTCACACCATCTCATTTCTCTCCTTCCGCCTTCTCCATTTTTATTTATTTTCCACATTCCACAACATCCACCTCTAGCCCCTACGTATACAAAATAGCAGAGTGAGCCGAGTGATTACGGATGATTTCTATTACTCTTGTCTCTGTCTTTCTATTTAATATGTTAGGCTAGTTTACATACGCTCTGGGAATGGTTATTATATGTTTGTATTAATTATGCTATATTTTTACTGGTTTAATTTATATACAGTTTGTTACGCTTAAAGGTTATCACGCACCTTTTTAATAATTGTCATGAGTTTATTAAATTGCTTTCCTAAGTCTATTTTGATCAGACCAGGTGATAAATAGACAGGTTAATTAAGGCGTAAAACTGGAGGAAACTTGTTATGATTTAATAAGTTAGTATTCAGTTGCAAATGTAATTCCTCAATACTCCTCTGCCGTTCGCAGGCTTTTGCTTGAACCTTGATTAGAACCTTGCATTACAGGTGAACGAGTTCTTATGAGGCTATGACTTAGTCCTTAAGATAATTACAGGAACCTTGCCAAATTATTAAACAGTAGAGATAGCTTAATCATGCAGATTATATTAACCTGACCCAGAGTTCCATTTTATTTATCTGTCAACTTAGTTTATTTTTATCTTTTCTTTTTATTTATTTTACAAGTCAATTAATCCCCCCTCTTTGTGACACGCTTAGGTACTATTATATGTACATTAGTCCCACGGTTCGACATCCGGTTGCTTACATTTTCACTATACTACTGCGACCGGGATTTATTTGCAGCCCGACGTTATTTTTGGGTTTTAATTTCTTTCTTTTATGTTAATTACACCTGTTCTAAACCACTCACTATAACGTCTGCAAAATCATAATAAGCTTTCTCCAGATTTACGGCTTAATTAACCTGTCTATTTATCACCGGTCTGATCAAAATAGACTTAGTAAAGCATTTTAATAAATTCATGAAATTTATTAAAAAGGTGAGAGATAAACTTTAATCGTAACAAACTGTATTTATTTTAACCGGTAGAAATATAGATTACATAATTAAACAAATTACGGCCAAACCTTCGCCCGGAGTAAATCCTCTTAGCCCAACATAATTAAAAAGACAGAATAAGAAGTAAAAGAAATCATCTGGGAAAGATAATTAATTCAGCTCCACTATCTTGACTGCTAATATTTGGGCAGAGGTTGGACATAACAACGGTATGGAAATAGAATGATTTTATGAAATGAGGTGTTGTATGGAATTTATGTGGATAATATGTGGATGAGATGTATGATTTTTGGAGAGTTTTATGGTATTTTTATGGAGGAAAAATGGCATAAGTTTGGGGTGGAATGAGATGTATTTTAATGGAGGTTTGGAGGTGTATTTATAGAAAATATAGGGTAAAGGGGGAGGTAAGACGGTGGTATTTGCGTGTGAAGAGATAAGGATTTTATCTCTTCACACGGCTGCGCTCTGTATGCTGGCATAGTCGACATGTCCGGACCATGGTCCGGACCAGCTGGTCCGGACCATGTCGATTTTCTTATCTGGTGCGCTGGCGTGTGTTGGTCCGGACCAGGTGATCCGGACACTGGTCCGGACCAAGGGTCTTTTGCCTCTAAAATGTTCGTTTTAGCTCCGATTTGATCCCCGTTTTCGCCTACGCGTTCGTCTCTTCGTGTACTTTGCTCCTAGTTTGGTTTTCCTCATGTTTAACCAATAAATTTGTGAGATAATCAATAAAACATAACTAGAGGAAAACTAACCAAAGTGGAGAAATGAGCAAGAAAAGTGCTAATATAATATATGAAATATACCTATAACATGCTCATTTGGACACTTATCACACCCCCACACTTATCTTTTTGCTTGTCCTCAAGCAAAACCATGTACCCAAGTAAGTAGGGAATGCTCAATACTAACAAATATTATTATGAAGGGTAGGATAAGGAAGTGAACAATACACGATCTTTAAACTTTTTGAGGAGTGTGAAGAATCAACTGCTGGTGGCATAGGTGTGCTCAGGGTAAAAATAAAATATAGAGTTTCGGGGTATGATCCAAGGTACTTCAATGCTTCTCAGTTAAGGTGACTTTGAGAACTTTTACCACGGCCAACTTCTCTCAAGAATGGGCATTGAGGAGAAAACAAAAGGAAAATAGATTCATGCATTTGTTTCACTTTTGCATAAGAGATGAGAAGATAATATTTAAGCATCAAGCTTTTATTTTTAAGAACACTCAACTTTCTTTGTTGGTTACCAATGGTGTCTCGCAAGTCCCTTGCTTATTACATTATTTTTTAACAGAGAAGCACCCCTTAGCAATCCCTAAGAGAGAAGACAGAAAGAACCCCTGAGCAATAAAAATCCAACCATTGTAGATCATTTGGTCACACCGCATAAAAATGCTCCTCAAAAGTAATCAAATGAAATTTTTAAATTTGTACCATTTATCCCACAATTCATAATAGTATTTATTCATAAAGAGAACAACCTATATTAGCAGGGTCCATAATTTTAATTTTTGAACACATGCAAGATAACCAGAGAGATTTAAACATTTTAAGCACAAAATGCCCCGAAAAGGGCTCTCCCCTACACTTAAGCTGAAGCAATGCCCTCATTGTGTAGATGGAATTAAATTAATAGGGCACAGCAAAAGGAAAGAGTGTACTTCCCAAATTTCGTAGAGTGTGTAGAGCTCCCCCACACTTGAGTGCAGCTGTGGAATGTCATGAAATGTACTTGTAAAGAATATTCTACACAGCCAGAAGTACTCAAGTAAACCTGCATCTTATTATAACATATAAAAAGTGAAATATAGTACAAAAAAGAAAACAACATTAAATTAAAGGAAAGACAAAAGATAGATAGTGGGTTGCCTCCCACCAAGCTTCCCGGTTTAACGTCTCTAGCTAGACGCCTGTTCGTAATTATGCATGTGAACTTTCTTCGGGAGAGATGTCGTCTTTGACAGTGCCGGTTTCGACATTTGGTGTAAATGTGTCATGCTGTTCCTGGACAAGATAAATTGTAAATAAGTCAGTTGAAATATCAGAAGGAGAATTATACCTTTTAAGACGTGCCCCATTAACTTTGAAAGTTTCGCCCTGTTTGTTTTGGAGTTCAAAGGCACCGTACGGGGTCACACTAACAATCTGGAAAGGCCCCCCAATTAGATTTGAGTTTCCTAGGGAAGAGCCTTAATCTGGAGTTATATAGGAGAACCAAATCACCAACTTTGAAGTCTCTCTTGAGGATCATCCTGTCATGGAACTTCTTGGTGCGCTCCTTATAAATCTTAGCATTTTGGTAAGCCTGGTCCCTCAGCTCTTCTAACTCAGAAAGTTGGAATCTCCTTTTCTCCCCCGCAGTAGTCAGGTCAAAGTTCAAGGCCTTGATCGCCCAATACGCCTTATGTTCCAGCTCTACAGGTAGGTGGCATGATTTCCCATAGACAAGCTTAAAAGGAGACATCCCGATGGGAGTCTTGAATGTGGTGCGGTAAGCCCAAAGCGCATCATCTAACTTCAAAGCCCAATCCTTTCGTGATGAGTTAACCGTTTTCTGGAAAATCCATTTTAACTCACGGTTCGAAACTTCTGCTTGGCCGTTTGTCTGGGGGTGATAAGGTAGAGCTACCTTGTGACGTACCCCGTACTTACCCATAAGTGCTTCAAATGAATGGTTGCAGAAGTGGGATCCTCCGTCACTGATAATAATTCTAGGCACGCCAAAATCGGTAAATGATGTGCTTCTTAAGGGGGAATTTGGTTACGGTCTTTGAATCAGCATGATGACAGGGTATGGCTTCTACCCATTTTGACACGTAATCCACTGCCACTAGAACATATTGGTGGCCCTGTGAGGAAGGGAACGGTCCCATAAAATCAATGCCCCAACAATCAAAGAGTTCCACTTCTAATATTCCCTGTTGTGGCATTTCATGTCTCCTAGATGTGTTACCCATTCTCTGACAATTATCACATTGGGTGCAGAATTGGTAAACATCCTTGTGAAGAGTCGGCCAATAAAATCCTGAGGCCAGGATCTTGGCAGCGGTCCTTGTGGGTCCATGGTGACCACCGGCTTCCCGTGAGTGACAAAAATGTATGACGCTGTGAACGTCATCTTCAGGGAGACACCGGCAAATCAACCCATCCGCACAGACTCGGAACAAATATGGATCTTCCCAGAAATAATGTTTTGAATCAGAAAGAAATTTCTTCTTCTGGGAGTAAGATAGATCATATGGTATTGTTCCAGAGACTAGATAATTAGCCAGATCCGCATACCATGGCTCTTGTACCTTGGTGATAGAAAAGACAGTCTCATCAGGGAAGAATTCGTTAATAGGCACACTATCCGTCGGAGTTACTAACCGTGAAAGATGGTCAGTGACGACATTCAATTTTCCGCTCTTATCTTTGACTTCTATGTCAAACTCCTGCAGTAGAAGAATCCAGCGTAACAACCGAGGCTTGGCTTCTTGTTTTGCAAATAGGTATTTGAGAGTAGAGTGGTCTGTGTGCACTATGACTTTGCTTCCCCATAAGTACGACCTGAACTTATCAAGAGAGAATACTATAGCCAGAAGCTCTTTTTCAGTGGTAGTATAGTTCTTCTGGGCATCGTTTAATGTCCTGCTGGCATAAGCAATCACTCTTAGAATCTTATCTTTTTTCTGGCATAGAGCTGCCCCCACTGCATAGTCACTTGCATCACATATGATCTCAAACGGGAGAGACCAGTCGGGTGATATGACAACAGGTGCAGATGCCAGTTTTTGTGTTATTGTTTTGAAAGCAGCTGAACACTTATCATCAAAATGAAACGGGGCATCTTTCTATAGCAGGTCGGTCAACGGTTTAGTGATTTTTGAGAAGTCTTGTATAAACCGTCGATAGAATCCTGCATGCCCAAGAAACGCTCGAATATCTTTAACAGAGGTTGGTGCCGGTAATTTCTCTATAACCTCCACCTTGGCCTTATCCACCTCTATTCCTTCGGCCGATATTTTATGTCCATGGACAATCCCGTCCTTGACCATAAAGTGACATTTTTCCCAGTTTAAAACGAGATTTGTATCCTCACACCGTCCGAGGATCAAATCAAGTTGTGCCAAGCATTTATCAAAACTAGAGCCATAGACAGAGAAGTCATCCATGAATACCTCTATGCTCTGTTCAATGAAATCAGTGAATATAGCTTGCATGCATCGCTGGAAGGTAGCAGGGGCATTGCATAGTCCGAAGGGCATTCGTCTGTACGCAAAGGTGCCGTATGGACAAGTGAAAGTGGTCTTATCCTGGTCCTCTGGTGCGATTGGTATTTGGAAGTACCCTGAGCACCCATCTAAAAAGCAGTAGTACTCTTGCCCTGCTGGTCTCTCTCTACATCTGATCGATAAAAGGGAGAGGGAAGTGATCTTTCCTGGTTGCCAAATTTAAGCGCCTGTAGTCGATACACATGCGCCAACCAGTGATTTTTCTTTGAGGGATAGCCTCTCCCTTATCATTTACAACAGCCTCGATGCCCCCCTTCTTCGGGACAACTTGTACAGGACTTACCCATGGACTGTCAGAGATAGGATAAATAATGTTCGCGTCTAAGAGTTTCAGCACCTCCTTTTTAACTACCTCCTTTAGGTTAGGGTTTAGCCGACGTTGGGGTTGCCTAATAGACTTGTAGTTTTCCTCCATATAGATATGATGCGTTGATGGAGAAATATGTGACTACTTCTTCCACATAGGCAGTGTACCTAATCGTTTTGCGGGATAGTGGATTCGTGGGGTTGTCGTACTCTTGGGGACCTCGCTGTGGATAACTGACAATGAATTAAATTTACTGAGATTTCTAGTAAACAGATTTTATCAATTTTTTAGGAGAAGAAATAATTACAAACTTAACTTAAACAAAATAATAATAAAAACAATTAAAATAGAACAAGATAATAAAAATAGAATTATAAATCTTTTTGTTTTTGAGAAAGCATCCCGGGTTGTTCTGCTCACCTATTTTATCAATTATATTAATATAAACTTTACCACTTAAGTAATAAACTCAGAAACTATAAATAATTCGTTGACGACTAAATCTAACGAACCCTAACCAGTTGCTAGAACTAGCAGCAGACTAATGCTCTAATCCGGACACAACCAATCGCATAAAGAACAGCTTCCATTTGAGACTAATTAACCTATAGGCCGGATCAGGCTTCTAGCTGTTAATCAGGTTTAATTCCTATGTCTTGTTTACTATCTCAGCTCTCTCGCTCTCGCGTGTTGATTAGAAAACTACAAATATAACTTTAATAATTGATCAGAGAATTAAAGCAGATGAAGAACTGGAATTAAACTACTACTTTAGATAAAATCATAGTGGAAAGCTTAACATAACATAATTATATAAATATGCTCGCATCCCAAACCTGGGAGGGCTTAAGTTTATTAATTAAACATAACTATATATAAACTGCTTAAACAAAACAAAATAAGAGAAAGGGTAGAGAAAACTCCAGCTAGCAAGTCGACTCTGAATCCCAGCTCCGCCTCTGTATCCACGTCGTACTAATAATAATAATAAATGGTAGAGATGTGGTGTGGTGGAAAGACAAATAAAATGGAGAAAACGGAGAGAATAGAAATTGATATGGTTGTACGTGGTGTGCGAATGTGGTGAGCGAGTGTGGTGGTGATGAACGAGTGTGGTGGGCAGTGAGCCGCTTTGGATTTAAGAAGGGATGATTAATAACGAAGGGAGCGTTGGTTATTTATAGGCTAAGGAAATAAAGAAGCAAACAACAGAGTGGTCGTGGACGGTGCAGTCGGTGTGATTGAATGGCGGTGGAGTTGGTGAGCAGATCGCGGGCAACAGTGATTGATTGCAGACAGGGTCGGCGTCACGCGTGAATTAGAGAATTGCGGTAGTCACCGTCTGCAATTAATGAAGTGCGGCGCCGCGAAGGAAGAATGGAAAATCGGAGAAGAAAACTAGTCACGCGCGCATGAATTAGCACGTCCGCCTCCTTGTCCGCCTTCACGTCCGCGAGCAAATGAGGCGGACACCTCTGGTCCCGTCCGCGAGTTTAACAGGCGGTTGCGCCTGTGATGTCCGCTACTTATCAGGCGACTCCACACACATGTCCGCGAGTTTAACAGGCGGTTGCGCCTGTGATCTCCGCGACCAACCAGGCGGACTCCTCTGTGATGTCCGCGAGGCGGTTGTCTCTACCTTGTCCGCTCCAAAATCAAGCGGACTCCCTCCTGTTGTCCGCCCTCGTACCTCGCAAGTTCAAGCGGTTCTTCATGCGGACGTAGCTTCTTTGTCCGTGTGTGATTGAATTCAATCTTGTGCTGCAGTACGTGATGATGATTAATTAATCATCAATAATAAAGTAGCAGTAATGATGGTTCGTGAGTGTAGTGAATTTGTTGTACTCATTTGTTATATATGCCACGTGATAAAAAAAAAATGATGTACAACATCTCTCGTAAGCCTTTTTCCATGTACATGCTTATGTTGAGCGTGTATAATATAATATATGATTATGAGACAAAGAGTGTGAATCCAATATATTTTCTGCATTTGACACATAATATGTATCAGTTCACATCAAAAGCATAAATCTAGGAAAATCGTAAGATAAGTGAGATATTACTTAAAATACTGCAAATTATAAGGTAGTTAAACCCTTAAAAGTCTATATATCTCGCACTTATCAAACTTCCTCACACTTATCTTTTGCTTGTCCTCAAGCAAATAGAGAATAAATATATCTCTATGGCCGTAGTATCAAACCTCAGGATTAAACAGATGCAAAACAGAGCAAGCAAAGTGACAATCAAAAGAATAGTTCTGCTCCTGGTTGTAGGTTTTCGCAAACAGTGAAAAAGAAATTTTTTTTTTTTAAAGCATGGATAAGTTAGACCACAAAATCTGAATGTAGATTAGCTTGGGATCTTCCACCATTTCTTTCCTTTAACCTTTGGATGACAAGGGGTGTGAAGTAACACCTTATTCCGTGATACCTTTCAAACACCACATACTCATGATCAAAATATGAAAAATTGCGACAATCATCCAGCATTAAGAGTTTTGCATGTTCATTTTTTTCGCACAATTTGTTTCATCCCCCAGACTTTTCTCTTCACCCATGTAGCGGCTTTGGGCCTTCTATCCCAGATCACAAGACCTTAGGTAGATGGGTGATGAGGCACCCCAAGGACTTAATAACCGAATGAAGAGGCCTGATTTGGTTCAGAAATTTTATGATCAGAGGAGTACCTTGCCTTATCCTTTTCATACCAAACTTTCACATCATTTCCAAAATCCCAAGATAAACTAATTCAGTTTTCACTAATCACTTAATCCACCAAATTTCAGTGAAAAAAGATTCATTTTAATAAAACTAAACAATCAAACAGCCTAGAGCAGAAAGATTCTTGAGGTGGCCACCTGGCTTTACTTCAAAATTTATGCAAAAATTTTCACCCAAGAATTCAACATTTATAAGCACTCAGAGCAGTGATTCCCTCAATGCAAGAAGACAATTAAAAACATGTGTGGCATTAAGTGCAACTGGCATATTTTCAGGGAAAGGTCTAAACTTCCTCACACTTAAGAGGAGCAATGTCCTCATTGTTCATAAAATAATCAAGAAAAGACCTTTCAAAATATGCCCGACTCATGAAGAATTTCATACAGGACAATCATGGACTGATATAATAATAATCATTAAGCGTGATAGACTGGGCACAAACATTTAAAATAAAGAAACTGAGACTCCCCTGATATTGTAGATTGAGGAAGGTGTCCTTCCTCACACTTAAGTGCTAACAATGGGGGTAGTAGCGTTCCTCACACTTGCGTTCAAGCAAGTGTCCAGCCTTGGAGTTCTTCAGGTACCATGATACGAATTTCACCTGCACACACTCACAACTACCACAAAAACGCTAAAAGCGCTGCATTAAAACACGGGCACCATTGCCACTTCTAACCAAAAGAAAAACAAAAAATAAACCAGAAAACAAAAACAAAAACAAAACATGAATGTTAACCACTGGGTTGCCTCCCAGTAAGCTGCCCGTATTTTAGTCTTTGGCTAGACTCCTGCTTTGTTATCCTGGATCAAAAATAAAAGTAGATAATATCTTCGCCAGGAGAACGAAGTTAGTAATAATTAAAAGCAAACCACCTGGATCAAAACAAAACGTTACTTCGGCATATATAATTGGAAAATGAATACTCCACAAAACCTGGTGTTTGAGGAGGTACTGCCGGTAACGTAGTTGTAACAGGAGACCAGGTGTGGTTGGCTTCATTTCCTCAAATTGGAGGATGTAAACATCCTCCTCTTGTTGTTGAGGCTTATGGAGGCAGGATGGAAGTTGATGAGAGACCGGTGGTAGTGGTGTTCCTTCCTCAGAGTCGAGGATGTAAATTTCCTCTTCCGGTAGGTGAGGCTCAACAGGATAGCGCTCTTCCAGCTGGTTGACCGGCTCAGACACAATATCTTCGACTTTTATTGCTCCTCCTGTGTTGGGGATGGGGATGGAGGAGAAATGTAACTTTCAGACAACTGCTCCAACTCAACGTCGGAGAAAAATGTCTTGAGAAGTTTCATTATCTCCTCATCAGAACTTGCTGCATCATGAATATCTGGCTCAGTTTGCTCTTTGCTCCTTGGAGTTACCACTGGAATTTCTTCTGGTGGCTCGGCCTGACTCAGGAGAAGTTGGTCTAGCCTCCTTGTAGATTGCTGCTCGTTCTGATTGAAGTAGTAATACCCCAACTGAGCTTCGTTGTATTGTGCATTAGCCTGGTCGACTTCCCACCAATACGGCTCTCGATTTGATTGTTGAGGTGGTTGATAATCCTTGACCAATCTTTGATATGAGGATATTTCCTCTTGCATTCGTGTCCATTCCAGATTGATCAACAATCTTCTCACCTCATCGTGGCTGCTCTCCATTGTCAGTAATTATCCTATAAAAACAAAAAATAAAAATACCAAGTAGAAAAGAAATAGAAAAACAGAAAATAAAATAATAGACAAAATTAACTAGAAAGAGAAACAAATAAGAAATAATATAGAAATGCAAGATTTTTTTTTAAGGAAAATTAAATAAAGCGAAAATAAAATAAAATAAAAGTAAATAAAATAGAACTCCCAATAAAATTTAAAAACTATCAATTAACCGTGCTGGAGGTCCCCGGCAACGGCGCCAAAAACTTGATGGAGAAATATGTGACTACTTCTTCCACATAGGCAGTGTACCTAATCGTTTTGCGGGATAGTGGATTCGTGGGGTTGTCGTACTCTTGGGGACCTCGCTGTGGATAACTGACAAATGAATTAAATTTACTGAGATTTCTAGTAAACAGATTTTATCAATTTTTAGGAGAAGAAATAATTACAAACTTAACTTAAACAAAATAATAATAAAAACAATTAAAATAGAACAAGATAATAAAAATAGGAATTATAAATCTTTTGTTTTTGAGAAAGCATCCCGGGTTTTTCTGGCTCACCTATTTTATCAATTATATTAATATAAACACTTTACCACTTAAGTAATAAACTCAGAAACTATAAATAATTCGTTACGACTAAATCTAAGATAACGAACCCTAACCAGTTGCTAGAACTAGCAGCAGACTAATGCTCTAATCCGGACACAACCAATCGCATAAAGAACAGCTTCCATTTGAGACTAATTAACCTATAGGCCGGATCAGGCTTCTAGCTGTTAATCAGGTTTAATTCCTATGTCTTGTTTACTATCTCAGCTCTCGCGTGTTGATTAGAAAACTACAAATATAACTTTAATAATTGATCAGAGAATTAAAGCAGATGAAGAACTGGAATTAAACTACTACTTTAGATAAAATCATAGTGGAAAGCTTAACATAACATAATTATATAAATATGCTCGCATCCCAAACCTGGGAGGGCTTAAGTTTATTAATTAAACATAACTATATATAAACAATGCTTAAACAAAATAAGAGAAAGGGTAGAGAAAACTCCAGCTAGCAAGTCGACTCTGAATCCCAGCTCCGCCTCTGTATCCACGTCGTACTATAATAATAATAAATGGTAAATGTAGAGATGTGGTGTGGTGGAAAGACAAATAAAAATGGAGAAAACGGAGAGAATAGAAATTGATATGGTTGTACGTGGTGTGCGAATGTGGTGAGCGAGTGTGGTGGTGTGATGAACGAGTGTGGTGGGCAGTGAGCCGCTTTGGATTTAAGAAGGGATGATTAATAACGAAGGGAGCGTTGGTTATTTATAGGCTAAGGAAATAAAGAAGCAAACAACAGAGTGGTCGTGGACGGTGCAGTCGGTGTGATTGAATGGCGGTGGAGTTGGTGAGCAGATCGCGGGCAACAGTGATTGATTGCAGACAGGGTCGGCGTCACGCGTGAATTAGAGAATTGCGGTAGTCACCGTCTGCAATTAATGAAGTGCGGCGCCGCGAAGGAAGAATGGAAAATCGGAGAAGAAAACTAGTCGCGCGCGCATGAATTAGCACGTCCGCCTCCTTGTCCGCCTTCACGTCCGCGAGCAAATGAGGCGGACACCTCTGGTCCCGTCCGCGAGTTTAACAGGCGGTTGCGCCTGTGATGTCCGCTACTTATCAGCGGACTCACACAGTCGCGAGTTTCGAGTTCAGGTTGCGCCTCTCCGCGCAAACAGGACACTCCTCTGTGATCGCGAGGCGGTTGTCTCTACTTGTCCCTCCTCCAAATCAAGCGGACCTCCCTCCTGTTCCGTCCTCGTACCTCGCAAGTTCAAGCGGTTCTTCATGCGGACGTAGCTTCTTTGTCCGTGTGTGATTGAATTCAATCTTGTGCTGCAGTACGTGATGATGATTAATTAATCATCAATAATAAAGTAGCAGTAATGATGTTCGTGAGTGTAGTGAATTTGTTGTACTCATTTGTATATATGCCACGTGAAAAAAAAATGATGTACAACATCTCGTAAGCCTTTTTCCATGTACATGCTTATGTTGAGCGTTGTATATATAATAATATATGATTATGAGACAAAGAGTGTGAATCCAATATTTTTTCTGCATTTGACACATAATATGTATCAGTTCACATCAAAAGCATAAATCTAGGAAAATCGTAAGATAAGTGAGAGATATTACTTAAAATACTGCAAATTATAAGGTAGTTAAACCCTTAAAAGTCTATATATCTCGCACTTATCATGCGTGCAGTAGGAGGGATCAATACCTTTTATATCAGCAATAGTCCACCCGATCGTTGTCTTGTGCTTTTTTAGCACTTCGAGTAGCCTTGTTTCCTCCCCGGAATTTAGAGAAGAGGAAATAATGACAGACAAATGGTCATTTTCAGCTAAAAAGGCATACTTGAGTTTAGAAGGCAGCTCCTTAAACTCGAGCTCTGGTGGCTGCTCTACTGAGGGAATGGACTTTTGTGGTTCTCGGTCAAGTCTTTCGATTGGTGGCCTGTAGGCTTGATAACCTGCTTTTCTTTTTCTACGTACGCCAGCATGGCGTTAACTTCCGGATCCTCCACCTTTTCTTTTAGAGAAGTAACTAATACTTGCTCTAGCGGTTCAGTTTCAGCCTTCAGGACTGAAGATAGTGAATACATGTCCTCATCTGTAGAAAAATTGCCTTCCTCCTCTTCATCATCTGTTAATCCCACTTTCTTAGCGTGAGGAGAAAAGTTAGAGCTTTTCTTCATCATTTTCTGCATGTCGAATTCGATCGTTTCATCCTCGTATCTCAAAGTGATCTTTCCATCGTGGACATCAATTATGGCTTTGGTTTGGCAGTACTTAGAAACGGTCGACCTAGAATCAGGGGAACCTCAACATCGTTGTCCATTTCTAGAATGACGAAGTCAGCTGGAAAGATAAAGCGAGACACTCCAACTACCAGATCTCGGACTATTCCCATTGGCTTGATCTCTGATCTGTCAGCTAGTTGGAGTTTGAAAGGAACCGGTTGCATCTCCCCTCCTTTTACTTTCAAGAAGGTGGCGTAGGGCATGATATTAATACTGGCTCCCAGGTCGCTATAAACCGCTTCCATAGTCCACTCCACCTATAAAACACGGGATAACGGGATTTCCCAGATCTATTTGTTTGGGAGGGAGTGCTCGAAGAAGAGCAGCAGAGCATTCCTCCGTGAGGTGCACTGTTTCTTTTCCAGGTTTCTTCTTCTTCTTTGTTAAGAGATTCTTAAGAAATTTGGCGTAGTTAGGCATCTCTTACAAAGCATCAATTAGAGGTATGTCGAGGGTCAGTTTCTTGAAAATGCTCAAGAATTGGAGAACTGCTCATCTAGGTGTTTCTTTTTCATCCTGTTGGGAAATGGGGAGTTCACTGTTTTTAGGAGTGGAAGATGGATTGTCGATAGTAACTCGAGATGGAGGTGGAGTAGCAGGAGTAGGAACTTGGATTTCAGAGGGAGGTGAGGTTGGATTGGTTGTGTCTTCATCATTGATGTAGGCCTCTTCACGATTTTCTTTTCTTTCCTTTTCTGGTGGCAAGTTCCCTTCCACTCCTTAAGGAGACTGCACTCAAGTTTGTTGATTGGGATATGCCATCTTCTATAAAGATTGAATTTGCTTGTTCTCTTGGATTGGGGTTTGTCTACGAAGGGAATTGACCAGGTGGTCTTTGTTGGGTTAGTAACTGTTGAATCTGAGATTGTAAGGCTTTTTGGTCTTTTCGTAGGGCTGCGACCTCCTCTTGCGTGTCTCGGGACTTACCCATCATTGCTTTAATCATCTCTTGCATTGAGACATTTCGGACTCAGGATTCGAAGGAGGTTGAGTTGGTCGACTCGAAGAAGCTTCATTGCCATAAGGTTGTTGTTGATATTGCCTTTGGCCTCCTTGGAAATTGGACCGAGGTCTGTAATTTTGAGATGGTTGTAGTGTATGTGGGTTTTGGATATTGTCGGTGTTTGAGTAGCGAAGGTTGGATTGCATGTTACGTTGCCAAGGTTGTCTGTACCCTGAATTGTTGGTGAGATAGTTTGCCTCCTCTACTGCTTTTAATTCTTGTAGTTGGGGGCATTGTTCATAGTCATGAGGCCCACCACATTGCGTACAACAAATAACAGGAGATGATTGGGAAAGAGGAGCATAGCCTGGAGGGATTGTAGATGATCGGGAAATCATCGACTTAGCTTGCTGGGGGTGGGAGTTCATAGCCATCTGCTCAACCACTTTCTGCAGAGTATTTACTTTTGTTGCCTACTGAGCATTGCTCTCCATGAGTTGCTCATGGCTTTTCATCAGCTGGTCAAACTTGTTATCACTTTCCCAACGTGGTATAAACCTGGAGTACCGCTCCTTGATCCACCGGAGGCCCAGTCTCTAATTTCTTCACAGAGAGACTCCATGCTATTCAGAAATTGTGCTCCTGGCTTTTTCAGAATATCGGCCCTAAGGAGGATAATACCATGTTTCTGGACATGGACCGATCAAGCCTTTGTAGAACAATTGTGATACTTGTTCTTTCGTCAGACCATGGTGAGGACAAGTAAGTAGTAGTCCTTTGAAACGGTCCCAAGTTTCACAAATATTCTCCGACCCAGGTAGCTTGAAATTATAGATTTCAGCAATCATTTCCAACGTTCGGCTTGGGGGTAGGAATTTGTCGTAGAACTTGGTGGCCATGTCATCCCAAGTACCAATGGTACTTGGTGTCAGGCTGTGATACCATTTGCTCGCGTTTCCCGTCAGGCTGTGAGGGAATAATGACAGTCTTGCGTACTGGAGTACTGTGTCGGTCACAGTTAGACTGTTGGCATGCTGCAAGAACTTGGTAACATGTAACAGAGCTTCGTTAGGATTGGTGCCATCAAACATGACAACTCTTTTACACATCGGATTTGATGATATGACTTCAGCTTCTGCCACTCATCGTATTCGGATGGGGTAAGGTGAGGAAGGATGATGGCAGGCTGTTGTCCTAGATTAGATGGCCTGTTGATGTTTCGTACAGTCGCTGGTGTAGATGCCATGTCAGCTTCCGGGTTAGATTCTATCACTGTGTGTGGTAATGTTTTGTTGAGTTCGTCTCTGCCTTAGGGTACGCAGAAAGGTTCTCTCGATCTCTGGGATGTAACCAACCGTGTGATTATTAATATTTTCCGGGTAGCTGTGTGACCTGGTAAAAGGCATTCACCACTCAAAACAGAAAAAAGAAACTCATGATGTGTTAAAATAAATAAAAATCTTAGGAATTAGTTGATAGAAATTTAAAGTTAGTAGTTAGAGACAATGGAAATTAAAATGATAGAAAATGAAATGACAGAAATTTAAATGACAGAAAATTAAAGGTTAGTAGTTAGTATACTGGAAATTTAAAGTTAGTAGTTAGTATACTAGAAATTTGAAGGACAATGGAAATTAAATGACTGAAAATAAATGACAATAATATTAAGATGTCAGAAGTTAGATGTCCAAAGTCAGAAGTCAGATGTCAGAAGTCAAATGTCCGAAGTCAGATGTCCGAAATTAGATTAACAACAAAATAATATTAACAGATTATTATAATATAACAGTGTGAATTAACCGGGGCTTAGGGACTAGAATAAATCAAGTCCCCGGCAACGGCGCCATTTTGCAGACTGTATATTGTGAGTGGTTGGAACTGGTGTAATTAAAACAACATAAAAGAAATTAAAACTCAAAATAACAGCGTGCTGCAAACAAATCCCGGTCGTAGTAGTATAGTAAAGTGTAAGCGACCGGATATCGAACCGTGGGACTAAGTGGAATTATTAAGTACCTAAGCTTTGTCACAAGAGGGGGATTAATTGACTTGTTTTTGTAAGTAAAACAACAGATAAAATTAACTGAGTTGAAGATAAATTAAATGGAACTCCGGGTTCAGGGTTGTATAATCTGATTAATTATGCTATCTCTACCGGTTTATTATAATAGTTTGGCAAGTTCCTGTTATTATCTTAAGGACTAAATCATAGACTCATAAGAACTCGTTTACCAGAAAATGCTCGGTCTAATCCAGGTTCGAGCAAAACATATGTAAACGGCGGTTAAGTGCGAGGAATTATATTTGCATCTGAAAATACTAACTTATTAAATCATAATAAGCTTTCTCCAGATTTACGGCTTAATTAACCTGTCTATTTATCACCGGTCTAATCAAAATAGACTTAGTAAAGCATTTTAATAAATTCATGAAATTTATTAAAAAAGGTGTGAGATAAACTTAATCGTAACAAACTGTACTTATTTTAACCGGTAGAAGAATAGAAAATAGATACATAATTAAACAAATTACGGCCAAACCTTCGCCCGGAGTAAATCCTCTTAGCCCAACATAATTAAAAAGACAGAATAAGAAGTAAAAGAAATCATCTGGGAAAGATAATTAATTCAGCTCCACTATCTTGACTGCTAATATTTGGGCAGAGGTTTGGAACAGAACAACGGTATGGAATGGAATGATTTATGAAATGAGTGTTGTATGGAATTTATGTGGATAATATGTGGATGAGATGTATGATTTTGGAGAGTTTTATGGTATTTTTATGGAGGAAAAATGGCATAAGTTTGGGGTGGAATAAGATGTATTTTAATGGAGGTTTGGAGGTGTATTTATAGAGAAATATAGGGTAAAGGGGGAGGTAAGGCGGTGGTATTTGCGTGTGAAGAGATAAGGATTTTATCTCTTCATACGGCTGCGCTCTATATGCTGGCATAGTCGACATGTCCGGACCATGGTCCGGACCAGCTGGTCCGCAACATGTCGATTTTCTTATCTGGTGTGCTGGCGTGTGTTGGTCCGGACCAGGCGATCCGGACACTAGTCCGGACCAAGGGTCTTTTGCCACTAAAATGTTCGTTTAGCTCCGATTTGATCCCCGTTTTCGCCTACGCATTCGTCTCTTCGTGTACTTTGCTCCTAGCTTGGTTTACCTCATGTTTAACCAATAAATTTGTGAGATAATCAATAAAACATAACTAGAGGAAAACTAACCAAAGTGGAGAAATGAGCAAGAAAAGTGCTAATATAATATATGAAATACACCTATAAAACATGCTCATTTGGACACTTATCAATCCGACGTTCCTTCGGTGTTCACAATTCAAGTCCTATCACACACATACAGTTAGGTGGTTAACTATCCATAATTAACCTTACTAATTACTTTCCTAACATTTCCTGGTTTTTGCTTACCAATTCATTGTTGTTCAAATACATGTACTTAGGTTATTTACTTACAATTATTTTCTAAGCTTGTTTATGGCCTTAATGACCTTTAAACATCATTAGTTATGACTTAAGTATCTTATAATATCATTACCCAACCTTACCCATCCTCAGTTTAGCTTTAAAACAGTTTTGTATACATTTTGGGTTGGTCCGGGTTGTGGTCCGGGTTTACATTCCCGGACCAACACAGTGAAGAAATCCTCGGGTAAGTTAATTGCATGGTCCGGGTTTATACCTACTATACAAACCCGGACCACATGTCTTTGTGAGTTACGGGTACGTTTTTCGTATGGTCCGGGTTTGTGTACTCCTTTGCAAACCCGAACCACATGTTTTGGTAAGTTACGGGTATGTTTTTGGGGTGGTCCGGGTTAGTGTCCTGGTTTGTAAACCCGGACCACTCCTTTGTAAAACTTTCTGTCGTGTTTTATGCTGGTCCCGGTTTCTGTACCGGTTTACAAACCCGGACCAGTTGCAGTTTTACAATTCGTGTAAGTTTTTCAACTTGTTTAAATTCCAAATTTCTACTAATCTCTTCCCTAATATTCCTACATATGTTCAAGTATGTTTTAACATTGATTAAGCAATTTAAACTAACCTAATACAACCCTATAAAAATCTGTTACATTAACTCACTCACACTGTAAGTTTTTCCCCTCTGTTACATTTCTACTTCTTCAACTAATGCTACAGACTCTACCCTTCTTCTTCCCACTAACTAAATGACTCTCAAACTAGCCTAACTTAATTTGACAACTCACATTACACATTACAACTCCACTCAACTACATTCCTTTCCTGTTACAACAAAGTGAACAATCTCATTTTTTTCTTCTCTACAACCTATCTGTTCTTTCTTTTCTAATAGCAAAAAGTATCTAGGTTTCTAACCAAATTTTGACAGAGGTTCCCTACATTTCTAAGTGTTCTCACCACATAATTTTGCACACTCGACATATTCACAACCTGCTTGGAACACCCCCGAATAAACATCCAGTAGTACAACAAGCTCCTAGCCTTATACAAAACAACTATGCAGCGGAATCTCAACATCATCCGGGTGTCACAGACGCCAACCACCCACGTGGTTGACAGACCACATTACCAACATCAAGTTACGGTCTGCATGACTGGAAACAGCCCTCAATACAAACTCATAAACAATACATAGTACAATTCCCAATTACCGAGTGTCTACAACAAAGTTACCAAATCTTAAACTAAGAATTACATCTCGGGTTTAGTATCAACCCATATATTACCCATACTACTACAACTTAAAAGTCATGCCCTGACGGACTACCCCCATGGTAGCCATCCCGCCTACGCTCCGTTATTGTCCGGCACAATACCTGAAAAAAAAATTGGGTGTAAAGGACTCAGCAAACTACGCTGAGTATGAACGTGTGAAGCCCGCATGTTACCGGGCCACACGACTAATTGGTCGAATATTATTAAGTCAATTTACATGCTATTAAAGCAGTAAAGCACATCACAATACATCATAATATCAAACACACTTTAAGGTAGCATAGCAATATCAACAAACATCCAAGCATAACAGGCTGGCATCATAGCCCATCAAACACGCAACCAAGCACAACAAGCTGCCAATATGGCAACAACAATCATGTAAGTCATCAGACGTGTGCATAGGTATGTGATACCCATGATCCTCACTATGGGATCGTACGAGCGTTGTGTGTTTTCATTTCTTTTCTCTTGTTCCCTTAAAGTGTATTTTCTTTCTCTTTCCTTGCACCAGGTCTGGGGATGTAATTTAGATCCCGTGACCATCTCATGTAGGTGCTAATCTTTCCTTGTTTCTTTAAGGGTTATTTGTGAATTCTCTTATCACCACAATTTGGAGTACATCTTGTCCATAGCTAATCCTCCATTCCCGGATAGCTCTTTCTCTCTCTGTTGTTTTTAAATGTTACTGGCCATTGCCCCGGATACCAAGGGTCCGTCTCCCTATTCCTTTACCCATGTTACTAGCCTCTGCTCCGGATTCAAAGGGTCCGTCTCCCTATGCCTTCCAATGTTTTGGTCTCTACCCCGGATACAAAGGGTCCGTCTCCCTATTCATTCTCAATGTTACTAGCCTTTGCTCCGGATTCAAAGGGTCCGTCTCCCTATTCCTTCTCAATGTTCTGGTCTCTACCCCGGATACAAAGGGTCCGTCTCCCTATTCATTCTCAATGTTACTAGCCTCTGCTCCGGATTCAAAGGGTCCGTCTCCCTATTCCTTCTCAATGTTATGGTCTTTACCCCGGATACAAAGGGTCCGTCTCCCTATTCATTCTCAATGTATTGGCTTATCATTATCTTTGATAACTCGACACCATAGTGGGTGTCTTTAGAGGTCCTCTATAGTTAAGAGGAGTTTTCCCTTTTTATAGTTCTTTTGGTTTGTTTACGAAGTTCGTTGTGTTTCATCTCAAGGATTCATCAACGAGAAGGGACTACACTACTGTGTGCGTGCAAACAATATGCACAATAATAGCAAGCAGGTAAGCAAGGAAAATAATTAATCCATTCACATGCCTTACACAAGCTCACAACAAACAAATAAGCACGGTAAAACAAACATTCGTTTTCATGCATTAGTCTTGTGGTCATAAACAAACAAGGCACACAGCACACAAGCCGTGTAACACGGCAACATACGAACCACACATGTCCATACCTTATTCAGAGGCAAATGTCGTCTCACACACGGGTTCCTGGTCGGCGTTCGTTACGACCCTAACGCTGATTAAAAACAATGTGTCAGTCCATGATTTCATGTGACGACATTTTATTCTAGTTTATCTTATTTACCGGGGGTTATTCCCTACGTGGGTCGTTGAATGTACAGTTTATTTTAAACCTTAGAACTTCCCAAGTATTAATCCTAGGCTTATCTTGCTCCTAGGACATTCACAACGTTAACTAAGTCATTTCCTCTAGCTAGTGCTTTAGAGTATTATAAACACTAACATGTAACGAGTTTATTTAAGATGGACTTTTATTTGCCTCAGTGGTATTCTTCCCTTAGCTAAATAGTAATGTTTTAAGCTCCTTGTTTACACAATGGCACTCTTCAAACACTTCTAGAACTCCCTTATACTGAAGCTTAAACGTTTCAAAAACTGAAATAAAGTTCTTATATATAACCTTATCTTATCACCCATTTAATGTATCTAACGGTGTCTAAACTCTCAAGTTGTTTTGTAAATTTTGCTAGATGTATTAGGAGGGTTTTGGGTTCATTAACAGAACAACACCACGCTCTTACACCTCTGTAAAACAGTTAGACAGAAACTACAGTTTACCGAAACTGAAACAGCAACCCATACATTTCCTCTTGATTTCTTCCTTCTTCTCTGAACATTTCGATTCCCATCCTGTCCCAATTGTTTATAACCTCGCTTAAGTGTATCTGCTAGGTTTTAAATTCATCATCAAACCACTACCAACCACCCATACCTACTGTGACAGTTATGCAGAGAACAATGTCAATAACACTGAAATCTGAAACAACAATCTAGGTATTACTTCTTGGCTCTTGTATCTAGTTAGTTCTATTGATGTTTGATTCCTTCCCTTTATATATATAACCCTTCTAAGGCATATTAGAGGTGTTTAGATTCATTAGAAATTCACCACAACTCGGTCACTCACTGATTTGCCATCAACTGAAACTAGACAGAACTGAAACCAAGCTGATAAACTTCCATTGATTTCTTTCTGTTTCTTCTTACTTCAGATTTTTTTTTTATTCTTCCTCAACTTGGTTACCCATCCAGCTATAAGCGTAAATAATGTTTTGAACTCAGAATCACCCCAGTAAAACACCCACCCAGCTTCTGTACTCAAGCACACAGAAAGGAAATTTCAGAAAAACCAAAGCACCAACCTGGAGTATCGATTTCTGTTGACGTTTCTTTTGTTATCTTCTGTTACAAATCAGTTTTGTTTTGTTCCTCCCACTCGATATCTAGCTGCTTAGTTGAATGCCTTAATATAGTTTTAATCCCCCAAGGTACTCACTACCTGTAACACTCTGCTAGTTCCATGGAATTTTTTTATATACAGAGACTGAAAACAAAAAGCAACCTGAAACATGAAGTACGTTCTTTCCTGTCATTTTCTGTCCATGTAATAATTTGTCTTCCAATTTTTTTTCCCTCGTTGATAACTCACAAAGTTAAGTGTCCTATGACTATTTTTAAATCTCAAACAACTTGTGAACCTTACCGAACCAGCCTTATACTGAAGCAAGGGATTTACAGAAACTGAAACAACCTGAAACTTCCAAACAACACTCTGGTGTTCTTTGTCCTATTTTTTTTTGTGCTCATCAATCTGACTTACAAATCTCTCCCAAGTTATTTACAGCTTAAGTTATGAGTTTATCTAGGTTTCAAGTTCCTTATTAAACCACCACAATACTCTTATCCTAGCTGTAACAGAAACCCTAAAACACAATTTCAGAACCAGAATCTGAAACTGATCACTAACTCTTGCATTCCTTCTGTTGTTTACTTCTGTTTCTTTTCTAGGCTGACTTACAATTTTCCTTCCAAGAGTTTAGCTGTTTAGTTAAAGTTTTAATACCGTTTTAATCTTTAAGACAACCCCAACACCATGCTGTTAATTCTACTGGGACATGCGTATACTGAGACTAGAGAACTGAAGCTTGAAAAACTGAAAAACAGCAACTGATTTACCTTCTTCTAACTCTCTGTTTGTTCATGAATCTGCCTTTAAATATTTCCTCAACTGTTTAACTGCTTGGTTAAGATCTTAATACAATTTTTACTCTAGAACAGACCCAAGACTACAAGGACTACTACTGTCCCGTTTCTCTAACAGAACTGAAAAATGTTGTAGAAAACTGGACTGTGAACTGATATAACCTCCTATTGTTTTGTTTCTGTTCTCTTAATCTGATCCAAGTAGTCCCCTACTCATTTAAGTGTTTTGTCGAGATTTAGACTCCAAACCATCCCAAAAACAACTTGTTAATCTTACAGCAACCTACTTGTATCGAACAAGAAAATTCTAGAAACTGAGGAACAACCTGCAACGCCATATGTGGTGACTTTACTCTTTCTTTTCTGTTCTTTAACTTGTTTTCTAGTTTCCCAAACTTAGATAAGAGTTCCAGCACTAATTAAGTTCAAAAACAATCCCAGTCAACACCATAGATCTCCCGGTTATGTCTTTATACTGAAGCAGAAAGAAAAATCTGAAATTGAACAAACCTGAACAAAAACTGAAACCGATGTATTCCCTTTCGATTGTTTTTTTTTCTGTTCTTAAACCTAACTTTTAATCTCTCCAAAATCGTTTAGATTCCTTGTTAGGTGTACTAATACAGCTGTATACTCGTACAGACTCACAACAGCCTTGTTGAAGCTACAGAACTTCCCTATACTGAGACAAGCAATATCAGAAACTGAACAAAACAAAAAAAAACTGAACTCATCTACTGATGCAGATCCTATTATGTTGTTTTGTTTCGGTTATACAACCTGACTTCCAACTTCCCTTACCTTGATCTCCACATAAGTAAATGTTCTATCAAGATTCTAAACCCAAAACATTAATGTCTGCCCCCTAACACTTTCTCACATACAATCTGTAAATCTGAAAACAAGAACTGCAACGTGATCTAGTTTTTTTTTCTTTCTGTTTCATTCATGGCCCTAGATTTGTACTTCTAACTACTCTTTTTTGGTTGCTAGCTAGTTTTCCTAATGCCACCAGCTTGTCTTCTACTTAGGTAAGTGTGTCATCAGGATTTGAAGTTCGTCATTAACTCAACACCACATTCATTTACTTCTGGAAACACACTACGCAGAGACGTATGTTGCAGACCTCAAACTCACTTCTGCACTAGTTCATTAATAGACCCATGCAGAATTTTTCTGTTATCAGTACTACTCACGCAGGAGTTTGAGCAATTGACAATCCTCATCTAAGTTACCAGATTACAGTATCATTGACCTACCACACATGGAACACTTCTAGCTCGTTGTTCTATAGTTTGGTAATGTAATTCTGAACAGAGTTCTGCATTTGGTTCGAAGAGCTTTACCTCAGAGACTACCCAAAGATGATTTGTGCCGTTTTCCCCAAGGGTTATCTGCGCGCTTGGGTTGATATTCAGGTGGGTGTGGGGCTTGTTTCCTGGAGATTTTTGGCGCACTCCTTGAAGGGTTTTGTCAAGGGAAACACGCACTAGAACAGATGGGAAAGGAAGGTCAGTTCATTACGTTCTTCAGGCACAAAACAGGATAGTGAAAAGAATCATGCATCCAGAGTTTTTTTTTGTTTCATGGACTTACCCTCGGAAGTTCCTGCACAGGGTTTTGTTCCTCGCTTACCAGGAGTCACACTAGCAGATTTTTTTCCATGCCAGGTTCATGCGTGATTCGTGCAGAAGATTAGGGAGACTTGAGCATGGCGTTTCAGACAGAAACTCACAGAGAGAAGAAAACAGAAATGAAGAGGATTTGTGTTGGGGGTATTACCTTGCGCAGAACTGAAAAGGGATGGAGTGGGTTTGATAACCGATGATCTCCACATATGTAGAGAAGGTGAGGCTCTGGTGCAATGGGTGTGGGAATTCTCGTGTTCAACAGGGGGTGATTGGCATGCAGGGGACATGGTATAAGAGTCCGTGAATATAGAATTAGTGGAGACAAACTCTGATGATTTTGGCTTGATGATCGCACGCCTGAGAAGGAATCAGCGGAGGGTTTCTTTTCTTATTTGCAATTACTTCAGTGGTCACGATACTAGTTTAGTTAGGTTGGCATTTGTTACCCAATTAGAGCATAGCTCATCTGGTTAAGGCGTTTGAGAGGGGTATGAGAGGTACAGGGTTCGAACCTCATCGGGAGCGTATCTGCTCCTTTTTCTTTCTCTTTTTCTTGTTGTATAAGCTATACACATGTAAGACTATATTATATCGTGTTTATTTTTGTTACGATGTTAGTTACATATACGTATATGTATATATATATACACCCCATTCGTTTTGTCGCATTCTAGTTATGTGTACCTACACGACGTTAATATTTATTAGATACGACATTGTAATATTGTAACGTTACGTATGCATATTTTCCTATACGTACATGTATAAGTACGTGACCGTATTAATATGTAACGTTACATGTATATACCAAGTTTAATTGTTCGTACATTATTATACGTCCGGCTTATGAAACGCGACCGGACGATCTCCTCGCGTTTATGATTTTTTGCATTTAATTCGTTTAGGGGTGTTTCAACTTACCCCCCTTAAAAGAGACTTCGTCCCGAAGTCTTCCTCCCTTTACTTGTGTTTTTCCATTCTTGTTAATCCTATGGATTAATCCCCATATTCATTCACGATAACCCAAAGAATCAAGTCTCTTATATTGTAATTCTCAGTGCTTATACACACTATGCCACCTTAGTGGGTTCACGCACAAGTTCTCATAGCAATGTATATGTAACATGCTGAGGTATAAATCACAGGTACACAACATTCATTCATAGCACAAGGTACATCCAATACAGTACACACACATTTCTGCACAATTTATACACACAGACCTACCAACCAACGTGTGGTTGTAGGAATACACATAGTCAATTTCCAACCAAGGTCCACAGTTCTATTTCACCATTTGTGCTTATAAGCACCACGCCATATCTATGGCTTCAACAAGTTCTCACTAATATTTTAACGTACCAATAATTCTCATATATTGTACTCATATACAATCAAGAGGACGAGTCCTTCATTCATAACCACCATGCAATCAAAACAATCCATCAAAACGAGCAATAACACGGTAAAACGCAACCTAAAAACGCAGCGCGCCTACCCCCCTTAAAAATGGATTACGCCCACGTAATCCCTATTATATCATGGGCATTTTAGTTTATATGTATTGTAGCGATCTATAACCGGTTTTTTTCTGTCTCAACGATCTATAAACCGGATTCTGGTTTAGCCTCTCTGGGTCTAAGGTATTGGCCGATATGTCACTTGTTGTTCAACTGGAAGGGGTTAGATTCGGTCCACCAGCTTCCGTTGCGCGACTCTGCTACCCTTCGGGCTTAGTTTTCCTTTCCTACTCTTTTGTAGTGCATGGCTTAGCTGCCCACTTTTTAATTTAGGTGTAAAGGTCTCTTGACGGGTATGGGGTATTTTATACTTGGTCCTAGTGAGTCGTAATTTGTCTATCCATTCCTTTGGAGGTTGGATAACTGTTTATTAGGGCAGCACTTATTGTGGCAAGTGCGCCGTGTAGGTTGAATTGTTTTACAGTGCATGCCTGTCGCGGTATTTATGCGTTCACGTTTTCGTATATTCTCATATTCGCCTTTAAGCGTCTGAATTGTTCTTTCTAGCTGCCCTTTTGGCTTATATCCATATATGCTCCGCAGTAACGACTTAGTTCTTAATATTTCTTCTATGTTACAAACGTGTCATTGTTACAACGTCATGTTTAGTTTATTTTACCGCTCATAACTATGTGGAGCTAGCTAGTTTATACTCCTAGTTTTGAATCATGTATTAATGGATTTTACAAGCTCGTATTATCCACATCAACCTCGCATTCTTGGTAAGTTCTTAATCTTGACTTTTAATGTTTCCATCGATCTGTAGTTCATGTGTCCACTTGTAGGAGGTTTCGAGAATCATCCAACACTAACGTGATCAGCATAAGTGTCGGACTACCTTTCCACCCCAATTTGTGCGTAGTGTCCCTTGACCTGGCCAGGGTCAAGTTCAACCTTGCACGTCCGATTTAAACAATCAATTTATTAGTCAAACTTGAGTTCTTATCACATTCGTTTCTAGTCACTTGGCAAACAATTTATGGACTAATGCCCAAGTCTAAGTCTTTAGATTAACTGTTCAAGTTCTCCAACTGTATACACCTCTAGGTGTGTGCATAAATACATACTCATGTGTCATAAGGTTCGAGGTCGTATTTATATTATAATGATCCCTTGATTTGTATACATCTTCATATGGGTGTTCCCTCCAATCTATATTTTCTTGAATTATAAGTTCTTCTCACCCCAATCCTCGTACCATTTGGGTATGTATATGTGTTCATTCGCTACATGGTCTCAATATTCATTTTCGATCGTTGAGTTGTATTGTTAACTCAAGTTAGGTATGGTCGATTTACTAATCATGGCCTTTTTAATTGAACCCGTTTACTCCCTAGGTTTTATTGTGACTTGCCTTTTCTGGTATGTATGTATGTACATTGGTATATATATATGATTTGGTAAATCCTGTTTAGAGTCCCTGAATATGTAGTGTGTTTGGAGGGATTATTTCGCAATAGTGGCATTATTCATTGCCATTTCCTATCTGTTTGATTTGTGTTTGGGTGGGTAACTAGTGCCCCATGGTAATGGCTATTTACAAGGTTCGAGAGTTCTTTTTATAATCCCTTTACCAATGTGTTTTTCTCAGGGGAACTGTAATTGGTGTCTTAGAAAATTTGTTACGTCAGAGAATGAAGCGAAATGTAAGAAGAAGCAGGGAATTTATTGAGTCCCGAAATATTAGATTTAGTGTGTAAAATTGTGTCATGCTTTATTCAGCGTTATAGATTGTACCAATTTTATGGTGTAATTACGTCTCGAATTATATTCTCTGATTTCATTGTTTTACGAGAGGTTTTCTTAAATTACCCTCTCTGGTGTTCGAATTGCAGTATTTATCTCAATACCATCCTTAGCTTAATTAATTGCTTATTTGAGCTTTAGTTATTGCATAAATTTTAGGGCATTTCGGTCCTCTCTCTTTTTTGAGGTAGGGTCCTATCGGCTGCTAAGCATGTCGACCCAAGTTGTCGCTAAAATTGGTCCCTCTATGGGTATTATCCTTTTGGCAAACGTCTGAAGAAGTATAGTATAGTCTTTTCTTCTCGGGTCGATAGTATAACATTAAGTAGATGCCAGATCGGGTTTTCCCGAGTGTGAGGAGGCTTTCTACCTCTCCGGCGTTTTCCTATAAATTGAAATGGACCCTAGGGACGTGGAGGTTGGGTTTAGGTGTCTGTTAGGTATCCAGTACTACTGGGGAAGGACCCTAACTAACGTGCCTCACATACTACCCACAACTCTTAACCTGCTATCAGAATTCCTAATTCCAGGTTTTCTTATACTCGGTACTTCTCTGTTCCAGTCATCAGAGCGCAACTACGCTCTGATACCACTTTCTGTAACACCCCCGAATAAACATCCAGTAGTACAACAAGCTCCTAGCCTTCATACAAAACAACTATGCAGCGGAATCTCAACATCATCCGGGTGTCACAGACGCCAACCACCCACGTGGTTGACAGACCACATTACCAACATCAAGTTACGGTCTGCATGACTGGAAACAGCCCTCAATACAAACTCATAAACAATACATAGTACAATTCCCAATTACCGAGTGTCTACAACAAAGTTACCAAATCTTAAACTAAGAATTACATCTCGGGTTTAGTATCAACCCATATATTACCCATACTACTACAACTTAAAAGTCATTCCCTGACGGACTACCCCCATGGTAGCCATCCCGCCTACGCTCCGTTATTGTCTGGCACAATACCTGAAAAAAAAAATTGGGTGTAAAGGACTCAGCAAACTACGCTGAGTATGAACGTGTGAAGCCCGCATGTTACCGGGCCACACGACTAATTGGTCGAATATTATTAAGTCAATTTACATGCTATTAAAGCAGTAAAGCACATCACAATACATCATAATATCAAACACACTTTAAGGTAGCATAGCAATATCAACAAACATCCAAGCATAACAGGCTGGCATCATAGCCCATCAAACACGCAACCAAGCACAACAAGCTGCCAATATGGCAACAACAATCATGTAAGTCATCAGACGTGTGCATAGGTATGTGATACCCATGATCCTCACTATGGGATCGTACGAGCGTTGTGTGTTTTCATTTCTTTTCTCTTGTTCCCTTAAAGTGTATTTTCTTTCTCTTTCATTGCACCAGGTCTGGGGATGTAATTTAGATCCCGTGACCATCTCATGTAGGTGCTAATCTTTCCTTGTTTCTTTAAGGGTTATTTGTGAATTCTCTTATCACCACAATTTGGAGTACATCTTGTCCATAGCTAATCCTCCATTCCCGGATAGCTCTTTCTCTCTCTGTTGTTTTTAAATGTTACTGGCCATTGCCCCGGATACCAAGGGTCCGTCTCCCTATTCCTTTTTCCATGTTACTAGCCTCTGCTCCGGATTCAAAGGGTCCGTCTCCCTATGCCTTCCAATGTTTTGGTCTCTACCCCTGATACAAAGGGTCCGTCTCCCTATTCATTCTCAATGTTACTAGCCTTTGCTCCGGATTCAAAGGGTCCGTCTCCCTATTCCTTCTCAATGTTCTGGTCTCTACCCCGGATACAAAGGGTCCGTCTCCCTATTCATTCTCAATGTTACTAGCCTCTGCTCCGGATTCAAAGGGTCCGTCTCCCTATTCCTTCTCAATGTTATGGTCTTTACCCCGGATACAAAGGGTCCGTCTCCCTATTCATTCTCAATGTATTGGCTTATCATTATCTTTGATAACTCGACACCATAGTGGGTGTCTTTAGAGGTCCTCTATAGTTAAGAGGAGTTTTCCCTTTTTATAGTTCTTTTGGTTTGTTTACGAAGTTCGTTGTGTTTCATCTCAAGGATTCATCAACGAGAAGGGACTACACTACTGTGTGCGTGCAAACAATATGCACAATAATAGCAAGCAGGTAAGCAAGGAAAATAATTAATCCATTCACATGCCTTACACAAGCTCACAACAAACAAATAAGCACGGTAAAACAAACATTCGTTTTCATGCATTAGTCTTGTGGTCATAAACAAACAAGGCACACAGCACACAAGCCGTGTAACACGGCAACATACGAACCACACATGTCCATACCTTATTCAGAGGCAAATGTCGTCTCACACACGGGTTCCTGGTCGGCGTTCGTTATGACCCTAACGCTGATTAAAAACAATGTGTCAGTCCATGATTTCATGTGACGACATTTTATTCTAGTTTATCTTATTTATACCGGGGGTTATTCCCTACGTGGGTCGTTGAATGTACAGTTTATTTTAAACCTTAGAACTTCCCAAGTATTAATCCTAGGCTTATCTTGCTCCTAGGACATTCACAACGTTAACTAAGTCATTTCCTCTAGCTAGTGCTTTAGAGTATTATAAACACTAACATGTAACGAGTTTATTTAAGATGGGCTTTTATTTGCCTCAGTGGTATTCTCCCCTTAGCTAAATAGTAATGTTTTAAGCTCCTTGTTTACACAATGGCACTCTTCAAACACTTCTAGAACTCCCTTATACTGAAGCTTAAACGTTTCAAAAACTGAAATAAAGTTCTTATATAAACCTTATCTTATCACCCATTTAATGTATCTAACGGTGTCTAAACTTCTCAAGTTGTTTTGTAAATTTTGCTAGATGTATTAGGAGGGTTTTGGGTTCATTAACAGAACAACACCACGCTCTTACACCTTGTAAAACAGTTAGACAGAAACTACAGTTTACCGAAACTGAAACAGCAACCCATACATTTCCTCTTGATTTCTTCCTTCTTCTCTGAACATTTCGATTCCCATCCTGTCCCAATTGTTTATAACCTCGCTTAAGTGTATCTGCTAGGTTTTAAATTCATCATCAAACCACTACCAACCACCCATACCTACTGTGACAGTTATGCAGAGAACAATGTCAATAACACTGAAATCTGAAACAACAATCTAGGTATTACTTCTTGGCTCTTGTATCTAGTTAGTTCTATTGATGTTTGATTCCTTCCCTTTATATATATAACCCTTCTAAGGCATATTAGAGGTGTTTAGATTCATTAGAAATTCACCACAAATCGGTCACTCACTGATTTGCCATCAACTGAAACTAGACAGAACTGAAACCAAGCTGATAAACTTCCATTGATTTCTTTCTGTTTCTTCTTACTTCAGATTTTTTTTTATTCTTCCTCAACTTGGTTACCCATCCAGCTATAAGCGTAAATAATGTTTTGAACTCAGAATCACCCCAGTAAAACACCCACCCAGCTTCTGTACTCAAGCACACAGAAAGGAAATTTCAGAAAAACCAAAGCACCAACCTGGAGTATCGATTTCTGTTGACGTTTCTTTTGTTATCTTCTGTTACAAATCAGTTTTGTTTTGTTCCTCCCACTCGATATCTAGCTGCTTAGTTGAATGCCTTAATATAGTTTTAATCCCCCAAGGTACTCACTACCTGTAACACTCTGCTAGTTCCATGGAATTCTTTTTATATACAGAGACTGAAAACAAAAAGCAACCTGAAACATGAAGTACGTTCTTTCCTGTCATTTTCTGTCCATGTAATAATTTGTCTTCCAATTTTTTTTCCCTCGTTGATAACTCACAAAGTTAAGTGTCCTATGACTATTTTTAAATCTCAAACAACTTGTGAACCTTACCGAACCAGCCTTATACTGAAGCAAGGGATTTACAGAAACTGAAACAACCTGAAACTTCCAAACAACACTCTGGTGTTCTTTGTCCTATTTTTTTTTTTTTGTGCTCATCAATCTGACTTACAAATCTCTCCCAAGTTATTTACACTTAAGTTATGAGTTTATCTAGGTTTCAAGTTCCTTATTAAACCACCACAATACTCTTATCCTAGCTGTAACAGAAACCCTAAAACACAATTTCAGAACCAGAATCTGAAACTGATCACTAACTCTTGCATTCCTTCTGTTGTTTACTTCTGTTTCTTTTCTAGGCTGACTTACAATTTTCCTTCCAAGAGTTTAGCTGTTTAGTTAAAGTTTTAATACCGTTTTAATCTTTAAGACAACCCCAACACCATGCTGTTAATTCTACTGGGACATGCGTATACTGAGACTAGAGAACTGAAGCTTGAAAAACTGAAAAACAGCAACTGATTTACCTTCTTCTAACTCTCTGTTTGTTCATGAATCTGCCTTTAAATATTTCCTCAACTGTTTAACTGCTTGGTTAAGATCTTAATACAATTTTTACTCTAGAACAGACCCAAGACTACAAGGACTACTACTGTCCCGTTTCTCTAACAGAACTGAAAAATGTTGTAGAAAACTGGACTGTGAACTGATATAACCTCCTATATTGTTTTGTTTCTGTTCTCTTAATCTGATCCAAGTAGTCCCCTACTCATTTAAGTGTTTTGTCGAGATTTAGACTCCAAACCATCCCAAAAAGAACTTGTTAATCTTACAGCAACCTACTTGTATCGAACAAGAAAATCTCTAGAAACTGAGGAACAACCTGCAACGCCATCTGGTGGTGACTTTACTCCTATCTTTCTTTTCTGTTCTTTAACTTGTTTTCTAGTTTCCCAAACTTAGATAAGAGTTCCAGCACTAATTAAGTTCAAAAACAATCCCAGTCAACACCATAGATCTCCCGGTTATGTCTTTATACTGAAGCAGAAAGAAAAATCTGAAATTGAACAAACCTGAACAAAAACTGAAACCGATGTATTCCCTTTCGATTGTTTTTTTTTCTGTTCTTAAACCTAACTTTTAATCTCTCCAAAATCGTTTAGATTCCTTGTTAGGTGTACTAATACAGCTGTATACTCGTACAGACTCACAACAGCCTTGTTGAAGCTACAGAACTTCCCTATACTGAGACAAGCAATATCAGAAACTGAACAAAACAAAAAAAAACTGAACTCATCTACTGATGCAGATCCTATTATGTTGTTTTGTTTCGGTTATACAACCTGACTTCCAACTTCCCTTACCTTGATCTCCACATAAGTAAATGTTCTATCAAGATTCTAAACCCAAAACATTAATGTCTGCCCCCTAACACTTTCTCACATACAATCTGTAAATCTGAAAACAAGAACTGCAACGTGATCTAGTTTTTTTTTCTTTCTGTTTCATTCATGGCCCTAGATTTGTACTTCTAACTACTCTTTTTTGGTTGCTAGCTAGTTTTCCTAATGCCACCAGCTTGTCTTCTACTTAGGTAAGTGTGTCATCAGGATTTGAAGTTCGTCATTAACTCAACACCACATTCATTTACTTCTGGAAACACACTACGCAGAGACGTATGTTGCAGACCTCAAACTCACTTCTGCACTAGTTCATTAATAGACCCATGCAGAATTTTTCTGTTATCAGTACTACTCACGCAGGAGTTTGAGCAATTGACAATCCTCATCTAAGTTACCAGATTACAGTATCATTGACCTACCACACATGGAACACTTCTAGCTCGTTGTTCTATAGTTTGGTAATGTAATTCTGAACAGAGTTCTGCATTTGGTTCGAAGAGCTTTACCTCAGAGACTACCCAAAGATGATTTGTGCCGTTTTCCCCAAGGGTTATCTGCGCGCTTGGGTTGATATTCAGGTGGGTGTGGGGCTTGTTTCCTGGAGATTTTTGGCGCACTCCTTGAAGGGTTTTGTCAAGGGAAACACGCACTAGAACAGATGGGAAAGGAAGGTCAGTTCATTACGTTCTTCAGGCACAAAACAGGATAGTGAAAAGAATCATGCATCCAGAGTTTTTTTTTGTTTCATGGACTTACCCTCGGAAGTTCCTGCACAGGGTTTTGTTCCTCGCTTACCAGGAGTCACACTAGCAGATTTTTTTCCATGCCAGGTTCATGCGTGATTCGTGCAGAAGATTAGGGAGACTTGAGCATGGCGTTTCAGACAGAAACTCACAGAGAGAAGAAAACAGAAATGAAGAGGATTTGTGTTGGGGGTATTACCTTGCGCGAACTGAAAAGGGATGGAGTGGGTTTGATAACCGATGATCTCCACATATGTAGAGAAGGTGAGGCTCTGGTGCAATGGGTGTGGGAATTCTCGTGTTCAACGGGGGGTGATTGGCATGCAGGGGACATGGTATAAGAGTCCGTGAATATAGAATTAGTGGAGACAAACTCTGATGATTTTGGCTTGATGATCGCACGCCTGAGAAGGAATCAGCGGAGGGTTTTCTTTTCTTATTTGCAATTACTTCAGTGGTCACGATACTAGTTTAGTTAGGTTGGCATTTGTTACCGAATTAGAGCATAGCTCATCTGGTTAAGGCGTTTGAGAGGGGTACGAGAGGTACAGGGTTCGAACCTCATCGGGAGCGTATCTACTCCTTTTTCTTTCTCTTTTTCTTGTTGTATAAGCTATACACATGTAAGACTATATTATATCGTGTTTTTGTTACGATGTTATATACGTATTATGTATATATATATACACCCCATTCGTTTTGTCGCATTCTAGTTATGTGTACCTACGCGACGTTAATATTTATTAGATACGATGTTAGTTACATATACGTATATGTATATATATATATATATACACCCCATTCGTTTTGTCGCATTCTAGTTATGTGTACCTACGCGACGTTAATATTTATTAGATACGACGTTGTAATATTGTAACGTTATGTATGCATATTTTCCTATACGTACATGTATAAGTACGTGACCGTATTAATATGTAACGTTACATGTATATACCAAGTTTAATTGTTCGTACATTATTATACGTCCGGCTTATGAAACGCGACCGGACGATCTCCTCGCGTTTATGATTTTTTGCATTTAATTCGTTTAGGGGTGTTTCACTGCTTAATATACACATTACTCACATCAAATTCTAACACCTACTGCACACTCAACATTTACACTTAGCATATTATTTTCTTGGTTTCAAAAGCTTCAAACTACAATTACCATTCACGTCAATATACCCATTCCTTTCCTACGGTTACAATGGTTTAGACATTGTTAGAGTAATATACCTACACATACACAACATTAAAAATTGTACAGAGGCTTCTCATTACCTTGGTTTCCTTGTTTCTTTTCCCTTTCTCTCCTTCTCCTTTCTTGCTCCTCTCTCCTTCTTTGTTTTCTTGATTTATTAAAGCCAAGCTACACCATGTAATAAGGCACACACACATACACACAAACTAGTAAATTTTCTACGTAGGTTTTAAACCCTAGATTATGAGAAACAACTTAAAACTCTTAGGAAATCTTACCTAGAGCTTCTAATGAAGTTTTTGAGTAGAAAATGACCAGACTTCAGCTCCTCTTTGAAATGCCAAAACCGGCTGAGTAATGTAGTAGTGGTAATTCACGTGAGTTTTGGATTTTTGCAAGGAAAGATGGAAAAGAGTGAAGCTTTTGGTCTTTTTCTTACCTTAGAACAGGAAGAAGAAAATGGAGCTTCAAATGGTGCTTCCCAAGCTCTAAAACGATGATACCCTCAAAACTAAATTTGGAGGTTTTAGATCTTTGAAGGGTGTAAAATGATCTCCAAACCGATACAAATTCAATGGTATAGTTTTTGTAGCATTTGGTGGTGATTTGAGGTTTCAAAATGAAGAAGAAGAGGGCTCTGTATGTGGGTTCTCAAATCGCCATGGCTGGACCAGAGAGGAAGAAGAGAGAGTGCTGGGCAAAATAAAAACGTGAGAGAGTAGTGTGTGAGGAGAGAGAGTGTTTACTTTTTGCTTTTTATTTTGTTTGTCTTTTGCATATAAGGATGGAGTTAAGAGAGGGGTGTGAGAGAGGGTAGTAAACCGGCCCATACAGCACACACACACACTTTACATTTTTATTTTCAAAGTGGACACACTAACTTATTTTAATTACACTCTCACCCCACAACTTCCCGTTTTTGACAGTTTTTACTATTTTCTCGTTTTATTGTTTTTATTGGTCCTAAGCCTTCACTAATGTTTACTAATGACTATTTAGTTGGCCAAAATTGTTACGAGTCTATTTGACCCGCTTAAAGTCACATTTTCCCGGTTTCTTCGAAAAACGCGCTTTAAGGTTCGTTAGTGTTTTAATCTGTTCTAAGGAGCCATTTTCTTCGGGATTTGTTCCCTCATAATTATTTAGACTTAATTAAGCTTTTAGATTACTTATTAGACTAATTAATCACTATTTTTAATTACGGGGTAATTCAATCTACCCCCCTTAAGAAACTTTGCCCTCAAAGTTGCTCAAGGGTTAATAGTTTAATTATTCTACTCATTAGGCAAACCATTTACCATAATGTGTCTTACTACCACCAATGAGGTGTTTACTTCTTCCGCATTGCAAGCATGCACTATTCTAACATCATACACAATTCACATATACAATCCACATTTCCATACACATCATATCCACATTACACAATACACCACTACAATTCACAGTACACATTACACCAATACACCATACATTACATATGCACATTTATACACTACACATTACACATACATACATTCACATAACAAACACACTCCGCACTACATGTGCCATCAAACTATATTACAATACCTACACACTATGCAATGCTCACCCCGAAGCAATGCAAAAGCAAGAAGGCTCTACCCCCCTTAAAAGGGGTACGCCCCGTACCCGTATGTACTAAATACTAGACTATCTAGTCTATGAATAGCTGTGGGTACTTCGCCTTCATGGCATCTTCCAACTCCCATGTCACTTCTTCGACATCATGGTTTGACCATAGGACCTTCACCATTCGGATAGACTTATGGCGAGTGTCTCTGGTCTTCCTATCGAGGATTCTCACAGGAGTTTCAACATATCTCATGGTCGGCTCAATGGATAGTCTCTCGGGCTCTAGGACATGAGAAGGATCAGAAATGTACTTCTTGAGTTGTGACACATGAAAGACATCATGGACACGCCCCAAGTCCTCAGGTAGTGCTAACCTATAGGCTACGGATCCAACTCTTTTGGTGATAGTGTACGACCCTACAATTTTTGGGCTCATCTTGCCCTTCTAACCAAAACGGAATACGCCCTTCATAGGTGTAACGCGCAAGAACACTTGGTCGCCCACGGCGAACTCAAGGTCGTGTCGTCTCACATCCGCATAGGATTTCTGTCTATCTTGGGCTGCCTTCATATTAACTCAGATTTGTTGCGCTTCCGCTTGGACTTGTTCTAAATACTCCGGTCCTATGATGACCGCTTCACTTGACTCATCCCAACACAAAGGTGTGCGGCAAGGTCTACCGTATAGGGCTTGAAAAGGCGACATCTTAATCGAGGCGTGATAGCTATTATTGTACGAGAACTCGATAAGATAAAGCTTATCTAACCAACTCCCCTGAAAATCTAAGGCACATGCCCGAAGCATGTCCTCTAGTGTCTGGATGGTCCATTCTGTTTGACTGTCGGTCTGAGGATGGAAGGCGGTACTCAGCTTCAATTCTGTACCCAATGCTTCCCGTGTAGCTCTCCAGTATCTCGAAAGAAATCTGGTGACGCGATCAGATACTATGGTTTTCGGAACTCCGTGATGTCTGATAATCTCCCTGTCGAATAGCTCTGCGAGCTTCACTACCTTCCAGGTGTCCTTCATCGGTATGTATCTGGCAACCTTGGTAAGGCGATCGACTACAACCCAGATCATGTTGAGTCCTCCCCTGGCAGGTGGGAGTCCTACAACAAAATTCATGGAGATATCATGGAACTTCCACTCCGGAACTGGCATCGATTGTACCATTCCGTCTGGTTTACGATGTTCAAATTTCACCTTCTGGCATGTCAAGCATCTCAACACATACTCTGTCACATCTGACTTCATTCCAGACCACCAGAAGTACCTCTTCATGTCTTTGTACATCTTGGAGGCTCCCGGATGGACTCACAATGTGGAACAGTGTGACTCTCGCAGGATGCGATCCCTTAGCTCGGCATTGCTTCGGGGGACGCATAGCCTGCCATTCAGCCGAATCATACCATCTTCATTCAACTTAAAATCATACTTCTTCTTCTCAAATGTACCATTTTTGATCTTTTGTCTGATTTCGGTTAGGTAAGGGTCGCACAACTGAGCATCTCACACCTCGTCAACCAAGCTAGAAGAAGCGAATAGCGAATGGAGCGAGTGTGCTTGACGGCTCAGGGCGTCGGCTAGAACGTTTGCCTTCCCTTCCTTATACTGTAGGTTGATGTCGTAGTCTGAGAGAAACTCCATCCACCTTCTCTGTCTTAAGTTCAATTCTTTCTGTGTATACACATACTGTAAGCTCTTATGGTCGGAGTAGATGGTGATGCTTACCCCATGGAGATAGTGTCGCCATATCTTCAAGGCGAAGACAATGGCTCCTAACTCTAAGTCGTGTGTCGGGTAATTCTTCTCATGCTTTTTCAGCTGGCAGGAGGCATAAGCTACAACCTTGCCATGCTGCATGAGTACGCATCCCATTCCCTTTCCTGATGCGTCGCAATACACCTTAAATCCCTCAGTGCCCTCTGGAAGAGTAAGGATGGGCGCTGAGGTCAATGAGTCTTTCAGGCTCTGAAATGATACTTCTCACTTGTTGTCCATACAAACGGTGCATCTTTCTTCATCAGTGTAGTCATGGGCTTAGCGACTTTCGAGAAGTCCTTTACAAATATCCGGTAGTAACCGGCTAGACCAAGAAAGCTCCTAATGTCGGTGACAGTCTTGGGTCTAGGGCATGATCGTACAGCTTCAATCTTAGAAGGGTCAACTGAGATACCTGCGCTCGAGATGACATGACCCAGGAATGATACCTGATCTAGCCAGAACTCGCATTTGGAGAACTTCGCATACAGCTGGTTCTCGCGTAGTGTCTCAAGTACTTTCCTTAAATGAATTTCATGCTCTTCTACTAATTTGGAATACACGAGAATGTCATCAATAAATACAACAACTGAGGTGTCCAACTGCTCACTAAATAGTCGATTCATAAGATCCATGAATTTTGCTGGTGCATTTGACAAATCGAATGGCATGACGGTGAATTCGTAGTGGCCATATCTGGTACGGAATGCCGTTTTCTCAATGTCTTGCTCTTTTATAGCAATCTTATGAAACCCAGATGGAGGTCAATCTTGGAGAAGACTGAGGCTCCTTTCAGCTGATCAAATAGGTCATCGATGTGTGGCAATGGGTATTTATTCTTGAATGTGACCGCATTCAGCTCGCGGTAGTCAATACAAAGTCGGAGACTACCGTCCTTCTTCTTCACAAAGAGGACCGATGCTCCCTAGGGTGATACGCTCGGGCGTATAAACCCTTTGTCGAGTAAATCGCGCAACTGCTCCTTTAACTCTGTCATTTCTGCAGGCGCCATACGGTACGGCGCCCTAGCAATGGGACCAGTACCTGGCAAGAGGTCAATCTCAAATTCTACTGCTCTCTGAGGGGGCATGCCAGGTAGCTCCTTAGGGAATACGTCGGGGAATTCGGATACAATCGGTACATCGTCACTGAACTCTGGATCTCTCTCTAGGTCTTGTACATAACACAAATATACATCATGGCCCTTTCTAAGCTCCCAGTATATAGCCATAGCGGAGATAAGTGTGGCCGAAGGCTCTCTCGGTCTCTGGCGGTAAGATACAGTAACCCTAGAAGGACTCTTGAGCAACAATTGATGCTTGGCGCAGAGGATTCTACCCTTGTGCCGCTCCAACCAATTCATTCCGACTATTATGTCGAATCCCAATCCATTGAACTCGATAAAGGAGATGGGAAACGCTTCACCTTTGATTTCAATCGTGGCTGATTTGTAATACTTGGTGCACTGTACTTGCTCCTTCGATGGGAGAGTAACCAAAAAATTCGGTAGCTCATCCGCATCTAGCTTCAACCTCTTCACAAAAGATGGTGATACGAAGGTGTGAGAGGCGCCGGAGTCAAATAACACATTGGCTTCAATGCCGTTCACTGGGAAGGTTCCCGTTAAGATGGTGTCGCTTTTGTCGGCTTGTGCTTTGGTGAGGATTCTCAGGTTACCTTCGGTACCGAGTCCACAACCTATTGAAGTCACAATTTCATAAGTATTGATGGTGGACACAAGTGAAATTCAAATCAACACTGCTCTTTATTGATAAACCAACCATCATACATACCGTGTCTCTAATACACGTTACTAATAGATTACATGATACTATGACTTTAATACTTCCTAAAGGTAAGGTTCAGGCGTCCTGGTTTCATGTGTGTGGCATTGATTATTACCGGCGGTGCCGTATTCAACTTGATCCTGTTGATCCCGTGATACAACATCCTAGATTTTCCACCCATGATTAGGACATCTCCCGATCCCAATACCAATTTCTGTGCGAGGTCCACACGCTTCTGCTTGCTATACATAAATACGGCGTCATCACCAATGGACCAAGACACTACGGGCACTCCTTGTTCAAGAGATTCCGCTGTCTCGTCTTTGTCTTGGTGTAACCCAAGTCGTCCTTCTTTCTCATAGAAGTTGACGATACAGATGTCCGCTTCAATTGCGGGGATCGGATCATGTTCGCATTGTCGTGCAAGTTCTACTGCTTGTGTGACAAGTGTCTGAAATTCTAGAGGTATTGTCGGTGGTGCCGCTCCGTATTGTGTTCATGTCTCTTGGTATGTCTTGGTATAAGGATTCCAATCCTTTCCCAAGCACATCATTTTCAGCTTCATCTTCGCTCCACCGGGGAATTTGGGTTTATTAAATCCTCCTTGACCCGTTCCTAGCTCGTTGCATCGTCGGATAATTGATATTTGTGCTTCGGGTGTTAGGTATCCCCTTAATAAAATCATACCTGGGCGGATGACCTGACACTGTTCACTGGAGTAGTGGTGTGTGGTGATGTCGGTCTCTTCTTGATTTGGTTTCGAAGGTATTGGATAGCAAATACTAAAGCATCTATGGTTATAAATTTCATCTACGGTGAGTACTAGTTTCAACTACATCATTTCATGCTCAATACACACTTCTCTTCATTTACTCATGCATTCACTCAACAATTACTTCAATACTTAGTCACGCTTCTCAAGGATTAAAGGTTCAGTTAATTACCTAGGCCGGACTTAGAACCGGACCCGTCATGGTCAATGACATGCAAGACAGGCTGCCACTGGGGTGCGCCCCTCTGAGGACCCCGGGATCCCTGTCCCTGTGGTGCTGCTGGGTCGGTGCATCGCCAGATGCAACCTCCTTGCCTTCCCTTTGCTTGTAGCTGTGGAAGTTTCCTCTAGGTTTAGCATTTTCAGGGCACATGTTGGCTCGGTGTCCGGGCTTCTGACAATTGTAGCACCGGATTTCTCTCCCTTGGCAATCCTTGCCGGGATGGTCTTGGTTGCACTTTCGGCACACGTAAGCACGGCCGTCAGAGAAGTTTTTAGTGAAACCGGAGCCAGAACCTAAGGTTTAGAGGATTAGCACATTTGTGTGTGAATATACTAGATAGGGTACTTATACAAATACGGATTTAGATTCGAAGTTTACCCTTAGGTGGGTGTGATCTCAGTGCCTATCCTATGTGGATTAAGTTGATTGGGATCTGGTCGGGTTTTAGGTCCACTTATAACCTAAGATTAATAACTATGTCATAAAAACAATAATTATTAAAGCCTAAGCTAGCTCACTGGAACCTATTATGAGTCGCCACCTAATTTTGACCTAGATTAAATTAGGAAAGGAGAGTTCGGGTTCGGGGGCTTGATATTCAACTTAATTAGGGTTCAATTACTTTCATTACCCCTAGAAGTCGTTTTTCCTCTACTTAGTTTAACTACGGCTTATTACGAGTCGTTTTTAACCTAAGTGTGCGCTTCTGTTTTTTTTATTTTTTAACATTTTTTTTTGACAGAAAATTAAAATGGAAATTAAAATACCAAAACTAGGGTTTCGGAGGCAGAATTAGGTCAGGTTTTGTTTTCGTCCGTGGCTACGGATCTAATGTCCGAACCCACGGACCCTAGTTAACTTAATTACACAGAAAAGTCAAATTTAAACAGAAACGAGATTTTGAAAAGTCCGGGGCCACGGACAGGACGTCCGTGGGCCCGGACATGTTTTATAAAACCCTAAATTTTGAAAATAAAAATATCCCGCCACCGTCCGGGGGCGTCCGGCTTTCGGACAGGGCATCCGGGACCCCGGACATAGCGTCCGTGGGTGCGGACCGCCCTCGGACAGCGGCGTTTGGGTGGCTCCCGGCGGTGTTTTTGGCTCAAATTTTATGGGTAGGTAGCCTGAAAGATTCTAAAACGTTAGTGATTGAAAGTTTACAATTTGAATTCGAATTAAACACGAAACTTAGCAAACAAGTTATTGGGCAGAAGCGAAAACAAACGCTAATTCAGAAGCGATAAAAAGTCAATTCGATTCCAAATTTTGACACAGAGTAGTTAAAGTTGAACAAAGTCAGAAAAACATGACTTCAACCTGTTTTACCTTCGGATTTAATGAGACTCTTCACAACGGGGATCTTTTGGTGCCTCGTTGATGCCGGTTTTGGATTGACTTCGAATTGTGCTTCTGACTCCTTCTTCTTTATGCTGTTAAGGACGTTTCTCTTCTGTTTTTGTGGTGGTTTTGTGGTTTTTGGTGCTTGGAAGTTCAATAGGAGAAGAAAGGATGAGTTTTTGGTGATTTCGGGGTGATTTCTGCAGTGTTTCGGTGTTGGGAGTGTTGAAAACGTGGGAGGCAAGTAGACGGCTGTGTTTTCTGACTATGGGGATGTCCTCCTCTGCCCCAGGTCGTTTTTTAGAAGGCCTTTTATAGAAAGAGCATGACCAAGTTGATAGAACAAGATTTTTATCTAAAACCCTGATTTTGTGCTCTAAGAGAATCTGATTTTTTAAAACGTGCTACAGGTTGACAAAAATTCTGAAATTTTAACCAAAGATAAAAGACGAATTTTAGGAATTTTGAGAGTTGGAATCAGGTTTTTTCGATAAATAACCAATTAGATAAAAATCTTACAATCTGGAATTTCCCATAATTCATAACTTACGATTGGTAAGTCGAAATAACGAAATTCCAACGGCATTAGTCTCTAAAATTCATCCTCTATCTTGTGTTAAAATTTCATGACATTTTGTTTTGATTTCGGTATTTTCCAGAGGAGAGAGAAAATTGCAAAAATGATTGAATTTCTCTTTTAAATTTTGGGATAAGGTTCCAAATAAAATAATTTCAGGTTATGACTGTGTGTAGTCATGCTAACCATGTGACAATTTATTTTAATTTTGAAAACCCTTTTATTTCTATTTTGAGGTTATTTCATGTGTTAATTATTAAAGAAACTAGCTTATTAAAAGCTTAATTTCCAGAATAAATATTATCAGAAAATCATGAAATACCTTTCATAATGACTATGATATTTGGAAGTGTTTGGATATAATGAACAAGTCATATGAAAATAGAAAATCCCGAGATTGTCCTTGGAAAATCCTGTATTGGTGCATTTTGACCATTTTGCCCTTTGTGACATGTATGCCTTAGAGACTACTCCGGGGGGGTTGAAATTTTGGGTATAACACTCGTCTTTGTCTTGGTGTAACCCAAGTCGTCCTTCTTTCTCATAGAAGTTGACGATACAGATGTCCGCTTCAATTGCGGGGATCGGATCATGTTCGCATTGTCGTGCAAGTTCTACTGCTTGTGTGACAAGTGTCTGAAATTCTAGAGGTATTGTCGGTGGCGCCGCTCCGTATTGTGTTCATGTCTCTTGGTATGTCTTGGTATAAGGATTCCAATCCTTTCCCAAGCACATCATTTTCAGCTTCATCTTCGCTCCACCGGGGAATTTGGGTTTATTAAATCCTCCTTGACCCGTTCCTAGCTCGTTGCATCGTCGGATAATTGATATTTGTGCTTCGGGTGTTAGGTATCCCCTTAATAAAATCATACCTGGGCGGATGACCTGACACTGTTCACTGGAGTAGTGGTGTGTGGTGATGTCGGTCTCTTCTTGATTTGGTTTCGAAGGTATTGGATAGCAAATACTAAAGCATCTATGGTTATAAATTTCATCTACGGTGAGTACTAGTTTCAACTACATCATTTCATGCTCAATACACACTTCTCTTCATTTACTCATGCATTCACTCAACAATTACTTCAATACTTAGTCACGCTTCTCAAGGATTAAAGGTTCAGTTAATTACCTAGGCCGGACTTAGAACCGGACCCGTCATGGTCAATGACATGCAAGACAGGCTGCCACTGGGGTGCGCCCCTCTGAGGACCCCGGGATCCCTGTCCCTGTGGTGCCTGCTGGGTCGGTGCATCGCCAGATGCAACCTCCTTGCCTTCCCTTTGCTTGTAGCTGTGGAAGTTTCCTCTAGGTTTAGCATTTTCAGGGCACATGTTGGCTCGGTGTCCGGGCTTCTGACAATTGTAGCACCGGATTTCTCTCCCTTGGCAATCCTTGCCGGGATGGTCTTGGTTGCACTTTCGGCACACGTAAGCACGGCCGTCAGAGAAGTTTTTAGTGAAACCGGAGCCAGAACCTAAGGTTTAGAGGATTAGCACATTTGTGTGTGAATATACTAGATAGGGTACTTATACAAATACGGATTTAGATTCGAAGTTTACCCTTAGGTGGGTGTGATCTCAGTGCCTATCCTATGTGGATTAAGTTGATTGGGATCTGGTCGGGTTTTAGGTCCACTTATAACCTAAGATTAATAACTATGTCATAAAAACAATAATTATTAAAGCCTAAGCTAGCTCACTGGAACCTATTATGAGTCGCCACCTAATTTTGACCTAGATTAAATTAGGAAAGGAGAGTTCGGGTTCGGGGGCTTGATATTCAACTTAATTAGGGTTCAATTACTTTCATTACCCCTAGAAGTCGTTTTTCCTCTACTTAGTTTACTACGGCTTATTACGAGTCGTTTTTAACCTAAGTGTGCGCTTCTGTTTTTTTTTATTTTTTAACATTTTTTTTTTGACAGAAAATTAAAATGGAAATTAAAATACCAAAACTAGGGTTTCGGAGGCAGAATTAGGTCAGGTTTTGTTTTCGTCCGTGGGCTACGGATCTAATGTCCGAACCCACGGACCCTAGTTAACTTAATTACACAGAAAGTCAAATTTAAACAGAAACGATTTTGAAAAGTCCGGGGCCACGGACAGGACGTCCGTGGGCCCGGACATGTTTTATAAAACCCTAAATTTTGAAAATAAAAATATCCCGCCACCGTCCGGGGGCGTCCGGCTTTCGGACAGGGCATCCGGGACCCCGGACATAGCGTCCGTGGGTGCGGACCGCCCTCGGACAGCGGCGTTTGGGTGGCTCCCGGCGGTGTTTCTGGCTCAAATTTTATGGGTAGGTAGCCTGAAAGATTCTAAACACGTTAGTGATTGAAAGTTTACAATTTGAATTCGAATTAAACACGAAACTTAGCAAACAAGTTATTGGGCAGAAGCGAAAACAAACGCTAATTCAGAAGCGATAAAAGTCAATTCGATTCCAAATTTTGACACAGAGTAGTTAAAGTTGAACAAAGTCAGAAAAACATGACTTCAACCTGTTTTACCCTTCGGATTTAATGAGACTCTTCACAACGGGGATCTTTTGGTGCCTCGTTGATGCCGGTTTTGGATTGACTTCGAATTGTGCTTCTGACTCCTTCTTCTTTATGCTGTTAAGGACGTTTCTCTTCTGTTTTTGTGGTGGTTTTGTGTGTTTTTGGTGCTTGGAAGTTCAATAGGAGAAGAAAGGATGAGTTTTTGGTGATTTCGGGGTGATTTCTGCAGTGTTTCGGTGTTGGGAGTGTTGAAAACGTGGGAGGCAAGTAGACGGCTGTGTTTTCTGACTATGGGGATGTCCTCCTCTGCCCCAGGTCGTTTTTTAGAAGGCCTTTTATAGAAAGAGCATGACCAAGTTGATAGAACAAGATTTTTTCTAAAACCCTGATTTTGTGCTCTAAAGAATCTGATTTTTTAAAACGTGCTACAGGTTGACAAAAATTCTGAAATTTTAACCAAATAAAAGACGAATTTTAGGAATTTTGAGAGTTGGATCATGTTTTTTTCGATAAATAACCAATTAGATAAAAATCTTACAATCTGGAATTTCCCATAATTCATAACTTACGATTGGTAAGTCGAAATAACGAAATTCCAACGGCATTAGTCTCTAAAATTCATCCTCTATCTTGTGTTAAAATTTCATGACATTTTGTTTTGATTTCGGTATTTTCCAGAGGAGAGAGAAAATTGCAAAAATGATTGAATTTCTCTTTTAAATTTTGGGATAAGGTTCCAAATAAAATAATTTCAGGTTTATGACTGTGTGTAGTCATGCTAACCATGTGACAATTTTATTTTAATTTTGAAAACCCTTTTATTTCTATTTTGAGGTTATTTCATGTGTTAATTATTAAAAAACTAGCTTATTAAAGCTTAATTTCCAGAATAAATATTATCAGAAAATCATGAAATACCTTTCATAATGACTATGATATTTGGAAGTGTTTGGATATAATGAACAAGTCATATGAAAATAGAAAATCCCGAGATTGTCCTTGGAAAATCCTGTATTGGTGCATTTTGACCATTTTGCCCTTTGTGACATGTATGCCTTAGAGACTAGACTACTCCGGGGGGTTGAAATTTTGGGTATAACACTCGTCTTTGTCTTGGTGTAACCCAAGTCGTCCTTCTTTCTCATAGAAGTTGACGATACAGATGTCCGCTTCAATTGCGGGGATCGGATCATGTTCGCATTGTCGTGCAAGTTCTACTGCTTGTGTGACAAGTGTCTGAAATTCTAGAGGTATTGTCGGTGGCGCCGCTCCGTATTGTGTTCATGTCTCTTGGTATGTCTTGGTATAAGGATTCCAATCCTTTCCCAAGCACATCATTTTCAGCTTCATCTTCGCTCCACCGGGGAATTTGGGTTTATTAAATCCTCCTTGACCCGTTCCTAGCTCGTTGCATCGTCGGATAATTGATATTTGTGCTTCGGGTGTTAGGTATCCCCTTAATAAAATCATACCTGGGCGGATGACCTGACACTGTTCACTGGAGTAGTGGTGTGTGGTGATGTCGGTCTCTTCTTGATTTGGTTTCGAAGGTATTGGATAGCAAATACTAAAGCATCCTATGGTTATAAATTTCATCTACGGTGAGTACTAGTTTCAACTACATCATTTCATGCTCAATACACACTTCTCTTCATTTACTCATGCATTCACTCAACAATTACTTCAATACTTAGTCACGCTTCTCAAGGATTAAAGGTTCAGTTAATTACCTAGGCCGGACTTAGAACCGGACCCGTCATGGTCAATGACATGCAAGACAGGCTGCCTCTGGGGTGCGCCCCTCTGAGGACCCCGGGATCCCTGTCCCTGTGGTGCCTGCTGGGTCGGTGCATCGCCAGATGCAACCTCCTTGCCTTCCCTTTGCTTGTAGCTGTGGAAGTTTCCTCTAGGTTTAGCATTTTCAGGGCACATGTTGGCTCGGTGTCCGGGCTTCTGACAATTGTAGCACCGGATTTCTCTCCCTTGGCAATCCTTGCCGGGATGGTCTTGGTTGCACTTTCGGCACACGTAAGCACGGCCGTCAGAGAAGTTTTTAGTGAAACCGGAGCCAGAACCTAAGGTTTAGAGGATTAGCACATTTGTGTGTGAATATACTAGATAGGGTACTTATACAAATACGGATTTAGATTCGAAGTTTACCCTTAGGTGGGTGTGATCTCAGTGGTTTTGCAGCCACCGGTGCAGATGAACCTAGATGAAGAATTTCAACCGGGTTACCCTTCTCAGCATGGGCACTGCTCTCACTTGGGAAGTTCTTTTGGGTTTGATTGAAGAATTTCCCTTTCTTATTTTCCAACTTTTCCCTTGGTTCTACTCCTCAGAACTGGTGTTTTTGTTGCTAGCTTTGCGCTTCAGCGCGGTTTCTTCATCCCTTAATTGGCAAGTGATCTCAACGCGAGAAGCCGCGTGGTAACACTCCTGGAGTTTCAGGTATTAGCCGGGATTCTTATTTAAAGAGGTAGAGGTAAAGATAAAGTATTTAAGGAATTTCAATGGTACTAAGGGTTAAACGACATTTACCTGGAGGGAGGTAAACCTCGTGTAGCCCATACCGTACCGAAGGCGATGGCTCAGACCGCCATAGAAGCGATCTACCAGCACCTGGCCGGTGTACCCAAGGTCGGGTAGAAGACAGATGATAGAAGTGAAGGTTCTGTAGTATTCATCGACAGACATCTTCTCTGTCATTTTCAAGGCATCCAGTTCAAGCCTTTTCTTGGTCTTGACATGTTCCGGGTAATACTTGGATCGACGGAGGGATTCAAAGGATCCCCAGTCGAAAGTAGGGTCATCGACATGCTCATGCTTGATTAGCTTCCACCAATCCATGGCTGCATCTTTTAGATAGTATGCCGCTACTCTAACTCGAACTCCAGCAGGAGCTTCGAGGGTTTCGAACGCCGTCTCCATCTCGGAGATATAGGCTTCTAGCTTAGCCGGATCACTCTCGCCCCTAAAGCAGGGAGGGCGGAGTTCCGCTACAGCTTTTACCCAGTTGGCTTCCCTGGGTGGAGGGGGCGGGATTGGTCCCGTCTGAGTCTGTTGGTTTTGCTGGTTTTGTTGCATTGCATTGATTACTTGTGGTAGCATCTGCGCTACCGTGGCGGCGACGATCTCAGCTATCGTCTGCGCGCCAGGTCCCTTAGAGGCTTCGCCTCTTCCTCGGCCTCGGCCTCGTCCTGACATCTGAACAGTCAACATTTACATTAGGCTTTGCAAGATATGACCTATGGGTCTTGGAATTTAAGCAAGGTATCGTCCATAAGGACGTCAAGGGTATCCGTCGTTAACAACGGTAGTTCCTAGTTAGGTTTCTAAGTATCCGTCTTAAGACGGTTGAAATCCTAACTCGGTAATACCTATGCTCGGTAACTATGGACATCAGAGCCACACTTCGCTCTGATACCACTTTTTGTAACACCCCTACCGTTAATCCTGTACTTATAGTCTAATCATCCCGTTAATCATACTACGTCGCAGCGGAAATACTACTACTACGGCGGGTGATACAACGCCGCTAACCGCCCATACGGCTAGCAAGGCTATTACTACGCTACCTACAGCACGGTCTGATGCCTAAGTATACCGAGCTACTACATTACATACCGAGTACAAAAACCACATACTTACATTGCTGGATTACCGAGTATACTAAGTATTTAATTACATTACTTTTCCATCTCCAAAATTATGAGTTTCCACAAGCTACTCATCTACATCATCCCAATATTCTTTCATTATCCAAAAGGGTGTACCTTATGGTACACCGGCTAACAAAAACCTACAGCCGTGTACAACATAGTACACCGTTCACAATCGACCAATTACAGACAAAAAGAAATTAAACTCAAACTCTTCGTCATCTTCACCCGTCTCGAGGACCTGCGTGTAGTAAAAACATAGCCCCAAGGGGCTCAGCAAAAGCTGCGCATAAACTCCGCATATACCACGTGCTAGCTAGGGCACGCCGACTATTTAAGGTCGACTGTACATGCGGTTCATTAATTTCACACACACATGCTTTACATACATCATACATTCATGCACAATACAATAGCATACACAATCCTTACCTTCGCAAGGGTTAGCCAAATTACGCATCCGGGTTAATCGGAATGCTTTTTACTCTTTTACTCATTACACGTCACTTACTCTTACTTACACTTACTTACTTTTCCATACTTATTACTCATTCTTACTTACTTACTTTTACTCATGTTAAGTCGGTATGACCTCCGGCCCGGGGACTACACCGTCCCACCACCGGGATTTGCTTGACTCACCAATCCGGGATGCTACCCATTTAAGGGGTTTGGACCGCGGACCAGTTTAAGAGTCAGGACTTGGATCCAACCTCTTGTGTCTCCGCATCTTCACGCGTGGCCGAAACTATATCGGACTTCTACTCATTCCAATTTAATTACCAATTTAAGTTAGATTGGTTAGCTTGTTAGGAATCAGTTAGAAGTCCAATCACAAACGCATTCGGTCATAGTACAATACATCATATATACACACACACACACACTCATATTCATCCATACATTTCATGAATTATACAAACTATGATTTAAGAAGATATGCAACAAGGAACAATCTCATGATATTCACAAGTAAGCATAATATACCCGATTCGTGCGTTTATCTTATTTGGTGATCATTTAGCACACAACACACAAATCAGAGTAACCAAGATAGCATACGGGGCATGAGGAATTCATACCGTTCACCATTGTACTTGTATCCGACGTTCCTTCGGTGTTCACAATTCAAGTCCTATCACACACATACAGTTGGGTGGTTAACTATCCATAATTAACCTTACTAATTACTTTCCTAACATTTCCTGGTTTATGCTTACCAATTCATTGTTGTACAAATACATGTACTTAGGTTATTTACTTACAATTATTTTCTAAGCTTGTTTATGGCCTTAATGACCTTTAAACATCATTAGTTATGTCTTAAGTATCTTATAATATCATTACCCAACCTTACCCATCCTCAGTTTAGCTTTAAAACATGTTATGTATACATTTTGGGTTGGTCCGGGTTTACATTCCCGGACCAACACAGTGAAGAAATCCTCGGGTAAGTTAATTGCATGGTCCGGGTTTATACCCTACTATACAAACCCAGACCACATGTCTTTGTGAGTTACGGGTACGTTTTTCGTATGGTCCGGGTTTGTGTACTCCATTGCAAACCCGGACCACATGTTTTGGTAAGTTACGGGTATGTTTTTGGGGTGGTCCGGGTTAGTGTCCTGGTTTGTAAACCCGGACCACTCCTTTGTAAAACTTTATGTCGTGTTTTTCTGCTGGTCCCGGTTTTTGTACCGGTTTACAAACCCGGACCAGTTGCAGTTTTACAATTCGTGTAAGTTTTTCTACTTGTTTAAATTCCAAATTTCTACTAATCTCTTCCCTAATATTCCTACATATATTCTAGTATGTTTTAACATTGATTAATCAATTTAAACTAACCTAATACAACCCTATAAAAATCTGTTACATTAACTCACTCACATTGTAAGTTTTTCCCCTCTGTTACATTTCTGCTTCTTCAACTAATGCTACAGACTCTACCCTTCTTCTTCCCACTAACTAAATGACTCTCAAACTAGCCTAACTTAATTTGACAACTCACATTACACCATTTACAAATCCACTCAACTACATTTCCTTTCCTGTTACAACCAAAGTGAACAATCTCATTTTTTTCTTCTCTGTACAACCTATCTTTTCTTTCTTTTCTAATAGCAACAAGTATCTAGGTTTCTAACCAAATTTTGACAGTGGTTCCCTACATTTCTAAGTGTTCTCACCACATAATTTTGCACACTCGACATATTCACAACCTGCTTAATATACACATTACTCACATCAAATTCTAACACCTACTGCACACTCAACATTTACACTTAGCATATTATTTTCTTGGTTTCAAAAGCTTCAAACTACAATTACCATTCACATCAATATACCCATTCCTTTCCTACGGTTACAGTGGTTTAGACATTGTTAGAGTAATATACCTACACATACACAACATTAACAATTGTACAGAGGCTTCTCATTACCTTGGTTTCCTTGTTTCTTTTCCCTTTCTCTCCTTCTCCTTTCTTGCTCCTCTCTCCTTCTTTGTTTTCTTGATTTATTAAAGCCAAGCTACACCATGTAACAAGGCACACACACATACACACAAACTAGTTAATTTTATATGTAGGTTTTAAACCCTAGATTATGAGAAAAGTCATCTTAAAACTCTTAGGAAATCATACCTTGAGCTTCTAATGAAGTTTTTTAGTAGAAAATGACAAGACTTCAGATCCTCTTTGAAATGCCAAAACCGGCTGAGTAATGTAGTAGTGGTAATTCACGTGAGTTTTGGATTTTTGCAAGGAAAGATGGAAAAGAGTGAAGCTTTGGTCTTTTTCTTACCTTAGAACATGAAGAAGAAAATGGAGCTTCAAATGGTGCTTCCCAAGCTCTAAAACGATGATACCCTCAAAACTAAAGTTGGAGGTTTTAGATCTTTGAAGGGTGTAAAATGATTTCCAAACCGATACGAATTCAACGGTATAGTTTTTATAGCATTTGGTGGTGATTTGAGGTTTCAAAATGAAGAAGAAGAGGGCTCTGTATGTGGGTTCTCAAATCGCCATGGCTGGACCAGAGAGGAAGAAGAGAGAGTGCTGGGCAAAATAAAAATGTGAGAGAGTAGTGTGTGAGGAGAGAGAATGTTTACTTTTTGCTTTTTATTTTGTTTGTCTTTTGCATATAAGGAAGGAGTTAAGAGAGGGGTGTGAGAGAGGGCAGTAAACCGGCCCATACTGCACTGATAAGTCTAAAATACATATACTTTTAACAGTATATTTGATTTAATATTCATAATGAATTGGCTTATATTTCACACTTATCTTATAGTTTTTCTACTATTTATATTTTGATGCGAACTGATATATTTTATATGTAAAATGTAGGAAAACTATTGGATTTACATTAAAGACTACAACACAACAAATAATGACATATGTATACATACATATATACATGCACGTGAATATGTATATGGGCTGAGCATATACCCAAGCTGGTACGAGGCGGACATATATAGAGGGGATTGCAATTGATTTGGACTACAGTCCATACGGACATATATAGAGGTGCATATATTGGAAAAGAATTGGGCTGAGAATTGGAGCCCTGTTGCTCGATCAACATGGACCGACATGGACAGAGACAAAAAGCTTATTACCAACATTTTAGAATAGTATATCATAAAACCCATGCATAAACAGGGCAATACAGACGGGAACGCGGGGATGGATCGCATTACAGCATCATCTCAAGGGGATCGCACTACTTCACCAATCACCATGGACGAGAGCATCTTCCTTAACGATTCATCACTATCGTCGGGCGCTTCACCCCAGTTATTTAAACCAACACCATCATCCCATTACGAGATCACCTCCGCTTCTTGGTCTCCATCACCAGACCACCATCATCGACCACCGAACGCCCGCTATCATCCACGCTTTGACCATCTTCATCTCAACTCACCCGCACCACGCCCTCACATCAGACCACCGTGACCACCTTCACCATCGATATACACCCATCACTCCATTCACCACCGTAAACAGCACCTTCACAGCTTCATCGACACTCGCCATTCATCCCTCCATCACCATCGACCACTCACACCCGCGACGCTCTCACTTTCACCACATCGAACAACCATCATCATCGACGCATCTTCACACACGCCCGCAACAACATCCGAGTACGACTGCACCTCCATCTATCGTCACATCACCGCACTGCACCGTTATCACAATCCACCGATTACCTTCACCACATTCTTCCGTCGGTATTTCCATACCACATCACCGCTAACATTTGCAAACCGGTAATATCACTGTCGACTTCACCATATCCTTCCGTCGTAACATTTCATCCACCGCCATCATCGAACAGAGGAGGATACGTGGAGGGGGAATCGCACTATTACATCGCTCACCATCCTCCATCTTCAGAGACGGGTATATCATCACGGGACGACCACCAACCCTCCATCACCATCTACCGATCGCCGCATTCACCACCATCTTCACCCTCATCTTCACCATCGACCTCCACCTCCATCGCTACGCCACATCACTCCTTCCACCACCGTAATCACCGTCATCGCATCTTCATTCACGACTCATCGACCACCAGCCACCACGGTTCTTCTTCATCGTCGCCATGCCTTCGCCATCGACTACTGCCACCGTTGTTTCTTTTTCTTCGTCGTTGACTGTAAGTGAAGAGGAGACGAAGGCGAGAATCAACCACGTTTTCATCGTCACCGTTGGCGCGAGCAAGGAAGAGCAGAGGCGAGATCGAGAATCGACGAGGTTGAGAAGTTTCGACTCGAGAAGAGGAACAGGGATCTAAAGAAGAAAGGGGGCGAGAAACGACAATTTTGAGAACCGATCTTGAATGAACCGGCTCAGACAAACCGGACCGGGAATTAATATAAGGGTTTCCTCTAAACTTATGCTATTACATTTGTTACATGTTGTTTAATTTTCGTTACATTTATTTCATTACTTAACATTTGATATTTGTTTTAGTATTTGTTTTCATCTTTGAAACAATGAGTGAGTAGTTTATATTTACTCTGGGTGATGGTTTAATTGTAGTTTGTTTTAATTATGTGATTTATATTCTCTGGTTTTAATCAATTGCGGATTGATACGATTAATGTCATTCTTGCGCTTTTTAATAAATGTCATGAGTTTATTAAATTGCTTTACTAAATTTATTTTGATCCGACTAAGTGATAAATATATCGGTTTACATGTGTTTCTGCTAGAGTCTAGACTAGACCCCGCATTTCTGGTAAATGAATTCTTCTGAGACTATGATGTAGCTCTTAAGAAAATATTAGGAATTTTGCCAAACTATCTTTAATTAACCAGTCGACATAATTAATCAAACGGTTTTAACCTGAACCCAGAGTCCCACTCATCCATATCATCTATCACTTTATTTTATTTGTTATTTATTTTCCTGTCTGTTATTTTAATTATCTCATTCTTATTATTTATTTAAATCCCAAAACAAAAACAACCCCTTTTGAATTACCCGTTGTCTTAGGCTAGACTTATTTACCTCAAGTCCCGTGGATTGACACCTGGTTGCTTCTAAATTGCTATACTACTACGACCGGGATTTTTGCAACCTGACGGTCTATTGATTTGTTGATTTCTAGGATTAATTTCTTAGCTTTTAATACATCAAATAAACCGTTTGCAAAATGGCGCCGTTGCCGGGGACTTGACTTTGTCTAGTCCCTGAGCCTTGGTTAATTCATTTGTTATATTATAATATTTTGTTTCTTTTATTTTTGTTTTTGTTTTTTATGTTTTTTTTCTTTGTTTCTAATATTTTGCCTTCTATTTTTGTTTCGCAATTCAGTTTATAATTTTGGTTTATTATTTTTATTTTGTTTTGTAATTCTGTTATTTTTGTCTGCTATCTATATTTACTGTTTACTATACTTCTGTGTTGTTTAATCTGTTTATTTTGTTATTATTTTCAGTTATTTAATTTTGTCATTTTAATTTCCAGCTATTTATTCCCTTGTTATTTAAATTCTGTCATTTAAATTCTGCCATTTAAATTTCAGTAATTTTATTTATCGTCATTTAAATCTCCTTGTCCTTTAATTTTTGTCACTTAAATTTTCAGTCATTTAAATTTCAGTAATTTTATTTCTGTTATTTAAATTTTACAGTATCCTGTTTATTATTAATTGTTTTGTAATTTATTTTGTCTATTATTTTTATTTTAAGGTTCAATTTATTTTTGTGCCATTTTATACAATTGTTTCTCATTACTGTCATTTAATTTCAGTTTATAGTTTTTCTGTCAATTAATTTCAAGTACTGGAAGTTCGTTTGTCTTAGTCATTTCGTTAATTTTATTCCCTTGTTTACTTTAGTTCTAAATACAACACATTTCGTTCCTTTCTCTATTGTTGTTATAAGGGGTACCTAGTGGATGCGCAGTACGCGTTCATCTGGTCCACCAGATACAGACTTCAACCCCGAAATCAAGAGAGTCTACCTCCAAGCTGTGAGAGCAAGAAGACAGCTCGATTTCAACATGGCAGCAAACTACGACCAGCTGGGAGGAGGTCCAGTCCCAATACACGATGGGCAGAATAAACAGACCACCAGCCACACCGAGAAGAGGCCCAGTGGTTCTACCAGAGCTAACTACAGAGCTAATGGCAGATTGGCAGAAGATAAAACCTCCTCATCAATCCAATGCGGTTCGAAATCACCCTGCAGGAACCTTTTGAGGAGCCGACCCAGTTGATGCATTAGACCACGTACATCGATTCTTGGTGCACTTGGATTCACTTGGCTTATCACAAGGCCTGGAAGAATATGCCAGACTAAGCCTGTTCTACCACAGTCTATCAGGAGAAGCTTCAAAGTGGTTCCATAAACTACCGCCAGGCATCATTACCACCTAGGAGCAAATGACGGATAAATTCTACGAGAAATACATCCCCATCTCCAGGACACGACAGATGATTGCCGATCTGGTGGCATTCAGACAGCTGGGTAGCGAGACAATATGCGAGGCATGGGACCGATTCAAAGAACTACTCCGCCAGTGCCCTCACCATGGTCAGGATATCACCTCATTGGCTCAGGGATTCTTCCATGGGTTAAAAGATGAAATCAGAGGCGAGGTGAGAGCTGCCTTAGGAGGGAACCTACTAGCAAAAAGCAGGGAAGATTTCATGGCAGCCATGGAGTCCTACTGCGAGGAGCTTCGCCAATGGAGCAGCAATGGGGGACGAGTATTCTCAATAGGTCACAGTTCTTCCCGAGCTCCGGACCCGATAATGGAGCAGATAGCCGTCGAGCAAGCACAGCTGAAAACCACGATGGGAAGCATGGCAAAAATGCTCGAACAACTCACCATGGGGCCAACCTCCAGGCAATCCGCCAAGAAAGTCTCTACAAGTGCCGACGAACTCTGTTGCTCTCAGTGTGGGGATGCACATGATTATGAGGACTGCCCACTGGTAGCCGAAATGAAGCAAACTGAGGAGGCCAATGTCATAGGACAATTCAACAACAGGCAACCCTGGGTGCAGAATCAGCACCAAAACCTTAGGTACAGGAATCCGAACAATGCACTAAACTCACATCAGATGCAGCCTAAGAGGACGAACCGGGGAGGACCACCAGGCTTTGCTAGGCCTCAGTATAATCAATTCAGGCCACAGCAGTCTCAAGCTCAGCAACCATCATTGAGCTCAAACAATGCCAGCCTGAAGGAAATGGTGGATAAGTTGATGGCTTCTCAGGAGCAGCAAGCTGCAATCAATCAGAGTCTGACAGCTGGTCAGCAGAAATTAGAGAATGCCATGGTAGAGATGTAGGGAACGATGAGCCAGTTGACTCAGTTCCTCTTACAGCAGAGACCTTCTGGATCACTGCCTTCCCAAGCAGAAACCAATCCCAAGGAACAGTTGAAGGCAGTATCGGTCTCAGATTGCGAGGATTCTGGAGAATTGGCAGCAGTTACCCTAAGAAGTGGAAGGAACTTAATCAAAGACAAAGTGGCAGGAGACCATACTGATGAGGAGACCGCGCCCCTTTCTAATACCGCCGGTGCACCATCAGGGCATCCCGCCCCTCCTGAGGTAGTACATGAGGAGATCCAGGCTCCTATTCCTTCTTCCTCACATACAACAGCTGTTAAAAATACAAAAGGGAAGACACATGCAAAAGAACTTCCTTTTCCAAACCGTCTCAAAGAGCGAGAGCTCGATGAACAATTTGGAAAATTTTTAGACGTCTTTCGAAAGCTGACTATCAATATTCCTCTTATTGATGCGATTAAGCAAATGCCAAATTATGCTAAATTTGTGAAGGATCTGATTTCGAACAAGAGAAAATACAAGGAGAAGGACACCATTCAGCTAACCGAAACTGTTCAGCAGCTATCTACAGAAGCTCCCCCAAAGCGTGGTGATCCTGGTCAGCCCATTATCCCCTGCTCGATTGGAGACATAGATTGCGGATATGGTCTCTGCGATCTAGGAGCGAGCATCAACCTAATGCCATACACCATGTTCAAAAAGCTTCATGCGGGTGAGCTCGTTCCCATTCATTTCAGACTCCAATTAGCTGATAGATCATCGATCACACCAAGAGGTATGGTAGAAAATGTAGTTGTTAGTGTGGGTAAAGAGTTGATTTTGTGATCGACATGATGAAGATGTTGAGGTACCTCTAATTCTTGGTAGACCTTTCCTTAGAACAGCGAAAACTGTTATAGATGTTGACAAAGGAAAGATTACCTTGAAGTTTCATGACGAAGAATTAAGCTTTGATATTAATAAGATGATGCAAAAAAATACTTCTTCTCATGTTGTTTTCTCTGCTGATTTAATTGAGGATTTTTATGATCATGAGGATGACTATATCCATAGGAGTACTGATACATTTAATTCTTTGTTTAAGTGTTCTGACATTTTAGAGCAGGTATTGAGCCTATCCATTGAGGATGACAAGGAAAGCTATGAGATGGCCTCGGTCGTCCAGCAGCTCAATCAAGGAAGGTCATATTTTCGTTCCTCCACTCCTCCAGTAGAAAAGCTGGATCGACCCATTCAAAGGCCTATCCCTTTAATAGAGAAACCTCATACCCTTGAACTCAAATCTCTTCCTTCCCACCTCAAATATATTTTTCTGGCAGAGGGTAGCACCCTGCCTGTTATTATCTCTGCATCTTTGTCTGTTTCGCAGGAGACTAGACTTCTGGAGGTGCTCAAGAGGCATAAAAGTGCCATGGGGTGGCCAATTGCTGATATCAAAGGGATCAATCCCGGGTTCTGCACTCACCGGATCTATATGGAGGATAATTATAAGGCAGTGAGGCAGCCCCAGAGAAGATTAAATCCCAATCTGAAGGAGGTGGTCAAAGCTGAAGTGCTGAAGCTCCTTGATGCAGGCATTATCTACCCGATATCTGACAGCCCGTGGGTGTCTCCAGTTCAGGTTGTCCCAAAAAAGGAGGGATCGTGGCAGTTCCAAATGAGAAGGGGGAGATGGTTCCTCAGAGACATACGACCGGGTGGAGAATGTGTATTGACTACCGTCGCCTCAATAATGCCACAAGGAAAGACTATTTCCCGCTCCCATTCATTGACCAGATGCTTGAGCGATTAGCCGGCCAAGAGTTCTATTGCTTCCTCGACGGCTACAGTGGATATTTTCAGATCCCCATTGCCCCAGAAGATCAAGAGAAAACAACATTTACCTGTCCATATGGGACGTTTGCATACAGGAGGATGCCTTTTGGCCTCTGTAATGCTCCTGCAACTTTCCAAAGATGCATGATGGCCATATTCAATGACTTCATTGAGAAAAGCATTGAAGTTTGTATGGAAGACTTTTCAGTTTACGGGCAGAGTTTCGAGGTGTGCTTGGAACAGTTGGATAAGTTATTGAGGAGATGTGAGGAGACAAACCTGGTGCTGAACTGGGAGAAGTGCCATTTTATGGTACAGGAAGGTATTGTACTGGGTCACAAGGTATCTAAAGAGGGCATCCAAGTAGACAAAGCCAAGGTGGAGGTGATAGAGAAGCTCCCCCCACCAACTACAGTGAAGATGTCAGTCATTCCTTGGTCATGCAGGATTCTACAGGAGATTCATTAGGATTTCTCCAAGATTGCTAAGCCCTTGTCAGACCTGCTACAGAAAGATGTCAAGTTCCAGTTCACCGAGGAGTGTTTGACAGCCTTTCAGACCATCAAAGATAAGCTCTGCTCAGCCCCAATTGTGGTCCCACCAGAGTGGTCAGAACCGTTCGAGATCATGACAGATGCGAGCGATTATGCTGTTGGCGCCGCATTATGTCAGAAGGGTAAGATGCTGAGAGTAATCACCTATGCTAGCAAGACCTTGATAGACATGCAGAAAAATTATACTACTACAGAGAAGGAGTTGCTAGCTGTGGTGTTTGCTCTGGATAAGTTTCGACCATATCTGCTAGGAAGCAAGGTGGTTGTCCACACTGATCATACGGCCCTCAAGTACCTTTTCCAGAAAAATGAATCAAAGCCTAGACTTTTGAGGTGGATTTTGCTTCTCCAAGAATTTAATTTGGAAGTTGTGGATAAAAAGGGAAAGCAGAACGGAGTTGCGGATCACCTATCAAGACTCGGCCTTCCTGATGATGGAGTCCCCATCAATGAGTTCTTCCCTGATGAGAACATTCAAGATTGGAAAGGTAAATGAACCATGGTACGCAGACTTAGCAAATTATCTGGTTTCTGGTTTAATTCCACATGACTACAGTTATAACCAGAGGAAGAAGTTCCTTTCAGAGACACGCCATTACATATGGGAGGATCCTTATCTGTTTCGGTCTGTGCTGATGGTCTGATGAGGCGCTGTCTCCCAGATGATGAGATTTCAAGTGTGCTAGAATTTTGTCATTCAAAGGAGGCAGGTGGACATCACGGTCCTACAAGGACAGCTGCCAAAATATTAGAGTGTGGTTTTTATTGGCCCACTCTTCACAAGGATGTTCATCGCTTCTGCTCTCAATGTGATAAATGTCAAAGAATGGGTAATATATCAAGAAGGCATGAGATGCCTCAAAAAGGAATTCTGGAGGTAGAGTTGTTTGATGTATTGGGGATAGATTTCATGGGCCCTTTCCCTTCGTCCCATGGAAATCAGTACATCCTTGTTGCAGTAGATTATGTATCTAAATGGATTGAAGCAACTGCTAGTCATGCTGCTGATGCTAAAACAGTAGTCAAGTTCCTAAAGAAGCATATCTTCACCAGGTTTGGTGTGCCTAGAGCAATCATCAGCGATGGAGGCTCCCATTTCTACAACAAGGCATTTGAATATTTAATGACCAAGTACGGAGTGACCCATAAGGTAGCATTACCTTATCATCCACAAACCAATGGTCAAGCAGAAGTGAGCAACCGTGAGCTTAAATGGATTCTACAGAAAACTGTTACTGCTTCAAGAAAGGATTGGTCATCAAGCTGGATGACGCCCTTGGGCCTATCGTACTGCATTTAAGACCCCTATAGGGACGTCTCCATTCAAGCTTGTATATGGGAAAGCCTGTCATCTCCTAGTAGAGGTCGAACATAAAGCTTATTGGGCATTGAAGGCCCTAAATTTTGACTTACATTCTACAGGAGAGAAAAGAAAATTTCAGCTGTCTGAACTCGAAGAATTAAGAGACCAAGCCTATGACAGCTCCAGAATTTACAAGGAGCGCACAAGAGAATCCATGATCAAATGATACAGAAGCGAGAATTTAAAGTAGGGGATCTGGTGTTGCTCTACAATTCCAGGCTGCGTCTTTTTCCTGGCAAGTTGAAATCCCATTGGGCAGGTCCATTTAAAGTTGTGGGGATCACTACCTATGGTGCCTACGAGCTAGAAAACAAGTCAGGAGAGGTATTCAAAGCGAATGGTGCTCGACTGAAGAAATATGTAGCTGATACCTTTTCTCAGCCTCTTGCACCAGGTATATCCTTAATTGAAAGTTCTTATTCCATTACTTCTGTCTCTGCTATCTGTACTGCAGCACCCCCTCCCAAATCATCAAAGAAGCCGCGCTCGCAATGGTATTTCAGACTGAAGAAAGCTATTGCTAGCTGCTGTGGCGGCCCTCCTTGATACTACCTGTGGAGTCTAGCCAAAGACAATAAAGAAGGGCGGCTGACTGGGAGGCAACCTAGTGGTAGTTTACTGTTTAATCTGTGTTTTGCTTTTATTTCCCAGTTTTGTTTTTAGCATTTTGAATTTCTATTCAATCTCTTCAGAGCCCATGCGTTTAACATGATGCTTTTAAGCGTCAAATTTTTGTGTTTCTCTAAGGTTCTTACAGGTGCAATGATCATGGACACTCCAAGGTTGGACACTTGCTTTACAACAAGTGTGAGGAAGACTCCTACCCCGGCTAAGGACTTAAGTGTGAGGAAGGTGCCCTTCCTCAATCTAAATATATCAGGGGAGTTTTCATGTCCTTTTACTCTGATGTTAGTCCAGCTTGCGCTTTGAATGAATCAAGTCCATAGGATCTTTAGTTAATCTTTGATGAATTTGCAATGTTCAGAAAGTCCTCTTCTTGGTTGAATTTATGAAAAATGAGGGCATTGCTCCTCTTAAGTGTGAGGAAGTAGAAGTACTTTCTAAATATTATCATTGCACTTAATGCCACATTTGTTTTTGTTTGTCCTCTTATTTTGAAAGAATTATCTCTTTTCAGTGGCGGAAAAATTTTTTTTTTGGAAGCTTTGAAAACGAGCCTGATGACCACCTCAAGAATCTTTTTGCTCTAGGCTGTTTATATGTATAGTTTTGTCCAAAGTGAATCTATTTTAACTGAAATTTGGTGGATTAGCTGATTATGAAAACTGAATTGGTCTAGTTTGGGGTCTTGGGAACGTTGTGAATGTTTGGAATGAAAGGATAAGGCAAGGTACTCCACTGATCTGAATTAAAATTTCTGAACCAAAACAGGCCTCCTCATTCGGTTATTAAGTCCTTGGGGTGCCTTATCACCCATCTACCTAAGGTCTTGTGATCTGGGATAGAAGGCCCAAAGCCGCTACATGGGTGAAGAGAAAAGTCTGAGGGGATGAATTAAATATGCAAATGGCAGAATAGAATGTTAAGGAAAATGAAATTTGAAAAGTTAAATGTGTAATTCATTTTTGCTTATTCTGATCATGAGTATGTGGTGTTGAAAGGTATCACGGAATAAGGTGTTACTTCACACCCCTTGTCATCCAAAGGTTAGAGGAAAGAAATGGTGGAGGATCCCAAACTATTCTGTTTCAGTTTCTATAGTCTAACTTCTTCATGCTTTTTAACTTCATTCTTTTTCACTGTTTGTGAAAACCTACAGCTAGTAGCAGACATTTTCTTTTGATTATCATTTTGCTTGTTTTCCATCGGCAGTTGCTTGATCCTGAATTTCAATACTTCGGCCTTAATAGTAGTCATATTCTGTATTTGCTTGAGGACAAGCAAAAGCTAAGTGTGAGGAAGTTTGATAAGTGTTAAATACATATACTTTTAACAGTATATTTGATTTAATATTCATAATGAATTGGCTAATATTTCACACTTATCTTATAGTTTTTCTACTATTTATATTTTGATGCGAACTGATATATTTTATATGTAAAATGTAGGAAAACTGTTGGATTTACATTAAAGACTACAACACAACAAATAATGACATATGTATACATACATATATACATGCACATGAATATGTATATGGGCAAAGCATATACCCAAGCTGGTACGAGGCGGACATATATAGAGGAGATTGCAATTGATTTGGACTACAGTCCATACAGACATATATAGAGGCGCATATATTGGAAAAGAATTGGGCTGGGAATTAGAGCCCTGTTGCTCGATCAACATGGACCGACATGGACAGAGACAAAAAGCTTATTACCAACATTTTAGAAAAGTATATCATAAAACCCATGCATAAACAGGGCGATACAGACGGGAACACGGGGATGGATCGCATTACAGCATCATCTCCAGGGGATCGCACTACCTCACCAATCACCAGGGAGGAGAGCATCTTCCTCAGCGATTCATCACTATCGTCGGGTGCTTCACCCCAGTTATTTAAACCAACACCATCATTACGAGATCACCTCCGCTTCTTGGTCTTCATCACCAGACCACCATCATCGACCACCGAACGCCCGCCATCATCCACGCTCCGACCATCTTCATCTCATCTCACCCGCACCACACCCTCACCTCGGACCACCGTGACCACCTTCACCATCGATATACACCCATCACTCCATTCACCACCGAAAACAGCATCTTCACAGCTTCATCGACACTCACCATTCATCCCTCCATCACCATCGACCACTCACACCCGCGACGCCCTCACTTTCACCACATCGAACAACCATCATCATCGACGCATCTTCACACACGCCCGCAACAACATCCGAGTACGACTGCACCTCCATCTATCGTCGCATCACCGCACTGCACCGTTATCACAATCCAACGATTACCTTCACCACATTCTTCCGTCGGTATTTCCATACCACATCACCACTAACATTTGTAAACCGGTAATATCACCGTCGACTTCACCATATCCCTCCGTCGTAACATTTCATCCACCGCCATCATCGAACAGAGGAGGATACGTGGAGGGGGAATCGCATTATTACATCGCTCACCATCCTCCATCTTCAGAGACGGGTATATCATCACGGGACGACCACCAACACCCTCCATCTCCATCTACCGATCGCCGCATTCACCACCATCTTCACCCTCATCTTCACCATCGACCTCCACCTCCATCGCTATGCCACATCACTCCTTTCACCACCGTAATCACCGTCATCGCATCTTCATTCACGATGCATCGACCACCAGCCACCACGGTTCTTCTTCATCGTCACCATGCCTTCGCCATCGACTACCGCCACCGTTGTTTCTTTTTCTTCGTCGTCGACTGTAAGTGAAGAGGAGACGAAGGCGAGAATCAACCACGTCTTCATCGTCACTGTTGGCGTGAGCAAGGAAGAGGAGAGGCGAGATCAAGAATCACCGAGGTTGAGAAGTGTCGACTCGAGAAGAGGAACAGGGATCTGAAGAAGAAAGGGGGCGAGAAACGACAATTTTGAGAACCGATCTTGAATGAACCGGCTCAGACAGAACCGGACCGGGAATTAATATAAGGGTTTCCTCTATACTTATGCTATTACATTTGTTACATGTTGTTTAATTTTCGTTACATTTATTTCATTACTTAACATTTGATATTTGTTTTAGTATTTGTTTTCATCTATGAAACAATGAGTGAGTAGTTTATATTTACTCTGGGTGATGGTTTAATTGCAGTTTGTTTTAATTATGTGATTTATATTCTCTGGTTTTAATCAATTGCGGATTGATACAATTAATGTTATTCTTGCGCTTTTGAATAAATGTCATGAGTTTATTAAATTGCTTTACTAAATCTATTTTGATCTGACCAAGTGATAAATAGATCGGTTAAATTAATCTATATATCTGTGGAATTATTGATTGGATTAATTAATTATTCCTGCAGACACAAATTATTATTCCTTGTACTTAATCCGTTTACATGTGTTTCTGCTAGAGTCTAGACTAGACCCCGCATTTCTGGTAAACGAATTCTTCTGAGACTATGATTTAGCTCTTAAGAAAATATTAGGAATTTTGCCAAACTGTCTTTAATTAACCAGTAGACATAATTAATCAAACGGTTTTAGCCTGAACCCAGAGTCCCACTCATCCATATCATCTATCACTTTATTTTATTTGTTATTTATTTTCCTGTCTGTTATTTTAATTATCTCATTCTTATTATTTATTTAAATCCCAAAACAAAAACAACCCCTTTTGAATTACCCATTGTATTAGGCTAGACTTATTTACCTCAAGTCCCGTGGATTAACACCTGGTCGCTTCTAAATTGCTATACTACTACGATCGGGATTTTTGCAACCTGACGGTCTATTGATTTGTTGATTTCTAGGATTAATTTCTTAGCTTTTAATACATCAAATAAACCGTTTGCAAGCACACACACACACAAACTTTACATTTTTATTTTCAAAGTGGACACACTAACTTATTTTAATTACACTCTCACCCTACAACTTCCCGTTTTTGACAGTTTTTACTATTTTCTCGTTTTATTGTTTTTATTGGTCCTAAGCCTTCACTAATGTTTACTAATGACTATTTAGTTGGCAAAAATTGTTACGAGTCTATTTGACCCGCTTAAAGTCACGTTTTCCCGGTTTCCTCGAAAAACGCGCATTAAGGTTCGTTAGTGTTTTTAATCCGTTCTAAGGATCCGTTTTCTTCGGGATTTGTTCCCTCATGATTATTTAGACTTAATTAAGATTTTAGATTACTTATTAGCCTAATTCATCACTATTTTTAATTACGGGGTATTTCAATTCTGTAACAGCCCAGTCTTAACCCACATGTGTGATATTGTCCGCTTTGGGCCGCAGCCCGCACGATTTTATTCTCGGGGTACTATCCCCAAAAGGCCTCACACAAGGGAAGAGTATCCCCACACCTATAAGGCATTGTTCGTGCTCTCTCCCGATCGATGTGGGAGGTGACCCCTACACTGGGTATCACACTACACCCCCCTTGGGAGCCCAGCGTCCCCGCTGGCGCAACGACCTGGGCCTGGCTCTGATACCATCTGTAACAGCCCAGTCTTAACCCACATGTGTGATATTGTCCGCTTTGGGCCGCAGCCCGCACGGTTTTGTTCTCGGGGTACTATCCCCAAAAGGCCTCACACAAGGGAAGAGTATCCCCACACCTATAAGGCATGGTTCATGCTCTCTCCCGATCGATGTGGGAGGTGACCCCTAAACTGGGTATCACAATTTTGTATTTCCACTCAGTTTTAGATGAGGTCCTGTGTTCTAAGGGTCATATAATGATCCTTGATTATCTTTACCTGAAGTTTATAGCTTGTATAACTTATTTAACTTAAGGTCGGGCTTTAATGCACGTTTATGACCTTAAGGAGTTTAGGTGTGTTTTAATGCCTGAATGTTCATATACTTCTTTTAGGGTTTAATAATCCCCTAAATAATACTTATTTATCATTATTAAATTATTTGAATGTTAGGGGTATTTCAATCTACCCCCCTTAAAAGGGACTTCACCCCGAAGTCTCATATCTAAGTTCAAATGGTTGTGGGGAATCAAGTTCCACTAAGCATCCACAACTCAATTCTATTTTAGGGATCAAGTCCCAAGTTTCACTACTTCTCAGTTCGTAGTATATATTCAATCATAACATACAGTATCATGAGCATGAAAGGTCATCACCAAAAATAACTTTAGTGCAGTGCAACGTAGTGCACGTAATTCATTCATAGCAGTGTAGCATAGTACAGATCATGCAAACATGGAGTCATTCCAATATAGTATAACGTAGTACACATAATTTCGTAGTACCAAAGTAGCTTCAATATAGTGTAACGTAGTACACATAATCCATTCATGCTAGTGTAACGTAGTACACATTAGTAAGTGAAATTCATAGAATCACAAAGTCACACATGTAAACATACAGATCACGGTGCAACAGTACACAAAAATGTACTTCCATGCTAAAAATGCTAAAACTCAATAGGCTCTCCCCCCCCCCTTAAAAAGAGGGGTACACCCACGTACCCTAGACTAGCATAACTTGTCTGTAAATAGTGTGCAATCTTCACTCTTATTTGAAACTTATGATTAGTTTAAAGATAGCCTCCCGGCTGTAAGATTTTAGGTGGGTATGGCACATATTTTGGTTAACATACGTGAAATACGTTGTGCATTTCCCTTGAGCTCAGTAGATAATTTTAACTGATGGGACCACCCGCTTCCGTTGCGCGACTCTGATTAAGTAATGTTCAATCATTTTGGAATAGTCTTAAATGTGCTTCATAGGTGGTATATTTAAGTTTCTTTATGTTCACCTGTAGGGTTTTGTGAGTTGTGTCCATCATTATTTTCCTTTGATCGTTATTGTTGATTTTGTCTGGACTTCTGTCCGTTTACGGGGTATTGCCCCTAAGAGTCTGTGTATTCTCCGACATGTTCTATTTTGCATTATTATGCTTTATATTTGAATCCCGTATGTATGGGTGAAGGTGATTTACCATCTTGTTTGTTGCCGATATTATTCCATGTCCTGTTTAGACTGTCGGGCCGATGTGCCGCATTATGCCACTGCTCCCGATATTTTGTCTCTATGTAACTGTTAGCTGCAGCATAGCTTGGTATTCTTCATTGTATATCTTATTACTGTACGTCGGCTTCCAATAATATTGTAAGGTTTGCCTATCATGTGACACTCAAGCACATGTCATGTATCTTCCATTGTCCTTTTTGGGCAAATCTACTATGAGGTTCTTCCTCCATGTGGCATATACTGTAATACAGTTCACCTTCCATTTGATTTTTCATCGTTGAGTTCTTCACGAGTTTCACTTGATTGTTTGTGCTTGTATGCTTATTTCTGATAGCTTCTCATGACGGTGATTCCACTAAAATTCTTCTCGTCAATATTACTGAGGCGTCTTGCTATTTATCAGAGTTGATTCTTTTCCTGCGTTCCTCCCGCTAGTTGCTTTCGCATATGGGGTCTCTTCTTGATATATATTACTACTTACCAGTCCAATTTAGGATTATTCCTTGTCAAGTCCATAAGCTCTCGCACATTTAGTTGAAGCATCCTTCCTCCCATGGGTCCTTACCTGATTGGTTTAATATATAAATTCTCCATTGATAGTGGTAGCGTCCTGATAGTGGGGTTCATCATCTTCGTCGGTGTTGCTGATGCATTCTGTGGTTCAGTTGTTGTAGCTGTAAGGTTGCAGTATTCATGTCGGTCTTAAATTTGTCTTCTATTCATCGCCTCCTGTAGTTGTAGCCGTCGGCGTTCGGGTCTTGTATAAATACTGGGGTATGTTAAAGTTCCTCTCCTTGGTCTTCAGGTCATCATCTTGTGATTCTGGTATTTTAGTTTACTGTCACCATAATCGGTTTCCAATCTCAATATAGAGTATGAGCTACGGTCGAGCCGTGCATCTTGTTTATAGTATAGAATATTTCCTGCTATTATCGATTCACCAATTGTAGGTAGTACATACCCGATCTTTTATTGTCTGTTCATTAAGTATTCCACAATAGGGTTCCCGTTAAGGTTTCTAACAAGGTACAGTTTTCCACAATTTCACATGTTCTTGCGGTTTATAAATCAACTCATGTGAGTATTAGTATAATGTTTCTACTTTTTATATTCTACCTCACTTATAGGTAGGTTCCCGTTTAATATACTGGGTTGGCATTCATAAAGAAGGACATGAAAGTCTATCTTTCCCTTCAGATGGTAATATTGCCACATTTAGAAGGTAGCTTATAAATGCTGTCATTATTGGTAAGTGTCTCTTGTTTTCCTATTTAATTTATTATCATGACTCATGGTATAATAACAATTAGTATTTCCTTTACAGACATTTTTCTTCCCGACATACTCGGAGTCGTTTTAGCTATTTAATTCCTTTAGGGTAGCTTGGTTAATTTAACCTTTAACTTACATCCTCAACATCTAATATACTTTATTAGGCAGATTTTAGATTAGAATTAAGAACATAAATGTACTTATCACAGAGATACTGGTGACCACTTGTAGGGAGTCTCAGGAATCATCCAACCCTGCCGGGGTCAGCGTCAGTGTTGAACTATCCCTCCACTCCATTTTGTGTTTGGTTTTCCCTTGATCTAACCAGGACCAAGTTCGACCTCCCACGTCAAATATCAAACAACCACATAATTGCAAATTTCCAAATTTTATCTTATCAAGACTTTGTGACATGGTGTTCACAACATTCTTCCTTGACTGTTATACAACTACTCTAGTAACTGTTGTAACTTACACTTGAAACTAGTGTATTCCTTAATCCCCGGAATTAAATTCCTTTGATCAAATTATTAAGCGGGGAAGCCAGTTTTTTTTTCTCTTGGCATAAAAGATAGATTCTTGTTAAAACATTTAGACACACACTGTCTAATAAGTGTATTGAGCAATCATTTGACTCTTAGACCCATCATATAAGCACTAAATTCAATTATGGACTTGGATACCTTAGAATACACTCTTTTCTTTAAAAGGCCTTCCTAGTATTTAACTTATCAGGGCTTGATCATTACCTATACTTTGGTTATCATCACTTAGAACAAGGACAGTCATAGTTATTACTAAATTTAGAATAAGACTCCAAGAAAGGTTTTTATAACTCATTCTACAATTAAGATTCCTCAGTCGTAAGGCTTGGCATTTTCTTGTTACATTTAAACTCCATGGATCAGGTGAATCATATGTTTAACCTAGGTTAAATATATTTTAATAATAGTACTATTCTAAACTAGGGGTTCCCAGTTTGAATCCTACGGTTTGGTGACAAGACAGTCAAAACTTATGGTTTGTTTCTATCTTTTAGAAACACGGTTAATCCACAAACTCATTGGCTTCCATAAATAGGTTGCTTAGGTGTATAAAATAGAGGATTTATAATCTTAGAGATTGGTATATATCGTTAGTAAAGTTCACGTGTAAAATGCTTGTTACACGCCAAGGGGTATGTTCTCCCACTTTTAAGTTTAACTTCCACTCACCTTTGGTGTATATCCAATTCAAACTATTAGTATAGCTTACACTGCCTCCATAGAGAATTATTTGTTACTATGATCATATAAAAATTTATATTACATTGGGAGGTAACTTTATTTGTTCTCCTACGTTCTTTACTTACATTCTCAAATTGAGCCGTCATGGAAGACATATGCTCGTATAAATCCATAAGGATAGAGTAGGACATGTGCCTCAAAATAGGGTAGGTATATTTTATGATACTTATCCCTCTTAAATATATCTATACTCCTCAAAAGTTTTGGGTTTATAACCTCCCAATTATATGTATTTATTTATAGCACTTAGTATTGCTATTTTGGTAGTTCTCCTGACTTCAGAATATATGGATTCAAAAGTTTGTTCTTTTCTCACTGTTTATTAGGAGTCCAGCATTGTCACTGTAATGATACTAGCTGAGACCCTTGGTATTTGAGTAGGTATTACATCTCATGTTTATTTATGTTTGGATGTTTAGTTATATATATAGTGAGACTCTTTTATGATTTTTCTTGATATTATCATTGGTTATTTTTGTAGGACTATACTGATAGTCATATTTCAAGGTTTCGCACGGTCTTCTCGTAAAATTAATAAGGGATTGTAAGATTTTCCCGTCCCGCACTGGGCAGCAAGCTCAGTGCCTGGGTATCCCATAAATTTCAGTGTTTTCTTTTTCTGTGTAGGTCTTCGTTCTCTTTTATTTGGTTCACTGGAGCAGCACTTGTTGTAGCAAGTGCGCCATGCAGGTTGCATCATCATGCAGTTTATGTCCATTGAGATATGTTTTTACTCCATCATCACTGTATACTTGGCGGTATTGTCAGTCTTTCTGGTTATCATCGGTATAGCGTCACTGTTATTCGTCGTCAGCTCCCGTGTAAATGACAGTTGGCGTCGTACGGTCTTCAGCAAACCCTTTCGCCAGTTCAGGTAGTCTTACGTATTTGTTTTAATTAATGTATTCCTTTTCATAACATCTGCTCGTTATTTAGGCAGGTCATAGTTTGTAGTTACTGTAAGTTTGAACAGTTATTAACGCCCTTCAGCGGACCAGGTAAGAACTAACTTTCTACTCCTCACTGTTCTATCGCACACCCTGTATCCCAAGGTTAATTTCGGTTGTATTCAGATCTCAGAGCGTAACTATGCTCTGATACCACTTTTTGTAACACCTCAACCCAAAACTCCACAACCTGTACGATGATAGCTCCCATAGATAACTGGAAATGCAGCGGAAAATATATACATAACGACGGGTGGTGCTACAACGCCGCTAGTCACCCATGTGACTAACAAGGCTAATTCCAACATAACTTACAAATGATACGGTCTGAGCGCTGAATACAAACCTCTTAAAACAACAAAACCAATAGTAAAAGTACAGCAATTGTAAAATGATCCCGGTAATAATAGTCCCCTATCATAATTCTACCCTACCTACACTCGGTGTGGTAATCTCTACAACTTCAGGTACCTAAAAAGTGGGGGTGCCCCCAAAAGGGCTCAGCATACAACACTGGTATGGAAAACGTGCAGCCCATCGGCTACTGGTCCACACCAACTACTTTGTCGAATACATGCAGTTCATTTTTTATAAAGCTGTAAACAAGCATAACATGATAATAACAAGTATCCATACAAAGACAACAATGTCACATAGAACAAGACTTCAGAAGGTCAAGTTAGATGTCTGTAATTGTTTACGAGTAGTCAGATCCTCACAATGGGACTAACATGTATATAAGAGTACCTCACAGCAGTGGAGGTATAGTGACCTCGTTAAACTCCATCTTCATAGAGTAAATTGGTCGGGTATGATAAACCCTTAGACGAGATGGGACTCTCGTACAAGTAGGTGGGTAATGAGTCCCTCAGAAGATAACGTAGTTAACTCCTGTACTTAAAAGAGGTAGGAATCGAACCCTCGAGATGAATAAAGTCTTCCTCCCAACTTGAACTGTTGTGGTACGCAGCCGGTGAGTGACATAGTGCACTCAAAACTCCCGTCACGACGTAAATTGAATAGGAGACGACCTGTGACAGGTACAGCTCCTGTAGCATGCATGGCCAGATCCAACTGGGCTCCTCGTTCTTGTAGTATAGAATTGTTAGGTGTCACACAAGGACGTTAATTAAGAACACAATGTGTGAAATACCCCAAACCTTAATGTGTTAATTAATTATGTAATTATGATTTTCTAAGGCTAATTAGGTCCTTAAGATCATTGGTGAAGAAATGAAAACAAAAAAGAAAAAGAAAATGCGTAAAAGTCACAAAACGTGAAAACGCGTATTTAATTATTTTAGGTGGTATATAACCTTAACTAGGGTTATAAATATATTTTTATACCCAAATTACACACTTAGAACATGTGGGAAAAATTCTTGAAGAAAACGGATCTAAATAATGTATTAAAACGCTAATAAAGCTTTAGCGCACGTTTTTCGAGAAAACCCGAAAACGTGACTTTAAGTGGTCAAACGAACCCGTAAAATTATAGTTCATCAAATAACTATAAATACACATTAATGGAAGCTTAATAGCCATTAAGATTAAAGAAACGAGAAAATTCTGGAAAACGGGCCCGGTTAGTGAATAGTGCCAAACCGGGTAAATAAACGAGCGTTTTCTGTAAAAGACGAAAAACGCTCCTGTAACACCCCAACTCAATCCAAATGTGGTCTCGCAACTTAACAGCATATATACATATACATGTCACAGCGAAATTCTTACACTCCAGGACCTTGCCACGGTCTGGCTACAGAATATACCGAACATTAGTACATAACAACCTTAACCAAATACATATTATTCTTACAACACCTTCACATCCTATACATCTTACTAACTCAATTGCCATACGAGTGTACATGCACAACTCGTAGGCCACTCTTAACCCATAACACTTGTATCCCCTTCTTACTCTCGCGACGGCCGCCTCCTGATGTTCACCTGTGTAGTAAAAACAGCCCCCAAAGGGGGTCAGCACGAATGCTGGTACGATCCTCTCATGGCCCCCAAGCTAACGTGGCTACGATGACTAATTGTCGATAGCATGGAGGTTGATTAGATGCACAACATAATAGTAAGTGCAGTAAACAACAAACCAAATTGAACAATCAAAGTTCACACACAATGAACGACTTAAATGCGTTCCCTTAATTAGAGAGTTAATTATTTAACTCCTTAAGTTATATTTCCTCTTAATCTTAGTCCATCCTTATCTCACCTCAATCTTAGTCTTATCTTAATCTTAGAAACAACCATCCTTTAATAAGGAGTGGATGTAACTTATCTTAGTCTTAATAATACAAACCATCCTTTAAAGAGGAATGGTTGCAACTTATCTTAACCTTACCTTAATCTTAACCTTACCTTAATCTTAACCTTAACTTATTATCAGTATACAAACCGTTCCTGGAAGGGAATGGTTGTAGCTTAATTTCAAACCTGGGATTTAGGTGATCCCACCGCACCATCTTAATGCCACCTACTCTGGACGGGAGTCCAGCGTAGCTGAGCCGGCAACCGGCCCTAGGCTACAAGTCCGAAGACAAGTCCTTAAGCGGAAGTCGAATCTGCTATAGATACCGACCCCCTTTCCTTAGCATGCATGACCGGAGCTAGTTCCGGGTTTCGTCACTCAAGTTCCAGTTAGTAGTAGCCTCAACCCATATTAGGGAGCGTTCCTTAGTCTCACTCATTTCCTTACTAAACGTTGGTTAGTAAGTTCTCACGGTATGTTGTGTTAGTTTTCAAACATCACACAACAATACAATAAACATAATATTCCGGTTGCATGCTTTATCTTGTTTAGTGAGCACACAAAAACAAATAGCACACAAGCCGAGGGACACCTCGTTAGCAAGCAGGTCACAAGAAGAACTGTACCGTTCACCGTCGGTCGTTCGGTTGCTTACTCTCTTTCGGAGCCCAAACTCCCAAGTCCTAAAACATTCATTCAGTTTTAGGTTGTTAATCACTTAACTTAATTCAACTTACTTAACTTACTTGACGCTTAATGATCCCCACCTAACACCCCTTAAGTTTTACAACTTAATCTAACAAACTTAACCTTAAACTTTTAAGCTTACACTTAACTTAATCCCTTAGGTCTTTATACCTCTAGTAATCATTGCCTCCTTAATGGGGTACCCTTAATACCACTAAACTCTCTTAGGGTTTCTTTTTTTATTTTTATTTTTTTTTTATTTTTTTTAAGTCTTAAGGGTCGTCCGACCCACCGTCCGACCCACCAACTGGGTCGGACCATTCTAGAGACTCTCGGGTTTGAAAAACTCCACTTGTCTGACCCACGTCCGACCCAACCAACTGGGTCGGACCATTACAGAAATTTTCCGTCTTTTAAAACTCTCCTGTCCGACCCATGTCCGACCCAACCAACTGGGTCGGACCATTACAGAACCCTTCACTGGCGTCTAACAGAGGCCGTCCGACCCAAACTTGGGTCGGACCCCTGGGTCGGACGCCACCAGAACATGTCCAAAAATAGTTAAATCTTCACCAAACTTCTCCTTAAGCCTTCTAATGTGTTCTAACATCATTTAGACCCTTAAACCCACCTTTAATCATCCTCCAAACTCATTAAAATAACCTCCAAAGATCATCCTAACCTTTTGCTCAATTCTTGGAAGAAATTCCTAACACTTGTTAACTAATTCCTTATATTTCTAACATGTACATTTTATCTTAAACTTCAACTAACCAAAGTGTTTCTTTTCTACCCATATAACTCCTCCTTAACATCAGTGCACTCCATCTTTGCTTGTTAAACCTTCCAAGGTCATCTTGCATGTTCATGCACAATTTCTCTTCTTTTTACTTGTTACTCATCACTCTAAAACTCTTAAGCTTGCTTATACATTTCTTTCCATTACCTTAATACCTTGACATTGTTCTTCATTTACCTTGACCAAGCAACGCCCTCCTTAGACATTTCCACTTCTTTTATGCAACTTACTCACCATTCTCATGATCATAACCTCTTATATGTTTCTAGTCATTTTCCTGGACGACTTACAACCTCCTCCTACAATTTTCACTTCCATTACCCAAGTCCACACATTACCATTTAACTAAACCTTACTAGTCCACCACTAACATCATCACAGTTACACCAGGTTCTCAAAACTCTCATTGTTTTACTCTCTAGTTCATACCTAAATCATCTCAAAGCATTATACACCTTCTCCTCCAAATTTGCACAAGTCTTACCATTCCTCATACCATGACTTTGGTGTGTTTAATACACTCACCAATCCTCTAATTTCCTCCTAGACATCTCTAGCTCATTCTAAACCTCAAGAACTCCTTAGTTAACTCATTTCCACTCAAAGTCCTCATAATGACTCCTAGTAAATCCTAGGTCATATTAATTCACCACCATCACCTAAACACTTATTTTCTACTCAAATTTCGCCATAGCTTCTCTAGTATCTTATCATGCCCAACACATTGTTTTCCTCATTCAACCATATCACACACACCAAGTTCTTTCTCATCATATCTCATCACCCAAACCAACTCATTCACAACAAACTCTAATATATTGCAATAATCTTAAACTGCATAGCACTAAGGCTCTTAAATGACATGGCTCTTAGGCCCTTAAATAACTTAAAATTAAACACTGAATTTCCCAAATATAAAAGCTTTCAACCTGCAAATACACCCCTTAATCTCATAAAAGTTATGATGCTCTTAAAACTCATCTTAAACTTATACTATCAACTCATTCCCATTGGCTCCTTAGTCACAAGTTCACAAGCTTGTTTAAGTTCTTTTTCTTAGTTTACATAACCCATTACCTAATGTAAGCCCTAGGCTACATTGGTACTCATCTAAAACTCATTCCTTAAACCTTAAACCACCATTAGGTAAGTAATTTACCTTGTTTTCTCAAGCTTATCTTATCTTCCTCCTTAGACCTTCTTCTTGAATGAATATCGGCCACCACTTAAACTTCCTTTTCCAATGTTATAACCAATATTCAATGACTCACATGAGTACTAAACAATATACTAACCTCAAGGAATGAAAACCTAGGTTAAAAGTGTGTTCTAAGGTATAAAGGTGGATGATTACCTTTGAAGTCTCAAGGTATACTTGGGCATTGAATGAAATAGGACCTCCAATAGTCCTTGGTGAACAAAACAAGCTAGAACAAGGCATAAAAACAAAGCCCCGTGAGTAGTAAATTTTCGGCCATGGTGAGGAAGTGATGGAAACATGATTTTTCTTACATTTTCTTTACCTTAAGAGAATGGAGAAGCTAATGAGCTCTTCAAACTTGATTTTCCTCCATCAATGGAGTTTTCTCATGGCACCAAACTTGAGCTTTGAAAGATTTGAAAAGATAGAAAGATAGGTCTTGGCCTAACTAAGAGATATATGTGTTTAGTTTTTGATTTGGAGCTAAAATGAGTAAGTTGTGGACAAAGCAAGGTGAAGCAACAATGGAGGCTTCTCTTAAGTGAATGGAGAAGAGAGGAGGTGAAGAAAACCGTGTGAAGATGGGGAATGAGGAGAGAGAAGAAGAAAGGTAGGCTAAAGAAGATTTTATGTTGTAAAAAGGTAAATAGTACTATTCTCTCTTTTTCCTCTTCTTTATCATTACTTGCTTAGTCATGTGGTGACTCCACACATAAAAAACCGGCCCCCTCTTATAATTTAAGATATTTATGGTCTTGGTTGACCATCTTATTAACTTATGTTGACTTAAGCTTAATTTGAGCAATATTTGGCACTATTCACTAATTAGTGCACATATTCGTGACATTTTTGATTTCCCATTGATTTAGGCTTCCTAATGTGATACTAATTAGTACACATGTTGATTAAGATGTAATCATGGGCATTTAGCCACTCAAAACTCAATTCTAAGACAATTTCTCAAAAAGGTGCTTTAAGAAGTCTTAAAGCACATTTTGTGTTTAAGCATGTTTTTGAGCTTGGTTTTCTTTGCTAATTGATTTAAAATGTACATTAGCATATTGCTAAGGTCTTATAATGGTATTTGGGTGCTAATCAAAGTCACTCCAAGCTTAGAGCACGTTTTTGCCCAAATTGCCCTTAAGGCACTTTCTTGTGTTTTCCTTGGTCTAAATTGTCTACCAATCTTTCTAAGGCATATTCTAGCCTTACTACACCATAAATTGATGTTTACTTAGAATACTTAGGTTTGGGGTATTTCAGCTCCAGTGTGTATATAATAGTGGGTCGGTTTTATTAATGTAGACAGCCCCCTCACACATGACTAGTTAGCTAATTAATTAAGTCAAAAGAGCCCAAAAGTAAAAAGGGTACAAGTACCCCTTTTTCCCTCTCTCTTCTCCTTTATTTCTTTTTCCCCTCTTCTCTTTCCTCCCTTTCCCTTCTTCTCTGCGATTTCTTTCTTCTCACCCTCTGGTTGCAGCCGATTTTGAAGTTCTTCCCCCTCCTTCCATGGCTTTTCATCTTCCTCCACATGCTCTAGCCAACTCGATGCTCCAAATGCAAAATAAAATACATATTTTTCTTCCTCTCATGAAGCTCTACATTTCTCTCTTTTCAAAATTCAAAAATGATGAACTTCATCTCCATGGGTTTTCCCCATTTGAAGAGAAAATAGCACCAATGTGTAGCTTGGAGCCTCCTCTTTCAAACAAGGTAAAAATTTCATTGAAAAACTCGTTTTGTTCTTCCTCCTTTGGTAGCCGATTTTGCTCTCTCTCTCTCTTACCTTGTTTTTCTCTTGTTTTGGAGCCTTGTTTCAACCCTCCAATGGTGGAGTAAATGCCTTCTTGATTCAACGGTGAAAATCCCTCTTAAAAGGCTCAAAAGGTAAACCCTAACCTTATGTTTTAAGCCCTTTGATTGAATTAAAATTTCCTAAGGGTTTAGGTAATTAATTGAATACATTTTCATGTTCCTTGGATGTTGGGATGGAGTTGGGCAACTCCATTCCCACTTGACCGAAATTGGGAGAGAGGAGGAGCAAGAGGATCATTAAGGAGAAACTTGTGAATTAAGGTATGAAATCTACCTTAATGCCTATACTAATTGTTTTAGAATTGGGTTTGGGAAAAATAAAAGATGAAATAAAATCTGGAACAATAATGTGCTTGAGTGTGGTTAGTTGGATTGTGTGAAATGTTGGTCTGAATTGGGGGCCTTGGAGCCAAATGATTTGAGTTTATGGTTATAATGTGGTTCATTAAGTTTTGGAGCTATATTGTGATATTGTTGAATTTTGGATTGATATGGTGTGCTGGTAGGACCCTTCAAGGGTGTGGCTAGATTAGGAATGGAAATTGATGAGGATGGTGAATTTGGACATGCTAGGTTTATGGGGAGGTTATGGCGAAATTTTGGTAGAAAATGAGCGTTTTGATGATGGCTTGGCGAATGGGGGGACCTTGGTGTTTGTAATGTTGAATAGAGGGTGGTGGTAGCCTTATAATGGTTGATGGAGAATGGAGATAAGAGAGTGCAAAATTTGTAGCATGATGGGTGATAGGAACTTAGTATTCCAAGAAAAAGAGTTAGTGTTTGTAACTTGTGGAACAAGGAGTGAATGTGGGTTTTAGAAGTGCATTTATGTAGGAATGATTTATAATGGTCATTGATGGTCTTGGTAGGTTTAGTAGATGGTAAGAACTAACAAGGAGAAGCTAGAAATGCATAAGAGTGAAAAAATGCAAAATGTGAGAATGTGAATTTGATGAATTTGAGCAAGAATTGGGTGGTGGATTAAACCAATGATTTGGTGTGGTTTAGAGCATGTTTTGAGGTGTTTAATTATGTAGGAAACTTGTGGAAAGTTTATGGAAAGATTAAGTGAAATACCCCAAACCTAAGTATGCTAAGTAAACATCAAATTATGATGTGGTAAGGCTAAAATATGCCTTAGAAAGATTGGTAGACAATTTAAACCAAGGAAAACACAAGAAAATGCCTTAAGGGCAATTAAGGCAAAAATGTGCTCTAAGCTTGGAGAGACTTGGGTGACTACCCAAATATCATGCTGAGATCTTAGTAATATCCTAATGGTCATTTTAAACCAATTACCAAAGAAAACCAAGCTCAAAAACAAGCTTAAACACAAAATGTGCTTTAAGACTCCTTCAAGCACCTTTTTGAGAAATTGTCTTAGAAATGAGTTTTGAGTGGCTAAATGCCCATGATTACACCTTAATCAACATGTGTACTAATTAGTATCACATTAGGAAGCCTAAATCAATGGGAAACCAAAAATTTCACGAATATGTGCACTAATTAGTGAATAGTGCCAAATAGTGACTAGTTTAAGTTTTAGTCAACATAAGTCAATTGGTTGGTCAACCAAGACCATAAATATCTTGGTTATTAATAGGGGCCGGTTTTCTAAGGGAGGATGAGTCACCATGAGTAGCCAAATAATGTTAGAAAAGAAGAGGGAAAAGTAAGAGGTTAGTACTATTTACTTTTAGAAACAAATATCTCACATTTGCTCACCTCTCTCCTCACTTCTTCATTCTCTCTTCTTCCCACCGGTTTTACTGCTCCCTCTCTTCTTCTTTTATGTGAAGAAAAACCCCATGCCAAGCTCCATCTTCCTTTGACCACTACTCACTCATTTTAGCTCCAATCAAAAACTAAACACATATTATTCTTAGTTAGCTCAAGCTCTAGCTTTCTATCTTTTCAAAATTGGAAAAGCTTCATTTTGGAGCCATGGGAAATCTCCATTGAAGGGGGAAAAATAAGCTTGGAGGGTGCATTAGCTTCTCCATTCTCTTAAGGTAAAGAATATGTAAGAAAAGTTAGGTTTCCATCATTTCTTCTACATGGCCGAAAATTACCACTCATGGGGCCTTGTTTTTATGCCTTGTTCTAGCTTGTTTCATTCACCAAGGACTAGTGGAGGTCCTCTTTCATTCAATGCCCAAGTCTACTTTGAGACTTTAAAGGTAATCATCCACTATTATGTCTTAAAACACATTTTTAGCCTAGGTTTTCATTCCTCAAGGTTAGTGTATTGTTTAGCACTCATGAGAGTCATTGTATATTGATTAGAACATTGGCAAAGGAAATTTAATGGGTGGCCGAGATTCATTCAAGAAGAAGGTCTAAGGAGGAAGTTAAGATAAGCTTAAGAAAACAAGGTAAAATGCTTACCTAATGGTGGTTTAAGTTTTTAGGGATGGTATTTAGATAAGTACCAATGTAGCTTTAAGCTTACATTAGGTAATGGGTTATATAACCTAGGAAAAAGAATTTAAACAAGCTTATGAACTTGTGACTAAGGAGCCAAGGGGAATGAGTTAGTAAGATAAGTTTAAGATGGATTTTAAGAGCATTATAACTACTATGAGATTGATGGGTGTATTTGCAGGTTGAAAGCTTTTATATGCGGGAAATTAAGTGTTTAAGCTTAAGTCATTTAAGGGCCTAAGAGCCATGTCATTTAAGAGACTTAGTGCTATGCAATTTCAGATTATTGCATTATATTGAGTTTGTTGTGAATGAGTTGAATTGGGTGAGAAAGTAAGATGAGAAAGAACTTGATGTGTGTGAGATGGTTGAAAGAGGAAAACACTGCATTTGGGCATGATAATATACTAGAGAAGCTATGGCGAAATTTGAGTAGAAAAAGAAGTGTTTAAGTGGTAGTGGTGAGTTAAGATGCCCTAGGATTCACTTGGGGGCATTAAGAGGAATTTGAGTGGAAATGAGTTAACTAAGGAGTTCTTGAGGATGAGAATGACCTAGAGTTGTCTAGGAAGAATTAGAGGATTGGTGGGTGTTTTGAACACACCAAAATCATGGTAAGAGGAATGGTAAGACTTGTGCAAAATTTGAAGGAAAAGATGTATAATGCTTTAAGGTGATTTAGTTATGAACTAGGGAATATAACAATGAGAATTTTGGGAAGCTTGTGTAAGTGAAGAGGATGTTAGTGGTGGAACAATAAGGTTTTAGTTTAGATGGTAATGAGTGGACTTAGGTGATGGAAGTGAAGATTGAAGGAGAATGTTGTCGAATGTCGAGGAAGTTGACTAGGAATGTATAAGAGTGTAAGATCATGAGAATGGTGAGTAATTGAGTAAAAGAAATGTAGATGTCTAAGGAGGGTGTAGGAAGGTCAAGGTAAAGAAGAACAAGGTTAAGGTGCTAAGAGGATGGGAAGAAATGTTTAGGTATGTCCAAGAGTTTAGGAATGATGAGTAATAAATGGAAAAGAGAGGAATTGGTGCATGGATATGCAAGGTGACTTGAGGAAGTTTTGGCAAATGAACTGAAGATGGAAAATAATGTTTATGAAGTGCTCAAACTGTTAAGGAGGGAACACTTGGGTTGGTTGAAGTTTTGGTAAGGTTACAAGTTGGAAATGTAAGGAATTATATGATAAGTGTTATGAGTGTTTATAAGAATTTAGTAAATGTTTAAGAAGATCTTTGGAAATTGTTTTGGAGAGTTTGGTGGAAGTTCTAAGGTGAGTTTAAGTGCCGAAATGGTATTAGGACACATGGGGGAACTTGTGGAGAAGTTTGGAGTCAAATGGGAGTTTAGAAACAAGGTTCTGGAGCTGACTGACCTTAGGGACCGGACCTGCAAGGTCGGTCGAGCTCAGTTTACACTACCGGAAAGAGTTTCTGGAATCGACCGAACTTGGGGACCGGACTTACAAGTTTGGTCGGGCTTGTATTTTGTGTACGAATTGAGTCTCTGGAATGGACCGAACTAGGGACCGACCTTGACAAGGTCGGTCGGGCCTAAATATCCCACGGAGAAACTATCGGGAATGGACCGACCTTGGGGACCGGACTTGCAAGGTCGGTCGGGGTAAAATTTTCAACCGGTAATAAGTTCTGGAACGGACCGACCTTGGGTAAGGTCGGTCGGTAGGGTCGGTCGACCCTTAAGTTGTAAAAAAAAAAAAAGAAACCCTAAGGAAGTTTAGTGGTATAAATGGTACCCCATTAAGAGGGCATTGATGATTAGAGGTATAAAGACCTAAGAGATTAAGTTAAGTATAAACTTAAAAGTTTAAGGTTATGTTGTAAGAATAAGTTGTAAAACTTAAGAGGTGTTAGGTGGGGAATCATTATGGGTTAAGTGAGTTAATTAAGTTGAATTAAGTTAAGTGATTAATAACCTAAAACTGAATCAATGTTTTAGGACTTGAGAGTTTGGACTCCGGAGGAGAGTAAGCAACCAAACGACCAACGGTGAACGGTACAGTTCTTCTTGTGACCTGCTTGCTAACGAGGTGTCCCTCGGCTTGTGTGCTATTTGTTTTTGCGTGCTCACTAAACAAGATAAAGCATGCAACCGGAACATTATGTTTATTGTATTGTTGTGTGATGTTTGAAAACTAACACAACTTACCGTGAGAACTTACTAACCAACGTTTAGTAAGGAATTGAGTGAGACTAAGGAAGGCTCCCTAATATTAGTTTGTTATAAACCGAAAGCGGTTAACCAACAAACATTGTCTTGAGACTTCTACTAACTGGAACTTAAGGGGGGGGAGTGAGGGACCCGGGACTGACTCCGGTCATGCATGCTAAGGAAAAAGGGGGTCGGTATCTAAAGCAGATCCGACTTCCAATTAAGGACTTGTCTTCGGACTTGTTGCCTAGGGTCGGTTGCCGGCTCAGCTACATTGGACATACAGTCCAAGGTAGGAGGCATTAAGATGGTGCGGTAGGATCACCTAAATCCTAAATTATAAGATAAATTGTTTATTCAACCAATGGAGTTAATAGCTCATTGGCTAGGGTTGCTTTTGACCCGACAAAAATAAACATTGAGGTAAGATACAATCATTTCTATTTAAAGAGTGGTTTGTATTCTAAGATTAAGATGAGGTTTGAGATAAGTTGCAACCATTCCTATTTAAAGGATGGTTTGTATTATAAGACTGAGGTAAGCTACAACCATTCCTTTTTAAAGGATGGTTGTTTTCTAAGGCTAAGATAAGACTAAGATTGAGGTAAGATAAGGATGGACTAAGATTAAGAGGAAACGTAACTTAAGGAGTGAAGTAATTGACTCACTAATTAAGGGAACGCATTTAAGTCGTTCATTATGTTTGAACTTTGATTGTTCATATTTGGATTGTTGTTTACTGCACTTTCTATTATGTTGTGCATCTAATCAACCTCCATGCTATCGACAATTAGTCGTCGTAGCCACGTTAGCTTGGGGGCCATGAGAGGATCGTACCAGCATTTGTGCTGACCCCCTTTGGGGGCTGTTTTTACTACACAGGTTAACGTCAGGAGGCGGCCGTCACGAGAGTAAGATGGGGTACAAGCGTTACGGGTTAAGTGTGGCCTACGAGTTGTGCATGTACACTCGTATGGCGATTTGAGTTAGTAAGATGTATAGGATGTGAGGGATTGTAAGAAGGATATGTATTTGGTTAAGATTTGTATGTACTAATGTTCGGTATATTCTATCAATCAGACCGTGGCAAGGTCCTGGAGTGTATTGAATTCCGCTATGACATTTATATATACGTTGTTAAGTTGCGAAACCACATTTGGATTGAGATGAGGTGTTACAAAAAGTGGTATCAGAGCGTAGTTACGCTCTGAAGACAAGAAATACCGAACTTAGGAGAATACTGAGGTTGAGTTTGAGTTTTGGGTTAAGGGTTGAGAGATAGAGTGAGAGGTGCGTTAGTCAGGACTCCCCGGTGTTTACCGGATATCCATAGTACCTAGACCCGCCCTTCACATCCCTAACCCTGAATATGTGGAACAAACGCCAGAGAGAAGAAAGCCTTCTCTTACTCGGGGAAACCCGATCTGGCAGTTAGTTAACAGTAAGCAATACGAGAAACATCTTGTTGCACAACAGTTACGGAGAACTTGGAGGTTTTAATGGAGCGCAACAGAGAAACATGCACTACCTATGGAATTCTATCAATAAAGGAACGGTAATTACCGGCAACATGGATCGACATGCTACGCAGTCGAATTAACCCGCAATACCGATGATAAGGAAAGCGCTACGAGTGCAATGGATAAGGTAAGATAAGCGACGTGAGTACCGGACAGTGGTCCGAATGAGCATAATAGAGGGATAATACCAGGCATGAAAGTTAAGAATACTGGAAGGACCAGTTAGAAAAGGGAACTCCAAACCCCATGCAATGAGAAAGGTTACAAAACCTGGCCGACATAGCGTAGGCGACAATAAGGACGTGTACTACTGTATACCAGAATAGGACTACGATGTAGTGCCTAAAGGTGGATCATTACTTAGTAACCACAACAAAATGTGTGGGAACGGGAGCGAGGATTAAGACATAAAAAAATAATAAGGGGTTCCCTCAGAAAGAGGAACGCCCGGATAAGTGACAGTACGGTCAAAACAACAGGAAACTGCCGGATGGCTAGTTAACCAAAACGGAAGAACGTCGAAGGAGTCCCGAGGACTGCCAAAGATATATAAACTAGGTGGAAGTACCACTACCGACGCACACGGTACCGGAAGCTCATCTTGCATGGCGCACTTGCCATAGCAAGTGCTACCACGGTTAAGCTACACGGGAGAATGAGGCCTTGGAAGGGCCTAACAGCCTGACCAGGATGAGATGAGTTAATACATCATTCAGCAGGGAGCTGAACTTGGACGGAACACTAAGCGATATAAATATTAGTAACGGTACAACCTACTATAACAACAACCGACAGAGTGGTGAGAACATCAATCCAGAACCTCAGAGAGAGGAACCCGAGAGATCGCTCAATAATCCGAGCAAAACACTATATAAGCAATAATATACAAAGGATGTATTATAAGAAACGATTGAGACTGTTGACGCAACGACTTCCAACGAAAATGGGATAAGACTCCCAGAGTGACCATTAAGAATACCAATAACAAATATTCTACAAAGAAGATGTTGGTGAACCCCGGAAACAGGGACAGAAGGAATAAACTTAAGCAGTAATCTACTAAGGATTAAAGATACACAATCCCGACAGAGGGAAGCTCAGAGGACTACCCCCACAGAGCGGGCATAGTCGAGCCAAACAACTGATGAATGACAGCTAATATTGTTTGCCTAACTCATTAACACCCAAGTGTGAACAATCATCAACGGGTGGCGTAGTCAACGGAAGTTGAACGAAGCGTTGAGGTGGGTGTATAAGATGACGGGACGATGTCCGGCTTGGACACCGTAAGGTAAACGCCTAATACGAACTTAGCCTTGTTTGCTAAAAGACGTAAGTCTAGTAAAATGACAGTATTTTTGAGGACACTAAATAACCTCAGATCACCTGAATAAACTTCCATAGCAGGAAGCAGAATGCAGCAACTTACCATGAAACCCGATACTACATTTAGTATGTAACCTAACGGTGGATAGTGTTCAAAGAAACAAAAATCTATAAGGATGACCTACAGCTGAATAAGAGTACAAGTAATGAACTGAAGCATTAAGCACTAAGAGCCTACGAGCCAAAAGATGTTAACCACATCAGAGCCCGAGGCGCAGTAAGTTGTAAGAGAGCTTATTTAAGCCATGAAGGAACTACAATTCGTAGATATGAACGGTTACCAAACCTATAACTTAGATTGTGGAAAAAAAATTGCCAGGGAAAAGGCACCAATGAGAATAATGAGATAATACATTGGCAGGGGCGGAGAACGAACCATGCCTTTTAGGGTGGGGATACCTCTCCTTGTTGTGAGGCCAAGAGTGGGAATAAACCCCTCAAAAAGGGCTTTCACTTATTAGAGAAATAATACGTTTGTTAGAGAATGGAAACTATAAACCTTGAAATTACCATAGAACATACCAGATACACTTGAGTAATAGGGAAGGCTGCAGAGACAGACCTCATATCCAACACCCCGGATTTAAGAATCAGTAATCGTCAGAGATATACATTGTGAATACACATTATGGCACGTCAAGTGACCAATGCTCAGAAGAGCTAGTGATTAAACTTATGACTTCTTCAGTAACCGGTTAAATTACATGGTAAATAACATCATAAGGGATGGAAGAATGGGAGAGATACTAACCTACATATGAAACCGAAATTAAAGCGAAACACCTTCGTATTAAGAGATAACCATTTTACAGCACGGTATGACAACCGCCAAACACCGAAATTAGAGAACTCCCAGTGTGTTTACACCAAGAAGGGATTGAATATAAGATAAGATGTTAGAGTAAATGAGTAAGTAGTTGCGCCATCGATGGGCAACATGGTAAGGGCCAACTACCACGGTAGTAGTGGTCGTGAGTACAATATTTATATAAGAGGATTAAGTCATGGTGCGCGGTAAAGCGACCGTTATGTATGAGCCGTCAAATATTGACACTGAGGCAATTAAATTTATAAGCTAAGACCGATATAAGTAAGGGAATAAGATGGTAGACGAACTGTGCATTGATGCCAGTAGTCTGAACCTGGTTAGGTAAGATTTCACAGGAAGCACACTACCCATTCCTTAAGGAACTGGAAGTGCATTCCTAGTAGAACAAATATGAGAACGAAGATAAGAGGCTCTATGGAAAGAGACCTCAGTCACTAAGAGACCGAATCAGTACGGGATACAGAAAGAACTAGAGCATACCATACTTAAGAACGCAGTAAATAAATTTTCCTTGATTAAGTTCAAGAAGAGCAATAAGTGTTATTATGGAAAGATGGAAGAGGAGATTGACAACAGAATACTTCATAATTAGCAATAGCTAAACGTGTGACGGACACTATGAGTTTACTAAAACGAGACGTGGGACGACTGCACCCCACAGGGGCTTGCAGGCCTGACACGCTCATTTATGAGTTAGTTGGGTAAGTAGCAATGTACCAGTAAGGTACCCCATGCATGTAGACAAGTGGTGTAAGGAACACGGGAAGTAGTCGACTCTGTACCACGGACAACAACGCAAGATCAGACAAGAGCAGCTACTACCACAAACAGTTGAAGAAAAAGGAATTCAGTTGAACCAACAACACAAAGGAACCAGAGAACAAATAATTAAAAACTATGAAGTGCGAGAAGCATGGATTGTTAAGTACAGACATTGGATATGTCTTAAGAAGTTAAGAATAAGACTGTAAAGCGCAATAAGCACTAAACAGTAGTTTCAGATTAAAAAATCATCCTCAGACCAAAGGTCAGATGGAAAGAACGATTTAGACACTTGAGAAAACACTAAGAATACAAACATTAGATCCCCAAGGAGACTGGATAGACAAGCTACAACTTATCAAGGCCGTGTATATATAAAGATAACACGTGTCCATTAAGAGATCTTTAGTACTAAATCATAAGCATGCAGGAGAAGAATATACAATACTATGAAAGGATAAGAGAGGCAGTTAAGCTTAAGACTATCAGAGTCGCGCAGCGGAAGCTAGCGGACCGGTAACTTAAAGAGGTTTCACATACCTGATGAACCGGAAAAAGGAATGATGTACCACACACCTTCCAATGGAACAAATATAAGATTTAAAAACTGAATGCTTTAGTATTTTTGAGATTAGACCAAACTAAGTTAAGAATATGGTATAAGTACCGTTAAGAATCCTCGATACAGAGACTAAGTCATTTCTGATCGAATTATATGTGAGATAGATAACACGGAAGCTAAAATGCTTGGTGGGAATTAGACATCTTGAACCTATGTTCAAGAATGATATAGTGTTGATTACGAGGGCGTAATCCATTTTAAGGGGGGTAGAGTGAAAACTGCTTAGCGTATGCTTATGTACTTAGTACATAAACTACGGTGCGCATAGCACAAAATAATTTGAGAATTTGTTTTACATAAACATTTTGAGATAAATCATGGTTATTGCACACAGAAGATGTGAATACCATACATATTAAGTACCTACCTTGTTAACTCCAGCGTGAGTACAAGTTAAGAGAATTAAGGAAGAGGATTAAGGAGACTTAAGGAATAAGGAACATATGAGATATGAGTCGATATGAGACTATGTGTGAGATGAGAATAAGATAACACTATGGGATACTATTCGATATGAATATGAGGAAGAAGATAGTAATGCTATGAGATATAAGATGGTGAGAATTGGTATGAGACAGTTATAGAACTTAGTAGGAATTTAAATCTTGAGGTAATTACTAAGAGATGAATCGGGAATGCTTGATGGACTGAGTCCACACTTTGGAGATGTATTGATTATGATTAGAAGAACTAAAAAGATAGAAAATTGGACATGAGTGAATTATGTGGATGTTTGAAAATGGCGTGGGAGGTGGAACTTGATTTTCTAGGGATCAAGGGAAACCGAACACAAATTGGGGTGGAAGGATAGTTCTACACTGATGTTGATCACATCAGGGTTGGATGATTCCTAAAACTCCCTACCAGCGGTCACAATTAAATCACGCTAAGGATGGAGGCGTTAGTATAAAATGAAATTGGAGTTGATTGTATTTTTAATTAGAGGAATTATTCATCACATGACCTCGTAAAAAGGATTACCTTTTTACTGAGTCTCGCCCATGAAGTCGAGGACGCACGAGCCTTTGTCTTTGGACCGGTGACATGGGGAGAGCAGAGTGTTTTGTATTCTGGCCCATGGTGACGAGGACGAACGAGCCATTGTCTACGGACCGGTGACATGGGAGAATACGTTGGAAAATTATGTGATTATTTTAATCATCAAAAGAAACAAAGAGAATTGTGAGTGCTATACATGCTTAAGCATGTTGTGTGATATTTAAGTATAAACATATGGCGGATCTAATGATCCAATGAGTTTAAGTATACATAAGTATGATCTATATGATCTATGGAATGAGATAAGACATGTATTCTAATAAGATAAGGTGCATGGGAACTTTGGGGACAAAGTTCTTTTAAGGGGGGTAGATTGAAATACCCCAAACCTAAGTATGCTAAGTAAACATAAAATTATGATGTGGTAAGGCTAAAATATGCCTTAGAAAGATTGGTAGACAATTTAAACCAAGGAAAACACAAGAAAATGCCTTAAGGGCAATTAAGGCAAAAATGTGCTCTAAGCTTTGAGAGACTTGGGTGAGTACCCAAATATCATGCTGAGACCTTAGTAATATCCTAATGGTCATTTTAAACCAATTACCAAAGAAAACCAAGCTCAAAAACAAGCTTAAACACAAAATGTGCTTTAAGACTCCTTAAAGCACCTTTTTGAGAAATTGTCTCAGAAATGAGTTTTGAGTGGCTAAATGCCCATGATTACACCTTAATCCACATGTGTACTAATTAGTATCACATTAGGAAGCCTAAATCAATGGGAAACCAAAAATTTCACGAATATGTGCACTAATTAGTGAATAGTGCCAAATAGTGACTAGTTTAAGTTTTAGTCAACATAAGTCAATTGGTTGGTCAACCAAGACCATAAATATCTTGGTTATTAATAGGGGGCCGGTTTTCTAAGGGAGGATGAGTCACCATGAGTAGCCAAATAATGTTAGAAAAGAAGAGGGAAAAAGTAAGAGGTTAGTACTATTTGCTTTTAGAAACAAATATCTCACATTTGCTCACCTCTCTCCTCACTTCTTCATTCTCTCTTCTTCCCACCGGTTGTTACTGCTCCCTCTCTTCTTCTTTTATGTGAAGAAAAACCCCATGCCAAGCTCCATCTTCCTTTGACCACTACTCACTCATTTTAGCTCCAAATCAAAAACTAAACACATATTATTCTTAGTTAGCTCAAGCTCTAGCTTTCTATCTTTTCAAAATTGGAAAAGCTTCATTTTGGAGCCATGGGAAATCTCCATTGAAGGGGGAAAAATAAGCTTGGAGGGTGCATTAGCTTCTCCATTCTCTTAAGGTAAAGAATATGTAAGAAAAGTTAGGTTTCCATCATTTCTTCTACATGGCCGAAAATTACCACTCATGGGGCCTTGTTTTTATGCCTTGTTCTAGCTTGTTTCATTCACCAAGGACTAGTGGAGGTCCTCTTTCATTCAATGCCCAAGTCTACTTTGAGACTTTAAAGGTAATCATCCACTTTTATGTCTTAAAACACATTTTTAGCCTAGGTTTTCATTCCTCAAGGTTAGTGTATTGTTTAGCACTCATGAGAGTCATTGTATATTGATTAGAACATTGGCAAAGGAAATTTAATGGGTGGCCGAGATTCATTCAAGAAGAAGGTCTAAGGAGGAAGTTAAGATAAGCTTGAGAAAACAAGGTAAAATGCTTACCTAATGGTGGTTTTAAGTTTTAAGGCTGGTATTTAGATAATACCAAGTAGCTTTAAGCTTACATTAGGTAATGGTTATATAACCTAGGAAAAGAATTTAAACAAGCTATGAACTTGTGACTAAGAGCCAAGGGGAAATGAGTTAGTAAGATAAGTTTAGATGTTTTAAGAGCATTATAACTACTATGAGATTGATGGGTGTATTTTGCAGGTGAAAGCTTTATATGTGGGATTCAGTGTTTAAGCTTAAGTCATTTAAGGGCCTAAGAGCCATGTCATTTAAGAGACTTAGTGGCTATGCAATTTCAGATTAGTGCATTATATTGAGTTTGTTGTGAATGAGTGAATTGGGTGAGAACGTAAGATGAGAAAGAACATTGATGTGTGTGAGATGGTTGAAGAAGGAAAACACTGCATTTGGGCAGGTGATATATACTATAGAAGCTATGGCGGAAATTTGAGTAGAAAAAGAAGTGTTTAAGTGTAATGAGTTAAGATCCCTAGGATTCACTTGGGGCATTGAGGAATTAGTGGAAATGAGTTTCTAATGGTTTCTTAGGATTGAGAATGACCTAGAGTTGTCTAGGAGAATTAGAGGATTTGTGGTGTTTTGAACACACCAAAATCATGGTAAGAGGAATGGTAAGACTTGTGCAAAATTTGAAGGAAAAGATGTATAATGCTTTAAGGTGATTTAGTTATGAACTAGGGAATATAACAATGAGAATTTTGGGAGCTTGTGTAAGTGAAGAGGATGTTAGTGGGTGGAACAATAAGGTTTTTATTTTAGATGGTAATGAGTGGACTTAGGTGATGGAAGTGAAGATTGAAGGAGAATGTTGTCGAATGTCGAGGAAGTTGACTAGGAATGTATAAGAGTGTAAGATCATGAGAATGGTGAGTAATTGAGTAAAAGAAATGTATTTAAGGAGGGTTAGGAAGTCAAGGTAAAGAAGACAAGGTTAAGGTGCTAAGAGGATGGGAAGAAATGTTTAGGTATGTCCAAGAGTTTAGGAATGAGATAATAAATGGAAAAGAGAGGAATTGGTGCATGGATATGCAAGGTGACTGAGGAAGTTTTGGCAAATGAACTGAAGATGGAAAATAATGTTTATGAAGTGCTCAAACTGTTAAGGAGGAACACTTGGGTTGGTTAAGTTTTGGTAAGGTTACAAGTTGGTGTAGGATTATATGATAAGTGTTTGAAGTGTTTGAATTTAGTAAATGTTGAAGATCTTGGAAATTGTTTGGAGAGTTTGGTGGAAGTTCTAAGGTGAGTTTAAGTGCCGAAATGGTATTAGGACACATGGGAACTTGTGGAAGGTTTGGAGTCAAATGGGAGTTTAGAACAAGGTTCTGGAGCTGACTGACCTTAGGGACCGGACCTGCAAGGTCGGTCGAGCTCAGTTTACACTACCGTAAAGAGTTTCTGGAATCGACCGAACTTGGGGACCGGACTTACAATTTGGTCGGGCTTGTATTTGTGTACGAATTGAGTCTCTGGAATGGACCGAACTAGGGACCGACCTTGACAAGGTCGGTCGTGGCCTAAATATCCCACGGGAAACTCTCGGGAATGGACCGACCTTGGGGACCGGACTTGCAAGGTCGGTCGGGTAAAATTTTCAACCGTAATAAGTTCTGAACGGACCGACCTTGGGTAAGGTCGGTCGGTAGGGTCGGTCGACCCTTAAGTTGTAAAAAAAAAAGAAAGAACCCTAAGGAAGTTAGAGGTATAAATGGTACCCCATTAAGAGGGCATTGATTATTAGAGGTATAAAGACCTAAGATTAAGTTTAAGTATAAACTTAAAAGTTTAAGTTAAGTTTCTAAAAATAAGTTGTAAAACTTAAGAGGTGTTAGGTGGGGAATCTTTATGGGTTAAGTGAGTTAATTAAGTTGAATTAAGTTAAGTGATTAATAACCTAAAACTGAATCAATGTTTTAGGACTTGAGAGTTTGGAATCCGGAGGAGAGTAAGCAACCAAACGACCAACGGTGAACGGTACAATCTTCTGTGACCTGCTTGCTAACGAGGTGTCCCTCGGCTTGTGTGCAATTTTTTTGCGTGCTCACTAACACATAAAGCATGCACCGGAACATTATGTTTTTGTATTGTTGTGTGATGTTTGAAAACTAACACAACTTACCGTGAGAACTTACTAACCAACGTTTAGTAAGGAATTGAGTGAGACTAAGGAACACTCCCTAATATTAGTTTGTTATAAATCGAAATAGGTTAACCAACAAACATTGTCTTGAGACTTCTACTAACTAGAACTTAAGGAGGGGGAGTGAGGAACCCGGGACTGACTCCGGTCATGCATGCAAGAAAAGGGGGTCGGTATCTAAGCATCCGACTTCCAATTAAGGACTTGTCTTTGGACTTGTTGCCTAGGGTCGGTTGCCGGCTCAGCTACATTGGACATACAGGCCAAGGTAGGAGGCATTAAGATGGTGCGGTAGGATCACCTAAATCCTAAATTACAAGATAAGTTGTTTATTCAACCAATGGAGTTAATATCATTGGCTAGGGTTTGCTTTTGACCCGACAAAATAAACATTGAGGTAATACAATCATTTCTATTTAAAGAGTGGTTTATATTCTAAGATTAAGATGAGGTTTGAGATAAGTTGTAACCATTCCTATTTAAAGGATGGTTTGTATTATAAGACTGAGGTAAGCTACAACCCTTCCTTTTTAAAGGATGGTTGTTTTCTAAGGCTAAAATAAGACTAAGATTGAGGTAAGATAAGGATGGACTAAGATTAAGAGGAAACGTAACTTAAGGAGTGAAGTATTGACTCACTAATTAAGGGAATGCATTTAAGTCGTTCATTATGTTTGAACTTTGATTGTTCATATTTGGATTGTTGTTTACTGCAATTTCTATTATGTTGTGCATCTAATCAACCTCCATGCTATCTACAATTAATCGTCGTAGCCAGGTTAGCTTGGGGGCCATGAGAGGATCGTACAAGCATTCGTGTTGACCCCCTTTGGAGGCTGTTTTTACTACACAGGTGAACGTAAGGAGGCGACCGTCACGAGAGTAAGATGGGGTACAAGCGTTACGGGTTAAGTGTGGCCTACGAGTTGTGCATGTACACTCGTATGGCGATTTGAGTTAGTAAGATGTATAGGATGTGAGGGGATTGTAAGAAGGATATGTATTTGGTTAAGATTTATATGTACTAATGTTCGGTATATTCTGTCAATCAGACCGTGGCAAGGTCCTGGAGTGTATTGAATTCTGCTGTGACATTTATATATACGTTGTTAAGTTGTGAAACCACATTTGGATTGAGATGGGGTGTTACATTAAGGGTGGTTTAAGGGTTGATTAGTGGCTGAAAAATGATGTTTGTAGCAGGTTTTAGCAGGGTCCGGGACTTGGTCCTTGGACAAAGTCCCGGACCACCCATTAAAAACAGGCCGAGAGTTCTTGCAACACTTGGTCCGGGACTTGAGGGATGGACAAGGTCCCAGACCACCCATGAATTTGTAGCCGAGAGTTTAACAAAGCATTGGTCCGGGACTTAGGGTGAGGACCAAGTCCCGGACCACCCCCAGAATTCACCAGAGAGTGTTTTTAAGGGTTCTAAGTGATAAGTGCGAAATATATAGACTTTTAAGGGTTTAATTACCTTACAATTTGTAGTATTTTAAGTAATATTTCTCACTTATCTTATGATTTTCCTAGATTTATGTTTTAATATGAATTGATATATTTTATGTATTAAATGTAGGAAAAAGTGTGGAATCAAGTAGTTTACTTCACAAGCTTTCCAACGCAACAAACGGCGAGTAAAACGGACTTATAACGAAAAATCTGGAGCCGATTCAAGATTGGAGTATACTCGTATTATATATACATATATATTAATATGTACATTGGCTTATCTCGCGGATAAGAGAGGCGCAGACCCACAGAGGCGTCCGCCTCTTATCTCGCGGACAAAGAGTCACAACCGCCACTTAAGAGGCGGACGACACAGAGGCGACCGCGAGGCGGTTGAGACAGAAGAGACCGCCACTTAAGAGGCGGACAACTCTAATGCAACCGCGAGGTGGACAAGAGACAAAAAGACCGCGAGGCGTTGAGACAGAGGAGACCGCCACATAAACAGGCGGACAAGAATAGAGAGTACCGCTACTTATCTAGAGGACACGTGTAAATGTGTAGGAAATTAACGGGTTATCTTCAATCAACCCAACTCGCTCTTCAACTTGAGCCGGCGCCTACCAGAAATCACGCACGCGATTCAGCCCTGTCCCCTGCGCAATCAATAGCTGCAATCAATGGGGAGCTGCAATCAACGAGCTCAATCAGTGAGCTGATGAGCTGCTGCTCTATTCTTCTTCCTCTATAAATACGAGCTTCATTCCTCCTTATCCGGTGTCCTTCCGGAGGCTCCTTCCGTGGTTCTCTGGAGTTCCAACTCACACACCATCTCATTTCTCTCCTTCCGCCTTCTCCATTTTATTTATTTTACATTCCACTAAATCCACCTCTAGCCTACGTATACAAAATAGCAGAGTGAGCCGGAGTGATTACGGATGATTTCTATTACTCTTGTCTCTGTCTATCTATTTAATATGTTAGGCAAGTTTTCGTATACTCTGGGAATAATTATTATGTTCTGTATTAATTATGCAATGTTTTATTGGTTTTAATTTAATGAAGTTTGTTACGCTTAAAGCTCATCTCTCTCCTTTTTAATAAATGTCATGAGTTTATTAAATTGCTTGCTAAGTCTATTTTGATCAGACCAGTGATAAGATAGGTTGATTAAGCCGTAAATTTGGAGAAATCTCTATTATGATTTAATGAGTTAGTATTTTCAGATGCAATTATATTTCCTGGAATTTAACGTCCGTTTACATAAGAGTGCTCGAACCTTGATTAGACCGAGCTTTTCTGGTAACGAGTTCTTGAGGCTATGACTTAGTCCTTAAGATAATTTAAGGAATTTTGCCAGACAATTATAATTAAACCAGTAGGAATAGCATGAAAGAGCAGATAATATTAATCTGAACCAGAGTCCCGTTTAGTTTATCTGTTAATTAGTTATTTTATCTTTTCCTTTTATTTATAAAAAACAAGTCAATTAATCCCCCCTCTTGTGACACGCTTAGGTACTATAATATGTATATTAGTCCCGTGGTTCGATATCCGGTCGCTTACATTTCACTATACTACTGCGACCGGGATTTGTTGCAGCCCGACGTTTATTTTGAGTTTTAATTTCTTTTCTTTAATTTTAATTACACCACTTTAACCACTCAGATTATAACGTCTGCAAAATGGCGCCGTTGCCGGGGACTAGATTTATTCTAGTTCCTAGCCCCGCCCGGATTATTCGCCTGTTAATTATAAATATTTTGTTCTCTTAAATATGTTAATAATATTTCTATATTATTTTCGTTTATTGTTAATACTAATTATCTACTATATTTTGTTAATATTAATCCTCTAATAATCTGTTAATATTATTTGGACATTTGGACACTTGGACACCTGACTTTGGCCATCTAACTTCGGACATCTAACTTTTAACATCTAATTCTAACATTTTATTTTCATTGTCTCTAACATTTTATTTCCATTGTCTCTAACATTTAATTTCCATTGTCCTTAACATTTAATTTTATGTAATCTAACTACTAATTATTAATTTTTGTGTACTAATGTTTATATCTTATTCTTTGTTGTTACATTAAAATCAAAAAAAAAAAAACGAACAGGGGTTGTCCGCGAGGACAACCGCCCCGTTTGCGAGCGGACTCCACACACCAGACCACCTCGCGGACTTCACACTCCTGTCCGCCTCGCGGACTTCAGACTCTCGACCGCCTCTTAACGTGCGGACGGCACGCACACAACCGCGAGGCGGTCGTGCTTTAGAATAGAAAAAAAAAAGAGCTCCGAAGCGCTGCGTTTTCAAGAATCGTTCTTCCCCAATTTCATTTCGAAATCGAGCAAACTTGACGGCGAGAAGAACGAACAGGCCCGCGCGACTCCCCTCCTCTTCAATTTGCCATTTCTTCTTCAATTCTCCACCAAATCTTGCAAGGTTAGTACCGAAATCTTCGTTTTTTAATTCTTTACATTTCTATAGCTTCAAATCTGTAAATGATGAACTACATTAGGAGAAATTAAGGACTGAAGTTTCGAATCCCTAATTCCTTAAATTCGAAAATTTCGAACTCTAATTGCTAGATTTGTCTCGAATTTGTCCTATATTAATCATAATCTACATACACAAGGTTAAATCTTCACTTACTACACTTAGTTTGGGTGTTTTTGATAAATTCTAAAATTGAAGAATATTAGTTACGAAAATTCATTGTTAGAACTAGCATTATTCAATTTTATTTAGCCTTGATTATTAAACGAAAAAATAGATTATGATTCTAGGTTATTATTTACAGATTGATAGGTAACGGCACTAAAAACCTTGAATCTGACTGAAATTTTTGTGGAGAAACATAGAAATTTAGGGGAAACTCTGTCGAATTTTCGACAGAATTTAACTGTTTATTTTTATTTGTATTTTTGTTTTGTTTTTATTTATTTTACTAGTTTTCTATTTTTGTTATAATTATGAAAATATTTATGTCTAATATTAATGCTTTGTTAATAATTAATTCTTATGTTATTTTTAATATTAATATTTATGTTGCTATTAATATTAGTTTTTATTTGATTTTTTGTTTATTATTTTGTTAAATCTTAATGTCGTTGTTATTTTTTTCATATTTCTATATGCTTGTTAATTTTTGTTAACTTTTAATGTTGTTTTTTTATTTTTTTTTTTTGATAATTTTTGTTGATTTTTATGTTGCTAATATTTCGTTTTTTTTCATGTTTTTGTTATTACTTTGTTTGATATTTAATATGTTTATTGTTAGCTGTTAATGTTGTTTGCCTTTAATTTTAAATAAATATTAGTAGCCTCGTATTCGTGGTGGCGACTGCCCTGGAGCATCATCTTCTTCTGCACCTCGTCTTCAGGACGATGGTTTTGTCTCAGTAGAGGCTCGTGCCTGGTTCGATCAGGGCAAGGATTTTATCATTGAGAGGAAATTTGAGCCGGCAGTGCTAGAGGCTGCAGGGGTGGATACTCTATTTGCCAGACTAGGACTTTCAGAGGTCCTAAGGTTAGGAGAGGGAGTCTTTGCTCCGGACTTAGCTCGAGAGTTTTATGCTAATGCCCGGGCAGGCGATATGAGCATTACTTCTTATATACGTCGTCACCCCGTGGAGATCACACCCTCGACTTTCACTCTCTCCTGCACATCCCGATGGTCCTGGTGATATCCGAGGATTCACAGAGGAGTACTTGCAGAGGTCGAAGTCCAGGTGGCTTCAGGCTGTAGGTCGGAGGACCCGACGTAGAGGGGAGGAGGAGAAGGATGTCCTCCGTTCGCTAGCTTCCCCACGCTGACTCAGAGGCTTCTCCTGGGATCCTCAGTCATCAGATTCGCCCATCTGGGGCGCATGATGCTACTGATAGATTGTGCCTTACTGGACTTCCTAGGTCCATTTCCACCCGCTCAGCGCATCTCCTTCAGCCACGTCATGTTCAGCCAGCTCTATAAGGTGGTCTCCTACATGAGGACGAAGAAGAAGAAGATCACTCCCATTTTTCCCTTCTTCCTCAGTCTCCACATTATCGGTTCTGTCCCATTCTCAGCAGAGTTCAGGGAGACTTTAGAGCTCCGTCCTGCGAAGCGCTCAATGTCACTGCTGACTATGCGGAGCTGGGGCTTTTTGCGCTCAGATGACGGTACTTGGGTTAGGAGTGCCGCTGCTCGGTCTTCCACTGCATCATCTACAGCAGCGGGGACCTCTACAGGAGCTACACACTCAGCTGATCCTGACCCACCGTCCGCTGACACTGCACAGGGAGAGGAGCCTTATAGGCCGACTACTGATATGATGCAGACCCCTGCTCCTGTACCTTACTCGACAGATCTACAGGCTCTGTTCCAGACCTTCCATCAGAGGTTTGAGAGCTTTGAGCAGAGGGTGATACAGCGCTTGGACCGGAGTGATGAGATGCATGCACAGACAGCGCAGCAGAATGCGCAGACCGCTCAGCTCCTAGAGCGTCTCCTCGCTCAGTCAGGCCAGGGACCTGCACAGCCTCCACCACCACCACAGTGATTTTATTTTATTTTTGTTATTTTTATTTCATTTTATATTTCTCTGACTTTTTGTAGACTATTACTGTTTAAACCTTGTTCTAACATTTGATATATTCAGGAAGGTAACAGTGTGGTTTACTTTATGTTTTTATTTATGTTTTTTATTTTATGATTTTCTTTTGGTTCAATTGGAGTTCTGCTGGCTATATATGATTTTCTTTTCAGAACAAATTCGATGACGAATATATAGCTGAACTCACCTTTGGAAAGCAACCTCAGTTGCTTTGGCATTTCAATATCTTCGGTTGAACACTTGCGCAACTCAAGTGTGAGGAACGTCTCACCCCTGTCAAAGCTCTAAGTGTGAGGAAGGATACTTTCCTCAATCTACGATACAAGGGGAGTTTCAATTCCTCATTTATTATATTAATGTTCAACCTTTATTTAATCCTTTATGAGTCTGTCATAATTTGAAAGGTCATTTTCTTGATTTTAATTCTGAACAATGAGGACATTGCTCCTCTTAAGTGTGAGGAAGGAGAGACCTTTCCCTGAAATTATGACAGTAGTTCGATAATGCCACACTCACTTTTTGCTACTCTAAACTGCCTAAAATTAAAAAAATTGTAAAAATGAGATAAATAATTGTAGAAGTGTCTGAAATTATGTCAAGTGACAACTGAAAGGTAGTTTTATTTCAAGGAGTTTGTATAAAATTATTTTCCTTCAAAATACTCTATTTTTCGCTCAAAATATGATAGATCTGCTAGTTGTAAAAATCAATTTAGTTTAGCTTGGGATTATGGAAATATGTGGAAAGTCAAGGAAAGAAAAGGATAAAGACAAGATACTCCGCTGTTTATGAATTTTTCTAACCAAAAACAGGCCTCGTCTATCCGGTTATTAAGTTCTTTGGGGTGCTTTAACACCTATCTACCTAAGGTCTCGTGACCTGGGATAGAAGACCCAACACCACTACAAGGATAGAGAGAAAAGTCTGGGGTACAGAAAAATAATGCAATTAAAAAATATATATAAAAATAATATGTGCTTTGTTTATGCAATTTGCACATTCAAAAAAATGTAAATAAATAAATTGCAATTTATGTTTATGAACATGAGTACGTGGTGTTGAAAGGTATTGCGGAATAAGGCATTACTTCACACCCCTTGTCATCCCAGGTTAGTGAATGAAATTGGTTGGAAATCCCAGGTTAATCTAACTTGTTTTCTGCAATCTAGTTTTTCTATGCTTTTATTAAATTATTCTTCTTCACTGTTTATAAAACCTACTTCTAAGAGCAGAATTATTCTTTCAATTGTCACTTTGTCTTAATTCCCTTCTACACTTATTTAATCTTGTTTTATTATTAAGGCTTAGAGATAATTTTATTCCTTATTTGCTTGAGGACAAGCAAAAGTCAAGTGTGAGGAAGTTTGATAAGTGCGAAATATATAGACTTTTAAGGGTTTAATTACCTTACAATTTGTAGTATTTTAAGTAATATTTCTCACTTATCTTATGATTTTCCTAGATTTATGTTTTAATATGAATTGATATATTTTATGTATTAAATGTAGGAAAAAGTGTTGGAATCAAGTAGTTTACTTCACAAGCTTTCCAACGCAACAAACGGCGAGTAAAACGGACTTATAACGAAAAATCTGGAGCCGATTCAAGATTGGAGTATACTCGTATTATATATACATATATATTATATATGTACATTGGCTTATCTCGCGGATAAGAGAGGCGCAGACCCAACAGAGGCGTCCGCCTCTTATCTCGCGGACAAGAGAGTCACAACCGCCACTTAAGAGGCGGACGACACAGAGGCGACCGCGAGGCGGTTGAGACAGAAGAGACCGCCACTTAAGAGGCGGACAACTCTAATGCAACCGCGAGGCGGACAAGAGACAGAAGACCGCGAGGCGGTTGAGACAGAGGAGACCGCCACATAAACAGGCGGACAAGAATAGAGAGTACCGCTACTTATCTAGAGGACACGTGTAAATGTGTAGGAAATTACGGGTTATCTTTCAATCAACCCAACTCGCTCTTCACTTGAGCCGCGCCTACCAGAAATCACGCACGCGATTCAGCCCTGTCCCCTGCGCAATCAATAGCTGCAATCAATGGGGAGCTGCAATCAACGAGCTCAATCAGTGAGCTGATGAGCTGCTGCTCTATTCTTCTTCCTCTATAAATCGAGCTTCATTCCTCCTTATCCGGTGTCCTTCCGGAGGCTCCTTCCGTGGTTCTCTGGAGTTCCAACTCACACCATCTCATTTCTCTTCTTCCGCCTTCTCCATTTTATTTATTTTACATTCCACTAAATCCACCTCTAGCCTACGTATACAAAATAGCAGTGAGCCGGAGTGAACGGATGATTTCTATTACTCTTGTCTCTGTCTATCTATTTAATATGTTAGGCAAGTTTTCGTATACTCTGGGAATAATTATTATGTTCTGTATTAATTATGCAATGTTTTTATTGGTTTTAATTTAATGAAGTTTGTTACGCTTAAAGCTCATCTCTCGCCTTTTTAATAATGTCATGAGTTTTAAATTGCTTGCTAAGTCTATTTTGATCAGCCAGTGATAAATAGATAGGTTGATTAAGCCGTAAATTTGGAGAAATCTCTATTATGATTTAATGAGTTAGTATTTTCAGATGCAATTATATTTCCTGGAATTTAACGTCCGTTTACATAAGAGTGCTCGAACCTTGATTAGACCGAGCATTTCTGGTTAACGAGTTCTTGAGGCTATGACTTAGTCCTTAAGATAATTTAAGGAATTTTGCCGACAATTATAATTAAACCAGTAGGAATAGCATGAAAGAGCAGATAATATTAATCTGAACCAGAGTCCCGTTTAGTTTATCTGTTAATTTAGTTATTTTATCTTTTCCTTTTATTTATAAAAAACAAGTCAATTAATCCCCCCTCTTGTGACACGCTTAGGTACTATAATATGTATATTAGTCCCGTGGTTCGATATCCGGTCGCTTACATTTCACTATACTACTGCGACCGGGATTTGTTTGCAGCCCGACGTTTATTTTGAGTTTTAATTTCTTTTCTTTAATTTTAATTACACCACTTTAACCACTCAGATTATAACGTCTGCACTAAGCATGGGGGGATTGAATGGTATTGGTTTTAGATGATGTTTAGGCCTTGTTTGGTGACATGTAAAGGTCTTAGAAAGTGTAAGCAAGTGTTAGCTTGATGTGAGAAAGTTGTGAGTTTAAGTGCACAAAGTTAAACTGAAATAACGGGATAACGAGGTAAGTACGGGAGTAATAGAAGTTTACATACCGTAAGATCTTGCTGTTAATAAAACGTTTTAATAATAATATCAGTTGTTTCGGAAACTACCCGGGGAGCGTGAGGTGTTGCGTTGGAGTAAATCCTCGGGAACAAGGTAGATGACCCATGGTGTAAGGTATGGTTTTCTTGCAACCTGTGTCCTACCGGGTTACACCGGCTTGTATGCCAACTTGTTTTTTCTGTGTGTTTGCCACCTTGCAAGATAAAGCATGAAATGAGTTTATAGTAATTCATTAATGTGGCGTAAATAATTCCGATACCGTTTAACCTTATTTATGTGTTAAACCGTAGCTAACCGACTCTAGGATCACATAAGAGTTCGGTATCCGGATTAACGTCCCAACCCACGGGAACGTACTAACTACGGCTATCCGTGTTTTAGTTGTATATTGTGGTTATGTGTGTTGTGTGTTGCCTCTGTTTAATGTATCGTTGTTTAACGAATGTTGTTGTCCATGTTTGTCGAATGGGATGTTACCTCCCTTGTGTGTGATTAACCAAACTTGTAACACCAAATGATGCATGTATGTGATAAGTTCCATAAAGGAACTTCTAACTAATATGTATATATTATGGGGGGTGAGGAATCCGGTCGTTCCGGTCGCGCGTGTTGTTTGGGAGTTGATGTAAACATGCGAATTAACTCCCACTCTGTTATGGTATGGTTGTTTTTCCTTCTTGGATTACAACCACCCTCAAGCTTAACCAAGGCTATTTATATGATTCACGTCGGACTAGGGGGATATGTGTATAATGTGTACGGTTCTATATTAAGACCGGGATAGCTTAACAAAAGCTATTTATCTGACTCACGTCGGACTAGGGGAATATGTGTATAATGTGTACGGATCTATATTAAGATCGACCCATCTAAGTAAAGTAAATATGTATGGGGTGTGGACTTATATTTAATCCGATACACCCTAAGTAAAGTGTACGTTCTCTAAGAAGAACGGTGGTGTGTTGTGTACGTGTTGTTACGGGATATGTGCGGTGAGGTTGTGTAAGTTGATAACCAAAATCATCCAAAATTCAGTGAAAGAAATAGTTGTAGCCCGATCAATTCGGTGAGTGTTGCTAGTAAGAATTAAGTCCCGTTAAGGTGGAGCCCTCAAGGGACAAGGAATACAATAAGGTGATCTAACCAATGTGATGTGTGAATGTTATGTTGTATCCTTTTTATTGGATGTGTGTGCTTATAAGTATGTTATGTGTTTATAGTTTTCTTGCGTGCTTAAAATAAAATAACCTGCATGCTCACTCGACAATTAGTTGTGCGTGGCCCGGTAGCATGCGGGCTGCAGGATTACCATACCAGCAAAGGTGCTGACCCCCTTTGGGGGGCCCCCATTACTTTTCAGGTACAATGAAGCTGGTAACCGTTCGATAGTAGGACGGGGTAACCGTTTATGTATGGGTGGTTATTTAGTTTAGCGTGATGTCGATAATGGAATGTATTAGACTCGGTACAGTCGGATTGTAATTGTAATTGTATTCAGTATATAATGGAGTTGTAAATGTAAAGTGTAATGCTCGCTAATCTTGTCCATCAGACCGGTACGTTGTGTATGTAGTAGCCTTGTTAGCCACATGGGTGGCTAACGGCGTGTAACACCCATTGATTTAGTCAGTGTTAATGATGTAAGTTCCGCTGCGATTAATGGTTAAGTGTGGTGTTATTAGTTGGGGTGTTACAATGTGTATTGTCGATTATCATGTTTAGGATAACGACGTCTGTTATAAAGTGAAGTTAGTGAGAAGCTTGAGTACAAGTTCTCGGTGTAATAAAACGTAGGTATTTAATCCACTGGTAATGTAGTGTTGTATGCGTGGGACATACACGTTGTAGTTAGTATCATTCACGCATATAAAATAACACAACAGTGCACAAGAGTAATACAACATTTTACAATAATTATCTTGGTCGTTATTTCAAACAACAGATAGCACACAAGCCGGTGTAATCCGGTAGCAAACAGGTTGCAAGAATCCCATACCGTTCACCGTAGACTGTACTTGTTTAGTTCCCGGTCAACGTCTGGTCAAACAATGTCCTAGAATAGGATTAACTGAGAGTGTTAATTTACGTAACTTTCGTATAGTAATTTTATTGATTCATGAACGATTTCATATTCGTTAGTTCATGTGAGGTTTATTTCTTTGTACTTAGGTAGTTCCTTAACCTGCTTAAACCTTATTAATCATTAAGGTATTTATATATTTCCAAATCATGTATTCTTAATTTATAAAACCTATATGGGTGGTAACTTCTTTTAATTACCTTATGATTTAATGTATAACTTAATTTGTTATCTCTTTTGATTTATTTTAAAATCCTTTAATGTACATAACTATATATTCATGTACCATTTATGTTACACGTTTTACAATTGTCTAAATGACATATCAACTTCATAATTTCCTCAATATATTCATATGTCACACATGGACATAATATTCTTATAATTTTTATTATTCTCCACTTACCCTTAAATAATATTTATTGGTTACAATTAAACTCCTTATAACTATATAACCATAGTTTTAATTCCATAATCACTTATTTTCATTTCCTTTTGATTTATTTGAAAATCTTAACTGTGTAAGTTTTATGCACATGTATTATTTATGATACATATTTATATTTGTCCAAATGACATAACCACTTAATAAATTCTCAAATTATATTTACATGTTACGCATGGGCATATTTCTCCCATATGTTTTATTAATAACAAACTAACTCCAATTAATATTATTTCTTTTACTAGTGAATTACTTGTACTTGTATATCGTATAGTTTTAATTTCATAAATCCTTAAATCATAATTTCCTTTTCTATATTTCCTAAATATCCATATAGGACCTACAAATATTTTTAATCCCATAAATACAACATACTTCTCGGTTATTATATTATAACCACATTTATTTCTTAAACTTTACATTATACTCCAAAGTACATTATATTACATAGTTTTTTTTCTTAATTAATTGATTCACTAAACCACCTCTAAAAATTCGGTATTTATTATTTGAATACCGTAACTTTTATAAATTACCAAATCAACCCTTAACCTTTCGGTTTTGACAAATAACTTTCTATAATTACATTTTAACCCCAAAAACTTTATATAAATTATATATTCACTTATAAACTATAGTTTTAATATTTAATTCCCTTAACAACCAAGTGGACACTTATATTTCCACAAATTATGATTTAGCCCCATATAAAATTCGGTTTCTTATTTAAACTCTTGTAAATTACATAATCACCCCAAAACTTTTATAAACTTAACATTTCATGACATAAATCATTTTAACCCAAAGTTTTTGGTCAACACTTTGACCATAGCCTAATTTCATATTTAATACATTAATATACCCATAAACTTATGTGATTCTCGGTTTTACACCCATCTCTCCAAAAATTACAAAATAGCCCCAAAACTTTATAAATTGTTATTTTAACTACTAACCATATATTTAATCCCACCAAAATTCATAATATTAATCCTCAAACCATATTATATTATAATTATGCCAAGGGCACATTTTATTTTCAGTAACTATATATCTTGCACCAAACTTTACAAAAATTATATTTTTACCACATAACTTATTAAACTAGTCATTTTAACACTAGTAATTATTTTTAGCTTACCCAAAATTCATAGTATGCATTCATATACATATTTAGCTCATTAAAATTTATTCATCACCATTTGAATTCGGCCATGATAATATACCACCATATAATTTCTAAAACTTGATTTATAACTTATAGTAATTATACATAAATACATATGAGTCATATAACTCATGTAAAAATTATTGTAATGTCTTAGATATATTTTTATCTCAAAATGGAGCATATTTCTCCTAGACAATTCGGTATGCATTATTATCTATCATAAGTAATTTTTGTAAAATAAAAATGTGTCTTAAGGTAGTAAGCTTACTATATATGTTATAAATTATATTTTTGGTGTGTATTACAATTTGGTTTCGGTTTTAAATACCTAAGAAGGTGTACATAATTTTTGTACAATTTTTAAGAGCTTATACAAGCTTAAAACAATAAAGATTTGCTTAGTAAACTTACTCTTAATAAAGGATGATTAAACACTTGAACTCCTCTTGAATTCCCAAGCTTCCTCCAATGGTAAATGATGTTCCTCTTCGGTTTTTATGCAAGAGAGGAAGGGGTTTAGGAGTTAGATCTTTAACAAAGATCTTAAGTAAATTTATAAGTAGTTTTCCAAGGATTTACCTTAGGCTTTTCTTCTTAAATTTTCGGCACACCTAGGATGGATGGAGCATCAATTTTCCTTCATGAAATTGATGAAGAAAATAGCTTTAGAAGATGTAGAATTTTGGATACACATAAAATGTGTCTTAAGGATTTTCAAGCATGAAAAATACCTTAAGGTAACCTTGAGATGCTCCTTGGATTAATGTTGATTTAGACAACCTCCTTGGAGTATATGTTGATGCCGAATCCTTATAGTTGTGCTAGGAAGAGTTTTACTTCATGGCTTGATAACAAATGCTAGGAAATTACCTTAAAGATGAAGATAGAAGTTAAATCTCCATTAATGGACTTAAGAGCTTCAAAGGAAGAAGATGAAAGGAGAGGAGAATCAGCTTACCTATTCGGCCACAAGGCAAAAGAAAAATGGAGAGCTAGACTCACATAGGAATAAGATATGGCAAGTTTGAAAGGATTTTTCTTTTGCTAGTTTAATGTCAAATTTGACTCATCTTTTCATTAGTTTATTCCTTGATTGGTTGGCTCAATAAAAGCCGTTATTTCATGCTTGTTCTCGGCTAAGGCAAGGAGAATTGGAGGCTTGATTGATAATTGAAAGAAGAAGACAAAGACTAAGGTAGGTAAGGTGCTTTCTTTTGAATTTTCTAAGTAGAATACATGTCATTTGTTGTCTCTTTTCTCCTTCTAATTTCGGTAACATGGTTGTAGTATGGCATTTGATTTTTGATGATTAAAAACATTAGGACATGGCTAGGTAGGTAGGCTTCTTTGTTTAATTTTTATAAGGCAAATAAGCCTTCTTTTCTTGCATATAAATCGGTCACAAGGGGCTGTACAAGACAATTGATTTTGTCTATTTTTGACTATGAATTATGCTAGTTAGGTAGGGTATTCTTTTGACTAATTAATGAGGCAATCAATCCCTCTTTTACATATCAAAAATCAGCAGCCACCATGTTAGAACATGGGTTGTTTTGTTGGTATATTAGCAACTTGTATAATTTGGAATCTAGATCTACTTTTAGCATTTTATTTCATTACTTTTGCCAAAGCTAACATTCTCCTTGTTTGGTGCAGGAAAAATCGGTAATGTAGTCTCCCATTTGACTGAATAATTTGACACAATACAACATGGCATGTGATAAGGTGAGTCATCATCCATAAGACAATTTACAAGTTCAAAACTAGCCATTTGACACCCTAATTGGTGCCTACTATGGAGGTCAAACGAGTTTGATTTTAAATTTGATTTTTGTTACACTATATTGTACTAAGACCATACTAATATTTGTAATATGTTCCAGCATTTATTTGGTACATTTATACTATGGTAAAAGATGAAAGTTCTAAGGTAAAAATGCTGATTTTAGGTACCTTTTTGATGATAAAATCGCCCCCACTTGTACTATGAACATAGTACTGGCATTAATTGGTTTGGAAGCTCAATTTATCCCCTTTTAATATTATCAACTCTTGGCTCCTCAAAAACTTCAAGGTAACTACGTAGAATGCATTTTTGTGACACTCGAAGGTGCATTTTTGTGCTTTAAGGATTTTTCAAAAAGTAAGTAGTCGCTATGAGCTCCAACTGTTTATTGACATTGTTTATAGTCAATAATAATATGTTTGAGTTATATGGGGTTATATCAACTCGAAACAAAACTCTCGGGCTAACCGGGGCAAAAAGGAGCGCTAAGAAATTCGTCCGAGCACTTTGTTTATTTTTGAGGAATTGGCTCGAGTATTCTCTTTAGAATGTTTAATAATGATGTTAGGAACTCTAAGAATGATTTATATTGGAGTTTGTGCCACTTCGGTATCACTCCGGGGCACTCTCAAGGGTTTATAGGGCCCGCATCGGGAACCTCCAAGCACTTTGTCTTTAACTGAGAATTTAGCTCGAGGACTTCATCTTATATGTTTATTAAAGTGTTACAGTGTATTTGGAATGAAGAGTAATGCTTTACTTCATCCTATAATGTATTTCCGGGACTTTCGGGCCTTAAGGGCCTTCAAGGGAACTCCCGAGCATTTTGTATTTCCACTCAGTTTTAGATGAGGTCCTGTGTTCTAAGGGTCATATAATGATCCTTTATTATCTTTACCTGAAGTTTATAGCTTGTATAACTTATTTAACTTAAGGTCGGGCTTTAACGCACGTTTCTGACCTTAAGGAGTTTAGGTGTGTTTTAACGCCTGAATGTTTATATACTTATTTTAGGGTTTAATAATCCCCTAAATAATACTTATTTATCATTATTAATTTATTTGAATGTTAGGGGTATTTCAGGTAATTTTATTATGAGAATGTTAGGACTTAATTAATGACATATAATGGTCATTAGAGGTATAAACAAGCTTAAGAAATAATGAGAAGTAAATGACTTATGTGATTAAGATTAAACTACAATGACTTAGTGGTTATTAATCGGGAATCATTAGTGATTAAATAAGCTAGGTTAATTAAAAGGAATTAACCACCCGATTGGATGAATGTTATAGGATTTGAGTATTTGTGTAACACCCCTCTCCATAATCACGATATAATCTCTCACGTAGCAATAAATAAAACGTCTTACAGCGGAAGAATTAATAACAATGACAATACTCACTCGGGTGTCACCGGCCGTTACTCGCCCATGCGAGCAACGAAGCCAAACTACATCCAACTTCCAACATAAATAAACTGCTAACCACCGCGATAACGAGAAACTCCTATACATCATACTAAGTCCATAAATCATAAACAACGACAAGTGAGCGTCTACCCAAACCTGAATATACATAACTGTATCATATTACAACTCCATGTGCGGTAATTAAAATAAACTCTAACTACCATGTTCCGCACTTCGGCTTCGGTAACAGTCAACAACCTGCATATGGTGTAGTATCAGCGATAGACGCTGAGTATGCCGAGCCTGGACCCTATTGGTCACTTAGTCATTTTAACCATCTTATTATTAGATTGGTTTCATGCTTTACCATTTTACAGTTTGTGAGCCTCGATTTTAAACCCTATCCTATGTTGATTAAAGTTGATTAGGATCTAACCGGGTTTTAGGTCCACTTATAACCTAAGATTAATAACTATGTCATATAACAAAAATTATTAAAACCTAAGCTAGCTCACTGGAACCTATAAAGAGTCGCCACCTAATTTTAACCTACATCAAATTAGGAAAGGAGAGTTCGGGTTCGGGGGCTTGATATTCGACTTAATTAGGGTTCAATTACTTTCATTACCCCTAGAAGTCGTTTTTCCTCTACTTAGTTTAATTACGGCTTATTACGAGTCGTTTTTAACCTAAGTGCGCGCTTCTGTTTTTTTTATTTTTTTAACATTTTTTTGACAGAAAATTAAAATGGAAATTAAAATACCAAAACTAGGGTTTCGGAGGCAGAATTAGGTCAAGTTTTGTTTTCGTCCGTGGCTACGGACCTAATGTCCGAACCCACGGACCCTAGTTAACTTAATTACACAGAAAAGTCAAATTTAAGCAGAAACGAGATTTTGAAAACTCCGGGGCCACGGACAGGACGTCCGTGGGCCCGGACATGTTTTATAAAACCCTAAATTTTGAAAATAAAAATATCCCGCCACCGTCCGGGGGCGTCCGGCTTTCGGACAGGGCGTCCGGGACCCCGGACATAGCGTCCGTGGGTGCGGACCGCCCTCGGACAGCGGCGTTTGGGTGGCTCCCGGCGGTGTTTCTGGCTCAAGTTTTATGGGTAGGTAGCCTGAAAGATTCTAAACACGTTAGTGATTGAAAGTTTACAATTTGAATTCGAATTAAACACGAAACTTAGCAAACAAGTTATTGGGCAGAAGCGAAAACAAACGCTAATTCAAAAGCGATAAAAAGTCAATTCGATTCCAAATTTTGACACAGAGTAGTTAAAGTTGAACAAAGTCAGAAAAACATGACTTCAACCTGTTTTACCTTCGGATTTAATGAGACTCTTCACAACGGGGATCTTTTGGTGCCTCGTTGATGCCGGTTTTGGATTGACTTCGAATTGTGCTTCTGGTTGTTGGTTGTTCTTGCTGTTCTTCATGTTTTGGTGGTGTTTTTGTGGAGTTTTGATGACTATTGGAGCTTTGGGGATTGGAAAACGTGTTTAGATGGTGATTTCGGGGGATTTTCAGTATGATTTGGGTGGCCGGGTGTTGGAAAACATGAGAGAGAGAGAGGAGGCTGCCTTTTTTGACTCTCTAGGGTTCTTGAGCATATGAGGTTCTCCTTTTATCCAAAAACCTATCCCCTTATATAGACTTTCTTAAAGATAAAGAAAATCTAGTAAAGTAAGATTTTTCGATATTTTAGTTAAGTGACTTCCCAAAGGAGTTTTGCTGTGAAATTTTAACCACGTGTCAAGGATGGAAATTATGAATTTGCTGAAGTGGAATCGGATTTTTTAAATTTTGGAATATTTTTAAATTGAATTTCTCGTCAGATTCAGTCAGAAATTGCTAGAAAATTATTGGAAACTCGAAAAATCAAAATTCCAACGCCATTATGCTTAGAATGTCATCCTCTATCATGGGTTAAAATATCAAAGCATTTCAAGCTGATTTGGGCATCCTTTGGAGGAGAGAGAAAGCTTATAGGAGGTCTCAGGAGCCTTTAAAGATTACCAAGACGCCCCTGAAAATGACGAAGCTGTTCCCCATGCCATGGAGCGTGCCGATCAAGCTGGAATCCCTCACTACTTGATTAAAATGCCTCTCACAACACCAGCACCCCGTAGACCCTAACCCAGGGGGTCAAAATTTTGGGTATAACAGATTGCCCCCCGTCAACTAGACTTTGTAGTGGATGTGAAAAGTCTGGTTGATGCTTGAGTGATGCCCCAAAATTTTGGACTTCACGAAATTCTCCATGTTGTGCGAAACCGCGTTGATTGTGTGCAGCTATTCGGAGGCGCTGACTACCTAAGCAACGAAAACGCTGTTGAGCTATTCTAAGGTGCTGACTACCTATAAGTGAAAATGTGTCATGCTATTCTAAGGCGCTGACTACCTAGGTGACGAAAATGGAATAATGTCAAGCGGTTCTAAGGCATTGACTGCCTAAAATGATGATATGGTGTCAAACTATTCTAAGGTGTTGACCGCCTATAATGAATGAGATGATGTCAAGCTATTCTAAGGCGTTGACTACCTAAAATGTGGAAATGAGATAATGTCAAGCGATTCTAAGGCGTTGACTACCTATAATGATGATAACTGGGTGGTATGCAAATGCAAGAATGCTGAAATGTTGATAATGCTAATAATGCTGATGATGTTAATGATGCTGATGATGTTGATGATGCTATTGATGCTGATGATGTTGATGATGTTGATGATGTTGATGATGTTGATGATGCTCGGATGCTTCTGGGGACCGAAACCCGTGCCAATGCTCCTGGCTGGACCCAATGTGGACTTATTGCCATCGCCCCCCAAGCCGGTGTGCAGGGATAACTCCTGGTAAAAACCTTGGGGACTTATTGCCTTCGCCCACCATTCATTGATCCCGAAAATAAGTTGACATCGCAAAAGGAGGATTTATTGCCATCACCTCGCCAACTTTTCTGTCGCCAGGTCTTGTGACGCGCCTGGATAATGCAGATGGATGATACGAAGATGACGCAAATGAAAGTGATGCAAATGTAGATGATGAAAATGATGCAAATGATATGGATGATATGAAAATGACGCAAATGAAAGTGTTGCAAATGTAGATGATGAAAATGATGCAAATGATATGGATGATATGAAAATGATGTTCGGATGCTTCTGGGGACCGAAACCCGTTCCAATGCTCCTTGTTGGTATACTATGGGGACTTATTGCCTCTGCCCACCAACTGGGGTGCTGGGATAACTTCTAGATTACCAAGGGGACTTATTGCCACTGCCCACTAGTTGTTTCTCCCAAGAAGTTGACATGAAGATGGGGACTTATTGCCTCTGCCCCGCCAACTTAGATCGCGCTCTGTCTCGTACCTGTCTCGCACTGAAGATGATACTAGGTCTCGTACAGGTCTCGCACTAGATGATGACGCTCGGTCTCGCACTAATGAAGGTGATGGGTCTCGCACTGACGAATATGATGGTCTCGCACTGATGAAGATGCATGGTCTCGCACTGAAGAAAATGATGGGTCTCGCACTGAAGAAAATGATGGGTCTCGCACTGAAGTCTCATACTAAATGGATGAAGAAAAAGCCGGATTTCGCATTGATTCTGGGTCTCGCGCTGAATGAAGATGTCGGGTCTCGTACTAAAGTCTTGAAAATGATGGGTCTCGAACTAAGAATGAATCGGAAAGATAATGGTCTCGTGCAAATGATGAAAACTGATTACTGGAGTGCCAAACATGGCAATGATGATAAGATGTATGCAATCAAAATATATGAAGGACACTCGTTCAAAACAGGAAACTGTTGGAAAAGGTGCCAAACTTGGCGATGTTGAGGTGTTATGCAAAAGTTGTAAAATGCAACTAAAGTGTTTGTTGGAAGCTTGCCAAAACAAGGAACTGTTGAAAAATGTGCCAAACATGGTAGTGCTTGAGAAAACTCTACTGAAAAAGGAAAGTGAAATGATCATTTCCTGACTAAAAATTTCATATCTACAATTTGTTTCTTAAGAAAATGAACATGCCGCTGGTGGAAGTGTGTGGTGTTTGTTATGGTGTTAAAGGCTTTTCCGGTGTTCAAGATTTGCGATAGACTTGGGATCAGGCTATGATTTTGGATGGTGGTCTGGGTTATGACGGGCCTGATGTTTTTGTGGAGGTAAGGCCAATGACAGGCTTGAGGCGGAATGGTGGTGGTGATGTTTGAGCTCTGGGTTCGAATTGGTGTTGTCATAGCAATTGTTGGAACCAACAATTGCCCCCAGTACTTATCCCTTAAGACAATCTGAGCTAGAGTTCGTGGCAATCGATCGGAACGATCGATTGCCCCCAGTATTTTCTTTTATTAAACGTGCGAACGAGTCTCGTCCTTACAGGGTCAAGGCTTATGTTTTTATGTGGTGCTTCCTAACCTGCACTCGGCGTGTTTTGATGCTTGCACTCGTTCCTTACCTACGGTCACAAATTCTAGACCATTGAATTCGATATTTGACGGATTTACACATTTGATCTGTTACTTTCACGTGATTGGACACACAACTATCAAGTCGGAAGTCTTTAAAGCTTATAACGTGGCCATGGGGTGTGATGAAGGACAACGGGACCATGGAGGGATATTTGAGGTATGTGGAGCTTAAGTGGGTGACCAAAGCTGCAACTTGCGTCTTCTCTCGGATTCATCTTCCTTGTCTTGAAGTCGTCTAGCTGCTTTGTGTTGATGTTGTTTTCGAGCTTCTGGACTTGGACTTTTGTCCTTCACACCATTTCTCTTTTCTTTATCATTTGAATTTCTTCGAGGCACTTCGGGATTACCTTTTTGTTTTATCCTTTCTTGACTTTGCCTTCGGGGTTCTTGTGTTTTCCGGCTTTGGGCTTCGAGAGCTATTTTGATGTGAGCTCTTTTGATCATGTGTCACTCTGGGACCATTTGCGGATCGCTTCGTCATGCTGATAGTAGCATTGCTTCTTTGGACTGATGAGAATGTTATATGAGAGTCGGGCTCCTCGCTTCCTTTGGTCACCGGGTCGGACATTCATCATTGGCTGGATTATTTTGTGGAGCTCATAATATTGAAAAAGGGATATACGAAAGGCTCAACGGGGGTGCCTAGGGTTTAATGATAGGGTTTACAAGCTTTTGGCTATGTGATGCTGTGCCTAGGTGCTTCGTCATCCTTGATAGTTGTGTATCTGTTCTTTGTTACTTTTCGCAGATCTAAGAGTAAATTTACAAATTATCTCCTTCGGTCGGAGTTATGCCGTTTACCTCACCTTTGAACGTGGTCTCACCGGAGTCGTGTAAAAATGACACGCTCGTTCACTCATGGTTTTTCCACTCAAGACACTCTCGTGAGATTTTCACTTGGAAACTCGTTCGCACATTTAAACAAAAGATAAAAGACGACGAAAAACTTAGATTGCCCCTAGTATTGATTTTGGGGTTTGTGACAACAATTCGATAAATGTGGACCTTAAACTTCTTTGTGGGTTGTGAGTTGTGGTGTTTGGTTAGGCATGTTCAAATTTTCAGAAACAAAATGCAAGTCCTTGTACCCCATTGCACAGTCAGAAAATGATTACTTCGTGATCCTTGAAAGACGTGAGTGCTCTTTTTCAGTTTTTTGAATTAATGAATAATGCTTTGTACAAAAATTAAGAAAATAGAACTATGTTTTATTCAACAAAAAGAATAATGTTGGAAATTACAAGCTCAAGAAAGCTACCGAAAATGATCAAGGGAACTAACTACTACAAAAGTTGAAAGACAACTAATCAAGAAGAGAAATGCATTTAATGAGAAAAACACTAAAAAAAACAACATTTCTGATGATGCTTGGGCACGCGTGCTCTGCGCTCTCCACCATGTTCTTAGAATTGGAACCCTTGGCCAATCAGATCCTGGATTCTGTGTTGTAGGGCTCTGCAGTGGTCAGTGTCGTGACCGGGCAGCTGATGAAAGTGACAAATTGATTAAGATCCTTCCCCAAATGAGTAGTTCCTGGCCTCAGGGCGAGCGGTTGCATCGGATATCTTCCTCGAAGCTCTTCAAGTGATTGTCTTGGTGTTCGGCCGATGTCTGTAAACTCTCACTGTCGAGAACTCCGTCGGGATGGTTCTACTGTCCCAACGCTCCAACCAGGTCCTCTTGACTGTCGATCACTGTCTTCCTCATGTTGCCTGGTTCTCTTACGGGTGCAGCTTTGGATGCAAGTTGCTGCTCTTGGTTGTCTGATCACTTTCCTGAGTTCTGTAGCAATTTCTTTGACATTCCCCTCCGATCCTCGGACCCTAATGGAGCCAACTTCAATGCATTCATAAAGGGTGTTGAGAAGCCTGTCCACTAAATCATCCCGAGCTTGACGTTCGGACTCGAGGGAAAGAGCCTTTGCTTTCAACTCTTCGATAACAGCAACGTAGTTAGGTTCCACGGCGTCCATGGCAGCACTATGCCTCGCTCCATGGCTTCAATGGTGGCCATGTGCCTTTGTTCCAAAATTGCGAGCTGGGCTTCCATGTCGATTGGACCGTACTTAGGACTTGAGTCTACCTGTGTCCAAGGTGTCCATTATTAGCTAACAAAAGGAAGTGGGCTGAAATATGATGCTTCACAAGATAGATCGAAACAGACTTAGGCTGAAAGCAAGTGGGCCAGGATACCCAGAGAATGAGGTGTTTGGGCTGGAGTATCTTATGAACTGGAACTTGGGCTGAAATCTAGACAGATGGCTTTGATTGGGCCTGAGAGGTGAACCTAGATCTAGGGTTTGGGGCTAGGGCCCAAATAAGAAGTTTACCTAGTCTAGAATGAGCCCTTGGGCCGGAATGTGTTTGGGCCTGGAGTAAAGCACATGGGCTGGAATGGTCCCTAAACCACAAATGGGCCTAACTTTCCTTGGGCCAGAGAAGATGGTTGCTAAGCAGAAAAAGATTTTATTTTTCAGAACTTGTGGGTTATTTCAAGTCCAGGTGGATTTCCTTTTTTTTGGGCCTAGAACTAATTGGATAATTCAAATTGGGCCAGAAGAGAAATCACCTAAGTCTAAGCTTTTGGGCCGAAGCCCGAACGACTCACATGTTAAACCAAACAGGGCCTCTGGGCCGCAAACAAGTAGAGCCGCCAATTCGGTTGGGCTAGGTTAATGTAGGAGAAGTTCCTATCAATCTCTAGGCTAGGTAATGGGCCGATCATACAAGCAAACAAGGCCCACACAAATTCAACATGTCCTCACTTGACGGTTAAATCAATTTGGGTATGGATCGATCCGGAGAGGTGCTTGGGGCTTAGGCCCAGGTCGCCACAAAGGAATAGGACTTGCACGCTATTCTCTTTGGGTTTCCCCACTTTTTTCACATCACCTAAAGGTGTGCGTCTATGGTCGGGTCTTTGACTGACCAAACAATGGGCTAGGTAAGGACACTGCCAGGAAAACGCTTGGGGCTAAGGCCCAGGTATTAAGGGGATGTGGTTAGACGACATCCTCCTCTTTTCCCCCGGTTATTCACATCACCTAAAAGGTGTGAGTCCCTGACAGGGGACCCTAGATGGGTCCCGGGGTGAAACTGGTTTGTGTGGACCCTCGCTCTCACATGATGCAAAGGTGCAGAAATTAAAGTGCGCATAGAAGTAAATAAACAAAGTATTAAAGCCATAAATAAACAATTTTCGAGTTAAGCCCTCTTTCTTAAAATTAAACAAGTTAAAATTAAGATGTTGTCCCCAGCAGAGTCGCCAGTCTGTGAGCCTCGATTTTAAACCCTATCCTATGTTGATTAAAGTTGATTAGGATCTAACCGGGTTTTAGGTCCACTTATAACCTAAGATTAATAACTATGTCATATAACAAAAATTATTAAAACCTAAGCTAGCTCACTGGAACCTATAAAGAGTCGCCACCTAATTTTAACCTAGATCAAATTAGGAAAGGAGAGTTCGGGTTCGGGGGCTTGATATTCGACTTAATTAGGGTTCAATTACTTTCATTACCCCTAGAAGTCATTTTTCCTCTACTTAGTTTAATTACGGCTTATTACGAGTCGTTTTTAACCTAAGTGCGCGCTTCTGTTTTTTTTATTTTTTTAACATTTTTTTGACAGAAAATTAAAATGGAAATTAAAATACCAAAACTAGGGTTTCGGAGGCAGAATTAGGTCAAGTTTTGTTTTCGTCCGTGGCTACGGACCTAATGTCCGAACCCACGGACCCTAGTTAACTTAATTACACAGAAAAGTCAAATTTAAGCAGAAACGAGATTTTAAAAAGTCTGGGGCCACGGACAGGACGTCCGTGGGCCCGGACATGTTTTATAAAACCCTAAATTTTGAAAATAAAAATATCCCGCCACCGTCCGGGGGCGTCCGGCTTTCGGACAGGGCGTCCGGGACCCCGGACATAGCGTCCGTGGGTGCGGACCGCCCTCGGACAGCGGCGTTTGGGTGGCTCCCGGCGGTGTTTCTGGCTCAAATTTTATGGGTAGGTAGCCTGAAAGATTCTAAACACGTTAGTGATTGAAAGTTTACAATTTGAATTCGAATTAAACACGAAACTTAGCAAACAAGTTATTGGGCAGAAGCGAAAACAAACGCTAATTCAGAAGCGATAAAAAGTCAATTCGATTCCAAATTTTGCCACAGAGTAGTTAAAGTTGAACAAAGTCAGAAAAACATGACTTCAACCTGTTTTACCTTCGGATTTAATGAGACTCTTCACAACGGGGATCTTTTGGTGCCTCGTTGATGCCGGTTTTGGATTGACTTCGAATTGTGCTTCTGGTTGTTGGTTGTTCTTGCTGTTCTTCACGTTTTGGTGGTGTTTTTGTGGAGTTTTGATGACTATTGGAGCTTTGGGGATTGGAAAACGTGTTTAGATGGTGATTTCGGGGGATTTTCAGTATGATTTAGGTGGCCAGGTGTTGGAAAACGTGAGAGAGAGAGAGGAGGCTGCCTTTTTTGACTCTCTAGGGTTCTTGAGCATATGAGGTTCTCCTTTTATCCAAAAACCTATCCCCTTATATAGACTTTCTTAAAGATAAAGAAAATCTAGTAAAGTAAGATTTTTCGATATTTTAGTTAAGTGACTTCCCAAAGGAGTTTTGCTGTGAAATTTTAACCACGTGTCAAGGATGGAAATTATGAATTTTCTGAAGTGGAATCGGATTTTTTAAATGTTGGAATATTTTTAAATTGAATTTCTCGTCAGATTCAGTCAGAAATTGCTAGAAAATTATTGGAAACTCGAAAAATCAAAATTTCAACGCCATTATGCTTAGAATGTCATCCTCTATCATGGGTTAAAATATCAAAGCATTTCAAGCTGATTTGGGCATCCTTTGGAGGAGAGAGAAAGCTTATAGGAGGTCTCAGGAGCCTTTAAAGATTACCAAGACGCCCCTGAAAATGACGAAGCTGTTCCCCATGCCATGGAACGTGCCGATCGAGCTGGAATCCCTCACTACTTGATTAAAATGCCTCTCACAACACCAGCACCCCGTAGACCCTAACCCAGGGGGTCAAAATTTTGGGTATAACACAGTTATAATCAATACTGTAATATATAGTATAATATACATAATTATCCATCCAAACATTCATAAACACTTAACCATCCATCCAACTCAACATTCATAAAATATCACAACAACAATTGTATATCGAACGTATCGAATAATAACAGTATAATGTACAAAGTACAATCGCCGTAGCGTTCACCATCCATTGTTAATTTAATTTAATTTGGCCTTCAAGCCCCCATCCATATCAAACTGATTACAGTATAATGCACAATGTACAATTGCCGTAGCGTATAGTTTCCATAGTTAATTTACCTTAGCCTTGTAGGCTCCATCCAACCATGTTTAATTAATACCAGTAGGGCGTCATGTTAAGACAACCCGATAACCTCACCATGGGCAGTAGTCCTCCCGTACACACAAAGGTGCTCATTTCGCCAGAGGTCCGGACGCCCCTGACTATTCTCTTATGTCTCGTAAGACGTCCATAGAAAAGGCCGTAGCCACCTGACCCACGATCCAAATAGGGCTCGTATGGGTATAACCTGGAGCGGAACCCGATCGGGAACCCCTCAGTGATCACAACTGCGCAACCAAGTAGTTCGTAAACTACCGGGATTCCTCACCTCAACTCATACCATCTCTCTCTCATAATGTTTAGGATATGCTCTTAGTCTTATGGGGAATAATTATTAGTTAGCTGCCCAATGGGTCTCACGTATACCTAGAAGTAATCTAGGTTATTTTCATGTTCGAGATCCATGCTCTAGAGACCGACAATGTCGTGACCCGTTCCTAAGTGTTTTACTTAGGTTACCATATACTTAATATTAATACAATGGTATTATATCAAGTAACTGTCATGTCATCACAATAACGTATATGTATGTTTATATAAGTCGATCTATAGTCGACGTAGTGTTAGTCCTGTGGGACGCTCGTGCATAATAATTAATGCAGTAGCACACAATCACATACATGTACCCAAAACACTTAACACACAAGTCATAACAAACAAATCCAAGCCCAAGGAGTTTCCTTAGGACAACTCGGATCAAACCCCTTTACATACCGTTCACCAAGACCTAGGATGCGCAGTGTAGTCCACTAGCTCGCCAAGCGTCCTTGTCTGAAGTATGATCTAAACGGTATTAAAACTATAAGTCAGTCTCCATGACTAACTACATCCGGTGTTTCCGAATAACAAGTAACCCCGACAGTTCATCCCCGGATTTCTACAGTTATTGTTACGGGTTTCTCTAAACCGGTCGGCTTTGTTACTTTAAAACTCGTATGTCAAAACATTTCGACTGTTAAGTTTAACTCATTATTTTTCTTTAATCGTATCCACCATTAATATAGGTACATAACCTATAGTTGCATGTATGCATGCATTATTATATATATGTATTATTTTACCACCATCCATTATAATACATTGTATTATATTATCCATTATCTTTAGCAAATAATATTTGCATTCAAAAACTCATAACTTATAGTGTGTAACTATTTTTCATATAATAACCACCACCTTAATATTATATGGTTTCCAACCATATTATATATTCATTCTTATATACATTATTCTTGTGTATGTATATATTTACCACGTAGGTAAATTTCGTGAGTTTAATAAACTCTTATATTATTGTTACATTTTATCATCTTATATTAGATGATTATTCCCACTAGTTGTATTGTATTATACAACTTTTATTAAGATTATTATCCTAATATTATGTAACACTTTATGTTGTACATTTACAACTCCTAAGGTTTATTCAAGAAATACCTTAGTTTATAAATCTTATTTATTTATAGTTTGTCACACCATTTAATGTGAATATCCTTCCTTATATTAATTCCATCTAAACCATATAATTGTTATAACATTTATAACATTATAGACCTTAGTCTAAAATTCATTTTCCAACCTTTAATATTTCGGTACAGCCCTTGAATTTATTTAAATTCTATTTTGACCACATAACATTATGTAATGTTATACCATATACTAATATCATTTGATATGATATCTTTATTTCCTTTAACTTATAACCTATAGTTTTTATACAAAACTATTATATATTGTCGCATAGGCATATATATTAAACCTTATTCTTTTCCATAAACCATAGTTTCCTTTATTTACAAAATCACCCCATTATTTATACCATGTTATATATACCATTTAATATAACATTTCCAACTTATAAAAAGGATATAACCTATGGTTATATTTTTTTGTAAATTCCGAACAGGCCCACCATATTATTCTATAATTGCCATTTGGCCCATTTTATAACATATAGTTTGATATTTCATTAAAACTATATATTATACATATATCTTAATAAATACTCTTATATAATTCTAAAAATCACCAAATTTCACCAAAGGGTTATAATTACCCTTACTAACCCATATATAATCGGTATTTATAATTCCACCACATATATTTCTCCAAAGTGTCATAATGGCATAATAACTATATATTATACATATATAGTTTATTTTAAATTCCAAAATCAACCCAATAAATTCCTAAAAATTCCTAATAGCCCATGGGTGTTTATAATACCATTTTACACCCTTAATTTTCGGAAATAACATATACACCACATATGTTATACAATTGTTACAATAAAATACTTATCGTATTATAAAACCTTAAATAAGTTATCTAACTTATTTAATTTGGTCAAACCTACCATATGGTCAAGTTTGACCACCTTAATATTTCCTTGACCATTAATCTCCACAAATTACGGTTTATACCCATACTTCCCAATAATTACCATTTAACCCCAAAACTTTATATAATCTTATAACTTTTATATAAACTCATTTAAACCTCCAATTTTCGGCTATATCCTTTTATAGCCCTCAAATTTAATTTAATTACACCTAGGACCCCAATTCCTTGCGGTAATAATTATATATCACCTAAACTTAAATAAAAGCTTATAAATGCATAAATAAAATGGCATAAAGTACATGGCCTTATTACAAACATTGGCTTATAAAATAAATTACACATAAATGCCCATAAAAGCCTTAAACTCTTGGCCCTTACACATATATTTTCTTTATTTACCAATTTTCCACATAATGTCTTAAATTTGACAATTATGCTAATTAATTAGTTATAAAATTTATTAAACCATTCCTTAATCACCTAAGGTCAAAATAAGACCTTAAATACCTTGTTCACTCACGGCACATATTATACAAATATGTATAAGCACACATTGATATACCAAGTGAAGGTTTAAGTGATTTATACCTTGTTTTTGCCTAGTTAAGGCCTTGTTTGGCCACGCCCAACTTAGGATAAAATTTCCACAGCATTATTAACATGTTTTCAAACAGCAATTAAGGCATGATTAGTCTCCAAACAAGATCTAACCATAAGAAGTGTTTAATGTCAATTTTCAAGGTAAATTTACCTTAGAATACCAAGGCAAGATCAAGTGTTCCACGGCCTGTTTTTACAGTAGCTAAAGAGTATCAAAAGAGCTACTAAAACCAAGCTTTAAACTGGTATAACTCAGATTAGAAGATAGCTAATTTTTACCTTGTTTAAAATGCCAAAAATGGTGTTTTTGGCTTGGATTTGGCTATACCTTGAAGCTCTTGATATACCAACTGAATAAGTATGTTAAGATGAAGATTATAAGCTTATAAAACCAAGCTTTACAACCGAATTTGAAAGGAAATCAAGGATAAGTGCTTAAAGCACATTTTTACCTTAAGAACAAGATTGGCTTTCTCCACCTTCTTCCCTTGTTAATGCCGAGATATACCCTCCATTTAAACTCCAAAACAACCTAAGAAAATTGATGGAAATGGTTGATGCTTTTCTCCATTGAAAGAGGTAAGAATTGTGAAGAAAATGAACATTTAATAGCTTAATAAGCTTACCAATGGTGATTGTTGTTCTTCTTTGAACTTGGTGTGTTCTTACATAAATGGAGAAGCAAATGAGAGAATGGAGAAGGCTGGTGTCGGCTGGGAAGCAAGACAAATGAGAGAAATAAGTGAGTTTAGCTTATTAGTTAGTTTAATGTTACTTTTCAAATAGTATTTAGATGACTCATCTAATTAGCGAGTTAATTGTTTATAGGTAGCTTAATGAGTTGGCATAACAGCCATATGAGGTCGGCAAGGGGTAGTCAAGTCAATGGGTGACAATTGACCATGGTTAATACTTAGTAATTAAAATGTTATTTTTAGGTACTATTCATACTAAATTGCCCATTTTGATTTTATTTTCAAACTTTGATTTAGACTTTATAATATAGTCTATCATGTCACATTAATGTTATAAAGAACTTAATATAGTCTTTACAGTGACAAAAAGTCATTATCTTAGAGCTCATACACAAAAAACGTGCTTTAAGGTATTTTAGTGCACATTTTAAGGCATGTTTAGGCCTTAATCAATGTGATTAGATATTTATCTTATTTATTAGTTTGGGGTATTTCAATTTGGACTCCGGAGGAGAATAGACAACCGACGACCAACGGTGAACGGTATGGTTTTCTTGTAGCTTGCTTGCTAACGAGGTATCCCTCGGCTTGTGTGCTATCTGTTTATATGTTCCGACTAAACAAGATAAAGAATGCAACCGGTTTATTGTATTTGTTGTGAGTCGTATGAAACTAACACAACTTACCTTTGAGGAATTACTAACTATGTTAGTAAACATGTGTACAAGAACAAGGAACACTCCCTAATATTAGTTGTTAATAACCAAAAGAGGTTTAACCAAGAAACAACGTCTTCGAGACTTCTACTAACTGAAACTTGGGGTGAGGAATCCAGGATGGTCTGGTTGTAACACCCCTACTCAATCAGCTCCTAATTATCTTACTTAACAATATAATCGCAGCGGTAATCTCAACAATTGGACTACTGGTGTCACCGTTCTTACTCGCCCATACAAGTAATAACGTGCCTCCTGATAAATTCTTAAATACGAAACAATTTCCCACAGTGACAACAAGAGATAGATCTATCCTACCCAAACCAATATAAAATACATTCACAGTGATCATTCTAAGTATCCCAATCCTATACACGTTTCTAAGTCATATCAAAACGCAACAGTGCATATTTTAAACAATTGTAATTAAACTACCCAGCGCGTCCCTCTCTTTGCCGACACCGGAAGCTGCATACCTGCAAAAATGGTTGTTTGTGGTATGGAATCAGCCCCTGCTGAAATACCCCGTAATTAAAAATAGTGATTAATTAGGCTAATGAATAATTTAGAAGCTTAATTAAGTATAAAAATCAAGAGGGAATAAATCCCGAAGAAAACGGATCTTTAAAACGGTTTAAAAACACTACAGAACCTTAAAGCACGTTTTTCGAGGTAACCGGGAAAACGTGTCTTTAAGCGGGTCAAATAGACTCGTAACAGTTTTGGTCAACTAAATAATCATTAATAAACATTAGTGAAGCTTTAGGACCAATTAAATCAAGAAAACGAGAAATTAGTGAAAACTGTCAAAAACGGGAAGTTGTGGGGTAGAAACATAAATAACACAAACTTATGTGTCCACTTTGAAAATAGAAAGTGAAGTTGTGTGTGTACTAGTGCCAGCCGATGGCCCCCTCTCTCACACACTCTACCAATTCTTTTTACTCACAAAAGACAAAAACAATTAAAAACAATAAAGTAAACTACTCTACTTTACCCCACTCTCACACTCTCTCTCCAATTCCCTCATTCTCCTCACAACACTCACGTACACACCCATCTCCCTCACTCTCTATTTCTCCTTCCTCCATGCGACATCAATGGAGAAATAAGAAAACCCCCACAAACTTCTACTTCTCTCCTCTTGAAACTCCATCAAACTTGCTCCAAAAATTATAAAAACTACACCATTGGAATCCCCTCATCAAGAGCTACGCTTCTACCTTTCCAAAATTCAAAAACAACAACTTTCGTTTTTATGGGTATGTCCCATTTGGAGCTTCAAGACCACCATTAGAAGGCCCTCCTTCTCTTTGTTCTTTTAAGGTAAAAATATTCTCAAAACTCCATCTTTTTCTAACCCTTGTGGGCAAAACGAATTTGCAAACTAAACCCTTGCTTGCTCCTCTTGTGCCTAGCCGATTTTGGCTTGTTGAAGGAGTTGGAAATCTTGTTCTTGAGCCACTCCAAGCTTCATTTACACCCTTACAAGGTAATGAGAATTCTAAACCCTAAAACCTACTTAAAGCTTAATAATAGTTAGGGTTAGTTTTTAGTGTATTGAAATGGGTATGTATTGGGTTGTAGAGTAGAGAATTTGTGTTTGCTAAACCGGTGGAGAAAGAGAGGAAGGAAGAGGAAAGAAGGAGAAAGAAAATCTAGAGGAGAAACAAGGTAAGAATGCTCTTTTGTGTAGCCTTGTATATATGTGTTGTAACAGATTTGTAGAAGTTTGAATTTAGTAATGAAAATGGTATTGAGTAGTAGAGTAATATAAGAGAATGTAAGTGTTTTGAACCCTTGGAAACAATTTAAAAACTGTTGCAAAACTAGATTGGGAATTAATGTGCAAGTGTAGGAATTTAATTTGTTTAGTAGTGGTATTTGTGTATGGGAGCTTGTATATGGTTGTTGTTTATAAATAGGTGGGTGAATTGGTCAACAATGTGTGGATAAACAATGTGGTGAGAGTATAAAAATAGGGGAGACTATGGCAAAATTTATGTATGATTAGAACACTTAGTGAATTAAAGACTAGGTGGAAAAACATGTTGTAACAGATTTTGATTTAGATAGTTAGAGGGTATATTTGGAGAGATAGTTAATGTAGTTGTAATGCATTAGAGGTGTTAGAAATTGCATTAGAAGAGGTAGTTAGAGAAGGGGAGAGTAAGTGTCAAAATCTGTAGCATAATGCAACTAAGTGAGGAAATAATGTGTGGGCTGAAATGAAATTTAGAAAACAAGTGGTGAGTTGGGATATAGAAAAGAGTAATGAGTTAGTAGATGAGTTAAGGAGTGTTTTAGGGTGCCTAAGCATGTAGGAAACTTGGGAAAATGATTAGGAAAAGATTGGATGTGAATTGAGAAGGATTTGGAGTTCAAAATAAGTAATTAAAATGGGTACTGGGCTGGACCGACCCTAGGACCAATCCTAGCAGGGTCGGTCGACCCGAAAATCTGTAATCTCGAAAACTTCTGCATCCAACCGACCCAGAGGACCGACCCTGACTGGGTCGGCCGAATGGGAATTTTTGGTCGGAAATGTTTCTGCAGCCGACCGACCCAGGGGACCGACCCTGCTTGGGTCGGTCGAGTAGAAATTATTAGTTGGATTTCTTCTGTAATGGACCGACCCAATAGACTGACCCTGGCTGGGTCGGTGGGACTGGAATTTTCTGTAATCGAAGTCTCTGCACCCGACCGACCCATGGGTCCGACCAAGGGTGGGTCGGTCGGGTCAAACAAAAAAAAAACTGTAAGCTTATGACTAGTGTATATATATATGTATATGTGTATACCCACCTATACATATGTATGTATATATGTAAGTAAACCATGGATGAGTAATGAAAAGTAAGTAAATTAAGTACAAGTGTAAGGGATGTAAAGACTTAGAGAGTATGAGTTAGGAAACGTAAGTGTAATCGAATTAAGTTAATAATAGTTAGATTAATCATTCAATTGTATGTATATCCTAGGATTTGAATTGTGACACCGGAGGAACGTTTGGAAACACGTACAACGGTGAACGGTATGGATTCCTCATGCCCCGTATGCTATCTTGGTTACTCTGATTTGTGTGTTGTGTGCTAATTGATCACCAAATAAGATAAATGCACGAATCGGAGTTATCATGTTTACTTGTGAATATGTAGTGTTGTATATTGTGGTATATGTTCTTTAAATATCAGTTTGTATAATTCATGAAATGTATGGATGATAATGAATGTGTGTATGTGTGTTGTATTGCATCGTGACCGATTATTTGTGTGAATGGAGTTCTAACTTATTCCTAACAAGCTAACCATTCTAACTTAAATTGGTAATTAAATTGGAATGAGTAGAAGTCCGATATAGTTTCGGCCACGCGTGAGGATGCGGAGTCACGAGAGGTTGGCTCCAATTCCTGACTCTTAAACTGGTCCGCGGCCCAAATCCCTTAAGTGGGTAGCATCCCGGAGGTGGGACGGCGTAGTCCCCAGGGCCGGAGGTCCCGACGACTTAACTTGAGTAAGAGTAAGTAAGTAAGAATGAGTAAGTAAAGTAAATGAAAGTAAGTGTAAGTAAGAAAAGGTAAGTAATGAGTAAAAGAGTAAAAGCATTCCGATTAACCCGGATGCATAATTTGGCTAACCTTGTGAAGGTAAGTAAGATGCGTGCTAATGTATTGTTGCCTTGGAATGTGTAATGTATTGAGCATGATTGTATGATGAATGTAAAGCATGTATGTATGAAATTAATGAATCGCATGTTTAGTGGACGTCAAATAGTCGGCGTGCCCTAGCTAGCACGCGGTATATGCGGAGTTTATACGCAGCGTTTGCTGAGCCCCTTGGGGCACCATTTTTACTACACGCAGGTACTCATGAAGGATGAAGATGTGAAGACTTAGTTTTATTTCTTTATATTATTTTTGGATTGTAAACAATGAATTATGATTGGTGTACTGAGTAGTGCATGGCTGTAGTTTTTGAATAGCCGGTGTACCATGGGGTACACCTTTTTGGATAGTGGAAGTATTGGATTGGGGTATAGATGAGTAGCTTGTAGAAACTCATTCATTTGGGAAGTTTGGATTGGGATGTAATTGAATACACTTAAATACTCGGTGATCCATTGATGTAAGTATTCGGTACGTGGAATTTTGTTAAGTAACATAGTAGCTCGGTATATTATGTTCATCAGACCGTGACTGTAAGTAAGGTAAGCCTAGCTAGCCGTATGGGCGGTTAGCGGTGTTGTATCACCCGCCGTAGTAAGTAGTATTTCCGCTGCGAGTAACTCTGGATTATGGGATGATTGGACGGTAAGCATAGGATTAGCGGTTGGGGTGTTACAAAAAGTGGTATCAGAGCGTAGCTACGCTCTGATGTCCATAGTTACCGAGCATAGGGATTACCGAGTTTGGATTTCAACCGTCTTAAGACGGATACTTAGAAACCTAACTAGGAACTACCGTTGTTAACAACGGATACCCTTGACGTTCTTAGGAACGATACCTTGCTTAAATTCCAAGGCCTTTGAGTCATATCTTGCGGAGGCTAATGTAACTGCTAAATGTTCAAATGTCAGGAAGGGGTCCAGGTCGCCCTAGAGGAGGTGGCAATGACGGACCCGGCGCACAGACGATAGCTGAGATCGTCGCCGCCACGGTAGCGCAGATGCTACCCCAAGTAATCCAAGCAATGCAACAAAACCAGCAAAACCAACAGAACCAAGCGGGACCAATCCCTCCCCCGCCACCCAGAGAAGCGAACTGGGTAAAAGCTGTAGCGGAACTCCGCCCTCCTTGCTTTAGGGGCGAGAGTGATCCGGCTAAGCTAGAAGCCTACATCTCCGAGATGGAGATGGCGTTCGAAACCCTCGAAGCTCCCGCTGGAGTTCGAGTCAGAGTTGCTGCTTACTACCTGAAAGATGCAGCCATGGATTGGTGGAAGCTAGTCAAGCACGAGCACGTCAATGACCCCACATTCGATTGGGAGTCTTTTGCATCACTCCTTCGATCCAAGAACTATCCAGAGCACGTAAAGACAAAGAAAAGGCTAGAGCTCGACGCCTTGAAGATGACAGACAAGATGTCTGTGGATGAGTACTACCGCACCTTCACTTCCATTCTCGTCTTCTCCCTGATCTAGGATACACCGGCCAGGTGTTGGTCGATCGCTTCTATGGCGGTCTGAGCCATCGCCTTCGGTACGGTATGGGCTACACTCGATTTACCTCTCTTCAGGAGTGTTATCACGCGACTTCTCGTGTTGAAGTCACTTGCCAACTAAGGGATGAAGAAACCGCGCTGAAGCGCAAGGCCAACAACAAGAACACCAATGGCGTGGAGCAGAACCAGGGTAAAAGCTGGAAAAAGAAGAAGGGAAATTTCTTTCAGCAATCCCGAAAGAAATTCCCGAGTGAAAGCAGTGCCCATGCTGAGCAGGGCAAACCGGTTGAACTTCTTCAACTCGGTTCATCTGCACCGGTGGCAGCAAAGCCACTGAGAACATACCCACCTAAGGGTTCCGGCTCCGGTGTCACCAAAACCTTCTCGATGGCCGCGCCTATGTGTGCAGAAAGTGCAATCAGGACCATCCCGGCAAAGATTCTGGGTCTCGCGCTGAATGAAGATGTCGGGTCTCGTACTAAAGTCTTGAAAATGATGGGTCTCGAACTAAGAATGAATCGGAAAGATAATGGTCTCGTGCAAATGATGAAAACTGATTACTGGAGTGCCAAACATGGCAATGATGATAAGATGTATGCAATCAAAATATATGAAGGACACTCGTTCAAAACAGGAAACTGTTGGAAAAGGTGCCAAACTTGGCGATGTTGAGGTGTTATGCAAAAGTTGTAAAATGCAACTAAAGTGTTTGTTGGAAGCTTGCCAAAACAAGGAACTGTTGAAAAATGTGCCAAACATGGTAGTGCTTGAGAAAACTCTACTGAAAAAGGAAAGTGAAATGATCATTTCCTGACTAAAAATTTCATATCTACAATTTGTTTCTTAAGAAAATGAACATGCCGCTGGTGGAAGTGTGTGGTGTTTGTTATGGTGTTAAAGGCTTTTCCGGTGTTCAAGATTTGCGATAGACTTGGGATCAGGCTATGATTTTGGATGGTGGTCTGGGTTATGACGGGCCTGATGTTTTTGTGGAGGTAAGGCCAATGACAGGCTTGAGGCGGAATGGTGGTGGTGATGTTTGAGCTCTGGGTTCGAATTGGTGTTGTCATAGCAATTGTTGGAACCAACAATTGCCCCCAGTACTTATCCCTTAAGACAATCTGAGCTAGAGTTCGTGGCAATCGATCGGAACGATCGATTGCCCCCAGTATTTTCTTTTATTAAACGTGCGAACGAGTCTCGTCCTTACAGGGTCAAGGCTTATGTTTTTATGTGGTGCTTCCTAACCTGCACTCGGCGTGTTTTGATGCTTGCACTCGTTCCTTACCTACGGTCACAAATTCTAGACCATTGAATTCGATATTTGACGGATTTACACATTTGATCTGTTACTTTCACGTGATTGGACACACAACTATCAAGTCGGAAGTCTTTAAAGCTTATAACGTGGCCATGGGGTGTGATGAAGGACAACGGGACCATGGAGGGATATTTGAGGTATGTGGAGCTTAAGTGGGTGACCAAAGCTGCAACTTGCGTCTTCTCTCGGATTCATCTTCCTTGTCTTGAAGTCGTCTAGCTGCTTTGTGTTGATGTTGTTTTCGAGCTTCTGGACTTGGACTTTTGTCCTTCACACCATTTCTCTTTCTTTATCATTTGAATTTCTTCGAGGCACTTCGGGATTACCTTTTGTTTTATCCTTTCTTGACTTTGCCTTCGGGGTTCTTGTGTTTTCCGGCTTTGGGCTTCGAGAGCTATTTTGATGTGAGCTCTTTTGATCATGTGTCACTCTGGGACCATTTGCGGATCGCTTCGTCATGCTGATAGTAGCATTGCTTCTTTGGACTGATGAGAATGTTATATGAGAGTCGGGCTCCTCGCTTCCTTTGGTCACCGGGTCGGACATTCATCATTGGCTGGATTATTTTGTGGAGCTCATAATATTGAAAAAGGGATATACGAAAGGCTCAACGGGGGTGCCTAGGGTTTAATGATAGGGTTTACAAGCTTTTGGCTATGTGATGCTGTGCCTAGGTGCTTCGTCATCCTTGATAGTTGTGTATCTGTTCTTTGTTACTTTTCGCAGATCTAAGAGTAAATTTACAAATTATCTCCTTCGGTCGGAGTTATGCCGTTTACCTCACCTTTGAACGTGGTCTCACCGGAGTCGTGTAAAAATGACACGCTCGTTCACTCATGGTTTTTCCACTCAAGACACTCTCGTGAGATTTTCACTTGGAAACTCGTTCGCACATTTAAACAAAAGATAAAAGACGACGAACTTAAACTTAGATTGCCCCTAGTATTGATTTTGGGGTTTGTGACAACAATTCGATAAATGTGGACCTTAAACTTCTTTGTGGGTTGTGAGTTGTGGTGTTTGGTTAGGCATGTTCAAATTTTCAGAAACAAAATGCAAGTCCTTGTACCCCATTGCACAGTCAGAAAATGATTACTTCGTGATCCTTGAAAGACGTGAGTGCTCTTTTTCAGTTTTTTGAATTAATGAATAATGCTTTGTACAAAAATTAAGAAAATAGAACTATGTTTTATTCAACAAAAAGAATAATGTTGGAAATTACAAGCTCAAGAAAGCTACCGAAAATGATCAAGGGAACTAACTACTACAAAAGTTGAAAGACAACATCAAGAAGAGAAATGCATTTAATGAGAAAAACACTAAAAAAAACAACATTTCTGATGATGCTTGGGCACGCGTGCTCTGCGCTCTCCACCATGTTCTTAGAATTGGAACCCTTGGCCAATCAGATCCTGGATTCTGTGTTGTAGGGCTCTGCAGTGGTCAGTGTCGTGACCGGGCAGCTGATGAAAGTGACAAATTGATTAAGATCCTTCCCCAAATGAGTAGTTCCTGGCCTCAGGGCGAGCGGTTGCATCGGATATCTTCCTCGAAGCTCTTCAAGTGATTGTCTTGGTGTTCGGCCGATGTCTGTAAACTCTCACTGTCGAGAACTCCGTCGGGATGGTTCTACTGTCCCAACGCTCCAACCAGGTCCTCTTGACTGTCGATCACTGTCTTCCTCATGTTGCCTGGTTCTCTTACGGGTGCAGCTTTGGATGCAAGTTGCTGCTCTTGGTTGTCTGATCACTTTCCTGAGTTCTGTAGCAATTTCTTTGACATTCCCCTCCGATCCTCGGACCCTAATGGAGCCAACTTCAATGCATTCATAAAGGGTGTTGAGAAGCCTGTCCACTAAATCATCCCGAGCTTGACGTTCGGACTCGAGGGAAAGAGCCTTTGCTTTCAACTCTTCGATAACAGCAACGTAGTTAGGTTCCACGGCGTCCATGGCAGCACTATGCCTCTGCTCCATGGCTTCAATGGTGGCCATGTGCCTTTGTTCCAAAATTGCGAGCTGGGCTTCCATGTCGATTGGACCGTACTTAGGACTTGAGTCTACCTGTGTCCAAGGTGTCCATTATTAGCTAACAAAAGGAAGTGGGCTGAAATATGATGCTTCACAAGATAGATCGAAACAGACTTAGGCTGAAAGCAAGTGGGCCAGGATACCCAGAGAATGAGGTGTTTGGGCTGGAGTATCTTATGAACTGGAACTTGGGCTGAAATCTAGACAGATGGCTTTGATTGGGCCTGAGAGGTGAACCTAGATCTAGGGTTTGGGGCTAGGGCCCAAATAAGAAGTTTACCTAGTCTAGAATGAGCCCTTGGGCCGGAATGTGTTTGGGCCTGGAGTAAAGCACATGGGCTGGAATGGTCCCTAAACCACAAATGGGCCTAACTTTCCTTGGGCCAGAGAAGATGGTTGCTAAGCAGAAAAAGATTTTATTTTTCAGAACTTGTGGGTTATTTCAAGTCCAGGTGGATTTCCTTTTTTTTGGGCCTAGAACTAATTGGATAATTCAAATTGGGCCAGAAGAGAAATCACCTAAGTCTAAGCTTTTGGGCCGAAGCCCGAACGACTCACATGTTAAACCAAACAGGGCCTCTGGGCCGCAAACAAGTAGAGCCGCCAATTCGGTTGGGCTAGGTTAATGTAGGAGAAGTTCCTATCAATCTCTAGGCTAGGTAATGGGCCGATCATACAAGCAAACAAGGCCCACACAAATTCAACATGTCCTCACTTGACGGTTAAATCAATTTGGGTATGGATCGATCCGGAGAGGTGCTTGGGGCTTAGGCCCAGGTCGCCACAAAGGAATAGGACTTGCACGCTATTCTCTTTGGGTTTCCCCACTTTTTTCACATCACCTAAAGGTGTGCGTCTATGGTCGGGTCTTTGACTGACCAAACAATGGGCTAGGTAAGGACACTGCCAGGAAAACGCTTGGGGCTAAGGCCCAGGTATTAAGGGGATGTGGTTAGACGACATCCTCCTCTTTTCCCCCCGGTTATTCACATCACCTAAAAGGTGTGAGTCCCTGACAGGGGACCCTAGATGGGTCCCGGGGTGAAACTGGTTTGTGTGGACCCTCGCTCTCTCATGATGCAAAGGTGCAGAAATTAAAGTGCGCATAGAAGTAAATAAACAAAGTATTAAAGCCATAAATAAACAATTTTCGAGTTAAGCCCTCTTTCTTAAAATTAAACAAGTTAAAATTAAGATGTTGTCCCCAGCAGAGTCGCCAGTCTGTGAGCCTCGATTTTAAACCCTATCCTATGTTGATTAAAGTTGATTAGGATCTAACCGGGTTTTAGGTCCACTTATAACCTAAGATTAATAACTATGTCATATAACAAAAATTATTAAAACCTAAGCTAGCTCACTGGAACCTATAAAGAGTCGCCACCTAATTTTAACCTAGATCAAATTAGGAAAGGAGAGTTCGGGTTCGGGGGCTTGATATTCGACTTAATTAGGGTTCAATTACTTTCATTACCCCTAGAAGTCATTTTTCCTCTACTTAGTTTAATTACGGCTTATTACGAGTCGTTTTTAACCTAAGTGCGCGCTTCTGTTTTTTTTATTTTTTTAACATTTTTTTGACAGAAAATTAAAATGGAAATTAAAATACCAAAACTAGGGTTTCGGAGGCAGAATTAGGTCAAGTTTTGTTTTCGTCCGTGGCTACGGACCTAATGTCCGAACCCACGGACCCTAGTTAACTTAATTACACAGAAAAGTCAAATTTAAGCAGAAACGAGATTTTAAAAAGTCTGGGGCCACGGACAGGACGTCCGTGGGCCCGGACATGTTTTATAAAACCCTAAATTTTGAAAATAAAAATATCCCGCCACCGTCCGGGGGTCCGGCTTTCGGACAGGGCGTCCGGGACCCCGGACATAGCGTCCGTGGGTGCGGACCGCCCTCGGACAGCGGCGTTTGGGTGGCTCCCGGCGGTGTTTCTGGCTCAAATTTTGGGTAGGTAGCCTGAAAGATTCTAAACACGTTAGTGATTGAAAGTTTACAATTTGAATTCGAATTAAACACGAAACTTAGCAAACAAGTTATTGGGCAGAAGCGAAAACAAACGCTAATTCAGAAGCGATAAAAAGTCAATTCGATTCCAAATTTTGCCACAGAGTAGTTAAAGTTGAACAAAGTCAGAAAAACATGACTTCAACCTGTTTTACCTTCGGATTTAATGAGACTCTTCACAACGGGGATCTTTTGGTGCCTCGTTGATGCCGGTTTTGGATTGACTTCGAATTGTGCTTCTGGTTGTTGGTTGTTCTGCTGTTCTTCACGTTTTGGTGGTGTTTTTGTGGAGTTTTGATGACTATTGGAGCTTTGGGGATTGGAAAACGTGTTTAGATGGTGATTTCGGGGGATTTTCAGTATGATTTAGGTGGCCAGGTGTTGGAAAACGTGAGAGAGAGAGAGGAGGCTGCCTTTTTTGACTCTCTAGGGTTCTTGAGCATATGAGGTTCTCCTTTTATCCAAAAACCTATCCCCTTATATAGACTTTCTTAAAGATAAAGAAAATCTAGTAAAGTAAGATTTTTCGATATTTTAGTTAAGTGACTTCCCAAAGGAGTTTTGCTGTGAAATTTTAACCACGTGTCAAGGATGGAAATTATGAATTTTCTGAAGTGGAATCGGATTTTTTAAATGTTGGAATATTTTTAAATTGAATTTCTCGTCAGATTCAGTCAGAAATTGCTAGAAAATTATTGGAAACTCGAAAAATCAAAATTTCAACGCCATTATGCTTAGAATGTCATCCTCTATCATGGGTTAAAATATCAAAGCATTTCAAGCTGATTTGGGCATCCTTTGGAGGAGAGAGAAAGCTTATAGGAGGTCTCAGGAGCCTTTAAAGATTACCAAGACGCCCCTGAAAATGACGAAGCTGTTCCCCATGCCATGGAACGTGCCGATCGAGCTGGAATCCCTCACTACTTGATTAAAATGCCTCTCACAACACCAGCACCCCGTAGACCCTAACCCAGGGGGTCAAAATTTTGGGTATAACACAGTTATAATCAATACTGTAATATATATGTATAATATACATAATTATCCATCCAAACATTCATAAACACTTAACCATCCATCCAACTCAACATTCATAAAATATCACAACAACAATTGTATATCGAACGTATCGAATAATAACAGTATAATGTACAAAGTACAATCGCCGTAGCGTTCACCATCCATTGTTAATTTAATTTAATTTGGCCTTCAAGCCCCCATCCATATCAAACTGATTACAGTATAATGCACAATGTACAATTGCCGTAGCGTATAGTTTCCATAGTTAATTTACCTTAGCCTTGTAGGCTCCATCCAACCATGTTTAATTAATACCAGTAGGGCGTCATGTTAAGACAACCCGATAACCTCACCATGGGCAGTAGTCCTCCCGTACACACAAAGGTGCTCATTTCGCCAGAGGTCCGGACGCCCCTGACTATTCTCTTATGTCTCGTAAGACGTCCATAGAAAAGGCCGTAGCCACCTGACCCACGATCCAAATAGGGCTCGTATGGGTATAACCTGGAGCGGAACCCGATCGGGAACCCCTCAGTGATCACAACTGCGCAACCAAGTAGTTCGTAAACTACCGGGATTCCTCACCTCAACTCATACCATCTCTCTCTCATAATGTTTAGGATATGCTCTTAGTCTTATGGGGAATAATTATTAGTTAGCTGCCCAATGGGTCTCACGTATACCTAGAAGTAATCTAGGTTATTTTCATGTTCGAGATCCATGCTCTAGAGACCGACAATGTCGTGACCCGTTCCTAAGTGTTTTACTTAGGTTACCATATACTTAATATTAATACAATGGTATTATATCAAGTAACTGTCATGTCATCACAATAACGTATATGTATGTTTATATAAGTCGATCTATAGTCGACGTAGTGTTAGTCCTGTGGGACGCTCGTGCATAATAATTAATGCAGTAGCACACAATCACATACATGTACCCAAAACACTTAACACACAAGTCATAACAAACAAATCCAAGCCCAAGGAGTTTCCTTAGGACAACTCGGATCAAACCCCTTTACATACCGTTCACCAAGACCTAGGATGCGCAGTGTAGTCCACTAGCTCGCCAAGCGTCCTTGTCTGAAGTATGATCTAAACGGTATTAAAACTATAAGTCAGTCTCCATGACTAACTACATCCGGTGTTTCCGAATAACAAGTAACCCCGACAGTTCATCCCCGGATTTCTACAGTTATTGTTACGGGTTTCTCTAAACCGGTCGGCTTTGTTACTTTAAAACTCGTATGTCAAAACATTTCGACTGTTAAGTTTAACTCATTATTTTTCTTTAATCGTATCCACCATTAATATAGGTACATAACCTATAGTTGCATGTATGCATGCATTATTATATTATATTGTATTATTTTACCACCATCCATTATAATACATTGTATTATATTATCCATTATCTTTAGCAAATAATATTTGCATTCAAAAACTCATAACTTATAGTGTGTAACTATTTTTCATATAATAACCACCACCTTAATATTATATGGTTTCCAACCATATTATATATTCATTCTTATATACATTATTCTTGTGTATGTATATATTTACCACGTAGGTAAATTTCGTGAGTTTAATAAACTCTTATATTATATGTTACATTTTATCATCTTATATTAGATGATTATTCCCACTAGTTGTATTGTATTATACAACTTTTATTAAGATTATTATCCTAATATTATGTAACACTTTATGTTGTACATTTACAACTCCTAAGGTTTATTCAAGAAATACCTTAGTTTATAAATCTTATTTATTTATAGTTTGTCACACCATTTAATGTGAATATCCTTCCTTATATTAATTCCATCTAAACCATATAATTGTTATAACATTTATAACATTATAGACCTTAGTCTAAAATTCATTTTCCAACCTTTAATATTTCGGTACAGCCCTTGAATTTATTTAAATTCTATTTTGACCACATAACATTATGTAATGTTATACCATATACTAATATCATTTGATATGATATCTTTATTTCCTTTAACTTATAACCTATAGTTTTTATACAAAACTATTATATATTGTCGCATAGGCATATATATTAAACCTTATTCTTTTCCATAAACCATAGTTTCCTTTATTTACAAAATCACCCCATTATTTATACCATGTTATATATACCATTTAATATAACATTTCCAACTTATAAAAAGGATATAACCTATGGTTATATTTTTTTGTAAATTCCGAACAGGCCCACCATATTATTCTATAATTGCCATTTGGCCCATTTTATAACATATAGTTTGATATTTCATTAAAACTATATATTATACATATATCTTAATAAATACTCTTATATAATTCTAAAAATCACCAAATTTCACCAAAGGGTTATAATTACCCTTACTAACCCATATATAATCGGTATTTATAATTCCACCACATATATTTCTCCAAAGTGTCATAATGGCATAATAACTATATATTATACATATATAGTTTATTTTAAATTCCAAAATCAACCCAATAAATTCCTAAAAATTCCTAATAGCCCATGGGTGTTTATAATACCATTTTACACCCTTAATTTTCGGAAATAACATATACACCACATATGTTATACAATTGTTACAATAAAATACTTATCGTATTATAAAACCTTAAATAAGTTATCTAACTTATTTAATTTGGTCAAAACCTACCATATGGTCAAGTTTGACCACCTTAATATTTCCTTGACCATTAATCTCCACAAATTACGGTTTATACCCATACTTCCCAATAATTACCATTTAACCCCAAAACTTTATATAATCTTATAACTTTTATATAAACTCATTTAAACCTCCAATTTTTGGCTATATCCTTTTATAGCCCTCAAATTTAATTTAATTACACCTAGGACCCCAATTCCTTGCGGTAATAATTATATATCACCTAAACTTAAATAAAAGCTTATAAATGCATAAATAAAATGGCATAAAGTACATGGCCTTATTACAAACATTGGCTTATAAAATAAATTACACATAAATGCCCATAAAAGCCTTAAACTCTTGGCCCTTACACATATATTTTCTTTATTTACCAATTTTCCACATAATGTCTTAAATTTGACAATTATGCTAATTAATTAGTTATAAAATTTATTAAACCATTCCTTAATCACCTAAGGTCAAAATAAGACCTTAAATACCTTGTTCACTCACGGCACATATTATACAAATATGTATAAGCACACATTGATATACCAAGTGAAGGTTTAAGTGATTTATACCTTGTTTTTGCCTAGTTAAGGCCTTGTTTGGCCACGCCCAACTTAGGATAAAATTTCCACAGCATTATTAACATGTTTTCAAACAGCAATTAAGGCATGATTAGTCTCCAAACAAGATCTAACCATAAGAAGTGTTTAATGTCAATTTTCAAGGTAAATTTACCTTAGAATACCAAGGCAAGATCAAGTGTTCCACGGCCTGTTTTTACAGTAGCTAAAGAGTATCAAAAGAGCTACTAAAACCAAGCTTTAAACTGGTATAACTCAGATTAGAAGATAGCTAATTTTTACCTTGTTTAAAATGCCAAAAATGGTGTTTTTGGCTTGGATTTGGCTATACCTTGAAGCTCTTGATATACCAACTGAATAAGTATGTTAAGATGAAGATTATAAGCTTATAAAACCAAGCTTTACAACCGAATTTGAAAGGAAATCAAGGATAAGTGCTTAAAGCACATTTTTATACCTTAAGAACAAGATTGGCTTTCTCCACCTTCTTCCCTTGTTAATGCCGAGATATACCCTCCATTTAAACTCCAAAACAACCTAAGAAAATTGATGGAAATGGTTGATGCTTTTCTCCATTGAAAGAGGTAAGAATTGTGAAGAAAATGAACATTTAATAGCTTAATAAGCTTACCAATGGTGATTGTTGTTCTTCTTTGAACTTGGTGTGTTCTTACATAAATGGAGAAGCAAATGAGAGAATGGAGAAGGCTGGTGTCGGCTGGGAAGCAAGACAAATGAGAGAAATAAGTGAGTTTAGCTTATTAGTTAGTTTAATGTTACTTTTCAAATAGTATTTAGATGACTCATCTAATTAGCGAGTTAATTGTTTATAGGTAGCTTAATGAGTTGGCATAACAGCCATATGAGGTCGGCAAGGGGTAGTCAAGTCAATGGGTGACAATTGACCATGGTTAATACTTAGTAATTAAAATGTTATTTTTAGGTACTATTCATACTAAATTGCCCATTTTGATTTTATTTTCAAACTTTGATTTAGACTTTATAATATAGTCTATCATGTCACATTAATGTTATAAAGAACTTAATATAGTCTTTACAGTGACAAAAAGTCATTATCTTAGAGCTCATACACAAAAAACGTGCTTTAAGGTATTTTAGTGCACATTTTAAGGCATGTTTAGGCCTTAATCAATGTGATTAGATATTTAATCTATATTTTATTAGTTTGGGGTATTTCAATTTGGACTCCGGAGGAGAATAGACAACCGACGACCAACGGTGAACGGTATGGTTTTCTTGTAGCTTGCTTGCTAACGAGGTATCCCTCGGCTTGTGTGCTATCTGTTTATATGTTCCGACTAAACAAGATAAAGAATGCAACCGGTTTATTGTATTTGTTGTGAGTCGTATGAAACTAACACAACTTACCTTTGAGGAATTACTAACTATGTTAGTAAACATGTGTACAAGAACAAGGAACACTCCCTAATATTAGTTGTTAATAACCAAAAGAGGTTTAACCAAGAAACAACGTCTTCGAGACTTCTACTAACTGAAACTTGGGGTGAGGAATCCAGGATGGTCTGGTTGTAACACCCCTACTCAATCAGCTCCTAATTATCTTACTTAACAATATAATCGCAGCGGTAATCTCAACAATTGGACTACTGGTGTCACCGCTCTTACTCGCCCATACAAGTAATAACGTGCCTCCTGATAAATTCTTAAATACGAAACAATTTCCCACAGTGACAACAAGAGATAGATCTATCCTACCCAAACCAATATAAAATACATTCACAGTGAGCATTCTAAGTATCCCAATCCTATACACGTTTCTAAGTCATATCAAAACGCAACAGTGCATATTTTAAACAATTGTAATTAAACTACCCAGCGCGTCCCTCTCTTTGCCGACACCGGAAGCTGCATACCTGCAAAAATGGTTGTTTGTGGTATGGAATCAGCCCCTGCTGAAATACCCCGTAATTAAAAATAGTGATTAATTAGGCTAATGAATAATTTAGAAGCTTAATTAAGTATAAATAATCAAGAGGGAATAAATCCCGAAGAAAACGGATCTTTAAAACGGTTTAAAAACACTACAGTACCTTAAAGCACGTTTTTCGAGGTAACCGGGAAAACGTGTCTTTAAGCGGGTCAAATAGACTCGTAACAGTTTTGGTCAACTAAATAATCATTAATAAACATTAGTGAAGCTTTAGGACCAATTAAATCAAGAAAACGAGAAATTAGTGAAAACTGTCAAAAACGGGAAGTTGTGGGGTAGAAACATAAATAACACAAACTTATGTGTCCACTTTGAAAATAGAAAGTGAAGTTGTGTGTGTGTACTAGTGCCAGCCGATGGCCCCCTCTCTCACACACTCTACCAATTCTTTTTACTCACAAAAGACAAAAACAATTAAAAACAATAAAGTAAACTACTCTACTTTACCCCACTCTCACACTCTCTCTCCAATTCCCTCATTCTCCTCACAACACTCACGTACACACCCATCTCCCTCACTCTCTATTTCTCCTTCCTCCATGCGACATCAATGGAGAAATAAGAAAACCCCCACAAACTTCTACTTCTCTCCTCTTGAAACTCCATCAAACTTGCTCCAAAAATTATAAAAACTACACCATTGGAATCCCCTCATCAAGAGCTACGCTTCTACCTTTCCAAAATTCAAAAACAACAACTTTCGTTTTTATGGGTATGTCCCATTTGGAGCTTCAAGACCACCATTAGAAGGCCCCCTTCTCTTTGTTCTTTTAAGGTAAAAATATTCTCAAAACTCCATCTTTTTCTAACCCTTGTGGGCAAAACGAATTTGCAAACTAAACCCTTGCTTGCTCCTCTTGTGCCTAGCCGATTTGGCTTGTTGAAGGAGTTGGAAATCTTGTTCTTGAGCCACTCCAGCTTCATTTACACCCTTACAAGGTAGAGAATTCTAAACCCTAAAACCTACTTAAAGCTTAATAATAGTTAGGGTTAGTTTTTAGTGTATTGAAATGGGTATTATTGGGTTGTAGAGTAGAGAATTTGTGTTTGCTAAACCGGTGGAGAAGAGAGGAAGGAAGAGGAAAGAAGAGAAAGAAAATCTAGAGGAGAAACAAGGTAAGAATGCTCTTTTGTGTAGCCTTGTATATATGTGTTGTAACAGATTTGTAGAAGTTTGAATTTAGTAATGAAAATGGTATTGAGTAGTAGAGTAATATATAAGAGAATGTAAGTGTTTTGAACCCTTGGAAACAATTTAAAAACTGTTGCAAAACTAGATTGGGAATTAATGTGCAAGTGCAGGAATTTAATTTGTTTAGTAGTGGTATTTGTATGGGAGCTTGTATATGGTTGTTGTTTATAAATAGGTGGGTGAATTGGTCAACAATGTGTGGATAAACAATGTGGTGAGAGTATAAAAATATAGGGGAGACTATGGCAAAATTTATGTATGATTAGAACACTTAGTGAATTAAAGACTAGGTGGAAAAACATGTTGTAACAGATTTTGATTTAGATAGTTAGAGGGTATATTTGGAGAGATAGTTAATGTAGTTGTAATGCATTAGAGGTGTTAGAAATTGCATTAGAAGAGGTAGTTAGAGAAGGGGAGAGTAAGTGTCAAAATCTGTAGCATAATGCAACTAAGTGAGGAAATAATGTGTGGGCTGAAATGAAATTTAGAAAACAAGTGGTGAGTTGGGATATAGAAAAGAGTAATGAGTTAGTAGATGAGTTAAGGAGTGTTTTAGGGTGCCTAAGCATGTAGGAAACTTGGGAAAATGATTAGGAAAAGATTGGATGTGAATTGAGAAGGATTTGGAGTTCAAAATAAGTAATTAAAATGGGTACTGGGCTGGACCGACCCTAGGACCAATCCTAGCAGGGTCGGTCGACCCGAAAATCTGTAATCTCGAAAACTTCTGCATCCAACCGACCCAGAGGACCGACCCTGACTGGGTCGGCCGAATGGGAATTTTTGGTCGGAAATGTTTCTGCAGCCGACCGACCCAGGGGACCGACCCTGCTTGGGTCGGTCGAGTAGAAATTATTAGTTGGATTTCTTCTGTAATGGACCGACCCAATAGACTGACCCTGGCTGGGTCGGTGGGACTGGAATTTTCTGTAATCGAAGTCTCTGCGACCGACCGACCCATGGGTCCGACCAAGGGTGGGTCGGTCGGGTCGGGGTCAAACAAAAAAAAACTGTAAGCTTATGACTAGTGTATATATATATGTATATGTGTATACCCACCTATACATATGTATGTATATATGTAAGTAAACCATGGATGAGTAATGAAAAGTAAGTAAATTAAGTACAAGTGTAAGGGATGTAAAGACTTAGAGAGTATGAGTTAGGAAACGTAAGTGTAATCGAATTAAGTTAATAATAGTTAGATTAATCATTCAATTGTATGTATATCCTAGGATTTGAATTGTGACACCGGAGGAACGTTTGGAAACACGTACAACGGTGAACGGTATGGATTCCTCATGCCCCGTATGCTATCTTGGTTACTCTGATTTGTGTGTTGTGTGCTAATTGATCACCAAATAAGATAAATGCACGAATCGGAGTTATCATGTTTACTTGTGAATATGTAGTGTTGTATATTGTGGTATATGTTCTTTAAATATCAGTTTGTATAATTCATGAAATGTATGGATGATAATGAATGTGTGTATGTGTGTTGTATTGCATCGTGACCGATTATTTGTGTGAATGGAGTTCTAACTTATTCCTAACAAGCTAACCATTCTAACTTAAATTGGTAATTAAATTGGAATGAGTAGAAGTCCGATATAGTTTCGGCCACGCGTGAGGATGCGGAGTCACGAGAGGTTGGCTCCAATTCCTGACTCTTAAACTGGTCCGCGGCCCAAATCCCTTAAGTGGGTAGCATCCCGGATTGGTGAGTCAAGTAAATCCCGGAGGTGGGACGGCGTAGTCCCCAGGGCCGGAGGTCCCGACGACTTAACTTGAGTAAGAGTAAGTAAGTAAGAATGAGTAAGTAAAGTAAATGAAAGTAAGTGTAAGTAAGAAAAGGTAAGTAATGAGTAAAAGAGTAAAAGCATTCCGATTAACCCGGATGCATAATTTGGCTAACCTTGTGAAGGTAAGTAAGATGCGTGCTAATGTATTGTTGCCTTGGAATGTGTAATGTATTGAGCATGATTGTATGATGAATGTAAAGCATGTATGTATGAAATTAATGAATCGCATGTTTAGTGGACGTCAAATAGTCGGCGTGCCCTAGCTAGCACGCGGTATATGCGGAGTTTATACGCAGCGTTTGCTGAGCCCCTTGGGGCACCATTTTTACTACACCGCAGGTACTCATGAAGGATGAAGATGTGAAGACTTAGTTTTATTTCTTTATATTATTTTTGGATTGTAAACAATGAATTATGATTGGTGTACTGAGTAGTGCATGGCTGTAGTTTTTGAATAGCCGGTGTACCATGGGGTACACCTTTTTGGATAGTGGAAGTATTGGATTGGGGTATAGATGAGTAGCTTGTAGAAACTCATTCATTTGGGAAGTTTGGATTGGGATGTAATTGAATACACTTAAATACTCGGTGATCCATTGATGTAAGTATTCGGTACGTGGAATTTTGTTAAGTAACATAGTAGCTCGGTATATTATGTTCATCAGACCGTGACTGTAAGTAAGGTAAGCCTAGCTAGCCGTATGGGCGGTTAGCGGTGTTGTATCACCCGCCGTAGTAAGTAGTATTTCCGCTGCGAGTAACTCTGGATTATGGGATGATTGGACGGTAAGCATAGGATTAGCGGTTGGGGTGTTACAAAAGTGGTATCAGAGCGTAGCTACGCTCTGATGTCCATAGTTACCGAGCATAGGGATTACCGAGTTTGGATTTCAACCGTCTTAAGACGGATACTTAGAAACCTAACTAGGAACTACCGTTGTTAACAACGGATACCCTTGACGTTCTTAGGAACGATACCTTGCTTAAATTCCAAGGCCTTTGAGTCATATCTTGCGGAGGCTAATGTAACTGCTAAATGTTCAAATGTCAGGAAGGGGTCCAGGTCGCCCTAGAGGAGGTGGCAATGACGGACCCGGCGCACAGACGATAGCTGAGATCGTCGCCGCCACGGTAGCGCAGATGCTACCCCAAGTAATCCAAGCAATGCAACAAAACCAGCAAAACCAACAGAACCAAGCGGGACCAATCCCTCCCCCGCCACCCAGAGAAGCGAACTGGGTAAAAGCTGTAGCGGAACTCCGCCCTCCTTGCTTTAGGGGCGAGAGTGATCCGGCTAAGCTAGAAGCCTACATCTCCGAGATGGAGATGGCGTTCGAAACCCTCGAAGCTCCCGCTGGAGTTCGAGTCAGAGTTGCTGCTTACTACCTGAAAGATGCAGCCATGGATTGGTGGAAGCTAGTCAAGCACGAGCACGTCAATGACCCCACATTCGATTGGGAGTCTTTTGCATCACTCCTTCGATCCAAGAACTATCCAGAGCACGTAAAGACAAAGAAAAGGCTAGAGCTCGACGCCTTGAAGATGACAGACAAGATGTCTGTGGATGAGTACTACCGCACCTTCACTTCCATTCTCCGTCTTCTCCCTGATCTAGGATACACCGGCCAGGTGTTGGTCGATCGCTTCTATGGCGGTCTGAGCCATCGCCTTCGGTACGGTATGGGCTACACTCGATTTACCTCTCTTCAGGAGTGTTATCACGCGACTTCTCGTGTTGAAGTCACTTGCCAACTAAGGGATGAAGAAACCGCGCTGAAGCGCAAGGCCAACAACAAGAACACCAATGGCGTGGAGCAGAACCAGGGTAAAAGCTGGAAAAAGAAGAAGGGAAATTTCTTTCAGCAATCCCGAAAGAAATTCCCGAGTGAAAGCAGTGCCCATGCTGAGCAGGGCAAACCGGTTGAACTTCTTCAACTCGGTTCATCTGCACCGGTGGCAGCAAAGCCACTGAGAACATACCCACCTAAGGGTTCCGGCTCCGGTGTCACCAAAACCTTCTCCGATGGCCGCGCCTATGTGTGCAGAGGGAAGGCAAGGAGGTTGCATCTGGCGATGCACCGACCCAGCAGGCACCACAGGGACTGGGATCCCGGGGACCTCCGAGGGGTGCACCTCAGAGGTAGTCTGTCCTTCATGTCATAGACCGTGATGGGTCCGGTTCTAAATCCGGCCCAGGTAATAATCTAAACCTTTAATCCTTGAAGTAGCATGTCTAAGTATTGGAGTAACTGTATGAGTGAATGCATGAGTAAATAAACTGAAGTGTGTATTAAGCATGAAACGAAGTAATTGAAACTAGTACTCACCGTAGACGAAATTTGTAACCATAGGAAGCTTTAGTATCTGTTACCCGATACCGGTAAACTTGAATCAAGAAGAAATCGACATCACCAACCACTACAACACCAACGAACAGTGTCAGGTCATCCGACCAGGTATGATCTTATTAATGGGATACCTGACACCCGAAGCACAAATCACAGTCATCCGACGATGCAACGAGCTAGGAACGGGTCAAGGTGGATTTTATACACCCGAATTCCCCGGTGGAGCGAAGATGAAGCTGAAAATGATGTGCTTGGGAAAGGATTGGAATCCTTATACCAAGACTTACCAGGAGACACGAACACAAGATGGAGCAACGCCACCAACAATACCTCCAGAGTTTCAGACACTCGTCACACAAGCAGTAGAACTTGCACAACAATGTGAACATGAACCGATCCCCGCACTTGAAGCGGACCTCTGTATCGTCAACTTCTATGAGAAAGAAGGACGACTTGGGTTACACCAAGACAAGGACGAGACAGCGGAATCTCTTGAACAAGGAGTGCCCGTAGTGTCTTGGTCCATTGGTGATGATGCCGTATTTTTGTATAGCGAGCAGAAGCGTGTGGACCTCACACAGAAACTGGTATTGAGATCAGGAGATGCCCTAATCATGGGTGGAAACTCTAGGATGCTGTATCACGGGATCAACAAGATCAAGTTGAATACGGCACCACCGGCAATAATCAATGCCACACACATGAAACCAGGACGCCTGAACCTTACCTTTAGAATGTATTAAATTCATAGTATCATGTAATGTTTTAGTAACGTGTATTAGAGACACGGCATGTATGATGGTTGGTTTATCAATAAAGAGTAGTGTTGATTTAATTCCACTTGTGTCCACCATCAATACTTATCCAATTGTGAATCCAATGGGTTGTGGACTCGGTACCGAAGGTATCCTGAGCATCCTCACCGAAGCACAAGCCGGCAGAAGCGGCACCATCTTAACGGGAACATTCCCAGGAAATGGCATTGATGCCAATGTGTTATTCGACTCCGGCGCCTCTCACACTTTCATATCACCATCCTTTGTGAAGAGGTTGAAGCTAGATGCGGATGAGCTACCGAACTTCATGGTTACTCTCCCATCGAAGGAGCGAGTAAAGTGCACCAAATACTATCAATCAGCCACCATCGAAATCAAAAACGAAGCGTTTCCCATTTCCTTCATCGAATTCAATGGATTCGGATTCGACTTAATCATCGGAATGAATTGGTTGGAGCGGCACAAGGGTAGAATCCTCTGCGCCGAGCATCGATTGCTGCTCAAGACTCCATCTGGGGTTACTGTATCTTACCGCCAGAGACCGAGAGAGCCTTCGACCACACTTATATCTGCTATGGCTATGTACCGGGAGCTCAGAAAGGGCCAAGAAGTATATCTGTGTTATGTGCAAGACCTGGAGCGAGATCCAGAGTTCAGTAATGAGGTACCCATTGTATCCAAATTCCCTGATGTATTCCCTAAGGAGCTACCCGGCATGCCACCACCGAGAGCAGTGGAATTTGAAATTGATCTATTGCCAGGTACCGGTCCCATTGCTAGGGCACCGTACCGCATGGCACCTGCGGAAATGACAGAGTTGAAAGAGCAGTTGCGCGATCTTCTCGACAAAGGGTTTATACGCCCGAGCGTATCACCCTGGGGAGCACCGGTCCTCTTTGTGAAGAAGAAGGACGGTAGCCTCCGACTTTGTATTGACTACCGCGAGCTGAATGCGGTTACAGTCAAGAATAAATACCCATTACCACGCATCGACGACCTATTCGACCAGCTGAAAGGAGCATCAGTCTTCTCCAAGATTGACCTCCGTTCTAGGTATCATCAGATTGCAATCAAAGAACAAGACATTGAGAAAACGACATTCCGTACCAGATATGGCCACTACGAATTCACAGTGATGCCATTCGGTTTGTCAAATGCACCAGCTAAATTCATGGACCTCATGAATCGGCTATTCAGTGAGCAGTTGGACACTTCAGTGGTTGTCTTCATCGACGACATACTTGTATACTCCAAATCACCAGAGGAACATGAAATTCATTTGAGGAAAGTGCTTGAGACACTGCGCGAGAACCAGCTGTATGCGAAGTTCTCCAAATGCGAGTTTTGGCTTGATCAGGTATCATTCCTTGGACATGTCATCTCGAGCGTAGGTATCTCAGTTGACCCTTCTAAGATAGAAGTTGTACGATCATGGCCTAGACCTAATACTATTCCGAACATTCGAGCTTTCTTTCTTGTCTAGCCGGTTACTACCGGAGATTTGTAAAGGACTTCTCGAAAGTCGCTAAGCCCATGACTACACTGATGAAGAAAGATGCACCGTTTGTATGGACAGACGAGTGCGAGTTATAATTTCAGAAACTAAAGGACTCATTGACCTCAGCGCCAATCCTTACTCTTCCAGAGGGCACAGAGGGATTTGAGGTATATTGTGATGCATCAGGCAAAGGAATGGGATGCGTACTCATGCAGCATGGCAAGGTTGTTGCTTATGCCTCCCGCCAGCTGAAAAAGCATGAGGAGAATTACCCGACACATGACTAGAGTTAGGAGCCATTGTCTTCGCCTTGAAGATATGGCGACACTATCTCTATGGGGTAAGCATCACCATCTACTCCGACCATAAGAGCTTACAGTATGTATTCACACAGAAAACTGAATCTGAGACAGAGAAGATGGATGGAATTTCTTTCAGATTACGACATCAACTTGCAGTATAAGGAAGGGAAGGCGAACATTGTAGCCGACGCCCTGAGCCGTCGAGCACACTCGCTCCATTTGCTACTCGCTTCTTCTAGCTTGGTTGACGAGGTGCGAGACGCTCAGTTGAGCGACCCTTACCTAACCGAAATCAGACAAAAGATCGAGAACGGTACATTTGAGAAGAAGTATGACTTCAAGCTACATGAAGATGGTTTGATTCGGTTGAATGGCAGGCTATGCGTCCCCCGAAGCAATGCTGAGCTAAGGGATCGCATCCTGCGAGAGTCACACAGTTCCACATTGTCAGTCCATCCGGGAGCCTCCAAGATGTACAAAGACATGAAGAGGTACTTCTGGTGGTCTGGAATGAAGTCGGATGTGACAGAATTCGTATTGAGATGCTTAACATGCCAAAAGGTGAAATTTGAACATCGTAGACCGGGCGGAATGGTACAATCTATGCCAGTTCCGGAGTGGAAATTTCATGATATCTCCATGGATTTTGTTGTAGGACTCCCACCTGTCAGGGGAGGACTCAACATGATCTGGGTTGTAGTCGATCGCCTTACCAAGGTTGCCAGATTCATACCGATGAAGGACACCTGGAAGGTAGTAAAGCTAGCTGAGCTATTCGACAAGGAGATTATCAGACATCACGGAGTCCCTAAGACTATAGTATCTGACCGCGACACCAGATTTCTTTCGAGATACTGGAGAGCTACAAGGGAAGCGTTGGGTACAGAATTGAAGTTGAGTACCGCCTTCCATCCTCAGACCGACGGTCAGACAGAAAGGACCATCCAGACACTGGAGGACATGCTTCGGGCATGTGCCTTAGACTTTCAGGGGAGTTGGTTAGATAAGCTTCATCTTATCGAGTTCTCGTATAATAATAGCTGTAACACCCCTACCATTAATACAGTGCTTACCGTCCAATCTCCTTACATATCAGATACACGCAGCGGATATATACTTACATACAATGGGTGATACAATGTCGTTAGTCACCCACGTGACTAACAAGGCTACTACTTCTACATACAGCATCGGTCTGATGGACCGGAATCCCGAGTACTACAAATCTACAATGCATTCTCCATTTACCAAATACTACTACGATCTTCCTTCAATACAATACTCCAAGTACAATACAATATACTACATACCGAGTTTACTAAGATCCTTATACAAGTGTAATATCTCTTCCAAGTTCATACATACTCTCTAAGAGTCTACATCTACCCGTTTTCTCACAACTACTTACTTTCTAAGTACAAGGGTGTGCCTCCGGTCTCTTCCTTGACCATATTCGCTTCGGGTACCTGCACACTAAAAAATGTCCCCCGAAGGGGTCAGCTTTCGCCGAGCATGATAACCGCATACCCCGCGTACTAGTGAGGGTACGCCGACCACTTGGTCGAATACATGCGGTTGATTTCATTCAAACATGCATGCATACATGCTCTTATACATAACATTGCAATCCATTACGCAAGACATACACACATACATACACTTCATTACATGCAAGAAGTACAACATAAACTATTCCATACATACTTACCTTCTTCCGAATTACACATACACATTACATACACAATATACAATTCTTGTTAGCTTCATTGGTCCACCCGGGTTAATCGGGTGGAGATTACTCTTTTACTCGTTACTTCATACATACACATACATACTCATACATACTTACGGATCCATACTTACTTACTCTTACTCTTACTCAAGTTAAGTCGTCGGGACCTCCGGCCCTGGGGACTACACCGTCCCACCTCCGGGATTTACTTGACTCACTAATCCGGGATGCTACCCATTTAAGGGATTTGGGCCGCGGACCAGTTTAAGAGTCAGGAATTGCAGCCAACCTCTTGTGACTCCGCATCCTCACGCGTGGCCGAAGCTATATCGGACTTGTACTCATTCCAATTTACTCACTTAAGTTAGGAGTTAGATAGTTAGGAATTAGCACAAGTCAACATCCAAGCCACAATAATACAATGCACATATACACATACATACGAGGTACAATACATTACACAAGTACAATACGAGGTTCGAATACCATTCATCATCATTCATATATTTCATGAATTATACAAACTAGTGCTCAAGACAATAATATCAAGCATAACATAAGTCAAGCACAGGTTAGTGCAATATAGTCCGATTCATGCATTTATCTTATTTAGGTGGTCAAAAAAGCACACAAATCGGGGTAACCAGATTAGGATACAGGGCATGAAGAAATCATACCGTTCACCGTCGTACTTGTATCCCAACGTTCCTCCGGTGTTCACAAATCAAGTTCCTATGATATACATGCAATTGAATGATTAAATCTAACTATCATTATCTTAACTCAATTGCTCTTACTATGTTTACTAATTCATAATTACTAAGTCCTTATGCTTCCTACACTTACACATTACTTACTTATTTTCATTACCTTAAGTTTTATTTTCTTACTTACTATTAGCATGCTTTCATACATGTACATTTATATATATATATGTGGGTATACATATATATATAATTATTATTTAATTGAAATAATAATTTCTTTTTTTTTTACTGGACCGGACTTGGACCGACCTGCAAGTCGGTCCATCTAGTAGCTACAGTGCGGAAATTTCCTGGCTCGACCGAACTTGCAAGTCCGGTCGCAAGTTCGGTCCATTCCAGTAGCTTGCATTACAGGAATTTTTCTGGCCGACCGAACTTGCATGTCCGGTCGCAAGTCCGGTCGATTCCAGTAGGTTACAGATGGGAGAATTTTTCTGGTCCGACCGAACTTGCAAGTCCGGTCGCAAGTCCGGTCGATTCCAGAAGCTTTCCGTCTTTGTAGATCTGGGCTCGACCGAACTTGCAAGTCCGGTCGCAAGTCCGGTCGGGCCCAGTATTTGCATTTTTACTTCTGTTTTCAGTCCCATACTTTACCCATTGTTTCTCCAATCTTTTTACATGTAATCTCACATGTTTAAACACTACCTAGGCCCTTCAAATTGCCTTAGTTCACCCACCAAATGCTTTACTAAATCCATCAATCCACTTACACAATTTTCCTCACTTCATTTCAACACTTACAATAGTTTCTCCAAGTGGTTGTTGCTACAGTTTTGGGTTCTTATTTCCTCCATGCCTAGTTCCCTCTCCTAATGCCATCTTACCATTCCAATTCATTTCCAAGCAACTATAATATCTATACCCAAGTCCAACACTCTTTTTACCAATTCTTACACACTAATTTTTCCTAACCTTCCAATGCATTTTTTCATCTTGCTACAGATTTTGTACTCAACTTCTAACCTCCATTACTTCCTCAACCAATGCTACTCCTAGTATCCAAAATACATCTATTCACTTCCTAATTACATCCCATTAACAAATCATACCCGAATCTGTTACAAGCTACTAAACACTCTATTTTACTCTCCACATACACCTAGTCACTACCTAGGTTGTTTTCTCATCTTGAACACTTAAGTCCTCAAATTCCTAGATAAAATTTGACATAGTCTCCCCTATATTATTGACATTCTCCACATGGTTTCACTCACATAATGATCCACACCACCTGTTCATAACCAACACCAATATACCCATTCTCATATACAAAATACCACACTAAACAACCTTAAATTCCTGCACTCAACCTCTCATTCCCAAATTTGTTTTGAATAAGTTTCTCACATCTTTTAAAGCTTCAAAATACTTATATTCTCCTACACATTACACTACTACTACATTACCATTCCATTACTCATTTCAAACTTCCAAAAACTGTTACATACATATATACCAAGGCTACACAAAAGAGCATTCTTACCTTGTTTCTCCTCTAGATTTTCCTTCTCCTTCTTTCTTCCTTGCCCAAATCGGCCATGTGGGGAATGGAGTTGCCAAACTCCATTCCCATCACCCAATGAACACAAAACACTACAATTAATATACTAACCCTTAAATTAATGCCAATTCATTGAAGTGTTTGCAATGAAATTTCTAGGGTTTACCTTTGGAGAGTTTTAGAAGGGGCTTTTGCCCTTGGTTCAAGAAGGTGAATCCACCACCATTGCAAGGTTGGTATTATGCTCCAAAGAGAGAGAAAAATAGAGCATTACAAATGGAGCAAAAATCGGTTATGAAGGAAGGTGGAGAAAACATGAGTTTTTCATGTAGATTTTTACCTTATTGGAAAGAGGAGACTCCAAGCTCCATAATGGTGTGCTTTTCTCTTTGAATGGGTATACCCACGAAAATGAACTTCCTCATTTTTGGATTTTGAAAAGAGAGAAGTGTAGAGGAGGATGAGGGGAGTTCAAATATGTAGTTATTTTTACCTTTGGAGTTCAGGTGAAGCTAGAGCATGTGGAGGAAGAGGAGAAGCCATGGAAGGCTTGTGGAGCTCCATGAAATCGCAGCAGCCAGAGGGAGGAGGATGCTCACGGTGGGAAAGGAGAATGGAGGAAAGAGAAATGAGAGAGGTGAGGTGAGAGAGTGTGAGGGTTTTCTTTTTACTTTATTGCTTTTTTTACTTTTTGGTCTCTCATTTAATTAGCTAGTGTGTGAGTGTGTGAGAGGGCTTTTTGACTGATTAAAATCGGCCCACACAGTATTACTAGCTGGAGCGTTTTTTCGTCTTTTACAGAAACGCTCATTATTTTACCCGGTTTAGGTACTTTTCACTAACCGGGCCCGTTTTCCGGAATTTTCTCATTTCTTTATTTTTATTGACTACTAAGCTCCCAATAATGCTTAATAATTATTATTTAATGGTTTATAATTTTTACGGGTCTGTTTGACCACTTAAAATCACGTTTTCGGGTTTTCTCGAAAAACGTGCGTTAAAGCTCTATTAGCGTTTTAATACATTATTTGGATCCGTTTTCTTCGGGAGTTGTTCCCATATATTATTTAGGTCTTATTAAACCTTTAGAATCCATATGATACTCTAACCGAGGTCTCATGCCTCCTATGGTTATTTAACGCTTATTTAGTGTTTTCCGCTTTTAAAGCGTTTCTTTATTTCTTTTGGATTTATTTTTCCTTACTTGTATTAATTAAGTACCATTAGGTCCTTAAATACGTATTAAATTAATTTTAATCCCTATATTTAAGTTCGGGGTATTTCAATAGCTATCACGCCTCGATTAAGATGTCGCCTTTCTAAGCTCTATACGGTAGACCTTGCCGTACACCCTTGTGTTGGGATGAGTCAAGCGAAGCGGTCATCATAGGACCGGAGTATCTTGAACAAGTGCAAGCTGAAGTTCAACAAATTCGAGCTAATATGAAGGCAGCCCAAGATAGATAGAAATCCTATGCGGATGTGCGACGACGCGACCTTGAGTTCGCCGTGGGCGACCAAGTGTTCTTGCGCGTTTCATCTATGAAGGGTGTCATCCGTTTTGGCCAGAAGGGCAAGCTGAGCCCTAAGTTTGTAGGGCCGTATGCTATCACCAAAAGAGTTGGCGCTGTAGCCTACAGGTTAGCACTACCTGAGGACTTGGGACGTGTCCATGATGTATTTCATGTGTCACAACTCAAGAAGTATATTGCTGATCCTTCTCATGTCTTAGAGCCCGAGAGACTTTCCATTGAACCAACAATGAGATATGTTGAAACCCCAGTGAGAATCCTTGATAGAAAGACCAGAGACACTCGCCATAAGTCTATACGAATGGTGAAGGTCCTATGGTCTAACCACGATGTCGAAGAAGCGACATGGGAGTTGGAAGATGCCATGAAGGCTAAGTACCCACAATTATTCATAGACTAGATAGTCTAGTATTTAGTAATACGGGTACGGGTCGTACCCCTTTTAAGGGGGGTAGAGCCCTTTTGCTTTTGCATTGCTTCGGGGTAAGCATTGCTTAGTATGTAGGCATTGTAATAGGTTTTGTAAGGCACATGTAGTGCAAGTGAACTTGGTATGCGTATGTATGTATGTGTAATGTGTAGTGTATGTATGATGGATGATGTTTGTGTAATGTGTAACGTATCTGTGTAATGCGAATGTGGAATGGTATGAATGGGAAATGGTGTATTGCGTATGTGAATTCGTGTTGTGCTTGAATTGTGTATGCTTGCAATGTGGAAAGGAAGTAAACACCTCATTGGTGAAGTAAGACACATTAGTGCAATTGGTTTGCCTAATGAGTAGAATTATCGAAACCATTAACCTTGAGCAACTTTGAGGGCAAAGTTTCTTAAGGGGGGTAGATTGAAATACCCTGTAATTAAAAATAGTGATTAATTAGGCTAATGAATAATTTAGAAGCTTAATTAAGTATAAATAATCAAGAGGGAATAAATCCCGAAGAAAACGGATCTTTAAAACGGTTTAAAAACACTACCGAACCTTAAAGCACGTTTTTCGAGGTAACCGGGAAAACGTGTCTTTAAGCGGGTCAAATAGACTCGTAACAGTTTTGGTCAACTAAATAATCATTAATAAACATTAGTGAAGCTTTAGGACCAATTAAATCAAGAAAACGAGAAATTAGTGAAAACTGTCAAAAACGGGAAGTTGTGGGTAGAAACATAATAACACAAACTTATGTGTCCACTTTGAAAATAAAAAGTGAAGTTGTGTGTGTGTACTAGTGCCAGCCGATGGCCCCCTCTCTCACACACTCTACCAATTCTTTTTACTCACAAAAGACAAAAACAATTAAAAACAATAAAGTAAACTACTCTACTTTACCCCACTCTCACACTCTCTCTCCAATTCCCTCATTCTCCTCACAACACTCACGTACACACCCATCTCCCTCACTCTCTATTTCTCCTTCTTCCATGCGACATCAATGGAGAAATAAGAAAACCCCCACAAACTTCTACTTCTCTCCTCTTGAAACTCCATCAATCTTGCTCCAAAAATTATAAAAACTACACCATTGGAATCCCCTCATCAAGAGCTACACTTCTACCTTTCCAAAATTTGAAAACAACAACTTTCGTTTTTATGGGTATGTCCCATTTGGAGCTTCAAGACCACCATTAGAAGGCCCTCCTTCTCTTTGTTCTTTTAAGGTAAAAATATTCTCAAAACTCCATCTTTTTCTAACCCTTGTGGGCAAAACGAATTTGCAAACTAAACCCTTGCTTGCTCTTCTTGTGCCTAGCCGATTTTGGCTTGTTGAAGGAGTTGGAAATCTTATTCTTGAGCCACTCCAAGCTTCATTTACACCCTTACAAGGTAATGAGAATTCTAAACCCTAAAACCTACTTAAAGCTTAATAATAGTTAGGGTTAGTTTTTAGTGTATTGAAATGGGTACGTATATGGGTTGTAGAGTAGAGAATTTGTGTTTGCTAAACCGGTGGAGAAAGAGAGGAAGGAAGAGGAAAGAAGGAGAAAGAAAATCTAGAGGAGAAATAAGGTAAGAATGCTTTTGTGTAGCCTTGTATATATGTGTTGTAACAGATTTGTAGAAGTTTGAATTTAGTAATGAAAATGGTATTGAGTAGTAGAGTAATATATAAGAGAATGTAAGTGTTTTGAACCCTTGGAAACAATTTAAAAACTGTTGCAAAACTAGATTGGGAATTAATGTGCAAGTGCAGGAATTTAATTTGTTTAGTAGTGGTATTTGTGTATGGGAGCTTGTATATGGTTGTTGTTTATAAACAGGTGGGTGAATTGGTCAACAATGTGTGGAAAAACAATGTGGTGAGAGTATAAAAATATAGGGGAGACTATGGCAAAATTTATGTAGGATTAGAACACTTAGTGAATTAAAGACTAGGTGGAAAAACATGTTGTAACAGATTTTGATTTAGATAGTTAGAGGGTATATTTGGAGAGATAGTTAATGTAGTTGTAATGCATTAGAGGTGTTAGAAATTGCATTAGAAGAGGTAGTTAGAGAAGGGGAGAGTAAGTGTCAAAATCTGTAGCATAATGTAACTAAGTGAGGAAATAATGTGTGGGCTGAAATGAAATTTAGAAAACAAGTGGTGAGTTGGGATATAGAAAAGAGTAATGAGTTAGTAGATGAGTTAAGGAGTGTTTTAGGGTGCCTAAGCATGTAGGAAACTTGGGAAAATGATTAGGAAAAGATTGGATGTGAATTGAGAAGGATTTGGAGTTCAAAATAAGTAATTAAAATGGGTACTGGCCTGGACCGACCCTAGGACCGATCCTAGCAGGGTCGGTCGACCCGAAAATCTGTAATCTCTAAAACTTCTGCATCCGACCGACCCTGACTGGGTCGGCCGAATGGGAATTTTTGGTCGGAAATGTTTCTGCAGCCGACCGACCCAGGGGACCGACCCTGCCTGGGTCGGTCGAGTAGAAATTATTAGTTGGATTTCTTCGGTTTAACGGACCGACCCAAGGGGACCGACCCTCGCTAGGTCGGTCCCGGACTGGAATTTCGTAATCGAAGTCTCTGCACCCGACCGACCCATGGGTCCGACCCAGGGTGGGTCGGTCAAACAAAAAAAAAACTGTAAGCATATGACTAGTGTGTATATATATGTATATGTGTATACCCACCTATACATATGTATGTATATATGTAAGTAACCATGGATGAGTAATGAAAAGTAAGTAAATTAAATACAAGTGTAAGGGATGTAAAGACTTAGAGAGTATGAGTTAGGAAACGTAAGTGTAATCGAATTAAGTTATTAATAGTTAGATTAATCATTCAATTGTATGTATATCCTAGGATTTGAATTGTGACACCGGAGGAACGTTTGGAAACACGTACGACGGTGAACGGTATGGATTCCTCATGCCCCGTATGCTATCTTGGTTACTCTGATTTGTGTGTTGTGTGCTAATTGATCACCAAATAAGATAAATGCACGAATCGGAGTTATCATGTTTACTTGAAAATATGTAGTGTTGTATATTGTGGTATATGTTCTTTAAATCTCAGTTTGTGTAATTCATGAAATGTATGGATGATAATGAATGTGTGTATGTGTGTTGTATTGCATCGTGACCGATTATTTGTGTGAATGGACTTCTAACTTATTCCTAACAAGCTAACCATTCTAACTTAAATTGGTAATTAAATTGGAATGAGTAGAAGTCCGGTATAGTTTCGGCCACGCGTGAGGATGCGGAGTCACGAGAGGTTGGCTCCAATTCCTGACTCTTAAACTGGTCCGCGGCCCAAATCCCTTAAGTGGGTAGCATCCCGGATTGGTGAGTCAAGTAAATCCCGGAGGTGGGACGGCGTAGTCCCCAGGGCCGGAGGTCCCGACGACTTAACTTGAGTATGAGTAAGTAAGTAAGAATGAGTAAGTAAAGTAAATGAAAGTAAGTAAGTGTAAGTGAGAAAAGGTAAGTAATGAGTAAAAGAGTAAAAGCATTCCGATTAACCCGGATGCATAATTTGGCTAACCTTGTGTAGGTAAGTAAGATGCGTGCTAATGTATTGTTGCCTTGGAATGTGTAATGTATTGAGCATGATTGTATGATGAATGTAAAGCATGTATGTATGAAATTAATGAATCGCATGTTTAGTGGATGTCAAATAGTCGGCGTTCCCTAGCTAGCACGCGGTATATGCGGAGTTTATACGCAGCGTTTGCTGAGCCCCTTGGGGCACCATTTTTACTACACGCAGGTACTCGTGAAGGATGAAGATGTGAAGACTTAGTTTTATTTCTTTATCTTCTTTTTGGATTGTAAACAATGAATTATGATTGGTGTACTGAGTAGTACATGGCTGTAGTTTTTGAATAGCCGGTGTACCATGGGGTACACCTTTTTGGATAGTGGAAGTATTGGATTGGGGTATAGATGAGTAGCTTGTAGAAACTCATTCTTTTGGGAAGTTTGGATTGGGATGTAATTGAATACACTTAAATACTCGGTGATCCATTGATGTAATGTAACAGCCCAGTCTTAACCCACATGTGAGATATTGTCCGCTTTGGGCCGCAGCCCGCACGGTTTTGTTTCTGAGGGTGATGTACTCACACCGCTCAAAAGGCCTCTCACAAGGGAAGAGTATCCCCACACCTATAAGGTGTGGTTCGTGCGCTCTCCCGGTCGATGTGGGAGGTGACCCCTACTCTGGGTATCACACTCTACCCCCCTTGGGAGCCCAGCGTCCCCGCTGGCACACCGACCTAGGCCTGGCTCTGATACCATATGTAACAGCCCAGTCTTAACCCACATGTGAGATACTGTCCGCTTTGGGCCGCAGCCCGCACGGTTTTGTTTCTGAGGGTGATGTACTCACACCGCTCAAAAGGCCTCTCACAAGGGAAGAGTATCCCCACACCTATAAGGTGTGGTTCGTGCGCTCTCCCGGTCGATGTGGGAGGTGACCCCTACACTGGGTATCACATGTAAGTATTCGGTACGTGGTATTTTGGTAAGTAATATAGTAGCTCGGTATATTATGTTCATCAGACCGTGACTGTAAGTAAGGTAAGCCTAGCTAGTCGTATGGGCGGTTAGCGGCGTTGTATCACCCGCCGTAGTAAGTAGTATTTCCGCTGCGAGTAACTCTGGATTATGAGATGATTGGACGGTAAGCATAGGATTAGCGGTTGGGGTGTTACACCTGCTGAGTATGTTACTACATGACCGTCATATCCCCTCAGACCCTCAGTTAATTGGTCGAGAGCATGCAATTCATTTTCATGCAAGTAGTTTAATATAAAACTGTAAAGCAACAATATATATATTGCAGTAAACTCAAATAACAAACAGCCCCCGGCTTCACACATCGCATCGTAATAAACCACTGAAAGCGTTACAACGCTTATATGAGTACAGAGACTCCATTCCAACAAACACTTAATAGTTCATAATTGAGTTCGGCGACTCACTCGACCAAACAACCTACCATAGCCTACACATGAGTACAGCGACTCGACTCAACCAGTTCACCACACACAATATGAGCACAATGGCTCGTTCAAACAATCCACCAACATACCACATATAATTACAAAGCATAACCACTGAGCAACAAGGCGAAACAACGAGAATTATAAACAAGTATACTTTCCCATCTTTGGCGTACAAGCCCAGCTAATGTTCGCCTAATGTATGAGCTAATACAGTCTTCCGTATTTGTTCAGTCATGCCTAAAGACAACGTCTCGTTAGAACGACGTGTCTCTAAGTTACCCATCTCTTATGGCGGGTCACCCACGGCAATAGCCACTCCAGCGGTAGAGTCTCCGTCCTACGAACAATCTGTAGTTCGTTGGAAATTTATCCAGATACTTACAGTTACCACACGGTATCCTAGTATCGTTAATGGATCACAGTTCACAGCAAGAGCCATGTCCTCTTGATAAACTTATCTATACCATCGCATTGTTTTACCTTTTTTTTTCCTAACACAGCAGACTAAGGTCGTAGTCCAATCCTGAGTATGTCGACTCGGGATCCAGTGCTAGATACGAGAGCGGCGTTAAAGAGGCCAATGCTCCGTATATAACTCTCAGATATTTTATATATCTTATTATCCTAGTGCTACAACGCTTTACTTACGTTCCTTATATTACACATATAAGATAGCATCATTGCCGCAAGTTCGTTTTATAATATGTTCATATATACGAACGGTACTGTTATCATACAACAGTAATAATAAAGCAACATTAATTTGCAACTCAAGCATATTAATTCACACAAGCAGACATTCAATCTTATCACAGATTTTCACACAATGTTTGAACTGAGGAAATCCTCAGAGACAATCAAGCCACATAAATAACATACCGTTCACCCTGATGTATTACGGTGGAGTATGAATCAGCAAGTTCCTATGCTCCGTGTGTCGTCTCTAACAGTCTAGACAATACATAATGCTACTGATTAGCATCCCGTATGAAAATACAACCCTACGGTACCCCGTACCGTCACTAATATCTCCCGGTTAACCCCCCATTATAAACTGTCAATGTTTGTCGGGTTTTCGGCTTAACTCGAGATTTGAAAGGTGTTATATTACATGCGTAGTCTTGCCTTGTATATTAATATACTTATTGTTCAACTTGTTATCGCATGTGACTTAACATACCCTTGCATGTCGTATAGTTTGTTTCTATATTGTACACATGATTCTTTGTCATGTACTATTCATCTAACCTTAGTATTTATTATTTTTTTCTAAGGTTTGTTTCTCTTCTTCTTTTTTTTTTGTTCAATGTGGTATAATTCATATATAAACAATACTTTCAATTATATCAATCCTTATTATCACATGTATACTCTTAACATTAGAATTCCATATCCAATGTTTGTAATCCTTTTTCCCTTTATCTTATATCATTTTAATTATGAAAATACATGGTTATTGAACCATATTTTATTTTTTTTTCCACCATAGCATGTATTATGAAACTATTTATTATATGGTAAGTCTTATAATATATATTCATTCTTTCTAATGAATACCTCTTATATTATAAATGTTATAACTCTTATAACATTAAAACCATATTATAAATTTCATTTAAAAATGTTAATATTTTCGAACAGCACCTATGTTCTCAAATATTTACAAAATCCACCACATAATTAATATAATGTTACATTATAGTTACATAACATATATTATGACATTTATGTCATTAAAACAATTATAACATATAGTTGTAAATTGTTTTAAAATACCAAACAGCCCCTTATATTTTCGGCTTTCAATATAAACCACTAAACTTCTATAAATCACAAATCAACCTCAATTATATTTCATTGTTACACTTATAACATATACCTTATATTATAATCCTTAAGCCTTAATATAATTGTAACCTATGGTTATATTTTTTTAAATAACCGAACAGACCCCCTAGGTCTATTCTAATTATTTTTCCACCACTTAACTTTCTATATTCACCAAATTCCCCTCTTTATAACATATAGTTTTCTAATATCATCAAAACTATATATTATACACATATCTTGATAAAACCCTATATATAACTTCAAAAATTACCAAACTATACCAAAAGGTTATAAACATCGTTACCGTTTGACCCCAAATTCCTCTAAATTAAGCCCACGGCCTAATATTTTGTTAGTAATTACCGTTTGACCCCAAACTTAATTATATAAGCATAAATCTAACTAAATAAGCTTATAAACTTAAATTAAAATGGCCTAATGACATGGCCTTATTACAACCTTGAACTTGCAAAATAAATTACACTTTAAATGTCTCAAAATATAGCATAAACTCACGGCCTCACCATGGTTTAATTATTTTTCCACATAATGTCATAATTTGACCATTATGTTAATTAAATCTCTTAAATGACTAGCTTAATTTATCTTAGTCATTTTTTTCCATTTCTAGGTTAATATAACCCATATTATTAAGTTCCCTATCGGCAATATTAATATATATGCTTAGAAATTATAAAATCAAAAGTTTTAAGGTGTTTATAACTTGATTTCTCCTTGTATGAACTCGGCCACTTGAAGGAAAATTCACCACATCATTTAGACATGTTTAATACACCAAAATAAGATATGGTTATACTCCAAGCTTGAGCTTAACCATAAGGAACAATTAATGTAAGATTTAAGGCAAAAATCACCTTAAAATGCAAGGGAACTTCAAGATGGATTCGGCCTGAATCAAACACACCACAAGGTGTTAGATCCACCATATAAACATAGGAAATAGCTAGACAACAACAAGCTGCCTTGGTATTAGGTTTTACCTTGGAAAATGCCTTAAAGAAGGGTATTTCCTCTAGATCTCGGCCTCCCTTGCTTCAAAAGGCTAACCAACAGATTGAACATGTAAATATGAAGATTATGAGTGTATAAACTCATAAAAATCAAAGGAAGAAAATCAGATGAAGAGTAGAGAAGCTTAAGGTATGTTTTTACCTTAAAATGCAAATTTGGGAAACCTTGGTCCCTATACTTGCTTCAGCCGAAATTGGTGTTAACCTTAAAACACTGAGAATAAGCCATAGGAAGTGATGAGCCACGAGATCTAAGTGTAGATGGTGAAGAGATGAAGAAAAAGAGCCAAAATAAGCCTTAAACCATTACCTTCGAAGCTTAGGAGTTAGATCTACCTTCCATGCTCAAGAACAAGGCTTGAGAGAGTTTGGAAGTGGAAGGAGCTTGGCTGGAATGGATCAAGCTCGGTTGGAATGGAGCAAGAGCCAAGGAAATAATTGAAATGAGGCTTTAATTGAATAAGAAACTTTTGATTAGTTTATTGATTTGTATTGGCTAATGACTCATCAAGGAGGATAAGACATTGGTTAATGGAGGGGAAAGGGCAGGCTCACACGGTTTTGGAGGCTGGTGGAGTCAAATAATGGAGCAAGAGTGTATTAATTAATCAAAAGGTAAAGTAGTCTCCTTAATTTATGGGCTTGTGTTGGAGACTTGTCTCTTGAATGTGCAAGTGGTGAATCCAGCCTCCTCTTGCTTGTAGCTGCCGATTCCATATGGTCCAAGGGGTCAACTTTGACCTCTTGACCATTCTTAGTCAATGTTGACTCAAGCGGGCCCCCCTTTTAGGGTTTTAAATATTTTAATATTAAATTTGTAAAAATTTGTAAATTTGGAATTAAATTCCTAATATGATATAATGTGATATAATATCATATTTAAAGGTAATTATAACCTTTAAGCCCATTAAAAACCAATTTAGAAGGCAATTTCACAAAAACGTGCTTTAAAGTGTTTTAGTGCACCTTTTTGTGTCACGGGGTGTTCCTGATCTTAGTTTTCTTTGGTAATAGTTTTGTTGTGTTCCTTACTTCATTATAATACTTATGAATCCACTTTGGATCCTATTTGAGGTCATACAATCTTTATGGTGCTTTAAAGCACATTTTTGGCTTTACCGATCTTAAGGCATGCTTTGCCTTGTTAAGATCTTTTAGATTGTTCCCCAATAATATTTAGATGTTTATTAACCCTCTTAGATCATTAATAGATCATTTAATTAATTTTTAAGGTTAGGGGTATTTCAGTCTACCCCCCTTAAAAAGGCTTCGTCCCGAAGTCCTTAATCATCTACAGTTCACCTAAGGAATCGAGTTCCACTAAGTAACCAAACAGTCCATCGCTAGGGAGTAACTCCCACTAGGTTCATACCTAGTCTTTATGTATCACATTTGATACAGCATCCATCTCATTCCATATAGTCAATAATCATGTACATTCATTCATAAACAGCACTAAACAAGGTGCAAAACTCATAGTACACAGCACTAGACAAGGTGCAAAACTCATAGTACACAGCACTAGACAAGGTACAAAACTCATAGTACACAGCACTAGACAAGGTGCAAATCTCATAAAGTACTCAAAGGTGTTTGCAAGGGATACACCACGCATCCCTATCTACATGTTAGTATCTCGCGAGGATACTCACACATCATTCCACATGTATGCGTGCACATATAGTTAACGTTGACAAATCACAGGGAAGCAGTCTTAAAGACCAGGACTTGACGATCCCCAACCCCATGCTAACCAACGTCTACTACCCGCGGACACACCGGTTTAATAACGAAGGACACTGCGGTCCACGGCTCCTCGGACAGTATCACCTTATTTCCTTAGTCACCCACAGACACACCGGTCTAATGACAAAGGGCTCTGCGGTCCACGGCTTTGGGTGATGTCACTCGCAGACACACCGGTCTAATGACGAAGGACTCCACGGTCCACGGCTCTTCGAGTGACGCCCTAAATTCCAATTTCTATTCATATTGTGTCCACTTGTAGGAAGTTTCGAGAGTCATCCAACCCCGACGTGGTCAGCGTCAGTGTTGAACTATCTCTCACCTCAATTTGTGTTCGGTTTCGCTTGATCGGACCAGGATCAAGTTCAACTTCCCACGTCAATTTCAATCAATCAATTGTTTATTCACTTCTAATCTTGTTTCCTCGTGATATTTGGCACCTTGTGCTCTATAGATACACAAGTCAGCTAGTGTAATTAACCTAATCATTGGCATATAGGATCATGTATCCTAACCATGTACCAAGTTCACTCGACTTATAATTATTCATACAATTCCTAGAGGCTTTACCTCCACTAGGTTACACATCGGTCTCATGCCGACTTACTCATCGCATTCCAATAATCGGTTTCATACCGAGTCACAAATCATATAGTATGGAGCTTTCTACTCCTTCTATTTGAAATCTCCCACCGAAGCTACCAGATAGACCTACTTGAACTCTCTACCGGAGCTAACAAGTTAGGCGTTTATGTGTTTAATGTTCGCAACGTTTGCATAAATAATCGGGGATAGAATAAGAACACTCTATCTGTTCTCCCTTTCCTATTCGCCACAACAATGCGAACAAATATATATATATATATATTCATACACTAATACATCATAATATTACCCCAAGTAATATAACACAGTCATAATACTTGTACTTTACGTACAATAATAGTTTGCAGCATGTGTACCATGCGCTACGTACTCTACGTACGGTATATTTTAAGCGTGCGAAATCGCTCTACCCCCCTTAAAAAGGGATTACGCCCACGTAATCTACGAATATGTCATCTTGAAGTAATAAGTACAAGATGTTCCACTCATATGGAATATTCGTGCACTGATGTGCTACGTATACATTACCTTTTCCTCTCGGGTCGGCTTTAGCCACTCTGGCTATACTACTATGTCGGTTAGGTATATGTATGTTCATGTATGGTTGATCGGGAGATGTAAGCACATCGTTTGTTTTCCCAAATCTGTTAGGTATGTCTATCCTATGTGCTATGGGCCCACTCACTCTGCAAGCAGTATGCCCAACTCCTTTAGGGTTAACTTACCCTTTTCAGTAGCAGCTTCATGCTGGTTTCTACTCCACGTGACGGTGTTTTCTACACGGTCTTCCATAATTATGGTCATGGAGGAAACTATATTGCTGCATGGTATCATCATTACACACGCTAATTATTTCAACTAGTTATTCTATTCAGTCTTCCTGAATCCTATGCATGCTCATGGTATATTCCCAAGAGTTCATGCCTCCCTACCGAACTAACCTTCGGTATGAGGGTTGTCGATCTATGCTCGAGCACCTAGTGCTTGCAATAGTTGTCTCTAAAATATCAAGACGAGTCTGATATGCGCATCTAATTGGTGCCTCGTGACTCCAAGTTATTTCCCTCTGGAATGAGTTCGTTCTTTGGGTACCTTGTAGGTCCGCTTTTGCTAGTGTGAACTCGTATCCCTCGTGTGTTGGTACTTTAGCACCCACATATATGGTTCATCCCTCTTCTCGATTAGGGGAATCCATTTGCTTATCTGATGTTCCACCTTCTGATTCTTACCAACATAATTTGGTTAACAGTTATTATAATGGTCGCTTGTTGTGCACCATGTACCAGTCGATTGGACGGTTATCCGCCGTTGCGGTTTGCATGGAGTATCTAATCTCCAGCTCAGAGTATCTCTTGTAATGCTCGCTTTTGCCCTTCGTCTGTTGTAAACATACAATACGACTGTGGGTCTTAGCTTGGTATTCATTTTCTGTTCAACCCTAATTGGTACTAACATACTAACGTTTTATGGCTTGAGCATGTAGTTATTATTATTTAATGCGACATCATCGCAGCGCCCTCAGCGCGTGGTATAACTCTCTCTGTGCCCCCTTTTTGGGTAGCATCTATTATCACAAAGGTTTCTAATATAACTTCCTTAGATACCACAATTCCTCTTCTCATTCATGGGTTCAACTTGCCATTACCATTAAATTGGCCTTAGTTTCCTCGTTTACTAAAATCCGTAAAACTTATGTTCTGACTCCTCCACTGTGGAGTTGCGACCTTATGTCACTTTATTATCAAGCTATCCTTGATTTTCCTAACCTTGCTAGTTGGACTGAGATCTCTCTCGTCATTACATGGTTTACCTAGTCAGGGTTCCATTCGCTGACTTAGACACAGAGTTGATTACCTCCTGGGTCCTTACACTACTCGTTTACATGTATGGGGTGCCATACTGATACATTACTACTTACCCAGCTAACTTATTATAGTTTGTCAGGCCCACAAGCTCCTAGGAGTACGGTCGTCCCATGTCTCGTTTAGTGCACTCGTAGCGTTCGTACCCGGTGATTATCGTACTCTTAGTCTCGGTAATTTATGTTTGAGTAACTATGCTGCCAATTCTTAACCTTTAATGTCAGAATGGCCCTAATATTAGGTTCTATGGTTTCCTTTATTAATGTGTATTTCTTTTACTTTCTCTAAGATAGGTGTTTGCGACTTATCGCCCTAACTCTGGTTTCCACATGCTCATCATCTAGTATTTGTGAGTGGGGATCAGTAACTACTTATTATCTCTCCCGTTCACTCCCAGGCTGTTAACGCCTTCAGATATGAGTTTTCAGTATCCGAACTCCACCCAATCTATTGGGTTACACCCTATGGTGTTTCCGGGCTCCATGATAAAGGTTGACACCTCGTGTTTCCCCTGTCTTATGCTAGTCCCGTTAGTCTGATATTAATCAGTACTTGTGATTCATCACCCTTGTTCCCCTAGTTTTGGGTCACTTTGATGGTACTAAGGTATCCTTCCGTAGGCCTAAGCCATACGATATTCGGGCTCAGTACTTATTCTGATAGCTAGATGATTGTTGGTCTTGTTATTTAATTTATTCCTAATTGGTTCTAATACCTTCTCCGGAGGTTACAATTGGATACCCACAACTTAGTGGTTTCCGCTAATCATTTCTCTTCATTGTGTAGTCCTTACTCCTATTCAACTCATATTTCCTCCATCCTCTTTGAGGTAACAGTATCTTCCGCCATCAAGCAATTTTCACTTTTTTAGTTTATATCCACTGCCCTCCATACGGGAGTCTAGCAGCATAATGGATCAACAACACCTCTGGTGTGTGTGGTGCGGGCATTACATCGGCCCCTTTGCACGATCACATCTGCCTATTATTATTATTATTATTTTAAAGTCCTGACTCGTATAGCTCACTTCCTGCCCTCTGGCAATGTTCAATGGTAGTGGGTTAATCACGAGTGTCGCGCACTCCCTAAATATGGTTATGCTGGTCCTGAAGGCCCGTCACTCCCCACCGGTAATGATTGACGTTTAATGTCCATACCGGCACTGGGGTTAGGCTTGTAGGCACTAATTATTGTTATTCTCATTTACTCCCCTTTTAATATTCTACTAAATGGTGTATTATTTTCAGGTCATACCGGCTAGGTCTTCCCGAGGTTTTATCGACCTTTAACCTAAGGGTTTCGTACCCCTGCCCTTAAGAAGGCTCTGTCCTGCTTTATTGCATTACGGACATACATAAAGTTTACTATCTATTGGTAACCGCCTGGACCACTACGTCCTTTAGGGTTAGTTTACCGTCGCTGCACTTGTTGTAGCAAGTGCGCAAGGCAGGTTGAATTTTAATGCTTTGGTTAATGTGGCACTTGCAGTGGCAAGTGCGCCATGCAGACTGAGCCACCGGTACGGTGTGTCAGTGCAGTGCTATTCCCTAATCGGGTTCCTGTCCAAGTCAAAAGTTCTTATTCAAATTAATACAGTCTCACTCCGCACTCGTTTCCACAAGTTTACCATGGTAGTAAGGTCTCACTCCCCTCTCGAGGCGTTGCATGATAGCAACTTAGCGAGTTCTTGTTTCTACAGTTCTCATGATCTCTCCTCATGCACGTCGGGCCATCTTGAACCTTCAGTGTTGCATGGTTTTAGAGTTACTCGCTTCGGGTGAGACTTCTATAAGGTCATCTATTCCGTCCGTTACATATATCATAACTAATCATTACTCGTCATTTCCACTTTCTTTCCCCCAAGCGCACTAATCAGTGCTTTCCTGGATGTAAGACAGGGTTGCCTTGCTTATAGCAAGCTAGCCCCATTAGTCCTACAGGGAGTTTCTCCTCAAACTCGGTCTATTATTTATCTCCCCTCGTATGGTAGACATTACTTCATTACCAGGACCCCCGGTCCTAAACATTACATCAAAACACAAAGTTTTATTTTCTACATTTAACATAATTCTCTCAGCATCCATGTCGGGTCTTTCCGATCAGGAGAGTTATCTCCGTGGTGTTTCTCATTTCATTGTCTCACTAGATAGTACTCGAGGTACGGGCTGCGGCGGGTGGGGTACCATTCAAACTTCCGGGATGTTCTCCCATCAAGTGCGAGCGTTTCATACAGTCTTCGCGTTACTTGGGGTTGCTGGACCCTCACCACCTTCCGCTGCTCCGTGTTCTTCCTTAGTACTGTTACCCAGACCTCTCCCTGACATATGTCAAGAGGACGGGTTATACCTTTACTCGGTCTAATACCGTAGTCTCGGTCGTTTAATATTGAAGTGCCTCTACGGCTATGGTGTGCAAGCTTTAAGCATTGCATCAACCCCGCAAGGTCACGTATCCTCACAACGTTTTCCCGTATTCCCAAAACCTATGCTCACTGTATAAATCCTACTATCTCTTGTCATCAGAGCGGTACTCCGCTCTGATACCACTTTTGTAACACCCCTACTCAATCGGCTCCTAATTATCTTACTTAACAATATAATCGCAGCGGTAATCTCAACAATTGGACTACTGGTGTCACCGTTCTTACTCGCCCATACGAGTAATAACGTGCCTCCTGATAAATTCTTAAATACGAAACAATTTCCCACAGTGACAACAAGAGATAGATCTATCCTACCCAAACCAATATAAAATACATTCATAGTGAGCATTCTAAGTATCCCAATCCTATACACGTTTCTAAGTCGTATCAAAACGCAACAGTGCATATTTTAAACAACTGTAATTAAACTACCCAGCGCGTCCCTCTCTTTGCCGACACCGGAAGCTGCATACCTGCAAAAATGGTTGTTTGTGGTATGGAATCAGCCCCTGCTGAGTATGTTACTACATGACCGTCATGTCCCCTCAAACCCTCAGTTAATTGGTCGAGAGCATGCAATTCATTTTCATGCAAGTAGTTTAATATAAAACTGTAAAGCAACAATATATATATTGCAGTAAACTCAAATAACAAACAAGCCCCCGGCTTCACACATCGCATCGTAATAAACCACTGAAAGCGTTACACCGCTTATATGAGTACAGAGACTCCATTCCAACAAACACTTAATAGTTCATAATTGAGTTCGGCGACTCACTCGACCAAACAACCCACCATAGCCTACACATGAGTACAGCGACTCGACTCAACCAGTTCACCACACACAATATGAGCACAATGGCTCGTTCAAACAATCCACCAACATACCACATATAATTACAAAGCATAACCACAAGCAACAAGGCGAAACAACAAGAATTATAAACAAGTATACCTTCCCATCTTTGGCGTACAAGCCCAGCTAATGTTCGCATAATGTATGAGCTAATATAGTCTTCCGTATTTGTTTAGTCATGCCTAAAGACAACGTCTCGTTAGAACGACGTGTATCTAAGTTACCCATCTCTTATGGCGGGTCACCCACGGCAATAGCCACTCCAGCGGTAGAGTCTCCGTCCTACGAACAATCTGTAGTTCGTTGGAAATTTATCCAGATACTTAGAGTTACCACACGGTATCCTAGTATCGTTAATGGATCACAGTTCACAGCAAGAGCCACGTCCTTTTGATAAACTTATCTATACCATCGCATCGTTTTACCTTTTTTTTTCCCTAACACAGTAGACTAAGGTCGTAGTCCAATCCTGAGTATGTCGACTCGGGATCCAGTGCTAGATACGAGAGCAGCGTTAAAGAGGCCAATGCTCCGTATATAACTCTCAGATATTTTATATATCTTATTATCCTAGTGCTACAACGTTTTACTTACGTTCCTTCTATTACACATATAAGATAGCATCATTGCCGCTAGTTCGTTTTATAATATGTTCATATATACTAACGGTACTGTTATCGTACAACAGTAATAATAAAGCAGCATTAATTCGCAACTCAAGCATATTAATTCACACAAGAAGACATTCAATCTTATCACAGATTTTCACACAATGTCTGAACTGAGGAAATCCTCAGAGACAATCAAGCCACATAAATAACATACCGTTCACCCTGATGTATTACGGTGGAGTATGAATCAGCAAGTTCCTATGCTCCGGGTGTCGTCTCTAACAGTCTAAACAACACATAATGCTACTGATTAGCATCCCGTATGAAAATACAACCCTACGGTACCCCGTACCGTCACTAATATCTCCCGGCTAACCCCCCGTTATAAATTGTCAATGTTTGTCGGGTTTTCGGCTTAACTTGAGAAGGTGTTATATTACATGCGTAGTCTTGCCTTGTATATTAATATACTTATTGTTGGACTTGTTATCGCATGTGACTTAACATACCCTTGCATGTCGTATAGTTTGTTTCTATATTGTACACATGATTCTTTGTCATGTACTATTCATCATACCTTAGTATTTATTATTTTTTTCTAAGGTTTGTTTCTCTTCTTCTTCTTTTTTTGTTCAATGTGGTATAATTCATATATAAACAATACTCTCAATTATATCAATCCTTATTATCACATGTATACTCTTAACATTAGAATTCAATATCCAATGTTTGTAATCCTTTTTCCCTTTATCTTATATCATTTTAATTATGAAAATACATGGTTATTGAACCATATTTTATTTTTTTTCCACCATAGCATGTATTATGAAACTATTTTATTATATGGTAAGTCTAATAATATATATTCATTCTTTCTAGTGAATACCTCTTATATTATAAATGTTATAACTCTTATAACATTAAAACCATATTATAAATTTCATTTAAAAATGTTAATATTTTCGAACAACACCTATGTTCTTAAATATTTACAAAATCCACCACATAATTAATATAATGTTACATTATAGTTATATAACATATATTATCACATTTATGTCATTAAAACAATTATAACATATAGTTGTAAATTGTTTTAAAATACCAAACAGCCCCTTATATTTTCGGCTTTCAATATAAACCACTAAACCTCTATAAATCACAAATCAACCTCAATTATATTTCATTGTTACACTTATAACATATACCTTATATTATAATCCTTAAGCCTTAATATAATTATAACCTATGGTTATATTTTTTAATAACCGAACAACCCCCTAGTCTATTCTAATTATTTTTCCACCACTTAACTTTCTATATTCACCAAATTCCCCTCTTTATAACATATAGTTTTCTTAATATCATCAAAACTATATTATCACCATATCTTGATAAAACCTTATATATTAACTCCAAAAATTACCAAACTATACCAAAAGGTTATAAACATCGTTACTACCTTATACTTTCTCTAAATCTCGGCTTTAACCACATATTTTACCATTTGTACAATATTATGAAATATCTTATATTAATACTTATATAATTCATATAAACTCCAAATTCAACCAAATCACCTTCTAAAAATTCCTAATAACCTAAGGTTTGTACTAAACTCCATTTAGTACCCCCAAGTTTTCTCATAAATCACATATAGCCCCATCTCTTATAAATCTTTTACAATTTAATACTTATCTTAAATAGGTAGTATTTTAGTTTCTAAAATTCTCCAAACTTGGTCAAAGTCTCCTATATAGTCAACTTTGACTTCTAGTACCAATTTGGAACCAAACTTTTGGTAATCACCAATACACCCATAGTTTTCTATTTTTACAATCTTGACCCAAACTTTATAAATGTTAAATTTTATTCAAATTCATTAAAAAACCCTAAATTCCTCTAAATTAAGCCCACGGCCTAATATTTTGTTAGTAATTACCGTTTGACCCCAAACTTAATTATATAAGCATAAATCTAACTAAATAAGCTTATAAACTTAAATTAAAATGGCCTAATGACATGGCCTTATTACAACCTTGAACTTGCAAATAATTACACTTAAATGTCTCAAAATATAGCATAAACTCACGGCCTCACCATGGTTTAATTATTTTTTCCACATAATGTCATAATTTGATCATTATGTTATTAAATCTCTTAAATGACTAGCTTAATTTATCTTAGTCATTTTTTTCCATTTCTAGGTTAATATAACCCATATTATTAAGTTCCCTCTCGGCAATATTAATATATATGCTTAGAAACTATAAAATCATAAGTTTTAAGGTGTTTATACCTTGATTTCTCCTTGTATGAACTCGGCCACTTGAAGGAAAATTCACCACATCATTTAGACATGTTTAATACACCAAAATAAGATATGTTTATACTCCATGCTTGAGCTTAACCATAAGGAAAAATTAATGTAAGATTTAAGGCAAAAATCACCTTAAAAATGCAAGGGAACTTCAAGATGGATTCGGCCTGAATCAAACACACCACAAGGTGTTCGCTCCACCATATCGACATAGGAAATAGCTAAACAACAACAAGCTGCCTTGGTATTAGGTTTTACCTTGGAAAATGCCTTAAAGAAGGGTATTTCCTCTAGATCTCGGCCTCCCTTGCTTCAAAAGGCTAACCAACAGATTGAACATGTAAATATGAAGATTATGAGTGTATAAACTCATAAAAATCAAAGGAAGAAAATCGATGAAGAGTAGAGAAGCTTAAGGTATGTTTTTTACCTTAAAATGCAGATTTGGGAAACCTTGGTCCCTATACTTGCTTCAGCCGAAATTGGTTGGTGTTCTAACCTTAAAACACTGAGAATAAGCCATAGGAAGTGATGAGCCACGAGATCTAAGTGTAGATGGTGAAGAGATGAAGAAAAAGAGCCAAAATAAGCCTTAAACCATTACCTTCGAAGCTTAGGAGTTAGATCTACCTTCCATGCTCAAGAACAAGGCTTGAGAGAGTTTGGAAGTGGAAGGAGCTGATAAGTGTCCAAATGAGCATGTTTTATAGGTGTATTCCATATATAATATTAGCACTTTTCTTGCTCATTTCTCCACTTCGGTTAGTTTTCCTCTAGTTTATGTTTTATTGTTTATCTCACAAATTTATTGGTTTAACATGAGGAAAACCAAGCTGGAAGTAAATTAGACGAATAGACGAACGCATAGACGCAAACGGCTCAGAAAACGGAGTCCAAACGAAGAAACTAGAGCCGGTAGAAGAGAGTCACGCGAGAGGCACGCCTCTTGGTCGTGTCCGCCCCTGCGTCCGCACGGGTTTAGGCGGACAAGAGACAAGCGTCTGCCCCTGCAACCGCTTGACTTTACGCGGACGTGAGACCATGCGTGAGACAGATGCAACCGCCTCTGCATCCTCCTAAAACAAGGCGGACGTGAGTGAATTTGCTGGGCGGACGTGAGTGAGGTAGTGAGGCGGACGTGAGAGAGTGAGTGAGTTACTTAGCGGAAAACAAAAGCAACCGCATGGATCTGAGCGGACAACAAAGCGGACACGTGTAATTTCCAGATCTGAAATCAGTCGCGAACAGTTTGTCTTCCTCGCGCCGACTGTCTACAACTCGCCGCTGCAACTCGTCCACTCGTCCACTGTCTGCAACTTATCCATCTACTCTGCACACGCTCTGTCCCCTGCAATAAATGAGAGCAATCAATCTGCAAATCCTATGCTATCCAGCTCTTCTGCCGCCTCAATCAAATCCTCACGCGTCTGTCTATCTTCTCTGCTGCCTCTTCCTTTCTCTATATAAACCCACAAGCCTTCTTCTCAAAATGGACATCCACCACCCAGACAACACAACCATCCACGACCCAACATACCACTTCACCACAAACCTCACACCATCTCATTTCTCTCCTCCCGTCTTCTCCATTTTTATTTCACTTTCCACCATATTCACCTCTAGTCCTACGTATACAAAATAGCAGAACGAATACAGGAGTGACTACAGATGATTTCTACTACTCTTGTTCCCGTTATTCTATTTAATATGTTAGGCTAGAATATTTATACTCTGGGAATGGTTATTATGTGTTCGTATTAATTATGCAATATTTTTACTGGTTTTATTTAAATACAGTTGTTACGTTTAAAGCTTATCTCTCGCCTTTTTAATAAATGTCATGAGTTTATTAAATTGCTTGCTAAGTCTATTTTGATCAGACCAGGTGATAAATAGATAGGTTAATTAAGCCGTAAATTTGGAGAAAGCTTATTATGATTTAATAAGTTAGTATTTTCAGATGCATAAATAATTTCTCATATCTAAACCGTCCGTTTACACGCATTGTGCTTGAACCTTGATTAGAACCTTGCATTTTCAGGTAAACGAGTTCTTTTGAGGCTATGATTTAGTCCTTAAGATAATAAGAGGAATTTTGCCAAACAATTATAATTAAACCAGTTGAGTTAGCTTAATTATGCAGATTATAATAACCTGACCCAGAGTTCCATTTAATTTATCTATTAACTGTGTTTATTTTTCTCTTTCCTTTTTATTTATAATACAAGTCAATTAATCCCCCCTCTTGTAACACGCTTAGGTACTATTATATGTATATTAGTCCCACGGTTCGACATCCGGTCGCTTACAATTTCACTATACTACTACGACCGGGATTTGTTTGCAGCTCGACGTTTATTTTGAGTTTTAATTTCCTTTCTTTTACTTTTACACCAGTTTAACCACTCATCATATAACGTCTGCAAAATGGCGCCGTTGCCAGGGACTAGTTTATTCTAGTCCTTAAGCCCCGGATTATTCACTTGTTATATTAGAATATTTTGTCTATATTATTTTGTTATTATTTATATTAATTATCTTTTATATTTTGTTTATATTTTTAGTGTGTTTGTTTTCTAATCTGTTTCAGCTAAGTACGTAAAAAAAACGGTACAGAGCCTGTCCGCACCGCCCTCCTGTCCGCCTCAACCAACGCGGACGCCTCACAGCCGCTCCGCCTCCTTGTCCGCCTCATTAGACGCGGTCGTCACCCATTCGCGTCCGCCTATCAATTGGCGGTTGTCCGCGGTTGTCCAAGCGGACGTCACCCAATTCAAAAAAAAAACTAAACCGCTGTGTTTCGGTTCGATCTGTTCTTCCCCAATTGTTCCAGCTCGACCCGAAGAGAAGAACAAGGCTCCAGTCCATCTCTGAACCACTTATATTATTATTTAGTTTGTTTCTAATCCTTTTATTTTCTAATCTTTTTCTGTAGTTTTGTTTTATATACAAAAACACAAAAAAGAATGGAAATGGAACAGGTGTTCGAGCAAGAGTTCTGCTATTCATACTGCTCCGTATGTGGGGGAGCTCATGATTATGAGGATTGTCTCATATAACAAGAACAACTCTGGTTAGAAGATCAACCAGAACAGCAACCGAAGAGCGAAATCATTCAAGAGGTAGAACACCCCACTACGGACGTAAGTTATGCTCTTCCCTCTATAGTCACCTACCGCCAGTATCCATCCTTCTCTATGCTCTACCCAGAAGATGAGGATATTTACATCCTCAAAAATGAAGAGAAGGAATTGCCATCACCTCCCGCCAAGATATCCAAACAAAACGCCATTATCACCTTCAAAGAATCAACTTTCTCTAAAGATGATATTAATCAGTGTTCTTCTTATGTGCCTCACCTACAAGAGGAGGATGCTTACATCCTCCAATTTGAGGAAGAAAAATCATCACCACCGGGTCTTCTGTTAGAACTACGTTCCCGGCAGTACCTCCTCAAACACCAGATTTTGTGGAGTATTAATTTTCTTATTTTATATGCCGAGGTAACGTTTTGTTTTGATCCAGGATAACGAAGCAGGCGTCTAGCCAAAGACGTTAAAGAAGGGCAGCTTCCCGGGAGGCAACCCGGGTGTACTTTTATTTTATTTGCTTTTATGCTCTTTTAATTTTCAGGTTCTCTTTAAATTTTATTTTTGCTAACTTTTAACCCCGTTTATAGTATGGTTGCTTCTAGTGTCTTATGCACGTGCACCTTCATATCTACACCGCAACCAAGCTACGCTACTTGAGGCTGAAGCTCAAATGTGGGGGAACTCCTATAAATGCAAGCAAAAATAATATCAGGGGAGTACCAGTTCTTTAATTATGCTTTTATTTTAAATAAAAACTACAGAGGAGCGTTTATGTGCTTAATTGTTTATTTGTGATCTTTGTGTTATCTCTATTTTATCTACTTACCGAAAAGGTCTTCTGAAACCTTCCCTTGTTTTTCTAGTGAACAATGAGGACATTGTTCAATTTAAGTGTGGGGGAGTGTGCCCTTTTCGGTGACATTTTGTGCTTAAATGTTTAATCTCTCTCCTTATCATGCGTTTGTCCAATTCAATATCGTGACCCCTTATATGTGGGTTGTTCTCTTTAAGAATAAATACTGTTATGAATTGTGGGATAAATTGTACAAAATTTTAAAATTTTGATTACTTTTGAGGAGCATTTTATATGCGGTGTGACCAAATAATCTGCAAATGGTTGGATTTATTGCTCAGGGTTTCTTTCTGTCTTCTCTCTTAGGGATTGCTAAGGGGTGCTTTTCTGTTAAAAAAAAAAGAGAAGAGAAAGAAATAATAAGGGACTTGCGAGACACCATTGGTAACCAACAAAAGAGAGTTGAGTGTTCTTAAATACAAAAGCTTGATGCTTATCTATTATCTTCTCATCCCTTATGCAAAAGTGAAACAAATGCATAAATCTTTTCTTCCTTTTGTTTTCTCCTCAATGCCCATTCTTGAAAGAAGTTGGCCATGGTAAAAGTTCTCAGAGTCACCTAAAAGAAACATTGAAGTACCTTGGATCATACCCCGAAACTCTATATTTTATTTTTACCCTGAGCACACCTATGCCACCAGCAGTTAATTTTTCACACTCCTCAATAAGTTAAAAAGATCATGTTTATCCTACCCTTCATAATAATATTTGTTAGTATTGAGCATTCCCTACTTACTTGGGTACGTGGTTTTGCTTGAGGACAAGCAAAAAGATAAGTGTGGGGGTGTGTGATAAGTGTCCAAATGAGCATGTTTTATAGGTGTATTTCATATATATATTAGCACTTTTCTTGCTCATTTCTCCACTTCGGTTAGTTTTCCTCTAGTTTATGTTTTATTGTTTATCTCACAAATTTATTGGTTTAACATGAGGAAAACCAAGCTGGGAGTAAAGTAGACGAATAGACGAACGCATAGACGCAAACGGCTCAGAAAACGGAGTCCAAACGAAGAAACTAGAGCCGGTAGAAGAGAGTCACGCGAGAGGCACGCCTCTTGGTCGTGTCCGCCCCTGCGTCTGCACGGGTTTAGGCGGACAAGAGACAAGCATCCGCCCCTGCAACCGCTTGACTTTACGCGGACGTGAGACCATGCGTGAGACAGATGCAACCGCCTCTGCATCCTTCTAAAACAAGGCGGACGTGAGTGAATTTGCTGGGCGGACGTGAGTGAGGTAGTGAGGCGGACGTGAGAGAGTGAGTGAGTTACTTAGCGGAAAACAAAAGCAACCGCATGGATCTGAGCGGACAACAAAGCGGACACGTGTAATTTCCAGATCTGAAATCAGTCGCGAACAGTTTGTCTTCCTCGCGCCGACTGTCTGCAACTCGCCGCTGCAACTCGTCCACTCGTCCACTGTCTGCAACTTATCCATCTACTCTGCACACGCTCTGTCCCCTGCAATAAATGAGAGCAATCAATCTGCAAATCCTATCCTATCCAGCTCTTCTGCCGCCTCAATCAAATCCTCACGCGTCTGTCTATCTTCTCTGTTGCCTCTTCCTTTCTCTATATAAACCCACGAGCCTTCTTCTCAAAATGGACATCCACCACCCAGACAACACAACCATCCACGACCCCACATACCACTTCACCACAAACCTCACGCCATCTCATTTCTCTCCTCCCGTCTTCTCCATTTTTATTTCACTTTCCACCATATTCACCTCTAGTCCTACGTATACAAAATAGCAGAACGAATACAGGAGTGACTACAGATGATTTCTACTACTCTTGTTCCCGTTATTCTATTTAATATGTTAGGCTAGAATATTTATACTCTGGGAATGGTTTTTTTGTGTTCGTATTAGAGCTGATCATTCGGGCGGGCGGGCCGGGCCGAAGGAAAATTTTAGGCCCGTCGGGCCTATTTTGAAAAACCAAGCCCGGTTTTTTACATGCTCGGGCCGGGCCGGGCTAGGCCCGGTTTTTTCCAGGTTTTGCCGAAGCCCGGCCCGCCCGGCCCGGTTTTTTTAATTTTTTTTTTATATAAATTAAGAAAAAAAAATTAATTAATATATTTTAATATAAATTCATATATTATATATATAACTTAATTACAGTTTATATATTATATATAATTTTCGTATATATTATATAAAAATTAAATATGTATATATTACATTTTAAAAAATAATAATAATAAATATAAAATCGGGCCGGGCCGGGCTTGCCCACGGGCTCAAAAAATGGGCCGTGGCCCGGCCCGGTTTTTTATTCGGGCCTGGTTTTATGTCCAGGCCCGCCTGGAAGCCCAATCAGGCTCGGGCCTGTCGGGCTTTTTTACGGGCCGGGTCGGACCGGGCTGCCGGGCCGGACACATTATGATCACCTCTAGTTCGTATTAATTATGCAATATTTTTACTGGTTTTATTTAAATACAGTTGTTACGTTTAAAGCTTATCTCTCGCCTTTTAAATAAATGTCATGAGTTTATTAAATTGCTTGCTAAGTCTATTTTGATCAGACCAGGTGATAAATAGATAGGTTAATTAAGCCGTAAATTTGGAGAAAGCTTATTATGATTTAATAAGTTAGTATTTTCAGATGCATAAATAATTTCTCATATCTAAACCGTCCGTTTACACGCATTGTGCTTGAACCTTGATTAAAACCTTGCATTTTCAGGTAAACGAGTTCTTTTGAGGCTATGATTTAGTCCTTAAGATAATAAGTGGAATTTTGCCAAACAATTATAATTAAACCAGTAGAGTTGGCTTAATTATGCAGATTATAATAACCTGACCCAGAGTTCCATTTAATTTATCTATTAACTGTGTTTATTTTTCTCTTTCCTTTTTATTTATAATACAAGTCAATTAATCCCCCCTCTTGTGACACGCTTAGGTACTATTATATGTATATTAGTCCCACGGTTCGACATCCGGTCGCTTACAATTTCACTATACTACTACGACCGGGATTTGTTTGCAGCCCGACGTTTATTTTGAGTTTTAATTTCCTTTCTTTTACTTTTACACCAGTTTAACCACTCATCATATAACGTCTGCAGGAGCTCGGCTGGAATGGAGCAAGCTCAGTTGGAATGGAGCAAGAGCCAAGGAAATAATTGAAATGAGGCTTAATAATTGAATAAGACAACTTTTGATTAGTTTATTGATTTGTATTGGCTAATGACTCATCAAGGAGGATAAGGCATCGGTTAATGGAGGGGAAAGGGCAGGCTCACACGGTTTTGGAGGCTGGTGGAGTCAAATAATGGAGCAAGAGTGTATTAATTAATCAAAAGGTAAAGTAGTCTCCTTAATTTAAGGGCTTGTGTTGGAGACTTGTCTCTTGAATGTGCAAGTGGTGAATCCAGCCTCCTCTTGCTTGTAGCTTCCGATTCCATGTGGTCCAAGGGGTCAACTTTGACCTCTTGACCATTCTTAGTCAATGTTGACTCAAGCGGGCCCCCCTTTTAGGGTTTTATTAATATTTTAATATTAAATTTGTAAAATTTGTAAAATTTGGAATTAAATTCCTAATATGATATAATGTGATATAATATCATATTTAAAGGTAATTATAACCTTTAAGCCCATTAAAAACCAATTTAGAAGGCAATTTCACAAAAACGTGCTTTAAGGTGTTTTAGTGCACCTTTTTGTGTCACAGGGTGTTCCTGAGCTTAGTTTTGTTTGGTAATAGTTTTGTTGTGTTCCTTACTTCATTGTAATACTTAGGAATCCACTTTGGATCCTATTTGAGGTCATACAATCTTTATGGTGCTTTAAAGCACATTTTTGGTTTTACCGATCTTAAGGCATGTTTTGCCTTGTTAAGATCTTTTAGATTGTTCCCCAATAATATTTAGATGTTTATTAAACCTCTTAGATCATTAATAGATCATTTAATTAATTTTTAAGGTTAGGGGTATTTCACTGGTCATGCATGTTTGAAGTAGGAGGTCGGTTACCTTTTATTAGAGTCAACTTCCATTGAGACTTGTCTTCGGACTTGACACCTAGAGTCGATAAATAGACTCGCCATCTCAAATTTTTTGTTCGTCGTGGAAGGAAAATTAAGGGGGTGTAGTGGGATCACCTAAATCTCAATTTAAGAAATATTGTTTTACTTAAACCAATGGAGTTAGTAGCTCGTCGGCTAGGGTCACTTTTGACCTGAAAAAAATAAATAATAGACTAAGTACAACCACATCTAATTAAAGAATTGTAGACTTATTTGAGATGAAGTTTGAGATGAGAAATAAATGTTTATCAATTTAAGGAGTTAAAAGGCTAACTCACTTACTTAATGAACGTCCATTACGTCGTTCGTATTTTTTGAGCTATGAGTACTTCTTGTGATTGTGTTGTGTTTTAGTTACACTTCTTATTATTGTTGTATGAATAAACAATCGCATGTATACGACAAAATAGTCGTGCGTAGCCCCGTTAGTTTGGGGGCCACCCGTTAACCGTACCAGCAAAGGTGAAATACCCCAAACCTTAATCTGTTAATTAATTTGGTAATTATGATTTTCTAAGGCTAATTAAGTTCTTAAAATCATTGGTGAAGAAATAAAAACCAAAAAGAAAAAGAAAACGCGTAAAAGTCACAAAACGTAAAAATGTGTGTTATGTAACCATAGGAATTATATAACCTTAACTAGGGTCCTAAATGGATTCCTAGGACTTAGTTAGTCACCAAGAACATGTGGGAAAAATTCTCGAAGGAAACGGATCCAAATAGTGGATTAAAAACGTAAAACGAGCTTTAAAGTACTTTTTTGAGAAACCCATGAAATGTGATTTTAAATGGGTCTAATGGGCTCGTAAAAACTTATAGTCCATTATATAACTATAATTAAACATTAATCAAGGTCTAGAACCATTAAAATTAATAAAACGAGAAAAATTAGGAAACCGGTCCCGGATTGATGTTGAGTGCCAAACGGGACTTATGAGGTGTTATTTGCTAAATGACCACAATGTCCTTCCCTCTTTTTTTTTGTAAAATAAAATCTGAACTGCTCTCCTCCTTGTGACCCACGTTTTTTCTCCCCCCTCTCTACCTATTAATTCTACATTTGTTCACTAAAGGACAAAAGCATAAAGCAACTTACTTTATTTCCCTCTCTCACATTTCTTTTTCCTCTATTCTCTTCTCCCCTTCCGATTTCTTCTTCTTTCCAGCCCTCTCTCTGCTCATTCCCTCTCCCATGGGGATTTCATGAAGCCTCAACAGCTTCACTCTTCTTCTTCCTTGTTCCTCCACTAAATCAAGTCAAAATAAAAAACTAAATACAACAAAATACTCACCTTGCCTTGGAGATTGTTTTCCACCCTTCAAAACCCCCAAATACTGATTTTGAACTCCATGGTTGTAGCTCATTTTGGAGGAAAAATCACTCATTCTTGAAGCCAGACAACTCCTTGTGTGTTCTATGGTAAGAAAACTTCAAAACCCTCTTGTTTCTAGCCTAGTATTGAAACCAATTTTCTACAGATTTTGAACCCTTGTATTCCTCTCCTTCCTAGCTTGTTCATCTTCAAGAAGTGCTGGAGAATAATTGTTTTTGTGTGCCTAATACTCCTTTGGGAAGTTGCAAGGTAATGCTCTTAATTTCAATACCTAGAAACCTCTTTATTCAAGTGTTGTTTTAAGAGCCTTATGAGTTTCTTAATGCTCATTAGTTTTCCATTGGGTTTGGTCATTAGATTAGCAATACACACTCATTAAAACCGGTTGTTGAACAAGAGTGAAAGAGAAGGGAAAGATTTAAAAGAAAGTTCAAGGTAAATAACTTACCTTAAGCTCATGTTATGCATTAAGGAATTGTGATTGCTTTGGTGCAAATATAAATGCTTTGAGTGCTTGGTGTAGTGCAGGTGATAGCTCATTATATGTGGAAATTCAATGCTTAAATTAATGATGTTTAAGGGCCTAAGAGCCAAGCTTTTAAGGTTTATATACATTGAGGAGATTGTTGTTAAAATGGTGAAATTGATGTGTGGATTAGTGCCTTGAATGAGTGAATTGTTGAATTGCTTTAGGTGAGATGAATAACACTTGTGAGCATGTTAAAATTTGTGGGGAGACCATGTCAAAATTTATATAGGAATTTAGTGTTTTAAGTGCATTTCTAGGTAGGAACAACCTAGGGAACTACTAGGTGTTTTGAGAGGTCAAATTGAGTATAAAATCACTTTGGAACTAGATAGAGGAGGGGTGGGTAAATGAGTGAACCTTAAGGTGGGAATGATGCATTAATTGTGAACTAGTAAGTGGGTGAGAGTTGTGAGTAAAATATGTAACATAGAACCTAGCAAAACTAAGCCTTAGCTCTTGAAGAATGAGAGTGGGAAATTTGGGTGAACTTAATCAAGAATTGGGCAACAAGTTTAGATAATCACTTAGCCAAGTTTAAGATGTTATATTAGTGTTAGAACATGCCTAAATACATGTAAGAAGATTGGGGAAACAATGGATGAAGAGAGCAAGTAGAACAAGGCTTGAAAATGCCAAATTTGAGATTCTGTAGCAGTGGTCTGGGACTTAAGTCCCATATCAAGTCCCGGACCATACCATGAAAACAGCGAAGAGTGACCAGACATATTGGTCCGGGACTTAGGTCAAGTGTAAAGTCCCAAACCCCCCCCCCCCTTATTTTTCACCCGAGAGTGCAGCATAGATTGGTTCGGGACTTAGGTCACATATAAAGTCCCAGACCACAACACAAAATCAACCGAGTGTTCTCATTCACCTTGGTCCGGGACCTAGGGTAGGGAGGAAGTCCCGGACCATATTAAAAATCATGTTTAAGGTTAGGAAATGTCATGGAGTGATGAGGATTGTTGGGTATTAATGTTATAAGATTGTATAAGACATGTTTGGTGACTTATAATGACCATAAGGAGGGTGAACAAGTGTAAGTCTAAGTGTGAAAGTGTACAACATAATTATGTGAAGTAATTAGCTAATCGGAAGTTAAATACGGTGATTAACCAATATGACTAATTATGTATAGGAGCTGCATTCGGTGGTCAACGAACGCAACAAGGACCGATGTATGGTTTTCTTGCAGTCTATTTGCTACCGGTTTACACCGGCTTGTAGGTTTGCTTGTTTTTCTGGATGTTTATGACCTTATAAGATTAAAGCATGAAATGATTTTACAGTTTAAATTTTATGGCGCATTGTTTCCCGATATCGTCTAACCTCAAATCTGTGCTAACGTCTCAACTTACGGGATCGTTCTAACTACGGATATCCATGTATTATGTGTTGTTTTTGTGTAATGAGAGTTGTTAAATCCATTTATGTTGTAGTGTATTCCAACTCCCCGGTGTGTTTAACTGAAGTTAATTAACTATAACTTCACATGATTTGATAAGTTCCAAAAATGGATCTTCTAACTTATGTATAATTGGGGGTGAGGAATCCGGGAGTCCCGGTCGCGCGCGTGTGTTTGGGGGTTGATATCTGAATCAGATTCATCCCTCTCCTTGTTCGGTTGCTTTTTCCTCCTTGGAAATTCAACCTCCCACAAGCCACATAATCGGCTCTCCTGCCTTGACTTAAGATCGGGGTTAGGGGGATTTGTGTATGATGTGTTGGATTACCATATCCAACTCATCCTGGGGTGTTTAAATGTTCGAAAAACATGACATAAATATGTGTGTAACAAGCTAAACATGAGAATGGAATCATTCTCTAGGCTCATTAATGTTGACTAACTCTTGTGCCGATATGTTTCCTCAAGCGGTTCGTTCAAATTTATGCTGAATGTATGTTGTGTTATGCAATGAATTTTGCTATATTATGCATGTTGTTTGTTAAAATGAACCTCATGTTTATTATGAGAAATAATTGCGTGTATCCCGGTTGCCGACAGGCTGCATGTTAATCATACCAGCCAAGGGTTGCTGAGCCGCTTTGGGGCACCATATTTTATTTTAGGAGAATGATCGAGGAAGCGGACTCACTCTAGCATGGAGTATAAAAGAATACTTTTGATTATTTTTGGATATTAAACCCGAGTTGTATTTATATGCTCGAGGTTGTTTATGTTGATGGGTAGAATTAAAATGGTGACTTTTGTACTTAAACACTCGGTATAGTGTGATTTTTGGATATAAGTTTAGAATGTTGTAATTATGCTCAGTATTCTTGTAATCAGACCGGTACACTTGTAAGTAGAAGCCCTGTTAGCCACATGGGTGGCTAACGGCGTGTAACACCGCCCCTTTTGTTAGTGTTAATGTATTGTGTTCCGCTGCTAATTAATCGTTAAGTATGTGATTTACGGCTGGGGTGTTACAAAAGGTGCTGAGCCCCTCGGGGCATCCATATTATATTTTTCATGTAAGAGGTAAAAGACGACCCGGCTTGAGAGTAGGAAGGGGTAGATGTATTACGGGTTTACATTTGACCTACGAGTTGTGCATGTACACTCATATGGTAGAATATTGTAGTAAGTTGTATTAGGATGAGAGATACTTGTACTTGTTATATGTATTTTGGTTAAGATTTGTAAGTACTTATGTTCGGTATATTCGGGTCCATCAGACCGTAGCTAGGTCTTGGAGAATTTAGTATGCCTAGTTAGTCACGTGGGTGACTAATAGCGGTAACACCAACTTTTGTAGAAATTTCCGCTGCAATGTTAATATAAATAATTGAAGGTTTATGAGATGATCCCGTTTTTAAGAGTTGGGGTGTTACATCGTGAATTACAAAATCAAATCGTGGCATATTACAAATTTTCCCTTTATATTTTGTCTTTTATATTTTCCTTTTTACTTATCTAGGCCTTGGGAAATGATTTGTATCTTGTATACAGGTATAGTCATTAGGTTTGATCCCTTTACTTTTGTTTGAGTAATATCTTTATCTATCTTTTGAGTTATGCAACTATAATTGCAACTAGCTTATGTTTGTAATGTTTATCCTAGATTGTACTAATTAAGAAAAACATAAAAATGTATCAATCCTATAATAATTAATTAATTAGTATTGGGTGTGTTATGTTTCATCCTCCTCATCTGCTATAATTAAATGTATAATATTAATTCAAGTCACAATGGATATATTCATAAATGTAATATATTCATTCGTATCACACTAGATATACTCATGCGATTCACAATGGATTTGGTTCAGGTTTGGTTCGGTTAATTTTTGGATGATTTTGGTTCGGGTCACTTTAGATTTCAGTTCATCGTGTTATGAGTGACTTCGGTTTGTAGATTTTGGTTCGGATGACTTTGGGTCGGATGGTAGTGGATTGTGGTTTATTTTCGGTTATACAATAATATGGTTTGGTTTAATCCGGGTCAGATTCATTTGGATTTTAGGTAATTTTCAAGTCACAGTTTTCGGTTGAGACTCGGGTTCGGATTGGATTGGTTCGGTTCAGTTTTTCGAGTTCGAATGACTTTTGGCAGATCTAAAATCTACCGTTGTCCACTAAACACCCTTAAGTACTTACTACCTCCGTCCCACTTTGACCTTCTGTTATACCCAAAATTTTGACCCCCCTGGTTAAGGTCTGTAAGGATTTGGTGTTGTCAGAGGCACTTCAATCAAGTCATGAGGGATTACGGCTCGATCGGCGCATTCCGAGGCATCAAGGGCAGCTTAGTCACCTTCAGGGGTATTTTCGTGATTTTTTTGAGCTCCAAAGCCCCCAACGAGCTTTCTCTCTCCTCCAAAAGATGCTCCAATCAACTTGAAATGCTTTAAAATTTTAACCCATGATAGAGGATGACATTTTAAGCATAATGGCGTTGGAATTTTGATTTTTCGAATTTCCAATAACTTAATAGCAATTTCTGATTGAATCTGAAGAGAAATTGAATTTAAAAATATTCCAATATCTAAAAAATTCAATTCTACTTTAGAAAAATCAGAAATACCATCCTTTACCCATGTTTGAAATTTCATAGTCGGATTCCTTTTGGAAGCCCTTGAGCTAAAACGTCTGTAAATCTCGGTTTTTACCGGATTTTTCTATCTTTAAGGAAGCCTATATAAGGAGCCTTATCCCTTGATCAAATCAGAACTTGAAGAACCCTAACACCCCCAATAAACCCAGCCGTCACAACCTCCCCACATTTTTACACATCCAAACCCCGAAATTTCATCGAAATCTCACAAAATCAACACCAAAACACCTTTTTCAACTCCCACAACATCATCCATCATCAAACCTTCACCAAAACAGCACCAAAACGTGAAGAACATCACCAATAACCAATATTCAGAAGCAGGTCTCGAACCCAAACCGGAACCGACTCCGGTGGAGCACTGAAAGACACCCGACGTGAAAAAGCACCTCAAATCCGAAGGTAAAACAGGTTGGAACCCAGATTTTCTAACTCCCCACGGTTAATCTAACCTTATATTAAAATTTGGGTTCGAAACAATCCCTTTTTGTTTCTGAATTGTCGTTTTTCTTTGCTTCTATTCACTAACTTGTGCATTAAGTTTCGTATTTAATTCGACTTCAAATCGAGAATCTCTGATTACTAACATATTGGAAATCTTTCAAGCTACACACCCATAATTTTTTAGCCAAAAACACCGACGGGAACCATCAAAAACCCACTGTCCGTGGATGGTCCATGACCTCGGACGCATGGTCCGGGACCACGGACGGGTTGTCCGTGACCACGGACACCCACGGACGGTGGCGAGATTTCTTATTTTCCAATTTTTCCAATTTTAGGGTTTTTAACAGTATGTCCGGGCCCACGGACACCCTGTCTGTGGCCCCGGACTTTTCAAGTTGACGTTTTTATTTTAGTTCTGCTTTTGTAATCATGTAATTCAATTGGGGTCCGTGGTCTCGGATATTAGGTCCGTGGCTACGGACATAATCAAAATTTGACCTAATTATGCCTCTGAAACCCTAGTTTAGGTATTTTTAATTTCCACTTTTATTTTCTGTCAAAAACGTTAAAAAATAAAAAAAACACAAGCTCGCGCACTTAGGTTAAAACGACTTCGTAATAAGCCGTAAATAAACTAAGTAGAGGAAAAACGACTTCGAGGGATAATGAAAGTAATTGAACCCTAAATAAGTCGTATACCAAGCCCCCGAACCTGAACTCTCCTTTCCTAATTTGATCTAGGTAAAAATTAGGTGGCAACTCATAATACGTTCCAGTGAGCTAGCTTAGGTTTTAATAATTAATGTTATATGACATAGTTATTAATCTTAGGTTATAAGTGGACCTAAAACCCTACTAGATCCTAATCAACATAGGATAGGGTTTAAAAATTGAGGCTCACACCTTCCTGTTTGCTTTTTGGCACGTTTTTCGAGTTCAATATTAAACATATAAGATAAAATAAATTCATAAAATAAATTTCTACAACAGATAGTTTTTCACTTAAGGATCCAATTTCAAAACTTAGATTTGTAAAAAAATGTTACCTTACATAGAAAATATTGAAATCAAACGACATGTCCAAATAGTAAACAAGAAGGTCAAACAGGGATCGATGGAGTACTTTTTCTTCCAAAATTTTAACTATTTATTTTTCTAAATTTAGTGCACACAAAATCTTTCTCTTATATGGCTCTCTTTAACAAGTCGGGAGGGAAATGTATGATCTATCCATTGGCAGACTCGAATTAACCTCCTTAATGAAGTAAAACTAGGTTGGCGATTTTTGAACTTGTAACAAGTAGACAATTAAGAGGTAGCACACTGTCCATGGTTAATTACCAACTCGATAGTTAAAGATCAGATCTCACCTATATGTCTTTGCACTACAAAGAAACTACTCATATGTGACCAAAAATGCGACAAAAAATGTACTGTGGTCTGGATTAAATTTCTAATTATGATGACCGAATACATTTGTCTCTATAGTTGTCATATTAATGATCATAATCTTTTTCCATTGTTAAAAAGTAACTTTTTGGTCGGTAAAAAATGTCAAATTAGTGGTGCACTAACTTTCCTTAAATGCCGCTAGAAAGTAACTACTCTATATAGAAAAATTGTATAAATAATAGTAATTGCTTAAAATTTTACCTATGATGTCTCAGAAACATTCGCACTTGCCGCCTAAGAGCTTTCACTTATTTCACCGTCTTTACACCCGCCAGTGGATTACTTTAGTTTTCTCATCAATTACACTTCGAACAATTTTGCATCTCAACTTATCTTGCCGCCGCGGTGAAGATTGCGGGAGATGTCGGGTCAATTCTTCACATGAGCTAACTGCTTGGTAAGAATCGATTGCTAGGTTAGGTTTAAAAAGAATTCTTCGTGATTGAAATTTTAATTCTTCTATTGTCATTCATATGTATGTGGTGTATTACTTATCTAATCGCATAAGCAATTGGATGCTCTATGCACGTTCATTTGATTTGTACATGTATGCGGGTTTGGGTTTGAAATACTCTATATTTCCTATTTTATCAATAGGTTTGTACAAGGAAAGGAAGGAAGGGTCGGGTTTCTTCTCATCTGTCCATCCATCCATGTTCATATTAGAATCAGATGCATTCACAATCACATTGATTCTTCTGGTTGATTTCAAACTCAAACCCGCACCCACCCTCGCACCCACTTAGGGAGGTATATATACATATTCCTTCTCATTTTCTTTGGTTTTCAATTTAATTTGTTTAAGAATTTGAAAGTTGGAAACTTGTTACCATTCATTCTTATTAGAATAATGTATCTATATCTATTATTCTACTGTGGTGGGTAAGGGAAAAGTGTATTGTCGTTGTAAATAACTGATTGTGGCAATGAGTGTTGCTAGAGCTAGAGGCAAGGCAAAGGGTAGTTATTTCTTTGTGTAGAAAAAGAGAATGAAGCATATGACATTTTCTGACCTGGAGAGTAGTGAGGAAAACATCATTTTCTTCTAAATTTGAGCCTTGTAGTAGTGGTGGTGGTGGTGGCATTACTCAAAATCCTCTTTGGTGGATAAGTTTATGATGCAGTTGCAATCAGTGCCCGGTGATGGGTAAGTAGAAGGCACCAACAAACAACCCTACATTTCGCTCAATATTCCATATCTTTTTTACTTTAAAGTTAAGATTATACAATAAAATTTGAGTCTGAAGCTTTACGGTGAGAATGGTTGGAACTTGGATTGAATGAGCTACTTGCATGTTTGTCGCTGGAAGTAGTAATAGAGTTCTTGGCTTTGTTTTCATATATAAGTATATATATATATATACTTATTTATGTATAATAACTCAAAATTAGACGTTACATTTTTTATTCTATTTATCAGTATTGTACTTATTAATTTGTTATAATAAAAAAGATTAGTACATGTATGTAGGTATTTGTATCTTTGTCAGCGTGAAAGAGCATGCTTAACATAAACAATCGTATCTTTCTCTGTATATTTATCTTCTGCTGTGATCTTGGTACTATGCATCTTGGTATGAATGTATATGCTCTGTGTATGTTTAAAAAAATTAGAACTTGTTATGTGTGTGCCTCATAATAGATTCAAGGTTAAAAAGCAAAGAGGTGCTAAATGGTAGTGGTAGTATTACGATGAATCATGTTATTTGTTTAATACTTTTCAGCCTCTGGATACTGGTATTTGGGGGGAAGGATATTGGCTCTGGTGAAGATGATGGTTGGTAAAATTGTAGCCTAATATTATTTCTTGCACTAACTTACCATTTCCCTAGCCTTACTGGACACTATTAAAAACTAAGAAAATGACCACCTAAGTTCTCTGAACTATGTTGTTAAATGGTTAGCTCTTTGCTCTAAGATGTGTTTTGATAACTTGATTGCGTAAGATATATTTTATTGCTCATAGTTGCTTATAATTGTTTCAGTTGAATAATGTTGCTGCTATATTTGTTTACAACATTTATGCTTTAGCTTATTGTCAGAATTATGCATTCATTTGCTCTACTATCTTGCTTTTTTTATGTTATTGATTTTGGAAATACAATAATAAGCCTGTGGGGCAAGTGAAAAATGATCTCTTTTTTTTTCGTTCACTATAGATCTGTTCCCGTTTTTGCTACCAGCTTCTAGGCAATGTTGCCTAAGCCCTGGAGAAACAATTACGTATACTACAGGTCTTTTTATTATTTGATTTCTTGCAATCATTGTTGGCCTCTAACAACCTTTTTCTCTTGTTATCTCCTTCACCAGTAGACTCTTCTTTAATCCTATTAGTCTCGGACTCTCATTCTCCAGGAAATCGTTGGTTATCACCACTCTGTTTGACCAGACTTCCTCCGTCAAACATGACTGCTCTGATGGAGACTCGCCTGATGGACTGACAATCTGGTTATGTTTTCTTTTCTTGAATGGATAGGTGTTAGGTATCTTAAAGCAATTCTCATCGGTAGCAGCAAGGGAATCTTCACTGCAGCGGCTACGAGTAGCTTTTGAGGGAGGTGATGGTGGGACAACAAGTTATGCAAGCAGCAAGGTCTGTGAATAATTTTATTCCTAATATTTACACTTGTTGTATATGAAAGCACTGCTATTGATCTACAAAATTATCGTAACTGAAGAGGGACATTCACCTTCCGATAAGCTTCCTCAAACTTTTGAGACAACAGTTCCTTCACAAACTTGTCATCTTCACCCTGATTAATCAATATCGTCGCAGAAACATTATTACACTTTGAGATCAAGCACGTAGCATCACATTCCTTCCAATCATCCTTGTTATCCCCAAGATAGTTTGTGAATGCCTTCTGCCCCTGGGGACAATTTACAGGACTCACAATTGGAGCAAATACTGAAACTAACTTATATTTGTCAAGATTTTTCAGGTAAAGTGTGAGAGCTCCATTACCACCCATGAAGTGACCAGATATAGAAGCCCGTGAAGTATCAAGCTCAAAAAAGTTATCACAGAGAAGTTCTGGTAATTCCTTCACCTCATAATCATACATATGCCAGTTTTTCTACTTTTTCTTGCTTGACATTAAGATAAAATCCATCACCTACTTCAAAGTCGTAGCTGTCAGCTTCTTCTTCAACATTGAGTCCTCTTGGAGAAGTGTTAGGAGATATGATAGTAACTCGTTCACTCGAAGATGCTTGTTGAGCATCAGATTTGAGTATGAAGTTCTCATAAGTGCAGGTAAGACTAGAAAGCCAGTACAACACCGGGAATCTACGGGAAGATGAAGGGGAAGGAGGGAAGTAGATATAGAAGGTCATGGAACAGCCAAGAGTGGTGCTGAAGTGCTTGAATCGCTTGTTGTATCCTTCGAACATTTCGTTCTAATGATCTCCGCTGGTTTCATCTTCTCTGTAACACCCCAACTCAATCCAAATGTGGTCTCGCAACTTAACATCATACATATAATATGTCACAGTGGAATTCTTTACACTCCAGGACCTTGCCACAGTCTGACTACAGAATATACCGAACATTAGTACATAACAGCCTTAGCCAAATACATATCCTTCTTACAATCCACTCACATCCTATACATCTTACTAACTCAATTGCCATACGAGTGTACATGCACAACTCGTAGGCCACACTTAACCCGTAACACTTGTACCCCTTCTTACTCTCGCGTCGGCCACCTCCTGATGTTCACCTGTGTAGTAAAAACAGCCCCCAAAGGGGGTCAGCACGAATGCTGGTACGATCCTCTCATGGCCCCCAAGCTAACGTGGCTATGATGACTAATTGTCGATAGCATGGAGGTTGATTAGATGCACAACATAATAGAAGGTGCAGTAAACAACAACTCAGATATGAACAATCAAAGTTCACACACAATGAACGACATAAATGCGTTCCCTTAATTAGGGAGTTAATTATTTAACTCCTTAAGTAATGTTCCCTCTTAATCTTAGTCCATCCTTATCCCAACTCAATCTTAGTCTTATCTTAATCTTAGAAACAACCATCCTTTAATAAGGAGTGGATGTAGCTTATCTTAATCTTAGAAACAACCATCCTTTAATAAGGAGTGGATGTAGCTTATCTTAATCTTAATAATACAAACCATCCTTTAAAGAGGAATGGTTGCAACTCATCTTAACCTTACCTTAATCTTAATCTCAACTTAATCTCAGTATACAAACCGTTCCTGGAAGGGAATGGTTGTAGCTTAATTCGAACCTGGGATTTAGGTGATCCCACCGCACCATCTTAATGCCACCTACTCTGGACGGGAGTCCATCGTAGCTGAGCCGGCAACCGGCCCTAGGCTACAAGTCCGTTGACAAGTCCTTAAGCGGAGGGCGGATCTGATTCAGATACCGTCCCCCTTTTTCCTTAGCATGCATGACCGAAGATCGGTCCCGGGTTTCCTCACTCAAGTTCCAGTTAGTAGTAGTCTCAAGACCATGTTTGTTGGTTAACCTCTTTCGGTTTATATCAACCCATATTAGGGAGCGTTCCTTAGTCTCACTCATTTCCTTACTAAACGTTAGTTAGTAAGTTCTCACGGAATGTTGTGTTAGTTTTCAAACATCACACAACAATACAATAAACATAATATCCCGGTTGCATGCTTTATCTTGTTTAGTGAGCACACAAAAACAAATAGCACACAAGCCGAGGGAAACCTCGTTAGCAAGCAGGTCACAAGAAGAACTGTACCGTTCACCGTTGGCCGTTCGGTTGCTTAATCTCTTCCGGAGTCCAATTTCCAAGTCCTAAAACATTCATTCAGTTTTAGGTTGTTAATCACTTAACTCAATTCAACTTACTTATCTTACTTAACTTACTTAACCCTTAATGATTCCAACCTAACACCTCTTAAGTCTTACAACTTAATCTTACAAACTTAATCTTAAACTTTTAAGTTTATTCTTAACTTAATCCCTTTGGTCTTTATACCTCTAATCATCATTGCCCCCTTAATGGGGGTACCATTAATACCACTAAACTCTCTTAGGGTTTCTTTTTTTTTTAAATCTTAAGGGTCGTCCGACCCACCGTCCGACCCACCGACTGGGTCGGACCATTCCAGAGATCCTCCCGTCTTTTAAAACCCCTCCGTCCGACCCACCGTCCAACCCACCAACTGGGTCGGACCATTACAGAAACTCTTATGGCGGCTTAACAGAGGTCCGTCCGACCCAAGCTTGGGTCGGACCCCTGGGTCGGACGCCACCAGAACATGTCCAAAAATTGTTAAATCTTCACCAAACTTCTCCTTAAGCCTTCTAATGTGTTCTAACATCATTTAGACCCTTAAAACCACCTTTAATCATCCTCCAAACTTATTTAAACAACCTCCAAAGATCATTCCAACCTTTTGCTCAATTCTTGCACACACTCCTAACACTTGTCAATTAATTCCTTATATTTCTAACATGTACATTTTGTCTAAAACTTCAACTAACCAAAGTGTTTCTTTTCTACCCATATAACTCCTCCTTAACATCATTGCACTCCATCTTTGCTTGTTTAACCTTTCAAGGCCATCTTGCATGTCCATGCACGCCTTAGAATCGCTTGACATTATCTCGTTTCCACATTTTAGGTTGTCAACGCCTTAGAATCACTTGACATTATCTCGTTTCCACATTTTAGGTTGTCGACGCCTTAGAATCGATTGACATTATCTCATTTTCACATTTTAGGTAGTCAACGCCTTAGAATAGCTTGACACATTTTCACTTATAGGTAGTCAGCACCTTAGAATAGCTCGACAGCGTTTTTGTTGCTTAGGTAGTCAGCGCCTCCGAATAGCTGCACGCAATCAACGCGGTTTCACACAACATGGAGAATTTTGTGAGGTCCAAAATTTTGGGGCATCACTCAAGCATCAACCAGACTTTTCACATCCGCTACAAAGTCTAGTTGACGGGGGGCAATCTGTTATACCCAAAATTTTGACCCCCTGGGTGAGGATCTACGGGGTGCTGGTGTTGTAAGAGGCATTTTAATCAAATGGTGAGGGATCCCGGCTCGATCGGCGTGTTTCATGGCATGAGGAGCAGCTTCGTCATTTTCAGGGGCGTTTTGGTAATCTTTAAAGGCTTCTGAGACCTCCTATAATCTTTCTCTCTCCTCCAAAGGATGCCCAAATCAGCTTGAAATGCTTTGATATTTTAACCCATGATAGAGGATGACATTCTAAGCATAATGGCGTTGGAATTTTGATTTTTCGAGTTTCCAATAATTTTCTAGCAATTTCTGACTGGATCTGACAAGAAATTCAATTTAAAAACATTCCAACATTTAAAAAATTCGTTTCCACCTCAGAAAATTCATAATATCCATCCTTGACATGTGGTTAAAATTTCACAGCAAAATTCCTTTGGGAAGTCTTTTAATTAAAATACCAGAAAATCTTACTTTTACTAGATTTTCTTTATCTTTAAGAAAGTCTATATAAGGGGATAGGTTTTTGGATAAAGGAAGAACTTGATATGCTCAAGAACCCTAGAGAGTCAGAAAACACAGCCTCCTCTCTCTCTCTCACGTTTTCCAACACCCGGCCACCCAAATCATACCGAAAATCCCCCGAAATCACCATCTAAACACGTTTTCCAATCCCCAAAGCATCAATAGTCATCAAAACCCCACAAAAACACCACCAAAACGTGAAGAACAGCAAGAACAACCAACACCCAGAAGCTTGGTTCGAAATCCTTTCGGGTCTGCCATCAACGAAGCACTCGACGAATCCCGGTGTGAAGAATCACCTTGAATTCGGAGGTAAAACAGGTTACAACTCTACTTTTCTAATTCCCCACGACCTTATTAACTCTCTGTCAAATTTTGGGCTCAAACTAACCTTCGTACGCTTCTGTATTGCTGTTTGTTTAAGCTTCTGTCCAATAACTTGTTTACTAAGTTTCGTGCTTAATTCGAACTCAAATTGAAAACTTTCAATCACTAACGTCTTGTACATCTTTCAAGCTACACACCCATAAAATTTGAGCCAAAAACACCTTCGGGAACAGCCTTAACGCCGCCGTCCAAGGGAGGTCCGCACCCACGGACGTCATGTCCGGGGTCCCGGACTCCTTGTCCGTAAGCCCGGACGCCCACGGATGGCGGCGGGATTTTTTAAATTTTAAAAATTTAGGTTTTCTAATAATGTCCGGGCCCACGGACAGCCTGTCCGTGGCCCCGGACTTCACAATTTTCTGTTTTCTGTTTAATTCGACTTTTATTTTCATATAGGTTAACTGGGGTCCGTGGTCTCGGACATTAGGTCCGTGGCTACGGACGGAAACAAAATTTGACCTAATTCTTCCTCCGAAACCCTAGTTTAGGTAATTTTAATTTCCACTTTAATTTTCTGTCAAAAAATGCTAAAAAACACAAAAAAACAGAAGCTCGCGCACTTAGGTTAAAACGACTCGTAATAAGCCGTAAATAAACCAAGTAGAGGAAAAACGACCTCGGAAGGGTAATGAAAGTAATTGAACCCTAATTAAGTCGAATATCAAGCCCCCGAACCCGAACTCTCCTTTCCTAATTTAATCTAGGTCAAAATTAGGTGACGACTCATAATAGGTTCCAGTGAGCTAGCCTAGGTTTTAATAATTATTGTTATATGACATAGTTATTGATCTTAGGTTATAAGTGGACCTAAAACTCGATTAGATCCTAATCAACTTTAATCAACATAGGATAGGGTTTAAAATCGAGGCTCACAGACTGGCGACTCTGCTGGGGACAAAATTCTTAATTTTAACTTGTTTAATTTTAAGAAAGAGGGCTTAACTCGAAAATATTTATTTATGGCTTTATTTCTCTGTTTGTTTACTTTCGTGCGCACTTTAATTTTCTGCACCTTCGCATCATATGAGAGCGAGGGTCCACACAAACCAATTTCACCCCGGGACCCGTTTGAGGGTCCCCTGTCAGGGACTCACACCTTTTAGGTGATGTGAATAAGCGGGGGAAAAGAGGAGGATGTCGTCTAACCACATCCCCTTAATACCCGTGCCTTAGCCCCAAGCGTTTTCCCGGCAGTGCCCTTACCTAGCCCATTGTTTGGTCAGTCAAAGACCCGACCGTAGACGCACACCTTCAGGTGATGTGAAAAGAGTGGGGAAGCCCAAAGAGAATAGCGTGCAAGCCCTATTCCTTTGTGGTGACCTGGGCCCATGCCCCAAGCACCTCTCCGGATCGATCCATACCTGGTTTGATTTAAACATCTAGTGAGGACATGTTGAATCTGTGTGGGCCTTGTTTGCTTGTGTGATCGGCCCACTACCCAGCCTAGAAACTAATAGGAATTTCTCCTACATCAACCTAGCCCAACCCGAATTGTCAGTTCTATTTGTTTGCAGCCTAAAGGCTCTGTTTGGTTCAACATGTGAGTTATGTGGGCTTCGGCCCAAAAGTTTAGACTTAGGAGGTTTCTTTTTCAGCCCAATTTGGTTTATCCATTTAGTTCTAGGCCCATAAAAGTCCACCTAAAAGTAATCCATGAGATATGTAAACTAACCAAGCCTTCCACTGAAATTCTTCCGACCCAGGGCCTATTCTAGTATAGGAAAACTCTTCACTTGGGCTTTAGCCCAAAATCCTAGATCTAGGCATCATCTTTCAGGTTCAGTCAATACTACTCATTCAGGTTTCAGTCCAAATTCCAACCTAGGGTTTTGTTCAGCAATCATTCTGGCCCAAATACCACACTCATGACTCATTCTATTTGGGGCCTGTAGACCAATTCATAGTTTTGGCCCATAAGCTTCGCTCTCAATCTAGAAGTTTGGCCCATAGCACAAAACATTTGAATCCAAGATAGGTTACATAACTCATTCATTCCAGTTTCTAGCGTCAAGGCCCGACAGGAACATCAAACGAATCTCAGACTTCAAGGCTTTCCCTCTCGGCCCAGTGGCCCATTCACGGTTCGTGTGGCCTCCTTCAGCCCGTTTGCTTCACTTCTAGATTAAGGGTATTCAGGCCCGCAAATCTGTTCTATCCTAGGAGTCACTCTAGCTCATGCACTTCACTCGCAGCTTGGAAAAGATTCAGACCCGGGTTCCTCCTACATGACTCATAGGCATTCCTAGTTCATACATTTTATGAGGCCTATTCGAAGTTCAGAAGGAAGACAATCACGGTCATCTCAATGGCGTCCCGACGGTCCAGAGCTCGAGTCTTCAGTATGTTGGCATCAGACAGCCCAACATCACTATTTTAGAAGTTTTCTCGATTTGGTAGTTTTCTTTTCCCAGTCATTCTCCCAACTTTTATGGTAGCTAGCTTCCTTTATCATTTTAGGTAGTTTTCTTAAGATTACAATTTTTGATGTTGTCTTTCCATTCATGAATTAGAGCATAGTTCCATTTTCATTATTTTTTTGCGCATTTATTCACAAAACCAGAACACCAAAAAGTAAATAAGTCATCACGTCATTTCACCCACATCCACTACCTTCAACACATACATCCCATGTGTCTCGCCACACTCCCCTCTCCACATGAAACTCATTCTTGTGCAAGGAATATCTCACCACCTTGTTGGCTTCCACCACTCATCACCTCTCAATGGAAAATTTCACCGTACACTGAAAGCATCCCACTGCCATGTTTTACTTTCATCACTACATTACTCCACCAAAACAACAAGACTTCATCGCCATGTACCACCACACATATAGCCACCTCCAACAAATAACCTGGGTATTCAAAAGGCTTGTCAAAAGACCCCAAAACAATACTGGGGGCAATCTGAGTTAAGGGTCGATAACGTTTCTTTCATTAGTTTAAAGCGCGCGAACAAGTCTCTGAGTGAACATTTCGCGAGGGTGCCTTGAGTGGTAAAACCATGAGTGAAAGAGCATGTCATTTTTACATGGCTCCAGAGAAATTACATTCAAAGGTAAGGTAAACGGCATGACTCCAACCGAAGGAGATAATTTGTAAATTTACGCTTAAACCTATGAAAAGTAACAAAGAACGGATACACAACTATTAGGGATGACGAAGCACCTAGGTACAGCACCACACAGCCAAAAAGCTTGTGAACCCTGACATTAACCCTAGGCACCCCCGCTGAGCTTTTCGTGTACATCCTCTTTTACAACACTACAAACTCCACAAACGAGCCAGCCAGTGATGAATAACCGACCCGGTGACCAAAGGAAGCAAGGAGCCCGACTTCCGAACAGCAACTTCACAAGTCTGAAGAAGCAAACTGCCACCAGCATGACGAAACGATCCGTAAATGGCCCCAAAGTGGCACAGGATCCAAATGAGCTAACATCAAAAAACAGCTCTCAAAGTTCTTAACCGGGAAACACAAGAACCCCGAAGGAAAAGAGATTCAAAGGAAGGCAAACCTGAAACGCCTCGAAGTAATCCAAAATCAGAAAAAAAAAAAAGAGAAGGTGCAACCCAAAAATCCAGAGTTCCAAGCTCATAAGCGAAGTCATCACGAAGTAGCCAAATGACTTCAAGGCAAAGAAGACAAGTCCGAGAGACGGTGCAAGTTGCAGCTTTGGTCACCCTTAAAGCTCCACATATCTTAAACATCCCTCCATAACCCTATTGTCATTCATCACACCCCATGGCCACGTTATAAGCTCAAAAGACTTCCGACTTAGTAGTTGTGTATCCAATCGAGTGAAAATAACAGGTTGAACACGTAAATCTAACAAATGTCAAATTCAGTGGTTGAGAAGTTATGACCGTAAGTGAGAAACGAGTGCAAACACCAAACACGTCGAGTGTAGGTTAGGAAGCACCACATCAAAGCATAAGCCTCGACCCTGTGAGGATGAGACTTGTTAGCACGTTTAATCAAAGAAAATACTGGGGGCAATTGATCGTTCCGATCAATTGCCATGAACTCTAGCTCAGGTTGTCCTAAGGAAAAATACTGGGGGCAATTGTTGGTTCCAACAATTGCCATGACAACACCAATTGAAACCTAAAGCTTGAGCACCACCATCCCACCACAGGCATAAGCCCTTACATCCACATCAAATTTCCTCAGGCCCGTCCTAAGCCCTACCTCCACATCAAATTTCCTCAGGCCCGTCCTAAGCCCTACCTCCACATTCAAACACCCACAGGCCCGTCTTGAGCCCTAATCCTTTTACATTCTTTTGGACCCATCATACACTTGACTCACTTTCACTTAGATCCATCCATAGGCTCGTCATAAGACCTAGATCCGTCCTTTAGGCTCGCCATAAAACCTAGAACCATTTTTAGGCTCGCCATAAGACCTAGTTGCATTCCCTTAGGCTCGTCATAAGACCTAGATTTGTCCCTTAGGCTCGTCATAAGACCTAGATCCGTCCTTTAGGCTCGCCATAAGACCTAGAACCATTTTTAGGCTCGCCATAAGACCTAGTTGCATTCCCTTAGGCTCGTCATAAGACCTAGATCCGTCCTTTAGGCTCGCCATAAGACCTAGAACCATTTTTAGGCTCGCCATAAGACCTAGATCCTTCCTTTAGGCTCGTCGTAAGACCTAGTTGCATTCCCTTAGGCTCGTAGTAAGACCTAGCGTTACCCTTTAGCTTACCCGCTCTTATCAAACACATTGCATTCATCACATTCATATAGGCTTGTCATAAGACCTAGTTGCATTATCCAGGCGCGTCACAAGACCTGGCGACAGAAAAGTTGGCGAGGTGATGGCAATAAATCCTCCTTTTGCGATGTCAACTTATTTTCGGGATCAACGAATGGTGGGCGAAGGCAATAAGTCCCCAAGGTTTTTACCAGGAGTTATCCCTGCACACCGGCTTGGAGGGCGATGGCAATAAGTCCACATTGGGTCCAGCCAGGAGCATTGGCACGGGTTTCGGTCCACAGAAGCATCCGAGCATCATCAGCATTATCATCAGCATCATCAGCATCATCAGCATCATCAGCATCATCAGCATCATTAGCATCATCAACATTTCAGCATTCTTGCATTTGCATACCGCCCAGCTATCACATTTTAGGTTGTCAACGCCTTAGAATCACTTGACATTATCTCATTTTCACATTTTAGGTTGTCAACGCCTTAGAATCGCTTGACATTATCTCATTTCCACATTTTAGGTTGTCGACGCCTTAGAATCGCTTGACATTGCTTCATTTCACTTTACCTGCAGGCAGTCAACACCTTAGAATAGTTTGACATCATATCATCATTATAGGTAGTCAACGCCTTAGAATTGCTTGACATTACTTCATTTTACTTATAGGTAGTCAGCGCCTTAGAATAGCTCGACACAATTTATCAGTTTTCGATAACATGCAGGGTCTGGGAAACATTTGAAATTTTGGGGTATCACTCAAGCATCAACTAGCCTTCTCACTTTCATTACAAAGCCTAGTTGACGGGGGGCAATCTGTTATACCCAAAATTTTGACCCCCCTGGTTAGGGTCTACGAGGTCCTGGTGTTGTGAGGGGCATTTCAATCAAGTAGTGAAGGATTCCGGCTCGAGCGGCGCATCCCATGGCATGAGGAGCAGCTTCGTCATTTTCAGGGGCGTTTTGGTAATCTTTAAAGGCTCCTAAGACCTCCTATAAGCTTTCTCTCTCCTCCAAAGGATGCCCAAATCAGCTTGAAATGCTTTGATATTTTAACCCATGATAGAGGATGACATTCTAAGCATAATGGCGTTGGAATTTTGATTTTTTGAGTTTCCAATAATTTTCTAGCAATTTCTGACTGGATCTGACAAGAAATTCAATTTAAAAACATTCCAACATTTAAAAAATTCGTTTCCACCTCAGAAAATTCATAATATCCATCCTTGACATGTGGTTAAAATTTCACAGCAAAATTCCTTTGGGAAGTCTTTTAATTAAAATACCAGAAAATCTTACTTTTACTAGATTTTCTTTATCATTAAGAAAGTCTATATAAGGGGATAGGTTTTTGGATAAAGGAAGAACTTGATATGCTTAAGAACCCTAGAGAGTCAGAAAACACAGCCTCCTCTCTCTCACGTTTTCCAACACCCGGCCACCCAAATCATACCGAAAATCCCCCGAAATCACCATCTAAACACGTTTTCCAATCCCTAAAGCATCAATAGTCATCAAAACCCCACAAAAACACCACCAAAACGTGAAGAACAGCAAGAACAACCAACACCCAGAAGCTTGGTTCGAAATCCTTTCGGGTCTGCCATCAACGAAGCACTCGACGAATCCCGGTGTGAAGAATCACCTTGAATTCGGAGGTAAAACAGGTTACAACTCTACTTTTCTAATTCCCCACGACCTTATTAACTCTCTGTCAAATTTTGGGCTCAAACTAACCTTCGTACGCTTCTGTATTGCTATTTGTTTAAGCTTCTGTCCAATAACTTGTTTACTAAGTTTCGTGCTTAATTCGAACTCAAATTGAAAACTTTCAATCACTAACGTCTTGTACATCTTTCAGGCTACACGCCCATAAAATTTGAGCCAAAAACACCTTCGGGAACAGCCTTAACGCCGCCGTCCGAGGGAGGTCCGCACCCACGGACGTCATGTCCGGGGTCCCGGACTCCTTGTCCGTAAGCCCGGACGCCCACGGACGGCGGCGGGATTTTTTAAATTTTAAAAATTTAGGTTTTCTAATAATGTCCGGGCCCACGGACAGCCTGTCCGTGGCCCCGGACTTCACAATTTTCTGTTTTCTATTTAATTCGACTTTTATTTTCATATAGGTTAACTGGGGTCCGTGGTCTCGGACATTAGGTCCATGGCTACGGACGGAAACAAAATTTGACCTAATTCTGCCTCTGAAACCCTAGTTTAGGTAATTTTAATTTCCACTTTAATTTTCTGTCAAAAAATGCTAAAAAACACAAAAAAAAAGAAGCTCGCGCACTTAGGTTAAAACGACTCGTAATAAGCCGTAAATAAACCAAGTAGAGGAAAACGACCTAGGAAGGGTAATGAAAGTAATTGAACCCTAATTAAGTCGAATATCAAGCCCCCGAACCCGAACTCTCCTTTCCTAATTTAATCTAGGTCAAAATTAGGTGGCGACTCATAATAGGTTCCAGTGAGCTAGCCTAGGTTTTAATAATTATTGTTATATGACATAGTTATTGATCTTAGGTTATAAGTGGACCTAAAACCCGATTAGATCCTAATCAACTTTAATCAACATAGGATAGGATTTAAAATCGAGGCTCACACACTCTTAAACTCTTAAGCTTGCTTATACATTTCTTTCCATTACCTTAATACCTTGACATTGTTCTTCATTTACCTTAACCATGCAACGCCCTCTTTAGGCATTTCCACTTCTTTTATGCAACTTACTCACCATTCTCATGATCATAACCTCTTATACGTTTCTAGTCATTCCCTTGACGACTTACAACATTCTCCTACCATTCTCACTTCCATCACCCAAGTCCACACATTACCATTCAACCAAACCTTACTAGTCCACCACTAACATCACCACCTCTTACACAAACTTCCCGAACTCTCATTGTTCTTCTCTTAGTTCATACCTAAATCATCTCAAAGCATTATACATCATTTCCTCCAGATTTGCACAAGTCTTACCATTCCTCATACCATGACTTTGGTGTGTTCAATGCACCCATCTAAACTCTAATTTCCTCATAGACCATTCTAGGTCATTCTAAACCTCAAGAGCTCCTTAGTTAACTCATTTCCACTCAAATTCCTTTTTATGACTCCTAGTTAATCCTAGGTCATATTAGTTCACCACCATCACCTAAACACTTATTTTCTACTCAAATTTCGCCATAGGTTCTCTAGTATCTTATCATGCCCACACACATTGTTTTCCTCATTCAACCATCTCACACACATCAAGTTCTTTCTCATCACATCTCATCACCAAACCAACTCATTCACAACAACTCATTATATTGCAATAATCTTAAATTGCATAGCACCAAGGCTCTTAAATGACACGGCTCTTAGGCCCTTAAATGACTTAAACTTAAACACTGAATTTCCCACATATAAAAGCCTTCAACCTGCAAATACACCCATCAATCTCATAGTGGTTACAATACTCTTAAAATCCATCTTAAACTTATATTACTAACTCATTCCCATTGGCTCCTTAGTCACAAGTTCACAAGCTTATTTAAGTTCTTTTTCTTAGGTTACATAACTCATTACCTAATGTAAGCCCTAGGCTACATTGGTACCCATCTAAAACTCATTCCTTAAACCTTAAACCACCATTAGGTAAATAATTTACCTTGTTTTCTCAAGCTTATCTTAACTTCCTCCTTAGACCTTCTTCTTGCATGAATCTCGGCCACCACTTAAATTCCCCTTGCCAAAGTTCTAATCAATATTCAATGACTCATATGAGTACTAAACAATACACTAACCTCAAGGAATGAAAACCTAGGTTAGAAATGTGTTCTAAGGCATAAAAGTGGATGATTACCTTTAAAGTCTCAAAGCAGACTTGGGCATTGAATAAAATAGGACCTCCACTAGTCCTTGGTGAATAAATCAAGCTAGAACAAGGCATAAAAATAGGGCCCCATGAGTAGTAATTTTCGGCCATGTAAGGAAGTGATGGAAACTTGGTTTTTCTAACATTTTCCTTACCTTGAATGAATGGAGAACCAAATGGGCTCTTCAAACTTGATTTTCCTCCATCAATGGAGTTTTCTCTTGGCACCAAAATGGAGCTTTGAAAGATTTGAAAAGATAGAAAGGAGGGCCTTGACTTAACTAAGACAAATATTCAATTTGTTTTGGATTTGGAGCTTGGAGTTGCACTTGGCAAGTGAATGAAGGTGAGGAGCCATGAATGGAGCTCTCTCTTGGTTTGGAGCAGGAGAGGAGAAAGAGAAATCGTGGAAGGAAGGAGAAATGAAGAGAGAGAGGAAGAAAGGTAACTTAAGTGAAGATATTTGTTATAAAAAGGTGAATAGTCTTTGCTTTTACTTTCATTCCCATTTTCTTTCTTAATTTGATGAAGTCTTTAATGACTCATCCCTTAGAAACCGGCCCCCATCATAATTAAGGCTAGTCATGGTCTTTGTTGACCAACTAATTAGCTTATATTGATTAAAACTTAAACTAGTTACTATTTGGCACTATTCACTAATTAGTGCACATATTTATGAAATTTTTGATTTCCCATTGATTTAGACTTCCTAATGTGATACTAATTAGTACACATGTTGATTAAAGAGTAATGATGGACATTTAGCCACTCAAAACCCATTTCTAAGACAATTTCTCAAAAATGTGCTTTAAGACTTCTGAAAGCACATTTTGTGTTTTAACTTGTTTTCAAGCTTGGTTTTCTTTGCTAATTGATTTAAAATGTCCATTAGCATATTACTAAAGTCTTATAATGGTATTTTGGTGCTAATCAAAGTCACTCCAAGCTTAGAGCTCGTTTTTGCCCAAATTGCCCTTAAGGCACTTTCTTGTGTTTTCCTTGGTTTAAATTGTCTACCAATCTTTCTAAGGCATATTCTAGCCTTACTACATCATAATTTGATGTTTACTTAGCATACTTAAGTTTGGGGTATTTCAATCTACCCCCCTTAAAAGAACTTTGTCCCCAAAGTTCCCATGCACCTCATCTTATTAGGATACATATCTTACCTCATTCCTCAGATCATATAGATCATACTTCTGTATACTTAAACTCATTAGATCCTTAGGTCCTCCATATGCTTATTCTTAAATATCACACAACATGCTTACGCATGTATAGCACTCAAAATTCTCTTTGTTTCTTTTGATGATTAAAACATTCACATAATTTCCAACGTATTCTCCCATGTCACCGGTCCGTAGACAATGGCTCATTCGTCCTCGTCACAATGGGCCAGAATACAAAACACTCTGCTCTCCCCATGTCACCGGTTCGAAGATAAAGGCTCGTGCGTCCTCGACTTCATGGGCGAGACTCAGTAAAAAGGTAATCCTTTTTACGAGGTCATGTGAGGAATAATTCCTCTAATTAAAAATACAAGCAACTCCAATTTCATTTTTATTGTGACCACTGGTAGGGAGTTTCAGGAATCATCCAACCCTGATGTGATCAGCATCAGTGTAGGACTATCCTTCCACCCCAATTTGTGTTCGGTTTCCCTTGATCCCTAGAAAATCAAGTTCCACCTCCCATGTCATTTTCAAACATCAGATAATTCACTCATGTCCAATTTTCTATCTTCTTAGTTCTTCTAATCATAATCAATACATCTCCAAAGTGTGGACTCAGTCCATCGAACATTCCCAATTCATCTCTTAGTAATTACCCCAAGACTTAAATTCCTACTAAGTTCCATAACTGTCTCATACCAATTCTCACCATCTTATATCTCATAGCATTACTATCTTCTTCCTCATACTCATGTCAAATTGTATCTCATAATGTTATCTTATTCTTATCTCACACATAGTCTCATATTGACTCATACCTCATATATTCCTTATTCCTTAAATCTCCTTAATCCTCTTCCTTTGTAACACCCCTTCCAACATTAACACACTTAACAACAAACTGCAGCGGAAACAAACTTCATCACATTACTTAACTCGTTGGTGTTACATGCCGTTAACCACCCACGTGGCTAACAAGGCTATTACATATACAATTGTACCGGTCTGATGGACTAGACTCCCGAGAGACTACACATTACTATCCCTTTCCATTAACACAACAACAACATACACCTTTCAACTGTACCGAGTATTCACAAACTGATGCCGATAACAATCTCGGTCTTACTACACCTACTGTACATATACAACTTAAATGATTACCCATGTACGACGACTACCCCGTCCTACTCTCGAACGGCTTCCTGCTTTTTGTACCTGAAATAGGAAAAGAAGAGAAAGGGTGGCCCCCAAGGGGCTCAGCACCTTTGTTGGTATGGTAATCCCGCAGCCCACATGCTACCGGGCCACGCACAACTAATTGCCGTCTTAGCATGCGGTTGATTATATTTAAATCATGCATGCAACTGTAAACACACAACACATAACATCTCGCCTCAATGGGCTCAACAAACGGATAGTACATCCTTATTTGATAAGTCACTCATGGTATTCATTATCCCTAAAGTGTTTCTCCTCTAATGGAGCTACTTCCTTAATAGAGGACACTTACCCGTTATACGGGTTATCCTTAAACGCCTCTTATCACAAACTGGGATTCATATCCATGATCCACATACTCCACATTATACAACATATAACATACAACACATAACAACACATAACAACACTTTTCACGTATCAACGTGCACATAATGACATCGCAATAGACATTGCTTTACACCACCAACACATAACATAACGGGAACGGTTCTCTTAGGAACCGACCCAAACATTGTTAATTCACTGGTGAGCCTAGAGAATGATGTCACCCTCATGATAAGCTCGTTATACAACAACAACAACACTCATTACCGTCCTAATAGTCAGACGAGTAACTTAAGTTAAGATGGTTCGGGTTTGGTGGCCCGAACACACCACACAAACACATGTTCCCCCTAAACCGATCATAAGTCAGAATAGCTAAGCTTTGGAGTAAGTTAATGGGAGATCATAACCCGTGAGGGAAACAACCATAACAGAGAGAAGGGTAAGGCTAAGAAGGATACCCACTCCCAAACAACGCGCGACCGGCCTAACCGGATTCCTCACCACTGTTAGCACATACTTACTTTTAGATATTAGTTAGGACCCCACTATGGAGTCTATCACATCTACACACCATACAGTATTACAACTGGGTTAGACATACAAGGGAGATCCCTACATTCACACACACATATCACACAATTAACACACGCATAGCCGTGGTCAGAACGTCCCATGGTTCGGGTCGTTTAATCCGAATACCAAACTCTCATGTGATCCTAGACTCAGTTAACTAAGGTTAACACTTCCGTGGTTAAATGGTATCGGAACTAGACACGTCACATATATGAATTGCTGTAAACTCATTACATGTTTTATCTTACAACGTGGCAAACATACAGAAAAACACATTGGCATACAAGCCGGTGTAATCCGGTAGGACACAGGTTGCAAGAAAGCCATACCTGTCACCGGAGTCCACTTTATCGTGTCCACTTATGTTCCTCGAGCAATCCTCGAACAACTGATAACATTACACGTATTTTTATGAACATCGGGGTATCACGATTGTTTAAAGTCTAGTGCTTATAACTTTTCCCCGTTAACTTAGTTACATAACTTCACTTTTTAACTTGTTTTACTTTTACATTTTAATACATCTTTTCCCCCACTAAATTGTCATTATAACTCACCTAACATGTCTTAAACAACCTTATAACATCATTACTAATCAATCCCCATCATTACATATCATTTTATAACCTTAAACAATGTTTTTGGTCCGACCGACCTTGCACAAGGTCAGTCCATTCCAGAACACATTACCGTCAAAATTTCTACTCCGACCGACCTTGTAAGTTCGGTCGCATGCTCGGTCCATTCCCGAGAGTTTCTTCCCTTTGAAAATTCAGGCCCGACCGAACTTGCCAAGTCCGGTCCCATGTTCGGTCGATTCCAGAAACTTAATTCGTACACAAAATACAAGCCCGACCGACCTTGCAAGTCCGGTCCCCAAGGTCGGTCCATTCCAGAAACCAATTCTCGCAGGGTAAACTGGGCTCGACCGACCTTGGCAAGTTTGGGCGCAAGGTCGGTCTGCCCCAGACCCTTATTTTCCATTGCCCATTTAACTCCAAACTTCACCTCATATATCCTAATATGTCCTAACCTCATTTGGGCACTTCAAACACATCTTTAGCCATGTACTAAACTCTTTAAATCACACACCAAAACCATCTTATCATTCACAAATTTCTTACAAAATTCTTAGCACTTGGAATGTTTCCTCCTTAAGATTTCTAAGTGGTATTTCACCAATAATGACCACTATACCAAGGTGTTTCCTCTACACCTTAACATCATCTCTCAAACTTCTTTTCTTACTAACTAAATCTCCTTTTTCACATCTTACCTAAACATCACTTCTTCCTTGTACATCAACATTCCTAAACCTTAAACAAACTTCTCCAAGACTTAAATACATTCTCAAAAACACACATTGAATTCCTAGAACTTCCAAGATAATACCTAAATCCTTGTATCACTCTAAATCACCTTTAACACTTCCTAGTTCACCAAAACTTATTTAAAACACTTAGAACTTCTTACACATTTTCCAAATTTTGCCATAGCTTCACTTGTATATTCTCACATCCAAACACTTAGGTTTTTACCTTATTCCATTCAAGAACACCTAAAATCCACCAAGAACTTTCTCACACACAAAACTTCACCAAATTTACACTACATCACTATATAGTGCATAAACTTAAATTGCTTGGCACTTAGGCCCTTAAATAACATGGCTCTTAGGCCCTTAAATACATTAAACTTAAACACTGAATCTCCCACATATATATTGCCTTTAACCTGCAATTACATACAACAACACATATGCCCTTTAATAGTTTCCTTGAGAACGTTTCACTAGGTCATTCACCTTTGGCTCCTTAGGTATTTTATTAAGCAAATCAAGCTCATTTTCCTAAGGCATTTAAACTACATTGAGATAGTTTGTTTACCTCTTTTTCCTTACAAACTTCTTTCTTGTTTCCTTGTAAAACCGGTAAGGATGTTTGGTTGTTTGTCCACTTCTAAACAATGTACAAATAATATAATGAGTATACAAGCTTTAAGCTTCATCGCATTGTAAACCCTAGTTACATATATTATCTTAAGGTATTAAAATGATTGTTTTACTTGAATGGAAAGAGAGCTTGATGATGTAGCGAGAGGACTCCTCCTAGCCCTGGAAGATTCAATGAGCTAAACACGCAAGGTGAACACCATTGTGAGGTGAATTTTTGGACAACACAAAACATGAAGGAAACATCATTTTCTTTGAGTTTCCTTACCTTGAAGCAAAGGAGGACAATATGTGTGAAAGGTGAGCTCAGCTCCTTCAATGGTGAATCTCCTGGCACCAAATTGAGTTCTTGAAGATTTGAAAAGGGGAAATGAGGACTGTCTAACTAAGACAAGGGTAGTCTTGAAATTAATTTTGGAGCATGGAATCATAAGTTACAAGTGAAGAAGATGAGAATGAGAGGGGCTGTAGCAAACCGAGAATGGAGCTTGGAGAGATGAATACCGTGTGAAATGAAGAAGAAGAAGAGAATGAAAGGTAAGTAGCTAGCTTTAGATTTAAGTAAAGTACTATTACTTTTTGCTATCTTTTTTTATCTTATCATTAACAAGGGGATGAGTCATCCATATAAGAAAACCGGCCCCCTTTATTACATAAGGGGTTAATAGTCTTTGTTGACCATTTTAATTAGTTAACAACATATGTTACAAACTAGCTTATTAAAGTTACTATTCACTAAAACAAGGCACATAGATGTGAAATTTTGATTTCCCATTGATATAGACTTCCAAATGTGATACTATATAGTACACATGTTAATTAAAGAGTAATGAGACATTTCGCCATTCAAAACTCATTTACAACAATTTTTCAAAACGTGCTTTAAACTCCTTAAAGCCGTTTTGTGTTTTAACTTGTTTTCAAGCTTGGTTTTCTTTAGTAATTGATTTAATATGTCCATTAACATATTTAGGTTATAGGTATGACCTTTAGGCCTATACAAATTATCCCAGCTTAGAGCACATTTTTTCTCTTATTGACTTTAAGGTATTTTCTTGTGTTTTGTTTGGTTTTACTGTCTACCAACGTTCCCTAAGGACTTAATTAGCCTTATTAAATCATAATTTAATATATTAAGTCTTGTAGGCTCTTTGGGTCCTAACCAAGTTCACTCATAGCTTAGCATATGTTTTGCTCAACTGTATCTTAGTGCTTTATTGCATTTTACTATGGTTTAATTGTTCACTGATGTTTCTAAGGCACTTTTTAGCCTTTACATACCATAGTTTAATATTTAAACCACATATCAAGGTTTGGGGTATTTCAATCTACCCCCTTAAAAAACTTCGTCCTTGAAGTTTACACTTCCCACACATCTTGGATTAGAATACGGGGATTACTTATAGAAATAAACTTCCATAACCAAACACACTTTACATCTCAACCTCGGACTTAATGGTCTGGGTAACACATTCACATCCATACAAACATAACATATTCACAAGATAACCTCGGACTCAATGGTCCGGGTATCTTAACAACATTTACACATACATAACAACCCTTAGACTCTCTGGTCTTGGGTAACATAACAACATTTAGAACATAGGTCTTGATAACATAACAGCCTTTAGACACATAGGTCTATGTAACACAACATTTAGACTCATAGGTCTTAATAGCATACACTTTAGGAACTCAAGGTCAAAATAATATTTATTACACATACCACACAACATGTCATAGCATGTATAGCAATCAAAAATATCTTTGATATACACTGTGATCTTGCAGAACCCGGTCGCGATGGACACCTTCCGTCCCCGTGCCTTTGGGAGATCAAAACAATCACTTAAAGTTGAAATTTTTTTTGTGAGGTTAAGTAAGAAAACTTTAATTATGTAAAGTATTTATCGACGTTTATAAGTACCAATTGAAAATCGTTTTGAAAACACACACAACTCCAAGTCCAACTTAAGCTCTTTGCTTCTTTTCTTAGCGTGGTTATTTGTGACCACTTATAGGGAGCTTCAAGAATCATCCAACCCTGATGTGATCAGCATCAGTGTTGAACTATCCTTCCACTCCAATTTGTGTTCGGCTTCCCTTGATCGCATGCAAATCAAGTTCCACTTCCCACTTCATTTTCAAGCATCAAGCAAAACACTCATTTCCAATTTTCTATCTTTTTAATCATTCTAGTCATGATCATAACATCTCCAAGGGATAGAACTCCGTCTATCAGTTATTTCCATACACTTTAATGTTGTTACCTAGGGAATCTTATTCTCACTAGGTTCTATGTCGGTATCATGCCCTTTCATGAATCACTATATAATATATATATACACATATATTTTATCAAAATACAACACACAGTTTCACATTTACACACCGTCGGGGTTTTGTTCCCGGGGAGTTTCTCTACTCCCCACACTTGTATTATCACACACCACTGTTAACAAATAAACACACTTATCATAATGGTATTCGCATCTTCTGTGCGCAATTACCACAATTAAACCATGAATGAATGTGTATGTTTACGTAACACACACATCAATCATCAAAACAACTATTTTGTGCTATGCACAACATAGGTCACGTACACTTGTACGGTAATACACACTAAGTGGTTTTGCGTTCTACCCCCCTTAAAAGGGATTACGCCCACGTAATCAATCACTTAATCATTGGTTTAAAACGTTCTGCCGTCGTGAAGTACTTCAACTTCCACGCGGTCTATTATACAATGGATTCTGATTAGACGATCTTAACCATATTGGCGGTTTATTCCCTAAACCAAGAATTCTCATTGGAGTTTGCTTTAACTCTTAACTGGTTTCGGTTCTGGCCTGTGAGGCTTCTAGGCATTAATAATTAGCCGTTCACTCATGTTCACCATGCACATTCAACACTTGAATCACTGGCTCACTAGTTTCTATTGTGAAACTCTAATAACTGTAGAGCTTAATTGCCCCATTTGTTATTCTTACTGTATTGTACATCCCCAATTGTCACCTTCATCTTGGTAACAATGGTTTCTCAACCGATGCGTGGTACCTCTTACCGTTAGCGAATTCGGTGAGTTATAAACTTTCTATCCACTTCCATAACAATTTACTATGTATACACCTATGTATTTCACAACGATTGACTTGTTCCCCTTCGACTTACTGTTGGTTGAGATTGAGCTACTACCTAGTGTGTAGTGCTCTCTCAGCTATTTACAACATTTGGGGTATATTCCATACCGATATTTGGCAGTTAGTGCTACTGTAGTCACTTACTGTTAATCATGTCTCCACATTTGGTTTTGTACAAGTACTCTTTTATTGGTGCGGCCTTGCATTTCCAATGCATCGGCCATTATAACATTATTCCTCCACAATTAACATGTTTCCAATTCCTAGCTATCCCACTCGATCATTACTGCATAGTGCAATACCAAAACACTCAGTCGTACAGAGTGCAGAGGCGTAAACTCTTGACAGTAAATCTCTCATGTGATTCGCCATGGAATTCCCACTGAGTTCCTCATCACATAGTACCTACCACTGGCCTATTGCCCAGTCTGTTAACATCGCTTACCTTGCATCCCCACTGAGTTTAACTCATAACTGGTCTCATCTGCCACATTATTATTCAACAATACTTATGCAACGGTCGCTTGGTGCGAACCGTGCTGTTACTCATTGCATAACACTAACTTACATGGTTTTTACTGTCACATTAACTTCCACACCTATACTTATATTATTCACATTATGGTTCGTCATTCATTTGGATAACTACCGAATGCTCCTTGAGCGTTGCTCACTCGAGTCTCAAACCGACATTATTTAGCTCGGTGCTTCACTTTATACACACATACTACTAAACTAACTGCTCTCAAATAATAATATTGTCCATCCTTAACATATTTCTTGAGCTTGGTTCACATAACTACCGCTCCAGCGGTTTCACAGCATCGAGAGGTATCCCCACTCTTAGTGCAGTGGTTCGTTCTCCACTCTATTCACTTATATAACATAAACTTCTGCAATCAATCTAATTTACATAACACATTTTACTTGTGGCCTATAAGCCTTATTTGCCTTGAGCTGCGCTCATTGTAGGCTGTCCACACACATGTACTTCTCTGTACAACATTACATGGTTTGGATGTTATATTGAGCTCCATGACAAGGTCGTTGCATTCCGTCTCCTTTCATGGAATGCCCCTTAGGATTGTCAGTCCGTCTCCTGACAACTTATGTCTTAACTGGGTGTTAGTTTCAACCCTTGTGTTTCTATCATGTCACTTCGTGCAACTCTTGTTGATGCGAACACCCTTCAAGGATTGCTCCTGGGTGTTACTGAGTTATGCTTTTACATTTGGTTCACACTTATTGGTACATTCCGTTAGCCACGCTGTTTGCGTTCTTAACTGGCTTATTATCTCCTTCTGTGAAGATCAACATTTCCTGGTAGTGTAGGTACCCATTCTGGGAGTTTCATTCCGTTCATTGCACATTAATGTGTCCACATTAGGCATCTGCTTGCCATGTACAGGCTGGGTCATCGTTCCAGCTATCATGTTTATCCCTGAGGATTCTTAAGACGTATATGATGTCTTTACATTACAGTTAGTGCACCTCGCACCTCCTGACTCCTAGACATTTCCTTGAAATGAATTCACTAATTCCTTTAGTCTAGTTATCTTAACTAGGTTCCTTTACTTCAACCATTCATGGTAGTCCTTAGCTGTTGTTTGACTTATACTGCTGACCGTAGAACGGAGCCGACTACTTCCCGTGTTTCGGACTCTACTCGTATACATATGTGGGGTACCCTACTGATACATTACTACTTACCCAACTAACCCATAAGTAGGCCTGTCAGGCCCACAAGCTCCTATCGGAGTGCGGTCGTCCCACATTTCAATTGGTACACTCGTAGTGTCCGTCACACGCCTAGGTGAAGTATTCTGTTGTCAACTCCCTTATATTGTCCCGTGACAATATTCATTTCATGCTTCCCGAACTTAATCGAGGGAAAGTTTATCCATTGTTGAATTCTTATCAACTGCCCTTGGTTTTATTGGTTTGGTTTAGAAGAAGGTTAGAAATAAATATTGGTTTGAAAGAAAATCTGGTTTTGAAAGGAAAGAGTTTGAAATAAATCTGGGTTGAAAGAAAAATTCTCATGGTTCTATAGTGCCTTCTTGCCTTAACCAAATCTAGCTTCTTGCTGACTAGTGTACTTCCAATTACAGAGGTTAGGCTAACAGGCCCTTCCACTGTTATGACGATCACATTTAACTTTATGGTACTTTACCAAGTACTTTGTAGTGGTTATAAATTTCCCGAACAGCCCTGTTATAGCAGCACTTGCTATGGCAAGTGCGCCATGCTAACTGGCAATCGGTTTAACACATACCGGTTGTGGTATTGTTTTTTTTTTTTACCCGCACTGTCATCAGTGGCCTTGTTGGCCCTCACTGATCTTACTGTCTTGATAATAACTCCTCTAGGTGACTTCTCACTGTCTTCACCTGATAATCATCAACTAGGGTGTTTCCCATTCTGGGAGACCCCCTTTTTTTGTATTGTTTCGTCTTCGTAGCCCGTTCCACGTATTTGTCGTGGTTACTGAGACTTGTCTCTTGTTTGGGCACTACGTTGTAGTTCCTTTGTCGGTTGGTATACCGTTGGTGTATTATTTATCAACTGTGGTCCCGTAGACACTCGTCTCGGGTTTTATTAATCCATTTCTTGCCTGTTGCACGGTCGGTGCGTTGCAAGCTGGTTATCCTCGACTGCTCGGCATGTCGACCCAGGTTGCCGGAAATTCTATTCTTCTATACACAGATTCTTCACTCTTCGCTATGAAATGCGGTTAACATGGTTTAGATGGGAACTGTCTCCGGGATTCCCAGTTTTCGGGATCTACCGTATGACAGGTCTTCCGTACTCTAAAGGTATTTAATAACAGCCAGATCGGGTATTCCCGAGTAAGAGTGGACTTCCATCTCTCTGGCGTTTTTCCCCGAGTTATAAAATAGGGTTTGTGGAGGGCGGGAAGGATATTGTAGGTTTCCAGTACACACTGGTAATGCCTAACTAGCGTATCTCTCACGCTATCACTCAACCCTTAACCCAAGGTACTAAAATCCTAACTCGGTACCTCCTAAGCTCGGTAATTCAGTCATCAGAGCGATACTTCACTCTGATACCACTTTTTGTAACACCCCTTCCAACATTAACACACTTAACAACAAACTACAGCGGAAACAAACTTCATCACATTACTTAACTCCTTGGTGTTACACGCCGTTAACCACCCACGTGGCTAACAAGGCTATTACATATACAATTGTACCGGTCTGATGGACTAGACTCCCGAGCGACTACACATTACTATCCTTTTCCATTAACACAACAACAACATACACCTTTCAACTGTACCGAGTATTCACAAACTGATGCCGATAACAATCTCGGTCTTACTACACCTACTGTACATATACAACTTAAATTATTACCCATGTACGACGACTACCCCGTCCTACTCTCGAACGGCTTCCTGCTCTTTGTACCTGAAATAGGAAAAGAAGAGAAAGGGTGGCCCCCAAGGGGCTCAGCACCTTTGCTGGTATGGTAATCTCGCAGCCCACATGCTACCGGGCCACGCACAACTAATTGTCGTCTTAGCATGCGGTTGATTATATTTAAATCATGCATGCAACTGTAAACACACAACACATAACATCTCGCCTCAATGGGCTCAACAAACGGATAGTACATCCTTATTTGATAAGTCACTCATGGTATTCATTATCCCTAGAGTGTTTCTCCTCTAATGGAGCTACTTCCTTAATAGACGACACTTACCCGTTATACGGGTTATCCTTAAACGCCTCTTATCACAAACTGGGATTCATATCCATGATCCACAGACTCCACATTATACAACATATAACATACAACACATAACAACACATAACAACACTTTTCACGTATCAACGTGCACATAATGACATCGCAATAGACATTGCTTTACACCACCAACACATAACATAATGGGAACGGTTCTCTTAGGAACCGACCCAAACATTGTTAATTCACTGGTGAGCCTAGAGAATGATGTCACCCTCATGATAAGCTCGTTATACAACAACAACACTCATTACCGTCCTAATAGTCGGACGAGTAACTTAAGTTAAGATGGTTCGGGTTTGGTGGCCCGAACACACCACACAAACACATGTTCCCCTTAAACCAATCATAAGTCAGAATAGCTAAGCTTTGAAGTAAGCTAATGGGAGATTTCCTTAATTCTCTTAACTTGTACTCACACCGGAGTTGACAAGATAGGTACTTAATGTGTATGGTATTCACATCTTCTGTGTGCAATAACCATGATTTATCTCAGAATGTTCATGTAAAACATATTCTCAATTATTTTGTGCTATGCACACCGTAGTTTATGTACTCAGTACACAAACATACGCTAAGCGGTTTTCGCTCTACCCCCCTTAAAATGGATTACGCCCACGTAATCAGCATTATATCATCCTTGAACATAAGTTCAAGATGTCTAATTCTCACTAAGCATTCTAGCTTCCACGTCATCTATCTTACTTATAATTCGATCAGAAATGACTTAGTCTCTGTATCGAGGATTCTTAGCGGTACTTATACCGTTTCCTTAACTTAGTTTGGTCTAATCTCAAAGGTAGTGATCTGGTAGCTTCTGCTGCACGACTCTGATAGTTTTAGGTTTATTTGCCTCTCTTATCCTTTTTACAGTATCGGATATCTTTCTCTTGCGTGCTTATGGTTTAGCACTAAAGGTCCCTCAATGGTCACGTGTTATTTTTATATATACACGGCCTTGATGAGTTGTAGCTCGTCTATCCAGTCTCCCTGGAGATCTAATGTTCATACTCTTAGTGTTTTCTCGAATGTCTAAATCATTCTCTCCAACTGACCTTTGGTCTGAGGATGATTCATAATCTGAAACTACTGTTTAGTGCTTATTGCACTTTACAGTTTAATCTTATTCATCTTAAGACATGTCCAATGTCTATACTTAACAATCCGTGCTTCTCGCACTTCATAGTCCTTAATTATTTGTTCTCTGATTCCCTTGTGTTGCTGGTTCAACTGAATTCTTCTCTTCGATTGTTTGTGGTAATGGCTGCTCTTGTCTGATCTTGTGTCGTTGTCCGTGGTACAGAGTCGAATACCTCCCGTGTTCCTTACACCACTCGTCTACATGCATGGGGTACCTTACTGGTACATTACTACTTACCCAACTAACTCATAAATGAGCGTGTCAGGCCTGCAAGCCCCTGTGGGGTGCAGTCGTCCCACGTCTCATTTTAGTAAACTCATAGTGTCCGTCACACGTTTAGCTATTGCTAATTATGAAGTATTCTGTTGTCGATCTCCTCTTTCATCGTTCCCTAATAACATTTATTGTTCTTCTTGAAGTTAATCAAGGGAAATCCATTTACTGCGTTCTTGGGTATTGTATGCTCTAGCTCTTTCTGTATCCCGTACTGATTCGGTCTCTTAATAATTGAGGTCTCTTTCCGTAGAGCCTCCTATCTTCTTTCTCACATTTGTTCAACTAGGAATGCACTTCCAGTTCCTCAAGGAATGGGTAGTGTGCTTCCTGTGAAATCTTACCTAACTAGGTCCAGACTACTGGCATCAATGCTCAGTTCGTCTACCATCTTATTTCCTTACTTATATTGGTCTTAACTCATAAATCTCATTGCCTCTGTGTCAATATTTGACGGCTCATACCTAACGGTCGCTTTACCGCGCACCACGACTTAATTCCCCTTATATAACTATTGTACTCACGACCACTACTACCGTGGTAGTTGGCCCTTACCATGTTGCCCATTGATGGTGCAACCTCTTACTCACTTATTCTAATGTCTTACCTTATACTCAATCCCTTCTTGGTGTAAACACACTGGGAGTTCTCTCATTCCGGTGTATGGCGGTTGTCATACCGTGCTGTAAAATAGTTAACTCTTAATACGAAGGTGTTCTGCTTCAATCTCAGATTTGTAAGTAGGCTAATTTCTCTCGCTTTCTTTCATCCTTAGTGATGCTATCTACCATGTAACTTAACTGGTTCCTGAAGAAGTCATCCGCTGAGTCACAAGCTCTTCTGAGCATTGGTCACTTGACGTGCCATAATGTGTACTCACAATGTCTATCTCTGACAATTACTAATTCTTACATCCTGGGTGTTGAATATGGGGTCTATCTGTGGAACCTTCCTTACTACTCAAGTGTATCTGATATGTTCTAAAGTAATCTCAAGTTTACAGTTTCCATTCTCTAACAAAAGCGTATTGCATCTCTAATAAGTGAAAGCCCTTTTGAGGGGTTCATTCCCACTCATGGCCTCACAACAAGGAGAGGTATCCCCACCCTAAAGGCATGGTTCGTTCTCCGCCCCTGTCCTTAGCATTATTTCAATATTCTCATTGGTGCTTTTTCTTGGTAATATTCTTCCCAACCTAAGTTATAGGTTTGTAATCGTTCACATCTACACATTGTAGTTCGTTCGTGGCTTAAACAAGCTCTCTTACAACTTACTGCACCTCGGGCTCTGATGTGGTTAACATCCTTGGCTCGTAGGCTCTTAATGCTTAATGTCTCAGTTCATTATTTGTACTCTTACTCATCTGCAGGTCATCCTTATAAGATTCTGGTTCTTTGAGCACTATCCACCGTTAGGTTACATACTAAATGTAGTATCGGGTTTCATGGTAAGTTGTTGCATCCTGCTTCCTGCTATGGAAGTTGTTCAGGTGATCTGAGGTTACTTAATGTCTTTGACAATACTGTCATTTTACTAGACTTATGTCTTTTAGTAGTTAAGGTTAATTTGGTATTAGGCTTTTGCCTCACGGTGTCCATGTTGGATATCATCCTGTCATCTTATACTTTCGTTTCAACGCTTCTTTCAACTTCCGTTGACTACGCCACCCGTTGATGATCGTTCACACTTAGGTGTTAATGCGTTAGACAAACAGTATTAACTGTCATTCATCAGTTTGCTCGGCTTGACTATGCCCGCTCTGTGGGGGTAGTCCTCCGGGCTTTCCTTTTCCAGGGTGGTACATCTTTAGTCCTTAGTAGGTTATAGCTTATGTTCATTTCTTTTACCCTAATTTTCTGGGTTTTCCTAACATCTTCATTGTAGAATGTTTGTTATTGGTATTCTTAATGGTCACTTTGGGAGTCTTATCCCGTTTTCGTTGGAAGTCGTTGCGTCAACCGTCTCAATCGTATCTTATAATACATCCCTTGTATATTATTGCTTATTTAGTGTTTTTGCTCGGATTGTTGAGCGATCTCTCAGGTTCCTCTCCCTGAGGTTCGGGATTGATGTCCTTACCGTACTGTCGGTTGTTGTTGTAGTAGGTTATACCGTTGCTATTATTAATTTCATTTAGTATTCTGTCCAAATTCAACTCCCTGCTGACTGGTGTGTCACCTAATCTCATCATGGTCAGACCGTCGGGCCTTTCCAAGGTCTTATTCTTCCGTTCATAAGGACTTACAATCCGGTATTAATATGTGTTACAACTGTAGCGTTCTCCTATCTCGCCTTGATGGCTTTCCGTGTAGCTTAACCGTGGTAGCACTTGCTATGGCAAGTGCGCCATGCAGGATGGGTTATTGGTACAAGGCACATTGGTAGTGATACTTCCTTCTAATTTCCATGTAATTGGTAGTCCTCGGGACTCCTTCGATAATATCTTATTTTGGATAACTGACCCTCCGGTAGTTTCCTTGTTGTTTGACAGTACTTGTCATTCATCAGGGCGTTCCTCTTTCTGAGGGAACCCCTTAATATTTTCTTATGTCTTAATCCTCGCTCCTATCTCCACACATTTTGCTGTGGTTACTCAGTAATGATTCTTCTTTAGGCACTACATCGTAGTCCAATTTCGGTATACAATTTATATGTGTTTCCACCGTTGTTCGCGTTGTGTCGGCCAGGTTTGTAACCTTTTTCATTGTATGGGGTTTGGAGTTCCCGTTTCTAACTGGACTTTCCAGTAGTCTCAATCCTCATGCTTTGTATTATCCTATTGTTATGCTCCTTCGGACCACTGTCCGGTACTCATGTCACTTCCCCTTTTCTTTTCTATTGCACCCGTAGTGCTTTCCTTATCATTGGTATTGCGGGTTATTTTGACTGCGTAGCATGTCGACCCATGTTGCCGGTAATTACCGTTCCCTTACTGGTAGAATTCCCTTGATAGCGCCTGTTTCACCACTGCGCCTCAGTTAAAACGTTCAAGTTCTCATAAACAGTTGTTCAACAAGGTGTTTCTCGTATTGCTTACTGTTAACTAACTGCCAGATCGGGTTTTTCCCGAGTAGGAGAAGGCTTTCTTCTCTCTGGCGTTAGTTCCATGTATTCAGGGTTAGGGATGTGGAGGGCGGGTCTAGGTACTATGGATATCCGGTAAACACCGGGAAGTCCTGACTAACGCACCTCACACTCTATCTCTCAACCCTTAACCCATAACTCAATCTCAACCTCAATATTCTCCTAAGTTCGGTATTTCTTGTCTTCAGAGCGTAACTACGCTCTGATACCACTTTTTGTAACACCCCAACTCAATCCAAATGTGGTCTCGCAACTTAACATCATACATATAACATGTCACAGCGGAATTCTTTACACTCCAGGACCTTGCCACGGTCTGACTACAGAATATACCGAACATTAGTACATAACAGCCTTAGCCAAATACATATCCTTCTTACAATCCCCACATCCTATACATCTTACTAACTCAATTGCCATACGAGTGTACATGCACAACTCGTAGGCCACACTTAACCCGTAACACTTGTACCCCTTCTTACTCTCACGACGGCCGCCTCCTGATGTTCACCTGTGTAGTAAAAACAGCCCCCAAAGGGGGTCAGCACGAATGCTGGTACGATCCTCTCATGGCCCCCAAGCTAACGTGGCTACGACGACTAATTGTCGATAGCATGGAGGTTGATTAGATGCACAACATAATAGAAGGTGCAGTAAACAACAACTCAGATATGAACAATCAAAGTTCACACACAATGAACGACTTAAATGCGTTCCCTTAATTAGGGAGTTAATTATTTAACTCCTTAAGTAATGTTCCCTCTTAATCTTAGTCCATCCTTATCCCAACTCAATCTTAGTCTTATCTTAATCTTAGAAACAACCATCCTTTAATAAGGAGTGGATGTAGCTTATCTTAATCTTAGAAACAACCATCCTTTAATAAGGAGTGGATGTAGCTTATCTTAATCTTAATAATACAAACCATCCTTTAAAGAGGAATGGTTGCAACTCATCTTAACCTTACCTTAATCTTAATCTCAACTTAATCTCAGTATACAAACCGTTCCTGGAAGGGAATGGTTGTAGCTTAATTCGAACCTGGGATTTAGGTGATCCCACCGCACCATCTTAATGCCACCTACTCTGGACGGGAGTCCAGTGTAGCTGAGCCGGCAACCGGCCCTAGGCTACAAGTCCAAAGACAAGTCCTTAAGCGGAGGGCGGATCTGATTCAGATACCGTCCCCCTTTTTCCTTAGCATGCATGACCGGAGATCGGTCCCGGGTTTCCTCACTCAAGTTCCAGTTAGTAGTAGTCTCAAGACCATGTTTGTTGGTTAACCTCTTTCGGTTTATATCAACCCATATTAGGGAGCGTTCCTTAGTCTCACTCATTTCCTTACTAAACGTTAGTTAGTAAGTTCTCACGGTATGTTGTGTTAGTTTTCAAACATCACACAACAATACAATAAACATAATATCCCGGTTGCATGATTTATCTTGTTTAGTGAGCACACAAAAACAAATAGCACACAAGCCGAGGGACACCTCGTTAGCAAGCAGGTCACAGGAAGAACTGTATCATTCACCGTTGGCCGTGCGGTTGCTTAATCTCTTCCGGAGTCCAATTTCCAAGTCCTAAAACATTCATTCAGTTTTAGGTTGTTAATCATTTGACTCAATTCAACTTACTTATCTTACTTAACTTACTTAACCCTTAATGATTCCAACCTAACACCTCTTAAGTCTTACAACTTAATCTTACAAACTTAATCTTAAACTTTTAAGTTTATTCTTAACTTAATCCCTTAGGTCTTTATACCTCTAATCATCATTGCCCCCTTAATGGGGGTACCATTAATACCACTAAACTCTCTTAGGGTTTCTTTTTTTTAAAATCTTAAGGGTCGTCCGACCCACCGTCCGACCCACCGACTGGGTCGGACCATTCCAGAGATCCTCCCGTCTTTTAAAACCCCTCCGTCCGACCCACCGTCCAACCCACCAACTGGGTCGGACCATTACAGAAACTCTTATGGCGGCTTAACAGAGGTCCGTCCGACCCAAGCTTGGGTCGGACCCCTGGGTCGGACGCCACCAGAACATGTCCAAAAATTGTTAAATCTTCACCAAACTTCTCCTTAAGCCTTCTAATGTGTTCTAACATCATTTAGACCCTTAAAACCACCTTTAATCATCCTCCAAACTTATTTAAACAACCTCCAAAGATCATTCCAACCTTTTGCTCAATTCTTGCAAACACTCCTAACACTTGTCAATTAATTCCTTATATTTCTAACATGTACATTTTGTCTAAAACTTCAACTAACCAAAGTGTTTCTTTTCTACCCATATAACTCCTCCTTTACATCATTGCACTCCATCTTTGCTTGTTTAACCTTTCATGGTCATCTTGCATGTTCATGCACAATTTCTCTTCTTTTCACTTGTTACTCATCACTCTTAAACTCTTAAGCTTGCTTATACATTTCTTTCCATTACCTTAATACCTTGACATTGTTCTTCATTTACCTTAACCATGCAACGCCCTCTTTAGGCATTTCCACTTCTTTTATGCAACTTACTCACCATTCTCATGATCATAACCTCTTATACGTTTCTAGTCATTCCCTTGACGACTTACAACATTCTCCTACCATTCTCACTTCCATCACCCAAGTCCACACATTACCATTCAACCAAACCTTACTAGTCCACCACTAACATCACCACCTCTTACACAAACTTCCCGAACTCTCATTGTTCTTCTCTTAGTTCATACCTAAATCATCTCAAAGCATTATACATCATTTCCTCCAGATTTGCACAAGTCTTACCATTCCTCATACCATGACTTTGGTGTGTTCAATGCACCCATCTAAACTCTAATTTCCTCATAGACCATTCTAGGTCATTCTAAACCTCAAGAGCTCCTTAGTTAACTCATTTCCACTCAAATTCCTTTTTATGACTCCTAGTAAATCCTAGGTCATATTAGTTCACCACCATCACCTAAACACTTATTTTCTACTCAAATTTCGCCATAGGTTCTCTAGTATCTTATCATGCCCACACACATTGTTTTCCCTCATTCAACCATCTCACACACATCAAGTTCTTTCTCATCACATCTCATCACCAAACCAACTCATTCGCAACAACTCATTATATTGCAATAATCTTAAATTGCATAGCACCAAGGCTCTTAAATGACATGGCTCTTAGGCCCTTAAATGACTTAAACTTAAACACTGAATTTCCCACATATAAAAGCCTTCAACCTGCAAATACACCCATCAATCTCATAGTGGTTACAATACTCTTAAAATCCATCTTAAACTTATATTACTAACTCATTCCCATTGGCTCCTTAGTCACAAGTTCACAAGCTTATTTAAGTTCTTTTTCTTAGGTTACATAACCCATTACCTAATGTAAGCCCTAGGCTACATTGGTACCCATCTAAAACTCATTCCTTAAACCTTAAACCACCATTAGGTAAATAATTTACCTTGTTTTCTCAAGCTTATCTTAACTTCCTCCTTAGACCTTCTTCTTGCATGAATCTCGGCCACCACTTAAATTCCCCTTGCCAAATTTCAAATCAATATTCAATGACTCATATGAGTACTAAACAATACACTAACCTCAAGGAATGAAAACCTAGGTTAGAAATGTGTTCTAAGGCATAAAAGTGGATGATTACCTTTAAAGTCTCAAAGTAGACTTGGGCATTGAATGAAATAGGACCTCCACTAGTCCTTGGTGAATAAATCAAGCTAGAACAAGGCATAAAAACAAGGCCTCATGAGTAGTAATTTTCGGCCATGTAAGGAAGTGATGGAAACTTGGTTTTTCTTACATTTTCCTTACCTTGAATGAATGGAGAACCAAATGGGCTCTTCAAACTTGATTTTCCTCCATCAATGGAGTTTTCTCTTGGCACCAAAATGGAGCTTTGAAAGATTTGAAAAGATAGAAAGGAAGGCCTTGACTTAACTAAGACAAATATGCAATTTGTTTTGGATTTGGAGCTTGGAGTTGCACTTGGCAAGTGAATGAAGGTGAGGAGCCATGAATGGAGCTCTCTCTCGGTTTGGAGCAGGAGAGGAGAAAGAGAAATCATGGAAGGAAGGAGAAATGAAGAGAGAGGAAGAAAGGTAACTTAAGTGAAGATATTTGTTATAAAAAGGTGAATAGTCTTTGCTTTTACTTTCCTTCCCTTTTTCTTTCTTAATTTGATGAAGTCTTTAATGACTCATCCCTTAGAAACCGGACCCCATCATAATTAAGGCTAGTCATGGTCTTTGTTGACCAACTAATTAGCTTATATTGATTAAAACTTAAACTAGTTACTATTTGGCACTATTCACTAATTAGTGCACATATTTCTGAAATTTTTGATTTCCCATTGATTTAGACTTCCTAATGTGATACTAATTAGTACACATGTTTATTAAAGAGTAATGATGGACATTTAGCCACTCAAAACCCATTTCTAAGACAATTTCTCAAAAATGTGCTTTAAGACTTCTTAAAGCACATTTTGTGTTTTAACTTGTTTTCAAGCTTGGTTTTCTTTGCTAATTGATTTAAAATGTCCATTAGCATATTACTAAAGTCTTATAATGGTATTTGGGTGCTAATCAAAGTCACTCCAAGCTTAGAGCACGTTTTTGCCCAAATTGCCCTTAAGGCACTTTCTTGTGTTTTCCTTGGTTTAAATTGTCTACCAATCTTTATAAGGCATATTCTATCCTTACTTCATCATAATTTGATGTTTACTTAGCATACTTAAGTTTGGGGTATTTCATTCTCAGCTTCCACTCTCTCTTCTTCGAACTCTCCAGGTGATCGGTCTTTGGTAGCAGAATCATCCTCAATAGATTAGGGAGTTAGCTAGTTAGTAGGGATTTTTAATGCAGTGACATTCAACTAAAAATTGAAAAGTCTCATCACCTTAGATGACATTCTTGAAATGCAATTTTATTTACTTTTCTTAGTTCTTTTGCAAAATGTTATTGTAAAGTTTTATGTATTTAACTGTTTTTTTATAATATTTTAGTGTATGGTTATCAATAGATGTCTAAGAATTTAAATGAAGAGTTACAAAACATTTTAACTAAGTAGAATGATATGGAATGGTTACAATAAAGAAAGCATATATTACATACAAAATTTTGGTCGCTAAGATTCCATGTAAAATTTGGTCATTAATAATAGGGAAAATTACATCCCCACCCATGACGTTTGGTGAAATGACACACCCCACCCACGAGGTTTCAAAATTTACTTTGCCCACCCATGTGGTTTCCTTTATTTCACATCCGACAACTTTTCTAATATTTGATCAACTTAAAAGATGCTTAAATGTTGTCCAAAATTGATGAAATTTCACAAGAACGATGCTAAGGTGTTATATTTTAATCTAGCGTGAAATCCATAGTTTTTTAAGCTCGTATGCGATCCATGAGACCCAATTAAACATTTGACATGTCAACGTGTTTTCATTGGGTCCCACAGGTCATATATGAGCTTTAAAAACTTTGGATTTGGTATTGGACAAAAATATAACACTTTAGCATCATCCATGTAAAGTTTTATCAATCTTGGACAACATTTAAGCATCTTTTAAGTTGATCAAATATTAGAAAAGTTTTCGGATGTAAAATAAAGGAAACCACATGGGTGGACAAAGTAATTTTTGAAACCTCGTGGATGGGGTGTGTAATTTCACCAAATGTCATGTGTGAGGGATGTAATTTTCCTTTAATAACATTAGCGACCAAAATCGTTGGTCACCATTAACATTTTCTATGTCACCCTATATACAAATAATGGTCGCAAATGACATTAATGACCAATTATATAGTAAGTAACTAAAACACTAGCGATGAAAAAAAAATTATAGTCGTTAAATAGTGTTCAACTTCACTTTCAGTCGCTAATGCATTGGTGACCAAGGTATTTGGTTAGTCGCTAAAGCTATTAGCGACGGACCTTTAGCAACCAATGGTGACGAACTCTATTTTTGGTCATTATTATTATTAACCACAAAAATTTTCATCATGACGACCAATATCATTGATCGCTAAAAGCCATTTTTCCTATAGTTAGGCAGACTCCGCTAGGGATGACAATTTTAAATGGATATCTGTTAACCCGATCCATCCGATTTAAATAAACGGATAAAAACCCAAAATATATGGATGACGGATCGGGTGACGGATGATCGAGTGGAGGATCAGATCAGGTGACAGATGAAGTTTTTTCATTCGTCACCCGATCCATCATCCGTTTATCACCCGTCTCGTCATCCGTTTAAAATTACACCTTGTTTTATTTCAAATAACCAAACATATTTTATAGAATTTTTTTTAAGTACACTCAAAATATGTTTCATTTTTGTTGTCTTTATCGTACAACGCAAAATTATGTTTATTTTCTTATTGATATTGGTGGAATATTTGGTTACGTTGGGGTAAAGTTTCATAAAATATAATTAAATTTTTACCTTTAGCAATACAAAAATAATTTATATTCATTTTTTATTACTATACTAAAAAAATTATTGTTTATGATATAGAAATAATTATCACCCAATCTACCCGAATCACATGCGGATAATGGATGGACGGATGACGGGCTGACAGATGGGCGAATGATATATCCAGATAACAGATCACGAATGCAATTGATAATTCACCGGACCTGAACCCGATACCCTACACTCCGCTGAATCACTTTCGCAAAGATTTTTACTTGAATTTGTGCGGAAAGGGTGATTATTGTGCTAAAGAATCGCAGAGGCTTTTACTTTCCCACCACTAGCAGTAGCAGCAATGCATAATCTCGCAACCAAAGCAATGCATAATCTCTTTTCCTCCTCCATAACTTTACCAACAAGTGTCACCCTCTCAACGGCTCCCTTGCTTTAACGACCTCAGTTTTGCTTCGCCCAGATCGACGTGCTTTTACGTATCAATTTCTTTTTCACATAATAAACGAATAAAACGTCGAAGAGCTGAAAGCGACAGAGACCACAGAAATATTCGCAAAAGTAGAAGTCAAATTGAAACACACTGAGATCTACTAACAAAGGTTAATCTCGCTTTTAATTTCAGATTACGAATTCACGGGTCCAAGATATATGATAGCATAGAACCCTAATTTACTAATGTCTGCAGCCATCTAGCAAAACAATCGAGATGCGCCAGAATCTGGGTACCACAAACATAGGAAAACTAGAGACATCGACTGGTAAGATATAAACAGCAACCATGCTGCAAAAACTGCTTCAGTTCCAAAGTCAAACATCATCAGTGGTGACAGTACCGTTTGCAAAACCATTACTATCATGACAACCGTTCCCATTCCTCTTCCTGCAATCACAATAGTAAACCGCCACAACCACATTGCCCCAAATCATAACTAACCCCAACAAACAAACCAACCCACTTCTCCACGCCACAAACCCACTCCACCACCCTACCCCCTCCATCTCCCACCGTACACAACCCATCGCTGCCGTCACCACCCCCGCCACAACCAACCCACAAATCCTCCTTCCCTTCATCATTCCCGACCCAACCCACACCGCATCTACTCCCCATTTCTCCTCCACAACCGCCACCACCATCCCCACTCCCATCACCGCCGCAAGATACACTTCAACTGTCCACCCCACAACCCCAACTCCCAAACCCACCACAACCCCACCTCTCCCTGTTCCTAACCCCACCAGACTCCTCACCACTTCCCCCACCCCCGCCGCCGCAGCATGAGCCACCACCCCTGTCACAAGCACCCGCCACCACCCATCCTTCACTTTCTCCACCACCTCCCATACCGTCACCCGTCGCTTCTCACTTGCGGCCACGGCGACAGAAACGAGCGTGAGCAGCGACAAAACAAGGCAGGGCGGAGCGTTGACGACCCGAAGACGAAGCAGGTCTTTGGATTCGCCGTGAGCTTCTTCCAGGATATTGAGGGCTTCGATTCGGGTCTGGATGAGTTGTGATATGGATTCCAGATGGTGAATCTGAGATTGGATCGGAGCTGATGCGAGGGAGAGTGATGTGAGAAGGAAAGAGAGGGGGAGTGTTAGGAATAGATATATGGAAAGGAAGAGAGTGGGGTTTGTCAGGATGAGGATGAATGGATCAAGAAATAGGGTGTTCACTGTTGCCCGGAAGTGAGATTTGGAAATGGTGGTCTGTTGCTGCTGCTGGTGTTCTGAAGTGGATACGCCGGCGACTTTCATTCTTAGTGGCCGGTGAAGGTATCGGCGGTGAACGTTTTCAACTACTTTGAGTGAGGCGCTAGTTGGGCCATGTTCTTTCAGATTTGAGTTTTGACCTTTGGGCTCGCCTTCGGCTTTTATGCCAGCACATATTAAGCTAGCCTTTTTTTTTTCCTTATTACTCCAATTTACAGGTCTGGGCCGTCTGTCCGAAGGACGCGGAAGGCGTCAAGCGCTGCAACTGGTAAATATACCATAGGCTAGATAGACTGCAAAGACAGAGGAGGAACGTGACTGCACAATAAGGAGAAGATAATGATATGCTATGTTCTATTACGCAAAATCTTGGCTGCATGTGACTATAGCCACTGTGGCTACATCTAAGGATGTATTTGTCAATTTACTCTATTTATTTATTAATTACAAATGATATAAGGATATGGAGAGAGAAAAACAAAAAACAAAAATAAAAAAATCCCACGTATTGAGAGGAGGAGGAGCAATGACGGTATGCTGCTCTTTCTTTTTTAGTTTTTTAATGCGCGCGCAGAGCAGTAGTTTTTTGTTTGATTTTTTTTTCTTTTTTTATTTAATTATAAAAACTTTAAATTGTTATAACTTTTTACATATAAATTTAAAATGAAAAAAATTTATATCATTGTTCATCTAAATTCAAGCTCTTCAAAATAACACCAGTCATGGATATGTTTTGACAACTTTTAAAAAAAATTATTTTTACATGTATACTATAATATTTTAATGTGAGGATGTATGTACATATTTTAATGTGAGAATGTACATGTTTTAATGTGACGATGTACATGTTTAAATGTGAGAATGTACATGTTCTTTAATGAACATTTGTACATGTTTGTATGGTCATATGTACATATTTGTATGACCATCTGTACAAGTGTTCTTCCTTATATGTATAAGTTTTAATTTAAGGATGCACATATTTAATGATTCATACAGGTTTATATGACTATCTATATGCTTTTAATGCGAGGATGTACATGTTTTTACGTGTGGATGTACATGTTTTAACGAACATTTGTACAGGTTTGTATGACCATCTGTACAAGTTTTCTTTTATGTTTTGTACACTATACATGTAAAAATATTTTTTTTTTAAGTTGTCAAAATATATCCATGACTGGTCTTGTTTTGAAGAGTTTGAATTTAAATGAACAATGATATAATTATTTTTCATTTTGGACTTATATATTAAAAGTTATAACAATTTAAAGTTTTTATGATAAAAAAATAAAAAATAAAAACAAACTTAAAAAAATATGCGTCGGAGCGTTGCAAAAAAAAAAAAAAAGAAAGAAAGAAATCGCTCGCGTGAGGATGTAGCCAGCTGGCTACACTTGGATGTAGGCAAGACAGCCTCGTTCTATTAATGCTACTTTACCAAAGTGTCCCTGGTGTGATATTGAGTATCAACGTGATAGTGATGGAGACCAGATTTGTCGTACACATAGATGGATCATGGTTTATGGTAGGGGTGTCATCGATCCACCTGAACCATATTTATATGTGAAAATCTGAAATAAACAGGGTAAAAAATGGGTGGTAAGAAAATGGTTCGGGTCGGTTGCGATGAGAACTTTTTTATCCATTACCCAATTCATCATCTGACGCTCACCTGACTCATCACCCATTTACAGTTTTACTCACATATTTTTTAAAAATTATGATAAGATCCCTCGAATTTTATTAAGAATTATAATGAGACTCACAAAATTTTTATATAAATTATACTTTGATCTCAAAACTTACTATAACTTTAGAATCAACGTCTAATATGTTCTAAAATTACAAAAACATACAATAAACATATCACTCGTTTATTACCTGACCCGAGCCGGATCCATTGTCACCTCTAGTTTATGGATGTAGATTTGTGTAAAACCGGATTGGTGTAAAACCGGGTAGTCAAGCTGGGCTAGATCAAGTCTCTCGAGTAATCCTCCCGGGTTGTTTTCGGACTGGAGTGAAGCTTCTGGAGTAATTCTATCGGAAGCCGTTTGCTTATATTTCACATAAAGATGATTTCTAACCACCAACTAGATAATTTTGAGCAACTGTAATGATGAAGAAGAGATTTCAAAAGAAAAGCAAAGTTTTAGTTAAGTATGGAGATTTAAAGGCTTAAATGGCAAAAACATGTTCCATCCAATTATGACAAATTTTAGAATTTTAAAAGGAGGATTTAAAATGAGATTCTAAAGAGTCAAAGGACCTTGCTTTCGTTACATAAAGTCACATTAGACACGCGTGTGCAAGTCACATGCCTATTTTCCCACTTAAACCTCTGTCATTCCCAAAATTGTCACCATCGGAAAAGGTCCTGTTACACACAATGCACCGAATTGTAAAATGATCAAAACACGCGGAATCCCGAATTGATTAGGATGTTTTCTGAATTTTTATCCTTGCATGATTAGCTGACACATCTCAGAATGATTGTGTCAAGTCAATAATCATGAGTGGTATTTTCATAATTTTTAGGGAATTTTTGTTATGAAAAATAAGCCTTTAATATAAATTAGAGTAAACTACTCTAAGCCCCCCCACCCCTGAGGTTTAGTGATATTACAAGTTTGTATCAATTTTCTATCGTTGCATGATTAGCTCACACATCTCAAAATGATTGAGACAACGCAATCATCACGATAGGTATTTTTACAATTTTTAAAGAATTTTTATTCTGAAAAATTAGCTTTTAATATACATTAGACTAAAAAGTTTAGCGTTATTACAAGTTAGCATCTTCAGGTTATCAATATATCTGCCAACCCCTCGAGGGATAGGGTTCTTGATAATGAACCCCCAAACCTATAAATTTGTTTGCTTAGGCATTAATTTTCTCCGACCTCGCAATCTCTTCACGTCACAACAGACAATACTTAATACAAAATCACACCCACAATCTCTTTCTTCTAACATGTCTCTATTTTTCATTCTCCTTTTTCTCCTTTGTATCACCAAAACAAAGAATCGTAAGTCAACTGAGCAACAAAAATGTACATAGGAGTCACGCCCTCATATTTTTTGTCAAATTATAGGCTTTTAGGTAGAGAGAGACTGTGGTTGGGATTGTGCGCTAAGTATATCCTAGTGCGACAATATGACACAATGAGTGAATATCTAACATATTGAAATACCCCAAACCTTGGCATGTTGGTTAAACATTAAAACATGATTTATTAAGACTAAAAAGAGTCTTAGAAACCTTAGTAAACAAATTTAAACAAAAGGAAACACAAATGTGCTTTAAAGTCAATAAGACCAAAATGTGCTCTAAGCTTGGGATAAACTTGAGTAAGACCTAATGAGCTTACCAACCTCATTTATATACTAATGAACATATTAAACCAATTACCAAAGAAAACCAAGCTCGAAAACAAGTTAAAACACAAAATTGCTTTAAGAAGTCTTAAGCACGTTTTTGAAAAATTGTCTTGTAAATGAGTTTTGAGTGGCTAAATGTCCATCATTACTCTTAAATATTATATGTGTACTATATAGTATCACATTTGGGTGGCTATATTAATGGGAATCAAAAATTTCACTTCTAAGTGCCTTGTTTAGGTGAATAGTGATTTTTATAAGCTATTTTGTAACATATGTTGTATAAGTAATTAATTGACAAACAAAGACTTAATACCCTCATTATAATAAAAGGGGCCGTTTTTCTAGTGTGGTGACTCACCACTCTCTAATTAATTCAATAAGTAAGTAAAGAAACTAAGTAAAACTTGCTTTTTACTTTTAAGTATAAATATCTCTTAAAGCAAATTCTATCTTCATTCTCTCATTTCTTTCCTTCATTCACACGTTTTCCCACCTCTCTTCTTCCTTCTTCCTTGTTCTCTCTCGGTAATACTACTACCACCATGGAAGTTCCAACTTTGACCACTTGCTAAATCTAGCTCATTTGTCCAAATCAAAAACAAAGACCACCAATCTCTTCCTCTCATCAAGCTCTTCATTCCTATCTTCTCAAAACTCCAAGCTCCATTTCGGTGCCAAGGTGTTCCACCATTGAAGGAGCTTGAGCTTGTATTTTGACATATTGTTGATCTCCTTTGCTTCTAGGTAAGGAATCTCAAAGGAAAATCATGTTTACTCCATGTTCTTACCTTGACCGAAAATACACATTGATATAGCTCTTTGTGTGACCTTGTTCTAGCTTCATTTCAACTCTTCATGGACTAGGTGGAGTCCTCTCTTGTTATATATTCAAACTCCCTTCAAGATCAAGGTAAAACACTACATTAATGTTTTTGAAACAATGTCAAATTAGGGTTTACAATGAGATGAAGCTCAAAGCTTGAATACTCATTATGGTGTTTGTATATTGTCTAGAACTTGACAAGGAATCAATTATCATACGGTTTTTAGGAATCAAGGAGGAAGTATTTTGGAAGAAGAGGTAAATCTACTAACTTAATGCTGTTTAATGCCTTAGGAGAAATGAGCTTATAAATGCTTATTAAAACTACCTAAAGAGCAAATGGTGAATGACTTAGTAAAGTGTTCTCAAGAGACTAGTAAAGGGCATATGTGTGTTGAGTGTATTTGCAGGTTAAAGCATATATTGTGGAATTCAGTGTTTATGATTTAAGCACTTTAAGGGCCTAAGAGCCATGCATTTTAAGGGCCTAAGTGCCATGCAATTTAAATTATGCACTATATTGTAATGTGGTGTAAATTTGGTGAAATTGTATGAGAGTGTTCTTGGTGATTTTGGATGTTCTTGTGTGTTTAAAGGAGAAGGTAAAGTGTTTAGGCTAGTAATGTTCTAGGGGAACCCATGTCAAAATTTAGGTAGGAAGTAAGAAGTTCTAAGTGTTTACATAAGGTTTGGTGAGTTAGAAAGTGTAGGAGATGAATAAGAAGTTCATGATGTTCTTAAGGAATTTGATGTACTAGGAAGTACTCTAGGGTGTAATAAGGACTTAGACATGATCTTAAGATTTAGTGAGTACCAAAGTCACTTTGGGACTTAGGCAAATACCTAGGCAAACTTTGGTAAAACAAGGAGAAGTGTACACTAGGAAAAGAGTTTCAAGAAGGAGATAAGGAATTAGTTGTGAGAAATGATGCTTGGGAGATGATGTTAGTATAAGGAGGAAGCTTTTGGTATAGTAGTCATCTAAGGTGTGAAACACCATTTGAAAAACTAGGAGAAAATGTTGTAACTGTTAGGAATTTTGTGAAGGAATAAGTAAAGACTTAAGGAATTAGAAAATGAGTTTTATGAGTGTTTAAGGGTGTATTAAGTTGTGTTTAAAGAGCCCAAATGAGGTTAGGGAGTACTAGGTTATATGGGGTGAAGTTTGGAGTGGAATGTAAAAAGGAAAACATAGATTTGGTGTAACACCCCGGTTTTCACACACTAAAATTTTCTTATTACTTGAACAACTTACTACAATATTTTACAGCGGAAGACTAAATAACACCTAAATCAAACCGGAGCGCTACCGCCACACCCACACCAACTAGTGTGGATGCTAAGGCTAATCCACCTACAACCTAACTCCCGGAACATGCTCCAAGGAGTTTACCACTTACAATAAATAAAATTCCTAGCTATGTCGGCGCGTTCCCTTGTCCCAGCTCAAGAGCAATATCACACAAAGAATCAACTTCACCTACAACAACCTGTGGCCGCAAACAATCACACAAAGGGGCCACAGGCACAAACCAGAAACGTCAGCAAAGCTGAGTAACAAATATCACACCCTGTGAAATTCACTCTCTTTGAAAAACCTTTTTAGCAGCATAAAGGCACACATCAACACAACAACCATGTTATCAACCACAAACACAAGTTTACACACACTCACCTTCCTTGAGACATTTTACCTTAACACAAACCACCTGTTCATAATGATATCACCATACCCAGCAAACTCACCAGAGACATAAATCCAATAATATTTTGGAAACCACATAACAATTTCCACCAGTTTGTATCTCAATTATTAACATTCCACCAATCCTCGGCACACCGGTCTTTCGACAAAGAGCTACTAGGCTCTCGGCCCCTTGGACAAATAATTCCACCACCTCACCCCATGTCCTTAAGTGTGCACACCCCCTATGAATCATCAGCCCATAGAGTAGATCATGATGGCTTAGCTCCAATACATTGGTAGGAGCGAAAATTCAGTGAATGGCCAACCATGGCTCCGACAAATTGAAGGAGCTAACCATAGCTCAAGTTTGAAATTCATATTTCCAAATTCACACTTCCACCACCATAAGTAATATCAACCTTTCCAACATATAAATATCATCCACAATCATATAAAATTGCTCAAAATAACCACCAACCAAAGGATAGCAATAAACAAGATTAATCACATATTAAAGTACAAAACAACCCACCTTTAGAATTAAAACCTTGTATAAGGTTAGACTTTGTCTAACTTTGTTCCACCTGAATATCCACTCAATCAAATCAAGCTTTCACTTAGCAATCACAGATCAACAAGCATTCCACACCAAGAGTAGTCACCAAAAATCATTCCAGAGCCTTTCAAGGCTAAGCCAAGCAACAAAACACCCAAAACCACACTTAAACACAATTTTCCTTCTTTCCAAGTTTTAGCACACATATAACCTTACAGACTTCCTTATACCTTTTACACTTCACCATCTCTTAAAAATTCAACCACTAGCCATATGGACTATAATGACCAAACAACCATTAAATCCAATAACCATCACACAATCACACTAATACAAGCTTAAAGCACACCTTTGACCCAAATCACTTCCTAACAATTCGAATAACTTCCCAGGTGAGTTTCGACCCTGAATTTTTGACCTAGATCTAAATTCTAAATATAAGAATACCCTCAAAATTTCAGCTCAAACCCATGTCGGAAACTCATCTAAACAACTCCTAAAGCTTAAAGCTCATTATTTTCCCTTGCCATGTCTAACCGACTTAAATATCTCCATTCGACTTCATTTTTTGACCATAACCATATGTTCACTATTAAAGACTACCCTCAAAATTTTAAGGCAAGATGAATTCGGGAACCTATTTAACTAAGCCTCAAGGCTTAAAACACCATTTAAGCCCTCCCACCTTGACCTAGCATTTGTATGTCAAACCACGAGTTCCCACCACCTATAATCCATTATTATGAGTTAATATAGGTAGAATAACACACCAAACTCAACAAAATCCCATCGAAATCACTCAAGGAGTCTTAAAACACATTTTTCCTCTCTAAAAGTTCCCTAGAACTTACCCTACTTCCCAAAGGTATTTTCGCCTGAATTTTTGATATTATTCTAGTAATAACTATCTAAAAACACTGTCAAAATTTCAGCTCAAGAGAAGCTAGGGTTCGGAAGTTACCATTAACAAGAGTTAAAGCTCAAAATCAGGGTTTAAAGAAAGAAATGGTGAGCATAAGTGTTACCTGGATCTCCTTGACATTTTAGCCACGACCTTATAAGTCCCTTAGCTAATTGAATCAATTTCTTCCACCAACCAATTCGTCCAAGGTCACCAGCTCCTTCTCCCTCCTTGAAATCTTGTTTTTCCTTGATTTCTAGCTTGAATCTCCTTCTCCAATGGTGGGTGTTGAGTTCTATGAGCTTCTATGGTGTTCTAATGGCGTGAGAGTGAGTGAGGAAGGCAGGGAAATCGGTTCCCATCTCATTCTTAGGATGGCGTGAGAGAATTCCAAAAAGTAATCATTTTACTTCATTAATTAAGTGTAATGATTACTAAGATAACCTTATCTCTTCCTAAGCCATTAGATTAGTGACAATTGTCTAGATTAGATCTCAGCCCTCCATGTGTGACCGGCCTTAATGATGAAGGAGACAAGTGGCATGGGTAATAAAGAGTATAAGACAAAATAGAATGATGTCTTCACTTACAGCCGTCGGATCGTAGATATTTTGCTTGGATGAATCTCCACCATCCATGTGTGACCACCCCTCATTAATGAAGGTGACACATGTCTTCTCTTGATTGAACCATGTGTAACTAATCATCTTTTGACACCTCGACGCTTACATCATCATTATGTCATGCCGACATCATCACTGCATCATCACTGCATCATCACTGCATCATCTTGGTCAAAGTTGACCATTGACCAAGGTTTGACCAATGTTTGACCAAGGTCCAATGTTTGACCGAAGTCAGACCAAAGTTGACCTAGGTTTGACCACAGTTGACCGGGGCTTCTAGAACTCCAAATAACTTACCGAAATTTCAGTGTTTCTCGGAACTTTCTGAATTAGGGTTTCTCCAAGGTTTCTTGGTTGATTCCCAACCACTATGGTTTCCTCGAGTTCTCTAATAATTCCTAAGGAAGTATGGTTTCCATTAGGGCTACAAAAATTCGGGGTATTACATTCTCCCCCCGTTAAACAAAAGCTTCGTCCCCGAAGCTTAGCTTACCACAAATTTACCATCATCACCAAATACCCAAACACTTATACAAATTTTGACGACAAGGTAATACCACCAAGCATTAAATAGCCATAAATAAATGTCACATAACCATAGCACACAAGCACATAAGCACACAAGTCAATTTCCAAATACTGAGTAACATCATATTAATCATATCAATAATTATATCAACACCTCATACATGGTGTCAAACTATTTATTTTCAAAAGTATCCAACCACAAAATCCCGAACTTTATGTTCTCCTTATGTAATCCACTTCATTAAAACATGAACCAACACACAATACCTCATGACATAAAGCATATTAACACACATAACCATGTCAATTATTTCATCACTCATCACCTATTACACACATCTTACACCAACCACGCTTCCACTGCGCTACTCTGATCTAATTTTTCGTGATCACTTGCAGGAAGCTTCAGGAATCCTCCAACCCTGCCATGGTCAGTGCCAGTGTTGAACTATCCTTCCACCTCAATTTGTTTTCAGTTTCCCTTGATCTGACCAGGATCAAGGTCAACCTTCCACGTCAGATTCAAGCAATTTGCACAATTAAACAAGTTCCAGTAATCCTAGTATAGCCCCAATTATCGCGATCACAACTAATTCCAAACAATCAAACAAACAGGTAACAAGCAACAAACACAATTCCCATCCCCACGGCTTGTCAATTTTAAGCCTAGATTTAATCTTAACTCAACCAAAGCTCCCTAAAGACCAAACCTGCTCTGATACCACTCTGTAACACCCCGGTTTTCACACACTAAAATTTTTTATTACTTGAACAACTTACTACAATATTTTACAGCGGAAGACTAAATAACACCTAAGTCAAACCGGAGCGCTACCGCCACACCCACACCAACTAGTGTGGATGCTAAGGCTAATTGAAATACCCCCAACTTAGATATGGTGTTTAAATGATAAACTAAGATATAAGGAGGCTAAATAATGCCTTAGAAACATTAAGAAACGTTTCTAATCAAAGAAAATATAAGGAAACACCAAAAGAGCAGTTTAAGCAAAACGTGCTCTAAGCTTGGAGAGATATGGGAGAGTACCCAAATATTGTTCCAAGACCTTATAATATCCTAATGGTCATTTTAAGTCAATTACCAAAGAAAACCAAGCTTGAAACAAGTTAAAACACAAATGTGCTTTAAGGAGTCTTAAAGCACGTTTTTGAAAAATTGTCTTGTAAATGAGTTTTGAATGGCTAAATGTCCATCATTACTCTTTAATTAATATGTGTACTATATAGTATCACATTTGGAGGTCTATATCAATGGGAAATCAAAAATTTCACAACAATGTGCCTTGTTTTTGATGAATAGTGAATTTATTAAGCTAGTTTACATAAGTCTATATAAGTGAGACATTTGGTCAATAAAGACTAAACTACCCTCATCACTAGAAGGGGGCCGGTTTCTTAGGGGTGAGTCACCACCTTTATGACTCATTAAGTGATTAAGGAAGCAAATAAGTCTTTTAAAGCCTAAAATACTATTCACCTTTTTACATAATATCTCACCTTTAGTGATTCTCTCTCCTCACTTCTTCATTGTTCCTTGTTCACACGGTTTTCTTGCTCTCTTTCTCTTCTCCATTAACGTGAAGCACCTCTCCATGCTAGCTCCATCTTCTCTTGCACACATCTGCTCATTTAGCTCCAAATCCAAAACAAAATACATATTCTTCTTAGTTAGCTCAAGCTCCTCCTTTCTATCTTTCAAAACTTCAAGAGCTCCATTTTGGTGCCAAGTCAAACCACCATTAGAGGAGGAAATTCAAGTTTGGAGACTCCATTGGCATCTCCATTCTCTTAAGGTAAAGAAAGTGTAAGAAAATCTAGGTTTCCACCATTTCTTCACTTGACCGAGAATATATACTCATGGGACTCCATGTTTATGCCTTGTTCTAGCTTGTTTCTACTCTTCAAAGGAGAGAGGAGGTCCTTCTTGCTTCACATCCAAGTTTTGTCTTGAGAACCAAGGTAAAACAATCACATTAATACTTAAAACATATTTTTAAACCTAGGGTTTGTTCCTAGGGTTAATGTGTTATCTAGTACTCATTGGAGTCATTGTATATGGGTTAGAACATTGGCAAGGAGAATCACATTGGTGACCGAGATTGAACAAAGAAAACCTAAGGAGAAAAGCTTGTAAGCTTTTGAGAAAACAGGTAATTGCTTACCTTAAGGTGTCTTGTTGCTTAAGGGAATGAGAAGTGGGTAAATGATGAGCTTAGTGTTTAGTTTATGTGTGGAAGGTGCTATTAAAACCTAGGAGAAACAATGTCTATACTTGTGAACTTGTGACTAAGGAGCAAATGAGAAAGAGATAGTTTAAGAATATAAAGGTGAAGTACAAGAAGCATTTTTATTTCAATGGGAGCCTTGTTGAGTGTATTCGCAGGTTGAAGGCATATATATGTGGAAATTCAGTGGTTAAGATTGTTATTATTTAAGGGCCTAAGTGCCAAGCATTTTTAAGTTCAAGCGTTATATGATGATGTGGTGAAGTTTTAGTGTAAATTGGGTGCTAAGGTGTTGTTGATGAGAAATTTGTGTGTATTGGTTGTTTGATGGAGAAAAACCATTTGTTAGGAAGTACTATATACTAGAGAAACCCATGGCAAAATTTAAAGGAGAGTTTAAGTGTTTAAGATATCCTAAGGGAATTTAATGACTAAGGAAGTACTAGGAATGTTCTATGGTTGCCTTGATGAAAAAGGGTGAAGTTAAGATGTTTTTATGACTTATGATGACTTAGGTATCACCATGGAATATTTAGGAATCAAAGAATGTATTTGGGTATTTAGACTTAGGCAAATGTTGTGTACATCTAGGAAGAAATAATTGATGATGATGGAAGTTTTAGACTTGTTAAGGAACTTTAAGTGATGCTTAAAAGAGTTTAGATAAGTGAGAGAAGTTGAGAGATGATGAAAGGTGTAGAGGAAACACCTGGTATTGTGGTCATTATAGGTGAAATGCCACCTAGAAATCATAAGGAGAAAACGTTGTAAGTGTTAGGAATTTTGAGGAGATATAAGTAAAGTTTAAGGAGTTAGGAAAAATAGTTTTGTGAGTGTTTAAGAATATCTTAAGGGGTGTTTGAAGTGCCAAATGATGTTAGAACACATTAAGAGGCCTTAGGAGAAGTTTGGTGAAGAATTGGTAAAGTTTGGGTAAGTTTAGGAGGCGACCGACCCAGGGGCCGACCCAGTTATTGGGTCGGTCGAGCCTCTGTTAGATGTTGGGAAAATGTTCGGTGATGGTCCGACCCAGGGGGGTCGGACGTGGGTCGGTCGGGCAAGGTTTTAACGAAGGAAAATGTCTCGGCAGAGGACCGACCCAGAAGGCTTGGTCGGTCGGTTTAGCTTGGGTCGGTCGGGGAATTTCCAAAGGAGGGAAAGTTCGGTAATGGACCGACCCTAAGTTTGGGTCGGTGGTCGGTGGGTCGGTCGACCCTTAACACTTAAAAAAAAAAAAAAAAAAAAAAAATTTTAAGAATGCCTAATGGTAGTAATGGTACACCATTAAGAGGGCAATGATGATTAGAAACCTAAAGACCTAGGGGACTAAGTAAGGAAAAGACTTTAATGTTTAAAGCTAAGTTGTAAGATTAGGTGATAAAGACATGGGAGGTTAGTGAATGGGAGTCCTTAGGGACTAAGTGAGTTAAGTAAGGTGCAAATAACTAATAACCTAAAATGAATGAATGTTTTAGGTTTGTGAGTTGGGACCCCGAAGAAGATTAGTCAAACAACGATCGACGGTGAACGGTACAATCCTTTTCGTGACCTGCTTGCTAACGAGGTGTCCCTCGGCTTGTGTGCTATCTGTTTATTTGCTATGACTAAAACAAGATAAAGCATGCAACCGGTTATATTGCTCTCGTTGCGATTGTGTTACATTTACACTAACCCGCGAAGCTTGAGATTGTTACTAACCAAGGTTAGTACCTATTGAGTTAAGGTTGAGAACTAAGTATCGTTGATTGTTGGTTTTACCCTTCAAGGTTTAACTAACACTTGGTAAATAAGGCTTTCACTAACCATAACTTGGGGTGGGAGTGAGGAATCCGGAATGGTACCGGCACATGTGTATTGGGGGAGGTCGGTATCTGAATCAGATCCGACTTCCAAATAAGACTGGTCATTAGACTCGTCGCCTAGGGTCAACAAATTGACCCGACCACCCGGGCTACTGTTCGAGGTGGGAGGCACATTAAGGAAGGCGTGGAGGGATCAAGCCTACATCCCTATTAAGTTAAGGAAGGTAGCTTATCGTCGGATAGTGCACCGCTACCGGCTGGGGTTAACCAAGCCCTACAAAGATAAGCAACCAATTAAGGGCTAACCAATCTAATAGTGGAGAGGTTGGCAAGTATAAGTTTGAGATAAGATTAAGGCAAATTAAGGAACTGAGGACTGAGGCAGGGGATTATTAACCCACTTGTTAAGGGAACGCTTGAGTCGTTCATTGGTTGTGAATTATAAATGTTCATCTGATGGTTATTGTTATTGCACTTCATATTTTGTTTGCATATGTAATCAATTTCCATGTTATCGACAATTAGTCGTCGTAGCCCCGTTAGCTTGGGGGCCATGAGAGGGTGTACCAGCATTCGTGCTGACCCCCTCGGGGGCTATTTTTACACTTGCAGGTAAGAGGCCCATGAGGACGCACCACGAGAGTAGGAGCGGTTAGATTTAGGTTGGGATGTTTGTTTTGAGTTCGGGTTGCGCCTGTGCACCCGACTGTTCATATTAAATGTTGTAAGTTTGAGATTGTGATTGAGATACTAGTACTCGGATGGTCGTGGGATTGTGGATGTTATTGTTTTGAGCTGGATAAATATTTTGGTTAAGTATTGTATATATTAAGCCGGTATGTTCTAACGATCAGACCGTGGCAAGGTCCAAGTGTTGTATATTTCCGCTGCGGTGTTTTCGATTAAGTGTTCAGATTGCGATAACCACGATAGGCTTTGGATGGGGTGTTACACTAATCCACCTACAACCTAACTCCCGGAACATGCTCCAAGGAGTTTACCACTTACAAATAAATAAAATTCCTAGCTATGTCGGTGCGTTCCCTTGTCCCGAGCTCAAGAGCAATATCACACAAAGAATCAACTTCACCTGCAACAAACCTGTGGCCGGCAAACAATCACACAAAGGGGCCACAGGCACAAACCAGAAAACGTCAGCAAAGCTGAGTAAAATATCACACCCTGTGAAATTCACTCTCTTTGAAAAACCTTTTTAGCAGCATAAAGGCACACATCAACACAAACAACCATGTTATCAACCACAAACACAAGTTTACAACACACTCACCTTCCTTGAGACATTTTACCTTAACACAAACCACCTGTTCATAATGATATCACCATACCAGCAAACTCACCAAAGACATAAATCCAATAATATTTTGGAAACCACATAACAATTTCCACCAGTTTGTATCTCAATTTTAACATTCCACCAATCCTCGGGCACACGGTCTTTCGACAAAGAGCTACTAGGCTCTCGGCCCCTGGACAAATAATTCCACCACCTCACCCCATGTCCTTAAGTGTGCACACCCCCTATGAATCATCAGCCCATAGAGTAGATCATGATGGCTTAGCTCCAATACATTGGTAGGAGCGAAAATTCAGTGAATGGCCAACCATGGCTCGACAGTTTGAAGGAGCTAACCATAGCTCAACAGTTTGAAATTCATATTTCCAAATTCACACTTTCACCACCATAAGTAATATCAACATTTCCAACATATAAAGATCATCCACAATCATATAAAATTGCTCAAAATAACCACCAACCAAAGGATAGCAATAAACAAGATTAATCACATATTAAAGTACAAAACAACCCACCTTTAGAATTAAAACCTTGTATAAGGTTAGACTTTGTCTAACTTTGTTCCACCTGAATATCCACTCAATCAAAATCAAGCTTTCACTTAGCAATCACAGATCAACAAGCATTCCACACCACGAGTAGTCACCAAAAATCATTCCAGAGCCTTTCAAGGCTAAGCCAAGCAACAAAACACCCCCAAACCACACTTAAACACAATTTTCCTTCTTTCCAAGTTTTAGCACACATATAACCTTACAAGACTTCCTTATACCTTTTACACTTCACCATCTCTTAAAAATTCAACCGCTAGCCATATCAGGACTATAATGACCAAACAACCATTAATCCAATAACCATCACACAATCACACTAATACAAGCTTAAAGCACACCTTTGACCCAAATCACTTCCTAACAATTCGAATAACTTCCCAGGTGAGTTTCGACCTGAATTTTTGACCATAGATCTAAATTCGAAATATAAGAATACCCTCAAAATTTCAGCTCAAACCCATGTCGGAAACTCATCTAAACAACTCCTAAAGCTTAAAGCTCATTATTTTCCCTTGCCATGTCTAACCGACTTAAATATCTCCATTCGACTTCATTTTTTGACCATAACCATATGTTCACTATTAAAGACTACCCTCAAAATTTAAGGCAAGATGAATTCGGGAACCTATTTAACTAAGCCTCAAGGCTTAAAACACCATTTAAGCCCTCCCACCTTGACCTAGCATTTGTATGTCAAACCACGAGTTCCCACCACCTATAATCCATTATTATGAGTTAATATAGGTAGAATAACACACCAAACTCAACAAAATCCCATCGAAATCACTCAAGGAGTCTTAAAACACATTTTTCCTCTCTAAAAGTTCCCTAGAACTTACCCTACTTCCCTAAGGTATTTTCGCCTGAATTTTTGATATTATTCTAGTAATAACTATCTAAAAACACTGTCAAAATTTCAGCTCAAGAGAAGCTAGGGTTCGGAAGTTACCATTAACAAGAGTTAAAGCTCAAAATCAGGGTTTAAAGAAAGAAATGGTGAGCATAAGTGTTACCTGGACTCTCCTTGACATTTTAGCCACGACCTTATAAGTCCCTTAGCTAATTGAATCAATTTCTTCCACCAACCAATTCGTCCAAGGTCACCAGCTCCTTCTCCCTCCTTGAAATCTTGTTTTTCCTTGATTTCTAGCTTGAATCTCCTTCTCCAATGGTGGGTTTGAGTTCTATGAGCTTCTATGGTGTTCTAATGGCGTGAGAGTGAGTGAGGAAGGCAGGGAAATCGGTTCCCATCTCATTCTTAAGGATGGCGTGAGAGAATTCCAAAAAGTAATCATTTTACTTCATTAATTAAGTGTAATGATTACTAAGATAACCTTATCTCTTCCTAAGCCATTAGATTAGTGACAATTGTCTAGATTAGATCTCAGCCCTCCATGTGTGACCGGCCTTAATGATGAAGGAGACAAGTGGCATGGGTAATAAAGAGTATAAGACAAAATAGAATGATGTCTTCACTTACAGCCGTCGGATCGTAGATATTTTGCTTGGATGAATCTCCACCATCCATGTGTGACCACCCCTCATTAATGAAGGTGACACATGTCTTCTCTTGATTGAACCATGTGTAACTAATCATCTTTTGACACCTCGACGCTTACATCATCATTATGTCATGCCGACATCATCACTGCATCATCACTGCATCATCACTGCATCATCTGGTCAAAGTTGACCATTGACCAAGGTTTGACCAATGTTTGACCAAGGTCCAATGTTTGACCGAAGTCAGACCAAAGTTGACCTAGGTTGACCACAGTTGACCGGGGCTTCTAGAACTCCAAATAACTTACCGAAATTTCAGTGTTCTCGGAACTTTCTGAATTAGGGTTTCTCCAAGGTTTCTTGGTTGATTCCCAACCACTATGGTTTCCTCGAGTTCTCTAATAATTCCTAAGGAAGTATGGTTTCCATTAGGGCTACAAAATTCGGGGTATTACATTTGGGGCCGACCGGACTTGCGACCGGACTTGCAAGCTCGGTCGGGACCTGTTTACCCTGCGAGAATTAGTTTCTGGAATGGACCGGGCATAGGACCGGACATGGACAAGTCCGGTCGGGCTAAATTTACAAAGAGAATAAACTCTCTGGAATGGACCGGACATAGGACCGGACTTATAAGTCCGGTCGGGGTAGAAAATTTTGTACGGATTGAGTTACTGGAATCGACGGACATAGGACCGGACTTGGCAAGTCCGGTCGGGCTGAATTTCCGAAGGGGAGAAACTCTCTGGAATCGACGGACCTGGACAAGTCCGGTCGGCAAGTCCGGTCGGACCAAAACTTGTAAAAAAAAAAACAGAAAGGAATGTGACTTATGTAGTTAACCCTAGGGTATATAATGAAGGTAACCTAGGGTGAGGTAGACATTAAAACATGTCATACAATCATGTTGAATACTTAGTAAGTATGAGGTTAAATAAATGATTAACCGACATTACTAATGTGTATAGGATTCTCTCAAGGTGGAAACGAAACAAGGCAAGGACCAAGGTATGGTTTTCTTGCAGTCTGTTGCCTACCGGTTTACACCGGCTTGGGTGTTGTGTGTTTTTTCTGTGTGTTACGACCTTATAAGATTAAGGCATGAAAAAAGTTTACAGTTGTTATACATTATGATGTTGTAAGGTTATGACTCCTTTCCCTTGGTTGTCTAACAAGACCTAAATGTTTGCTTGTATGTGACTTAACAAAATATTGTGTGATCACTAACAAGTACTAACCGGGGGAGTGAGGAGTCCGGTTGTTCCGGCCACGCGTGTGATGGATGGGGGTCGATATCATATCCGGTTCGGCTCTCTTGGTGTATGTATAGGTGGTATTCCAATTTGGTTTCTACCTTCCCTTAGCTTATCCAAAGCTAGTTACTGACTCACGTCGGGCCATAGGGGCATACGTATGTTATTTCGGTGTGCTTGGGATTACTATATCCGACACACCTTTGGTATAAGTTAACCGTTCTATATAACCGGACGGTAACGAGGATGGTAACAAGCTTAACATGGGATTGGGTAAAAAAATCCTAGGCTCTCATGGTATACTAACTATGGTGGAAGGTTCCTTGTGAGGACCGAGCTTATGGTGTTATGTATTGATGTTGTGATGCTATGCAATTTCCCTTGCTATGGTATATATATATATGTTGGATGTTCTAAAATGAATGCCATGTTATTATGACAATTGGTTGCGCGTATCCCGGTAGTCGATGGGCTGCGCGTTAGCCATACCAGCAAAGGTGCTGACCCCCTCGGGGGCTCCATATTTTTATTGCAGGATGAGGATCGAAGAGGCAGAGTGGCTCTAGGTCCTAGTTTGTTGATGTACTTTTGGATATGTTGGTAGTGGAGCCCGGGATGCGCCTGTGCTCCCGAGGCGTTACATTTTGATACTATGGTTATACAGTGGTGGATGATTATGGTTTAAAGGTGTGTTGTAAATTAAATACTCGGTACGGTTGGTGTTTATATATGGATGTTAGTTACTATGCTCGGGAGTCTGATCGTCAGACCGATACTCTTGTATTTATTCTGCCTAGTTAACCACGTGGGTGGTTAACGGCGTTGTAACACCAAAGCGTTAGTTATTAATTGGCTGGTTATTTCCGCTGCGATTTCGGTAGATGACAGGAGCGTTGTAGGGGTGTTACAAAAAAGTGGTATCAGAGCGAAGTATCGCTCTGATGGCTAGAATACCGAGCTTAGGGATATACCGAGTTAGGAAACCTAGCTACAGTTACCTAAGTGGACAGATTTGGAAAGGTTAACCACTAACTAAGTGTGGAATTACCTGGTAGTCGGGAAGATGCTATAACACCATTGGACCGATAAGTGTGCAAGCATAATGCTAATGAAATGTTCATATGAATTCAGATGGCAGGTAGACCACGAGGGAGAGGCCGCGGGCGCGGTACTGGAGATTTGGGTAACCAGGGCGATGATACTGAGGCACAGACTATGGCTGAGGCAGTTGCAGCCGCCGTAGCCCAGTTGGTACCCGATCTAGTTGCTGCTATTCAGCAGGGGCAACAGCCCGGAGTTCAGCCACCACCACCACCGCCACGAGAGACAATTGGGTCAAGGCGTTGGCTGATCTCAGACCGCCATCATTCAATGGGGAGACTGATCCTCGAAAACTGGAGGCGTACATCTCCGAACTGGAGACCGCCTACGAGACCTTGGCAGTACCTGCTGAAGCTAAGGTCCGTCTTGCTGCCTACTACCTGAAGGGTACGGCGCAGAGTTGGTGGAAGTTGGTGAAGGAGGACAGGATGGCTGATCCTGAATTCGGTTGGAGGGAGTACACGGCTCTACTGCGAGCCAAGTACTACCCGGTGCACGTGCAGGAGGCCAAGCGCCTCGAGCTTGATAGTCTGAGGCAGGGAGATAAGATGTCGGTTGATGACTACTACACAGCTTTCACCGGCCTTATCCACCTGTTACCAGACCTTGGGTATTCGAACCGGGTGTTGGTGAACCGGTTCTACAATGGTCTTAGCCACCGTCTCCGCTATGGGATGGGGCCAGCTGAGTATACCACCTTGCAGGTAATTAGAGTACCTTATTGTGAATCAATTATACCATGAGCGAATGTTAATGTGAGTTGGTAAGTTGTTTTTGCGGGGCATGACTGACATCCTAAAATACAGGAGTGCTATCATGCCGCTGCTAAGGTTGAAATTACCGTCCGTCTGAGGGACGAGGAAAACGCGCACAAGCGCAAGGCCACCAACGAGGGCCAGAATCAGCAAGGGTATGGGGGAGGGAAGAAAAAGAAACCCTACCCTCAGCCCCAGAAGGGCCAGTACCAGGGTGACAAGGGCCAAGCCCAGACCACCACAGCTGATGAGCCACTGAAGCTCACGTATGCGTACGCGGCGAAGCCTCTACGCTCCTACCCGCCTAAGGGTAATTGCTTAACCTTGTGTATCTAGTTGAGGTGTGTGTTGTAAGATGGAAAGTGAGTATTGATGTGTGTTGTTATAGCAGCTAGCGCGGGGTTCTGTTATGGAACGGAGACCAATTTTACTGTAAGTGGTGCAATGGAGACCACCTGGCAAAGACTGCAAGGGGAATGATGTGAGGTGCGTCACTGCCAGAAGATGGGGCACCGTGAGTTTGAGTGTTGGACGAACCCAACGGCAGAAACTATAAGCCAAAAGGGGCAGTGGAAGGGTAATACTACCACGACCATGAAGGCCCGAAGGCGATTACTCAGCAGACTTCTGACAAGAAGTACACTGAATCCCAGAAGGGAAGGCTACGGGGTCCGGCAAGGCCACCCTGGAATGTGGTGGACCGGTCAGAGGCACCAGGATCCTCTTCGAGACCAGGTACCGCCTAAACCGTTAAATGAAAAAGTGATTGCTTACCGCATTTCATGCATGAGTGTTAGCAAGTCTAAGGGTATAAACATATAAGTAAAGAGTTAGAATATAATGTGGAAACACCTAAAATTAGGCAATTTGAAACTTAGGAACCTTCAATATCTGCTATCCAATCCCGCCCACACCGAACCCTGAAGAAACCGCCATCAACATCACCGACTTTCCATTGGAGCAATGTCAGGTTATCCAGCCAGGTATGATACTCTTAAATGGATACCTGACACCGGAAGCACAAATCCATATCATCAGACGATGCGACGAACTTGGAGCAAACCAGGAGGGTTCTACACACCCGAATACCCGAACGGAGCAAGGATGCAATTGAAGATGATGTGCATGGGTAAGGACTGGAACCCTTACACCAAGTCATATCAAGAAGTGCGAGCTGAAGATGGAGCAACAGTATCAAGTATACCAGAGGAGTTCCACGCGGTCGTTAACCACGCCGTGGGAATTGCTCAGCAAGTTGAAACGGAATCAATTCCAAGTGTAAAAGCAGATCTATGCATTGTAAACTTCTACCAGAAAGGTGGACGGTTAGGTATGCACCAAGACAAGGACGAGTCACCCGAGTCTCTAAGTAAGGGAGTACCCGTGGTGTCTTGGTCCATTGGTGATACCGCAGTGTTTGTGTATGGCGAGCAGAAGCGTGCTGACCTCGCAAGGAAGATATTGTTGAAATCGGGGGATGTACTAATCATGGGTGGACAATCAAGGATGCTATACCATGGCATCAGAAAGATCAAACTGAATACCGCACCGTCGGCAGTGATCAATGCCACACACATGAAACCCGGACGTTTGAATTTGACCTTCAGGCAGTTTTAAGCCTTGTATAATTGTGTGGTAAACCAGTATGTATTAAGGATATTGTAAGTATGAATCATGGCGACAGTATAAGCCAATGAATGTTGTAAAAAGTGTGTTAATGAATAAAGTGGAGTTGTTTGAAGCATATAACCGTGTTGTTACCCAATACTTATTAGTTTGCCAATGAATTAGGCTGTGCACTCGGAACGGGAGGTATACTGAGTGTCTGCAATAAGGCAGAAGCCGGCAAGAGCGGCACAATCCTCACCGGTACCTTTCCAGTGAATGGCGTGGATGCATCGATTTTGTTCGACTCTGGAGCCTCACACACATTCATTTCGCTATCATTTGCGAAGAGGCTGGGGTTAGACGGTGAAGAGATGCCAGACTTCGTGGTACTCTCCCGTCGAAAGAGCGGATCAGATGTACCCGCTACTACCGAGATGCGTTTGTTCGAATCAGGGATGAGGAGTTTCCGATCGACTTGATAGAGTTCGACGGACTAGGTTTTGATGTGATTGTCGGGATGAACTGGTTGGAGCGGTACAAGGGTAGAATCCTATGTGCCGAGCATCGACTGCTTCTTAGGAGTCCATCTGGGGTTACTATATCATACCGCCAGAGGCCCAGGGAGCCTTCGACACAGATCATCACCGCCATGGCCATGTATCATGAGTTGCGACGGGGAAATGATGTATACCTCTGCTATGTCCAGGACATATAGAGAGACCCTGAGTTTAGCCCAGATGTGCCGGTAGTGTCGGAGTTTCCTGATGTATTTCCTAAGGAACTGCCGGGCATGCCGCCAGCACGAGAGGTTGAGTTTGAGATTGATCTAGTTCCGGGCACCGGACCCATTGCGAAAGCACCTTACCGTATGGCTCCAGCAGAGATGACAGAGCTCAAGGAGCAGCTGAGAGACCTACTCGACAAGGGCTTTATCCGCCCTAGTGTGTCACCATGGGGAGCGCCGGTTCTCTTCGTGAAGAAGAAGGACGGTAGCCTCCGCCTATGTATTGATTATCGGGAGCTGAATGCTGTTACGGTGAAGAACCGTTACCCCTTACCACGCATCGACGATCTATTTGATCAGCTGAGGGGAGCATCAGTATTCTCCAAGATAGACCTACGTTCCGGATACCACCAGATTGCCATCCGTGACAGTGATATCGAAAAGACAGCTTTCAGAACTAGGTATGGGCATTATGAGTTCACAGTTATGCCGTTTGGCTTGTCAAATGCACCAGCGAAGTTCATGGACTTAATGAACCGTTTGTTCCAAGATCAGTTGGACAAATCAGTGGTAGTCTTCATCGATGACATACTTGTGTATTCGAAATCGAGAGGTGAGCATGAAAGCCACCTGAGAGATGTATTGCAGACGTTGAGAAAGAATCAGCTGTATGCTAAATTTTCTAAGTGTGAATTTTGGTTGAACCAAGTATCATTCCTTGGACATGTGATTTCTGAGGCCGGATCGCTGTTGATCCGCAAAGATAGATGCAGTGCGCACCTGGCCTAGGCCGAAGACAGTTACCGACATCAGGAGCTTCCTCGGTCTAGCAGGTTATTATAGGAGGTTTGTGAAGGACTTCTCCAGTGTCTCGAAGCCGATGACTTCCTTGATGAAAAAGGATGCACCATTCGAGTGGACAGTCGACTGTGAGAGAGCTTTCACGAGTCTCAAGGATGCTCTGACATCTGCACCGGTTCTGACATTACCAGACGGTCCAGATGGTTTTGAGGTCTATTGCGACGCATCAGGCAGGGGTATGGGTTGTGTGTTGATGCAACACGGGAAGGTCGTGGCTTACGCCTCCCGACAGCTGAAGAAGCATGAGGAGAACTACCCTACCCACGACTTAGAATTGGGGGCCATTGTCTTCGCACTGAAGATATGGCGACATCACTTGTATGGGGTAAGTGTGACGATCTATTCTGACCACAAGAGTTTAAAGTACTTGTTCACTCAGAAAGAGTTGAACATGAGGCAAAGAAGGTGGGTTGAATTTCTGAATGATTATGACATCGATTTACAGTACAAGGAGGGTAAGGCAAATGTGGTAGCTGACGCATTGAGTCGCCGAGCACACTCTCTCCATTCGCTAGTCTCTCATACTGGCTTGGTTGAAGAGGTGCGGAGTGCTCAGATGACGGATCAGTACATGATGGAGATTAGACAGAAGCTTATTGATGGCACATTCGAGGGTCAGAAGTACGACTTCAGACTCCACGATGATGACCTGATTAGGCTTAATGGCCGGTTGTGTATACCGAGGAGTAGCGCTGAGCTGAAGGAGCGCATACTAAGTGAATCCCATTGTTCTACGACATCGATTCACCCCGGAGCTTCAAAGATGTATAAAGGTATGAAAAGATATTTTTGGTGGACTGGAATGAAAAAGGATGTGAATGACTATGTGCTGAGGTGTCTCACTTGTCAGAAGGTCAAGTTTGAGCACCGACGGCCTGGTGGTATGGTGCACCAATGCCAGTGCCGGAGTGGAAGTTCCATGACATATCTATGGACTTCGTGGTAGGGCTTCCGCCTACAAGGGGAGGTCTGAATATGATTTGGGTTGTGGTAGACCGACTGACCAAGGTGGCTCGATTCATACCGATGAAGGACACCTGGAAAGTGGCTAAGCTGGCAGAACTCTTCGACAAAGAGATTGTAAGACATCATGGGGTTCCGAAAACGATTGTATCTGACAGAGATACCAGGTTCTTATCCAGATATTGGAAGTCTACACGAGAGGCACTTGGTACTGAACTGAAATTGAGCACAGCCTTTCACCCACAGACAGATGGTCAGAGTGAGCGCACTATTCAGACACTTGAGGATATGCTACGTGCATGTGCACTTGACTTTCAGACCAGCTGGATTGATAAGTTACATCATCGAGTTTAGCTACAACAACAGTTATCATGCCGATCAAGATGTCTCCCTTCCAGGCATTATACGGTAGACCATGCCGCACGCCATTATGCTGGGATGAATCGAGTGAGACGGTCATTATAGGACCAGAGTATCTTGAGCAAGTTCAGGCAGAAGTTCGCCAGATCAGGGCTAATATGAAAGCAGCTCAGGATAGACAGAAGTCGTACGCAGATGTGCGCCGACGTGACCTGGAGTTCGCCGTGGGCGATCAGGTATTTTTGAGAGTATCCCCCATGAAGGGAGTATTTCGTTTTGGCCAGAAGGGCAAGTTGAGCCCGAAATATGTAGGTCCTTATGTTGTGACGGAGCGGATCGGCCCGGTAGCTTATAGACTTGATTTACCCGCCGAGCTGGGCAAGGTACATGATGTATTTCATGTGTCCCAGTTGAAGAAGTATATGTCTCATCCGTCTCATGTGCTTCAGCCGGAAAGGCTAACCTTAGAGCCAACCATGCGATCAGTGGAGACTCCGGTACGGATTCTGGATACTAAGACTCGAGACACTCGCCATAAGTCCGTGAGACTGGTGAAGGTCCTCTGGTCTAACCAGGACGTTGAGGAGGCCACTTGGGAGCTGGAAGAAAAGATGAAGGCGAAGCACCCGTCATTGTTTGCTTCTTAGTGTTCATATGTATAGGGTACGGGGCGTACCCCTTTTAAGGGGGGTAGAGCCGTTTCGGTTATGGTTGTGTACGACATGTATATGTATACATTGTCTATGTTATGTTACAGACCGTTGTGTCTGAATGGTATTATATGGTTTGGACCTCGAGTCCGTTGTGGTATTGTGTGGTTTGGACCTTGAGTCCGTTGTGGTGTAAGAATGATGGTAAGGTTGATAATGATGGTTGGAAGTATTGTTTTTATAAGTGTTCCCCGTGTTCTAATAGTAAGATATGTGGGAAGTATGAACTTTGGGGACAAAGTTCTTTTAAGGGGGGTAGATTGAAATACCCCAAACCTTGGCATGTTGGTTAAACATTAAAACATGATTTATTAAGACTAAAAAGAGTCTTAGAAACCTTAGTAAACAAATTTAAACAAAAGGAAACACAAATGTGCTTTAAAGTCAATAAGAGCCAAAATGTGCTCTAAGCTTGGGATAAACTTGAGTAAGACCTAATGAGCTTACCAAGACCTCATTTATATACTAATGAACATATTAAACCAATTACCAAAGAAAACCAAGCTCGAAAACAAGTTAAAACACAAAATGTGCTTTAAGAAGTCTTAAAGCACGTTTTTGAAAAATTGTCTTGTAAATGAGTTTTGAGTGGCTAAATGTCCATCATTACTCTTAAATATATATGTGTACTATATAGTATCACATTTGGGTGGCTATATTAATGGGAAATCAAAAATTTCACTTCTAAGTGCCTTGTTTAGGTGAATAGTGATTTTTATAAGCTATTTTGTAACATATGTTGTATAAGTAATTAAATTGACAAACAAAGACTTAAATACCCTCATTATAATAAAAGGGGGCCGGTTTTTTCTAGTGTGGTGACTCACCACTCTCTAATTAATTCAATAAGTAAGTAAAGAAAACTAAGTAAAACTTGCTTTTTACTTTATAAGTAAAATATCTCTTAAAAGCAAATTCTATCTTCATTCTCTCATTTCTTTCCTTTCTTTCCTTCATTCACACGGTTTCCCACCTCTCTTCTTCTTCTTCTTCCTTGTTCTCTCTCGGTAATACTACTACCACCATGGAAGTTCCAACTTTGACCACTTGCTAAATCTAGCTCATTTGTCCAAATCAAAAACAAAGACCACCAATCTCTTCCTCTCATCAGCTCTTCATTCCTATCTTCTAAAACTCCAAGAGCTCCATTTCGGTGCCAAGGTGTTCCACCATTGAAGGAGCTTGAGCTTGTATTTTGACATATTGTTGATCTCCTTTGCTTCTAGGTAAGGAATCTCAAAGGAAAATCATGTTTACTCCATGTTCTTACGTACCTTGACCGAAAATACACATTGATATAGCTCTTTGTGTGACCTTGTTCTAGCTTCATTTCAACTCTTCATGGACTAGGTGGAGTCCTCTCTTGTTATATATTCAAACTCCCTTCAAAGATCAAGGTAAAACAACTACATTAATGTTTTTGAAACAATGTCAAATTAGGGTTTACAATGAGATGAAGCTCAAAGCTTGAATACTCATTATGGTGTTTGTATATTGTCTAGAACTTGACAAGGAATCAAATTATCATACGGTTTTGTAAGGAATCAAGGAGGAAGTATTTTGGAAGAAGAGGTAAATCTACTAACTTAAATGCTGTTTAATGCCTTAGGAGAAATGAGCTTATAAATGCTTATTAAAACTACCTAAAGAGCAAATGGTGAATGACTTAGTAAAGTGTTCTCAAGAGACTAGTAAAGGGCATATGTGTGTTGAGTGTATTTGCAGGTTAAAGGCATAATATTGTGGAAATTCAGTGTTTATGATTTAAGCACTTTAAGGGCCTAAGAGCCATGCATTTTAAGGGCCTAAGTGCCATGCAATTTAAATTATGCACTATATTGTAATGTGGTGTAAATTTGGTGAAATTGTGTATGAGAGTGTTCTTGGTGATTTTGGATGTTCTTGTGTGTTTAAAGGAGAAGGTAAAGTGTTTAGGCTTAGTAATGTTCTAGGGGAACCCATGTCAAAATTTAGGTAGGAAGTAAGAAGTTCTAAGTGTTTACATAAGGTTTGGTGAGTTAGAAAGTGTAGGAGATGATAAGAAGTTTCATGATGTTCTTAAGGAATTTGATGTACTAGGAAGTACTCTAGGGTGTAATAAGGACTTAGACATGATCTTAAGATTTAGTGAGTACCAAAGTCACTTTGGGACTTAGGCAAATACCTAGGCAAACTTTGGTAAAACAGGAGAAGTGTACACTAGGAAAAGAGTTTCAAGAAGGAGATAAGGAATTAGTTGTGAGAGATGATGCTTGGGAGATGATGTTAGTATAAGGAGGAAGCTTTTGGTATAGTAGTCATCTAAGGTGTGAAACACCATTTGAAAAACTAGGAGAAAATGTTGTAAGTGTTAGGAATTTTGTGAAGGAATAAGTAAAGACTTAAGGAATTAGAAAATGAGTTTTATGAGTGTTTAAGGGTGTATTAAGTTGTGTTTAAAGAGCCCAAATGAGGTTAGGGAGTACTAGGTTATATGGGGTGAAGTTTGGAGTGGAATGTAAAAAGGAAAACATAGATTTGGGGCCGACCGGACTTGCGACCGGACTTGCAAGCTCGGTCGGGACCTGTTTACCCTGCGAGAATTAGTTTCTGGAATGGACCGGGCATAGGACCGGACATGGACAAGTCCGGTCGGGCTAAATTTACAAAGAGAATAAACTCTCTGGAATGGACCGGACATAGGACCGGACTTATAAGTCCGGTCGGGGTAGAAAATTTTGTACGGATTGAGTTACTGGAATCGACCGGACATAGGACCGGACTTGGCAAGTCCGGTCGGGCTGAATTTCCGAAGGGGAGAAACTCTCTGGATCGACCGACCTGGACCTGGACAAGTCCGGTCGGCAAGTCCGGGCGGACCAAAACTTGTAAAAAAAAAAAACAGAAAGGAATGTGACTTATGTAGTTAACCCTAGGGTATATAATGAAGGTAACGGGTAGGTAGACATTAAAACATACATATGTGAATACAGTAAGTGTGAGTTATAAAATGTTAAACGACATACTAATGTGTATGGTTCTCAATAGGTGGACAAGGCATTCTAGGTTTTCTTAGTCTGTTAACGACCAAGGCAAGGACACAAGGATGGTTTTGCTTGTCAGTCTGTTGACCTACAAAGGCTTGTTTTCTGTGTGTTACACCTTATAAGATTAAGGCATGAAAAGTTTACAGTATACATTATGATGTAAGGTTATGACTCCTTTCCCTTGGTTGTCTAACAAGACCTAAATGTTTGCTTGTATGTGACTTAACAAAATATTGTGTGATCACTAACAAGTACTAACCGGGGAGTGAGGAGTCCGGTTGTTCCGGCCACGCGTGTGATGGATGGGGGTCGATATCATATCCGGTTCGGCTCTCTTGGTGTATGTATAGGTGGTATTCCAATTTGGTTTCTACCTTCCCTTAGCTTATCCAAAGCTAGTTACTGACTCACGTCGGGCCATAGGGGCATACGTATGTTATTTCGGTGTGCTTGGGATTACTATATCCGACACACCTTTGGTATAAGTTAACCGTTCTATATAACCGGACGGTAACGAGGATGGTAACGAGCTTAACATGGGATTGGTAAAAAAATCCCTAGGCTCTCATGGTATACTAACTATGGTGGAAGGTTCCTTGTGAGGACCGAGCTTATGGTGTTATGTATTGATGTTGTGATGCTATGCAATTTCCCTTGCTATGCTATGGTATATATATATGTTGGATGTTCTAAAATGAATGCCATGTTATTATGACAATTGGTTGCGCGTATCCCGGTAGTCGATGGGCTGCGCGTTAGCCATACCAGCAAAGGTGCTGACCCCCTCGGGGCTCCATATTTTTATTGCAGGATGAGGATCGAAGAGGCAGAGTGGCTCTAGGTCCTAGTTTGTTGATGTACTTTTGGATATGTTGGTAGTGGAGCCGGGATGCGCCTGTGCTCCCGAGGCGTTACATTTTGATACTGTGGTTATACAGTGGTGGATGATTATGGTTTAAAGGTGTGTTGTAAATTAAATACTCGGTACGGTTGGTTATGTTTATATATGGATGTTAGTTACTATGCTCGGGAGTCTGATCGTCAGACCGATACTCTTGTATTTATTCTGCCTAGTTAACCACGTGGGTGGTTAACGGCGTTGTAACACCAAAGCGTTAGTTATTATTGGCTGGTTATTTCCGCTGCGATTTCGGTAGATGACAGGAGCGTTGTAGGGGTGTTACACATATTATGGGATAAGTTGCTAGGTAGGAAGAAATTAGTGTCAAGAAAACATATTTATGGTTTTGGGGGCCCCACTGCAAGAATCCTTATACCTCGAGGGGTTTCCAGATATATTGATAACCTGAAGATGATAACTTGTAATATCGCCAAACTCAAGGGGGTTAGAGTAATTTACTCTAAATATTATAAGCTAACTCTTTTAATATAAAATCCTCAAATTCTTGAAAAATCAAAAGAAAAGCTTCCATCTATTAAATAAAATTTTATAATCTAGTTATTAGGCCCATCTATGGTCAAAGCTCAGCAAATTTTATTCATAGCCCAAAGCCCAAAAATAAAAGAAAATACTAGTCATCTTGTAATTTTCTCTCTTTTCCGAAAATGGCTTAAATAAACTTGAAACGGTTTGAAATTTTAACACATGATAATTGTAACACCCCTACGCTAAAATCCAGATAATCAAGCGCGCCTAACAGAAATAGTTAATCGAGTCGCAGCGGAAAATAAAAGTCGATCGTTAAATAACCCAGGTGTTACCCGTCATTATCCACCCATGCGAGTAATTTAGCGCTTACCAAAAATACAATACATATCCCGCAGTGATGACAGAGACATAATACAATCCAAAATTTACAATGTCATAATACCAAAAGAAGAGCGACTTGTCTACCTAAATTAATACCATAAAATTTGGATGGAGTTTCAAACAAAGCCTATGGTATCCCAGATAGGTATACCGCTAACTATTCCCCAAAAGTCCCGCGCTCCGGTAAGTCTTCAATCAAATACCTATAATTGGTGACGATAAAGGCTCAGCACAACCGCTGAGCACGCTACTATATCATCCTCATGGACCATTAAACTTCTCAGATTAATTAGCCTAATTATGTAACATGCAATTCCAATTTCATGTTATTCCGTTTTACATATATAGTAATTGTAAAGCAATAATTAAGCAACTAGAAATCCATCCAATAATAATAATAGCACACACACGGCAACACACATATATTCCAATAGTGCGTATAAGAATGCGATGACAGTTCGAGAGTTGTTCTCTCCTGAACGGTTTCCATTTTACAGCCTTCAAGGCTCCTTATTCGTTATCCAAGGGCAAGAATATTTCTAAGTCTCATTAGTTGGTATCAACCTGTGTATAAGTTTACAATTACCATGTACAGTCGTCAACAGAATGCATTCCATGCTTCTGGTACTAAATGGATAGACACATTCGATGGGATCTTCTCCCGTATCAGGCGGTTTGGGTAACCCCTGGACCAACGTGATAAAAGAACTCGTGGATATTTTTACTTAGCCCAATTTGGGCATCCTTAAGCGGTCGTAGCTATGCACAACAGTAGTGCCCTCTGACCAACGATCATATCTGGCTCGTCAGATTTCCATGTGAAGAGGACACGGTTCGGTCGTCCTGCCTCCCGGTGATCACTAATGCGCAACCATGTAGTCCGTGACTACTCTAGATTTTCCTTATCTTCAATTGTTCCCACCATATAGTTACGTTTGTAACCTTTACCTAAGATCTATGCTTAGGTTATAAAGAGTGATGTTCTTCATGTGGCGACCTTTAAGGCTTTAAAGTTCGCCTAAACGTCGCCTAGGTTACTTCTATGTTCATGGACAATATGATCTATCTCATTAGTCATTCATATAAGATTTTTCTCTATCCATGATCCATACCCAGCTCAAGTTTACATGTTGAAATTGTCTTAGTTTGAAAGTCGTCGCGCACAACTAATATCGCTGAATAACAGGCAATTAAATTCACAAGCATATAAAAACATCACACATATCCATCTTGTCATGCATCACACACAACATCCGAACCCAAGGGAGTCCACAGGGACACTCGGACCGTACAATAATGTATTGTACCCAGCTGAACAATGCTAGCGTGACGTATCACGCTTCTTCTCTATGCTCATACTGCTCGTAACACCTAGTGTGTATCTTTGGAATATATCACTAGGTATTAATTTATTAGTTCGATGGAGTTGGTATTCTAATAACTACTAACCCTCTCGGTATTAACCCCATGATTAATTCTCTAACAACCGGTTGCCGTAGTTACGCGGGTTTTTCAATGTATTCAGGATTCTTTTAACTCGTACTTTACTCGCGTTACATGTATGTATGGCATATCGTATTGGTTTACTATTCATGATATTTGAACCTTATAATATCCTGTTTAGTCTTAGGCCATTATTCCTAGACATGTATTTGTATATATATATATATACCGTATTAAACATGACAAGCAGTTTATTACTACATGTTCTAATTTATTTTACAGTTCGTTTATCTCGAAACTCTCCTTTAAGTTGTGAGTTGGTCAACTTGGCTCTCTGTTGTCAATTAGGTTGACTTGGTCAGTTTGGGTTGACTTGGTCGGTTTGGGTTGACTTGGTCAATATGTCCAAGTCAACAAGTCTAGAAAATCTCTATTATAATCTTCTATTTACATGGCCCATTTGTTTGTTCAATTTCTTTACAGTTTGACACTAGTCCATATGACTATTGTTGTATAATTAAATCCCTCAGTTTAAATGATATTTCCACCATCCTCTATTTAACTACTACACCATATTGTATAATCCTTCATACTCTTTATATTCATTTAGGTTTACATGAACTATAGCATTCTTATATAATTGTTATCCATTATCATTTCTTGTGAGACCCTTAATTCTTTTATTAAATCATACTCCTAACCTTTCCAATTGTTATAGCATACAATATTGAATTTCCTAACTTTATTCTATTCCCCCGCCAATAACCTTAGAATTTCCATTTCTCAAAATATTGTTCTCATTATTTTAGGTGAATTATATAACCCTTATTATATGTTTGCCTCCTCCTTTAATATCATTTGAACTTTATAACTGAAATACCCCAAACCTAAATATGATAATTAAACATCAAGTTATGATGCAATAAGGTTAAAACATGTGTGGGCGTTGGTTTGAACCCTTAAGTATTGAGCTTAAGGCTTCAAAGCTCGATTTTCAATTAAAATTATTAAACTAAAATTATAAAATTAAAGCTTTATAATTATAACTAGCCCACACAAACATAAATTGAGTCGCCATCTAAGTTTTAACCCTCTAAACTTGGAAAGGAAATGTTACTACGATTTTTAGAGCTATGGGTCCGGGGGCTTGGTATGAAATGTATAAGGATTCAAATTCTTTTGTTACCCCTAGAAATTACTTTTCCTATACTATTATAAACTTTAAGGCTAAAAACAAAATTATGACTTTATCACATCATGGTAAAGTTTAGCAATCCTTACGAAAACAATTTATGACAGTTGTCACTTTATTAACAACCTAAACTTTTCCAATGAAATCAATAATAAATTAACAAGGAAATAACATCTAATTTAAAACCAGAAAAAGAAAATAAAACAATTAAACCCACTAATCATCTCAAACCCTCACTAGAACAATATTTTAATTATCCAAAAACAAGGGTAATAAACTTAAAAAAACGAACACAAAAAAACAAAATGAAAAAAGGAAAGGAAATACCGTACTACTGCAACGATTCCACATGGGTCATCTGCACTGGTTTTGCGAGCTGCAACAAGGTACCACCTCTGTCTTCTTGCTTCTCTTTCCTTGAATTTCTTTTTAGGACATGAACGAGACGGGGATTAACTTGTTGTTATCTTCCTCCTTCTGCTGGATGATGACATAGGACGCTTGAATTTTGGCGATGAGACGTTATGCTCCACGAAGATAAAAAGCTGTTTGGTGTTAGGGACGTCGCCGGAGGTTGGGGTCAATGAACACGTCGATGGAGACCGTTAGTTCTTCCTCCTCAGCTAGCGCTAGCAAGCATCAGACAAAGTGGTGATGAGCCCGTCTCTTCTTCTTGGAAATGGAAATGATCGATCTCTACCAGCATTCCAATGCCACTTTAAACTCGTATGTCACATTTCTTTTGTCAGTCTCTTGTGTGCTCTTCTCATCAACTTCACGTGATCAAACTCTGTCTCCTCCCCTTCTTTGGCATCGACCAGATGCTAGGCATAGAACATTACCCACCATCTTCACATGTTTCTCCTTCCCTTCAGTGCATAGAGCTATTCACAACTAGCTAGCGGTTGCCAACTGATGATGGATGCCTTTTTGGATTGCGGTAATGCACGAGCCTGGATACAACAACAAGACGGTCAGAGATTGTCAAATCTGGGTTGATACTCATGTGGTAGCGATGCCGCTAGTTGAACAAGCCCGAGAGTGTGGAGGAATGATGATAGTAATGGTGGACAAAACCGACAACAATCTCAACGAGAATGACAAGGAGTGAGATGGTGGGTCGAGTACATTAATCATGTACTATAGCGAGCATAGTAGTGGACTCGAGTTTGGGCAGAAAGGATCAAATTGGTGGCGTTTGGAGATGAGAACAATTACGAGTAGCGCCGATTATCGAATAATGAATGACGAGGAAAAGGATGAATATGGGTGTGTGGTGTGCAGTGGAATATGTACAATTAGGTCACGTTTGCAAGGCGGGTGGTTGGCAGGCAGTGACGGTGGGTTTATCTGTTGTTGTTGTTGTTGTTGTTGTTGATGATGATGTGGTGGGTTTAGCTATTGGAACGAGGCAGTGGAAGGAGTTTGAGGATGAGTGTGCAATCGGGCGATTATTGCCATGGAGGAGAACATTTTTCTGTGTTGTATACTGTGTGTGTATGAACTATCCTGCCCCCTTACTACAATGTGTATAAACCATATATAGAAGATTAGGTGTAGATGAGGCTTGAGAATCTTAACAACTTAACAAACTTTCAAATTTTGAAAATAATCAAATAAATAAGTTAGTAGAAAAGTAAGAATATGAGTGTAAAAAAGAAAATAAATAGCCTAAAAAATGAGGGAAACAATGTTTTCTCATAATCATGTAACAGAACTAAGGGAATTTTGAAAATAGTTTTTGTTAAGAAAATAAACTATTAGTAAAAATGATTTATGTTTGTTTTTTCTTAATTTTGAAAATGAAAGAATAAGGTTTGGATAAAAAAAGGTGAAAATTATCTAAAAGAAGGGATCACGTAACAAAATGATGGATTTTCAAAAGACATTTTTGTTAAGAAGATAAATTGTCTGCACAAATAGAAAGGCTTTTTGGTTTTTTTTAGTTGAAAAGTAAAAAAGGATAAACAACGGTAAGAATAAAAATTATCTAGAAAAGAAAAGGAAAATGATAACTAACTAAATATGAGATACGATCATGCTTCAAAAGATTTTTCTCTTTTTTTTGGAAGGAAAATAAACAACAAATAAACGTTATTTTGGCTTTTTACTTGATAAATAAAATCTGGTTTGAAAATTAGCAATAAAGAAAAAAGAAAGTGAAAGAAAGAAGAACTAAAAAACAAAAACTACAAAAGTTATTTGTTTATTAGCCTCGAACTATTAACCTCTTATATCTCTTTCATACTCTTCACCACTATGCCAATATGATTTCATGTCAAATATACCACCTGTCTCAGTTTTCATGTTATCACCTATCATATGAACTTTACCCCCTCAAATCCCTAGAAATATCCCTCTTCGTTCAAATGAGGGTAAAGATTTTAGGCATAACAGATTGCCCCCCCGTCAACTTGATTGGGAATGTCAATGAAAAGTCAAGTTGACGCTTGATAATACCCAAAATCTTTACAAACCTTGTCTCACCTTGCTCGCCCCTTTTCCTATGTTCAGAGGTGTCGACTACCTTGAAAAGATGCTAGAGCTTACCGAGCTATTCAAAGACGTTGGTGGCCTAAATAAGATGCATGTCATTGTACCTAGACACTTCTTTGGGCCTAAACCGATCCAAGTGAGAAAATGCAATCAAAGCATAGTGTATCCAGGTGCTTCTAGGGACCGAAACCCATCCTATATGCAAATTAAATATGTCATGTGATTCAATGTTTTGGAGGACCGAAACTTGTTCAAAGTGCAATGCAAGATGTGTGATGTGATTCAGATGCTTATGGCGACCGAAATTCGTTCTGAATGAAATATAAAAAAATGACTCGGATACCTTTGGGGACCGAAACCCGTTCAAAAAGAAAATAGCACAGACGCCTCTGGGGACCGAAACCCATTCAAAAAGAAAATAACTCGGATGCCTCTGAGGACCAAAACTCATTCAAAAAGAAAATAACTCGAATGCCTCTTGGGACCGAAACCCATTCAAAAAGAAAAAAACTCTGCTGCCTCTGGGGACCGAAACCCATTCAAAAAGAAATTAACTCGGATGCCTCTAGGGACCGAAACCCATTCAAAAATAAAATAACTCGGATGCCTCTGGGGACCAAAACCCATTAAAAAGAAAATAACTCGAATGCCTTTGGGGACCAAAATCCATTCAAAAAGAAAATAACTTGGATGTCTCTAGGGACTGAAACCCATTCAAAAATACAATAACTCGGATACCTCTGGGGACCGAGACTCATTCAAAAAGAAAATAACTCAGATGCCTCTCTAGACGAAAACCCATTCAAAAATAAAATAACTCGGATGCCTCTGGGGACCGAAACCCATTCAAAAATGCTCCATGTTGGTGTTCCAAGGGGACTTATTGCCATCGCCCACCAACTGGGTTGCTGGGATGAACTTCTGGTTTTCATAGGGGACTTACTGCCATCGCCTGCCAGTTCTTACCAAAAAGTTGACATAGAAATGAGGACTTATTGCCATCGCCCCGCCAACATGCACACATTGGCCAGTATACACCCTGCTTCAATTCAACGGGCAGCATACCTCCACCTGTACTCATACACATTGGCCAGTATACACCCTGCTTCAATTCAACGGCCAACATACCTCCACCTGTACCCAACCATTCATACACATTGGCCAGTATACACCCTGCTTCAATTCAACGGGCAACATACCTCCACCTGTACTCTACCATTCGTACACATTGGCCAGTATACACCCTGCTTCAATTCAACGGGCATCATATATCCACCTGTACTTAATCACTCGTACACATTAGCCAGTATACACCCAACTTCAATTCAACGGGTAGCATACCTCCACCTGTACTCTACCATTCGTACACATTGGCTAGCATACACCCTGCTTCAATTCAACGGGTAGCATACCTCCACCTGTACTTAATCACTTGTACACATTGGCCGGTATACACCCGACTTCAATTCAACGGGCAGAATACCTCCACCTGTACTCAACCATTCGTACACATTGGCCAGTATACACCTTGCTTCAATTCAACCGGTAGGATTCCTCCACCTGTACTTAATCACCATCATACTTACCAACTTGGTATCACAAAATAGTGTTGACTCTGCTATCAACAATGATTGATAAGATTGGTTCAGTTTTCAAAAATGGGGTTGACTCGATGTCAAAATAAGATTGATTCAGTTTTCAAAAATGGAATTGACTCAATCTCAAAATAAGATTAACTCAATTTTCAAAAATGTGGTTGACTTGAAGTCAAAATAAGATTGACTCAATATTTAAACATATGGTTGACTTGGTGTCAAGACAAGATTGAGTACTCAATTTTCAAAAATATGGGTGACTTGGTGTCAAGATTGGTGTTGATTCTGTTGTCAAAAATCTAATGCATAAACTAATACTTCTTTTCAATTAAAATTCATGGAACTCTGATTTTCAGGATTAGACTTTGAGACCAAAATTTAGATCTTTCAAAGCTGAACATGCTTTCGGGCTTTATGATTTTCTCAGGGTTGTGGAGCTTGAGGTTTTGAGAAGTGGTGCTTAAGGCTTTGGGATTGCAGTGTTGGAACACGGTGCTTAAGGCTTATGAATTGCTTAAGGCTTATGAAGTGCTTAACGCTTGAGATGTTGAGGTATGGTGCTTATGACAGGCCTAAGACTTTGGGATTGTTTTGTGCCATCTATGAAAACTACTAGAAGCAATTGCCCCCAGTATTTCATTGAGCTATATGAGTCAGACATTATGGAAATCGATCGAAACGATCGATTGCCCCTAGTATTATCTTTGATTAAACATGTGAACAATTCTCATCCTCACAGGGTTAAGGTTTGCTTTGATGTGGTGCTTTTTCTACCTACACTCAAAGTGTTTAGCATTCGCACTCATTCCTCACTTACAGTCATAACTTTTGGACGTTTGAATTCGATATTTGATGGACTGGCGCCTTTAATCTGTTACTTTCACTTGATTTAGACACATAACTATCAAGTCAGAAGTCTTTGAAGCTTATAACAGGGCCATTGGGTATGATGAATGTCACAAGGATCCTGGAGGTCTATTTTTAGTCTTGTGGGGCTTAAGGGTGACCAAAGCTGCAACTGGACCTTCTCCTGGATTCTCCTTCCCGTCCATAGTGTGTGAAGTTGTCTTACTACTGGGTGTGGATTTGCCTTCGGGCTCTAGACTTTGACACCGTCCGTGTTGTTTCTTTGTTGTTGTTTGGAAATTTGAGGCTTTTAAATTGCCTATACATCCTCGAGGTTCTTGTGTTTCCCGCTCTTGGAGCTGTTTGAGCCACTTTGACTCATCCTCAGGGTTCTTGTGTATCCTAATCTTGGAGCTCTTGAAGCTATTCTGTATCATCTTCGAGGTTCTTGTGGTTCCCGATCTTTTGAAGCTCTTGGAGCTACTTCGAATTATCTTCGGGGTTCTTCTGTTTCCTGATCTTTTGGAGCTCTTGGAGCTACTTTGAATCATCTTTGGGGTTTTGTGTTTCCCGATCCTGAAGCTCATGGAGATACTTTAACTTGTCTTTGGGGTTCTTGTGTTTCTCGAACTTTTGGAGTTGCTTTTGTTCAAGCTCTTGAATCCTGGGTCACTTTGTGACCGTTTACGGATTTTCATCATGTTTGTGGTAATGTCGCTTCTCATTTCAGACTTAGGGTGTCCTCATCCGAGAGTTGGGCTCCTCGCTTCCTTTGGTCACCAGTGTACGTAATCATCATGAGTTGGTTTTTTGTGAAGCTTTATTGATAAAAAGAGCATACATATGAAAGGCTCAGCAGGGGTGCCTAAGGTTTGATTTCAGGGTTTCATAAGCTTTTGGCCATGTGATGGTTTATCCTTATGCTTCGTCATTCCTGATAGTTATGTGTCTCTTCTTGTTACTATTCATAGATCTTAGCGTAAATTGACAAGTTATCTCTTTCAGTCAGAGTCATGCTGCTTACCTCACATGTATGTGGCCTCATCACATGTAAAGATGACACGCTTTTTCTCTCATTGGTTTTTTTTTTCACTCAAGACACACTCCCACTCTTTTGCTCAGAGAGTTTCGTCCATACATTTGTTAGAAGAAGCTTGGAATAAATGATACTAACTCAGATTGCCCCCAGTATTGTGTTGAGGATTTCTACAATTGTTTGATAACCATGTGCTATATTAACCTTTCTGTGAGTTGTTTGGGACGTGTTTTGGTACTTGGATAAGCATGTTCATCTTCTTAGAAACAAAACAAGTCTTTGTGTTCCATTGTCAAAAAATGATCGTTTCACAAACCTTAGTTTCGAGAGACATTTGTAAGCAGATATGGATGTTCCTTGTAAAGAAATATCACTCATGAATTTATCTTTTCATCTTGGAAAAGTTTTTGGATTTGAAAAAGTCATTTGCTTGTGAATATGAAGAAGATGATTTAGATAAACCAATGCTTCTTATTGTTGATGTCAAGAAATGTTCATTCGAAGCAGTCTTTGCTTGAAAACTTTTGAACTTAGATTTCACACAACATTTGTTTGCAAACGTATTTGAAAGATAAATGACAGTTTATAGCAACATTTATGCATGTGAACCCCGATATCCTTTATGAACTCGAATACCGCCAATCTGCATGATGTTGGCACACAGAAGACTCGAGCTTTCAACCATGATGTACCTTCGAGAGGATGTAGAAATGTCTGTGATCTTTTTTCTTTTTCTTTTTTGACGATGAATTAACAAAAGAAAATGATAGGAAGTCCTACAAATTTATAAACCTATTAAAACAGGAAAGTTCCTACATAACTAAAGGAAACACAAAAATGAAATCTAACAAACTCTGAGTGAGCTCTTAGGTTGAAAAATCTGGACTAGAAATGTCCCTTAACTGTGAATGAGGCTCTTGGGTTGGAATGCTCTTTAGGGTATGGATAGGCGCTCGGGCCTGAACCCTCTTGAACTTGAAGTGAGACACATGGGCCAGGGTGCTCTTGGATTTTGAATAGACACTTGGGCCTGAATATTTGTGGACTAAAAGTGAGGCACATGGGTTGTGATGCATTTGGACTATGGATAGGCGCATGAGCCTGAATCTCTTATAACTGAAAGTGAGGCACATGGGCCGAAACGGTTTCATGAATGTGGATAGGAAATTGTGCCTGAAAGATCTGAATCGTAAGTGAGGCACGTGGACCAAAATACTTTGAGAATGAGGCCCTTGGGCCAAAATAATTTCTAACTGTAGATTGACACTTGGGCCGAAATGTTTCAGACATTGAGGGGAGCGCTTGGGCCGGTATGTTATTTGAATTGTGAATAGGTGCTCGGGCCTAAACATCCTGAACTGAAAGTGGCACACATGGCCCATGGAACATGAATAGGTATCAGGGCCAAAAGATTTTCCAAAGTTCAAGTGAAAGACTTATTTCAAATTCTTGATGGGCCTTTGGGCCAGAACCTAAACACAATCCATAGATTTTCAAATCCCGTGAATTATCGTAATCAAATGGATTTTTTATGGGCCTGTACCCAAATGGATCAAAATAGAATGATTTGGACTTAGGAACTTTTGAGGCCAAAAGTAAGACCACCAAGATCTAAGGTATTTGGGCCGAAGTCAAACGAAGAGTTCACCTAAACTAGAATGGGCCTTTGGACCGAAAGGTAAAGATCCAATAAAAGATGATTTATTTTAGCTGCTAACCCCACACAGTCAAGCTTATCACAGAAGCAAGGAATCATAGAGATATAAAGAGAAAATATGCAAGTCCTTTCAATGCAAGTTTCATCAAATGGGTAAGGGTACATCCAGAGAGTGCTTGTGGCTTTGGGCCCGGGTAGTGAAGGGATGAGGTTTGCACGCCATCCTCCTCAGTTCCCTCACTTTTACACATCACCCTACGGTGTGTGTCTCAGAACGGATCCTGACTTGGCATGACCGATAATTTGGTATTTGGGTAAGGATACGTTCGGAGAGGTGCTTAAGGCTTTGGGCCCGGGTAGTGAAGGGATGAGGTTTGCATGCTATCCTCCTCAGTTCCCCCACTTTTACACATCACCTTGCGGTGTGTTCTTAGAATGGGTCATGACTTGGCATGACCGATAATTGGTTTATGTAGCACCCCTACCACTAATACCGTCATTACCGTCCAATCACCTCATACTTATATACCTTCGCAGCGGATACTTACTTACACAACGGTGGGTGATACAATGCCGTCAGCCACCCACGTGACTAACAAGGCCTACTACTACTTACAGCATCGGCCTGATGGACCGAAATACCCGAGTACTACACAATTACGATACATACTCCAATTACCAATCAAGTACTACAATGCTCCATTCAATACAATACCCCATAATACAATAAATTACAATACACCTAAGATCCAAATCCAAATACAATAATTCTTTCAAGTTTATACATACTCATTAAGAGTCTAGCTTCTACCCATTCCTCACAACTACATACTTGCAATTACATAGTGGTGTACCCCTTGGTACACTTCTACATCAAGGGCTACAAGCCTTATACCATTCACCTATCTACCTATCCTACAATCTCATCCCTAGCTATCTAAGCATAGCTTCGGTCTCTTACTGTGACCATAACCGCTTCGGGTACCTGTACAATAAAAACAATGCCCCAAGGGGCTCAGCTTACGTTGCATATGACTTCCGCATACCCCACGTACTAGCGAGGGTACGCCGACCACTTGGTCGAATACATGCAATTCATTATACTCATACATACATACATGCTTCATTCATAATACTACAATACATCACAAAGAATACATACATACATTTCAATACATACAAGGAAGACCATACAAGTCAACCATACATACTTACCTTTGCAGAAATACGCTTACACAATACATACACAATGCTTGTTAGCTTCATTTACCCACCCGGGTTAATCGGGTGGTCATTACTCTTTTACTCAGGGTCAATGACTTACGCCAGCCAAGACCATTACTCATACAATACTTTACTTACTTACTTACTTACTCAAGTCAAGTCGTAGTGACCTCCGGGCAGGGACTACACTGTCCCACCACCGGGCTTTAGGTGGCTCACTAATCCAGGATGCTACCCATTTAAGGGGTTTGGGCCGTGGAAAAGATTAAAGCCAGGAATCGGATCCAACCTCTTATGTCTCCTCATCCTCACGCGTGGCCGAAACTATATCGGACTTCTACTCATTCCAATTTACTCAATACTTACTGATAACTATGAAATATATATACTTTTAACAGTTCATTTTATTTAATATTCATAATAAATTGGCTTATATTTCACACTTATCTTATAGTTTTTCTACTATTTATATTTTGATGTGAACTGATATATTTTATGTGTAAAATGTAGGAAAACTATCGGATTTCCATTAAAGATTACAACACAACAAATGGTGACATATTATACATACATATATACATGTACGTATATATACATGTACGGTTACACCATATACCACATCAAAGAAATTGTTAATTATCATATGATCGTCCATGACATGCACGTGGGGTTTCATTTTTGAAACCAATCTCTCGGTACCGATAATATGAGAATTAGACATACATACGTGGAGCACCATTCACGTATAAAAGGGAGCCGACAACGACAATAGGAGCCCATCTTGACAACCGCCTCTGCTTCATCGACTGTCAATTCTGATCGATCGCACTACTTCACCATTCACCATCGAGGAGGGCATCATCTTCACGGGGGCGTTATCATTCTTCATGGAGACCCGCATCCCAGTGAGGGGGGACGACCCATCATTCCATCGCCATTCACGCCATTACCATCGACCACTCCATCGCATCACCCGCACCACATCTCACCACCGACACATCGGATCATCACCACGTCCATTCCACTCCATCGCTACGACATTACACCACCGTCTTCATTCCATCTCCATCATCACGCCTTCATCACCACTCGCCATCGTCGAACAGAGGAGGACACCATCGTCTCACAGGCCTCGTTTTCCATTCACGCCATCTCCATTCGGGGCGGATTATCATCGTCGTCACCCGCAATCACCATCACCCATCCATACTTTTACGCCATCGTCGAAAAAGGAGGAGACAACAACACCTTCACCGTATCTTCATCGCTTCACCACTCTCGGACTTCATCCTCCGATCCATATATCGATCACCGACACCATCGTCTTCTTTTCATCTCCATCTTCACGACACATTCTCGCCATTCACGCTGGTAAACGACACACACAGACCATCGTCTTCTTCCGCCATTCATCGTCTTCACCACCACCGTGACCATCATTCTCGCACACGCCCGCAGCCGAAACACCTTAGACTACCGTCGTCACTACCGCATCATCATTCTCCATCGACCAAAGTCGAGTATTTCAACTTCATCACCATCCACACCACGAACCATCATCGAACGCATCTCCATCACCACGATTCATCACCGTCATCATCCGCCGCCAACATCGTTTCCTTTCGTCGTCGACTGTACGAGGAGAGCGAGCGGCGTGAGGAGGCGAGATCGAGAATCCGCGTGAGAAGGCGAGGATGAGAGTTCCAGAACCGACACGGAAGAAGAACAGGGGCGAATCGACCTGGGGGTGAACTGGCAAATCGTGAACCAGACCGGGCAATACAAAGGGTTTCACTAAACTCACTTTATTATATTTATGGTTGTTACATGTTATTTACTTCTTGTTACATTATTAGTTATTCCATAACATTTGATATTTGTTTTAATGTTTATTTGTGTTTTTGAAACAATGTGTGAGTAGTTTATTTCTAGCTTCCCGAGTTGGGAAGTAATCCTAATTCTGACTATGGTTATTAATTTCCGTACAACTTTATTATTATAATTAGGTTTGATTCCTGTTCTTAATATGTTTTAGTTATCTGGCCAATAATTAGAACAATTCTTGTAGTTTTCTAATCAACATGCGAGAGCTGAGATAATCAACTAGACATAGGAAGTCGAACCTGATTAATAACTAGAAGCATGCCCCCACCTATAGGTTAATAGGATTCCAATAGAAACTGTAATTTATGCGATTAATAATGTCCGAATTAGAGCATTAGTCTGCTGCTAGTTCTAGCAATTAATTAGGGTTAGTTAGACTTACCCGTTGACGAATTAATTAAAGTTTCTGAGTTAATTATAAAAAGTTAGAGGAAGAATTAATAGTAAAATCTAAAGAATTAGGTGAGTAGAACAACTCGGGGAGCGTCTTTAAATTATTATATTTTAAACTCGTTATTGTTTTATTTGCTTGTTTGTTTTATTAATTTTTTAATTCCTTTATTCACTTAATTTATTTTATTTGTTTTATTATTTTATGTTAGTTTGTTGAGTAATTATTTTTATTAAATTAATTAAAACCCATTAAAAAAAGTGACGTTTCCTGTTTTTCTTACTTTAGTTTCTCAGTTAGTAAATATATTGTCAGTTAATTGAACGAGGTCCCTGAGATCGACAACCCACTTATTCACTATACCCGCAAAACGATAGGTACGCTGCCTAGGTAGAAGTAGTAACATATTTCTCCAACACTTACGTTAGGAGTTAGGTAGTTAGGAAGTTGAAGTAAGTCAACACACCCATGCTACACAATAACACATTACACAAGTACACTACGAGGTACATATTTCTTCATTCTCATCCATACATTTCATGAATTATACAAACTAAATGCTCAAGGCAATATAGCAAGAACAATATAAATCAAGCACAAGTAAGTGCATTAAAGTCCGATTCATGCATTTTATCTTATTTAGGTGGTCAAATAAGCACACAAATCGGGGTAACCAGGTTAGGATACAGATCATGAAGAAATCATACCTTTCACCGTTGATTTTGGACTCACCGACTCCCTTCGGTGTTCAACTATCAAATCATATTTCATACATATAGTTGGGTGGTTAATTATCTATAATTAACCTTACTCATTACTTTCCTAATGTTTCCCAGTTTATACTTACTAATTTATTACTATTCAAGTCCATTTACTTGAGTTACTTACTTCTCATTACTTTCCAAGCTTGTTTATGCCCCTAATGACCATTAAACATCATTAATCAAGTCTTAATTACCTTATACTATCATTACCATTCAACCCCCATCATTAGAATGCATTAAAACACATTCAGGGCAATTTTGGGGTGGTCCTGGTTTGTGTCCGGGATACAAACCCGGACCAGAGCTGGAATTCAGTTTCTGGCGTGTTTTTACTCTGGTCCGGGTATGTGTACCGGGACACAAACCCGGACCATACCCTGGAATGCGTTTCTGGTGTGTTTTTGGGGCGGTCCGGGTTGTGTACTGGTTTGTAAACCCGGACCATCCTTGTTATACCTTAATTATAGTTTTTATGCCTCCTTTCAACCCCTAATTCATACTCAATCCTTTTCTAATCTTTCCCCATGTAATCTAACATGTTTTACACCAATTAGGCACACAAAACCTCCTTAATCAATCATTATACTCATCACTCAACCACTGATAAACTTACACGTTTTTTCACTGCTAGTTCTGCTTTTTGTTACAGTTTTTTCTTCCTCATTTGCTGCTACCGATTTTTTCCTTCATTCTTCCCACTAGCTAATGGTTCCTCATCTAGCATAACTTGTTAAACACCTCACAACATTAACTACTCCATTTATAGTTCTTACTCAACTACACACCTGTAACACCCGCCCAACTCAATCCAGATGTGGTCTCGCAACTTAACAGTATATATAAACATGTCACAGCGGAATTCTTTCCAATCCAGGACCTTGCCACGGTCTGACTACAGAATATACCGAACATTAGTACAACAATCTTAACCATTTACATATCCTTCTTACAACCCCCTCACATCCTATACATCTTACTAACTCAAATTGCCATACGAGTGTACATGCACAACTCGTAGGCCACACTTAACCCGTAACACTTGTACCCCTTCTTACTCTCGCGACAGCCGCTTCCTGATGTACCTGTGTAGTAAAAACAGCCCCCAAAGGGGGTCAGCACGAATGCTGGTACGATCCCCTCATGGCCCCCAAGCTAACGTGGCTACGACGACTAATTGTCGATAGCATGGAGGTTGATTAAATGCACAACATAATAGTAAATGCTGTAAACAACAATCCATATATGAACAATTAAAGTTCACACACACAATGAACGGCTTAAATGCGTTCCCTTAATAGTGAGTTAGTTATTTAACTCCTGAAATAATGTTCCCCTTTAATCTTAGTCCATCCTTATCTCACCTCAATCTTAGTCTTATCTTAATCTTAGAAACAACCATCCTTTAATAAGGAGTGGATGTAGCTTATCTTAGCCTTAATAATACAAACCATCCCTTAAAAAGGAATGGTTGCAACTTATCTTAACCTTACCTTAAGTATGCCAACCGTTCTCTCATTGGGAACAGGTTAGCCCTTAGTTCGTTGTTTATTTTATAGGGCTTGGTTAACCCTAGCCAGCAGCAGGACACTTACCGGCAATAAACAACATTCTTAATTGTTGGGGATGTAGGCTTGATCCCTCCACGCCATCTTAAAGCCACCTACCTTGGACTGGATGTCCAATGTAGCCGAGCCGGTCAACCGACACAAGGCTACTAGTCCGAGGACTAGTCCTTAATCGGAAGTCGAATCTGCTATAGATACCGACCCCCTTTTTCCTTAGCATGCATGACCGGAGATCGTCCCGTCCGGGTTTCCTCGCTCAAGTCCCAGTTAGTAGTAATCTCAAGACCATGTTTGTTAGTTAACCTCTTTCGGTTCATATCGTCCCTTATTAGGGAGCGTTCCTTAGTCTCACTCAATTCCTTACTAAACATTGGTTAGTAAGTTCTCACGGTATGTTGTGTTAGTTTTCAAACATCACACAACAATACAATAAATTAATATATTCTGGTTGCATGCTTTATCTTGTTTAGTGAGCACACAAAACAAATAGCACACAAGCCGAGGGACACCTCGTTAGCAAGCAGGTCACAAGAGAACTGTACCGTTCACCGTTGGCCGTTCGGTTGCTCAATCTCTTCCGGAGTCCAATTCCAAGTCCTAAAACATTCATTCAGTTTTAGGTTGTTAATCTCTTAACTCTCTTCAACTTACTTATCTTACTTAACTACTTAACCCTTAATGACTCCAACCTAACACCTCTTAAGTCTTACAACTTAATCTTACAAACTTAATCTTAAACTTTTAAGTTTATTCTTAACTTAATCCCTTAGGTCTTTATACCTCTAATCATCATTGCCCCCTTAAGGGGTACCATTAATACCACTAAACTCACTTATAATTTCTTTTTTTTATGTCTTGAGGGTCGTCCGACCCACCGTCCGACCACCGACTCGGTCGGTCCATTCCAGAGACTCTCCGTCTTTTAAAACCCCTCCGTCCGACCCACCGTCCGACCCACCGACTAGGTCGGTCCATTACAGAAACTCTTATGGCGGCTTAACAGAGGTCCGTCCGACCCAAACTTGGGTCGGACCCCTGGGTCGGACGCCATCAGAACATGTCCAAAAATTGTTAAATCTTCACCAAACTTCTCCTTAAGCCTTCTAATGTGTTCTAAAATCATTTAGACCCTTAAACCCACCTTTAACCATCCTCCAAACTCATGAAAATCACCTCCAAGATCATTCCAACCTTTAGCTCAATTCTTGTAAGAAATTCCTAACACTTGTCGATTAATTCTTATATTCCTAACATGTACATTTTGTCTAAAACTTCAACTAACCAAAGTGTTTCTTTTCTACCCATATAACTCCTCCTTAACATCATTGCACTCCATCTTACTTGTTAAACCTTCCAAGGTTATCTTGAATGCCCATGCACAATTTCTCTTCTTTTCACTGTTACTCACCACTCTTAAACTCTTAGCTTGCTTATACATTTCTTTCCATTATCTTGATACCTTGACATTGTTCTTCATCTACCTTAACCATGCAACACCCTCCGTAGACATTCCACTTCTCTTATGCAACTTACCCACCATTCTCACGATCATTCCCTCCTATACGTTTATAGTCATTTTCCTTGACGACTTACAACATCCTCCTACCATTTTCTCTTACATCACCTAAGTCCACTTATTATAATCTAAACTAAACCTCATTAGTCCTCTACTAACATCATCACACTTACATAAGCTATCCAAACTCCTCATTGTTTTATTCTCCAGTGCATACCCAAATCACCTATTAGCATTATACACCTTTCCATCCAAATTGCTCAAGTCTTAGCATTCCTCATCACATGATTTTGGGTGTTAATACACCCACCTAACCTCTAATTTCCTTCTAACATCTCTAGGTCATTCTAAACCTCAAGAACTCCTTAGTTAACTCGTTTCCACTCAAATCCTCATAGTGACTCCTAGTAAATCCTAGGTCACATTAATTCGCCACCATCACCTAAACACTTATTTTCTACTCAAATTTCGCCATAGCTCCTCTAGTATATTATCATGCCCAAAACCATTATTTTTCCTCATTCAACCTTCTCACACACATCAAGTTCTTCTCATCATATTCATCACCCAAACCAAACTCATTCACAACAAATCAATATATTGTAGTAAGATTAAATTGCATAGCACCAGGTAGGCTCTGAAAGACATGGCTCTTAGGCCCTTAAATGACTTAAACATAAACACTGAATTTCCCACATATAAAAGCTTTCAACCTGAAAATACACCCATCATCTCATAGTTTATAATGCTCTTAAAATCCATCTTAAACTTATATTACTAACTCATTCCCATTGGCTCCTTAGTCACAAGTTCACAAGCTTATTAAGTCTTTTCTTAGGTTATATAACCCAATACAATGTAAGCTCTAAGCCACATTGGTATCCACCTGAATTAATCCTTAAACTTAAACCACCATTAGGTAAGCATTTACCTTGTTTTCTCAAGCTTTCTTAACTTCCTCCTAGACCTTCTTCTTGCATGAATCTCGGCCACCACTAAATTCCCTTGCCAATGTTCTAATCAATATTCAATGACTCATATGAGTACTAAACAATACACTACCTCAAGGAATAAAAAACCTAGGTTAGAAATGTGTCTAAGTCATAAAAGTGGATGATTACTTTGAAGTCTCAAGGGAGAATTTGGCATGAATAAATAGGACAAACACCAGTCCTTGGTGAATAATATCAAGCTAGAACAAGGCATAAAAACAAGGCTCCATGAGTAGAAATTTTCGGCCATGTAGAAGAAATGATGGAAACATGGTTTTTCTTACATTTTCTTTACCTTAAGAGAATGGAGAAGCTAATGAGCTCTTCAAACTTGATTTTCCTCCATCAATGGAGTTTCCTCTTGTCACCAAAATGGAGCTTTGAAAGATTTGAAAAGATAGAAAGATAGGTCTTGGCCTAACTAAGAGAAATATGTGTTTAGTTTTTGATTTGGATCTAAAATGAGTAAGTTGTTGACAAAGCAAGGTGGTGGTGCCATGGGTGCTGCTTGGAGACGGTTTAGAACAGAGAGAAGAGGAAGAAAATCGTGGAAGAAGAAGAGAAATGAAGAAGAGAGGAGAGAGGTAGGTTAATATAAGGTATTTTACTTTAATAAAGTAAATAGTACTCCTTTTACTTATCTCTTCTTTTCTTCCTTATTTGATAAAGTCTATGGTGACTCACCCTTAGAAAACCGCCCCCTCATTATAACCAAGATATTTATGGTCTTGTTTGACCAACTAATTGACTTAAGTTGATTAAAACTTAAACTAGTCACTATTTGGCACTATTCACTAATCAGTGCACATATTTCTGAAATTTTGATTTCCCATTGATTTAGACTTCCTAATGTGATACTAATTAGTAACATGTAGATTAAAGAGTAATGATGGACATTTAGCCACTCAAAACTCAATTCTAAGACAATTTCTCAAAAATGTGCTTTAAGACTTCTTAAAGCACATTTTGTGTTTTAACTTGTTTTCAAGCTTGGTTTTCTTTGATAATGATTTAAAATGACCATTAGAATATTACTAAGGTCTTATCATGATATTTGGGTACTCACCCAAGTCTCTCCAAGCTTAGAGCACATTTTTGCCCTAATTGCCCTTAAGGCATTTTCTGTGTTTTTCCTTGGTTTAAATTGTCTACCAATCTTTCTAAGGCATATTCTATCCTTACTACATCATAATTTGATGTTTACTTAGCATACTTAGGTTTGGGGTATTTCAATCTACCCCCCTTAAAAGAACTTTGTCCCTAAAGTTCCCATGCATCTTATCTTATTAGAATACATGTCTTACCTCATTCCTTAGATCATATAGATCATACTTATGTATACTTAATCTCATTGGATCATTAGATCCGCCATATTCTTATACTTAAATATCACACAACATGCTTAAGCATGTATAGCACTCAAATTCTCCTTGTTTCTTTTGATGATTAAAATATTCACATAACTTCCAACGTCTTCTCCCATGTCACCGGTCCGTAGACAATGGCTCATTCGTCCTCGTCACCATGGGCCAGAATACAAAACACGCTGCTCTCCCCATGTCACCGGTCCGAAGACAAAGGCTCGTGCGTCCTCGACTTCATGGGCGAGACTCAGTAAAAAGGTAATCCTTTTTACGAGGTCATGTGAGGAATAATTCCTCTAATTAAAAATACAACCAACTCCAATTCCATTTTCCTAAGGCCTCTATCCATAGTGTGATTTAATTGTGACCACTGGTAGGGAGTTTCAGGAATCATCCAACCCTGATGTGATCAGCATCAGTGTCGAACTATCCTTCCACTCCAATTTGTGTTCGGTTTCCCTTGATCCCTAGAAAATCAAGTTCCACCTCCCACGTCATTTTCAAACATCAGATAATTCACTCATGTCCAATTTTCTATCTTTTTAGTTCTTCTAATCATAATCAATACATCTCCAAAGTGTGGACTCAGTCCATCGACATACCCAATTCGTCTCTTAGTAATTACCCAAGACTTAAATTCCTACTAAGTTCTATAACTGTCCCATACCAATTCTCACCATCTTATATCTCATAGAATTACAATTTCCTTCCTCATACTCATATCAAATGATATCTCATAGTGTTATCTTATTCTTATCTCACACCTAGTCTCATATCGACTCATACCTCATATATTCCTTATTTCTTAAGTCTCCTTAAACCTCCTCCTTAATTCTCTTAACTTGTACTCACACCGGAGTTAACAAGATAGGTACTTAATATATATGGTATTCACATCTTCTGTGTGCAATAACCATGATTTATCTCAAAATGTTTATGTAAAACATATTCTCAAATTATTTTGTGCTATGCACACCGTAGTTTATGTACTCAGTACACAAACATACGCTAAGCGTTTTCGCTCTACCCCCCTTAAAATGGATTACGCCCACGTAATCAACATTACATGATCTTTGAACATAAGTTCAAGATGTCTAATTCTCACTAAGCATTCTAGCTTCCACGTCATCTATCTTACTTATAATTCGATCAGAAATGACTTAGTCTCTGTATCGAGGATTCTTAACGGTACTTACACCGTTTCCTTAACTTAGTTTGGTCTAATCTCAAAGGTAGTGATCTGCTAGCTTCCGCTGCACGACTCTGATAGTTTTAGGCTTAACTGCTTCACTTATCTTTTTATAGCATTGTATATCCTCCTGCCTCCTTACAGTTTAGGTATATTGGTCTCTCAATGGACACGTGTTATCTTTATATATACACGGCCTTAATGAGTTGTAACTCGTCTATCCATTCTCCTTGAAGATCTTATGTCCATACTCTTAGTGTTTTCTCGAATGTCTAAGTTGTTCTCTCCAACTGACCTTTGGTCCGAGGATGATCCTTAATCTGAAACTATTGTTTAGTGCGTATTGCGCTTTACAGTCTTAATCCCTTACATCTTAAGACATGTCCAATGTCTGTACTTAACAATCCGTGCTTCGCACTTCATAGTCCTTAATTATCTGTTCTCTGGTTCCTCTGTGTTGCTGGTTCAACTGAATTCTTTTTCTTCAACTGTTGTGGTGGTAGATGCTCTTGTCTGATCTTGCGTCGTTGTCGGTGGTGCGGAGTCGACTACCTCCCGTGTTCCTTACACCACTCGTCTACATGCATGGGGTACCTTACTGGTACATTACTACTTACCCAACTAACTCATAAATGAGCGTGTCAGGCCTGCAAGCCCCTGTGGGGTGCAGTCGTCCCACGTCTCGTTTTAGTAAACTCATAGTGTCCGTCACACGTTTAGCTATTGCTAATTATGAAGTATTCTGTTGTCGATCTCCTCTTATCGTTCCATAATAACACTTATTGTTCTTCTTGAAGTTAATCAAGGGAAATCCATTATTGTGTTCTTGGTATTGTATGCTCTAGCTCTTTCTGTATCCCGTACTGATTCGGTCTCTTAATAATTGAGGTCTCTTTCTGTAGAGCCTCTTATCTTTTTCTCATATTTATGCTACTAGGAATGCACTTCCAGTTCCTTAAGGAATGGGTAGTGTGCTTCCTGCAAAATCTTACCTAATCAGGTCCGACTACTGGCATCAATGCTCAGTTCGTCTACCATTTTATTTTCTTACTTATGCTGGTCTTAACTCATAAATCTAATTGCCTCAGTGTCAATATTTGACGGCTCATACATAATGCTCGCCTTCCTGCGCACCATGACTTAATCCACCTTTCTAACTATTGTACTCACGACCACTACTACCGTGGTAGTTGGCTCTTACTATGTTGCCCATTGATGGTGCAACCTCTTACTCATTTATCCTAATGTCTTACCTTATAATCAATCCCTTCTTGGTGTAAACACACTGGGAGTTCTCTCATCCCGGTATTGGCGGTTGTCGTACCGTGTTGTAAAATAGTTGACTCTTGATATGAAGATGTTATGCTCCAATCTCAGATTCGTAAGTAGGCAAATTTCTTTCGTTTTCTTTCATCCTTAGTGATGTTATCTACCATGTAGTTTAACTGGTTACTGAAGAAGTCATCCACTGAATTACAAGCTCTTCTGAGCATTGATTAATCGACGTGCCATAATGTGCAGTCACAATGTTTATCTCTGGCCATTACTAATTCTTACATCCTTGGTGTTGGATATGGGGTCTATCTGTGCAACCTTCCTTATTACTCAAGTGTATCTGGTATGTTCTAAGGTAATCTCAAGGTTCATAGTTTCCATTTTCTAAACAAAGTGTATTTTATCTCTAATATGTGAAAGCCCTTTTTGAGGGTTTCATTCCCACTCATGGCCTCACAACAAGGAGAGGTATCCCCACCCTAAAAGGCATGGTTTGTTCTCCGCTCCTGTCCTTAGCATTATCTCAATATTCTCATTGGTACCCTTTCTTGGTAATGTTCTTCCCAATCTAAGTTATAGGTTTGGTAACCGTTCATATCTACAAATTGTAGTCCCTTCGTGGCTTAAACAAGCTCTCTTATAACTTACCGCGCCTTGGGCTCTGATGTGGTTAACATCCTTGGCTCGTAGGCTCTTAATGCTTAATGTCTCAGTTCATTATTTGTACTCTTACTCATCTACAGGTCATCCCTATAAGATTCCGGTTCTTTGAGCACTATCCACCGTTAGGTTACATACTAAATGTAGCATCGGGTTTCATGATAAGTTGCTGCATCCTGCTTCCTGCTAGGGAAGTTGTTCAGGTGATCCGAGGTTACTTAATGTCTTTGACAACGCTGTCATTTTACTAGACTTATGTCTTTTAATAGTCAAGGTTAAGTTCGTATTAGGCGTTTGCCTTAAGGTGTCCAAGTTGGATATCATCCTGTCATCTTATACTCCCATCTCAACGCTTCGTTCAACTTCTGTTGACTATGCCACCCGTTGATGATCAATCATACTTGGTGTTAATGAGTTAAACAACCAGTGTTAACTGTCATTCATCAGCTGTTCGGCTCGACTTTGCCCGCTCTGTGGGGGTAGTCCTCTGAGCTTTCCTTTTTCCAGGATTTACCATATTCATCGAAGTTTGTTGTTATCGGCAGGTCTTAACGGTCATCTCGGGAGTTTTATCCTGCTCTTTTTAGAAGACGTTATGTCAACGGTCTCAATGGTATCTTATTATACATCCCTCGTATGTTATTGCTTACATATTCTTTTGCTCGGATCACCGAGCGATCTCTTAAGTTTTCCCCTTGGAGTTCGGGATTGTGTTGTTCTTACCGTACTGTCGGTTGTTGTTGTAGTGGTTTATACCGTTGCTAATATTTATACGGCTTATACTTTGTCCAAGTTCTGCTCCCAGCAGACTGGTGTGTCATCTCATCTCATCATGGTCAGACCGTCGGGCCTTTCCAAGGTCTTATTTTTCTGTTCTTATGGATTTACAATCCGATATTAATATGCGTTTCAACTGTAGCGTTCTCCTATTTCGCCTTGATGCTTTTCGTGTGGCTTAAACCGTGGTAGCACTTGCTATGGCAAGTGCGCCATGCAGGTGGGTTATTGGGGTACAAGGTACATCGGTAGTGACACTTCCTTCTAATTTCCATGTAATTGGTAGTCCTCGGGACTCCTTCGATAATCTCTTATTTTGGATAACCGTCCATCCGGCAGTTTCCTTGTTGTTTGACAGTACTGTCATTTATCAGGGCGTTCCTCTTTCTGAGGGAACCCCTTAATATTTCCCTATGTCTTAATCCTCGCTCCTGTCACCACACATTTTGTTGTGGTTACTCAGTAATGATTCTCCTTTAGGCACTACATCGTAGTCCTATTTCGGTAAACAATTTATATGAGTTCCCGTTTCTAACTGGACTTTCCAGTAATCTCAATCCTCATGCTTTGTATTATCCCACTGTTATGCTCACTCAGACCGTTGTCCGGACCCCATGTCTCTTATCATTTCCTTATCCATTGCACGCGTAGTGCTTTCCTTACCATTGGTATTGCGGGTTATTTCGACTGCGTAGCATGTCGACCCATGTTGCCGGTAATTACCGTTCTTTTACTGGTAAGGTTCCATTGGTAGCGCCTGTTTCGCCGATGCGCTCCATTAAACATCTCCCAGTTCTCCTTAACTGTTATGCCACAAGATGTTTCTCGTATTGCTTACTGTTAGCTAACTGCCAGATCAGGTTTCCCCGAGTAAGAGAAGGCTTTCTTCTCTCTGGCGTTTGTTCCATATATTCAGGGTTAGGGATGTGGAGGGCGGGTCTAGGTACTATGGATATCCGGTAAACACCGGGAAGTCCTGACTAACGCACCTCTCACTCTGTCTCTCAACCCTTAACCCATAACTCAATCTCAACCTCAACATTCTCCTAAGTTCGGTATTTCTTGTCTTCAGAGCGTAACTACGCTCTGATACCACTTTTGTAACACCCCAACTCAATCCAGATGTGGTCTCGCAACTTAACAGTATATATATAAACATGTCACAGCGGAATTCTTTCCAATCCAGGACCTTGCCACGGTCTGACTACAGAATATACCGAACATTAGTACAACAATCTTAACCATTTACATATCCTTCTTACAACCCCCTCACATCCTATACATCTTACTAACTCAAATTGCCATACGAGTGTACATGCACAACTCGTAGGCCACACTTAACCCGTAACACTTGTACCCCTTCTTACTCTCGCGACAGCCGCTTCCTGATGTACCTGTGTAGTAAAAACAGCCCCCAAAGGGGGTCAGCACGAATGCTGGTACGATCCCCTCATGGCCCCCAAGCTAACGTGGCTACGACGACTAATTGTCGATAGCATGGAGGTTGATTAAATGCACAACATAATAGTAAATGCTGTAAACAACAATCCATATATGAACAATTAAAGTTCACACACACAATGAACGGCTTAAATGCGTTCCCTTAATTAGTGAGTTAGTTATTTAACTCCTGAAATAATGTTCCCCTTTAATCTTAGTCCATCCTTATCTCACCTCAATCTTAGTCTTATCTTAATCTTAGAAACAACCACCCTTTAATAAGGAGTGGATGTAGCTTATCTTAGCCTTAATAATACAAACCATCCCTTAAAAGGAATGGTTGCAACTTATCTTAACCTTACCTTAAGTATGCCAACCGTTCTCTCATTGGGAACAGGTTAGCCCTTAGTTCGTTGTTTATTTTTAGGGCTTGGTTAACCCTAGCCAGCAGCAGGACACTTACCGGCAATAAACAACATTCTTAAATTGTTAGGGATGTAGGCTTGATCCCCCCACGCCATCTTAAAGCCACCTACCTTGGACTGGATGTCCAATGTAGCCGAGCCGGTCAACCGACCCAAGGCTACTAGTCCGAGGACTAGTCCTTAATCGGAAGTCGAATCTGCTATAGATACCGACCCCTTTTTCCTTAGCATGCATGACCGGAGATCGGTCCCGGGTTTCCTCACTCAAGTCCCAGTTAGTAGTAATCTCAAGACCATGTTTGTTAGTTAACCTCTTTCGGTTCATATCGTCCCTTATTAGGGAGCGTTCCTTAGTCTCACTCAATTCCTTACTAAACATTGGTTAGTAAGTTCTCACGGTATGTTGTGTTAGTTTTCAAACATCACACAACAATACAATAAATATAATATATTCTGGTTGCATGCTTTATCTTGTTTAGTGAGCACACAAAACAAATAGCACACAAGCCGAGGGAACCTCGTTAGCAAGCAGGTCACAAGAGAACTGTATCGTTCACCGTTGGCCGTTCGGTTGCTCAATCTCTTCCGGAGTCCAATTCCAAGTCCTAAAACATTCATTCAGTTTTAGGTTGTTAATCTCTTAACTCTCTTCAACTTACTTATCTTACTTAACCCTTAATGACTCCAACCTAACACCTCTTAAGTCTTACAACTTAATCTTACAAACTTAATCTTAAACTTTTAAGTTTATTCTTAACTTAATCCCTTAGGTCTTTATACCTCTAATCATCATTGCCCCCTTAATGGGGTACCATTAATACCACTAAACTCTCTTAGAATTTCTTTTTTTTTATGTCTTGAGGGTCGTCCGACCCACCGTCCGACCCACCGACTCGGTCGGTCCATTCCAGAGACTCTCCCGTCTTTTAAACCCCTCCGTCCGACCCACTGTCCGACCCACCGACTGGGTCGGTCCATTACAGAAACTCTTATGGCGGCTTAACAGAGGTCCGTCCGACCCAAACTTGGGTCGGACCCCTGGGTCGGACGCCATCAGAACATGTCCAAAAATTGTTAAATCTTCACCAAACTTCTCCTTAAGCCTTCTAATGTGTTCTAACATCATTTAGACCCTTAAACCCACCTTTAACCATCCTCCAAACTCATGAAAATCACCTCCAAAGATCATTCCAACCTTTAGCTCAATTCTTGTAAGAAATTCCTAACACTTGTCGATTAATTCTTATTCCTAACATGTACATTTTGTCTAAAACTTCAACTAACCAAAGTGTTTCTTTTCTACCCATATAACTCCTCCTTAACATCATTGCACTCCATCTTTGCTTGTTAAACCTTCCAAGGTTATCTTGAATGCCCATGCACAATTTCTCTCTTTTCACTTGTTACTCACCACTCTTAAACTCTTAAGCTTGCTTATACATTTCTTTCCATTATCTTGATACCTTGACATTGTTCTTCATCTACCTTAACCATGCAACACCCTCCGTAGACATTTCCACTTCTCTTATGCAACTTACCCACCATTCTCTCGATCATTCCCTCTTATACGTTTATAGTCATTTTCCTTGACGACTTACAACATCCTCCTACCATTTTCTCTTACATCACCTAAGTCCACTTATTATAATCTAAACTAAACCTCATTAGTCCTCTACTAACATCATCACACTTACACAAGCTATCCAAACTCCTCATTGTTTTATTCTCCAGTTCATACCCAAATCACCTTAAAGCATTATACACCTTTCCATCCAAATCTTTGCTCAAGTCTTAGCATTCCTCATCACATGATTTTGGTGTGTTTAATACACCCACTGATAAGTGTCCAAATGAGCATGATTTTAGGTGTATTTCATATATAATATTAGCACTTTTCTTGCTCATTTCTCCACTTCGGTTAGTTTTCCTCTAGTTTATGTTTTATTATAATCTCACTAATTTATTGGTTTAACATGAGGAAAACCAAGCTGGGACTAAAGTAGATAAAGAGACGAACACATAGACGCAAACGGCTCGGAAAACGGAGCCCAAACGAAGAATCTAGAGCCGGTCGAAGTTGGAAGGAATAAGTCACACTGCGACGTCGCGATAACTGGCGGACTAGAGTGGCGCAACCGCCTCGCGGACAACAGACAGGCTACCGCCTCAAAGGGAGGCGGACGAGACACAGGCTACCGCCTGGTTCATTGGCGGACAGGAAGAGAGGCTACCGCCTCAAAGGGAGGCGGACGAGACACAGGCTACCGCCCCCTAAGTGGCGGACAAGAGACATGGAACCGCCTGGCGGACAGGGGGCGGTTGATGAGGCGGTTGTGACTAATTTTAGTCGCGACCAGTTTCTTCTTCTTCGCCCGTCTTCGTCTGCAACTCGCGCCGACTGTCTGCAACTCGTCCACTGTCTGCGCCTACCTTAATTCACGCCTCTGTCTGTCCCCTTCAATCAGTGAGCAATCAATGAGCTCAATCTTCCACCGCCTCAATCATTTGCTCGCTCACGCGTCTGTCTATCTTCTCTGCTTTCTGCTTTCTTCTTTCTTTGTCTATATAAACCCACGAGCTTCACTCAATAAATCACACACGAATTCACCAATCGATCCACGACCACTTCACCACCATCTCATTTCTCTTCTCCCGCCTTCTCCATTTTATTTATTTCACAGTCCACCAAATTCACCTCTAGCCCTACGTACAAAAAATAGCAGAGTGAGACGGAGTGATTACGGATGATTTCTATTACTCTCGTCTCTATCTATCTATTTAATATGTTAGGCTAGTTTACGTTACTCTGGGAATAGTTATTATGTATCTGTACTAATTATGCAATATTTCTACTGGTTTATTTATATACAGTTTGTTACGCTTAAAGGTTATCATGCACCTTTTTAATAGATCTCGCGAATTATTAATTGCTCTACTAAGTCTATTTTTGATCAGACCAGGTGATAAGTAGACAGGTTAATTAAAGCGTAAAACTGGAGGAAGCTTTATTATGATTTAATGAGTTAGTATTCAGTTGCAAATGTAATTCCTCAAATACTCCTCTGCCGTTCGCAGGCTTTTGCTTGAACCTTGATTAGAACCTTGCATTACAGGTGAACGAGTTCTTATGAGGCTATGACTTAGTCCTTAAGATATTTACAGGAACCTTGCCAAATTATTAAACCAGTAGAGATAGCTTAATTATGCAGATTATATTAACCTGACCTAGAGTTCCATTTTATTTATCTATCAACTTAGTTTATTTTATTCTTTCTTTTTATTTTACAAGTCAATTAATCCACCCCCTTTGTGACACGCTTAGGTACTATTATATGTACATTAGTCCCACGGTTCGACATCCGGTTGCTTACATTTTCACTATACTACTGCGACCGGGATTTATTTGCAGCCCGACGTTATTTTTGGGTTTTAATTTCTTTCTTTTATGTTAATTATACCTGTTCTAACCACTCACAATATAACGTCTGCAAAATGGCGCCGTTGCCGGGGACTAGTTTATTCTAGTCCCTAAGCCCCGGATTATTCACTTGTATTATTAAAATATTTTGTTTATATTTGTTGTTTATATTTATTATCTTTTATATTTTGTTATATTATTTTTATGTTTGTTTCTAATCCTTTTATTTTCTAATCTGTTTCAGTAATTTTGTTTTATATAAAAACTCAAAAAAAAAAAATATATCTGTACACGGCAATGGAAGAGGCGTTTGAATTTTGGCAGGATTTATACTGCTCCGAATGTGGGGGAGCTCATGATTTTGAGGATTGTCTCATAGTCCAAGAGCAACTCTGGTTAGAAGATCAACCAGACTACCTGGAGAAAATCGCTCAACTACTAGAGCAATCAATGAGCGAAACAGTTCTTGAGGTAGAACACCCCACTACAGACAAGCCATTCATAGAGATCCCTCCCTCTAAAATCAATTACCGCTATCTTCCCTCCTTCTCTGTAATATACCCAGACAATGAGGATATTTATATCCTCGAGAATGAAGAGAAGGAATTGCCATCACCTCCCGCCAATATATCCAAACAAGACGCCACTATCACCTTCAAAGAATTAACTTTCTCTGAAGATGATATCAATCGGCGTTCTTTCTACAAGCCTCACCTACAAGAGGATGATGTTTACATCCTCCAATTTGAGGAAGAAAAATCTGCACCGCCGGGTCTTCTGTTAGAACTACGTTCCCGGCAGTACCTCCTCAAACACCAAATTTTGTGGAGTATTAATTTTATTATTTTATATGCCGTGGTAACGTTTTGTTTTGATCCAGGATAACAAAGCAGGCGTCTAGCCAAAGACGTTAAAAGAAGGGCAGCTTCTCGGGAGGCAACCCGGGTGTACTTTTTTTTATTTTTTTTTTTATTTTGCTTTTATGCTCTTTTAATTTTCAGGTTCTCTTAAAATTTTATTTTTGCTAACTTTTAACCCCGTTTTTAGTGTGGTTGCTTCTAGTGTCTTATGCAGGTGCACCTCCATGTGGACACCGCAACCAAGCTACGCTACTTGAGGCTGAAGCTCAAGTGTGGGGGGAACTCCTATAAACGCAAGCAAAAATAAAATCAGGGAGTACCAGTTTTTTTACTTTTGCTTTTATTTAAATAAAAACTGCAGAGGAGCGTTTTGTGCTTAAATGTTTATTTGTGAACTTTTTTTCTCTATTTTATCTAACCGAAAAGGTCTTCTGAAGCTTCCCTTTTTTTCTGGTGAACAATGAGGACATTGTTCAATTTAAGTGTGGGGGAGTGTGCGCTTTTCGGTGACATTTTGTGCTTAAATGTTTAATCTCTCTCCTTATATACGTTTGTCCAAATTCAAATATTATGGCCCTTTATAGTGGGTTGTTCTCTTTAAGAATAAATACTATTATGAATTGTAGGATAAATGGTACAAATTTTAAAATTTTGATTACTTTTGAGGAGCATTTTATATGCGGTGTGACCAAATAATCTGCAAATGGTTGGATTTTATTGCTCAGGGTTTCTTTCTGTCTTCTCTCTTAGGGATTGCTAAGGGGTACTTCTCTGTTAAAAAGAAGAAAGAAAAATAATATAAAGGACTTGTGAGACACCATTGGTAACCAACAAAAGAGAGTTGAGTGTTCTTAAATACAAAGGCGTAATGCCTACATTTTCTCATCCCTTATGCAAAAGTGAAACAAATGCATAAATCTATTTTTCCTTTTTGTTTTCTTCTCAATGCCCATTCTTGAGAGAAGTTGGCCATGGTAAAAGTTCTCAGAGTCAACTAAAAGAAACATTGAAGTACCTTGGATCATACCCCGAAACTCTATATTTTATTTTCACCTGAGCACACCTATGCCACCACCAGCAGTTAATTTTTCACACTCCTCATAAAGTTTAAAGATCATGTTTATCCTACCCTTCATAATAATATTTGTTAGTATTGAGCATTCCCTACTTAGGGTACGTAGTTTTGCTTGAGGACAAGCAAAAAGATAAGTGTGGGGGTGTGATAAGTGTCCAAATGAGCATGATTTATAGGTGTATTTCATATATAATATTAGCACTTTTCTTGCTCATTTCTCCACTTCGGTTAGTTTTCCTCTAGTTTATGTTTTATTATAATCTCACTAATTTATTGGTTTAACATGAGGAAAACCAAGCTGGGACTAAAGTAGATAAAGAGACGAACACATAGACGCAAACGGCTCGGAAAACGGAGCCCAAACGAAGAATCTAGAGCGGTCGAAGTTGGAAGGAATAAGTCACACTGCACTGCGACGTCGCGAAACTGGCGGACTAGAGTGGCGCAACCGCCTCGCGGACAACAGACAGGCTACCGCCTCAAAGGGAGGCGGACGAGACACAGGCTACCGCCTGGTTCATTGGCGGACAGGAAGAGAGGCTACCGCCTCAAAGGGAGGCGGACGAGACACAGGCTACCGCCCCCTAAGTGGCGGACAAGAGACATGGAACGGCCTGGCGGACAGGGGGCGGTTGATGAGGCGGTTGTGACTAATTTTAGTCGCGACCAGTTTCTCTCTTCGCCCGTCTTCGTCTGCAACTCGCGCCGACTGTCTGCAACTCGTCCACTGTCTGCGCCTACCTTAATTCACGCCTCTGTCTGTCCCCTTCAATCAGTGAGCAATCAATGAGCTCAATCTTCCACCGCCTCAATCATTTGCTCGCTCACGCGTCTGTCTATCTTCTCTGCTTCTTCTTCTTTGTCTATATAAACCCACGAGCTTCACTCAATAAATCACACACGAATTCACCAATCGATCCACGACCACTTCACCACCATCTCATTTCTCTCTCCCCGCTTCTCCATTTATTTATTTCACAGTCCACCAAATTCACCTCTAGCCCTACGTACACAAAATAGCGAGTGAGACGGAGTGATTACGGATGATTTCTATACTCTCGTCTCTATCTATCTATTTAATATGTTAGGCTAGTTTACGTTACTCTGGGAATAGTTATTATGTATCTGTACTAATTATGCAATATTTCTACTGGTTTATTTATATACAGTTTGTTACGCTTAAAGGTTATCATGCACCTTTTAATAGATCTCGCGAATTTATTAAATTGCTCTACTAAGTCTATTTTTGATCAGACCAGGTGATAAGTAGACAGGTTAATTAAAGCGTAAAACTGGAGGAAGCTTTATTATGATTTAATGAGTTAGTATTCAGTTGCAAATGTAATTCCTCAAATACTCCTCTGCCGTTCGCAGGCTTTTGCTTGAACTTGATTAGAAACCTTGCATTACAGGTGAACGAGTTCTTATGAGGATGACTTAGCTTAGATATTTACAGGAACCTTGCCAAATATTAAACCAGTAGAGATAGCTAATTATGCAGATTATATTAACCTGACCCAGAGTTCCATTTTATTTATCTGTCAACTTAGTTTATTTTATTCTTTCTTTTATTTTACAAGTCAATTAATCCACCCCCTTTTGTGACACGCTTAGGTACTATATATGTACATTAGTCCCACGGTTGACATCCGGTTGCTTACATTTCACTATACTACTGCGACCGGGATTTATTTGCAGCCCGACGTTATTTTTGGGTTTTAATTTTCTTTCTTTTATGTTAATTATACTTCTATCACCACTCCAATATAACGTCTGGCACCACGCCTAACTCTAATTTCCTTTATAAACATCTCTAGGTCATTCTAAACCTCAAGAACTCCTTAGTTAACTCGTTTCCACTCAAATTCCTCATAGTGACTCCTAGTAAATCAAAAGGTCACATTAATTCTCACCACCATCACCTAAACACTTATTTTCTACTCAAATTTCGCCATAGCTCCTCTAGTATATTATCATTCCTCAAACGACATTATTTTTCCTCATTCAACCTTCTCACACACATCAAGTTCTTCTCATCATATCTCATCACCCAAACCAACTCATTCACAACAAACTCAATATATTGCAGTAAGCTTAAATTGCATAGCACCAAGGCTCTTAAATGACATGGCTCTTAGGCCCTTAAATGACTTAAATTAAACACTGAGTTTCCCACATATAAAAGCTTTCAACCTGCAAATACACCCATCAATCTCATAGTAATTATAATGCTCTTAAAATCCATCTTAAACTTATATTACTAACTCATTCCCATTGGCTCCTTAGTCACAAGTTCACAAGCTTATTTAAGTGAAATACCCCAAACCTTGATATGTGGTTTAAATATCAAAATATGGTATGTAAAGGCTAAAAAGTGCCTTAGAAACATCAGTGAACAATTAAACCATAGTAAAATGCAATAAAACGCTAAGATACAGTTTGAGCAAAAACATGCTCTAAGCTATGTGTGAACTTGGTTAGGATCCAAAGAGCCTACCAAGACTTAATAATATTCAATTATGATTTAATAAGGCTAAATAAGTCCTTAGGAAACCTTGGTGGACAGTTAAACCAAATAAAACACAAGGAAATACCTTAAAGTCAATAAGAGCAAAATGTGCTCTAAGCTTGGAATAAATTTGTATAAGACCTAATGGTCATACCTATACCTTATAAATATGTTAATGAACATATTAAACCAATTACCAAAGAAAACCAAGCTTGAAAACAAGTTAAAACACAAAATGTGCTTTAAGGAGTCTTAAAGCACGTTTTTGAAAAATTGTCTTGTAAATGAGTTTTGAATGGCTAAATGTCCATCATTACTCTTTAATTAACATGTGTACTATATAGTATCACATTTGGGTGGCTATATTAATGGGAAATCAAAAATTTCACTTCTAAGTGCCTTGTAAAGGTGAATAGTGATTTTTATAAGCTAGTTTGTAACATATAATGTTATAAGTAATTAAATGAGTCATCAAAGACTATTATACCCCTAGGTAAAGATGGGGGCCGGTTTTTTCATGTGTGACTCACCACATTTGAACAAATAAGTAAGTTAAGTAATGACAAAGCAAAAGTACTATTTGCTTTTAGCTTAAATATCTCCAAAAGCAAGTGTTATCTTCATTCTCTCATTCCTTCCTTCATTTCCCACGGTGGTCTTCTTCTTCCTCCTCTCTCCATCGGTTTCCAACAGCCCACACTCATTCTTCATCTTCTTTCACTTGTAACTTGTGATTCCCTTGGCCAAATCAAATTCCAAGACCATATTGTCTTAGTTAGGTCAAGCTCTACACTTCCCTCTTTTTAAATCTTCAAGAACTCAATTTTGGTGCCATGGAGATTCACCATTGAAGGAGCTTGAGCTCATCTTTTCACATATTCTTGTTCTCCTTTGCTTCAAGGTAAGGAAACTCAAAGGAAAATCAAGTTCCCTCCATGTTTTGTTGTTGTCCGAAAATTCACCATTAATGGAGCTCTTATATTGCCTTGTTCTAGCTTCATTTGAATCTTCCAAGGGCTAGGAGGAGTCCTCTCTTGATACTTATTCAAGTTCTCTTCCAATTCCAAGGTAAAACAATTACCTTAAAGTGTTAAAACAATATGTGTAACTAGGGTTTACAATGGGGTGAAGCATAATGCTTGAATACTCATTCTATTGTTTGTATAATGTTAATAGTTGAAAAGGGACCAAATGCCCTACCGGTTTTACAAGGAAACAAGAAAGAAATTTGTGAGGAAAAGAGGTAAACAAGCTATCTCAATGTAGTTTAAATGCCTTAGGAAAATGAGCTTGATTTGCTTAATAAAATACCTAAGGAGCCAATGGCAAATGAGCTAGTAAAATGCTCTCAAGGAGACTAGTAAAAGAACATATGTATTGGTGTATGTATTTGCAGGTCAAAGGCATACTTATGTGGGAAATTCAGTGTTTATGGTTTATGTTATTTAAGGGCCTAAGAGCCATGTTATTTAAGGGCCTAAGTGCCAAGCAATTTAAGTTATGCACTATATTGTGATGAAGTGCTTAATGTGTGAAGTTTGTGTATAAAAATGTGTTTGATGGATTTTAGGTGTTTTGAATGAAATAAGGTAAAAGCCTAAGTGGTTGGATGTGAGTATATACGAGAGAAGCTATGGCCAAATTTGGGAGAAATGTGTGAGAAGTTCTAAGTGTTTTAAATGGTCTTGGTGAACTAGGAAGTGTTAAAGGTGAATAAATGTTTACTTGAGAAGAAAACATGTGTTAAGGTGATTTAGAGTGATGCAAGGATTTAGGCATTATCTTGGAAGTTCTAGAAATCCAATGAGTATTTTTAGGATGTATTAAAGTCTTGGAGAAGTTTGTTTAAGGTTTAGGTTATGATAATGTGCAAGGTGGGAATAATGTTTAGGTAAGGTTTTGAGAAAGGAACTTTTAGGAAGTTGTGAAAAGAAGATTTGTTTAGTAAGAGAAGATGCTTGGGAGATGATGTTAAGGTAAGGAGGAAACATTTTGGGATAGTTGTAATCAAAGGTGAGAAACACCATTTAGAAACCTAGAGTCAAATGTTATAAGTGTTGGTGTATGTATAAGAAAATTGGGCAACAAGTTGGACAATGTTTTAAGGTGAATTGAAGTGGTATTTTGGCATTAGAATATACCTAAGATCATATGGTAAGTTTATACAATTAATGGAGGTGGAGACTAAGGCAACAACACTTGAAAAATGCAATTTTGACAATTCTGTAGCTTTGGTCCGGGACCTAGGTCATGGTTCAAGACCCGGACCAAGCTTTTAAATGGCCGAGAGTTGTAACATGTTGTGGTCCGGGACTTAAGGTAAGTACAAGGTCCCGGACCACCCTATTAAAATCGCCCGAGAGTTTTCTAATGTGTTGGTCCGGGACTTAAGGTAAGGACCAAGTCCCGGACCACTCTAAAAATGTTGTTTAAGGTTGGGAAATGATGTCTAATGATGGGGATTGATGGTTAATGATGTTATGAGGTTGTTAAGGACATGTTAGGTGAGTTTTAATGACAATTAAGTGGGTGAAAAGTTGTAATAAAATGTGAAAGTAAAACAAGTTAAAAAGTGAAGTTATGTAACTAAGTTAACGGGGAAAAATTATAAGCATTAGACATTAAATAATCAAGCAAACCCCGATGTTAAAAAAACACATGTGATGTTAACAGTTGTTCGAGAATCGCTCGAGGAACATAAGTGGACGTGGTAAAGTGGACTCCGGTGACAGGTATGGTTTTCTTGCAACCTGTATCCTACCGGATTACACCGGCTTGTATGCCAATGTGTTTTTCTGTATGTTTGCCACGTTGTAAGATAAAACATGTAATGAGTTTACAGTAATTCATATATGTGGCGTGTTCAACTCCGATACCATTTAACCTCGGCAGTGTTAACCTTAGTTAACTGAGTCTAGGATCACATGAGAGTTCGGTATTCGGAGTAAACGACCCGAACCATGGGACGTACTAACCACGGCTATGCGTGTGTTAATTGTGTGTTATGTGTTTGTGAATGTAGGGATCTCCCTTGTGTGTTTAACCCAGTTGTAATTCTGTATGGTTGTAGATGTGATAGACTCCATAGTGGGGTTCTAACTAATATCTAAAGTAAGCATGTACTAACAGTGGTGAGGAATCCGGTTTGGCCGGTCGCGCGTTGTTTGGGAGAGGGTATCCTTCTTAGCCTTACCCTTCTCTTTGTTATGGTTGTTTCCCTCACGGGTTATGATCTCCCATTAGCTTACTCCAAAGCTTAGCTATTCTGACTTATGATCGGTTTAGGGGGAACATGTGTTTGTGTGGTGTGTTCGGGCCTCCAAACCCGAACCGCCTTAACTTAAGTTACTCGTCCAACTATTAGGACGGTAATGAGTGTTGTTGTTATTGTGTAACGAGCTTATCATGAGACTGGCAACATTCTCTAGGCTCACCAGTGTGTAGACAATGTTTGGGTCGGTTCCTAAGAGAACCATTCCCGTTATGTTATGTGTTTGTTGTGATGCAATATCCATTGCGGTATTATGTTGTGCACGTGGAAACGTGCAAAGTGTTGTTAAGTGTTGTATGTAGTGTACGTTGTAGGTTGTATAATGTGGAGTGTGTGGATCATGGATATGATTCCCAGTTTGTGATAAGAGGCGTTTAAGGGTAACCCGATTTAAGGGTATGTGTCGTCTATTAAGGAAGTAGCTCCATTAGAGGAGGAACACTCTAGGGATGATGAATACCATGAGTGACTTATTAAGTAAGGATATATTATCCGTTTGTTGAGCCCGTTGAGGCGAAATGATTATGTGTTGTGTGTTTACAGTTGCATGCATGATTTAAAAATAATCAACTGCATGCTAAGATGACAATTAGTTGTGCGTGGCCCGGTAGCATGTGGGCTGCGGGATTACCATACCAGCAAAGGTGCTGAGCCCCTTGGGGGCCACCCTTTCTCTTCTTTTCCTATTTCAGGTACGAAGTGCTGGAAGCCGTTCGAGAGTAGGACGGGTAGTCATTGTACATGGGTAAACTTTTAAGTGTATGTATACAGTAGGTGTAGTAAGACCGAAATTGTTGTCGGCACCAGTTTATAAATACTCGGTATAGTTGATAAGGTGTATGTTGTTGTTGTTGTTGTTAATGGAAAGGGATACTAATGTATAGTTGCTCGGGAATTTAGCCCATCAGACCGGTACAATGTATATGGATTAGCCTTGTTAGCCACGTGGGTGGCTAACGGCGTGTAACACCAACGAGTTAAGTAATGTGAAGAGGTTTGTATTTCCGCTGCAGTTTATTGTAAGTGTGTAATTGTTGGATGGGGTGTTACAAAAAGTGGTATCAGAGCGAAGTATCGCTCTGATGACTGAATTACCGAGCTTAGGAAGTACCGAGTTAGGATTTAAGTACTTTGGGTTAAGGGTTGAGTGATAGCGTGAGAGATACGCTAGTTAGGAACTACCAGTGACTACTGGAAACCTATTATATCCTTCCCGCCCTCCACAATCCCTATTTTATAACTTGGGAAAGAATGCCAGAGAGATGGAAGTCCACTCTTACTCGGGAATACCCGATCTGGCTGTTATTAAATACCTTTAGGGTACGGAGAACCTGTCATACGGTAGATCCCGAAAACTGGGAATCCCGGAGACGGTCTCCATCTGAACAATGTTAACCGCATTTGATAGCGAAGAATGAAGGATTTTGTGTATAAGAAAATAGAATTTCCGGCAACCTGGGTCGACATGCAAAGCAGTCGAGAATAACCAGTTCGCAACGCACCAACCGTGCAACAGGCAAGAAGTGGATTAGTGAACCCGAGACGAGTGTCTACGGGACCGCAGTTGTTAAATGAAACACCAACGGTATACCAACCGACAAAGGAACTACAATGTAGTGCCCAAATAAGAGACAAGTCTCAGTAACCACGACAAATACGTGGAACGGACTACAAGAGAATACAATACTAAGACAAAGGGGTCTCCCAGAATGGGAAACACCCTAGTTGATGATCATCGTGTGAAGACAGTGAGAAGTCACCTAGAAGAGTTATTATCAAGGCAGCAAGATCAGTGAGGGCCAACAAGGCCACTGATGACAGTATGGGTAAAAACAATACCACAACCGGTATGTGTTAAACCGATAGCCAGTTAGCATGGCGCACTTGCCATAGCAAGTGCTGCTATAACAGGGCTGTTCGGGAAATTTATAACCACTACAAGTACTTAGTAAAGTACCACGAAGTTAAGTGTGAACATTATAACCATGGAAGGGCTTAACAGCCTGACCTTTGTAATTGGAAATACACCAGTCAGCAAAAGCTAGACTTGGCTAAGGTAAGAAGATGTTGTGAAACCATGAAAATTTTCTTTCAAACCCAGATTTATTCAAACCCTTTTCCTTCAAAACCAGATTTTCTTTCAAACCAACACTTCTTTCCAACCTTCTTTTAAACCAAACCAGTAAAACCAAGGACAGTTGACAAGGATACAACAATGGATAAACTTTCCCTCGATTAAGTTCGGGAAGCAGGGAATGAATATTGTCACGGGACAATATAAGGGAGTTGACAACAGAATACTTCACCTAGGCGTGTGACGGACACTACGAGTGTACCAACTGAATTGTGGGACGACCGCACTCCGATAGGAGCTTGTGGGCCTGACAGACCTACTTATGGGTTAGTTGGGTAAGTAGTAATGTATCAGTATGATACCCCATATATGTATACAAGTGGAGTCCGAAACACGGGAAGTAGTCGACTCCGTCTACGGTCAGCAGTATAAATCAAACAAGAGCTAAGGATTACAAGGAATAGTTGAAGCTAAGGAACTCAGTTAAGTTAACGAGACTAAAAGGATTAGTGAATTCCTCTCAAGGAAATGTTTAAGAGTTAGGAAGTGCGAAGGGCACAAACTGTTATGTAAAGACATCACATATGTCTTAAGAATCCTTAGGGATAAAACATGTTAGCTGGAACGGTGACCTAGCCTGTACATGGCAAGTAGATGACTAATGTGGACACATTAATGTGCAATGAACGGGATGAAAATCCCAGAATGAGTACCTACACTATCAGGAAGTGTTGATCTTCACAGAAGAGGATAATAAGTCAGTTAAGAACGTAAATGGCGTGGCTAATGGAATGTACCAATAAGTGTGAAACAAATGTAAAGCATAACGTAGCAACACCCAGGAGCAATCCTTGAGGGTGTTCGCATCAACAATTGTTGAACGAAATGCATGACAGAAACACAAGGGTTGAAACTAACACCCAGTTTAGACATGAGTTGTCAGGAGACGGACTGACAAACCTAAGGGGATTCCCATGAAAGGAAACGTGATGCAACGACTTGTCATGGAGCCCAATATAATATCCAAACCATGTAATATTGGACAGAGAAGTACATGTATGTGGACAGCCTACAATGAGCCCAGCTCAAGGCAAATAAGGCTTATAAGCCATAAGCAAGATATGTTATATAAATTCGATGGATGGTATAAGTGAATAGAGTGGTAAACGAACCACTGCATTAAGAGTGGGGATACCTCTCGATATTGTGACACCGCAGGAGCGGTAATTATGTGAATCAAGTTCAAGAAATATGTTAAGGATGGACGATGTTATTATTGAAAGAGAGCAATTAGCTTAGTAGTATGTGTATAAAGGGAAACACCGAGCTGAATAATGCCGGCTTGTGACTCGAATGATCGATGCTCAAGGAGCATTCAGTAGTCGTTCAAATGAGTGATGAACTATAATGTGAATAATGTAAGTTTATGTGTGGAAGTTGAGGTGACAGTAGATACGATATAAGCTGATGTTATACAGGGAGTAAGAGCACGGTGCGCAACAAGCGACCGTTGTATAAGTGTTGTTAAACGATAATGTAACAGATAAGACCAGTTATGATAAGCCAGTGGCAGGTACTATGTGATGAGGAACTCAGTGTGAATTCCATGGCGAATCGCATAAGAGATTTACTGTCAAGAGTTTACACCTCTGCACTCTGTATGACTGAGTGTTTTGGTATTGCACTTGCACAGTAATGATCGAGTGGGATAGCTAGGAATTGGAAACATGTTAATTGTGGAGGAATAATGTTATAATGGCCGATGCATAGGAAATGCGAGACCGCACCTATAGAAAGTACTTGTACAGAACCAAATGTGGAGACATGATTAACAGTAAGTGACTACAGTAGCACTAACTGCCAAATATCGGTATGGAATATACCCAAATGTTGTAAATAGCTGAGAGAGCACTACATACTAGGTAGTAGCTCAATCTCAACCGACGGTGAGTCGGAAGGAAGCAAGTCAATCATTGTGAAATACATAGCTGTATACACAGTAAATTGTTATGGAAGTGGATAGAAAGTTTATAACTCACCGAATTTGCTAACGGTAAGAGATACCACGCGTCGGTTGAGAAACCATTGTTACCAAGATGAAGGTGACAATTGGGGATGTACAATACAGTAAGAATAACAAATGGAGCAATTAAGCTCTACAGTTATTAGAGTTTCGCAGCAGAAACTAGTGAGTCAGTGATTCAAGTGTTGAATGTGCCTGGTGAACATGAGTGAATGGCTAATTATTAACGCCTAGAAGCCTAACAGGCCAGAATCGAAACCAACTAAGAGTTTAAACAAACTCCAATGAGAATTCTTGGTTTAGGAACTAAACCGCCAATATGGTTAAGATCCTCTAATCAGAATCCATTGTGTAATAGACCGCGTGGAAGTTAAAACACTTCACGACGGCAGAACATTATAAGCCAATGTTTAGTGATTGATTACGTGGGCGTAATCCCTTTTAAGGGGGGTAGAGCGCAAAACCACTTAGTGTATATTACCGTACAAGTGTACGTAGTGTATGTGACTTATATTGTGCATAGCACAAAATTATATTATTGTTTTGATGATTGGTGTGCGTGTTACGTAAACATACGCATTCAGTCATGGTTTAATTGTGGTAATTGCGCACAGAAGATGCGAATACCATTGTGATAAGTGTGTGTATTTGTTAACAGTTGTGTGTGATAGTACAAGTGTGGGGAGTAGAGAAGCTCCCGGGGGAACAAAAGCCCCGACAGTGTATAAATGTGAAGTTGTGTGTTGTATTTTGATAAAATATATGTGTATATACATACTATATAGTGATTCAAGAAAGGGCATGATACCGACATAGAACCTAGTGAGAATAAGATTCCCTAGGCAACATGATTAAAGGAATGGAGGTAACTGATAGACAGAGTTCTATCCTTTTGAGATGTTATGATCATGATTAGAATGATTTAAAAGATAGAAAATTGGAAATGAGTGATTTAATTGATGCTTGAAAATGAAGTGGGAGGTGGAACTTGATTTGCATGTGATCAAGGGAAGCCGAACACAAATTGGAGTGGAAGGATAGTTCTACACTGATGCTGATCACATCAGGGTTGGATGATTCTTGAAACTCCCTATAAGTGGTCACAAATAACCACGCTAAGGAAAGAAGCAAGAGCTTAAGTTGGACTTGGAGTTGTGTGTGTTTTCAAAAGAATTTTCAATTGGTATTTATAAAACGTTGATGGATACTTTACATAATTAAAGTCTTCTTACTTAACCTCACAAGGAAATTTTAAACTTAAGTGATTGTTTTAATCTCCCAAAGGCACGGGGACGGAAGGTGTCCATCGCGACCGGGTTCTGCGGGATCACAGTGTATATCAAGGATTTTTTGATTGCTATACATGCTCTGACATGTTGTGTGGTATGTGTAATGAATGCTGTTTTGACTTGGATTTCCTAAAGTGTATTCTATCAAGACCTATGAGTCTAAATGTGTTTGTTACATAGACCTAAGTGTCTAAAGACTGTTATGTTACCGGACCTATGTGTCCAAATGTTGTTATGTTACCCAAGACCAGTGAGTCAAAGGGGTTGTTATGTATGTGTAAGTGTTGTTAAGATACCCGGACCATAGAGTCCGAGGTTATCATGTGGATATGTTATGTTATGTGTGGATGTGAATGTGTTGCCCGGACCATTAAGTCCGGGTTGTGATGTAAAGTGTGTTTGGTTATGGAAGTTTATTTCCAAGTGATTCCTGTGTTCAAATTTAATGATGTGTGGAAAGTGTGAACTTCGAGGACGAAGTTCTTTTAAGGGGGGTAGATTGAAATACCCCAAACCTTGATATGTGGTTTAAATATCAAAATATGGTATGTAAAGGCTAAAAAGTGCCTTAGAAACATCAGTGAACAATAAACCATAGTAAAATGCAATAAAACGCTAAGATACAGTTTGAGCAAAAACATGCTCTAAGCTATGTGTGAACTTGGTTAGGATCCAAAGAGCCTACCAAGTTAATAATATTCAATTATGATTTAATAAGGCTAAATAAGTCCTTAGGAAACCTTGGTGGACAGTTAAACCAAATAAAACACAAGGAAATACCTTAAAGTCAATAAGAGCAAAATGTGCTCTAAGCTTGGAATAAATTTGTATAAGACCTAATGGTCATACCTATACCTTATAAATATGTTAATGAACATATTAACCAATTACCAAAGAAAACCAAGCTTGAAAACAAGTTAAAACACAAAATGTGCTTTAAGGAGTCTTAAAGCACGTTTTTGAAAAATTGTCTTGTAAATGAGTTTTGAATGGCTAAATGTCCATCATTACTCTTTAATTAACATGTGTACTATATAGTATCACATTTGGGTGGCTATTTAATGGGAAATCAAAAATTTCACTTCTAAGTGCCTTGTAAAGGTGAATAGTGATTTTTAAAGCTAGTTTGTAACATATAATGTTATAAGTAATTAAATGAGTCATCAAAGACTATTATACCCCTAGGTAAAGATGGGGGCCGGTTTTTCATGTGTGACTCACCACATTTGAACAAATAAGTAAGTTAAGTAATGACAAAGCAAAGTACTATTTGCTTTAGCTTAAATATCTCCAAAAGCAAGTGTTATCTTCATTCTCTCATTCCTTCCTTCATTTCCACGGTGGTCTTCTTCTTCCTCCTCTCTCCATCGGTTTCCAACAGCCCACACTCATTCTTCATCTTCTTTCACTTGTAACTTGTGATTCCCTTGGCCAAATCAAATTCCAAGACCATATTTGTCTTAGTTAGGTCAAGCTCTACACTTCTCTCTTTTAAATCTTCAAGAACTCAATTTTGGTGCCATGGAGATTCACCATTGAAGGAGCTTGAGCTCATCTTTTCACATATTCTTGTTCTCCTTTGCTTCAAGGTAAGGAAACTCAAAGAAAATCAAGTTCCCTCCATGTTTTGTTGTTGTCCGAAAATTCACCATTAATGGAGCTCTTATATTGCCTTGTTCTAGCTTCATTTGAATCTTCCAAGGGCTAGGAGGAGTCCTCTCTTGATACTTATTCAAGTTCTCTTCCAATTCCAAGGTAAAACAATTACCTTAAAGTGTTAAAACAATATGTGTAACTAGGGTTTACAATGGGGTGAAGCATAATGCTTGAATACTCATTCTATTGTTTGTATAATGTTTAATAGTTGAAAAGGGACCAAATGCCCTACCGGTTTTACAAGGAAACAAGAAAGAAATTTGTGAGGAAAAGAGGTAAACAAGCTATCTCAATGTAGTTTAAATGCCTTAGGAAAATGAGCTTGATTTGCTTAATAAAATACCTAAGGAGCCAATGCAAATGAGCTAGTAAAATGCTCTCAAGGAGACTAGTAAAAGAACATATGTATTGGTGTATGTATTTGCAGGTCAAAGGCATACTTATGGGAAAATTCAGTGTTTATGGTTTTGTTATTTAAGGGCCTAAGAGCCATGTTATTTAAGGGCCTAAGTGCCAAGCAATTTAAGTTATGCACTATATTGTGATGAAGTGCTTAATGTGTGAAGTTTGTGTATAAAAATGTTTTGATGGATTTTAGGTGTTTTGAATGAAATAAGGTAAAAGCCTAAGTGGTTGGATGTGAGTATATACGAGAGAAGCTATGGCCAAATTTGGGAGAAATGTGTGAGAAGTTCTAAGTGTTTTAAATGGTCTTGGTGAACTAGGAAGTGTTAAAGTGAATAAATGTTTACTTGAGAAGAAAACATGTGTTAAGGTGATTTAGAGTGATGCAAGGATTTAGGCATTATCTTGGAAGTTCTAGAAATCCAATGAGTATTTTTAGGATGTATTAAAAGTCTTGGAGAAGTTTGTTTAAGGTTTAGGTTATGATAATGTGCAAGGTGGGAATAATGTTTAGGTAAGGTTTTGAGAAAGGAACTTTTAGGAAGTTGTGAAAAGAAGATTTGTTTAGTAAGAGAAGATGCTTGGAGATGATGTTAAGGTAAGGAGGAAACATTTTGGGATAGTTGTAATCAAAGGTGAGAAACACCATTTAGAAACCTAGAGTCAAATGTTATAAGTGTTGGTGTATGTATAAGAAAATTGGGCAACAAGTTGGACAATGTTTTAAGGTGAATTGAAGTGGTATTTTGGCATTAGAATATACCTAAGATCATATGGTAAGTTTATACAATTAATGGAGGTGGAGAACTAAGGCAACACACTTGAAAATGCAATTTTGACAATTCTGTAGCTTTGGTCCGGGACCTAGGTCATGGTTCAAGACCCGGACCAAGCTTTTAAAATGGCCGAGAGTTGTAACATGTGTGTGTCCGGGACTTAAGGTAAGTACAAGGTCCCGGACCACCCTATTAAAATCGCCCGAGAGTTTTCTATGTGTTGGTCCGGGACTTAAGGTAAGGACCAAGTCCCGGACCACTCTAAAAATGTTGTTTAAGGTTGGGAAATGATGTCTAATGATGGGGATTGATGGTTAATGATGTTATGAGGTTTTTAAGGACATGTTAGGTGAGTTTTAATGACAATTAAGTGGGTGAAAAGTTGTAATAAAATGTGAAAGTAAAACAAGTTAAAAAGTGAAGTTATGTAACTAAGTTAACGGGAAAAAATTATAAGCATTAGACATTAAATAATCAAGCAAACCCCGATGTTAATAAAAACACAGTGATTTAACAGTTGTTCGAGAATCGCTCGAGGAACATAAGTGGAACGTGGTAGACGTGGTAAAGTGGACTCCGGTGACAGGTATGGTTTTCTTGCAACCTGTATCCTACCGGATTACAACGGCTTGTATGCCAATGTGTTTTCTGTATGTTTGCCACGTTGTAAGATAAAACATGTAATGAGTTTACAGTAATTCATATATGTGGCGTGTTCAACTCCGATACCATTTAACCTCGGCAGTGTTAACCTTAGTTAACTGAGTCTAGGATCACATGAGAGTTCGGTATTCGGAGTAAACGACCCGAACCATGGGACGTACTAACCACGGCTATGCGTGTGTTAATTGTGTGTTATGTGTTTGTGAATGTAGGGATCTCCCTTGTGTGTTTAACCCAGTTGTAATTCTGTATGGTTGTAGATGTGATAGACTCCATAGTGGGGTTCTAACTAATATCTAAAGTAAGCATGTACTAACAGTGGTGAGGAATCCGGTTTGGCCGGTCGCGCGTTGTTTGGGAGAGGGTATCCTTCTTAGCCTTACCCTTCTCTTTGTTATGGTTGTTTCCCTCACGGGTTATGATCTCCCATTAGCTTACTCCAAAGCTTAGCTATTCTGACTTATGATCGGTTTAGGGGGAACATGTGTTTTGTGTGGTGTGTTCGGGCCTCCAAACCCGAACCGCCTTAACTTAAGTTACTCGTCCAACTATTAGGACGGTAATGAGTGTTGTTGTTATTGTGTAACGAGCTTATCATGAGACTGGCAACATTCTCTAGGCTCACCAGTGTGTAGACAATGTTTGGGTCGGTTCCTAAGAGAACCATTCCCGTTATGTATAGTTTTGTTGTGATGCAATATCCATTGCGGTATTATGTTGTGCACGTGGAAACGTGCAAAGTGTTGTTAAGTGTTGTATGTAGTGTACGTTGTAGGTTGTATAATGTGGAGTGTGTGGATCATGGATATGATTCCCAGTTTGTGATAAGAGGCGTTTAAGGGTAACCCGATTTAAGGGTATGTGTCGTCTATTAAGGAAGTAGCTCCATTAGAGGAGGAACACTCTAGGGATGAATACCATGAGTGACTTATTAAGTAAGGATATATTATCCGTTTGTTGAGCCCGTTGAGGCGAAATGATTATGTGTTGTGTGTTTACAGTTGCATGCATGATTTAAAAATAATCAACTGCATGCTAAGATGACAATTAGTTGTGCGTGGCCCGGTAGCATGTGGGCTGCGGGATTACCATACCAGCAAAGGTGCTGAGCCCCTTGGGGGCCACCCTTTCTCTTCTTTTCCTATTTCAGGTACGAAGTGCTGGAAGCCGTTCGAGAGTAGGACGGGTAGTCATTGTACATGGGTAAACTTTTAAGTGTATGTATACAGTAGGTGTAGTAAGACCGAAATTGTTGTCGGCACCAGTTTATAAATACTCGGTATAGTTGATAAGGTGTATGTTGTTGTTGTTGTTGTTAATGGAAAGGGATACTAATGTATAGTTGCTCGGAATTTAGCCCATCAGACCGGTACAATGTATATGGATTAGCCTTGTTAGCCACGTGGGTGGCTAACGGCGTGTAACACCAACGAGTTAAGTAATGTGAAGAGGTTTGTATTTCCGCTGCAGTTTATTGTAAGTGTGTAATTGTTGGATGGGGTGTTACATTAAGTTCTTTTTCTTAGGTTATATAACCCAATACACAATGTAAGCTCTAAGCCACATTGGTATCCACCTGAATTCATCCCTTAAAACTTAAACCACCATTAGGTAAGCATTTTACCTTATTTTCTCAAGCTTATCTTAACTTCCTCCTTAGACCTTCTTCTTGCATGAATCTCGGCCACCACTTAAATTCCCCTTGCCAATGTTCTAATCAATATTCAATGACTCATATGAGTACTAAACATACACTAACCTCAAGGAATAAAACTTAGGTTAGAAATGTGTTCTAAGGCATAAAAGTGGATGATTACCTTTGAAGTCTCAAGGTAGACTTTGGCATTGAATGAAATAGGACCTCCACTAGTCCTTGGTGAATAAATCAAGCTAGAACAAGGCATAAAAACAAGGCCCCATGAGTAGAAATTTTTGGCCATGTAGAAGAAATGACGGAAACATGGTTTTTCTTACATTTTCTTACCTTAAGAGAATGGAGAAGCTAATGAGCTCTTCAAATTGATTTTCCTCCATCAATGGAGTTTCCTCTTGGCACCAAAATGGAGCTTTGAAAGATTTGAAAAGACAGAAAGAGGTCTTGGCCTAACTAAGAGAAATGTGTTTATTTTTGATTTGGAGCTAAAATGAGTAAGTTGCTGACAAAGCAAGGTGGTGGTGCCATGGGTGCTGCTTGGAGACGGTTTAGAACAGAAAGAAGAGGAAGAAAATCGTGGAAGAAGAAGAGAAATGAAGAAGAGAGGTAGGTTAATATAAGGTATTTTACTTTAATAAAGCAAATAGTACTCCTTTTACTTATCTCTTCTTTTCTTCCTTATTTGATAAAGTCTATGGTGACTCACCCTTAGAAAACCGGCCCCCTCATTATAACCAAGATATTTATGGTCTTGTTTGACCAACTAATTGACTTAAGTTGATTAAAACTTAAACTAGTCACTATTTGGCACTATTCGCTAATCAGTGCACATATTTCTGAAATTTTTGATTTCCCATTGATTTAGACTTCCTAATGTGATACTAATTAGTACACATGTTGATTAAAGAGTAATGATGGACATTTAGCCACTCAAAACTCAATTCTAAGACAATTTCTCAAAAATGTGCTTTAAGACTTCTTAAAGCACATTTTGTGTTTTAACTTGTTTTCAAGCTTGGTCTTCTTTGCTAATTGATTTAAAACGACCATTAGAATATTACTAAGGTCTTATCATGATATTTGGGTACTCACCCAATTCTCTCCAAGCTTAGAGCACATTTTTGCCCTAATTGCCCTTAAGGCATTTTCTTGTGTTTTTCCTGTTTAATTTTAATTGTCTACCAATCTTTCTAAGGCATATTCTAGCCTTACTACATCATAATTTGATGTTTACTTAGCATACTTAGGTTTGGGGTATTTCAACACCTCTTCCTCCTAAATACATTTCAAGGTGATGATCACATATTTTCCTCCTCTGAACATATCCATGTTCATTCTTCTCAACCAGCACTCAAGTCCTTTATTTCCTAGCCAAAATTCAACAGAGTTTCCCTACATTCTATGTATTCTCACCACATTGTTTTTCTCCTTCAACACAGTTCTACATCCCTGTTCAAATATACATCATTCACACAAAATTATGAACACTCACCACACACTTAATTCCCACACTTAGCATTTCCTTCAGTTGGTTTAAAAGCTTCTATTTCATCAGTATAGTCAACACTAACATATTCCATTTCCTTCCCTACCATTACAGTAGCTCTACACTATACCAAAGCAATGTACTTATCCATACACACCCTTAAAATTCTGTACACAGGTGATCCATTACCTTAAGTCTCTTGATTCTCTCTCCTTTCTCTCCTTCTCCTTTCTTGCTCCTCTTTCCTTCTTTGTTCTGATTTTCTTGTTTCTTGCTTTTAATTAGGACAAGCTACAGCCACATTCCAAGGAGTACACATACACACACAAGCTAGTAAAAGTTCAAACGTAAGAATCAAACCCTAACTTATAAGAGAACACTTTAAAAGTCTTAGGAAGTATTACCTTGAACTTCTAAATGAGGGTTTGACAAGAAAAATGTCAATGCTTCAGCTCCCCTTTTGAAATGCCAAACCGGCTGAACAAGGAGCAATGGAGTTCAACGTGGGTTTTTGATTTTACAAGGGAAAAGCTGAAAAGGAGGGCTTTGAGTCATTTTCTTACCTTAGAACAACAAGAAGAAGATGAAGCTCCAAATGGTGTTCCCTAGGCTCCACAAACGATTACACCCATGAAAATGAAGTTGGAGATTTTTGATTTTTGAAAGGTGTAAAACGATCTCCTTGACAAGAGGATTCCAACGGTAAAATTTTTGTGGCTTTTGGAGAAGGGATGAGTGCTCAAAGATAAGGGAGAAGATGGAGTGCTGGATGGGTTTCTCAAATCGCCATGGGGCTGTTGGGAGGAAGAAGAAAACCATAGAGAGCAAGGAGGGAGTATGGTGGGTGTGTGTGAGAGAATAGGAGAGAGAGTTCTCTTTTGCTTTTACTTTATTATTTTGTCTTTTAGTACATAAAAAGGAAATAGAAGAGGGAGTGTGGGCTACACTTAACAAAACGTGCCCAGTATGCAAATTAAGGAACCGGCTGCCTATTTACAAAGGGAGGGGTCAATTTCTGTTTTATTGCATTTACACCCCATAATTTCCCAATTTTTGCACTATTCACTCCCGGGACCCGTTTTCCGGAATTTTCTCATTTAATTAATTTTATTGGTTCTAGTCCTTCATTAATGTTTAAAAATGACTATTTGGTTGACCAAATTTATTACGAGTCTATTTGACCCGCTTAAAGTCGCGTTTTCCGGTTTCCTAAAAACGCGCTTTAAGGTTCGTTTGTGGTTTTAATCCATTTTATGGATCCGTTTTCTTCGAGAATTGTTTCTATATGCTATTTAGGAATAAATAAGCCTTAGGAATCCACCTAGGATCCAAGTCGAGGTCACATCACTCCTACGGTTATGTAACACTCATTTTTACATTTTTCGCTTTTTAAGCGTTTTCTTCTTTTCTTTGGTTTTATTTTCTTCACCATATTCTCTAGGCACAATTAGGCCCTTAAATACATATTAAGATAATTTTATCCCTATAGTTAAGTTCGGGGTGTTTCAATCTACCCCCTTAAGGAACTTTGCCCTCAAAGTTGTTCAAAGTTGAGGGATTACTATCTCCTCTCATTCCAACATATCTAATGCCTAAGATCATACATTCCTCATCCTTACAACTTCCCAAATCCGTTACTCAAGGTTTCTACATACAATACCATGCAGATATACTACAATCACTCCGATCTGTACTACAACCAACCATCTGGTTTTACACTACAAGGTTTCTACATACACATAATGTAAAGCTATCCCTAAGCATGCAATACACACTACGATCCCACAGGCACTCCGGTCATCTAGACACAGGACTCCTCTACGTCCCGCTGCCCTTGGAATAATACAACATGATACACCACTACTGTTCCCTAGTACAGGCTTCAACCAAATCCTTAATCTCAAGTCCAGAGGAAAATCCCTTTGCAACCACTAATTAGAAATCTTCCTAAATAGAACAACTCCAAATTCCAATTTATGTTCATTACTTCTATCCTATGCGTGATTCTTGTGACCACTTGAGGGAAGCTTCAAGAATAATTCGACCCTGATTGATCAGCAGTGCATCACTATCTTTCACCACCCCAATTTGTGTTCGGTTTCGCTTGATCGGATCAGGATCAAGTTCTACTTCCACATCAGTTTCAAAAATCAAATAATCCAATTATTTTCATTTTCTTATCTTTTCACTCTTCCTATTCATAATTACAAATTCATACAACTCCAAAGGATGGAATTCAGTCCATCAATCATTCGTAATCTACTTCCCAAATACTTTACTTCGAGTTTCAATGCCTACGACCTCATTTATCGCCTTTTGCTACTTTCATCCATTACTCAAATAATCTAACTAAGGAATACAATACTTATGAAATTCAGTCGTCCTCAATTTACTTCCAATGACTTACCTACGAATACACTACTCATGGGCTCCATTCATCTGCTACTCTCAATCAATTCGTATTATTTCTTGCAGGATACAATACTTGTGGAGCTCCGCCCACTACTCATTCTTATTGTCTCAAAACATCTTCTAGGTTCTACATCGGTTTTATACCAACTGATGCATCATAATGCCATGTCTAACGTCAAATAGACATACACTATAGGGATTATTATTCCCCAAGAGTTTCTCTACTCTTCTTTACTAATACTCTCATACTGGAGTTACAAGATAGGTACATTCATCCTATGGTATTCGCATCTCTCGTGCCTAATTACCACAATTACAATATGAATGAATACGTATGTTTATTTAACATAACTACCAATCATCAATTCGATTCTCATTTGTGCTATGCACATTATAGTTTATGTGTTTTATTCATGAAACTTACATTAAGCGGTTTTCGCTCTACCCCCTTAAAAGGGATTACGCCCACGTAATCTACCATATGTTATTATTGATGCATTGGTTTACTTAATTCGAAGCAATTTGAAGCATTTAGCTTCCCTACGGTCTATTATATAATGTACAAACTGGTCAAAGGTCTTAACCATACTAATGGTTTAGTCCTTGCACCAAGAATTCCTATTGGAGTTATTTAACTCCTAACCAATTCGTTTCTAGCCTATTAGGTTTTCCAGGCATTGATAGCCATTATCTCATACTTACTAGGTACATTAATCTAGCTAGGGCCACTAGCTTCTGCTGCGCAACCCTGATAACTTGGGTTACTCACCCTTCACGTTATCCTTAATGTGCTACACATCGCTTTTTATCCCTCTATTGGGGAATAAGGTTTATTAAACAAGTGTGGTATTCTTTTACCGTGCTTGAACTCAATGGTTTAGATTTATAACCAGCTCTCTGGCAATCTATTATACATACTATTTCGTACTCCCATGATTATTCACTAAGTTCCTCCGACTTATTGTCGGGTGAGGTTAAGTCACTACTTAGTTGTAGTGCTTCCTCTGTTGTCAGTAGCTTCTGAATTATACCAGTTCTCTGGTTCATACAAGTGTTCTTTACTTGTATGACCTTACATTTTCTATGCGTCAGTTCTAATGACTTTCTTAAGTCTCCTTTCCACTTTTTATTCTGATGGAATTCACAACTTGTGATTGTTGGATTGTTTTTACACTCTTCGTGCTTCTTTGGCCCTTAGGCCGCACGGTTGTTTCTGAGCTTTTGCTTAACTATCTTTTGCCCTGATAGTGTGAAATAAAGGATTTACTATGATTTACATTTTCCATATTCCTAGCTATCCCACTAGATCATTATCTGCTCAAGTGCAATACCAAAACACTTAGTCATACAGAGTGCAGAGGTGTAAACGCTTGGCAGTAAATCTTATGTGATAGAAATGAATATTTCTGCCTGTCATCTCGTACTTACAACTCTGTGTCATTGTGTAACTACTTCTTCATAGCGGTCGCTTGTTACGCACCATATTCTCTTTACTCTCATTGCCGTTGTCGTTGGCACCATTTCCTTATGGTGTGAATACACCGAGGATTTCCTATGTTCGTGTGTATGACGGTTGTCGTAGCATACCTCAATATTACTATCTTCCCAATGTGGAGATGTTTCATTTCAATTTAGGTTTCATGTGTAGGTTGGCTTACCTCACATTATTTCATAATTTATGATACAATTTACCAAGTGTCTTGGTTGACAATGGATGAAGTATCTATTGGGTTACAAGCTCTCTTGAGCGTTGGTCATTCGATGTCAAAATGTGCATTCACATTGTAGGTCTAGCTGTACAGTTTTACTTTTGTATGTACGTCACAGGGACATCCCAAGAAACTTCAAGTTTTCTGGTCCCGTTCTCCAATTCAAGAGTACTCTATTACTGATAAATGAAAGTTCTTGTTGAGAGGTTAGTTTCCACTCATAAGTCTCACGACAAGGTTTACCATGTTCTTGGTTGCATGTGGAGTATACTTACTCCTTCAAGTCTCTATGCTCTTTATGCGATGTGCTTCTACAGTCTACATTATACACATTATGTGTTTGTTACTCAACCGACTCTTCTTCGGTCTCCACAATTGCTCTCAAAGCCTCTTTCTAGGCGTAGTGGTTTGGAAATCTCATTTTCTTATTCGATTGTCTCTTGGCAATATCTACATGCGCGAGCTTTGCTGTTATGATAGATGGAAGCCTTTTCTAAGGGATCACATTATTACCGCATTGATGGTCTTTGGTTAATGAGAGGTGTCTTTCCTCGGGTTTCCTATAGTGTCCAAGTGGGGACTAGGCCAATGTTGGCATTATCAAGATTCCTATGCCTATGTGTTACCATTGCTACAGAAGGCATGAAGGGTAATTAAAGCTTCGTCAATAGTATACTAGACTGATGCTCTAGTGACAGTGACATTGAGGTAGCCATTACTCCAAGCCACTTATGATGTTGAGCTCAAATTGGGTGGTTCAGTCGTCGATCTGTTTGTCGTATGAAGCAATATCTCTTGCAAGTCCTGTTAGTAATTGGTGTGAGTTTTGCAACCTTTTAAGTTTACATAACATATTTGGTTTATGGCTTTTAAGCCAAATTGCCGCGAGCTATGCTCTTTGCAGCTGCTTATACCTGTTTCCACTCCTTGTATACCCTATAGGTTGGAGGTATTACTGGGCTCCATGGTAAGTCGTGGCATCACACTTCCATTCATGGGAGGCCTTTAGCATTCTGGTGTTAATCAGTGCCTTTAATGTTGAGGGAATTTCCTGTTAAGTGAAATCCCTTCGGTGTTCTAACCGAGTGTTCGTTCTAGCTTCCATGCTCTTATCATGACGCTTCGTTCAACTGTTGTTAATTCAGACACCCTTCAAGGATTGCTCCTGAGTGTTGTTGGTTTATGCCGTTACATCCGGCTAATGTTTATGTTATGTTGTGTCCACTATACTGCCTTATGGTATTGTATTTGAGCTATCCCCTTTTGGGTTTATAACGTCTCCCATTCTTGGGTAGACTGTTTATACTTTCTCCTAGTGCTTATGACTAGTTCAAAATCCTCTCCAATGATGGATTATACTTCGTGGTAATCTTGCGATCGCTCTAGAGAACTCTGTTCCGTTTATTGGACATTGTTTGTGTTCACGTTAGGCATTTGTCTTACTATGTTTAGGCTGGGTATCCTTTCCAGCGGTCATGTATTTGCTTGAAGTCCTTGAGACATATCCCATGTCTACACTTACTAGTCTGCGTTCTTTGCACTTCCGAATTCTCATTCCTTATCTTCTGATGGATTCTCTGAGTTCTTTTATACTTATTACTTAGTTGAGTTCCTTCTCCTTGATCGTCTGAAGTGTCTAGTTGTTCTGGTTTGATCTTACTCATGGTCCGTAGAACAGAGTTGACTACTTCCCGTGTTTCGTACACTACGTATACAAACGTGGGGTACCTTGTTGATACGTTACCACTTACCCCACTATCTATTAGGCCCGCAAGCTCCTCGGAGTGCGGTCGTCCCACATCCCGTATTTGGGTATACTCGTAGTGCTTGTCACACGCCTAGGTGAAGTATTCTATTATCAACTCCTCTTATATCCTTCTATGATACTCATCGTAATTCTGTTGGTTTGGTTAAAAAAACCTGGGGTTTTAAAGAAGGGTTGTGGTTTGAAAGAAAAATTTGGGTTTTGAAATAACAGTTCAGTATTAAAAGAAGTTCTTCATGGCGTAGCCAAGTCTGCGGTCTTGACCAAGTCTAGCTTCTCGCTGACTAGTATGTTCATAATACAAGGGTCGGGCCGTTAGGCCTTTCCAAGGTTCCATTCTTCCAGTTTTTAGGATGTGTGATCCTGCAGTTGTTCGTTACGGTTACAGTACATTACTAAGTACTTGTGGTATGTTAAGGTTCCTCTACATGTTCCTGTTCTTACTGCACTTGTCGTGGCAAGTGCGCGGTACTGGTGGTTTTTGGGCAAACCTATACCAGTCACAGTATGGTTTCCACTCGTATTTGATAGTCTCGATGACTCTTTCTTTGATCTATTGATTTATGTTTGGGATACTCGATCTTTTAAGTATCTTCTCAGTGATCTTGACATGACTGTCGTTGATCGGGATATTTCTCCAATCCTTGGAGATCCTTATCTATTTGCCTCGTGTTTTTCTTGTTGCTCGCCCCCACATGTTTACCGTGGTTTTGAGCCTGAACTTGTCTAGGCACTACTTCCGTAGTCCTGTCAGATTATATCTTGTGATTGTTCTCGTAGCTGTGAAGCGTACTGGCCAGGTGTTGTTACCTCTTTGGTGTTGTAGTTTTGGAGTTAACCCCTCCCGACTATGTCCTTAGTCAGCTAGCATTGGTGGTGTTATTTAGCCATTACTGTCCCGTAGACTAATGTCTCGGGTTTTGTTACTCTTCTTCTTTTCCGCTCTGTTGCACGCTTAGTGCTTCTTTTCCTGCTGCTAGTTGACTAGCCAGCTTTCGTGACTGCTAAGCACGTCGCCCCATGCTGTTGTAAGTGGTAGATTCCTTATGGTTAGAGTACTCATTCTACCACTATTAAGTGCGGATATTGTCGTTCAACCGGGAACCATCTCTGGACTTCCAATTCTTGGAATGTACTTTATGTCGGATTCTTGTTTTACCGTATAATGATTGCACAACTGCTAGATCGGTTTTCCCGAGTATGAGAGGACTTTCCTTCTCTCTGGCGTTCTTTCCCAATTTATACAATGGGAAATGCGGTGGGCGGGACTGATATTGTAGGTATCCGGTACACCAGGAGTTCCTAACTAGCGTATCTCTAACGCTATCACTCAGCCCTTAGCCCCAGGCTTCTAGTTCCTAACTCGGTATTTCCTAAACTCGTATTTCCAGTCATCAGAGAAATACTTCGCTCTGATACCACTTTTTGTAACACCCCTACCGCTAATACCGTCATTACCGTCTAATCACCTCATACTTACATACCTTCGCAGCGGATACTTACTTACACAACAGTGGGTGATACAATGCCGTCAGCCACCCACGTGACTTACAAGGCCTACTACTACTTACAGCATCGGTTTGATGGACCGGAATACCCGAGTACTACACAATTACGATACATACTCCAATTACCAATCAAGTACTACAATGCTCCATTCAATACAACCACCCCATAATACAATACATTACAATACACCGAGTTTGCTAAGATCCAATCCAAATACAATAATTCTTTCAAGTTTATACATACTCATTAAGAGTCTAGCTTCTACCCATTCCTCACAACTACATACTTGCAATTACATAGTGGTGTACCCCTGGTACACTTCTACATCAAGGGCTACAAGCCTTATACCATTCCTACTATCTACAATTCATCCCTAGCTATCTAAGCATAGTTGCCGGTCTCTTACTGTGACCATAACCGCTTAGGGTACATGTACAATAAAACAATGCCCCAAGGGGCTCAGCTTACGCTGCATATGACTTCTGTATACCCCGCGTACTAGCGAGGGTACGCCGACCACTTGGTCGAATACATGCAATTCATTTTACTCATACATACATACATGCTTCATTCATAATACTACAATACATCACAAAGAATACATACATACATTTCAATACATACAAGTCAACATACATACTTACCTTTGTAGAAATACGCTTACACAATACATACACAATGCTTGTTAGCTTCATTTACCCATCCGGGTTAATCTGGTCATTACTCTTTTACTCAGGGTCAATGACTTACACTAGCCAAGACCATTACTCATACAATACTTTACTTACTTACTTACTTACTCAAGTCAAGTCGTAGTGACCTCCAGGCAGGGACTACACCGTCCCACCACCGGGCTTTAGGTGGCTCACTAATCCAGGATGCTACTCATTTAAGGGGTTTGGGCTGTGGTTAGGATGTCAAATAAGCACATAAATCGGGGTAACCAGGTTAGGATATAGAGCATGAAGAAATCATACCTTTCACCGTTGATTTGGACTCACCGACTCCCTTCGGTGTTCAACTATTTGAATCCTATCACATACATAGATTTGGGTGGTTAATTATCTATAATTAACCTTACTCATTACTTTCCTAATGTTTCCCAGTTTATACTTACTAATTCATTACTATTCAAGTCCATTTACTTGAGTTACTTACTTCTCATTACTTCTCTTCTCATTACTTCCCAGCTTGTTTATGCCCCTAATGACCATTAAACATCATTAATCAAGTCTTAATTACCTTATACTATCATTACCATTCAAACCCCCATCATTAGAATGCATTAAAACACATTCTGGGCAATTTTTGGGGTAGTCCGGGTTTGTGTTCGGGGATACAAACCCGGACCAAAGCTGGAATTCAGTTTCTGGCGTGTTTTTAGTCTGGTCCAGGTATGTGTACCGGGATACAAACCCGGAGCATACCCTGGAATGCGTTTCTGGTGTGTTTTTGGGGTGGTCCGGGTTTGTGTACCGGTTTGTAAACCCGGACCATCCCTGTCATACCTTAAATTGCAGTTTTTAAGCCTCCTTTCAACCCCTAATTCATACTCAATCCTTTCCTAATCTTTCCCCATGTAATCTAACATGTTTTTACACCAATTAGGCACACAAAACCTCCTCAATCCAATCATTATACTCATCACTCAACCACTGATAACTTCCACGTTTTTCACTGCTAGTTTTTCTTCTATTACAGTTTTTCTTCCTCATTTGCTGCTACAGATTTTTCCTTCATTCTTCCCACTAGCTAAATGGTTCCTCATCTAGCATAACTTGGTTAAACACCTCACATTACTCCATTTCTAGTTCTACTCAACTACACCTATTCCTCCTAAATACATTCCAAGGTGATGATCACACATTTACCTCCTCTGAACATACCATGTTCTTTCTTCTCAACCAGCACTCAAGTCCTTTATTTCCTAGCCAAAATTAGACAGAGTTTCCCTACATTTCTAAGTATTCTCACCACATTGTTTTGCTCCTTCAACACAGTTCCACATCCCTGTTCAAAATATACATCATTCACACAAAATTCTGAACACTCACCACACATTTAATTCCCACACTTAGCATTTCCTTCAGTTGGTTCAAAAGCTTCTATTTCATCAGTATAGTCAATACTAACATATTCCATTTCCTTCTCTACCATTACAGTAGCTCTACACTATACCAAAGCAATATACTTATCTATACATAACCCTTAAAATTCTGTACAGAGGTGATCCATTACCTTAAGTCTCTTGATTCTCTCTCCTTTCTCTCCTTCTCCTTTCTTGCTCCTCTTTCCTTCTTTGTTCTAATTTTCTTGTTTCTTGCTTTTAATTAGGACAAGCGACAGCCACATTCCAAGGAGTACACATACACACACAAGCTAGTAAAAGTTCTAACGTAAGAATCAAACCCTAACTTATAAGAGAACACTTAAAAGTCTTAGGAAGTATTACCTTGAACTTCTAAATGAGGGTTTGACTAGAAAAATGGCAATGCTTCAGCTCCCCTTTTGAAATGCCAAACCAGCTGAACAAGGAGCAATGGGAGTTCAACGTGGGTTTTTGATTTTACAAGGGAAAAGCTGAAAAAGGAGGGCTTTGATTCATTTTCTTACCTTAGAACAACAAGAAGAAGATGAAGCTCCAAATGGTGTTCCATAGGCTCCACAAACGATTACACCCATGAAAATGAAGATGGAGATTTTTGATTTTTGAAAAGTGTAAAACGATCTCCTTGACAAGAGGATTCCAACGGTATAATTTTTATGGCTTTTGGACAAGGGATGAGTGCTCAAAGATAAGGAGAAGATGGAGTGCTGGTGTTATACCCAAAATTTCAACCCCCCGAAGAGAGTCTCTACTAATAGGCTAGTAGCGAGGGTTCCCAGTCCGATCGGCACATTTTAGAGTACTAGGGACTGCTTAGTTATCTCTATGGGCATTTTCGTAATTGTTCAAGGCTCCTAGCCCCCTATAGGCTTTCTCTCTCCTCCTAATAAGGGTCAAATCAATTCAAAATGCTTTGAAATTTTAACCCATGATAGAGGATGACATTTGAAGCATAATGGTGTTGGAATTTTGATTTTTCGAATTTCCAATCATTTAGCAATTTCTGATTGAATCTGACGAGAAATTGAATTTAAAAAATTCCAATGTCCAAAAAATTCGATTCCACTTTAGAAAATTCGGAAATATCATCCTTTACCCATGTGTAAAATTTCATAATCAAATTCCTTTTGGAAGCCCTTGAGCTAAAACGTCGGTAAATCTCGGTTTTTTACCGGATTTTTCTATCTTTAAGGAAGCCTATATAAGGAACCTTATCCCATGATCAAAAGAAACCTCAAGAACCCTAGACCTTCAAAGAAGGCAGCCGTCTCATTTCTTCACGTTTTTACACATCCAAACACCAAAATCACATCAAAAATCCCCCGAAATCACCATCTAAACACATTTTTCAACTCCCAACACATCAACAATCATCAAACATCAACCAAACCACCTCCAAAACGTGAAGAACACCTTCAACAATCAACAACCAGAAGCTCGGGTCAAACTCAATCCGGAACCGGCACCATCGGAGCCTCCGAAGAATCCCGACGTGAAGAATCCTCCTGATTTCGAAGGTAAAACAGGTTGCAATTCTACTTTTCTAACTCTCCACGGCCTTATTAACTCTCTGTCAAATTTTGGGTTCAAACTGACCTTTTTATGCTTCTGTATTGCTAATTACTTTTGTTTCTGCCTTGTTACTTGTTCGTCAAGTTTCATACATAATTCGACTTCAAACTGCAATCTTTCAATTACTAACGAATTGTATACCTTTCAGGCTACACGTGCATAAATTTTGAGCCGAAACACCTTCGGGAACCACCATACAACCCCTGTCCGTGGGTGGTCCGGGATCTCGGACCTATGGTCCGGGACCACGGACGGTTGTCCGTGGCCACGGACACCCACGGAAGGCGGCGGGATTTTAAAATTTTAAAATTTTAGGTTTTGCTAAACTATGTCCGGGCCTACGGACATCCTGTCCGTGGCCCGGACTTTTCAAATTTTTGTTTTCTGTTTAATTCGACTTTTATTTTCACATAGGTTAACTAGGGTCCGTGGTTACGGACATTAGGTCCGTGGCTACGGACGGAACAAAATTTGACCTAATTCTGCCTCCGAAACCCTAGTTTAGGTAATTTCAACTTTCACTTTTATTTTCAGTCAAAAAATGCTAAAAAACAAAACAAAAATAGAAGCTCGCGCACTTAGGTTAAAACGACTCGTAATAAGCCGTAATTAAACTAAGTAGAGGAAAAATGACTTCTAGGGGTAATGAAAGTAATTGAACCCTAATTAAGTCGAATATCAAGCCCCCGAACCCGAACTCTCGTTTCCTAATTTGATCTAGGTTAAAATTAGGTGGCGACTCATAATAGGTTCCAGTGAGCTAGCTTAGGTTTTAATAATTATTGTTTTATGACATAGTTATTAATCTTAGGCTATAAGTGGACCTAAAACCCGACTAGATCCCAATCAATTTAATCAACATAGGATAAGGTTAAAATCGAGGCTCACAGACTGGCGACTCTGCTGGGGACAAACTTCTTAATTTTAACTTGTTTAATTTTAAGAAAGAAGGCTTAACTCGAAATTGTTTATTTATGGCTTTATTACTTTGTTTGTTTACTTTTGTGCGCACTTTAATTTCGGCACCTTTGCATCATATGAGAGCGAGGGTCCACACAAACCGATTTCACCCCGGGACCCGTTTGAGGGTCCCCTGTCAGGGACTCACACCTTTTAGGTGATGTGAATAAGTGGGGGAAAAGAGGAGGATGTCGTCTAACCACATCCCCTTAATACCTGGGCTTTAGCCCCAAGCGTTTTCCTGGCAGTGCCCTTACCTAGCCTATTGTTTGGTCAGTCAAAGACCCGACCGTAGACGCACACCTTCAGGTGATGTGAAAAAAGTGGGGAAGCCCAAAGAGAATAGCGTGCAAGCCTTATTCCTTTGTGACGACCTGGGCCCATGCCCCTAGCACCTCTCCGGATCGATCCATACCTAGTTTAATCTTAACATCTAGTGAGGACATGTTGAATTTGTGTGGGCCTTGTTTACCTGCATGATCGGCCAACTACCCAGCCTAGAAATTGATTGGAACATCTCCTACATCAACTCAGCCCAACCCGATATCGCGGCTTTATTGTTTGCGGCCCAAAGACCCTGCTTGATTTGAATGTGTGAGTTATTTGTTCGGGCTTCGGCCCAAAAGTTTAGATTTAGGTGATTTATCTTTCAGCCCAATTTGAATTACCAATTTAGCTCTAGGCCCACGGAAAACAAATCCACCTGAAGCAATCCATAAAAATCCATCAGGCCTTTCCATTTCAAGGCCCTTTCTAGTCCAGGAAGACTTTTCACTCGGGCTTTGACCCACGATCCTAGACACGGGTATCATCTTCAGCCCCAATCATAATTACTCGGCCCAAATACCAATTCACATCCAGAACATGGCTTATAAATCACTTCAGCCCATGCGCTTTACTTTTAACCCAAACACATTCTGGCCCAAGCGCCCAATTCTCAGAACATTTCAGCTTAGGCACCAGCTCACAGCTCATGAATCATTCCGGCCCATGTGCCTCTCTTCCAACTCATTTCGGGCCTCAGTGCCAACCCACAATTTTCAAAACATTCCAGCTCATGTGCTTTTCTTGTAGCCCAAACAAGTTTTAGCCTAAAACTTCTTTGTGGCCCAGAATTTTTAGCTCAGGTCACTTTTGTTTTCCAACAGATAAGCCCAAATCTCAAAGAATGGCAGAGGGAGGAAATCCAATCAACATGGATGCCCAGTTAGCCGAAGAATTCAATGGGATGCTGGAAAAGATTGAGCGTATGGAGAGGGCCAACAAGCCAGCCGGTTTTGACTACTTTTCCACTGGATTATATCCCAAGGTTGATCTCCCTCCAAGGTTGAAATTGCCAACACTTCCTCTATTCAAAGGTTCTTCCGACCCACAACTTCATTTGGCAATGTTCGATAGGGAAATGTCCATCCTTTCGCTAAACGACATGCAGAAGGCCAAGGTATTTGCTCACTGTCTTGATGAGACCCCTCAGCATTGGTACATAACTCAAAGGATAAATACCAAGACCTACGAAGAGGTATGTGAAGCTTTTCTGCATCATTTTGAGTACGCTAGAAGTTTTGGAGTCACCAGGGCTGATCTTGCAAGCACACAACAAACAGAAGGTGAATCAATGTCTGATTTTGTTAAGCGTTGGAGGATGAAGGCAGCCGCAATGCTCACACAGATGGACGAACAAGAGCAAATCCGAATGGTAATTAAAATATGCAGAAGCAATACAGTGATGAGCTGAAATTCACATACTTTCCTAGCTTCAACATGCTGATGGGACAAGTTAATGTCCTAGAAGAAATGATTCACCAAGGGGAGTTAAAACTTGGGAACTCAAAAAACACCGGGAATGGCTCGGGGACAGCAGCCTGTATCCAAAGTGGCACCCAAAGAGAACTAGGCAGCATGAGGTAAACACCGTTCGACAGATAAAAGGACCAGGACAAATCGTTGTGGCAATGGAATCATCCCGAAAGAGCTCCCGTCGGAGAGAGTTCACAAACATCGGTCAACCATTGAGCCAGGCTTTTGAAAGACTCCAGGAACGAAACATGCTGCAACCTCTCACCCCTCGACAAAGGGACCCCCAAAAGGAAGGAATCTGAACCAGTATTGTCGGTATCACTAGCTTCCCGGTCATGACACCGACAACTGCAAAATTCTGAAGCAGCACATCCAAGATCTTATCAATCAAGGTTTTCAACTCCCCGAGTAGGAATCCCATGTCAAGCACCATCAGAGAGTGCTATCTTCAAGTGTTTTCTCCGATTTCTTCTCTTTACTAGTCATTTTTATGTTTTTCCAATGTTTGTAGTAGTTAGTTTCCTTTATCATTTTAGGTAGTTTCTCTAAGTCTGTAATTTCCAACATTATCTCATGATTCATAAATAAAATCATAGTTCAATTTTCACAATTCCTGTACAAACCATTTTTCTTTCATCGAAAAAGAAAAAAAAAACAAAATGCTTTCCAGGGAAAAGGATCACGGAGTAATCATTTCCCGACTATGGAACATAACGATTTATCTCTTGTTTCTAAAAGTTGAACATGCCACGCTAAGCATCACAACTCACCCCAAAACATCCAAAACAACCCACGAAGCGGTTCCAAATCCACATCTATCGAATTGTTGTCACAAACCCCAAATCAATACTGGGGCAATCTGAGTTTAGAATCGTTGTCTTCGAATCTTTCGGTTAAGCTTGTGAACAAGTCTCTGAGTGAAGATCTCGCGAGAGTGTCTTGAGTGGTAAAACCATGAGTGAAAGAGCGTATCATTCTTACACGACTCCGGTGAGTCCACATTCAAAGGTGAGGTAAACGGTATAACTCCGACCGAAGGAGATAATTTGTAAATTTACGCTTAGACCTGTGAAAAGTAACAAAGAACGGATATACAACAATCAGGAATGACGAAGCACCTAGGTACAACACCACATAGCCAAAAGCTTGTAAACCCTGTCATTAAACCCTAGGCACCCCCGCTGAGCCTTTCATATATCCCTTTTCGATATTATGAACTCCACAAAATAACCCAGCCAATGATGAATGTCCGACCCGGTGACCAAAGGAGGCGAGGAGCCCGACTCTCAGATAACATTCTCATCAGTCCAAAGAAGCAATGCCGCTATCAGCATGACGAAGCGATCCGCAAATGGTCCCAGAGTGACACCGGATCAAAAGAGCTCACATCAAAACAGCTCTCGAAGCCCAAAACCGGGAAACACAAGAACCCCGAAGGCAAAGCCAAGAAAGGATAAAACAAAAGGCAAACCCGAAGTGCCTCGAAGAAATCCAAATGACGAAAAGAGAAATGGTGTAAAGGACAACTTCAAAAGTCCAGGTCCAGAAGCTCGAAAACAACGTCAACATGAAGCAGCCAGACGACTTCAAGACAAGGAAGATGAATCCGAGAGAAGACGTAAGTTGCAGCTTTGGTCACCCATTTAAGCTCCACATACCTCAAATATCCCTCCATGATCCCGTCGTCTTTCATCACACCCTATGGCCACGTTATAAGCCTCAAAGACTTCCGACTTGGTAGTTGTGTATCCAATCACGTGAACAACAGATCGAATGCGTAAATTCATCAAATATCAAATTCAATGGTCTAGAAGTTGTGACCGTAGGTGAGAAACGAGCGTAAACACCAAACACGTCGAGTGTAGGTTAGGAAGCACCAAATCAGAACATAAGCCTTGACCCTGTGAGGACGAGACTCATTTACACGTTTGATCAAAGAAATACTGGGGGCAATCGATCGGAATGATCGATTGCCATGAACTCTAGCTCAGATTGTCTTAAGGGAAAATACTAGGGGCAATTATTGGTTCCAACAATTGCTATGACAACACCAATTGGAACCCAAAGCTCAAACATCACCACCATTATCCCACCACAGGCACACATAAGCCCTTACCACCACATCAAGCACCTCAGGCCACACAAGCCCTTACCTTCACTTCATACACCACACTGGCCCGCATAAGCCCTTACCTCCACACCTTTACTACACAGGCCCCATAAGCCCTTACCTGCACATCAAACACACAAGCCCACATAGCCCTTACCTTCACATCATACACCATACCCCACCGGCCCCGGCATGTTCATCTCGTAGGAGATAAATTACAAGTCTGAAATCTATAGTTAGGAAATGATAATTCACTTTCCTTTTCACTAAACAGAATTTTCTTCAAACACTGCCACGTTTGGCACCTCTTTCAACAATTTCTTGTCTTGAACAACTTTCCTATAACCACTTCGGTTTCATAAACCTCATCATGGCCACATTTGACACACTTTCTAGCAATGTCTTGCTTTGGACAATTTTTGATCCTTAACATTGCCATGTTTGGCACATTTTCCAACGATTTCTTGTTTTGGACAAGTTTCCTACATACACTTTGATTGTATTTTGACATGCACATCATCTTTGCCACGTTTGGCACTTTCATAATCAACTTTCATCATGATCATTTGCATAAAGTTTACCTTGCATCCGTCCGTACGAAACTTCTCATCATAGACCAGAGATACAGATTCTCAGCCGAAGGTACAGATTCTTCAGAGATACAGATTCTCGCCCCGAAGATACAGATTCTTCAGAGATACAGATTCTCACCCGATCAGAGATATAGATTCTCAGCCGAAGATGCAGATTCTTCAGGGATATAGATTCTCAGCCGAAGGTACAGATTCTTCAGAGATGCAGATTCTTAGCCAAAGATTCAGATTCACCAGAATAGATGAACTCAACCTCAGGCTCGTCATAAACCCAATTTCCTACCATTCCACTTAGGCACCCATAGGTCCTACTTTACATTCGTCAATTTAGGCACACATCACATCGATCTCATTACATCTCTACTTCAGGTTCCCGACACCTTATAATGCTCGGCGTATTCCAGGTTCCCGACACCTTATAATGCTCGGCGTATTCCAGGTTCCCGACACCTTATAATGCTCGGTGTGTCCCATTTAATCTCAGGTTCCCGACACCTTATAATGCTCGGTGTATTCCATTCAACTTCAGGTTCCCGACACCTTATAATGCTCGGCGTATTCCAGGTTCCCGACACCTTATAATGCTCGGCGTATTCCAGGTTCCCGACACCTTATAATGCTCGGCGTGTCCCATTTAATCTCAGGTTCCCGACACCTTATAATGCTCGGTGTATTCCATTCAACTTCAGGTTCTCGACACCTTATAATGCTCGGCGTATTCCAGGTTCCCGACACCTTATAATGCTCGGCGTGTCCCATTTAATCTCAGGTTCCCGACACCTTATAATGCTCGGCGTATTCCATTCAATCTCAGGTTCCCGACACCTTAGAATGCTCGGCGTACTTCATTCCTTTAAAGGTAGTCAACGCCTTAGAATAGCTTGACATCATTTCATTCATTAGGTAGTCAACGCCTTAGAATAGCTTGACATCATATCATCCTCATAGGTAGTCAACGCCTTAGAATCGCTTGACATCCCTTCCACTTTACTCATAGGTAGTCAGCGCCTTAGAACAGCTCGACACAACTTGTCGGATTTCAATTTCATGTGGGGTCTTTTAAGATCCAAAATTTGGGGGTATCACTCAAGCATCAACTAGCCTTCTCATTTCCATTACAAAGTCTAGTTGACGGGGGGCAATCTGTTATACCCAAAATTTCAACCCCCCCGGAAGAGAGTCTCTACTAATAGGCTAGTAGCGAGGGTTCCCAGTCCGATCGGCACATTTCAGAGTACTAGGGACAGCTTAGTTATCTCTAGGGGCATTTTCGTAATTGTTCAAGGCTCCTAAGCCCCCTATAGGCTTTCTCTCTCCTCCAAATAAGGGTCAAATCAATTCAAAATGCTTTGAAATTTTACCCATGACAGAGGATGACATTTGAAGCATAATGGTGTTGGAATTTTGATTTTCGAATTTCCAATAATTTTCTAGCAATTTCTGATTGAATCTGACGAGAAATTGAATTTAAAAATATTCCAATGTCCAAAAAATTCGATTCCACTTTAGAAAATTCGGAAATATCATCCTTTACCCATGTGTAAAATTTCATAATCAAATTCCTTTTGGAAGCCCTTGAGCTAAAACGTCGGTAAATCTCAGTTTTTACCGGATTTTTCTATCTTTAAGGAAGCCTATATAAGGAACCTTATCCCATGATCAAAGAAGAACCTCAAGAACCCTAGACCTTCAAAGAAGGCAGCCGTCTCATTCTCTTCACGTTTTTACACATCCAAGCACCAAAATCACATCAAAAATCCCCCGAAATCACCATCTAAACACATTTTTCAACTCCCAACACATCAATAATCATCAAACATCAACCAAACCACCTCCAAAATGTGAATAACACCTTCAACAATCAACAACCAGAAGCTCGGGTCAAACTCAATCCGGAACCGGCACCATCGGAGCCTCCGAAGAATCCCGACGTGAAGAATCCTCCTGAATTCGAAGGTAAAACAGGTTGCAATTCTACTTTTCTAACTCTCCACGACCTTATTAACTCTCTGTCAAATTTTGGGTTCAAACTGACCTTTTTATGCTTCTGTATTGCTAATTACTTTTGTTTCTCCCTTGTTACTTGTTCGTCAAGTTTCATACATAATTCGACTTCAAACTGCAATCTTTCAATTACTAACGAATTGTATACCTTTCAGGCTACACGTGCATAAATTTTGAGCCGAAAACACCTTCGGGAACCACCATAAAACCCCTGTCCGTGGGTGGTCCGGATCTCGGACCTATGTCCGGACCACGGACGGGTTGTCCGTGGCCACGGACACCCACGGACGGCAGCGGGATTTTAAAATTTTAGGTTTTGCTAAACTATGTCCGGGCCTACGGACATCCTGTCCGTGGCCCCGGACTTTTCAAATTTTTGTTTTCTGTTTAATTCGACTTTTATTTTCACATAGGTTAACTAGGGTCCGTGGTTACGGACATTAGGTCCGTGGCTACGGACGGAACAAAATGTGACCTAATTCTGCCTCCGAAACCCTAGTTTAGGTAATTTCAACTTTCACTTTTATTTTCAGTCAAAAAATGCGAAAAAACAATAAAAAAAATAGAAGCTCGCGCACTTAGGTTAAAACGACTCGTAATAAGCCGTAATTAAACTAAGTAGAGGAAAAACGACTTCTAGGGGTAATGAAAGTAATTGAACCCTAATTAAGTCGAATATAGAGCCCCCGAACCCGAACTCTCCTTTCCTAATTTGATCTAGGTTAAAATTAGGTGGCGACTCATAATAGGTTCCAGTGAGCTAGCTTAGGTTTTAATAATTATTGTTTTATGACATAGTTATTAATCTTAGGCTATAAGTGGACCTAAAACCCGACTAGATCCCAATCAATTTAATCAACATAGGATAAGGTTTAAAATCGAGGCTCACAGCTGGATGGTTTTCTCAAATCACCATGGGGCAGCTGGGAGGAAGAAGAACCAAGAGGGGCAAGCAGGGAGTACGGTGGGTGTGTGTGAGAGAATAGGAGAGATAGTTCTCTTTTGCTTTTTACTTATTTTTTTGTCTTTTAGTACATAAGAAGGAAATAGAAGAGGGGGTGTGGGCTACACTTAACAAACGTGCCCAGTATGCAAATTAAGGAACCGGCTGCCTATTTATAAAGGGACGGGTCAATTTCTGTTTTATTGCATTTACACCCCACAATTTCCCAATTTTTGCACTATTCACTCCCGGGACCCGTTTTCCGGAATTTTCTCATTTAATTAATTTTATTGGTTCTAGTCCTTCATTAATGTTTAAAAATGACTATTTGGTTGACCAAATTTATTACGAGTCTATTTGACCCGCTTAAAGTCGTGTTTTCCCGGTTTCCTCGAAAAAACGCTTTAAGGTTCGTTTGTGGTTTTAATCCATTTTATGGATCCGTTTTCTTCGGGAATTGTTTCTATATGCTATTTAGGCATAAATTAGCCTTAAGAATCCACCTAGGATCCTAGTCGAGGTCACATCACTCCTACGGTTATGTAACACTCGTTTTTACATTTTTCACTTTTTAAGCGTTTTCTTTCTTTTCTTGGTTTTATTTTCTTCACCAATATTCTCTTGGCACAATTAGGCCCTTAAATACATATTAAGATAATTTTAATCTCTATAATTAAGTTTGGGGTATTTCAGTTTATTTGGACCCACATCTCAAGTATAAACAAAATAATAAAAATGCACAAGCTAAAAAGGATAATATCATAAAAAGTAAGCCTTAAAGATTATAAATTCAAGTTAAGCCCTCTTTCCTAAGTTTAAAATTTAAAAACTTAGGTGGTGGTCCCCAGCAGAGTCGCCAGCCTGTGGGCGTTGGTTTGAACCCTTAAGTATTGAGCTTAAGGCTTATAGGCTCGATTTTCAATTAAAATTATTAAACTAAAATTATAAAATTAAAGCTTAATAATTATAACTAGCCCACACATACCTAAATAGAGTCGCCACCTAAGTTTTAACCCTCTAAACTTGGAAAGGAAATGTTACTACGATTTTTAGAGCTATGGGTCTGGGGCTTGGTATGAAATTTATAAGGATTCAAATTCTTTCATTACCCCGAGAAATTACTTTTCCTATACTATTACAAACTTTAGGCTAAAACAAAATTATGACTTTATCACATCATTGTAACACCCCAACCATAATCTTCACACTTAACCAATAATCGCAGCGGAAAACATAACTTAAACATTAACCAAAAAGGGCGGTGTTACACGCCGTTAGCCACCCACGTGGCTAACAAGGCTGTTACTTACAAATGTATCGGTCTGATTACAAGAATCCCGAGCATAACTACAACCTTCAAAATTACTATCCAAAAGAATCACAATATACCGAGTGTTAATGTACAAAAATCACCAATCTAATCCTACATTCAACAAAATATACGACCTCGAGTGTACAAGCCTTACTCGGGTTCAATATCCAAAAAAATAACAAAAGTATTCCTTTGAGCTCCATGCTATAACCACTCCGCTTCCTCGATCACTCTCCTGAAAAATAATATGTGCCCCCAAAGGGGGACAGCAACCCTTGGCTGGCATGGTTAACGTGCAGCCCGCTGACTACCGGGATACACGTAACTATTTATCATGATAACATGGCATTGATTTTAACATACAACATATATATTACATAGCAAGAAATATTGCATAACAATAACAACACATACATAGTGAGAACACTTCACTTTAGTAAACAAACCAACATAGTTAGTCAACATAGTAAGCCTAGAGAATGTTCCCATCCTCATGTTAAGCTTGTTACATAACTCATTACCGCTCTGTTAGTCGAACGAATAACTTAACTAAAAAGATTAGTCGGATATAGTGATCCGAGCACACCGAACACATAATTTCCCCCTAGCCCGATAGGAAGTCAGGTAGGTAAGCTTTGGCTAAGCTAGTGGGCGGTCGGAATCCAAAAAGTAAAACAACCTTAACATAAGGAGAGAGCCGAATCTGATGCAGATGTCGACCCCCATACATACACGCGTGACCGGAACGACCAGATTCCTCACTCCCCGGTCAGCACTTGTTAGAAGTCCCTTTGTTGGAACTTAACACGATCAATCACCCATAAGCATTTAAGTCCAGTTAGACACCCAAGGGAAATGGGGTACACATTAACAACACACACCACAACTAGCTCATACATAGCCGAGGTTAGAACGTTCCTTAAGTTGAAACGTGAAACCGGGTACCGCTCTCTTACGTATCCTAGTTGGTCAACTAACGGGTTAGTACGTATTCAAGGTAAACAGTACCGGTACACATACGCCACAATAATAACAATAACCGTAAACTCATTTCATGATTTAATCTTACAAGGTTATAAACACATAGAAAAACAAACAACACACAAGCCGGTGTAAACCGGTAGGCAACAGACTGCAAGAAAACCATACCTCGGTCCTTGTTGAGTTCGAGTTCCACCGAAGGTAGTTCCTATACATAATTAATAACGTCGGTTATTTACCTTTCATGATCTCTCGGTTTACTAAGTGCTTTACATGTTTACACAACGAGTTTTCACACTAAAACTTACACTTAATTATCCTCATAATATACACTAGGGTTTACTACATAAGCCACATTACCTTCCTTAAATTAATTTTTTTTTGTTTCTGGTCCGGACCTCCCACAGGGGCAGTCCCTAGGGGCGGTCCACAACAGAGGCTCCAACGTTTTTTTTTTCTGGTCCGGACCTCCCCACAGGGGCGGTCCCTAGGGGCGGTCCACAACAGAGGCTCAACGATTGCAGATTTTCACTGGACCTCCCTTTAGGGGCGGTCCCTAGGGGCGGTCCACAACAGAACCCAATTTTTAAAGCGTTTTTCTTCTCATTTTGAACTCCAAATTGAACCCATTTTTTCCTAATCATTCCATATGTTTTCCCACATGTTTTAACACCTTCTTGGCACCCTAAAACCCTCTCTAAACATCCCACACACTCCTTAAACATTTACACAAACTTTTACTAAATCTTTAACACTTAGAGCATTTTCCTTTCTTGTTCTACTTGATCTCTTCACCCATTGTTGCCCCAAGCTTCTTACATGTATAAAGGTATTTTATAACACCAATATAACCTTTTACACTTGCTTAAATCATTATCTAATCTTGTTACCCAATTCTTAATCAATTTCACCCAAATTCCCCACTCTCCTCTTACAAGAACTAAAGTAAGTTTTGTTAAGTGTTATGCTACAGATTTTTCTCACCACTCTCACCCACTTACTAGTCCACTAACAATGTAACATTGCCACCTTAAAGTTCACTCATTTACTCATCTCCATCTACCTAGTTACCAACCGATTTTCATACTAAATTTTTTTTTCTCAAAATACTTGTAGTTCTCTAGTTTGCTCCCACCTAGAAATGCATTTAAACCATTAAATTTCTACAAAAATTTTGACATGATCTCCCCATAATTTAAACATGTTCCCACACATTATTTAGCCCTCAAAAACACTCCAACCCACAACTCATCCAAAAACACTAAACCACACTTTAATTCATCATTTCCAACAACAATAGCACCCAATATACATAAACCTTAAAAGCTTGGCTCTTAGGCCCTTAATCAACATCAAATTAAACACTGAATTTCCTCATATTATTCGCAACACCTGCATTTCACTCAACATTTATATTTGTACCAAAATAAAACACGAACCCCTTTAAACACCACATAAGCTTAAGGTAAGTTATTTACCTTGGATTTTTTCAAATCTTTCCTCCTCCTTCACTCTTGTTCCACAACCAGTTTTAATGAGTGTGTATTGCTAATCTAATGACCAAACCCAATGTAGTACTAATGAGCATTAAGAACTAATAAAGCTCTTGAACAAAAGGCTTCTAGGTATTGGAATTTAGAGCATTACCTTGCTACTTCCCAAAGGAGTATTAGGCACTCAAAAATAATGATTCTCCAGCACTCTTTGAAGATAAACAAGCTAGGAATGAAGAGGAAATATGGGTTCAAAATCTGGACAGAACCGGTCACAAAAATACAAGGAAAAAGAGGGGTTTTTGAGTTTTCTTACCATGGAACACACAAGGGGTTGTCTAGCTTCGAGAATGAGTGGTTTCCTCTTCAAAATGAGCAACACCCATGGAAGTCAAATGTGGAGTTTGAAGATTTTGAAAGTGGAAATGATCTCCATAGCAAGGTGAGTATTTGGTGTAAAAGTTTCTTGATTTGAGCTTGTATGGTGGTAGAATGAGCAAGGGCAAGGTGGTGCTGTTTGGGACTCAACAAATCACCATTGAAGCCGAATGGAGGAGAGGAGTCTGGGAAGGGGGAAAAACTTAAAGGGTGAAGAAGAGAAATGTGAGAGAGGGGAAAAAATAAGGTGGGTCACATTATGCTTTTGTCCTTGTGTGAATAAGTGGGATTAAAATAAGAGAGAGAGAGAGAGGGTGCAGTTCGTAAGTCACAAAGGGGGGGGGGGGGAATCTGATTTTTATTTTACAATGTGAGAGAGAGAAAATAAAGTACTTTTGTACTTTACTTTTATGCTTTTTGTATTTTAGCAAATAGAGAGGAGTTATTAGAATAAGAGGGAGAGGGGCAAAAACGTGGCTAACAAGGGGGAGAGGAGATCAGATTTTAATTTTACAAAAAGAGAGGAAAGGGCATTGTGGTCATTTAGCAAATAACACCCCTTAAGTCCCGTTTGGCGCTAAACATCAATCCGGGACCGGTTTTCAGATTTTTCTCGTTTTAATAATTTTAATAGTCCTAGACCTTGACTAATGTTTAATTATAGTCATATGATTGACTATAAATTTTTATTAGTCCATTAAACCCGTTTAAAATCACATTTCCCGGGGTTTCTCGAAAAACGTGCTTTAAAGCTCGTTTTGCAATTTTAATCCACTATTTGGATCCGTTTCCTTCGGGAATTTTTCCCACATGTTGTTAATGACTAAATAGGTCTTAGGAATCCATTTAGGACCCTAGTTAAGGTTATATACTTACTATAATTACTTAACACACGTTTTTGCGTTTTGTGACTTTTACACGTTTTCTTTTTCTTTTTGGGTTTTATTTCTTCACCAATAATCTTAAGGACTTAATTAGCCTTAAAATATCATAAGTACATAATTAATTAACATATTAAGGTTTGGGGTATTTCAATCTACCCCCTTAAAAGTACTTTGTCCCGAAAGTTCACACTTCCCACGTATCTTAAATATTAGAACACGGGGATTAATTCTAAAACAACACTTCCATAACAAACATACTTTACATAAAATTGGACTCAAGGTCCCCATAACAAAACATCACTTAGACTTAAAAGTCTATAACATAACAACATAGACATGTATTGCAATACATGTCGTACATACATAACCGAAACGGCTCTACCCCCTTAAAATAGGGGTACGCCCCGTAGCCTATACATACAAATACTAAGAAGTAAACAACGACGGGTACTTCACCCTCATATCATCTTCCAGCTCCCAGGTGGCCTCCTCGACCTCCTGGTTAGACCAGAGAACCTTCACCAGTCGAACAGACTTGTGGCGAGTGTCTCAAGTCTTAGTATCCAGAATCCGTACAGGAGTCTCCACTGATCGCATGGTCGGCTCTAGTGTTAGCCTCTCGGGCTGAAGTACATGAGACGGATGTGGCATGTATTTCTTCAACTGGGACACATGAAATACATCATGTACCTTGCCCAGCTCAGCAGGTAAATCAAGCCTGTAAGCTACCGGGCCTATCCGCTCCGTCACAACATAAGGCCCCACATATTTCGGGCTCAACTTGCCTTTCTGGCCAAAACGAAACACACCCTTCATGGGGGATACTCTACGAAATACCTGATCGCCCACGGCGAACTCCAGGTCACGTCTGCGCACATCGGCGTATGCTTTCTGCCTATCTTGAGCTGCCTTCATGTTAGCCCGGATCTGACGTACTTCTGCTTGTACTTGCTCTAAATACTCAGGTCCTATAATGACCGTCTCACTCGACTCATCCCAGCATAATGGCGTGCGGCATGGTCTACCGTACAAAGCCTAGAAGGGAGACATCTTGATCGAAGCATGGTAACTGTTGTTGTAGCTAAACTCGATCTGATGTAACTTATCAATCCAGCTGGTCTGAAAGTCAAGTGCACAAGCACGTAACATATCCTCAAGTGTCTGTATAGTGCGCTCACTCTGACCATCTGTCTGAGGATGGAACGCTGTACTCAGCTTCAGCTCGGTACCAAGCGCTTCCCGTGTTGATCTCCAATACCTCGAGAGGAATCTGGTATCCCTATCAGACACGATAGTCTTCGGTACCCCATGATGTAGTATAATCTCACGGTCGAAGAGCTCTGCTAGCTTCGCCACTTTCCAAGTGTCCTTCATCGGAATGAATCGGGCCTCCTTGGTCAGTTGGTCAACAACGACCCATATCATATTCAAGCCTCCCCGAGTAGGCGGAAGCCCAACAATGAAGTCCATGGAAATATCGTGGAACTTCCACTCAGGAACGGGCATTGGCTGTACCATACCACCCGGACGTCGGTGCTCAAACTTGACCTTCTAACAAGTGAGACACCTAACAACATAGTCTATCACATCTTTCTTCATACCGGTCCACCAGAAATATCTCTTCATACTCTTATACATCTTTGAATCTCCGGGGTGAATAGAAGTAGAGGAACAGTGTGATTCACTCAGTATGCGCTCCTTCAGCTCAGCGCTACTTCGTGGGATACTAAGTCGGCCATTCAGTCTTATTAGATCATCATCGTGAAGTCGGAAATCATACTTCTGACTTTCGAATGTGCCGTCAATAAGCTTTTGTCTGATCTCTTGCATGTACTGATCGGACATCTGAGCACTCCACACCTCATCAACCAAGCTATAGTGAGAGATTAGCGAATGGAGAGAGTGTGCTCGGCGACTCAATGCATCAGCTACCACGTTTGCTTTACCTTCCTTGTACTGAAGGTTAATATCGTAATCAGTAAGGAATTCAACCCATCTTCTTTGCCTCATGTTCAACTCCTTCTGAGTGAACAAGTATTTCAAACTCTTGTGATCTGAATAAATTGTCACATTCACTCCACACAAATGGTGTCGCCATATCTTCAAGGCGAAGACAATGGCACCCAATTCTAGATCATGTGTAGGATAGTTTTCTTCATGTCGCTTCAACTGTCGGGAGGCGTAGGCCACGACCTTCCCGTGTTGCATCAAAACACAACCCATACCTTTACCTGACGCGTCGCAGTACACCTCAAAACCATCGGTACCATCTGATATAGTCAGAACTAGTGCAGAAGTCAAAGCATCCTTGATACTCTGAAATGAACTCTCATAGTCAACTGTCTACTCAAATGGTGCATCCTTCTTCATTAAGGATGTCATCGGTTTTGAAACACTGGAAAAATTCTTTACAAACCTCCTATAATACCCTACTAGACCGAGGAAGCTCCGGATGTCGGTAACTGTCTTCGGTCTAGGCCAGGTGCGCACAACATCAATCTTGGCCAGATCTACTACGATCTCGGCCTCAGAAATAACATGACCAAGAAAAGAGACTTGGTCTAGCCAAAATTCACACTTCGAGAACTTCGCATATAGCTGGTTCTCTCTCAATGTCTGTAATACACTCCTCAAGTGATCTTCATGCTCAACCTTGGACTTAGAATAAATAAGAATATCATCGATGAAGACAACCACTGACTTATTCAACTGATCTTGAAATAAACGATTCATCAAGTCCATAAACTTCGCCGGTGCATTAGATAAACCAAACGGCATGACCGTGAATTCATAGTGTCCATATCTAGTTCGGAATGCGGTCTTCTCGATGTCACTGTCTCTGATAGCAATCTGATGGTAACCCGATTGCAGATCAATCTTAGAGAACACAGATGCAGCTTTTAGCTGGTCAAACAAATCATCGATACGCGGCAATGGGTAACGGTTCTTCACTGTAACTGCATTCAGCTCTCTGTAGTCGATACAGAGGCGGAGACTACCATCCTTTTTCTTCACAAAGAGGACTGGTGCTCCCCATGGCGAAACGCTCGGGCGAATGAATCCCTTGTCGAGTAAGTCTCGCAGCTGCTCTTTGAGCTTGGTCATCTCAGCTGGAGCCATACGGTAGGGTGCCTTCGCTATCGGTCCAGTGCCCGGCACCAAGTCAATCTCAAACTCAACTGCCCGTGTAGGCGGTATGCCTGGGAGCTCCTTAGGAAAGACATCAGGAAACTCCAACACAACCGGCACATCTGGGCTAAACTCAGGGTCTCTCTCTATGTCCTGGACATAGCAGAGGTATACATCATTCTTTCTTCTGATTTCATGATACATGGCCATGGCGGAGATGATCTGTGTCGAAGGCTCTCTAGGCCTCTGGCGGTATGAAATGGTAACCCCAGACGGACTCCAAAGAAGCAGACGGTGCTCGGCACATACGATTCGGCCCTTGTGCCGCTCCAACCAGTTCATCCCCACAATCACATCAAATCCGAGCCCCTCGAACTCTATCATGTCGATCGGGAACTTTTCATTCTTAATTCGAATGGTGGCATCTCGGTAATAACGGGTGCATCTGATCCGCTCCTTAGACGGGGAGAGTGACTAGGAAGTCAGACATCTCCTCTGCGTCTAACCCTAGTCTCCTCGCAAACGAGAGTGAGACAAATGTATGTGAGGCTCTAGAGTCGAACAGGATCGACGCATCCACACCATTCACTGGGAAGGTACCGGTGAGGATAGTGCCGCTTTTGCCGGCCTCTGCCTCTGTACACACATTCAGTGTACCTTCCATTCCGAGTGCAGCGCCTAATTTATTTCATAAACTTGATAAGTATATTGGTAACAACACGGGTGGAATACTTAAGAAATCAACACTGCTTTATTCATAAAACTCATCCTTACACCATGATGGTATTACATTTGACTACATCGCTTAATACTTAGCATACTTAATGCATCACATACTTAACATACAACTGACTTCTCACTTTACATGATTACACATGACTTCAGAATTGCCTAAAGGTTAAGTTCAAACGTCCGGGTTTCATGTGTGTGGCATTGATTATTGTCGGAGGCGCCATATTCAGTTTGATCTTCTTGATACCATGATACAGCATCCTCGACTACTCACCCATGATTAACACATCTCCTGACTTCAACACCAACTTCTTTGCGAGGTCCGCACGCTTCTGCTCGCCATACATAAACACTGCCGTATCACCAATGGACCAAGACACCACAGGTACTCCTTACTTAGAGACTCGGGTGTCTCGTCCTTATCTTGTTGTAAGCCCAATCTTCCACCCTTTTGGTAGAAATTGACAATACACAAATCTGCCTTGATACTCGGAAGTGGTTCCGATTCAAGTTGCTGAGCAATTCCCACGGTGTGGTTAACAACCACAAGGAACTCCTCAGGTACACTCGGTATGGTCGCTCCATCTTCAGCTCTTGTGTCCTGATATGACTTGGTGTAAGGGTTCCAATCCTTACCCATGCACATCATCTTTAAATTCATCTTCGCTCCACTTGGGTATTCGGGTGTGTAGAAACCTCCAGGTGATGCTCCAAGCTCGTTGCATCGTCGAATGATATGGATTTGTGCTTCGGGTGTCAGGTATCCTCTTAATAATATCATACCTGGGTGGATAACCTGACACTGTTCTGTCGGATAGTCGGTGATGTTGATGGTGGTCTCTTCGGGGGTTGGTGTGGGTGTGGCTGGGATTGGAACAAATATTGAAGGTTCCTAAGGTTTAGAATTACCTAATTTAGGTGACTTTCACATCATACCTTAACTCATCATTTAGGTGGTTGTACATTCAGACTCACTAACACACATGCATGAAATGCGGTATGCAAACACTTATTTCACTTAACGGTTTAAGCGGTACCTGGTAGAAGAGGATCCTGGTGCCTCTGTCCGGTCCACCACATTCAGGACGGCCTTGCCGGATCCCGACCCCTTCCCCTTCTAGAAGTCAGGGTTCCCCTGCCCGGAGGACGGCTGATGAGTAGCTTTGGGCCCTCAATAGTCGTGGCTGGCTTACCCTTCCACTGCCCCCTCAGCCTATAATTTCTACCATCGGGGTTCTGGTAGCACTCAAAATCACGGTGCCCCAACTTCTTGCAGTAGTGACACTGCACATCATTCCCTTTGCAGTCCTTGCCGGGGTGGTCACCTTTGCACCACTTACAGAAGTAGTGGCGCTCCGGTCCAGAGCCCGTATTGGCTGCTATCACATTACAAAATCAGTACACACTTCACAACTTAACAACACACATTTTAAGTTTGTTTTCAGGATCAGGTGATTACCCTTGAGCGGTTGGGAGCGTAAGGGCGTAGCCGCATAGGCATAGCTGAGCTTCAACGGCTCCTCAGCGGTGGTGGACTGGGTTTGGCCTTTGCCACCCTGTTGCTGGCCTTTTTGGGGCTGAGGGTAAGGCTTCTTCTTCTTTCCTCCCCCGTACCCTTGCGAGCTCTGGCCCTTGCTCGACACCTTGCGCTTGTACGCATTCTCTTCGTCCCTCAAACGGACGGTGATCTCCACCTTAGCAGCGGCTTGATAGCACTCCTGAGGTTCAAGGTGTTAGTCATGCCCCGCACACATTTACACACTTACATATAACATAACTCATTCACACTTAGGCATTATTTTTAAGATACCTGCAAGGTATTGTACTCGGCTGGCCCCATGCCGTAGCGTAGGCGGTGGCTTAGCCTACTGTAGAATCGATTCACTAAGACCCGGTTCGAGTAACCTAGGTCGGGTAGAAGATGAACAAGATCGGTGAAGGCGGTGTAGTAGTCATCTACTGACATCTTGTCTCCTTGCTTCAAGCTGTCTAGCTCAGGGCGCTTCGCCCCTTGCACATGTACTGGGTAGTATTTGGCCCGTAGCAATGCCGTGTACTGCTCCCATCCAAAGTTCGGGTCGGCCACCTTCTCGGCCCGTACAAGTTTCCACCAATTCCTAGCCGAACCCTTCAAGTAAAACGCAGCAAGTCGGACCTTGGCATCAGCAGGAACAACCAAGGTCTCGTAGGAGGTCTCTAGCTCCGAGATATACACCTCTAGTTTGGAAGGGTCGGTCTCCCCTTTGAATGACGGGGGTCGTAGATCGCCAACGCTTTCACCCAGTTGGTCTCGCGTGGCTGTGGTGGTGGTAGTTCCGGATGATCCTGACCACCGGGTTGTTGCTGCCCTTCCTGCACCGCAGCTACTATCTGTGGTACCACTTGAGCTAGGGCGGCCGCCACTGCTTCGGCCATCATCTGAGCGGTAGGGTTATCCCCCGCGTCTCCTGGACCGGGCCCTCGCGGCCTCGTCCACATGGTCGTCCTGCCATCTGAACAAACATGAGAGCACATTAGTATTGTGCTTACAAACTTATCGGGTCAAATGTTTATAACGTCCTTTGGACGACAAGGTTTAAATTTCCTAACTCCGTATATTCCTAAGCTCGGTAATCGGTAATCAGAGCGATACTTCGCTCTGATACACTTTTTGTAACACCCCAACCATAATCTTCACACTTAACCAATAATCGCAGCGGAAAACATAACTTAAACATTAACCAAAAAGGGCGGTGTTACACGCTGTTAGCCACCCACGTGGCTAACAAGGCTGTTACTTACAAATGTATCGGTCGGATTACAAGAATCCCGAGCATAACTACAACCTTCAAAATTACTATCCAAAAGAATCACAAAATATCGAGTGTCAATGTACAAAAATCACCAATCTAATCCTACATTCACCAAAATATACGACCTCGAGTGTACAAGCACTACTCGGGTTCAATATCCAAAAAAATAACAAAAGTATTCCTTTGAGCTCCATGCTATAACTTCTCCACTTCCTTGATCACTCTTCTGAAAAATAATATGTGCCCCCAAAGGGGGTCAGCAACCCTTGGCTGGCATGGTTAACGTACAGCCCCCTGACTACCGGGATACACGCAACTATTTGTCATGATAACATGGCATTGATTTTAACATACAACATATATATTACATAGCAAGACATATTGCATAACAATAACAACACATACATAGTGAGAACACTTCACTTTAGTAAACAACCAACATAGTCAGTCAACATAGTAAGCCTAGAGAATGTTCCCATCCTCATGTTAAGCTTGTTACATAACTCATTACCGCTCTGTTAGTCGAACGAGTAACTTAACTTAAAAGATGAGTCGGATATAGTGATCCGAGCACACCGAACACATAATTTCCCCTAGCCCGATTGGAAGTCAGGTAGGTAAGCTTTGGCTAAGCTAGTGGGCGGTCGGAATCCAAAAAGGAAAACAACCTTAACATAAGGAGAGAGCCGAATCTGATGCAGATGTCGACCCCCATACATACACGTGTGACCGAAACGACCGGATTCCTCACTCCCCGGTTAGCACTTGTTAGAAGTCCCCTTTTTGGAACTTAACACGATCAATCATCCATAAGCATTTAAGTCCAGTTAGATACCCAAGGGAAATGGGGTACACATTAACAACACACACCACAACTAGCTCATACATAGCCGAGGTTAGAACGTTCCTTAAGTTGAAACGTGAAACCGGGTACCGCTCTCTTATGTATCCTAGTTGGTCAACTAACGGGTTAGTACGTATTCGAGGTTAATAGTACCGGTACACATACGCCACAATAATAACAATAACCGTAAACTCATTAAATGATTTAATCTTACAAGGTTATAAACACACAGAAAAACAAACAACACACAAGCCGGTGTAAACCGGTAGGCAACAGACTACAAGGAAACCATTCCTCGGTCCTTGTTGAGTTCGAGTTCCACCGAAGGTAGTTCCTATACATAATTAATAACGTCGGTTATTTACCCTTCATGAACTCTCAGTTTACTAAGTGTATTACATGTTTACACAACGAGTTTTCACACTAAAACTTACACTTAATTATCCTCACAATACACACTAGGGTTTACTACATAAACCTCATTACCTTCCTTAAATTTAATTTTTTTTTGTTTCTGGTCCGGACCTCCCCACAGGGGCGGTCCCTAGGGGCGGTCCACAACAGAGGCTCCAACGTTTTTTTTCTGGTCCGGACCTCCACACAGGGGCGGTCCCTAGGGGCAGTCCACAATAGAGGCTTCAACGATTGCAGATTTTCACTGGACCTCCCCTTAGGGGCGGTCCCTAGGGGCGGTCCACAACAGAACCCAATTTTTAAAGCGTTTTTCTTCTCATTTTGAACTCCAAATTGAACCCAATTTTTTCCTAATCATTCCATATGTTTCCCACATGTTTTAACACCTTCTTGGCACCCTAAAACTATCTCTAAACATCCCACACACTCCTTAAACATTTACCCAAACTTTTACTAAATCTTTAACACTTAGAGCATTTTCCTTTCTTGTTCTACTTGATCTCTTCACCCATTGTTGCCCCAAGCTTCTTACATGTATAAAGGTATTTTATAACACCAATATAACCTTTTACACTTGCTTAAATCATTATCTAATCTTGTTACCCAATTCTTAATCAATTTCACCCAAATTCTCCACTCTCCTCTTACAAGAACTAAAGCTTAGTTTTGTTAAGTGTTATGCTACAGATTTTTCTCACCACTCTCACCCACTTACTAGTCCACTAACAATGTAACATTCCCACCTTAAAGTTCACTCATTTACTCATCTCCATCTACCTAGTTACCAACCGATTTTCATACTAATTTTTTTTTCTCAAAATACTTGTAGTTCTCTAGTTTGCTCCCACCTAGAAATGCATTTAATCCATTAAATTTCTACACAAATTTTGACATGATCTCCCCATAATTTAAACATGTTCCCACACATTATTTACCCCTCAAAAACACTCCAACCCACAAAATCATCCAAAAACACTAAACCACACTTAAATTCATCATTTCCAACAACAATAGCACCCAATATACAAAAACCTTAAAAGCTTGGCTCTTATGCCCTTAATCAACATCAAATTAAACACTGAATTTCCTCATATTATTCGCAACACCTGCATTTCACTCAACATTTATATTTGTACCAAAATAAAACACGAACCCCTTTAAACACCACATAAGCTTAAGGTAAGTTATTTACCTTGGATTTCTTTCAAATCTTTTCCTCCTCCTTCACTCTTGTTACACAACTGGTTTTAATAAGTGTGTATTGCTAATCTAATGACCAAACCCAATGTAGTACTAATGAGCATTAAGAACTAATAAAGCTCTTGAACAAAGAGGCATCTAGGTAATGGAATTTAGAGCATTACCTTGCAACTTCCCAAAGGAGTATTAGGAACTCAAAAACAATGATTCTCCAGCACTCTTTGAAGATAAACAAGCTAGGAATGAAGAGGAAATATGGGTTCAAAATCTGGACAGAACCGGTCACAAAAAAAACAAGGAAAAAAAGGGTTTTTGAGTCTTTCTTACCATGGAACACACAAGGGGTTGTCTAGCTTCGAGAATGAGTGGTTTCCTCTTCAAAATGAGCAACACCCATGGAAGTCAAATGTGGAGTTTGAAGATTTTGAAAGGTGGAAAATGATCTCCAAAGGAAGGTGAGTATTTTGGTGTAAAAATTTCTTGATTTGGAGCTTGTATGGTGGTGGTAGAATGAGCAAGGGCAAGGTGGTGCTGTTTGGGACTCAACAAATCGCCATTGAAGAACAAAATGGAGGAGAGGAGTCTGGGAAGGGGGAAAAAACGTAAAGGAAGAAGAGAATAGAAGAGAGAGAAATGTGAGAGAGAGGAAAAATAAGGTGGGTCACTTTATGCTTTTGTCTTGTGTGAATAAGTGGGATTAAAATAAGAGAGAGAGAGGGTGCAGTTCGTAAGTCACAAAGGAGGGGGGGGGGGCAAATCTGATTTTTATTTTACAATGTGAGAGAGAGAAAATAAAGTACTTTGTACTTTACTTTTATGCTTTTTGTATTTTAGCAAATAGAGAGGAGTTATTAGAATAAGAGGGAGAGGGGCAAAAACGTGGCTAACAAGGGGGAGAGGAGATCAGATTTTAATTTTACAAAAAGAGAGGAAAGGGCATTGTGGTCATTTAGCAAATAACACCCTTAAGTCCCGTTTGGCGCTAAACATCAATCCGTGACCGGTTTTCAGATTTTTCTAGTTTTAATAATTTTAATAGTCCTAGACCTTGACTAATGTTTAATTATAGTCATATGATTGACTATAAATTTTATTAGTCCATTAAACCCGTTTAAAATCACATTTCCCGGGGTTTCTCGAAAAACGTGCTTTAAAGCTCGTTTTGCATTTTAATCCACTATTTGGATCCGTTTCCTTCGGGAATTTTTCCCACATGTTGTTAATGACTAAATAGGTCTTAGGAATTCATTTAGGACCCTAGTTAAGGTTATATACTTACTAAAATTTTATAACACACGTTTTTGCGTTTTGTGACTTTTACGCGTTTTCTTTTTCTTTTTGGGTTTTATTTCTTCACCAATATTCTTAAGGACTTAGGGTGCGTTCACTTCGAGAGGAGGAAACGGAATGGAATCAGGAAAGGGAATGGAAAGGAAAGGAAGGGATTCCCCGAATCAAGAAGTCTGTTTGATTCTACATGGAAACAGAATAGAATTCTAAATGAGTGTCTTTGTTGTTGTCTTGTTCCAAACAGAGAAGTGCTAATACATATTTACACTATGAAAAATATAATATATATATATATACTCCCTCCGTCCTGAATTGACCGTCTTGTTTACTTTATGACAGTTTTTCCACTTCAATATTAAGCATATAAGATAAAATAATTTTATAAAACTAAATTTTGTAACATATAGTTATCATGTAAGGAATCATATGCAAAATTTAAATTTTCAAAATTAATTTATCTTATATGTTAAAAATTGAAGTCAAACGACATGTCCAAATAGTAAACAGGACGGTCAATTCAGGACGGAGGGAGTATTTATCTAATTTGTATGCAACATATACTAAATTTAGATAAATTATATAGAATACATAAATATTTTTAAATTATAAATGACATATATTAATATTATATAGTTTATATTATGTATACTTTTTTTAAAAAAATTATCTATATATATATATAACTTTTAATTTTATAGTATTTAAGTTATAACAAATATTTATTAATATAGATATTATATAATATTTATTTAAACTGTAAACAATATAATAAATATTTAATTAATTATATATACTATATTTATTATTTTTTTAGTTTATAGTATTTTAATTTAACTAATATTGTTTAACAATATTAATAAAATTGTAAAATATGTATATAATTTTTTTTATATATTTATATAATATATAATATTAGTTTGAATTAAAAAGAATATATATATTATTTTATATATTAAATTATAAATAATATTTATTAATATTAATATCTATATATATAATATTGGTTCATATTTATTAAATTAAACTAATATGTATAAATGATTAAATATAGTAATTATTATATAAATAATACTATATATTATTATTCCAGAATTTATTGTAATTAAATTATAATTATATATATATATATTATTTTTGTAATTTTTTCAAAAATAAATAATATTATATTTCCATTATATATAGTAGATATTATTATTTTTGAAAATTATAAATGTTATATATTAAACATTTATAATAAATAATAATATTCTATTGATATCAATATTTATATTTATATAAAGTATAATAATTATTTGTATGTAGTTAGATAGATAAAAATATTATATATTAATATTTATAAAAATTATGTATCATATATTAGTACTTATGTAAATTATATATTATATATATTAATATTGTTTATGCTAAAGATGATAGGGTAAGAGGGAGCAAGGAATAGCTTTCCCTGGGATATTGGGGGGAATCACCAAAAGGGAATTGGGGGTTTTTGAAACCTGAAGCGGGGGAAACAGAATCATTAAAAATACAAAACAAACAATCACAAAGGGAATGATTCCGTTTCCCTTTGTTGATTACCCCAAGTGAACGCCCCCTTAATTAGCCTTAAAATATCATAAGTACATAATAATTAACATATTAAGGGTTGGGGTATTCATCATGGTAAAGTTTAGCACTCCTTAAGAAAACAAATTATGATGTTGTCACTTCATTAACAACCTAAATTTTCCCAATGAAACGAAACGAATAAATAAATTAACATGAAAATAACATCTAATTAATACTAGAAAAAGAAAAAAAAAAAATTAAACCCACTAATTATCTCAAATCCCACTAGAACAATATTTTAAGTATCCAAAAATAAGAGTAATAAACTTAAAAAAACAAAACAAAAAAAAAACCAAAACGAAACGGGGGATTAACTTGCACTGGGTCACTTGCACTAGTTTTGCGAGCTGTGCAACAGGGTACCACCTCTGTCTTCTTCCTTCTTCTTTCCCTGAATTTCTTTTTAGGACATAAACGAGATGGGGATTAACCGTTGTTATCTTCTTCTTCTGCTGGACGATGACACAAGAAGCTTGAATTTGATGAAGAGAGTTATGCTCCACGAAGATGAAAAGCTGTTTGGTGCTAGGGACGTCACCAAAGGTTGGGGTCAGTGAAAACGTCGATGGAGACCGTTAATTCTTCCTCATAAGCTAGCGCTAGCAAGCATCAGAAAAAGTGGTGATGAGTCGGTCTCTTCTTCTCGGCAATGGAAATGATCAATCTCTAAGCATTTCAATGCCACTTCAAACTCGTATGTCACGTTTTCTTTTATAATCTCTCGTGTGCTTTTCTCATCAACTTCACATCGTGATCAAACTACTCAGTCTCCTCTCCCTCTTTGGCATCGACCAGATGCTAGGCATAGGACATTACCCACCATCTTCGCATGTTTCTCCTTCCCTTCAGTGCGTAGAGCTATTCGTAACTAGCAAACAGTTGCCAACTGATGATGATGCCTTTTTGGATTGTGGTAATGCACAAGCCTGGGTACAACAACAAGACGGCTAGAGATTGTCAAATTTGGGTTGATGCTCATGTGGTAGCGATGCCGCTAGTTAAACAAGCCCGAGAGTGTAAAGGAATGATGATAGTAATGGTGGACAGAACCGACAACAATCTCAACGAGAATGACAAGGAGTAAGATGGTGGGTCGAGTACGTTAATTGTGTACTATAGCGAGCATAGTAGTGAACTCGAGTTTGGGCAGAAAGAATTGGATTGGTGGGCGTTTGGAGATGAGGAAAATTACGAGTAGCGCGGATGATCGAATAATGGAGGATGGGGAAAAGGATGAATAGGGGTGTGTGGTGTGCAGTGGAATATGTACAATCGGATCATGTTTGCAAGGCGTGTGTTGGCAGGCAGTGACGGTGGGTTTGGCTGTTGTTGTTGATGCGGTGGGTTTAGCTATTGGAACGAGGCAGTGGAAGGAGTTTGAGGATGAGTATGCAATCAGGCGATTATTGCCATGGAGGACAACATTTTTCTGTGTTGAATACTGCGTGTGTATGAACTATCCTGCCCCCTTAATGCAATGTGTATCAAACTTATATAGAAGAGTAGGTGTAGATGAGAGGCTTGAGAATCTTAACAACTTAACAAACTTTCAAATTTTGGAAATAATCAAATAAAAAAGTTAGTAGAAAAGTAAGGAATATGAGTGTAAAAAAAGAAAAGAAATAGCCTAAAAAATGGGGGAAACAATATTTTCACATAATCACGTAACAGAACTAAGGGAATTTTGAAAACAGTTTTTGTTAAGAAAATAAACTATTAGTAAAAATGATTTTGTTTGTTTTTCTTAATTTTGAAAATGAAAGAATAAGGTTTGGATAAAAAAGGAGAAAATTAACTAAAAGAAGGGATCATGTAAGAAAATGAAGGATTTTCAAAAGACATTTTTGTTAAGAAGATAAATTGTCTGTACAAATAGAAAGGCTTTTTTGTTTTTTTATTTGAAAAATAAAAAAGGATAACAACAGTAAGAATAAAAATTATCGAGAAAAGAAAAGGGAAAAAATAACTAACTAAATATGAGATGAGATCATGCTTCAAAAGATTTTTCTCTTTTTTGGATTTTTTTTAAAAGAAAATAAACAACCAATAAATGTTATTTTGGCTTTTACTTAATAAATAAAATCTGATTTTGAAAATTAGAAATAAAGAAAAAAGAAAGTGAAAGAAAGAAAAACAAATTATTTGGCTTTTTACTTAATAAATAAAATTTGGTTTTGAAATTAGCAATAAAGAACAAAGAAAGTGAAAGAAAGAAGAACTAAAAAATGAAAACTACAAAAGTTGTTTGTTATTAGCCTAGAACTATTACCCTCTTATATCTCCTTCATACTCTTCACCACTATGCCAATATGATTTTATGTCAAACATACCACCTGTCTCAGTTTTCATGCTATCACTGATCATATGAACCTTACCACCTCAAATCCATAGAAATATCCTTTTCGTTCAAATGAGGGTAAATATTTGGAGATAACAACATGCCTTAGAAACATTGGTGAACAAAGCTAAACCCTTGGAACACAAAAACTCACCATAATGATAATTTATGCAAATACTTGCCTAAGACTTTGTGTAACCTTGATTAGGGCACAAAGTGAATCCCTAGACCTTAGTAACATGCTAAAGAACATGTTATAACAATCACCAAAGGATATCATGCTCAAAAAACTGGTTTTAAAACACAAAATGTGCTTTAAAACTTCTTAAAGCACATTTTGGAGAAATTGTCTTAGAAATGAGTTTTGAGTGGCTAAGTGGACATGGTATACACCTTACTAATCATGTGTGCTACTTATTATCGACATTAGGAATCCTAATACAAAGAATTTACAAAAAAATCAGAAATTTGGGCACCGATTATGAATAGTGCCCATATTAAGCTTAATCTTGATTTCCTTGGTTAATTACCAAAATTACCGCTCCTAAATATCTATAAAGAGAGGCGGCAGCTGTTATGGAGACTTACCATGATCAGCCAAAATATCCTAAAAGCAAGACCATAATTGCTTTTAAAATCTTATCAACTTTACTTCTTTATCACTTCTTATCCCTTTCTATTGCTGCCCTCTCTTTGACCCACGAGTTCTCCCCTTCATCACCTTTCCCTTGAAATTATTCAAGCCATTCATGGCAGCCTACAACACCACTTGATCATACAAAATCACAGAAACACCATTTTAGCCTTAAAACACCTTTCCTTCACTACTTCTTCAAGGAGACTCCTTTCCTCACCAAATTTCGTCTCCAATCTATCAAGAACATATATATTGAAGGCAAATATCGTGGATTTCTAGGGGGTACCCATACCCACTTCATAATTACGGTTTAAGGTAAGAAATGCCTTAAAACACATTTTTTTTCCATTACTTCTTGTACCAACCGAGTACAACGCCTAATCTAGCTTCTTTCCTTCATCATTTGAAGTATATTTCAAGTTTCAAACTCCTCCTTGAACCAGGTTCAATTCATGGGTAGTAAGTACTTACAAGTACAGAAGGTAATTAATCTTTCAAGCTTAATACAAGTTCATTCCTTTGATCTTTTAAGAGAAACATTTTGATTCATGTTATCTTCTAATTATGTATGAAATTAAAGCCTTCCAAGCTTTGTTTTACCGTCAAATTTCAAGTGCTAAAGCCAGGAAATTACATTATCAAGGGTAAGATTTATATTAAGCCATAAATCCTTAAATCAGGGTTTAACCCTTGTTTATGCTCATGAACTGAATTATTCTCATCTTGGTAAATATAGGCTAAGATTGAAGTTGTTGGAAACCAACAAATTTAGCTTATAAGGTTATATCATTACTTATGATACATTATAAAGTTTTAAGGTATTTAATGTACATATTATACATGCCGATAGCATAGCTTATAAAATGGGTTAATTTAACCTAGAAAATTATATAAATTGGTTTATAACTTGTGACTTAAGAGCTAATGACATATGAGTTAGAAAACACTTATAAAATGAATTATAAGAAGTTTTATTATTACCGTGGGATTATTGTTTGTGTGCAGGTTATTAGCTTGAATTTATGCTTGATTAAGACTTGTTTTAATGCTTTGTTTTGGATATTAAGGCTTGTATTCTGGCCACCAGAAAGCTATTTGATTTAAGTGTTTTATGAATTTTTATGCTTTTATATGCTTTATATAATATAGTATAAGCTTAGGTATTAAAATAAGAAGTGTATGTGACACTTTAGGAATTTTGGAGGCTTTAAAAATGGGTAGAAATATTTTACGAATTTAGAAACCTTAAGGAATTAATTTGGTGACATTTAAGTCGAGATCCTTGACTTACACCAGTCATAATCTTTACTGGGCTAATTACTCTTCTTACTTTAATACTCAAGTCAAGTCGGTGTGACCTTCGGGTAGGGACTACGATATCTCACCACCGGGCTTTAGGGTGCCTTACTTCTTAGGGTTGCTACCCATTTAAGGGATTTGGACCACAAGGATAGGCCAAAACTCGGAAACTACCTCTCGTATTTCCTCATTCTCACGCGTGGCCAAAGCTATATCGGACTTCTCACTTTACTCCAATTTACCAATTTACTCAAGGTTAGAAATGTACTTAGTTAGGATTTAGTAAGAAATCATTATTTCCATACTACTTAGTTAGTACACTTCACACCAAGGCAATCAAACACTTCATTCACAATCATACATTTCATGAATTATACAAACTACAAGTTCAAATACAATCCAACAAGGAACAATACATTACAAGCACACGAAGTGCAATAAACCCGATTCGTGCATTTTATCTTATTTAGGTGATCACACATAACACATAAACACACAAATCAGGGTAACACAATAGCATACAGGGCATGAGAAAATCATACTGTTCACCGTCGTACTCGGACTCTGATTTTCCTTTGAAGTTCAACTATTCGAGTCCTATAACATACACAGAATTGTACGGTTATTATCTATTATTAACCAAACCCGTTCCTTCATTAATGTTTCCAATTACAATTACTAGTTCCTTACAACTCATACTTAATCACAAAAATCATTTACTTCTCATTATTTCTTAAGATTGTTTTCTTAGGTTATTGTGTGCATATTAATTTCTTCTCACCATTATTATTCTCCCTGTGGTTTACTACTTAAGCCCCACATTTTTTTTATTTGACCCTCCGACCTTACCCAGGGCCAGTCCTAAGGTCGGTCGAAGTCAGTAGGTTAGGGTTTGGAAAAATTCAACTTCGACCGACCTTCCCAAGGTCGGTCCTAAAGTCGGTCAATGTCAGTAGACTTCCTTCTGAAAATTTTGACCCGATCTACCCTACCAAGGTCGATCCTAGGGTCGGTGGAAGTTAGTAGACTTCTGGGTTTGAAAATTCCGACTCGACCGACCTTACCAAGGTCGGTCCCTAAGGTCGGTCAAAGCGAGTAGACTTCCGGGTTTAACAAATTCTGGCTCGACCAACCTTCCCAGGGTCGTACCTAAGGTCCGTCGAAGCCAGTACTACTCATTTTGACTTTGTTACAACTCCTTTCTTCTACCTATTTCTTCCCTAATCTTTTCCAAGGCAATCTAAACATGTTTGACACCAATTTACACTCTAAACCTTCCTAAACCATCTACTAACTTAATTACTCAAGTTTTATCTATTTACCAATTCTCCACTCTTAATCTTCCCTCTTAAGTCCTTGCTACAAATTTGTTTCCTTTCTTTTCACTAACTTAATGGTTCTTAACTAATGCATTACTAGTGTTCATGGCATTGTTTTCACCTCATATGCTACTCCATTACCTAACTCTCCCAAGGTAGTTTCCAAAGTGTTACTACCCCATTAACCTAAAACACCTAGTTAGTCCTAGGTTTTTCTTCTCTATAAAACACATAAGTCTTCTAGTTTCCTATGACAATTCTAATAGAGTTTCCCCTAGAATTTTAACATGGCCCACACACAATGTCAGCTCACCAAATAAATCCCAATATCACATCAATTCAAGCCCCTAATACACTTTAAAAAAGGCACTAATAACACTTTAAAATCCTGCACATATACACTTATTCAACTAGGCTCCAAGGCATTTATTCAACAATGTAAACCAATCTAAATACTCTATTTCTTCCATGCCACTGCAGCAGCATTATACAACACTAAAACAATGTAAATCTCTCATACTCAAGCATTAAAATTCTGTTTCACATTACATACAAAACTAGCTCAAGGGTAAGTTCATTTACCTTGAATTTGCTAGGTTTCTTTCTTTTCTTCCTTTTTCCTTTCTTCTTCTCCCATTCTTTCTTCTTGTTGTTGCCTTATGAAACCGGTAATGCTACAGCCACCCATAACAACAATTCTAACTTAGAGACTACCCCTTAATCAGCCTAGGACTTAAGAACACATTTAGGCTCAAGAGAGGCTTTACCTTGCACTTCTAGGTGGGGGTTTTGGGCAGCAAAACAACAATGTTCCATCTCCAAGAATGAAGATAAAACCAGCTTGAATGAGGGCAATGGGGGTTTAATGTTGAGTTTTCATTTTTGCAAAGGAAAAACTAGAAAAAGGAGGAACTTTAGGTCTCTTTCTTACCTTAGAATAACAAGGAGGTGATGGAGACCAAGATGCTCTTCTTCAAGATCCAAATGAGGATACTGCCATGGTGATGAAGGTTGATCTTTTCGATTTTTGAAAGGTGGAAAATGATGCCCAAAGAGAGGGGAGTTTAGTGGTGTAATTTTTCTTACATTTGGACTTGATTTTGGCTTTCAAAAATGGAGAAGAATGAAGCTGCTGTGTGAGGAGCTTCAAATCGCCATGTTTGGGCAAAGGAAGAAGATGGAGTTCAGATGGTGAAGAAAAACAACGTGAGAGAGGGAATGAGAGTAGGAGAGAGAGAAGGTAAAGTAAGCCTTTTGTACTTTTGTTACTTTTTACTTATTCTTTTTATCTTATAGTGACTAATAACAAATAAAGAGAGGGAGGGAAATCGTGACCCACATACTCACACATGGGTTTTCTGATTTTTATTTGCAAGTGGGGGAAGTTATTTTGGTTTTATTACACTAACACCCCCCAAGTTCTAGTTTTTACACTATTCTCTAACCGGAACCGTTTTTGAAATTTTCATGTTTAATTAACTTCAATGGCTCTAGAACTTCACTAATGTTTAAATATAGATATTTGATTGACTAAAATTATTACGGGTCTATTTAACCCGCTTAAAGTCGCGTTTTCCTGGTTTCCTCGAAAAATGTGCTTTAAGGTTCGTTTTTGTTTTTAATCCATTTTATGGATTCATTTTCTTCGGGAATTGTTCTCACATGTTTACTTATGCATAATTAAGCTTATAAAATCCTCATTATCCTAATTAACCACTATTTTTAATTTCGGGGTATTTTAGAGAAGGTGATGGTTGAACTAGACAGAGCCATGCGTAACAAAGAAATCTACTGGAAGCAAATGGCTAGAGATAGAATTGTTAAAGATGTGGATATAAATACCCGTTATTTCCACAAAAGAGTGACACTAAACCGTAAAAGGAAGCAGATTGTGAGTTTGAAGGTAGGGGATCAGATCCTGTCATTACAGAACGAGATAAGGGAGCACATTGGTGAATATTTTTCAGAGATATACTACCTAAGTAACTCATACCCATTGACCATAGGGCCACCGAGAGAAGACCATCTGAGAATATCACAGGATGAACAAGACATATTGAAGCAATTCCAAGCCTTGGGGAAATTTGTCGGGCAGCATGGGAATATGAGGGGTCGAAGGCCCCAGGCTATGACGATTATAACATGAAAGTTGTGAAAAGTATGTGGGCAGTTATAGGAGCTGACTTTGCAAGTGATGTCCGACAGTTCTTTGTTACAGGTAAATTGGAAAGAGGTGTTAATATGACGTGGATAACTCTCATACCAAAAAATACGGAGGCCACAACACTCAATGATTATAGACCGTGTAACACCCCTACCGGTAAACAACCAATTATCTCCTAACCCGTCTCCATTACCAATACACAAGCAGTAGAAATTCCAATACAACAGGGGGTGAAACAATGCCGTTAGTCACCCACGTGACTAACAAGGCCAATCCAAACTCAATTACAACAATCAAAATACAATATTGGTCTGATGTCGAATATACCGAGTATACTATTCAACAAGGCATCCCAATTCCTTAAAGGAATCTCAATTCAAATACCAACCTCAAATCCATGTTATAATACAACATCCATTCATTACTATACCGAGTTTCTACAATTATCAAGCTGCCGGTAACAATTTGGCTTACAAATCAACATTACAAATAATTACAACTTTCACTAATCACTACCCATGCTTACATAGCAACCCCGTCCTACTCTCGAACAGTGATTGGCTTCATTGTACCTGGAAAATAAAAACGGTGCCCCTAGGGGCTCAGCAAAATTGTTGCATATGAAATTAGCATACCCCGCGTGCTAACAGGGGTACGCCGACTACTTTGGTCGAGAACATGCGGTTCATTTTAGTTCAAACAACATGCAAGACAATAATACATTATGTATGTATATTGACACATTCAAGGTTCAACATCGAATACAAACACTAACACACACATCAAGAGGTTAGTTTAACGTATACTATACTTAGGCCTTGAGGGTTTCTACCTCACTATGCCATGCTCAATTACACATTGTCTTACCCGCTCTCTTGGGTACTTTTACTCAAGTTCTCTTACTCTCACTAGTGCGAAAAGGGTCTTTTTCGGCGGTTTTTATGCCTTTTTCGGCGGTTTACAACCGCCAAAAATGCTACCGCCGAAAAAGGGTCTTCCCTTATTTTCGACGGTTGTAAAACCGCCGAAAAAGGTAACTATTTTCGGCGGTTCCTAAGGCAAAAACCACCGAAAAAGACCTATTTCAGAGGCAAAATTAACGTGAAAACATTGTATGATTTTTGGCGGTTTCTACTTGGAACCGCCGAAAATCCTCCGTTTTTTTTGTTTTTCTCGTTTTCGTTTATAATACCACATATGTCACAAAACCTGTTAATATGCATCCAAATATGTCCACATATCTCTTTACATCACATGGTAGAGGATCTCATCACTCTTTGTAAGTAAATTGTCAAAAAAATCCCAAAAATAATGCCACGGCTTACAAATGACCATACACACCACATTTAAAATGGTCACAAATGACCATACACCACAATTCACATAGTCACAAATGACCATATACATACACAATTGATCAAATGTTCACTAATATACTCATAGTGGTCATTTTTTACAATTTATCTAACCATAAAAGTCTAACGAAAGTTCAAAATACAATTCGAGAACAAAAAGCAAAAATCAAACCAAATTCATGGAGACGAAATCCGCCCAATCCTCTAGCATCCCGTTGATGGTTTCTGCGTTATATTCTCCAACACTAGGAAAAAACCTTTGAAAAACAAAACAAGACAAATGACCATACACCACAATTCACATAGTCACAAATGACCATATACATACACAATTGATCAAATGTTCACTAATATACTCATAGTGGTCATTTTTTACAATTTATCTAACCATAAAAGTCTAACGAAAGTTCAAAATACAATTCGAGAACAAAAAGCAAAAATCAAACCAAATTCATGGAGACGAAATCCGCCCAATCCTCTAGCATCCCGTTGATGGTTTCTGCGTTATATTCTCCAACACTAGGAAAAACCTTTGAAAAACAAAACAAGACAAAATTGGTTAATCATCAAACAATTATATTAGTAATTGAAAAATAAATATAACTTCGATATACCTTTTCTAACTGATCATCCATCTCACCAAATAGGGTGACTATGTCATGCATATACCTCATGACATAATACCCACACTCTGAACCCGGGTTGAACACTTAAACACAGGAAGAAAAAACTAATTATATAAGACATTTATTTGTGATTACAACCAATCAATAATAAACAAGTAACTGATGACGCATTTACCTTCACTGAAGTCCATTGGATGGAATTTTTTGACCTTACACCAAGCTCTGAAATCAAAACACTTTGATACACACTGCATAATTGTTATCATCAACATACATTAATTAAATTAGGATATCCATTCATAATAAAATTAAATTAAAGGAGTTGAAATACATAAAGAATTGCTTCATAATGTACTTACACGCTAAGGTGTTGTATGGAAGCAGGAGGTTACAGTTCCACGGGTCCTACAATTTCATCAGATTAGTAGATGTTGAACTAAAAATATGTAATAAAAGATATGACAACTAATAGAACAGTTAAAGGTATAAAAAATTACCTGTACATAAGCGTAAGGATACTGTTCATTGGAATCCACATTTGTGTACACTCCAGCAGGAGTAGGGTCAGAATTTCTTGGAGGAACATATGGCTAGGATGCATGACTGCCTTGACGTATTTCATCAAATACCTCCTTCTTCCACTGCTCTCATTTCATTAATGGCACGCATGTGCTGCTCGTAAGAAATTGTTTGTCCTTGAGTACTCCCTTTCCTTGATCCGGGGTTACCAAAAAGTTTTCTTATCCCTATGTTAACACCCCCTAACCCCACAGCTCGGCCTGGATGATCTTTCTTTCCAAGTGCACGAGACAATTGGTCATCATGTCGATCAGGTACCCAAGTCCCTTGGGTAACTTGTTCATTCAGCTCACCCTTTATAATTAAATGTAGAAAGAAGTTAATTATAATTTTTAAGATGATAAAATAATTTGTCAAAAAATTTGAAAGTAAAAAAAGTACTTACCATCTTATCAACAATTTCCTTCGTCTTCTCGAAGGGATATAAACGCTCTCTAGTTTTTGGATCTTTCTTAGTACGTGAAAGCTTCTAAAACGTACCCCGTAGCTGGTGCTCATCAAGAGTGCTCATATCTGATGGAAACTATCCTTCTGCCACCCATTCAGGCACTCTTTTATTAACCTGAAATACCCCAAACCTTGGTATGTGGTTTAAATATCAAACTATGGCATGTAAAGGCTAAAAAGTGCCTTAGAAACATCAGTGAACAATTTAAACTATAGTAAATGCAATAAAGCACTAAGATACAGCTTGAGCAAAAACATGCTCTAAGCTATGAGTGAACTTGGTTAGGACCCAAAGAGCTTACCAAGACTTAATAATATTCAATTATGATTTAATAGGGCAAATTAAGTCCTTAGGGAACCTTGGTAGACATTGGAACTAAACAAAACATAAATAAATACCTTAAGGTCAATATGGGCTAAAAGTGCTCTAAGCTTGGGATAAATTGTATAAGACCTAATGGTCATACCTATACCTTATTTATATGTTAATGAACATATTAAATCAATTTCTAAAGAAAACCAAGCTTGAAAACAAGTTAAAACACAAAATGTGCTTTAAGGAGTCTTAAAGCACGTTTTTGAAAAATTGTCTTGTAAATGAGTTTTGAATGGCTAAATGTCCATCATTACTCTTTAATTAACATGTGTACTATATAGTATCACATTTGGAAGTGTATATCAATGGGAAATCAAAAATTTCACTTCTATGTGCCTTGTTTTTGTGAATAGTGATTTTTATAAGCTAGTTTGTAACATATGTTATCATAAGTAATTAAATTGAAAAATAAAGACTAAAGTACCCTTATAATTAAATGGGGGCCGGTTTTTCAAGGTGTGAGTCACCAACTTGTAAAAGAAATCAAACAAGTAAAGTAAAGCTTAAAGTAAAGTACTATTTTGCTTTTTACATAAATATCTTAACAAAAGCAAATTTATCTTCATTCTCTCTTTCCTTCTTGTATTCACACGGTTTCTTCATCTTCTTCCTCCCCTCCATTTACGATTTGCTACAGCTCCATCTCTTCTCCATCTTCATTTCTTTGCCAAATCCAACTCCATGCTCCAAATCAAATTCTAAGACTATATTTGTCTTAGTTAGACCAAGCTCTACACTTCTATCTTTTCAAATCTTCAAGAGCTCAATTTTGGTGCCATGGAGATTCACCATTGAAGGAGCTTGAGCTCACCTTTTCACATATTATTGATCTTCTTTGCTTCTAGGTAAGGAATCTCAAAGAAAAAATCAAGTTTCCTTCATGTTTTTGCCTTGACCGAAATTGCACATTAATGGTGCTCTTGGTGTGACTTTGTTCTAGCTTCATTCCAACCTTTCATGGACTAGGTGGAGTCCTATCTTCATAGATATTCAAACTCTCTTCAAAGATCAAGGTAAAACAACTACATTAATGTTTTTGAAACAATGTAAACCTAGGGTTTACAATGAGTTTAAGCTTGGAGCTTGTATACTCATTTCTTTGCCTGTATATTGTGTAGTAGTTGACAAGGAATCAAATACCTTACCGGTTTTATAAGGAAACAAGAAAGAAGTTTGTGTGGAAAAGAGGTAAACATACTAACCTAATGTGGTATAATGCCTTAGGATAAATGAGCTTATATTGCTTGTTAAAATGATCTAAGGAGCCAAAGGTGAATGACCTAGTGAAATGCTCTCAAGGAGTTTATTAAGGGCATATGTATTGTAGGGTGTATTTGCAGGTCAAAGGCATTATTTATGTGGGAAATTCAGTGTTTAAGGTTTATGCAATTTAAGGGCCTAAGAGCCATGTCATTTAAGGGCCTAAGTGCCGAGCAATTTAAGTTATGCACTATATTGTGATGTAGTGCTAAATGTGTTAAGTTTGTGTATAAAAAAATGTGTTTGATGGATTTTAGGAGTTTGTGTTCTTGAATGAAATAAGGTAAAAACCTAAGTGTTTGGATGTGAGTATATACAAGAGAAGCTATGGCAAAATTTGGAAAATGTGTAAGAAGTTCTAAGTGTTTTAAGTAAGTTTTGGCGAACTAGGAAGTTGTTTAAGGTTTAGGTAATGTTGATATCCAAGGAATAAGTGATGTTTAGGTAAGATGTGAAAAGGAGGTTAGTTAGTAGTAAGAAGAAGTTTGAGAGATGATGTTAAGGTGTAGAGGAAACACCTTGGTATAGTGGTCATTATTGGTGAAATACCACTTAGGAATCTTAAGGAGGAAACATTCCAAGTGCTAAGAATTTTGTAAGGAATTTGTGAATGATAAGATGATTTTGGTGTGTGATTTAGGGAGTTTGGTACATGGCTAAAGGTGTGTTTGAAGTGCCCAAATGAGGTTAGGGTGTACTAGGATATATGGGGTGAAGTTTGGAGTTGCATGAGAAAAGGAAAACAAAGGTCTGGGGCAGACCGACCTTGCGACCGAACTTGCCAAGGTCGGTCGGGCCCAGTTTACCCTGCGAGAATTAGTTTCTGGAATGGACCGACCTTGGGGACCGGACTTGCAAGGTCGGTCGGGCTTGTATTTTGTGTACGGATTAAGTTTCTGGAACCGACCGAACATGGGACCGGACTTGACAAGTTCGGTCGGGCTTGAATTTTCAAAGGGAAGAAACTCTCGGGAATGCGACCGAACTTACAAGGTCGGTCGGAGTAGAAATTTTGACGGTAAAGTGTTCTGGAATGGACCGACCTTGTGCAAGGTCGGTCGGTAAGTTCGGTCGGACCAAAAACATGGTTTAAGGTTATGAGATGATATGTAATGATGGGGATTGATAGGTAATGATGTTATAAAGTTGTTAAGGACATGTTAGGTGAGTTTTAATGACGATTAAGTGGGTGAAGAGTTGTATTAAAATGTGAGAGTAAAACAAGTTAAAAATGTCAAGTTATTTAACTAAGTTAATGGGAAAGTTATAAGCATTAGATTTTAAACAATCATGTTACCCCGATGTTAATAAAAATACGTGTAATGTTATCAGTTGTTCGAGAATTGCTCGAGGAACATAAGTGGACATGATAAAGTGGACCCCGGTGACAGGTATGGTTTTCTTGCAACCTGTGTCCTACCGGATTACACCGGCTTGTATGCCAATGTGTTTTCTATATGTTTGCCACGTTATAAGATAAATCGTGAAACGAGTTTACAGTCGTTATTGTTGTTGTATGTTTACGTGCTGATACCGGTAACCTCGAATGCGCTTGAAGGGCTAGTTAACCACTATTAGGTAAATGTAGGAGAACGGTATCCGGTAACAACGTTTCCGACCTAAGGAACGTTCTAACCACGGCTATGCGTGAGTTAGTTATGTGATGTTTGTGTGTGATGTTTGTGTGTGATGTTTGTGTGAATGTATGACTCTCCCTTCCCTTGTGTGTGTCTAACAAGACTTAACCCAATGTTGTGATTGTTTAACTAAGTTCAATGATGAACTTCTGACAAGTGCTAACGGGGGAAGTGAGGAGTCCGGTCTGTTCCGGCCACGCGTGTGAGTTTGGGGGTCGTTGTCATAGCAGGTTCGATTCTCTCTGTATGTTATGGTTTGTTTTCCAATTTGGTTTCCAACCTTCCCTTTAGCTTAACCAAGGCTATTACTGACTCACGTCGGGCCACAGGGGCATACTATGTTATGTTTGTTCGGTGTGCTTGGATCACTATATCTGAGACACCTTGTGCTAAGTTATCCGTTCATTTAACGAGATGGTAACGAGTTATGTAACGAGCTTATCATGAGACTGGCAACATTCTCTAGGCTCACCAGTGTATAAACAATGTTGGGTCGGTTCCTAAGAGAACCATTCCCGTTATGTTATGTATTTTTGTTGTGATGTAATATCTATTACGGTGTTATGTTATGCACGTTGAAACGTGCAAAGTGTTGTTATGTGTTGTTATGTAGTGTATGTTATATGTTGTAAAATGTGGAGTATGTGGATCATGGATATGAATCCCAGTTTGTGAAAAGAGGCGTTTAAGGATAACCCGATTTAAGGGTAAGTGTCGTCTATTAAGGAAGTAGCTCCATTAGAGGAGGAACACTCTAGGGATAACGAATACCATGAGTGACTTATCATGTAAGGACATATTATCCGTTTTTTGAGCCCGTTGAGGCGAAATGATTATGTGTTGTGTGTTCACAATTGCATGCATGATTTAAATATAATCAATCGCATGCTAAGACGACAATTAGTTGTGCGTGGCCCGGTAGCATGTGGGCTGCGGGATTACCATACCAGCAAAGGTGCTGAGCCCCTTGGGGGGCCACCCTTTCTCTTCTTTTCCTATTTCAGGTACAGAGAGCTGGAAGCCGTTCGAGAGTAGGACGGGGTAGACATTGTACGTGGGTAATCATTAAGTGTATATATACAGTAGGTGTAGTAAGACCGAAATTGTTGTCGGCATCAGTTTATAAATACTCGGTATAGTTGAAAGGTGTATGTTGTTGTTGTTGTTAATGGAAAGGGATAGTAAGTGTAGTCGCTCGGGAATTTAGCCCATCAGACCGGTACAATGTATGTGTATTAGCCTTGTTAGCCACGTGGGTGGTTAACGCGTGTAACACCTACGAGTTGAGTTATTTGATGAGGTGTGTATTCCGCTGCAGATTGTTGTTATGTAATTGTTGTTGGATGGGGTGTTACAAAAAGTGGTATCAGAGCGAAGTATCGCTCTGATGACTGAATTACCGAGCTTAGAAAGTACCGAGTTAGGATTTTAGTGCTTTGGGTTAAGGGTTGAGTGATAGCGTGAGAGATACGCTAGTAAGGAACTACCAGTGAATACTGGAAACCTACTATATCCTTCCCGCCCTCCACAGTCCCTGTTTTATAACTTGGGAAACAACACCAGAGAGATGAAAGTCCTCTCATACTCGGGAATACCCGATCTAGCTGTTATTGAATACCTCTATGAGAACGGAGAACCTGTCATACGGTAGATCCCGAGAAGTGGGAATCCCGGAGACGGTTTCCATCTGAAACATGTTAACCACATTTAATAGCGAAGAATGAAGAATTTTGTGTATAAGAGAATAGAATTTCCGGCAACTTGGGTCGACATGCTGAGCAGTCGAGAACAACCAGCTTGTAATGCACCAACCGTGCAACAGGCAAGAAGTGGAATAATGAACCCCGAGACAAGTGTCTACGGAACCACAATTGTTAAATAATACACCAACGGTATAACCAACCCTAAGGAACTACAATGTAGTACCCAAACAAGAGACCAGTCTCAGTAACCACAACAAATGGGTGGAACGGGCTACGAAGAGAGAAAGCAAAAAAAAAAAAAAAGGGGGGTCTCCCAGAATGGGAAACACCCTAGTTAATGATTATCATGTGAAGACAGTGAGAAGTCACCTACAGGAGTTATTATCAAGACAGTAAGATCAGTGAGGGCCAACAAGGCCATGATGACAGTGCGGGTAAAAACAATACCGCAACCACTATGTGTGCTTAAACCGATAGCCAGTTAGCATGGCGCACTTGCCATAGCAAGTGCTGCTATAACAGGGCTGTTCGGGAAATTTATAACCACTACAAGTACTTAGTAAAGTACTAGGAAGTTAAGTGTGATCGTTAAACAGTGGAAAGGCCTGTTAGCCTAACCCCTGTAATTGTAAGTACACCAGTCAGCAAGAAGCTAGACTTGGTTAAGGTAAGAAGATGTTGTGAAGCCATGAAAATTTTCTTTCAAAATCAGATTTACTCAAACCCTTTCTTTTCAAACCAGATTTTCTTTCAAACCAACATCTTTCCAACCTTCTTTTAGACCAAACCAGTAAAAACCAAGGACAGTTGACAAGGATACAACAGTGGATAAACTTTCACTCGATAAGTTCGGGAATGCATGGAATGAATATTGTCACGGGACAATATAAGGGAGTTGACAACAGAATACTTCACCTAGGCGTGTGAGTGTGACGACACTACGAGTGTACCAACTGAATTGTGGGACGACCGCACTCCGATGGGAGCTTGTGGGCCTGACAGACCTACTTATGGGTTAGTTGGGTAAGTAGTAATGTATCAGTATGGTACCCCACATATGTATACGAGTAGAGTCCGGAATACGGGAAGTAGTCGACTCGTTCTACGGTCAGCAGTATAAGTCGAACAACAGCTAAGGATTACCATGAATGGTTGAAGTAAAGGAGCAAGTCAAGTTAACGAGACTGAAGGGATTAGTGAATTCATTTCAAGGAAATGCTTAAGAGTCAGGAGGTGCGTAGTGCACTAACTAAAATGTAAAGACATTGTATATCTTAAGGATCCTCAGGGATAAACATGATAGCTGGAACGGTGACCCAGCCTGTACATGGCAAGCAGATGCCTAATGTGGACACATTAATGTGCAATGAACGGGATGAAACTCCCAGAATGAGTACCTACACTACCAGGAAATGCTGATCTTCACAGAAGGAGATAATAAACCAGTTAAGAACGCAAACTGCGTGGCTAACTGAATATACCAATAAGTGCGAACCAGATGTAATGGTATGACTTAGCAACACCCAGGAGCAATCCTTAAAGGGTGTTCGCATCAACAATGGTTGCACGAAATGCATGACAGAAACACGAGGGTTGAAACTAACACCCAGTTTGGACATAAGTTGTCAGGAGACGGACTGACAATCCTAAGGGGCATCCCATGAAAGGAAACGGAATGCAACGACCTTGTCATGGAGCTCAATATAATCCAAACCATATAATGTTGTACAGAGAAGTACATGTGTGTGGACAGCCTACAATGAGCCCAGCTCAAGGCAAATAAGGCTTATAAGCCATAAGCAAGATATGTTATATAAATTCGATTGATTGTAGAAGTTTATGTTGTATAAGTGAATAGAGTGGTAAACGAACCACTGCATTAAGAGTGGGGATACCTCTCGATATTGTGAGACCGCAGGAGCGGTAGTTATGTGAATCAAGTTCAGAAATATGCTAAGGATGGACGATGTTATTATTGAAAGAGAGCAGTTAGCTTAGTAGTATGTGTGTATAAAGTGAAGCACCGAGCTAAATAATCGGTTTGAGACTCGAGTGAGCAACGCTCCAGGAGCATTCAGTAGTCGTCCAAATGGATGGCGAACCATAATACGAGTGAGTGATGTAAGTATATGTGTGGAAGTTAATATGACAGTAAATACCATATAAGCTGATGTTATACAAGGAGTAAGAGCACGGTGTGCAGCAAGCGACCGTTGTATAAGTATGGTAAACGATAATGTAGCAGATAAGACCAGTTATGAGTTAAACTTAGTAGAGGTGCAAGGTAAGCGATGTAAACAGACTGGGCAATAAGCCAGTGGTAGGTACTATGTGATGAGGAACTCAGTGGGAATTCCATGGCGAGTCGCATAAGGGATTTACTGTCAAGAGTTTACGCCTCTGCACTGTATGACGTGACGGAGTGTTTTGGTATTGCACTTGCGTAGTAATGATCGAGTGGGATAGCTAGGAATTGGAAACATGTTAATTGTGGAGCAATAATGTTATAATGGCCGATGCATAGGAAATGCAAAGACATACCATGAAAGAGTACTTGTACAAAACCAAATGTGGAGACATGATTAACAGTAAGTGACTACAGTAGCACTAACTGCCAAATATCGGTATGGAATATACCCCAAATGTTGTAAATAGCTGAGAGAGCACTACACACTAGGTAGTAGCTCAATCTCAACCGACAGTCAGTCGGAAGGGAACAAGTCAATCATTGTGAAATACATAGCTGTATACGCAATAAATTGTTATGGAAGTGGATTGAAAGTTTATAACTCACCGAATTCGCTAACGGTAAGAGATACCACGTGTCGGTTGAGAAACCATTGTTACCAAGAGGAAGGTGACAATTGGGGATGTACAATACAGTAAGAATAACAAATGGGGCAATTAAGCTCTACAGTTATTAGAGTTTCGCAGCAGAAACTAGTGAGCCAGTGATTCAAGTGTTGAATGTACATGGTGAACATGAGTGAATGGCTAATTATTAACGCCTAGAAGCCTAACAGGCCAGAATCGAAACCAACTAAGAGTTTAAACAAACTCCAATGAGAATTCTTGGTTTAGGAACTAAACCGCCAATATGGTTAAGATCCTCTAATCGGAATCCATTGTGTAATAGACCGCGTGGAAGTTAAAACACTTCACGACGGCAGAACATTATAAGCCAATGTTTAGTGATTGATTACGTGGGCGTAATCCCTTTAAGGGGGGTAGAGCGCAAACCACTTAGTGTGTATTACCGTACAAGTGTACGTGATTTATGTTGTGCATAGCACAAAATAATTTGTTTTGATGATTGGTGTGTGTGTTAGGTAAACATACACATTCATTCATGGTTTAATTGTGGTAATTGCGCACAGAAGATGCGAATACCATTGTGATAAGTGTGTTGATTTATAATAGTGGTGTGTGATAGTACAAGTGTGGGGAGTAGAGAAACTCCCGGGGAACAAAACCCTGACAGTGTATAAATGTGAAACTGTGTGTTGTATTTTGATAAAATATATGTGTATTATATATACTATATAGTGATTCATGAAAGGTTATGAAACCAACATAGAACCTAGTGAGAATATGATTCCCTAGGTAACAACATTAAAGTGAATGGAAATAACTGATAGACGAAGTTCTATCCCTTGGAGATGTTATGATCATGACTAGGATGATTTAAAAGATAGAAAATTAGAAATGAGTGATTTATTTGATGCTTGAAAATGAAGTGGGAAGTGGAACTTGATTTGCATGCGATCAAGGGAAGCCGAACACAAATTGGAGTGGAGGGATAGTTCAACATTGATGCTGATCACGTCAGGGTTGGATGACTCTTGAAACTCCCTATAAGTGGTCACAAATAACCACGCTAAGAAAAGAAGCAAAGAGCTTAAGTTGGACTTGGAGTTGTGTGTGTTTCAAAAGGATTTTCAATTGGTATTTATAAAACGTTGATAGATACTTTACATAATTAAAGTTTTCTTACTTAACCTCACAAGGAAAAATTTCAATTTAAGTGATTGTTTTAATCTCCCAAAGGCACGGGGACGGAAGGTGTCCATCGCGACCGGGTTCTGCGGGATCATAGTGTATATCAAAGATATTTTTGTTTGCTATACATGCTATGACATGTTGTGTGGTATGTGTGATAAATGTTATTTTGACTTTGATCTCCTAAAGTGTATGCTATCAAGACCTATGAGTCTAAATGTGTTGTGTTACATAGACCTATGTGTCTAAATGTTGTTATGTTACCCAAGACCAGTGAGTCAAAGGGGTTGTTATGTATGTGTAAGTGTGTTAAGATACCCGGACCATTGAGTCCGAGGTTATCATGTGAATATGTTATGTTATGTGTGGACGTGAATGTGTTGCCCGGACCATTAAGTCCGAGGTTGTGATGTAAAGTGTGTTTGGTTATGGAAGTTTTATGGCTATAAGTAATCCCCGTATTCTAATCTAATGATGTGTGGGAAATGTGAACTTCGAGGACGAAGTTCTTTTAAGGGGGGTAGATTGAAATACCCCAAACCTTGGTATGTGGTTAAATATCAAACTATGGTATGTAAAGGCTAAAAAGTGCCTTAACATCACAACAATGAACATAAAAAAACAATAAATAGAACTAAGATACAGCTTGAGCAAAAACATGCTCTAAGCTATGAGTGAACTTGGTTAGGACCCAAAGAGCCTACCAAGACTTAATAATATTCAATTATGATTTAATAGGGCAAATTAAGTCCTTAGGGAACCTTGGTAGACATTGGAACTAAACAAAACATAAATAAATACCTTAACGTCAATATGGGCTAAAAGTGCTCTAAGCTTGGGATAAATTTGTATAAGACCTAATGGTCATACCTATACCTTATTTATATGTTAATGAACATATTAAATCAATTTCTAAAGAAAACCAAGCTTGAAAACAAGTTAAAACACAAAATGTGCTTTAAGGAGTCTTAAAGCACGTTTTTGAAAAATTGTCTTGTAAATGAGTTTTGAATGGCTAAATGTCCATCATTACTCTTTAATTAACATGTGTACTATATAGTATCACATTTGGAAGTCTATATCAATGGGAAATCAAAAATTTCACTTCTATGTGCCTTGTTTTTGTGAATAGTGATTTTTATAAGCTAGTTTGTAACATATGTTATCATAAGTAATTAAATTGACAAATAAGGACTAAAGTACCCTTCTAATTAAATGGGGGCCGGTTTTTCAAGGTGTGAGTCACCAACTTGTAAAAGAAATCAAACAAGTAAAGTAAAGCTTAAAGTAAAGTACTATTTTGCTTTTTACATAAATATCTTAACAAAAGCAAATTTATCTTCATTCTCTCTTTCCTTCTTGTATTCACACGGTTTCTTCATCTTCTTCCTCCCCTCCATTTACGATTTGCTACAGCTCCATCTCTTCTCCATCTTCATTTCTTTTGCCAAATCCAACTCCATGCTCCAAATCAAATTCTAAGACTATATTTGTCTTAGTTAGACCAAGCTCTACACTTCTATCTTTTCAAATCTTCAAGAGCTCAATTTTGGTGCCATGGAGATTCACCATTGAAGGAGCTTGAGCTCACCTTTTCACATATTATTGATCTTCTTTGCTTCTAGGTAAGGAATCTCAAAGAAAAATCAAGTTTCCTTCATGTTTTTGCCTTGACCGAAATTGCACATTAATGGTGCTCTTGGGTGTGACTTTGTCTAGCTTCATTCCAACCTTTCATGGACTAGGTGGAGTCCTCTCTTCATAGATATTCAAACTCTCTTCAAAGATCAAGGTAAAACAACTACATTAATGTTTTTGAAACAATGTAAACCTAGGGTTTACAATGAGTTTAAGCTTGGAGCTTGTATACTCATTTCTTTGCCTGTATATTGTGTAGTAGTTGACAAGGAATCAAATACCTTCGGTTTTATAAGGAAACAAGAAAGAAGTTTGTGTGGAAAAGAGGTAAACATACTAACCTAATGTGGTATAATGCCTTAGGAGAAATGAGCTTATATTGCTTGTTAAAATGATCTAAGGAGCCAAAGGTGAATGACCTAGTGAAATGCTCTCAAGGAGTTTATTAAGGGCATATGTATTGTTGGGTGTATTTGCAGGTCAAAGGCATTATTTATGTGGGAAATTCAGTGTTTAAGGTTTATGCAATTTAAGGGCCTAAGAGCCATGTCATTTAAGGGCCTAAGTGCCGAGCAATTTAAGTTATGCACTATATTGTGATGTAGTGCTAAATGTGTGAAGTTTGTGTATATAAAAAAATGTGTTTGATGGATTTTAGGTGTTCTTGAATGAAATAAGGTAAAAACCTAAGTGTTTGGATGTGAGTATACAAGAGAAGCTATGGCAAAATTTGGAAAATGTGTAAGAAGTTCTAAGTGTTTTAAGTAAGTTTTGGTGAACTAGGAAGTTTTAAGGTTTAGGTAATGTTGATATCCAAGGAATAAGTGATGTTTAGGTAAGATGTGAAAAGGAGGTTTAGTTAGTAAGAAAAGAAGTTTGAGAGATGATGTTAAGGTGTAGAGGAAACACCTTGGTATAGTGGTCATTATTGGTGAAATACCACTTAGGAATCTTAAGGAGGAAATTCCAATGCTAAGTGCTAAGAATTTGTAAGGAATTTGTGAATGATAAGATGATTTTGGTGTGTGATTTAGGGAGTTTGGTACATGGCTAAAGGTGTGTTTGAAGTGCCCAAATGAGGTTAGGGTGTACTAGGATATATGGGGTGAAGTTTGGAGTTGCATGAGAAAAGGAAAACAAAGGTCTGGGGCAGACCGACCTTGCGACCGAACTTCCAAGGTCGGTCGGGCCCAGTTTACCCTGCGAGAATTAGTTTCTGGAATGGACCGACCTTGGGGACCGGACTTGCAAGGTCGGTCGGGCTTGTATTTTGTGTACGGATTAAGTTTCTGGAACCGACTGAACATGGGACCGGACTTGACAAGTTCGGTCGGGCTTGAATTTTCAAAGGGAAGAAACTCTCAGGAATGGGACCGAACATGCGACCGAACTTACAAGGTCAGTCGGAGTAGAAATTTTGACGGTAAAGTGTTCTGGAATGGACCGACCTTGTGCAAGGTCGGTCGGACCAAAAACATGGTTTAAGGTTATGAGATGATATGTAATGATGGGGATTGATAGGTAATGATGTTATAAAAAGTTGTTAAGGACATGTTAGGTGAGTTTTAATGACGATTAAGTGGGTGAAGAGTTGTATTAAAATGTGAGGTGAGTTTTAATGACGATTAAGTAGGTAAACGAGTTTACAGTCGTTATTGTTGTTGTATGTTTACGTGCCGATACCGGTAACCTCGAATGCGCTTGAAGGGCTAGTTAACCACTATTAGGTAAACGTGGGGAACGGTATCCGGTAACAACGTTTCCGACCTAAGGAGCGTTCTAACCACGGCTATGCGTGAGTTAGTTATGTGATGTTTGTGTGTGATGTTTGTGTGTGAATGTATGACTCTCCCTTCCCTTGTGTGTGTCTAACAATACTTAACCCAATGTTGTGATTGTTTAACTAAGTTCAATGATGAACTTCTGACAAGTGCTAATGGGGGAAGTGAGGAGTCCGGTCTGTTCCGGCACGCGCTGTGAGTATGGGGGTCATTGTCATAGCAGGTTCGATCCTCTCTGTATGTTATGGTTGTTTTCCAATTTGGTTTCCAACCTTCCCTTTAGCTTTACCAAGGCTATTACTGACTCACGTCGGGCCACAGGGGCATACTATATTTATGTTTGTTCGGTGTGCTTGGATCACTATATCTGAGACACCTTGTGCTAAGTTATCCGTTCATTTAACGAGACGGTAACGAGTTATGTAACGAGCTTATCATGAGACTGGCAACATTCTCTAGGCTCACCAGTGTATAAACAATGTTTGGGTCGGTTCCTAAGAGAACCATTCCCGTTATGTTATGTATTTTTGTTGTGATGTAATATCTATTACGGTGTTATGTTGTGCACGTTGAAACGTGCAAAGTGTTGTTATGTGTTGTTATGTAGTGTATGTTATATGTTGTAAAATGTGGAGTATGTGGATCATGGATATGAATCCCAGTTTGTGAAAAGAGGCGTTTAAGGATAACCCGATTTAAGGGTAAGTGTCGTCTATTAAGGAAGTAGCTCCATTAGAGGAGGAACACTCTAGGGATAACGAATACCATGAGTGACTTATCAAGTAAGGACATATTATCCGTTTGTTGAGCCCGTTGAGGCGAAATGATTATGTGTTGTGTGTTCACAATTGCAAGCATGATTTAAATATAATCAATCGCATGCTAAGACGCAATTAGTTGTGCGTGGCCCGGTAGCATGTGGGCTGCGGGATTACCATACCAGCAAAGGTGCTGAGCCCCTTGGGGGGGCCACCCTTTCTCTTCTTTTCCTATTTCAGGTACAGAGAGCTGGAAGCCGTTCGAGAGTAGGACGGGGTAGACATTGTACGTGGGTAATCATTTAAGTGTATATATACAGTAGTTGGTGTAGTAAGACCGAAATTGTTGTCGGCATCAGTTTATAAATACTTGGTATAGTTGAAAGGTGTATGTTGTTGTTGTTGTTAATGGAAAGGGATAGTAATGTGTAGTCGCTCGGGAATTTAGCCCATCAGACCGGTACAATGTATGTGTATTAGCCTTGTTAGCCACGTGGGTGGTTAACGGCGTGTAACACTTTAATACCCCGATCTAAAATGGTGATTTAATTACTCTAATAAGATTATTAAGGGCCTAATTGTGCCTAGAGAGTATTGGTAAAAAGAATAAAACCAAAAGAAAAGAGAAAATGCGTTAAACGTGAAAAACGCTAAAATGCGCATTAAATGAAAATAAGAGATATATAATCTCGTAAGGGTCCGAGATGGATTCCTAAGGCTTAGTTAGGCCTAATTAGTATACGGGAATGATTCCCGAAGGAAACGGATCCAAATAAAGGGTTAAAACGCTAACGGAGTTTTAAGCACGTTTTTCGAGAAAACCGGAAAACGTGACTTTAAGTGGTCAAACGGACCCGTAAAAATTATAGTTGATTAAATAACTATAATTAAGTATTAATGGAAGATTAATAGCCATTAAAAATAAAGAAACAAGAAAAATCCGAAAAACGGGCCCGGTTAGTGAATAGTGCTAAACGGGTAAAATAACGAGCGTTTTCTGTAGAATCCGAAAAACGCTCCAGCTTAATATTGTAGTGGGACCGGTTTTAATTGGTACTCATACATGCCTTTAAATAAACAAGCTAGTTTATTTAGTCACAAAAGGACAAAATATTAAGTAAAGGGAGTGAATAGTTAAATGAGACATTAATACCCTCACTCCCCATTCTCTTCTATCTCTCACGATAATTTCTTTCCCCACCAGAGCCCTTCTTCTTCCTCCTCTGTCAATCGACGATTTCACAAGTGAGCACACAGCCCACCTTCTTCCTCCATTAACTCACTCATCTCTTAACCGAATCGCACAAAATTGCCACCGTTAGATTCGTATCGGCGAGGGCTACATTTTGTACCCCTCAAAATCTTGTTTCCTCCACCTTCACTTCCATGGGTGTTGGAGCTTTTGAAGCTAGAAGAGCTTATTTTGACTCTCCATCATCTCCTTAATGCTCTAAGGTAAGAATATAAGCAAAATTTCATCATTCCTAGCTTGTTCTTGCAATTTAGAAAATTTTCCCACGTTGAAAATTTTCTTCCATTTCAATCGGTTTCTTCATGTCCTTGTGGAGTGGTGGTGGAACTTCATCATTTTGATTGCCTAACTCTCCATTTGGATACCTTAAGGTAATCTCTAAGCTAAACCCTAAAAACTAGCTCTTGTAATTCTAGTTTTTGTGTGGAAAAAAATTAAATTAATAAGCTTGATATGTGTGGGGGGATATGATTGTAGTTGGCAATCTATGCTCCTTTGTATGTTGTGAAAACAAGAAGAGAAGAGGAAGAGGGAACAAGAAGAAGAGAAAAGAGGAGGTAAAAACCGAGAATAAACAAGGTAATGGGCTTACCTTGTGTTGGTTTTATTTGTCTTGGGAAAACTTATAGTTGTTGTTTATAAACAACCTTGAGCTTGAGTAGTAATGATACCACAATATTGTGAGTTGAATGAGAATGTTTAATGTGGTTTTAAGTGTGCAAACAAGCCTAGGAAACTAAGCTAGGCATATGTGTGAACCATGGGAATTTGGTGTGTTTATTAATGCCTAAACCAAAAACAGGTGTGAGAAGTGTTGTGAGTTGATTTAAGGTGGGGATTATGCTAAAGAACTAGGCAAGTGCTGTCAAAATTTGCCTAGGAATTGATGGATATGGGTGCTTTGTTATAAGGAAGAAACTAGGAGGTTTAAGAGTTTTAAATGGTTGGTAATGATTTGGAAACCAAACTAAGAAGGAGTATGTGTTAGGAGTAAAATAATGTCATTGGAGTGTTAGCTATGGCATTAGAAATTGAGGTTTGGAATGGTGTAATAAGGAACTGAAATCTGTTACAAGTCTTGTAACATAACAGAGAATAACTAGCCTTGTAAGTGTGTAAGAATCTAGGTAAAATTAACTAGATTGGTGAGTGTACTTGGTGCTTGGTTTAAGGTGGTTTAGGTGGGTAATTAGGTGCTTAAACATGTGGATTAAGGTGGGAAAAATTGTTAATTAAAGGACTAAGAGAAGAACAGAGTTGGAAAATGCTAAGTTTGCAAAATCTGTAGCAGGGTCCGGGACCTAGTCCATGGACAAAGTCCCGGACCACCCCCTGTTTTCATACCGAGAGTTCATCCCAGCACTTGGTCCGGGACTTGAGAGAAGGGTAAGGTCCGGACCACCCCCATTAAATACGCCGAGATTGAACATCCATGCTGGTCCGGACTTGGGATAGGGACAAGGTCCCGGACCATGGTAGAAAACCACCCGAGAGTTACAACCAGCTTTGGTCGGGACTTAAGATAGGGACCAAGTCCCGGACCACCCCCAGAAAACCAACAGAGAGCATTTTTAAGGTTGGAAATGATGGGGGTTTAAATGTTAATGATGTTATAAGATGTTAAGGCCTTGTTTGGTGACATGTTAAGGCCCTAGGAAGTGTAAGAAAGTGTTAGAAGTGTTTGAGAAGTGAGAACTCAAATTAACAAGAGTGAAACCAAGATAACGGGATAACGGGGGTAATACGGGAATAACATTTAATTATGTTCCGTATGAGCTTAGTATTAATAATAATGTTTGAAACGTTATCAGAGGATCGTGTGTGACCCGAGCAAGGTGAGATGACACAGTAAAGTAAAAACCCCGGTGAAAGGTATGATTTTCTCATACTCCGCGTGCTAACCGAGTTACGTTGATTTGTGTGTTTGTGTGCCGGCTTAATCAAGATTAAAGCATGAAAATAAACCCTTGTTTGATTATGTATGTCATGTTGTATGTTGAATGAGCTAACATACTTGTATGCCGGTGTGGTCTAACATAGTGTAAAGACCGACACATAGTGAGTAACGTTTGGCTAGAGACCCGTAGATCGGGTCGATGCTTATGATAACGAGAACGTGCAAACACACAAACTATCCGTAAAGTATAACGATAACGCAAACATATGAACTCCCTAGAATGTGAGGAGAAGTACGGGTTGAGTAAATACCCGATAATGGTTAGAAAACCACATTGAAACAATCCACGAAACAAAATGAGTGGAAAGATAAGTCAACCTCCTCCAAGAGGATTTAAGATAGTTCGAAGATGTGAACCAGCGAAGAAGGTAAAAGAGACCTGAGGGATTAGTAACTCCCTTGAGACATGGTCGACCTCCTATTTGAGGATTTTACCTGGTATATGCAAGTAACCGAAAGTATGAGTAAAGTAAATGTATGGGTAACTCTTAAAACCTAAGATTAACCGAACTAAAGTAATGTTCCCAAGTCATTAGAAACATCGAGAGTGATGCTTCTAGACTAATAACATGATATTATTATAACTCTGAGAGAGGAGTGTATGGGAACGAGAGTAGTCCGAGAGTAGTCGGACCTAAGTAAAAGATAGGAACTAAGAGAGAGTTCCGTGAGCTAGTTGAACCTTCCCACCATGCTAGACCCAGAGTAGGGTCGAAACCGGGGAAGTAAGACTATGCTAGAGAGCCATGAGTTTTGGCTAAGTATGTATTAAGAGTAACAAGCGTGACGTAGGAAACCTGTAGCTCTCGAGAATCTACAAGAGCTTGAGTATAATTAACCCAAGAGTGGGTGAGATAATGAGTTTAGATAACCCAAGAGTGTGGTGAGATAATAAGTATAAGAACCGGGAGAATGGGTGAGTATAGTATAAGAACCCGGGAGAACGGGTGTGTATACGAACAAGTAACCCGAGAGAACGGGTGAGATAATGAATAAGTAAACAAGGCAAGGTGAGTATAACCTCAAGGCCTAAGAGTAAGCAGATACAACTAACAACCTTGTTATGTTAGTTTGGAATATGTTCCGTGATTGGATGTAGATTCCTTGAGTAAACACATATATATTGTATTGCTATGATGTTGTATGACTAATGAACTCCATGTATATCTGACAACAAAAGTAGTCGGCGTACCACGGTTAGCGCTCGGGGTATGCGAATTTCATATGCAGCGTTAAGCTGAGCCCCTAGGGGCGATGTTTTATTCTACAGGACACCGAAGATTTTACCGTTCGAGAGTAAGACGGGGTCGGTGGGTTGTCATGGGTCAGTAGTTTTAATTACTTATGTATTGAAGGAGGTGTAAGAGACCGAATATGTTGTCGGCATCCATTTGTTGTAGACTCGGTAGTAAAGTAAAAGAAATGATTGAGTATGTATTTGTGTTGTGAATTCGGTTGTTCCAGTCCATCAGACCGTTAATGTATGAGAGTTAGCCAGGTTAGCCACATGGGTGGCTAACGGCGTTGTTTCACCCCCTCGTTGTGATTAGAGTTCGCTGCGTGAGTTAGAGTAATTAGAATCGGTTTAAGAGGTAATGACGAGATTAACGGTTGGGGTGTTACAAACACCTACGAGTTTGAGTTATTTGATGAGGTGTGTATTCCGCTGCAGATTGTTGTTATGTAATTGTTGTTGGATGGGGTGTTACATAACCCTTTCGCACCCAACACGTGATGCTATTCATTCTTTTCGCATTCGCGGATTGGGCTTCGCGGTACTCCTGTTAAAAAATAACATACAATTAAGATGACCCAAAATATACATATGTAAATTTAATACCTCAAAAAATATATATTTATATAATAATTAATTATTTAAGTGTAATTCATACCTTTGTCTCCATCTTCTTATCATAGAACTCTGCCCCTTCTCTTGTTATTGGTGTGTAAATCTCCTGGCGTGTGTCGCCGTCCAGCCACTTAAGCTTCTTGCTGATAAACCACTTAACCAGATCATGCTTATGATCTGCAAATTTCTTACGCATCATTGATTTGACCATGGAGTAGTACTCACTTTCTGCAGGTATTTGATATTGTTTTCTGCATATTACCATAAATGAAACAAATGTTAGTGATGGATACACAAATTGTACAAAATAATACTTTTACTATGTTTATTTACCTGTACGTCGATCTCAAACATCTGCTTCTTTAGTCCTTCGTCAACTTGAGGCTAGGTGAGAGTAATATCACAATACTCTCGCACAATGATGCCTAGCTCTGTAGTGAAGTCTGTAGCCCATTCCCCAATCGGCTGTAGATACGCATTAAACTGTAACGGCTTTGATTCAATCTTTTTTGATCTGAGAGCTTTCGTCGGACCTCGAGGTTTTACGGTCCTAGGAAGCTGGATTTGTGATCCAGAAGGTCCAGCCTCTGTGTCCTCAGCTGGCACAGAGGCTGGAGTAATCTCATCCCCGCCATTACCCCCCCTCATCTCGGGCCTGTGACTTGTGACCTTTCCCTCCACGTGTTTTCTTCTTCTTTGGTCGGGATGCCTCTGTCAAAAGCTCGCCGACCAGGTCATCCGTATCATCCATTTAACTATCTGCAAAGATAAACAACCGTATATCAACATAACACACAACAAATAATGTAATCAATACATAATAAGACATCGTTATATTTCAACAAATTATTTAATGAACAAACAACAATAAAATATATTTTTTATTACCTAACAATTAACACATCATTTATGGTTTTCAACCCATAAACCCTCATCGTGATCAGACCTAGTATACACTACATCGTCTGGAACATCAACAATGTCTGTGACAGGAATACTGTAGAAAAAGGTGGTGTCTCATCGAACATTAATTCATCATCATCAACATCTTGATCAGCATTAATGTTGACAAATCTTTTCCCTGGTAATACAACTGACCACCTGGAATCGATGGGATCTTCTATGTAAAATACTTGTTCAATCCTTGGGAAATATGAACGGATCTTGTGTATGACCAAGGCGTGATAAATCAACCAAGTTAACCCATCGTGAACCCGATAATCGTTTCTATTATCCACCCATTTATTTAAAAAACAAACTTTTGAAACTGATAATCAAGCTCCCAAATATCTGCAATGAATCCATAATACAACCTCGAGGTTGAAATCGTTGAAGCTGGATCACCTCTGGTATACTCAGTTGTTGTTGCTTCTACTTTAACCCCGCTATTCTGGTTTAAACATCTATCATCTTGCCGTTTTGTCCAGTAGGTGAACCCATTGATGTCATACCCTTCATAAGATATACAAGTGGAACCAGGTCCCAAGGCTAACCAACGGAGCTCTTCACTTACATTATCAGGCTCTAGTGATGCAATCTTCATGACATGATCTCTAAACCATGAACAGAAGGTCTTGTTTTGCTCCTTTATCAACCAAATAATATTCCTCCCAGGATATTGAGCTCTTAGTGCAGTCATGTGTTTCTCAAAAAATGGCTCAATAATCTCAAGGTGATGTAAAACGAATAGATGTGCAGACTCCATTGAGGATGAATCAATTGCCACAATTTTTTTCCCAATAACACCTTGACCTTCTGTCCCTCCTATGTGTCTCGGTTGTGGCACTCCAATAGCTACAGCTCCCTTCAAGTATTCAGTACAAAATTCTGTCACTTCTTCGGTTATTGTCCTTTCTATGATACTCCCTTCAGGTCGATATCTATTCTTCATCCTTCCCTTCAAGATTCCCATGTATCTCTCAAATGGATACATGTATCTTAAATATATAGGACCACATAATTTGATTTCTCTTACAATGTGAACAACCAAGTGGACCATGATGTCAAAAAATGAGGGTGGAAAATACATTTCAAGTTGACACATCGTAACAACAACATCGCGTTGCAGACTGTCTAGTGTATCAACATCCACGACTTTATTGCACACTGCATTTAAAAAGAAACATAGTCTTGTAATTGCATTCCGCACATCTTTCGGCAATATACCCCGAATGGCAACAGGTATTAGATGCAACATCAAAATGTGATAATCATGAGACTTCAACCCGATCAACTTCAAGTCCTTCATTGACACAAAACTTTTCCAGTTAGATGAGTAACCCGTAGGAACCTTAAGGGAATGAAGACATTTACAAAAGCTGTTCTTCTCATTCTTAGACAAAGTGTAACATGCTGGAGGTAAAAATGTTCGTTTGCCTCTTTCTTGGGGATGCAACTCCTCACGTATGCCCATAGCTTGCATGTCTTTTCGAACGTTTATTCCGTCTTTTGTTTTCCCAGGTATGTTAAGCAATGTCCCAACAACAGCCTCACCAACATTTTTGACAATATGCATGAAATCAAGACAATGCCTAACAGATAAATGTTTCCAATACGGAAGTTCCCAAAATATTGAACATTTTTTCCAGATGTTTTTTTGGGTAGACTTGGACGGAACACCGAAAACATTGTCAATGTCTTTCACCTTTTGATAAATCTCTTCAGAACTCAGAGGTATACGAGCAACACGTGACTCAGTCTTTCTGTTGAATAACTTCCTCTTTTTACGGTACGGGTGAGCTGATGGCAATAATCTACGATGACAAATGTTGACGTTTTTCCATAAAACTGTAGACGATCAGAACAAGTGTCATCCTCACATATTGGGCAAGCAAATGTGCCTTTTACTCTGTATCCAGATAAGTTCCCGTACGCTAGAAAGTCATTCACTTTGCAAAAAAGCATGGCACGAAGTGTAAAGTTTTGTCTGGCGTATATGTCATAAACCACTGTCCCCTGATTCCATAGCAATTTCAAATCATCAATCAGTGGTGCAAGGTATACATCGATGTTATGTCCTGGTTGTTTAGGTCCAGAAATCAACAATGATAACATTATGTATTTCCGCTTCATACACAGCCACGAGGGAAGATTGTAGATCACCAATAGAACAGGCCAAGTGATGTGTTGACTACTTAGACTACCATAAGGATTCATCCCATCCGTACATAACCCGAGTCTCAAATCTTGACTGTCACTGGCAAAATCTTGAAATCTTCTGTCGATTGTCCTCTATTGTGGTGAATCAGCTGGATGTCTCAGCTTATCGTTTTTTCTTCCTTCTGCGTGCCATCTTAAATTTTGGGCATCTCTGACATTTGCAAAAAGTCGTTTGAATCTTGGTACTATGGGTAAATACCAAATTACTTTTGTTGGAGGACTTATTTTCTTAGAATTGGATGTTTCACCGTCCTTCTGTTTATAGCGTGACAAATGACATTTTGGACACTCATTCAAATGTTTATTCTCTCCTCTGTTTAATACACAACTGTTTGGACATGCGTGTATCTTTTCGTACTCCACACCCATAGGACACATCAACTTTTTTGCATCATAAGTGGAAGTAGGAAGATTGTTATCATCTGGTAGCATGTCGTGGAATAGTTCTAGTATTGCCGTAAAACTCTTATCACTCAAGCCAAATCTTGTTTTAAGATTGAACAAATGCAGCACGGATGCCAACTTTGTAAATTCGGTGCATCCGGGAAACAAAGGGGAACGTGATGCATCAAGTAATCTTTGATATTCAGCCGGTTTGTCTGTGAAATTATCTTCAACATCTTGCAGCATAGAGTCCAGTTGTTCAATCTTATCACTGTTGTCGTTGATATCAGTGTCACTCAGATCACACGTATTATCAGGAAATGTAGTATCGTCTGTAACCATTTCTGGTTCACTGTTCGGTTGAGTGGAAGTTTACACCCTGCTACTGGCTTCTAATGACTCGCCATGCAAAAACCATATCTTATAGTTCGGCATAAATTCACGCCTTGATAGATGAAATCTGATTGTATGTAGGTTAGGAAACTTATTGCGAAGTTCACATTCTGCACATGGACAGTGAATGTGTGTCCCGTTCATCCTTTTCTGATGATTGAGAGCTGCTTTGCAAAATTCATTATCCACTTTTGATTCAAAATAATTCCTTCGCTGACCGTACATCCATTCACGGTCTATTCTACAAACTCCAAATGAAAGTTAAAGCTAAAAATAATACAAAAATATTGATAATGCATAATAAATTAACTTATATTTAAAATAATAAATATAAAAACAACAATAACGAAACTATCTTTGGAAATGATATATAATGATATGGTTCTTGCATGGCGAGTCTGTATAACATATATACTCACATCTACAATATATAATATAGATATATATACTACTTGATTATCTTATATGTATATATCATATATATATATAACCAACATATATTAAATATATACGTATATATAATTTTTCAACTAACTATTATATATAAATCAACAAATTTTACAAACAATTATGATAAACAGAAATTCAACGAGGTTGAAGAATAAAACTAACCTGTTTTTGGAAGGACGAGGAGTAGGAGAAACTCGGAGGGAGGAAACAGGGCGGAGGACGGCGACAAACGTGTCAAAAGGAGTAACTGTGAACCATAATAATTAGAATAATAGTTGTAGTTATAAAAAATACGTACAATTAATCAACAAAAAACTACCCTCACCTCAACTGGGCTAGGATAATAGTAGCAGAATCGAGTGGACAATATATTAAATATATATGTATATATAATTCTGCAACTAACTATTATATATAAATCAACGAATTTTACAAACAATTATGATAAACAGAAATTCAACGAGGTTGAAGAATAAAACTAACCTGTTTTTGGAAGGACGAGGAGTAGGAGAAACTCGGAGGGAGGAAACAGGGCGGAGGACGGCGACAAACGTGTCAAAAGGAGTAACTGTGAATGAAATACCCCTAACCTTTAAAATATAACTAAATGATCTATTAATGATCTAAGATGGTTAATAAACACCTAAATATTACTGAGGAACAATCTAAAGATCTCAACAAGGCAAAACATGCCTTAAGATCGGTAAAGCCAAAAAGGTGCTTTAAGACATCATAAAGATTGTATGACCTCAGATAGGATCCAAAGTGGATTCCTAAGTATTATAATGAAGTAAGGAACACAACAAAATAGTTCTCAAAGAAAACTAAGCTCAGAAACACCTTGCAACACAAAATGTGCACTAAAACTCCTTAAAGCACATTTTTGTGAATTTGCCTTCTAAATTGGTTTTTAATGGGCTTAAAGGTTATAAATACCTTTAAATATGATATTATATCACATTATATAATATTAGGAATTTAATTCCAAATTTTACAAATTTTTACAAATTTAATATTAAAATATTAATAAAACCCTAAAAGGGGGCCCACATGAGTCAACATTGACTAAGATTGGTCAAGAGGTCAAAGTTGACCCCTTGGACCATAAGATATCGGCAGCCACAAGCTAAGGAGGCTCCAATTCGCCACTTGTACACACAATAAACAATACTCCAACATGTTTCCATAAATTAAGGGTACCTTTTGCCTTTTTATTAGTTTATACACCACTTTTACTCCATTATTTGATTCAAGCTGCACAAAACCGTGGGAGCCTCTTCTTTTGCCTCCATTAGCCGACTTCATTGTCTCTTCTTATCCTTTGATGAGTCATTACTCGTTACAAGACAATAAACTAATCTAAATTGTCCTTTTCTAACAATAATGCTCATTTCAATTATTTCCTTGGCTCTAGCTCCATTCCAATGAGCTAGCTCCATTCCAACCGAGCTCATTCACTCTCCAAGCTCTCCCAACCGTGGCTCTTGAGCTAAGAAGGTAGATCCAACTTCTAAGCTTCTAAGTAATGGTTTAAGGCTTGTTTTTGGCTCTTTTTCTTCATCTCTTCACAACCTATGCTTAGATCTCGTGACTTTATCAGTTCCTATGGCTTATTCTCAGTGTTCTAAGGTTAGAACATCAATAAAATTCGGTTGAAGCAAGTTAAGAGACCAAAGTTTCTCAAAATCTCATTTTAAGGTAAAAACATACCTTAAGCTTCTCTACTCCTCATCCGATTGTCTTCCTCTGATTTTTGTGAGTTTATACACTCATAATCTTCATATTTACATGTTCAATCAGTTGGTTAGCCATTTGGAGCAAGGGTCGCCGAGATCCAAAGGAAATACCCTCTTTTAAGGCATTTTTCCAAGGTAAAACCTAATAACAAGGCAGCTTGATGTTGCCTAGCTATTTCCCTTGTCAATATTATGAATCTAACACCTTGTGGTGTGTCTAAAACAGGCCAAACCTCTCTTGAACTCCTCTTGCATTTTTAAGGTGATTTTTGCCTTAAATCTTACATTAATTATTCCTTATGGTTAAGCTCAAGCTTGGAGTGTAACCATATCTTGTTTTTGTGTATTAAACATGTCTAAATGATGTGGTGAATTTTCCTTCAAGTGGCCGAGAGCATACAAGGATAAATCAAGGTATAAACACCTTAAAACTTATGATTTTGTAATTTCTAAGCTTATATATAATTATTGTGCCGAGAGTGAACTTATCAATGGGTCTTATAAATTGGACCTAAAAATGGGAAAAAATGACTAAAATAAATTAAGCTATTCATTTAAGAGATTTAAGTAACATAATGGTCAAATTATGACATTATGTGGAAAAATAATTAAATCAAAGTGAGGCCGAGAATATATGCTATATTTTGAGACATTTATTGTGTAATTTATTTTGCAAGTTCAAGGTTGTAATAAGGCCATGCCATTAGGCCATTTTAATTTAAGTTTATAAGCTTGTTTAGTTTATGTATGCTTATAATTAAAATTGGGGACAAACGGTAATTATTAACTAAATATTAGGCCGAGAGCTTAATATAGAGGAATTTAGGGTTTTTAAATGAATTTAATAAAATTATAACATTTTATAAAGTTTTGGGTCAAAATTGTAAAAATAGAAAAGTATAGGTAAAGTCTTGTAATTACCGAAAGGTTTGGGTCCAATTTGGTATTAGAAGTCAAAGTTGACTATATAGGAGACTTTGACCAAGTTTGGAGAATTTTAGAAATTAAAATACAACCTTATATTAAGATAAGTATTAATTTGTAAAAATTTTAAAAGAGATGGGGCTATAATGTAATTTCCAAAAACTTGGGGTACTAAATGGAGTTTAGTACAAACCTTAGGTTATTAGGAATTTTTAGAAGTTGATTTGGTTAAATTTGGAGTTTATATGAATTATATAATATATAAGGTATTTCATGATATTGTTACAATGGGTAACTTATGTGGAAAAACTGAGATTTAAAGGAAGTATAAGGTTAGGAATAATATTTATAACCTTTTGGTATAGTTTGGTGATTTTTGGAGTTATATATAAGGTTTATAAAGATGTATGTATAATATATGGTTTTGATGATATTAGAAAACTATGTATCATAAATTGGGAAGATTTGGTAAAATATAAAGTTTGGTGGTGGAAAATTTAATTAAAACAGTCCTAGGGGCTGTTCGAAAATTATAGCTTTTAAAAACTATAAGTTACAATTATTAAGGTTTAAGGATTATAATCTAAGGTATAAGTTATAAATGAAACAATGAAATTTAAGTTGGGATTGATTTATGATTTATAGAGTTTAGTGGTTTATATTGAAAGTCGAATATAAGGGCTATTTGGTATTTTGAAACAATTTACAACTATAGGTTATAATTGTTTTAATGACTTAAATGTCATAATATAAGTTATATAACTATAATGTAACATTATATTAATTATGTGGGGGATTTTGTAAATACTTAAGAAAATAGGTGTTGTTTGGAAATGTTAACATTTTAAAATGGAATTTATAATGTGGTTTTAATGTTATAAGAATTATAACATTTATAATATAAGAGGTGTTCATTAAAAAGAATGAATATATATTATAAGGCTTACCATATAAGAAATAGTTCCATAATACATGATTAAAAATAGATGTATGTTTGGTGGAAAAAAAAAATATAACATGGTTTAATGACCATATATTTTCATAATTAAAATGACATATGATAAAAGGAAAAGGAATTACAAACATTGGATATGGGATTCTAATGTTAAGAGGGTTGAAATACCCCGAACTTAATTATAGCGATTAAAATAATTCTAATATGTATTTAAGAGCCTAATAATGCTTACTTAATATTGGTAAGGAAAAATAAACCCAAAGGAAATAAAGAAACACTTAAAAAGCGTAAAACGCTAAATAAGCATTAAATAACCATAGGAGGTACGACCTCGGTTGGCGTATTATATGGATTCTAAAGGCTTAATTAAGTCTAAATAAATATTAGGGAATAAATCCTGAAGAAAACGGATCCTTAAAATGGATTAAAAACACTAATGAACATTAAAGCGCGTTCTCCGAGGTAACCGGGAAAACGTGACTTTAAGCGGGTCAAATAGACTCGTAGCAATTTTGGTCAACTAAATAATCATTAATAAATATTAGTGAAGCTTTAGAACCAATAAAATCAATAAAACGAGGAATTAGTAAAAACTGTCAAAAACGGGAAGTTGCGGGGTAAAAGCACAAATAACTCAAACTTGTAACACCCCATCCAACATTTACATACTTACAACAAACTGCAGCGGAATTATAAACCTCATCACATTACTTAACTTGTTGGTGTTACACGCCGTTAGCCACCCACGTGGCTAACAAGGCTAATACATACACAATGTACCGGTCTGATGGGCTAAATTCCCGAGCAACTATACATTAGTATCCCTTTCCATTAACAACAACAACAATATACACCTTAACAACTATACCGAGTATTTATAACCTGTTGCCGACAACAATTTCGGTCTTACTACACCTACTGTATACATACACTTAAAAGTTTACCCATGTACAATGACTACCCGTCCTACTCTCGAACGGCTTCCAGCACTTCGTACCTGAAATAGGAAAAGAAGAGAAAGGGGTGGCCCCAAGGGGCTCAGCACCTTTGCTGGTATGGTAATCCCGCAGCCCACATGCTACCGGGCCACGCACAACTAATTGTCGTCTTAGCATGCAGTTGATTATATTTAAATCATGCATGTGACAATAAACACACAACACTTAACATTTCGCCTCAATAGGCTCAACAATCGGATAATACATCCTACTTAACAAGTCACCCATGGTTTTCATCATCCCTAGAGTGTTTCTCCTCCAACGAGCTACTTCCTTAATAGACGACACATACCCTTAAATCGGGTTATCCTTAAACGCCTCTTATCACAAACTGGGAATCATATCCATGATCCACACACTCCACATTATACACACACTCCACATTATACAACCTATATCACACACTACATACAACACTTAACAACACTTGGTACGTTTCTACGTACACAACATAATACCGCAATGAATACTGCATCACAACAAAACATAACACAACGGGAATGGTTCGCTTAGGAACCGACCCAAACATCACCAACATACTGGTGAGCCTAGAGAATGTTGCCAGTCTCATGATAAGCTCGTTATACAATAACACCAACACTCATTACCGTCCTAATAGTTGGACGAGTAACTTAAGTTAAGGCGGTTCGGGTTTGGAGGCCCTAACACACCACACAAACACAGGTTCCCACTAAACCGATCATAAGTCAGAATAGGTAAGCTTTGGAGTAAGCTAATGGGAGATCATAACCCGTGAGGGAACAACCATAACAAAGAGAAGGGTAAGGCTAGGAAGGATACCCTCTCCCAAACAACGCGCGACCGGCCAAACCGGATTCCTCACTACTGTTAGTACATACTTACTTAGACAATACTTAGAACCCCACTATGGAGCCTGTCACATAACAACTCAAACAGTATTACAACTGGGTTAAACATACAAGGGAGATCCCTACATTCACAACACATAACACACAATTAACACACGCATAGCCGTGGTTAGTACGTCCCATGGTTCGGGTCGTTCACTCCGAATACCGAACTCTCATGTGATCCTAGACTCAGTTAACTAAGGTTAACACTTTCGAGGTTAAATGGTATCGGAGTTGTACACGCCACATAAATGAATTACTGTAAACTCATTACATGTTTAATCTTACAACGTGGCAAACATACAGAAAAACACATTGGCATACAAGCCGGTGTAATCCGGTAGGACGCAGGTTGTAAGAAAACCATACCTGTCACCGGAGTCCACTTATCCTGTCCATATATGTTCCTCGAGCAATTCTCGAACAACTGTTGACATCACACGTGTTTTCATTAACATCGGGGTTTGCTTGATCATTTAATGTCAATGCTTAATTTTTCCCTGTTAACTTAGTTACATAACTTAACATTTTTAACTTGTTTTACTCTCACATTTCAATACAACTTTTAACCCACTTAGGTGTCATTAAAACTCCCCTAACATGTCCTTAACATCCTTATAACATCATTACCTACCAATCCCCATCCACATATCATTTCATAACCTTAAACCATGTTTTTGGTCCGACCGACCCACCGACCCCACAACTGGGTCGGTCCATTACAGACCCCTTTTTACTTCCTTATAATCGTGCCCGTCCGACCCACGTCCGACCCACCATTCTGGGTCGGTCCATGTGCGAACATTATTCCACCTTTGAAAACTGACCGACCGACCCATGTCCGACCCACCCTTTTGGGTCGGACCATCACCGAACATTTTCCCAACATTTTACAGAGGCTCGACGACCCACAAACTGGGTCGGCCCCTGGGTCGGTCGCCTTCTAAACTTACCAAAACTTTGCCAATCTTCACCAAACTTCTCCTAAGGCCTCTTAATGTGTTCTAACATCATTTGGCACTTCAACACCCTTAAGATATTCTTAAACACTCACAAAACTATTTTTCCTAATTCCTTAAACCTTTACTTATATCTCCACAAAATTCCTAACACTTACAATGTTTTCTCCTTATGATTTCTAGGTGGCATTTCACCTATAATGACCACAAGACCAAGGTGTTTCCTCTACACCTTATCATCATCTCTCAAATTTCCTTTCTTACTAACTAAATCTCTTTTTTCACATCATACCTAAACATCACTTATTCCTTGAACACCAACCTTACCTAAACCTTAAACAACTTCTCTAAGACTTTAATACATTCACAAAACACCCATTGAATTCCTAGAACTTCCAAGACAACACCTAAATCCTTGCATCACTCCAAATCACCTTAATACATGTTTTCTTCTCAAGTAAACATTCATTCACCTTTAATACTTCCTAGTTCACCAAAACTCACTTAAAACACTTAGAACTTCTTACACATTTTCCCAAATTCGGCCATAGCTTCTCTAGTATATACCCACATCCAAACACTTAGGTTTTTACCTTATTTCATTCAAAACACCTAAAATCCATCAAACACATTCTTATACACAAACTTCACACATTAAGCACTACATCACAATATAGTGCATAACTTAAATTGCTTGGCACTTAGGCCCTTAAATAACATGGCTCTTAGGCCCTTAAATTGCATAACCTTAAACACTGAATTTCCCACATAAATAATGCCTTTGACCTGCAAATACATACACCAAAACATATGTTCTTAATAAACTTCTTGAGAGCATTTCACTAGGTCATTCACCTTTGGCTCCTTAGATCATTTTAACAAGCAATATAAGCTCATTTCTCCTAAGGCATTAAACCACATTAAGATAGCATATTTACCTCTTTTTCCTCCCAAATTTCTTTCTTGTTTCCTTACAAACCGGTAAGGCATTTGGTTCCTTGCCAACTACTAAACATTATACAAACAACATAATGAGTATTCAAGCTTTAAGCTCCATCTCATTGTAAACCCTAGGTTTACATTATTTCAAAACATTAATGTAGTTGTTTTACCTTAATCTTTGGAGGGTGTTTGAATATCTATGAAGAGAGGACTCCACCTAGTCCTTGAAAGATTCAAATGGAGCTAGAACAAAGCAACACAAGGAGCTCCATTAATGAATATTTTCGGTCACACACAAAACATGGATGAAACTTGATTTTTCTTTGAGATTCCTTACCTAGGAGCAAAGGAGATCAATAATATGTGGAAAGACAAGCTCAAGCTCCATTAATGGTGGAACTCCATGGCACCGAAATGGGGCTCTTGAAGTTTTGAGAAGGTAGGAATGAAGAGCTTGATGAGAGGAAGAGAATGGTGGTGTTTGTTTTTGATTTGGTTAAGTGAGCTAGATTTAACAAGAGCTCAAAGATTGGTTTCAATGGTGGTGTTGGTGTGCTAGCCAAACCGTGAGAGAGAGCAAGAAGGGAGGGAGAGAGAGCAACCGTGTGAATGAAGAAAGGAAGGGAAATGAGAGAATGAGATAGAACTTACTTTTTGAAGATATTTAAGCCTTAAAGCAAATAGTAACTATGAGTCACATTTATTTACTTAACAAGTTAACATACTTGGTGACTCCTCACTACAAAAACCGGCCACCATTATGCCTAGGAGGGTGTTTTGGTCTTTGTTGACCAACTTAATCACTTATAACATTATATGTTACAAACTAGTTATAAAAATCACTATTCACCAATAACAAGGCACATAGAAGTGAAATTTTTGATTTCCCACTAATATGGCCACCCAAATGTGATACTATATAGTACACATGTTAGTTAGAGAGTAATGATGGACATTTAGCCATTCAAAACTCATTTACAAGACAATTTTTCAAAAACGTGCTTTAAGACTTCTTAAAGCACATTTTGCGTTTTAACTTGTTTTCAAGCTTGGTTTTCTTTGGTAATTGATTTAATATGTTCATTAACATATTTATAAGATATAAGTATGACCATTAGGTCTTATACAAATTTATCCCAAGCTTATAGCACATTTTTGCTCTTATTGACTTTAAGGTATTACCTTGTGTTTTGTTTGGTTTCATTGTCTGCCAAAGTTTCCTAAGGACTTATTTAGCCTTATTAAATCATAATTAAATGTTATCAAGTCTTGGTAGGCTCTTTGGGTCCTAACCAAGTTCACTCATAGCTTAGAGCATGTTTTTGCTCAAACTGTGTCTTAATGCTTTATTGCATTTATTATGGTTTAAATTGTTCACTGACGTTACTAAGGCACTTTTTAGCCTTTACATACCATAATTTGATATTTAAACCACATATCAAGGTTTGGGGTATTTCAATCTACCCCCCTTAAAAGAACTTCGTCCTCGAAGTTCACACTTTCCACACATCATTAGATTTGAACACGGAATCACTTGGAAATAAACTTCCTTAACCAAACACACTTTACATCACAACCTCGGACTTGATGGTCCGGGCAACACATTCACATCCACACATAACATAACATATCCACATGATAACCTCGGACTCTATGGTCCGGGTATCTTAACAACATTTACACATACATAACAACCCCTTGGACTCACTGGTCTTGGGTAACATCACAACATTTGGACACATAGGTCCCCATAACATAACAGTCCTTAGACACATAGGTCTACGTAACACCACACATTTAGACTCATAGGCCTTGATAGTATACACTTTAGGAAATCCACGTCAAAACAACATTCGTTACACATACCACACAACATGTCAGAGCATGTATAGCAATCAAAAATATCCTTGATATACACTGTGATCCCGTAGAACCCGGTCGCGATGGACACATTCCGTCCCCGTGTCCTTGGGAGATCAAAACAATCACTTAGATTTAAAATTTCCTTGTGAGGTTAAGTAAGAGAACTTTAATTATGTAAAGTATCTATCAACGTTTTATAAATACCAACTGAAGATCCTTTTGAAAACACACACAACTCCAAGTCCAACTTAAGCTCTTTGCTTCTTTTATTAGCGTGGTTATTTGTGACCACTTATAGGGAGCTTCAAGAATCATCCAACCCTGATGTGATCAGCATCAGTGTAGAACTATCCTTCCACTCCAATTTGTGTTCGGCTTCCCTTGATCACATGCAAATCAAGTTCCACTTCCCACTTCATTTTCAAGCATCAAGTAAATCACTCATTTCCAATTTTCTATCTTTTTAATCATTCTAATCAAGATCATACATCTCCAAGGATAGAACTCCATCTATCAGTTACCTCCATTCACTTTAATCACGTTGCCTAGGGAATCTTATTCTCACTAGGTTCTATGTCGGTATCATGCCCTTTCATGCATCACTATTAAGTATACATATATATATATATACATATTTTATCAAAATACAACACACCTGATTTTACATTTATACACTGTCGGGGCTTTTGTTCCCGGGAGTTTGTCTACTCCCCACACTTGTACTATCACACACAACTGTTAACAACACACACTTATCACAATGGTATTCGCATCTTCTGTGCGCAATTACCACAATTAAACCATGAATGAATGTGTATGTTTACGTAACACACACACCAATCATCAAAACAAACAATAATTTTGTGCTATGCACAATATGAGTCACACACACTACGTACACTTGTACGGTAATATACACCAAGTGGTTTTGCGCTCTACCCCCCTTAAAAGGGATTACGCCCACGTAATCAATCACTAAACATTGGCTTAAATGTTCTGCTGTCGCCGTCGAAGTGTTTTAACTTCCATGCGGTCTATTACACAATGGATTCTGATTAGAGGATCTTAACCATATTGGCGGTTTAGTTCCTAAACCAAGAATTCTCATTGGAGTTTGTTTAAACTCTTAGTTGGTTTCGATTCTGGCCTGTTAGGCTTCTAGGCGTTATTAATTAGCCATTCACTTATGTTCACCATGTACATTCAACACTTGAATCACTGGCTCACTAGTTTCTGCTGCGAAACTTTAATAACTGTAGAGCTTAATTGCTCTCTTTTGTTATTCTTACTGTATTGTACATCCCCAATTGTCACCTTCATCTTGGTAACAATGGCTTCTCAACCGACGCGTGGTATCTCTTACCGTTAGCGAATTCGGTGAGTTATACACTTTCATAACAATTTACTGTGTATACCACTATGTATTTCACAATAATTGACTTACTTCTACCGACTTACTGTCGGTTGAGATTGAGCTACTACCTAGTGTGTAGTGCTCTCTCAGCTATTTACAACATTTGGGGTATATTCCATACCGATATTTGGCAGTTAGTGCTACTGTAGTCACTTACTGTTAATCATGTCTCCACATTCGGTTTTGTACAAGTACTCTTTTATTGGTGGGGCCTTGCATTTCCTATGCATCGGCCATTACAACATTATCTGTCCACAATCAACACGTTTCCAATTCCTAGCTATCTCATTCGATCATTACTGCACAAGTGCAATACCAAAACACTCAGTCATACAGAGTGCAGAGGCGTAAACTCTTGACAGTAAATCCCTTATGCGATTCGCCATGGAATTCACACTGAGTTCCTCATCACACAGTACCTACCACTGGCTTATTGCCCAGTCTGTTTAATATCACTTATCTTGCATCTCCACTGAGTTTAACTCATAACTGGTCTTATCTGTTACATTTTCGTTTAACAATACTTATACAACGGTCGCTTGTTGCGCACCGTGCTCTTACTCCCTGTATAACATCAGCTTATATCGTATCTACTGTCACCTCAACTTCCACACATAAATTTACATTATTCATATTATGGTTCATCCCTCATTTGGATGACCACTGAATGCTCCTTGAGCATCGATCATTCGAGTCACAAGCCGGCATTATTCAGCTCGGTGTTTCACTTTATACACATACTACTAAGCTAATTTCTCTTTCAATAACAACATGGTCAATCCTTAATATATTTCTTGAACTTGATTCACATAACTACCGCTCCTGCGGTGTCACAATATCGAGAGGTATCCCCACTCTTAATGCAGTGGTTTGTTTACCACTCTATCCACTCATATCACATAAACTTCTGCAATCAATCGAATTTATATAACATATCTTGCCTATGGCTTATGAGCCTTATTTGCCTTGAGCTGCGCTCATTATAGGCTGTTCACACACATGTACTTTTATGTACTACATTACAAGGTCGTTGCATCACGTTTTCTTTCATGGGATGCCCCTTAGGTTTGTCAGTCCGTCTCCTGACAGCTTATGTCTAAACTGTGTGTTAGTTTCAACCCTTGTGCTTCTGTCATGCACTTCATTCAACAATTGTTGATGTGAACACCCTTCAAGGATTGCTCCTGGGTGTTGTTAAGTTATGCCTTTACATTTGGCTCACACTTATTGGTACATTCCGTTAGCTACGCCTTTCGCGTTCTTTACTGGTTATTATCTTCTTCTGTGAAGATTAACATTTCCTGGTAGTGTAGGTACTCATTCTGGGAATTTCATCCCGTTCATTGCACATTAATGTGTCCACATTAGGCATCTGCTCGCCATGTACAAGCTGGGTCACCGTTCCAGCTAACATGTTTTATCCCTAAGGATCTTTAAGACATATGTGATGTCTTTACATAACAGTTTGTGCCCATCGCACTTCCTAACTCTTAAACATTTCCTTGAAAGGAGTTCACTAATCCTTTTAGTCTCATTAACTTAACTGAGTTCCTTACTTCAAGCATTCCTTGTATTTTCTAGCTCCTGTTGATTTATACTGCTGACCGTAGACGGAGTCGACTACTTCCCGTGCTTCGGACTCTACTGGTATACATATATGGGGTATCATACTGATACATTACTACTTACCCAACTAACCTATAAGTAGGTCTGTCAGGCCCACATGCTCCTATCGGAGTGCGGTCGTCCCACAACACAGTTGGTACACTTGTAGTGTCCGTCACACGCCTAGGTGAAGTATTCTGTTGTCAACTCCCTTATATTGTCCCGTGACAATATTCATTCTTTACTTCCCGAACTTAATCGAGGGAAGGTTTTTATCCATTGTTGTATCTTATCATCTGCCCTGGCTTTACTGGTTTGGTTTTAGAGAAGGTTGGAAGAAGTGTTGGTTTGAAAGAAAATCTGGTTTTGAAAAGAATAGGGTTTGTAAAAATCTGGGTTGAAGAAAATTTTCATGGTTTCACAACATCTTCTTACCTTAACCAAGTCTAGCTTCTGCTGACTGTGTGTACTTACAATTACAGAGGTTAGGCTAACAGGCCCTTCCACTGTTTATGACAATCACTTTTAACTTTATTGTACTTTTCCAAGTACTTCGTAGTGGTTATAAATTTCCGAACAGCTCTGTTTATAGCAGCACTTGCCATGGCAAGTGCGCCGTGCTAACTGGCTATCGGTTCAACACTTACCGGTTGGGGTATTGTTCTTACCCGCACTGTCATCAGTGGCCTTGTTGGCCCTCACTGATCTTACTGTCTCGATAAAACTCTCTAGGTACTTCTCACTGTCTCCACATGACGATCATCAACTAGGGTGTTTCCCATTCTGGGAGACCCCTATCTTAGTATTGTATCCTCCTTATAGCCCGTTCCACGCATTGTCGTGGTTGCTGAGACTTGTCTCTTGTTTGGGCACTACGTTGTAGTTCCTTTATTGGTTGGTATACCGTTGGTGTATTACTTAACAACTATGGTTCCGTAGACACTTGTCTCGGGTGTTATTAATCCATTTCTTGCCTGTTGCACGGTAGGTGCGTTGCAGTTGGTTATTCTCGACTGCTTAGCATGTCGACCCAGGTTGCCGGAAATTCTATTCTCCAATACACAAGATCCTTCATTCGTCGCTATGGAATGCGGTTAACATTGTTTAGATGGAGACCGTCTCCGGGATTCCCAGTTTTCGGGATCTACCGTATGACAGGTTCTCCGTACCCTAAGGGTATTTAATAACAGCCAGATCGGGTATTCCCGAGTAAGAGAGGACTTCCATCTCTCTGGCGTTCTTTCCCAAGTTATCAAACAGGGATTGTGGAGGGTGGGATGGATATTGTAGGTTTCCAGTAGTCATTGGTAGTTCCTAACTAGCGTATCTCTCACGCTATCACTCAACCCTTAACCCAAAGTACTAAAATCCTAACTCGGTACTTTCTAAGCTCGGTAATTCAGTCATCAGAGCGATACTCCCCATCCAACATTTACATACTTACAACAAACTGCAGCGGAATTATAAACCTCATCACATTACTTAACTTGTTGGTGTTACACGCCGTTAGCCACCCACGTGGCTAACAAGGCTAATACATACCAATGTCCGGTCTGATGGGCTAAATTCCCGAGCAACTATACATTAGTATCCCTTTCCATTAACAACAACAACAATATACACCTTAACAACTAACGAGTATTTATAACCTGTTGCCGACAACAATTTCGGTCTTACTACACCTACTGTATACATACACTTAAAAGTTACCCATGTACAATGACTACCCGTCCTACTCTCGAACGGCTTCCAGCACTTCGTACCTGAAATAGGAAAAGAAGAGAAAGGGGTGGCCCCAAGGGCTCAGCACCTTTGCTGGTATGGTAATCCCGCAGCCCACATGCTACCGGGCCACGCACAACTAATTGTCGTCTTAGCATGCAGTTGATTATATTTAAATCATGCATGTGACAATAAACACACAACACTTAACATTTCGCCTCAATAGGCTCAACAATCGGATAATACATCCTACTTAACAAGTCACCCATGGTTTTCATCATCCCTAGAGTGTTTCTCCTCCAACGGAGCTACTTCCTTAATAGACGACATACCCTTAAATCGGGTTATCCTTAAACGCTCTTATCACAAACTGGGAATCATATCCATGATCCACACACTCCACATTATACAACACACTCCACATTATACAACCTATATCACACTACATACAACACTTAACAACACTTGGTACGTTTCTACGTACACAACATAATACCGCAATGAATACTGCATCACAACAAAAACATACAACAACGGGAATGGTTCGCTTAGGAACCGACCCAAACATCACCAACATACTGGTGAGCCTAGAGAATGTTGCCAGTCCTCATGATAAGCTCGTTATACAATAACACCAACACTCATTACCGTCCTAATAGTTGGACGAGTAACTTAAGTTAAGGCGGTTCGGGTTTGGAGGCCCTAACACACCACACAAACACAGGTTCCCACTAAACCGATCATAAGTCAGAATAGGTAAGCTTTGGAGTAAGCTAATGGGAGATCAAACCCGTGAGGGAAACAACCATAACAAAGAGAAGGGTAAGGCTAGGAAGGATACCCTCCCCAAACAACGCGCGACCGGCCAAACCGGATTCCTCACTACTGTTAGTACATACTTTAGACAATACTTAGAACCCCACTATGGAGCCTGTCACATAACAACTCAAACAGTATTACAACTGGGTTAAACATACAAGGGAGATCCCTACATTCACAACACATAACACACATTAACACACGCATAGCCGTGGTTAGTACGTCCCATGGTTCGGGTCGTTCATCCGAATACCGAACTCTCATGTGATCCTAGACTCAGTTAACTAAGGTTAACACTTTCGAGGTTAAATGGTATCGGAGTTGTACACGCCACATAATGAATTACTGTAAACTCATTACATGTTTAATCTTACAACGTGGCAAACATACAGAAAAACACATTGGCATACAAGCCGGTGTAATCCGGTAGGACGCAGGTTGTAAGAAAACCATACCTGTCACCGGAGTCCACTTATCCTGTCCATATATGTTCCTCGAGCAATTCTCGAACAACTGTTGACATCACACGTGTTTTCATTAACATCGGGGTTTGCTTGATCATTTAATGTCAATGCTTAATTTTTCCCTGTTAACTTAGTTACATAACTTAACATTTTTAACTGTTTTACTCTCACATTCAATACAACTTTTAACCCACTTAGGTGTCATTAAAACTCCCCTAACATGTCCTTAACATCCTTAAACAATCATTACCTACCAATCCCCATCATCACATATCATTTCATAACCTTAAACCATGTTTTTGGTCCGACCGACCCACCGACCGACCCACAACTGGGTCGGTCCATTACAGACCCCTTTTTACTTCCTTATAATCGTGCCCGTCCGACCCACGTCCGACCCACCATTCTGGGTCGGTCCATGTGCGAACATTATTCCACCTTTGAAAACTGACCGACCGACCCATGTCCGACCCACCCTTTTGGGTCGGACCATCACCGAACATTTTCCCAACATTTTACAGAGGCTCGACCGACCCACAAACTGGGTCGGCCCCTGGGTCGGTCGCCTTCTAAACTTACCAAAACTTTGCCAATCTTCACCAAACTTCTCCTAAGGCCTCTTAATGTGTTCTAACATCATTTGGCACTTCAAACACACCCTTAAGATATTCTTAAACACTCACAAAACTATTTTTCCTAATTCCTTAAACCTTTACTTATATCTCCACAAAATTCCTAACACTTACAATGTTTTCTCCTTATGATTTCTAGGTGGCATTTCACCTATAATGACCACAAGACCAAGGTGTTTCCTCTACACCTTATCATCATCTCTCAAATTTCCTTTCTTACTAACTAAATCTCTTTTTTCACATCATACCTAAACATCACTTATTCCTTGAACACCAACCTTACCTAAACCTTAAACAACTTCTCTAAGACTTTAATACATTCACAAAACACCCATTGAATTCCTAGAACTTCCAAGACAACACCTAAATCCTTGCATCACTCCAAATCACCTTAATACATGTTTTCTTCTCAAGTAAACATTCATTCACCTTTAATACTTCCTAGTTCCCAAAACTCACTTAAAACACTTAGAACTTCTTACACATTTTCCCAAATTCGGCCATAGCTTCTCTAGTATATACCCACATCCAAACACGGTTTTTACCTTATTTCATTCAAAACACCTAAAATCCATCAAACACATTCTTATACACAAACTTCACACATTAAGCACTATCACAATATAGTGCATAACTTAAATTGCTTGGCACTTAGGCCCTTAAATAACATGGCTCTTAGGCCCTTAAATTGCATAACCTTAAACACTGAATTTCCCACATAAATAATGCCTTTGACCTGCAAATACATACACCAAAACATATGTTCTTAATAAACTTCTTGAGAGCATTTCACTAGGTCATTCACCTTTGGCTCCTTAGATCATTTTAACAAGCAATATAAGCTCATTTCTCCTAAGGCATTAAACCACATTAAGATAGCATATTTACCTCTTTTTCCTCCCAAATTTCTTTCTTGTTTCCTTACAAACCGGTAAGGCATTTGGTTCCTTGCCAACTACTAAACATTATACAAACAACATAATGAGTATTCAAGCTTTAAGCTCCATCTCATTGTAAACCCTAGGTTTACATTATTTCAAAACATTAATGTAGTTGTTTTACCTTAATCTTTGGAGGGTGTTTGAATATCTATGAAGAGAGGACTCCACCTAGTCCTTGAAAGATTCAAATGGAGCTAGAACAAAGCAACACAAGGAGCTCCATTAATGATATTTTCGGTCACACACAAAACATGGATGAAACTTGATTTTTCTTTGAGATTCCTTACCTAGGAGCAAAGGAGATCAATAATATGTGGAAAGACAAGCTCAAGCTCCATTAATGGTGGAACTCCATGGCACCGAAATGGGGCTCTTGAAGTTTTGAGAAGGTAGGAATGAAGAGCTTGATGAGAGGAAGAGAATGGTGGTGTTTGTTTTTGATTTGGTTAAGTGAGCTAGATTTAACAAGAGCTCAAAGATTGGTTTCAATGGTGGTGTTGGTGTGCTAGCCAAACCGTGAGAGAGAGCAAGAAGGGAGGGAGAGAGAGCAACCGTGTGAATGAAGAAAGGAAGGGAAATGAGAGAATGAGATAGAACTTACTTTTTGAAGATATTTAAGCCTTAAAGCAAATAGTAACTATGAGTCACATTTATTTACTTAACAAGTTAACATACTTGGTGACTCCTCACTACAAAAACCGGCCACCATTATGCCTAGGAGGGTGTTTTGGTCTTTGTTGACCAACTTAATCACTTATAACATTATATGTTACAAACTAGTTATAAAAATCACTATTCACCAATAACAAGGCACATAGAAGTGAAATTTTTGATTTCCCACTAATATGGCCACCCAAATGTGATACTATATAGTACACATGTTAGTTAGAGAGTAATGATGGACATTTAGCCATTCAAAACTCATTTACAAGACAATTTTTCAAAAACGTGCTTTAAGACTTCTTAAAGCACATTTTGCGTTTTAACTTGTTTTCAAGCTTGGTTTTTCTTTGGTAATTGATTTAATATGTTCATTAACATATTTATAAGATATAAGTATGACCATTAGGTCTTATACAAATTTATCCCAAGCTTAGAGCACATTTTTGCTCTTATTGACTTTAAGGTATTACCTTGTGTTTTGTTTGGTTTCATTGTCTGCCAAAGTTTCCTAAGGACTTATTTAGCCTTATTAAATCATAATTAAATGTTATCAAGTCTTGGTAGGCTCTTTGGGTCCTAACCAAGTTCACTCATAGCTTAGAGCATGTTTTGCTCAAACTGTGTCTTAATGCTTTATTGCATTTATTATGGTTTAAATTGTTCACTGACGTTACTAAGGCACTTTTTAGCCTTTACATACCATAATTTGATATTTAAACCACATATCAAGGTTTGGGGTATTTCAAAACTAGTGTGTCCAATGTTGCAAATAAAAATTTAAAACCCACATGGGCTGTGTGAGTGTGTCCGATTTTGAGCCCCATTCACACCCCTCTAATTCCCTTCTTATGAGCAAAAAGACAAAACAAATAAAAATAAAAAAGGTACTACTTTTACTACCTCACATACTCTCTCTCCTACCCTCTCATTTCCCCACTCACGTACAAGCCCTCCCTCACTCTCTTTCTTTTCTTTCTTCTTCTTCTTCCCAAGTGACATCCATGGAGATTTGAGCAAACACACACAAGCTTCCTCTTCTCTCCTCTTGTTACTCCATCAAACCTTCTCCAAAAATTATAAAAAGTATACCATTGTGTTCCTCTCTTCAAGGAGAACATTTCCCTCTTTTCAAAATCCGAAAAGGAGCATTTTCGTTTTCATGGGTATGGAGCATTTGGAGCTTCAAGACTACCACTAGAACCACCTTCTTCTCCATGTCATTTTTAGGTAAAAATGTTCTTGAAAACTTACCTTTTTCTAGCCCTAGTGGGCAAAACGAAATTTAGACTAAACTCTTGTTTGGTTCCTTCGAACTCTAGCCGATTTTGGCTCTCTTGGAGGGTGAGAAAAGTTGTTCTTGAGCTATTCCAAGCATTACCTACACCCTTGCAGGGTAATGAAATTTATAAACCCTAAAACTTACATTAAGATTTAAAGGTTGAAAAGGGTTAGTAGTTAATTGCGCTTGTTTTATGTGTATTGGGTGATGGGAATGGAGTTTGGCAACTCCATTCCCTCATATGGCCGATTTGGGCATGGAAGGGAGAAGAGAAGAAGTGGAAAAGAAAAGTGGAAAATGAGAGCTTAAGGTAAGAGCTCTTTCTTGAATGGTAAATTTAATGCATTGGAGTAATGGGGATGGGTAACCAATTTAAAGAACCCAAAACATTGTATTAGAATTGTAGTTGTGGAAGTTTGAGTAATTGTGAGCTAGTATTTGGATTGTAGGCCTTAGAGCCAAGTATTGTGTATTTGTATTAGTATTGTTGTGTAATGGAGCATTGAGGTATTAAGATTGCTTTGTATTGCCGGTAGGACCCTTGTATGGGTGTGGCTAGATTAGGAATGAATTTGATGAAAAATGTGAGTGTGGAGAAGTAAGGAAAGTAGGTGAACTATGGCGAAATTTTGGTAGGAATTATGTATCTAAGAATGACTTGGTGAATGGGAGAACCAAGGTGTATATTGGATTGGGTTGATATGTTTAGTAGTGATGAAGAGGTAGTTGTAGTTGAGAAATAAGAAGGTAAAAATCTGTAGCAAGAGTTGTGAAATGTGTTGGAGAAACTAGGAGAACATACGTGCAACACCTAGTAAAGAGTGTGGAACTTGAAGAGGCAAGGTAATGCATTGTAGGCTTTGGAAATGGCTTTAGGAGATGAGAACATACATGGGGGAAGTAGGAACTAAAATCTGTAGCAAAAACCAAACTAGGAAGGATGTGTATAAGTGTTGAAAGGGAAATGTAGAAAATGTATGTGTGAATTAGTATGAAGAGGAGTAATGAATTGGTAATGGATTTAGACATGTTTAGGAGTTTAAGTAGGTGCATAAACATGTGGGAATAAGTGTAGGATCCATTAGGAATTAACTGGGCAGAGTGTGGAATGTAACAAATTTTTAAAACTGCAAGTCTGTAGAAATGTAGCAGGGTCCGGGACTTAAGTCCAGGACTAAGTCCCGGACAAATGTAAAATTCAGGCCGAGGGTTGTATGTGAATGGTGGTCCGGGACTTAGGTCCTATACAAGGACCCGGACCACCCCATTAAAACTAGCCGAGAATTTACAGAACTGGAGGTCCGGGACTTGAGTAGGGTGCAAGGACCCGGACCACCTTGAAATTTCGTTCGAGAGTAAAGACTAGCTCTGGTCCGGGACTTGACATATGTACAAAGACCCGGACCATGTGCAAAAACGACCCGAGAGTTCAGACCACAGGGTGGTCCGGGACTTAAGGCCTGGACAAGGTCCCGGACCAGCCCAGAAAAATAAGAATAAGTTTATAAAGTGGCTTTTAAGAAAGGTTAGTGAATGGTAATGTTGGTATAAGATGATTAGTACTTAATTAATGATGTTTAAGGATCATTAAAGGTATAAACAAGATGGAGAATTAGGTAAGAGAGTAGTAAGTATATGAACATTAAGTTAAACCGAAACGAAGGAACAACGGGGTAAGTACTGGAGTAGCAATTATGTATATAATGTAATGCGTAGTATTGATTGAACCGTTTGGCATGTAGCCAGGGGTTCAAGAATAGGACTCGAGGAACAAATAAGGACTAAGGAACAAGAGGGCACCGGTAAAGTAAATTGCAGAAAGAGGTATGATTTCTTCATGCCCTGTATCCTAATCTGGTTACCCCGATTTGTGTGCTTATTTGATCACCTAATAAGATAAATGCACGAATCGGACTATATTGCACTTACTTGTGCTTGTTTACATTGTTCTCGATATTTGTCTTGAACAATAGTTTGTATAATTCATGAAATATATGAATGATGATGAAGTGTATTTGTACCCGGTATTGTATTTGTGTATTGTATTGTACTTTGTATAGATGTGCACTCGAATAATGTATTTGTGTATGTGGCTTGGATGTTGACTTCTACTGATTCCTAACTACCTAACACCTAACTTAAATGTGAGTAAATTGGAATGAGTAGAAGTCCGATATAGCTTCGGCCACGCGTGAGGATGAGGAGACACAAGAGGTTGGATCCGATTCCTGACTCTTAAACTGGTCCGCGGCCCAAATCCCTTAAATGGGTAGCATCCCGGATTGGTGAGTCAAGTAAATCCCGGAGGTGGGACGGAGTTGTCCCCAGGGCCGGAGGTCCCGACGACTTAACATGAGTAAGAGTAAGTAAGTATGAGTATGAGTATGTATGCGTATGTATGAAATAACGAGTAAAAGAGTAATCTCCACCCGATTAACCCGGGTGGACCAATGAAGCTAACAAGTATTGTATATTGTGTATGTAATGTGTATGTGTAATTCGGAAAAAGGTAAGTAGGTATTGGATGGTTTGTGTTGTACTCCTTGCATGTAATGAAGTGTATGTATGTGTGTATGTCTTGCGTAATGTATTGTAATATTGTGTATAAGAGCATGTATGCATGTATGTTTGTGTGGAAACGAACCGCATGTATTCGACCAAGTGGTCGGCGTACCCTCACTAGTACGCGGGGTATGCGGTTATCATGCACAGCGAAAGCTGACCCCCTAGGGGGAACGTTTTTAGTGTGCAGGTACCCGAAACAGATGTGTTAAAGGTAAGAGACTGGCGGCACAACCTTGTATCTAGAAAGTAAGTAGTTGTGAGGAATGGGTAGTAAGTAGTCTCCTAGTGAGTATGTATGAGTTTGGAAGAGGTATTATACTTGTATGAGGATCCTAGTAGACTCGGTATGTGAATTAAATTGTATTGTACATGGAGTATTGTATGGAATGAAGATTGCAGTACTTATTTGGTAAATAGAGTATGTGTTATAGTTATGTAGTACTCGGGATTCCGGTCCATCAAACCGATGCTGTATGTAGTAACAGTAGCCTTGTTAGTCACGTGGGTGACTAACGGCATTGTATCACCCACATTATGTAAGTATGTATCCGCTGTGTGTATCTGATGTGTAAGGAGATTGGACGGTAAGCATTGTATTAATGGTAGGGGTGTTACAAAAAGTGGTATCAGAGCGAAGTATCGCTCTGAGAACTGGAAATACCGAGTTTAGGAAACACCGAGTTAGGAATTAGAAGCTTAGGGCTAAGGGCTGAGTGTTAGCATTAGAGATATGCTAGTTAGGAACTACCGGTGAGTACCAGATACCTACAATACCAGACCCGCCCTCCACATACCCTATTATATAACCTGGGAAAGGACGCCAGAGAGAGGAAAAGCCCTCTCACACTCGGGAAAACCCGATCTGGCAGTAATGAAATATTCCTACAAGGGGAAAGAACTTGACACGTAGTAAATTCCAAGAACTGAGAGTCCCGGAGATGGATCCCGGTTGAACCACAACACCCGCACTTAATAGCGGTAGGAAGGGCACTCCAACCACGAGGAGGCCGCAACTTACCACAGCATGGGGCGACGTGCTTAGCAGTCGCGAAACCTAGCTAGTCAACCAACAGCAGGACAGAAGCACTAACCGTGCAACGGAATGAAAAAGGGAGCAGTAACGGGACCCGAGACACAAGTCTACGGGATAGTAATACTTGAATAATACCACCAACGGTATGCTAGCCGACTAAGGACATAGTCGGAAGCGGTTAACTCCAGAATTACGACGCCATTACGGTTGCAATACCTGGCCAATATAGCTCAGACAACTGCGAGAACAAGCATGAGATATAATCCAATAGGACTACAAGAGTAGTACCTAAACAGGCTAAGGCTCAATAACCACGGTAAACCAGTGGGAACGAGCAACAAGGAACAACACAACCAAATCAAAAGGGGAATCTCCAAGGATTGGAGAAGTACCCAGATCTACGACAGCCATGTCTAGACCACCAAGAAGCTACCTAAGGGATCGAGTATACCAATTATAGGTCATTAAGATGAAGGGAAGAGTCAACAAGACTAACAAATACGAGTGGAAACCATACCGTGATCGGTATAGGATTACTCAAAAACCACCAGTACCACGCACTTGCCACGGCAAGTGCAGTAAGGACAGAGATACGTAAAGAAACTCTAACACACCACAGTTACATAGTAATGTACCGCGACTACAATGAAGCAACTATGGGATCACAAATCCTGAAACTGAAGGAATGGAACCTTGGAATGGCCTAACGGCCTGACCCTTGTATTAAGGACATACCAGTCAGCAAGAAGCTGGACTTGATCAAGACCTCAAACATGGCTGTGCCATGAAGAACATCTTTTAACACCGAACTGTTATTTCAAACCCAAAATTTTCTCTCTAAACCATAACCTTTCTTTTAAACCTTGGATTTTAAAACCAAACCAACATAATTACGGTGAGTATCATGGAATGATACAAGAGGAGTCGACAAAAGAATACTTCACCTAGGCGTGTGACGAACACTACGAGTGTACCCGTTACGGGATGTGGGACAACCGCACTCCGAAGGAGCTTGCGGGCCCGACATATAGTTGGGTAAGTGGTAACGTATCAACATGGTACCCCATGTATGTATACATGTAGTGTACGAAACACGGGAAGTAGTCAACTCCGTTCTACGGACCATGAGTAAATTTTAACCAGAACGACTGGACACCGCAGACAATCAAGGAGAAGGAAACTCAGTTAAGGAACAAGTGTAAGGAGCTCAGAGAATCCATCTGAAGGTAAGGAATGAAGACTGAGAAGTGCAAAAAGCACAGAATAGTAAGTATAGACATTGGATATGTCTCGAGGACACCAAACAAATACGTGATAGCTTGAAGGTATACCCAGCCTAAACACAGTAAGGCAGTTGCCTAACGTGAACACCATAACGCTCAACAAACGGGACAGAACTCCCAAGAGCAATCACAAGATTACTACGAAGCACAATCCATAATCGGAGAGGATATTTAAACCTAGTCTCAAGCACTGGGAGCAAGTACAGACGGTCTACCCAATGACAGGAGACGTTATAACCCAAAGGGGGAATAACTTAACTACAATACCGCAAGGCGGTATAATGATAACATATCGTAAACATTAGCCGGAGGTAACGACATAATCTAACAACACCCAGGTGCAATCCCTGAGGGTGACTGGATTAACAACAGTCAAACAAGTGTCAAGACAAGAATACAGGAGCTGGAACGAGCACTCGGTTAAGACACCGAAGGGATTTCACTTGACAGGAAATACCCTAGTCTACAAAGGCACTGATCAGCACCAGATTGCCTAAGAGTCTCCTATGAATGGAAGCGTGATGTCACGACTTACCACGGAGCCCAGCAATACCTCCAACGTATGGGGTATACATGGAGTGGAAACATGAACAAGCAGCTTGCAAGGAGCATAGCTCGCAGCAATAAGGCTCAGAAGCCGTAAACCAAATACGTTATACAAACTTAAATGGTTGCAAACCTGCACCAGTTATTAGCAAGACGTACGAGAGGTATTGCCTCATACGACAAGAAATCAACAACTGGACCATAAATTAAAACCCAACATCCTGAGTGGCTTGGAGTAATGGCCAACTCAATGTCACTGTCACTAGAACATCAGTCTAGTATACAATCGACAAGCTTTTAATTACCTTCATGCCTTCTGTAGCAATGGTAGCACAGAGGCATAAGAATCATGATAATGCCAACATTGGCCTATTCCACACTTGGACACTACGAGAAACCCAAGGGAAGGTACCCCTCGTTAACCGAAGACCACCAATGCGGTGATGATGTGAACCTTAGAAAAGGCTTCCGTCTACTATAACAATAAAACTACGCAATAGATATTGCCAAGGGGTGATGGAATAAGGAAATGAGATTTCTAAACCATTACGACTTAATGGAGTAAGCATACTCCTTATGCACCCAAACATGTGGTGGACCATTGTGTAAACACCAACATAGCAAACCTTGTCATTAGACCTATGAGTGGAGACAAACCCCTCAACAAGAACTTTCATTCATCAATGACAGAGTACTCTTCAATTGGAGAACGGGACCAGAAAACCCTTGAAGCTTCATGGGATGTCCCGGTGATGTACATACAAGAATAAAACCGCACAGCTAGAGCCTATAACCAATGCTCAGCTTTGGGAGGACAGTAATTGTCAAAAACAATCAATGTGAGTGCACATTGCACACCATGAATGACCAATGCTCAAGAGAGCTTGTAACCTGGTAAATTGCTTTATCCGTGGTCAACCAAGATACTTGGTAAATTGTATCATAAATGATGATAGAATGTGAGGTAAGTTAACCTACACATAAAACCTAAGTGGAATAAGACATCTGCACATTGGGAAGATAATAAGATTGCCGTATGCTATGATAACCGTCATACACACAAACACAGGAAACTCCTAGTGTATTTACACCATAAGGAAATGGTGCCAATGACAATGTCACTAAGTAAAAAGGAACTACGACAGTAACAGAAACAGTAAAAGCAATGTTGTACAATGAGTAAGAATACGGTGCGCAACAGGCGACCGCTACGAGGAAGTAATTAGACAATGACACGGAGTATAAGTATGAGATAACAGGCAGAAATATTCCTTCCTATCACATAAGTGACCTTCTGTCAAGCGTTTACACCTCTGCACTCTGTATGACGGGGTGTTTGGCATTGCACTTGTTCAGCTAATGATCTAATGAGATGGCTAGGGATATGGAGAATGTAAACCGTAGTAAATCTTTCCTTTCACCACAAACATGGCATAAGCCAGTCAAGCAAGCCTAGCAACATACAGTGCGGCCTAAGGCCAAGGAAGCACGAAGAGTGTACAACACACTAGTAATCACAAGATGTGAATTCCATTGGAATATAAGGTGAAAGAAGATACAAGAAAGTCACAAGGACCGGCGCATAGAAAATGCAAGGTCATACAAGTAAAGGACACTTGTACTGAACCAGAAGAACTGGTATAATTTAGAAGCTAGTGACAACAGAGGAAGCACTACAGTTAAGTGGTGACTTAACCTCGCCTGACAATAAGTTAGAGGAACTTAACGAATAATCGTAGAAGCACGAATAGCATGTGCAGTAGATTACCAGAGAGCTGGTTACAATCTTTAACTCATAGAGTTCAAACAATGGTAAAAGAATACCACACTGTTAGTAAACCTTATTCCCACAACGAAGGGATAAAGAGGCGATGAGTAGCACATTTGGGATAACCAAAGAGCAATAAAATACTAGGATTATAAGGGTCGCGTAGTAGAAGCTAGTGAGCCCTAGTAAGTATAATGGAATAGCTATTAATGCCTTGAAGCCGGTTAGGCTAGAATCGATTTAATTATGAGTTAAATAAACTCATATAGGAATTCTTGGTGCAAAGATTAAACCATTGGTATGGTTAAGACCCCTTTGACCAGAGCATATTGTATAGTATACCGTAGTGAAGCTAAACGCTTCAGACTGCCCAAATTGATTAAACCAATGTTTAATAATAATAACATATGGTAGATTACGTGGGCGTAATCCCTTTTAATGGGGGTAGAGCGAAAACCGCTTAATGTAAGTTTCATGAATAAAACACATAAACTATAATGTGCATAGCACAAATGAGAATCAAATTGATGATTGATACTATGTTAAATAAGCATAAGTATTCATTTATATTGTAATTATGGTAACTAGGCATTAGACATGCAAATACCATAGGATGAATACACCCATCTGGTAACACCAGTGTAAGAGTATTGGTAAAGAAGAGTAATGAGTAGTGGACGGAGCTCCACAAGTATTGTAGCCTTTGAAGAAGTAGTATGAAATGAATGAGAGTAGTAGATGAATGAAGTTTATGAGTAGTGGAATCGCAGGTAAATTATTTGAAACAAATTGAAGACAACTAAATCTCATAGGTATAGTATTCCTTAGTTAGAATATTGGAGATGATGGTGAGTAATGGATGTAAGTAGTGAAGGTTGATGAAATGAGCATTTAAGTATTGAACCACGAAGTAAAGCATTTGGGAAGTAGAGTGAGGATGATTGATGGACCAATTCCATCCTTTGGAGATGTATGAATTCGTATCACAACTAGAAAGGGTAAAAAGATAGAAAATGAAAACTAGTAAATTATTTGTTTGTTTGAAACTGATGTGGGAAGTCGAACTTGATCCTGATCAGGTCAAGTGAAACCGAACACAAATTGGGGTGGAAAGATAGTTCAACACTGGTGCTGATCACATCAGGGTCGAACGATTCTTGAAGCTCCCCTTAAGTGGTCACAAGAATCACATAGGATAGAAGTAATGGATATAAATTGGAATTCGGAGTTGTGTGTTTTAGAAATTTCTAATTAGTAGTTGTAAAGGAATCTTACTTAGACTGGAGATGGAGGACTTGTTGGAAGTTAAACAAGAGAAGATAGTGGTATATCATATTGTATTATTCAAGGGCAGCGGGACATAGAGGAGTCATGTGTCTAAATGACCTGAGTGCCTGCGGGACTGTATGTGTATTGCATTGCTTTGGTGATAGCTTTGCATCGTATATATGTGAAACCCGGTAATGTGGAACCGATGGTTGATAGTGATATGGATTGGAGTAATTATTGTACATGGGTAGGATGTGGAAAGGAGAAACCTCGAGTAACGAATTTGGGGATTGTAAGGAGGATAAATGTGTGACTTTTGGTATTGGGCATGTAAGAATGAGTAAGCATTGTAAACCTATAACGTTGAACAACTTTGAGGACAAAGTTCTTAAGGGGGGTAGATTGAAATACCCCGAACTTAATTATAGCGATTAAAATAATTCTAATATGTATTTAAGAGCCTAATAATGCTTACGTAATATTGGTAAGGAAAAATAAACCCAAAGGAAATAAAGAAACGCTTAAAAAGTGTAAAACGCTAAATAAGCATTAAATAACCATAGGAGGTATGGGACCTCGGTTGGCGTATTATATGGATTCTAAAGGCTTAATTAAGTCTAAATAAATATTAGGGAACAAATCCTGAAGAAAACGGATCCTTAAAATGGATTAAAAACACTAATGAACATTAAAGCGCGTTCTCCGAGGTAACCGGGAAAACGTGACTTTAAGCGGGTCAAATAGACTCGTAGCAATTTTGGTCAACTAAATAATCATTAATAAATATTAGTGAAGCTTTAGAACCAATAAAATCAATAAAACGAGGAATTAGTAAAAACTGTCAAAAACGGGAAGTTGCGGGGTAAAAGCACAAATAACTCAAACTAGTGTGTCCAATGTTGTAAATAAAAATTTAAAACCCACATGGGCTGTGTGAGTGTGTCCGATTTTGAGCCCCATTCACACCCCTATAATTCCCTTCTTATGAACAAAAAGACAAAACAAATAAAAATCAAAAAGGTACTACTTTTACTACCTCACATACTCTCTCTCCTACCCTCTCATTTCCCCACTCACGTACAAGCCCTCCCTCACTCTCTTTCTTTTCTTTCTTCTTTTTCCCAAGCGACATCCATGGAGATTTGAGCAAACACACACAAGCTTCCTCTTCTCTCCTCTTGTTACTCCATCAAACCTTCTCCAAAAGTTATAAAAAGTATACCATTGTGTTCCTCTCTTCAAGGAGAACATTTCCCTCTTTTCAAAATCTGAAAAGGAGCATTTTCGTTTTCATGGGTATGGAGCATTTGGAGCTTCAAGACTACCACTAGAACCACCTTCTTCTCCTTGTCATTTTGAGGTAAAAATGTTCTTGAAAACTTACCTTTTTCTAGCCCTAGTGGGCAAAACGAAATTTAGACTAAACTCTTGTTTGGTTCCTTCGTACTCTAGCCGATTTTGGCTCTCTTGGAGGGTGAGAAAAGTTGTTCTTGAGCTATTCCAAGCATTACCTACACCCTTGCAAGGTAATGAAATTTATAAACCCTAAAACTTACATTAAGCTTTAAAGGTTGAAAAGGGTTAGTAGTTAATTGCGCTTATTTTATGTGTATTGGGTGATGGGAATGGAGTTTGGCAACTCCATTCCCCCATATGGCCGATTTGGGCAAGGAAGGGAGAAGAGAAGAAGTGGAAAAGAAAAGAGGAAAATGAGAGCTTAAGGTAAGAGCTTTTTCTTGAATGGTAAATTTAATGCATTGGAGTAATGTGGATGGGTAACCAATTTAAAGAACCCAAAACATTGTATTAGAATTGTAGTTGTGGAAGTTTGAGTAATTGTGAGCTAGTATTTGGATTGTAGGCCTTAGAGCCAAGTATTGTGTATTTGTATTAGTATTGTTGTGTAATGGAGCATTGAGGTATTAAGATTGCTTTGTATTGCCGGTAGGACCCTTGTATGGGTGTGGCTAGATTAGGAATGAATTTGATGAAAAATGTGAGTGTGGAGAAGTAAGGAAAGTAGGTGAACTATGGCGAAATTTTGGTAGGAATTATGTATCTAAGAATGACTTGGTGAATGGGAGAACCAAGGTGTATATTGGATTGGGTTGATATGTTTAGTAGTGATGAAGAGGTAGTTGTAGTTGAGAAATAAGAAGGTAAAAATCTGTAGCAAGAGTTGTGAAATGTGTTGGAGAAACTAGGAGAACATACGTGCAACACCTAGTAAAGAGTGTGGAACTTGAAGAGGCAAGGTAATGCATTGTAGGCTTTGGAAATGGCATTAGGAGACGAGAACATACATGGGGGAAGTAGGAACTAAAATCTGTAGCAAAAACCAAACTAGGAAGGATGTGTATAAGTGTTGAAAGGGAAATGTAGAAAATGTATGTGTGAATTAGTATGAAGAGGAGTAATGAATTGGTAATGGATTTAGACATGTTTAGGAGTTTAAGTAGGTGCTTAAACATGTGGGAATAAGTGTAGGAACCATTAGGAATTAACTGGGCAAAGTGTGGAATGTAACAGATTTTTAAAACTGCAAGTCTGTAGAAATGTAGCAGGGTCCGGGACTTAAGTCCAGGACTAAGTCCCGGACCAATGTAAAATTCAGGCCAAGAGTTGTATGTGAAGGGTGGTCCGGGACTTAGGTCCTATACAAGGACCCGGACCACCCCATTAAAACTAGCCGAGAATTTACAGAACTGGAGGTCCGGGACTTGAGTAGGGTGCAAGGACCCGGACCACCTTGAAATTTTGTTCGAGAGTAAAGGCTAGCTCTGGTCCGGGACTTGACATATGTACAAGGACCCAGACCATGTGCAAAAACGACCCGAGAGTTCAGACCACAGGGTGGTCCGGGACTTAAGGCCTGGACAAGGTCCCGGACTAGCCCAGAAAAATAAGAATAAGTTTATAAAGTGGCTTTTAAGAAAGGTTAGTGAATGGTAATGTTGGTATAAGATGATTAGTACTTAATTAATGATGTTTAAGGATCATTAAAGGTATAAACAAGTTGGAGAACTAGGTAAGAGAGTAGTAAGTATATGAACATTAAGTTAAACCGAAACGATGGAACAACGGGGTAAGTATGGGAGTAGCAATTATGTATGTAATGTAATGCGTAGTATTGATTGAACCGTTTGGCATGTAGCCAGGGGTTCAAGAATAGGACTCGAGGAACAAATAAGGACTAAGGAACAAGAGGGCACCGGTAAAGTAAATTGCAGAAAGAGGTATGATTTCTTCATGCCCTGTATCCTAATCTGGTTACCCCGATTTGTGTGCTTATTTGATCACCTAATAAGATAAATGCACGAATCGGACTATATTGCACTTACTTGTGCTTGTTTACATTGTTCTCGATATTTGTCTTGAACAATAGTTTGTATAATTCATGAAATATATGAATGATGATGAAGTGTATTTGTACCCGGTATTGTATTTGTGTATTGTATTGTACTTTGTATAGATGTGCACTCGAATAATGTATTTGTGTATGTGGCTTGGATGCTGACTTCTACTGATTCCTAACTACCTAACACCTAACTTAAATGTGAGTAAATTGGAATGAGTAGAAGTCCGATATAGCTTCGGCCACGCGTGAGGATGAGGAGACACAAGAGGTTGGATCCGATTCCTGACTCTTAAACTGGTCCGCGGCCCAAATCCCTTAAATGGGTAGCATCCCGGATTGGTGAGTCAAGTAAATCCCGGAGGTGGGACGGAGTTGTCCCCAGGGCCGGAGGTCCCGACGACTTAACATGAGTAAGAGTAAGTAAGTATGAGTATGAGTATGTATGCGTATGTATGAAATAACGAGTAAAAGAGTAATCTCCACCCGATTAACCCGGGTGGACCAATGAAGCTAACAAGTATTGTATATTGTGTATGTAATGTGTATGTGTAATTCGGAAAAAGGTAAGTAGGTATTGGATGGTTTGTGTTGTACTCCTTGCATGTAATGAAGTGTATGTATGTGTGTATGTCTTGCGTAATGTATTGTAATATTGTGTATAAGAGCATTTATGCATGTATGTTTGTATGGAAACGAACCGCATGTATTCGACCAAGTGGTCGGCGTACCCTCACTAGTACACGGGGTATGCGGTTATCATGCGCAGCGAAAGCTGACCCCCTAGGGGTAACTTTTAAAGTGTGCAGGTACCCGAAACGGATGTGTTCAAGGTAAGAGACCGGCGGCACAATCTTGTATCTAGAAAGTAAGTAGTTGTGAGGAATGGGTAGTAAGTAGTCTCCTAGTGAGTATGTATGAGTTTGGAAGAGGTATTATACTTGTATGAGGATCCTAGTAGACTCGGTATGTGAATTAAATTGTATTGTACATGGAGTATTGTATGGAATGAAGATTGTAGTACTTATTTGGTAAATGGAGTATGTGTTGTAGTTATGTAGTACTCGGGATTCCGGTCCATCAGACCGATGCTGTATGTAGTAGCAGTAGCCTTGTTAGTCACGTGGGTGACTAACGGCATTGTATCACCCACATTATGTAAGTATGTATCCGCTGCGTGTATCTGATGTGTAAGGAGATTGGACGGTAAGCATTGTATTAATGTTAGGGGTGTTACAAGGGTACATGTGATAATAAGGATTCATGTAATTGAAAGTATTGTTTACATATGAACTATACCACATTGAATTTAAAAAAAAAAAGAGAGAGACAACCTTAGAAAAATAAATACTAAGGTGAGATGCATAGTGCATGACAAAGGATCACACATGCAATAATGAAACAAACTATACGACATACAAGAGTATGTTAAGTCACATGCGATAACAAGTTCAACAATAACTATATTAATATACAAGACAAGACTACACATGTAATATAACACTTTTCCAATCTCGAGTTAAACCGAAAGCCCGACAAACATTGACAGTTAATAACGGGGGGTTAACCGGGAGTTAATAGTGATGGTACGGGGTACCGTAGGATTGTTGTTATACAGTATGCTAATCAGTAGCATTATGTATTGTTTAGACTGTTAGAGACGACACACGGAGCATAGGATCTTGCTGATTCATACTCCACCGTAATACATCAGGGTGAACGGTATGTTGTTATGTGTCTCTGATTGTCTCTGAGGGCTTCCTCAGTTCAGACTTCTGTGTGATCTGTGATAAGATTGTTTGTCTGAATGTGTTAAGTAATATGCATGAATTGTATATTTATAGCTGCTTATTATTTACTGTTGTTGAGTTAACAGTATCGGTTCGTATATATGAACCAATGTATATAAAACGAACTAGTGACTATGGTGCTATCTTATATGAAATATAAGGAATGTAAGTAAAACGTTGTAGCATTAGGATAATAACATATACATATTATCCAAGACTTTTATACGGAGCATTGGCCTTTCTATACGCCGCTCTTGTATCTAACACTGGATCCCGAGTTTACAGACTCCGGATTGGACTAATGACCATAGTCTGCTGTGTTAGGAAAAAAATGGTAATGTGATGCGATGGTATAATTAATTAATGGAAAGTTAGTAAAGCCAAGAGGATGTGGCTCTTGGTGCGCGTTGTGATCACAAAAACGATACCAGGATGTCCGCGTACGGGTCCGCAAGTATCAAGAAAATTTCCCGTGAGCTAGAATGGCTCGTTGGTCGGAGACTCTACCGTTGGAGTGGCTACTGCCGTGGGTGACCCGCCATAATATATGGGTAAACTAGAGACATGTCGTTTTAACGAGACATTGTCACTAGGTATAACTGAACAATTAAAATAATTGAGACTTGTACAGTGGCGAACAATATTGGTTTCTATACCATGGACGAGACTTAATACTTGTTTATTATTCTCGTTGTTTCGCTTTGTTGTTCATTGGTTATACTTGTGATTATATTATTGTGTGTTGATGGTTGTGTTGTGGTATGGATATTACTATTAATTGTTTTACAGTTTTAAATATTTAAAACGGTATTGCATGTAACGAACCTCATGCTCTCGACCAAATAATTGAGGGGTCTTTGGGGGCATGACGGGGCATGTGATGACATACTCAGCAGGGGCTGATTCCATACCATAAACCATTTTTATTTCAGGAGAGTAGCTGGTGGTCGACGCGAGGCGCGACGGTTGTAATATTTTTGTTGTTTAAGACTTGGTACGGTTTAATACTGATGACGTTTTGGACTCGGGTTATGTAAACCGAGGTGGATTTGTTTTAGATGCTCACGAGTACGGTCTGTAATAATTGGTTACTGTTGGTTTGTTTTAAATTGTTTAAAGTTCTACAATCTATCTCTTGTGGTCACTGCGGGAATACGTTTCGCATGTTGATTATCAGGTAACTCGTTATCACCCGTATGGGCGAGTGATAACAGTGACACCATAGGAGCGACAGTCTATTATTTACCGCTGCGATATATTTATTATATGTGACATTTATAGGATATTTAAGAGCCGAATTAGTAGGGGTGTTACAGTGAACCATAATAATTAGAATAATAGTTGTAGTTATAAAAAATACGTACAATTAATCAACAAAAAACTACCCTCACCTCAACTGGGCTAGGATAATAGTAGCAGAATCGAGTGGACAATATATTAAATATATATGTATATATAATTCTGCAACTAACTATTATATATAAATCAACGAATTTTACAAACAATTATGATAAACAGAAATTCAACAAAGTTGAAGAATAAAACTAACCTGTTTTTGGAAGGACGAGGAGTAGGAGAAACTCGGAGGGAGGAAACAGGGTGGAGGACGGCGACAAACGTGTCAAAAGGAGTAACTGTGAACCATAATAATTAGAATAATAGTTGTAGTTATAAAAAAATACGTACAATTAATCAACAAAAAACTACCCTCACCTCAACTGGGCTAGGATAATAGTAGCAGAATCGAAAGGACAAGATGTGCATACGGAACTCAGATGGAGGTAACAGGACGGAGTACAACGACAAATGGTGTCAAAGGGTATAACTGTAACGAACCATATTAATAATAAGTGAGGATAATAGTTGTAGTTATGTAAAAAATCACAATTAATTATCAACAAAAACAAACCCTAAACTCACGTGTTTTCCCCCTTTTTGGACTCGTTTCAGGTCGCTAAACCGGTGACTTGTTAGAAGTGAGGATGAATTGTCGCGTGTAGCTACACCGCCAACTTATGAAGTATCTAATTCATTGTCAATATTTAATCAATAATCACAACTTATTGTAAATCAAATTATAAATTTAAGTAACTATAAGTCAACATTTTTGATGTTAATTCACACGACAAATCACCAATGACGCTTACTTGGCAACAATTCACACAAACAATGGTAGAAAAGCACAAAAATATCACTGAAATTGGTTCAGTAATTTCATCGAACACTTTGCGGGCATATGCATTATTTTGTAAAATTACACACATTTAGAATTTCCAATCAAACCAATCAATCTACTACACACCAGATAACATAAATCCAACAAAAATGAAATACCCCAAATCTTGATATGTTGGTTAAATGTTAAACTATGGTATTTAAAGGCAAAAAAATGTCTTAGGAACATCAATGAACCATTTAAACCACGGTAAAACCCAATAAAACACTAAGACACGGTTTGAGCAAAAACATGCTCTAAGCTAGGAGTGAACTTGGTTAGGACCCAAGGAGCCTAACAAGACTTAATAATATTTAAATATGATTTTATAAGGCTAATTAAGTCCTTAGGAAACCTTGGTAGACAATGAAACTAAACAAAACACAAATAAATACCTTAAGGTCAACATGGGCTAAAATGTGCTCTAAGTTTGGGATAAATTTGTATAAGACCTAATGGTCATACCTATGCCTTATAAATATGTTAATGAACATATTAAATCAATTACCAAAGAAAACCAAGCTTGAAAACAAGTTAAAACACAAAAAGTGCTTTAAGGAGTCTTAAAGCACGTTTTTGAAAAATTGTCTTGTAAATGAGTTTTGAATGGCTAAATGTCCATCATTACTCTTTAATTAACATGTGTACTATATAGTATCACATCTGTAAGTTTATATCAATGGGAAATCAAAAATTTCACATATATGTGCCTTGTTTTAGTGAATAGTAACTAAAATAAGCTAGTTTGTAACATATGTTTGTATAAGTAAATAAATTGGCTAACAAAGACTAAAATACCCTTAGTAACATAAAGGGGGCCGGTTTTTGTAGTAATGAGTCACCACACATGTTAGTTTATTAAGTAAAAAAATGATGACTAATGGTTACTATTTGCTTTAAGGTATAAATATCTTCTAAAAGCAAAAGCAATCTTCATTCTCTCATTTCTCTTCATCCCACACGTCTTCAACCTCTCTTATATCTCTTCTTGCTCTCCATTCACGGTTTGCTACAGCAACACCAACACCACCATTATTTTCCCATCTTTGACCACTTGTATCTCCTAGCTCATTTGGCCAAATTAAATTCTAAGACCACCATTCTCTTCCTCTCATCAAGCCCTTCAATTCTATCCTTTCAAAATCCCAAGAGCTCCATTTCGGTGCCAAGAGGAATCACCATGGGAGGAGCTTGAGCTCACCTTTTCACATATTATTGTTCTCCTTTGCTTCAAGGTAAGGAAACTCAAAGAAAAATGATGTTTCCTTCATGTTTTTTATGTTGTCCGAAAATCACTCTTAATGGTGCCCTTGTGTTGCTTTGTTTTAGCTTCATTTGAATCTTCCAAGGGCTAGGAGGAGTCCTCTCTTGATACTTATTCAAGCTCTCTTCCAATTCCAAGGTAAAACAATTACCTTAATGTGTTAAAACAATATATGTAACTAGGGTTTACAATGAGATGAAGCATAATGCTTGAATACTCATTCTATTATGTGTACATTGTTTAGAAGTTGGCAAACAACCAAACATCCTACCGGTTTTACAAGGAAACAAGAAAGAAGTTTGTGAGGAAAAAGAGGTAAACAAACTATCTCAATGTAGTTTAAATGCCTTAGGAAAATGAGCTTGATTTGCTTAATAAAATACCTAAGGAGCCAATGGTGAATGACCTAGTAAAATGCTCTCAAGAAGTTTATTAAGGGCATATGTATTGTTGGGTGTATTTGCAGGTCAAAGGCATTACTTATGTGGGAAATTCAGTGTTTAAAGTTTATGTTATTTAAGGGCCTAAGAGCCATGTTATTTAAGGGCCTAAGTGCCAAGCAATTTAAGTTTATGCACTATATTGTGATGTAGTGTAAATTTGGTGAAGTTATGTGTGTGAGAATACTCTTGATGGATTTAGGTGTTCTTGAATGTTTAATGGTGAAAACCATGAGTTTTGGAATGATGATGTGCTAAGAGAACCCATGGCAAAATTTGTATAATGTATAAGGAGTTGTAAGTGCTTAAATGAACTTTGGTGAACTAGGATATGTTAGGAAAGGATAAATGTTTTACTAAGGAAGAAAACATGTTATTAAGGTGATTTAGAGTGATACAAGGATTTAGGTGTTATCTTGGAAGTTCTAGGAATTCAATATGTGTTTTTGAGAATGTATTAAAGTCTTGGAGAAGTTTGTTTAAGGTTTAGGAATGTTGATGTACAAGGAGGAAATGATGTTTAGGTAAGATGTGAAAAAGGAGATTTAATTAGTAAGAAAAGAAGTTTGAGAGATGATGTTAAGGTGTAGAGGAAACACCTTGGTATAGTGGTCATTATTGGTGAGATACCACTTAGAAATCTTAAGGAGAAAACATTCCAAGTGCTAAGAATTTTGTAAGAAATTTGTGAATGATAAGATGGTTTTGGTGTGTGATTTAAAGAGTTTAGTACATGGCTAAAGGTGTGTTTGATGTGCCAAATGATGTTAGAACACATTAGGAGGCTTGAGGAAAAATTTGGAGAAAGTTTGACAGTGAAAGGGAAGTTTCTGCAGTCGACCTACCCAGGGGACCGACCCCAGTCTGGGTCGGTCGGGCTGAAACTGTGAACTTGGATGATCTCTGCAGCCGACCTACCCAGGGGGTGGGTCGGTCGGTGGGTCGGTCGACCTTTGTAAAAAAAATAAATTAAATTTTAAGAATGTTAAGTGGTATTAGTGGTTTGCCATTAAGAGAGTATTGATGATTAGAAAAATAATTATAAAAGGACTTAAGATTAAGTTAAGTAAGATGATTTAAAGTTTAAGGTTATAAATGAATGTTGAGGGGATTGTTAGGTAATGATGTTATAAGGTTGTTTAAGACATATTAGGTGGGTTTATGCAACGTAGTGAAAAGTTGTATTAAAATGTAAAGGTAACAAAGTTAAATGTGAGTGATTTTAAGTTAACGGGGAAAAGTATAAAGCTTAGACTAAACAATCATGTTACCTCGATGTTAATAAAAGTACATGTAATGTTATCAGTTGTTCGAGAGTTGCTCGAAGAACATAAGGGGGCATGATAAAGTGGACTCCGGTGACAAGTATAGTTTTCTTGCAACCTGTGTCCTACCGGATTACACCGGCTTGTATGCCAATGTGTTTTTCTGAGTGTTTTGCCACCTTGTAAGATTAAAACATGTAATGAGTTTATAGTATTCATTTAGTGGAGAATTTAATCTCCGATACCGTTTAACCTCCGATAAGTGTTAAACCTTAGCTAACCGAATCTAGGAACACATGAGAGATCGGTATTCGGAGTTAACGATCCAAACCTTGGGAACGTTCTAACCACGGCTATGCGTGAGTTAGTTGTGTATTGATGTTGTGTGCAAGCGTGTGAACCTCCCTTGTGTTTAACCCGGTTGTGATACCGAATGGTGTGTGGATGTGATAAGTTCCATAATGGAGCTCTAACTACTTACTTATAAGTATATATGTACTAATGGGGGGTGAGGAGTCCGGTCTGTTCCGGCCACGGGTGAGGATGGGGGTCGTTGTCTTTTCAGGTTCGACCCTCTGTGTATGTTATGGTTGTTTTCCCATTGGGTTCCAATCTTCCCTTTTAGCTTAACCAAAGCTATTTTACTGACTCACGTCGGGCCACAGGGGCATACTATATTGTTGGGTGTGCTTGGGATTACTATATCCGACACACCTTGGTGTTAAGTTAACCGTTCAAATTAACAGGACGGTAACGAATCATGTAACGAGCTTAGTATGAGATTGGCAACAAACTCTAGGCTCACCGTGTTTACTAACTATGGTGGAAGGTTCCTAAATGTGAACCGTACTTGTGGTGTTGCGTGTTATTGTTGTTAAGGAACATGGATGTGAAATCCGGTTTATAATAAGAGGCAGTTAAGGATAACCCGGGTAATGGGTAAGTGTCATCTATTAAGGAAGTAGCTCCGTTTAGAGGAGAGCCACTCTAGGGTTGAAGGAAACAATGAGTGATTTGTTATGTGTGGATGCGTTGGATGTTTGTTGAGCCCTACTGTTGGGTGCATGTATGTGTTATGTGTTTGTGGATTACATGCATGATTTAAATATAATCAACCGCATGTTAAGACGACAATTAGTTGTGCGTGGCCCGGTAGCATGTGGGCTGCGGGATTACCATACCAGCAAAGGTGTTGAGCCCCTTGGGGGCCACCCTTTCTCTTCTTTTCCTATTTCAGGTACAAAGAGCTGGAAGCCGTTCGAGAGTAGGATGGGGTAGTCGCTGTACATGGGTATTCATCTAAGTTGTATATATACAGTAGGTGTAGTAAGACCGAAATTGTTGTCGGCATCAGTTGTAAATACTTGGTACATTTGGAATGTATAAAATATATAGGTTGTTGTCAAGGGGAAGCGATTGTAACGTGTAGTTGCTCGGGAATCTAGTCCATCAGACCGATACAGTGTACATGTATTTGCCTTGTTAGCCACATGGGTGGTTAACGGCGTGTAACACCATTGAATTAAGTAATGTGATGAGTTGAGATTTCCGCAGCAGTTTGATGTAATGTGTACGGTGGTAGTTGGGGTGTTACAAAAAGTGGTATCAGAGCGAAGTACCGCTTTGATGACTGAATTACCGAGCTTAGAAAGTACCGAGTTAGGATTTTAGTACTTTGGGTTAAGGGTTGAGTGATAGCGTGAGAGATACGCTAGTTAGGAGTAACCAGTGTGTACTAGAAACCTACAGTGTCCAACCCACCCTCCACAATCCCTGTTTTATAACTTGGGAAAGAACGCCAGAGAGATGAAAGTCCTCTCATACTCGGGAAACCCGATCTGGCTGTTATTAAGTACCTCTATGAGAACGGAGAATCTGTCATACGGTAGATCCCGAGAAGTGGGAATTCCGGAGACGGTTTCTGCCTAAACAATGTTAACCACATTTTATATCAAAGAATGAAGAAACCTATGCATAGGAGAATGGAATTTCTGGCAACCTGGGTCGACATGCCGAGCAGTCGAGAACAACCAGTTTGCAACGCACCAATAGTGCAACAGGCAAGAAGTGAGGTAATGAAACCCGAGACAAGTGTTTGCGGGACTACAAATATTAAATAATGACACCAACGGTATACCAACCGACAAAGGAACTACAACGTAGTACCCAAACAAGAGACAAGTCTCAGTAACCACGACAAATGCGTGGAATGGGCTACGAAGAAGATACAATGTTAAGGAAAAAGGGGACTCCCGCAATGGGAAACACCCTAGTTAATGGGTATCATGTGAAGACAATGAGAAGTCGCCCAGAGGGTTTATCGTTAAGACTGTAAGATTAAAGAAGGGGACAACAAGGCCACTGAATACGGTGCAGATAAAAACAATACCTCAACTGGTGTGTGTGTTTAACCGATAGCCAGTTAGCATGGCGCACTTGCCATGGCAAGTGCTGCTATAACAGGGCTGTTCGGGAAATTTATAACCATTACAAAGTACTTGGTAAAGTACCATAAAGTTAAATGTGGTCATCATGACCGTGGAAGGGCTTGATAGCCTGACCCTTGTAATTAGAAGTACACCAGTCAGCAAGAAGCTATATTTGGTTAAGGGAAGAAGGCATTGAAAAACCATGAGAATTTTTCTTTTCCAAACCAGATTTTCTTTCAAACCAATATTTATTTCTAACCTTCTTATAAACCAAACTAGTAAAACCAAGGGCAATTGACAAGAATTCAACAATGGATAAACTTTCCCTCGATTAAGTTCAGGAAGCATGGAATGAATATTGTCACGGGACAATATAAGGGAGTTGACAACAGAATACTTCACCTAGGCGTGTGACGGACACTACGAGTGTACCAACTGTAATGTGGGACGACCGCACTCCGATAGGAGCTTGTGGGCCTGACAGACCTACTTATGGGTTAGTTGGGTAAGTAGTAATGTATCAGTATGGTACCCCACATATGTATACGGGTAGAGTCCAAAACACGGGAAGTAGTCGACTCCGTACTACGGTCAGCAGTATAAGTCAAACAAGAACTAAGGATTACCATGGATGGTTGAAGTTAAGGAACTCAGTTAAGTTAACGAGACTAAAGGAATTAGTGAATTCCTTTCAAGGAAATGTTTAAGAGTCAGGAGGTGCGAAGTGCACTAACTGTTATGTAAAGACATCACATATGTCTTAGGAAGCCTGAAGGATAAACATTATAGCTGGAACGAATACCCAGCTAAGAACACAAGAAGGCGTAGTTTATTGAATGCACCCATAAGTGCAAGCCAAATGTAAGGACATATTTTAGCAACACCTAGGAGCTATCCTTGAGGGGTGTTTGGGATCAAACATTGTTGGATGAAGCAATATAACAGAAACGCAAGAGTTGAAACAATTACTCGGATTAAACACTGAAGATAACCCACTTAACAGTAGGACCCTAAGTTGCCAAAGAGACAACTTGGAAGGAATCGTGACAGTAAGGCTTACAAGCCACAACGACTTGTGTTATGTAAACTTGATCGGTTGCAGAAGTATATGTTATACAAGTAAATAGAGCGGAGAACGAACCACTGCATTAAGAGTGGGGATACCTCTCGATATTGTGAGACCGCAGGAGCGGTAGTTATGTGAACCAAGTTCAAGAAATATGTTAGGGATTGGCCACGTTGTTATTACCCTAGAATGATTTGAATAAGAATAATACGCGAAGAAGTGTTTATACCAGTTGTGTAGACCGGAAGAGTAATAAGTCTGATAGCAACCACCATAGGTGTGTGATGCTAAATGTGTAGTGAACAACGCTTAAGGAGCATAAAGACTCGAGGAGTAGCGTATCCAACAAACAGCCAAATAAGTGGCCAAACCCAGTGTGATGGCGGAAGCTAATATAATAGCTGATGCAGTGCAAGTTAATGTTGTATAATGAAAGAGGATACGGTGTGCAATAAGCGACCATTGTATAAATATTGTTAAGTGATGGCATGACAAATAAGTAGAGTTCTAAGTTAAACCCAGTAGAGATACAACGGTAAGTGGTAGCAAATGAACTAGACAGTAAGCCAGTAGCCATTATTATGTGATAAGGATTTCAGTAAAACACAGTGTAAATTCCTATTGCAATCGCATAAGAGATTTACTGTCAGGAGTTTACGCCTCTGCACTCTGTATGACTAAGTGTTTTGGTGTTGCACTTGCGCAGTAATGATCGAGCGGGATAGCTAGGATTTGTGAAATGTTAATTGTGGTGGATGTAGAAAGAAACTTATAACGCTATAATGACCGATGCATAGGAAATGCAAGGTCATGCCAGTGGAAATGATACTGGTACAGAACCAAATGTGGAAGCATGACTGGCATTAAGTGACTACAGTAGCACAAAATACCAAATATCGGTATGGAATAGACCCCAAGTGTCAGCAATAACTGAGAGAGCACTACACTTTAGGTGGTAGCTCAATCTCAACCGACAGTAAGTCGGTAGAAGCAAGTCAATCATTGTGAAATACATAGCAGTTTACGCAGTAAGTTATTAGAGAGGTGGCTGGAAAGTCTTGAAACTCACCGAATTCGCTCAGGGTAAGAGATACCATGCGTCGGTTGAGAAACCATTACTACCAAGATAAGGGTAATACATGGGAGATGAACAATACAGTAACAGTAACGAATGGGGCAAACTAGCTCTATAATTATCAGAGTTGCGCAACAGAGGCCATTGAGCCCATGCTTCGGATACCGAATATACATTGTGAATATGAATAAATGGCTAGTTATCAATGCCTAGAAGCCTCACAGGCCGGGACCGAAACCGGTGATGAGTTAAATAGACTCCAATGAGAATTCTTGGTTTAGAGACTAAACCGCCAATATGGTTAAGATCCTCTAACCAGAACGCATTGTGTACCAGACCACGTGGAAGTTAAAATACTTCACGACGGCAGAACATTTTAAGCCTATGTTCAGTGACTGATTACGTGGGTGTAATCCCTTTTAAGGGGGGTAGAGCGCAAAGCCGCTTAGTGTGTTTTACCGTACAAGTGTACGTGAACTATGTTGTGCATAGCACAAAAATGATTCGTTATGATGGTTGGCGCTTGTGTTATATAAACGTACGCATTCATTCATGGTTAAATTGTGGTAATTGCGCACAGAAGATGCGGATACCATTGTGGGAAGTGTGTTATTTTGGTTAACAGTTGTGTGTGTTAGTACTAGTGTAAGGGAGTTAAGAAACTCCCGGGGAACTAAAACCCCGACAGTGTATAAATGTAAACCATGTATTGTATTTTGATAAAAATATATACATATACAGTGTTGTGATTTATGAAGGGGTGACATAGAACCTAGTGAGAATTAAATTCCCTAGGTAACTTGAGTTAAGTTGGATTTGGATGATGATTGATAGACGGAGTTCTATCCCTTGGAGATGTAATGATTATGACTAGAAGGATTAAAAGATAGAAAGTGGGATATGCTTGAATTAATCGTTGGTTGAAAATGATGTGGGAGGTGAAACTTGATTATCATGAGATCAAGGGAAGCCGAACACAAATTGGGGTGGAAAGATAGTTCAACACTGATGCTGATCACATTAGGGTTGGATGATTCTTGAAGCTCCCTATAAGTGATCACAAATAACCACGTTAAGAAAGATGCAAAGAGCATAAATGGACTTGGAGTTGTGTTGCGTTTTCAAAAGAATTTTCAATTGGTATTTCCAAAACAGTCGATTAATATTTTGAATAAAGGATTCTCTTATATACTTAACCTAGTAAAGAATATTTTTTGTAGTACTTGCTCACGAGCTGAGGACGTATGAGCCTTTGTCTTCGGACCGGTGACATGAGAAGTATATTTTAAAAATGTAGGTGATTGTTTTGACCTCCCAAAGAAACGGGGACCAGAAGGTGTCCATCGCGACCGGGTTCTGCGGGATCACAGTGAATATGTACTCAACATGGGACTGGAACCCATGGAGAGATGGAAAAGGCATTTCTGTTTGTTATACATGCTAAGACATGTTGGGTGGTATGTGTAATAAATATTATTTTAGACCTATGAGTCTAACTGTTGTGATGTTACCCAGACCTGAGAGTCTAAGGGTTGTTATGTAGTACAATACGGTTAAGGTACCCGGACCATTGAGTCCGAGGTAATCATGTAAGTATGTTACGATGTGGTTATGTATGGATGTGGATATGTTGCCCGGACCGTTAAGTCTGAGGTTGGATGTAAAGGGTGTTTGGTAATGGAAGTTAATTTTGGAAGTAATTCCCGTATTCTAATCTAATGATGCGTGGAAATGTGAACTTCGAGGACGAAGTTCTTTTAAGGGGGGTAGATTGAAATACCCCAAATCTTGATACGTTGGTTAAATGTTAAACTATGGTATTTAAAGGCAAAAAAATGCCTTAGGAACATCAATGAACCATTTAAACCATGGTAAAACCCAATAAAACACTAAGACACGGTTTGAGCAAAAACATGCTCTAAGCTAGGAGTGAACTTGGTTAGGACCCAAGGAGCCTACCAAGACTTAATAATATTTAATTATGATTTTATAAGGCTAATTAAGTCCTTATGAAACCTTGGTAGACAATGAAACCAAACAAAACACAAATAAATACCTTAAGGTCAACATGGGCTAAAATGTGCTCTAAGCTTGGGATAAATTTGTATAAGACCTAATGGTCATACCTATGCCTTATAAATATGTTAATGAACATATTAAATCAATTACCAAAGAAAACCAAGCTTGAAAACAAGTTAAAACACAAAAAGTGCTTTAAGGAGTCTTAAAGCACGTTTTTGAAAAATTGTCTTGTAAATGAGTTTTGAATGGCTAAATGTCCATCATTACTCTTTAATTAACATGTGTACTATATAGTATCACATTTGGAAGTCTATATCAATGGGAAATCAAAAATTTCACATCTATGTGCCTTGTTTTAGTGAATAGTAACTAAAATAAGCTAGTTTGTAACATATGTTTGTATAAGTTAATAAATTGGCTAACAAAGACTAAAATACCCTTAGTAACATAAAGGGGGCCAGTTTTTGTAGTAATGAGTCACCACACATGTTAGTTTATTAAGTAAAAAAATGATGACTAATGGTTACTATTTGCTTTAAGGTATAAATATCTTCTAAAAGCAAAAGCAATCTTCATTCTCTCATTTCTCTTCATCCCACACGTCTTCAACCTCTCTTCTATCTCTTCTTGCTCTCCATTCACGTTTTGCTACAGCAACACCAACACCACCATTATTTTCCCATCTTTGACCACTTGTATCTCCTAGCTCATTTGGCCAAATTAAATTCTAAGAACACCATTCTCTTCCTCTCATCAAGCTCTTCAATTCTACCCTTTCAAAATCCCAAGAGCTCCATTTCGGTGCCAAGAGGAATCACCATGGGAGGAGCTTGAGCTCACCTTTTCACATATTATTGTTCTTCTTTGCTTCAAGGTAAGGAAACTCAAAGAAAAATGATGTTTCCTTCATGTTTTTTATGTTGTCCGAAAATCACTCTTAATGGTGCCCTTGTGTTGCTTTGTTTTAGCTTCATTTGAATCTTCCAAGGGCTAGGAGGAGTCCTCTCTTGATACTTATTCGAGCTCTCTTCCAATTCCAAGGTAAAACAATTACCTTAATGTGTTAAAACAATATATGTAACTAGGGTTTACAATGAGATGAAGCATAATGCTTGAATACTCATTCTATTATGTGTACATTGTTTAGAAGTTGGAAAACAACCAAACATCCTACCGGTTTTACAAGGAAACAAGAAAGAAGTTTGTGAGGAAAAAGAGGTAAACAAACTATCTCAATGTAGTTTAAATTCCTTAGGAAAATGAGCTTGATTTGCTTAATAAAATACCTAAGGAGCCAATGGTGAATGACCTAGTAAAATGCTCTCAAGAAGTTTATTAAGGGCATATGTATTGTTGGGTGTATTTGCAGGTCAAAGGCATTAATTATGTGGGAAATTCAGTGTTTAAAGTTTATGTTATTTAAGGGCCTAAGAGCCATGTTATTTAAGGGCCTAAGTGCTAAGCAGTTTAAGTTTATGCACTATATTGTGATGTAGTAGTAAATTTGGTGAGTTATGTGGTGAGAATACTCCTTGATGGATTGAGGTGTTCTTGAATGTTTAATGGTGAAACCATGAGTTTTGGAATGATGATGTGCTAAGAGAACCCATGGCAAAATTTGTATAATGTATAAGGAGTTGTAAGTGCTTAAATGAACTTTGGTGAACTAGGATTGTTAGGAAAGGATAAATGTTTTACTAAGGAAGAAACATGTTATTAAGGTGATTTAGAGTGATACAAGGATTTAGGTGTTATCTTGGAAGTTCTAGGAATTCAATATGTGTTTTTGAGAATGTATTAAAGTCTTGGAGAAGTTTGTTTAAGGTTTAGGAATGTTGATGTACAAGGAGGAAATGATGTTTAGGTAAGATGTGAAAAAGGAGATTTAATTAGTAAGAAAAGAAGTTTGAGAGATGATGTTAAGGTGTAGAGGAAACACCTTGGTATAGTGGTCAGTATTGGTGAGATACCACTTAAAAATCTTAAGGAGAAAACATTCCAAGTGCTAAGAATTTTAAGAAATTTGTGAATGATAAGATGGTTTTGGTGTGTGATTTAAAGAGTTTAGTACATGGCTAAAGGTGTGTTTGATGTGCCAAATGATGTTAGAACACATTAGGAGGCTTGAGGAAAAATTTGGAGAAAGTTTGACAATGAAAGGGAAGTTTCTGCAGCCGACCTACCCAGGGGACGGACCCCAGTCTGGGTCGGTCAGGCTGAAACTGTGAACTTGGATGATCTCTACAGCCGACCTACCCAGGGGGTGGGTCAGTCGGTGGGTCGGTCGACCTTTGTAAAAAAAAAATTAAATTTTAAGAATGTTAAGTGGTATTAGTGGTATGCCATTAAGAGAGTATTGATGATTAGAAAAATAATTATAAAAGGACTTAAGAGATTAAGTTAAGTAAGATGATTTAAATGTTTAAGGTTATAAATGAAATGTAATGAGGGGATTGTTAGGTAATGATGTTATAAGGTTGTTTAAGACATATTAGGTGGGTTATAATGACAATCAAGTAGGTGAAAAGTTGTATTAAAATGTAAAGGTAAAATAAGTTAAAATGTGAAGTGATTTAACTAAGTTAACGGGGAAAAGTTATAAGCATTAGACTTTAAACAATCATGTTTCCTCGATGTTAATAAAAGTACATTTAATGTTATCAGTTGTTCGAGAGTTGCTCGAAGAACATAAGGGGGCATGATAAAGTGGACTCCGGTGACAGGTATGGTTTTCTTGCAACCTGTGTCCTACCGGATTACACCGGCTTGTATGCCAATGTGTTTTTCTGAGTGTTTTGCCACCTTGTAAGATAAAAACATGTAATGAGTTTATAGTAATTCATTTATGTGGCGAATTTAATCTCCGATACCGTTTAATCTCCGATAAGTGTTAAACCTTTGCTAACCGAATCTAGGAACACATGAGAGATCGGTATTCGGAGTTAACGACCCAAACCTTGGGAACGTCCTAACCACGGCTATGCGTGAGTTAGTTGTGTATTGGTGTTGTGTGCAAGCGTGTGAACCTCCCTTGCGTGTTTAACCCGGTTGTGATACCGAATGGTGTGTGGATGTGATAAGTTCCATAATGGAGCTCTAACTACTTACTTATAAGTATATATGTACTAATGGGGGGTGAGGAGTCCGGTCTGTTCCGGCCACGCGTGTGAGGATGGGGGTCGTTGTCTTTTCAGGTTCGACCCTCTGTGTATGTTATGGTTGTTTTCCCATTGGGTTCCAATCTTCCCTTTTAGCTTAACCAAAGCCATTTTACTGACTCACGTCGGGCCACAGGGGCATACTATATTGTTGGGTGTGCTTGGGATTACTATATCCGACGCACCTTGGTGTTAAGTTAACCGTTCAAATTAACAGGACGGTAACGAATCATGTAACGAGCTTAGTATGATATTGGCAACAAACTCTAGGATCACCGTGTTTACTAACTATGGTGGAAGGTTCCTATATGTGAACCGTACTTGTGGTGTTGCGTGTTATTGTTGTTATGGAATATGGATGTGAAATCCGGTTTATAATAAGAGGCAGTTAAGGATAACCCGGGTAATGGGTAAGTGTCGTCTATTAAGGAAGTAGCTCCGTTTAGAGGAGAGCCACTCTAGGGTTGAAAGAAACAATGAGTGATTTGTTATGTGTGGATGCGTTGGATGTTTGTTGAGCCCTACTGTTGGGTGCATGTATGTGTTATGTGTTTGTGGATTACATGCATGATTTAAATATAATCAACCGCATGTTAAGACGACAATTAGTTGTGCGTGGCCCGGTAGCATGTGGGCTGCGGGATTACCATACCAGCAAAGGTGCTGAGCCCCTTGAGGGCCACCCTTTCTCTTCTTTTCCTATTTCAGGTACAAAGAGCTGGAAGCCGTTCGAGAGTAGGATGGGGTAGTCGTTGTACATGGGTATTCATCTAAGTTGTATAAATACAGTAGGTGTAGTAAGACCGAAATTGTTGTCGGCATCAGTTGTAAATACTCGGTACAGTTGGAATGTATAAAATATATATGTTGTTGTCAAGGGGAAGCAATTGTAACGTGTAGTTGCTCGGGAATCTAGTCCATCAGACCGATACAGTGTACGTGTATTAGCCTTGTTAGCCACGTGGGTGGTTAACGGCGTGTAACACCATTGAATTAAGTAATGTGATGAGTTGAGATTTCCGCTGCAGTTTGATGTAATGTGTACGGTGGTAGTTGGGGTGTTACAAAAAATTACACTTAAACAACAAATTAAGGCTCAGTTTAACATAAATTCAAAACTTCAAATTCGTAATCAAAAACTAACCTAATATTAACTGTTGTAGTGCTGGACGATGGTGGCGCAGGCGGCCGGGCACGACGATGGCAGTCAGACCCGGTGGAAGGTGGCCGGAAAAGGGTGGCGACGACGCGGCGATTTGGGAAAGGAGAGAGCGCTGTGTGAAGATTGTAGAAGAGAGGAGAACGAGAACTGAATTCGTCGGGGTTAGGGTTATTTAGAAAGGACTATTTTCAGCGGTTGTAAGGCTAGGAACCGCCGAAAAAGCCCCGTCGATTTTTAAAATGAGCATTTTCGGCGGTTGTAAGGCTAGGAACCGCCGAAAATTCCCCGTCGTTTTTTTAAATGAGGATTTTCGGCACCTCATTTTTGGCGGTTGTGACATTGGAACCGCCGAAAATGACATATTTTCGTCGGTTCTACTGAAAACCACCGAAAACTTTGTTCCAAGTTACTCATTTTCGGCGGTTTCAACAATAACCGCTGAAAATGAGGTGCCGAAAAAGGCCCTTTTTCTACTAGTGTCTCAACCTCAGGCAAGTTCTACAATACTGAACTCAATTCTCCACTCATACTCAATTTCTCAAGTCCCTCAAGTCTCAACTCAATCCTCAATACTCAAATTCTCAAATCAATTCTCAAACCAATACTCAATACTTAAGGGAATCTTTTAAGTCTTTGCCCACGACCACCAGGCGGGGTCATACACAAGACCCACCACCGGGCTTACAAATACAAATGGAGCTATTCAATTAGCTCCCCAAATTCTTGAATGTTCAGTTCTCTACCTGACTACTCAAATTCCCAAAACCCCTCTCTCGGAGTCATTTCACAATCCCGTAGATGAGCCTAGAAGTATCTCTCTCGATATCCTCCATTAGCTTAGGAAATTCTTAATATCTAGTATTCTAAGATTTAAGGTTTTACCCAACTTATTGAATACTCTCATGTTCGGGACATTGTTCATTTTAGTCGGTTCCTTTCATTGGGGTTCGACTATCTTTCTAAGGGGTTTGGTGATCCCTTACCATACTTTATTTCTCTCAAGGTTCAAGTTTGAACACTCATCAATCCTCTAAATAGAGGTTACTTAAATACTTCCACCATTAATTGTTTTGTGGGTTAAGTCAATTAGGTTCTCTAACCGTTATCGGGAGTTTACTAATCCCGTGCAATTCTCTCACGTTCTAGTGAGTTCATAGGTTTGTGTTATCGTTTCTTGGTTCAATAGTTTTAGTGTGTTTCCACGTTTTTATTAATTTGCAACTTGACTCTTTCTACGAGTCACTACTCAACCAAGACTCAACTATGAGTCGCACTACAATGCTCATTCACACTCAAGCAATTCATCCACAAATACACATTTCATGAATTATACAAACTTCAAATTTAATCAACAATCCAACAACAAGCAACACAAACAAGCACCACAATCTGATTCGTGCTTTTATCTTGTTAAGGTGATCACACAATCAAACAAGCACACAAATCAGCGTAGCCAAGGTAGCATACGGGGCATGCGAAAATTATACCTTTCACCGGGGTTAGCTTTATCGTATGCTCTCATGTTCCTTGGTCACACTTGTTCCACTGATAATATTCAAATGGTTCTATTAACATTAAGGTGTTACGGTATGTAAAACTAATACTCCCGTACTTATCCGTTGTCCCGTTATACTTAGTTTTGTTTATGTGCTCTTAAACTCACAACTTTCTCAATCACTTCCCCAACTTGTTTACACTTATTAGGATCTTTAAATGTCACCAAAAAACTCCTAAACATCATCTAAAACCAATACCATTCAAACCCCCATGTTTAGAACCCTTAAAAGTACTCACGGTTGAATTCTGGGGGTGATCCGGGACTTGGTCCGGACCCAAAGTCCCGAACCAACACTTCTGTGTACTCTTGGCCATTTATTTCCTACTGGTCCGGGACTTGGTCCTGGACCTAAGTCCCGGACCAATGCCTGTTTTTACTCTCGGCTTGTTTTCTGCTACGGTCCGGGACTTGGTTCCAAACCTAGGTCCCGGACCCTGCTAAAAACTGCTATTAAGGTAAAATTTCATCTCCAAATCAGCCCCTAAGACACCCTCAATCTTTCCATAATCTTCCCATAAGTTTTCTACAAGTTTAAACACCCTTAAACATGCTCTAAACCTCTCCAAATCTTTGGTTTAATCCACCACCCAATTCTTGCTCAAATTCAACTAATTTCAATTTTCACATTCATGCATTTTGCACACTTGTGCATTTCTAGCTTTTCTTGCTAGTTCCTACCTCCTTCCAACCTTACCAAATCTCTTATTGACCATTCCAATTCATTCCTAGATAAAGGCACTTCTAAACCCAAGTTCAACTTTCATTTCCTAAGTCTTGCACGCTAACTCACTTCTAGAATTTCTACATATCCTTATATGCTATTTGTTACAGATTTTTGCACCTTTCAAACCCATTCCTCATTCAACATTTCAAGGCTCTTTATCTACTCTACTCAACACTATAAACACCTAACTTCTCCCATTCACCAAGCCACATAAAAACACTCGTTTTTTACCAAAATTTTGCCATAACCTCCCCATAAACCTAACATATCCACATTCTTCTATTCTCATCCAAATCAATCCTAATCTAGCCACACCCTCAAAGGGTCATACCAGCACATAGCACTTTCCTCAAAATTCACCAAACAACAATATAGCTCACAACTCAAAAGACTTGGCTCCAAGGCCCTTAATTCAAACATCAACTTCACAATTCTATCACATTTCAACCAAACACATTCCTAGTACAAAATTTTGGGTTCATTCATTAATTTACCCATCCCATATTTCAACCAAACACATTCCTAGTTCAACTTTCATTTCACAAGTTCCTCCATTCAAGTATTCTCCTCTCCTCTTCCTCAATTTCAGTCAAGTGGGCAATGGAGTTGCCAAACTCCATTCCCAACATTCAAGAACACAAATTAACTTAATTAAACTTCTTAACCCTTAGAAGAAGTTCTAACTCAATTAAAGGGGTTAGAACACAAAAGCTAGGTTTTTACCTTTGGAGCTTTTGGAGGGTTTTTGACCGTTGAATCAAGAAGATGGCTCCACCACCATTGAAGGGTTGAAATGAAGCTCAAAAAAAAGAAGAAAACAAGGTATCAAAGAGAGCAAAAATCTGCCAGCACAATGAGTGAAGAATAATGAGGTTTTTCTTGTAGATTTTTACCTTAGGAAAGATAGGAGGCAAGAGAAGAGAAGAGAAGGACTTAAAAGGAAACTTGAGAATTTAAGGTAAGAAAACTACCTTAATAACCATATTGATGGATTTAGACTTTGGGTTGGGGAAAAAAGAAGATGAAACAAAATTTGAATTTAAAATGTGTTGGATTAAGATTGGAGAGATTTGTGGTTATGTTTACGCGATGGTGAATTGTTTATGAATTAAAGGCCTTGGAGCCAAGAGATTTGAGATTTATGTTAATGTTGTTGTTTGGTGAATTTTTGGTTGAACTTATGTGCTGGTAGGATCCTTCATGGGTGTGGCTAGCTTTGGATTGATTAAGGTGAAAAATGATGTTTTGGGCAATGTTAGGATTATAGGGAAACTTTGGCAAAATTTTAGTAGGAATAAAGTGTTCTAGGTGTTGATATGGGTGAGATCATCCTAGGAAATGAACTTGGTGTTGTAAGGAGTTTATTTGGGTCAGTTAAACACTCTTGAGTGGATATAAGAGTTGGAAAAGGGCGAGCAAAAATCTGTAGCAAAGATGGTGTTGTGGGGTATTGAATTTCTAGGAATGAGTTAGTGTGCAAGACTTTGAAAATGAAGGTTTGAACTTGAGCAATGATGTGCAAATGACTAGGAATGAGTGGTTACGGTCAATAGATGAATTGGTAATGAATGGTAGAAGTGCAAACTGTCATGAAAATGTTTTTAGAGCATTAGAGTGCAAAATGCAAAATGTGAGAATTGAATTTGTTGAATTTGAGCAAGGATTGGACCAATGATTTAAGGTGGTTTAACGAGTGTTTTAGGGTGTTTAAACATGTAGAAAACATGTGGAAAGATTACCGAATGATTAAGGGTGGATTAAGGTTGGAATAGGGGTTGAAAAATGACCTTATAGCAGCTTTTTAGCAGGATCCGGGACTTAGGGACCGGACCAAGTCCCGGACCAAGCATAAAAACACCCCGAAACTTTAGAAAACAGGTGGTCCGGGACCCTAGTCCAGGACCAGGACCCAGAACAAGGTAGAAAAATGGCCGAGAGTGAATTAAAGTATTGGTCCGGGACTTTGGGTCCGGACCAAGTCCTGGACCACCCCCAAAAATGTGCTGAAAGTGGTTTTAAGGGCTCTAAACATGGGCGATTGATTGGTAAGGGTTTTAGATGATGATTAGGAGTTATTTGGTGACTTGTGAAGGTCCTAAGAAGTATAAACAAGTTGGAGAAATGATTGAGAAAGTTGAAGATTTAAGTAAACCTAAGGTAACGGGATAACGGGGCTAATTACGGGAGTATTAGTTTTACATACCGTATTACATTAATGTTAATAGAATCACTTGATATGTGACTAGTGATTCGGAAGTGAGATCCGAGGAACAAGAGGTGACCCGGTAAAGTTAAACCATGGTGTAAGGTATGATTTTTTCTCATGCCCTGTATGCTAACCGTGCTACGTTGATTTGTGTGCTTGTGTGCCGGCTTAATCAAGATAAAAGCATGAAAACAACTTATTGCTTGATACGTTGTATTGATGCATGATGTATGAACTAACATACTTGAATGATTGTGTAATCTATCTTAGTCTTAGAGACCGACTCTTAAGTGAGTGTTGTTTGATTAGTGACTCGTAGAAAGAGTCATGTTGTGAATTAATGAAAATGTGAAAACGTGAAAACTACCCCGTAATTAAAAATAGTGAATAATTAGTGCAGACGTTATAAAGTGAGTGGTTAAACTGGTGTAAAATTAAAAGAAAAGGAATTAAAACTCAAATTAAACGTCGGGCTGCAAACAAATCCCGGTCGCAGTAGTATAGTGAAAATGTAAGCAACCGGATGTCGAACCGTGGGACTAATATACATATAATAGTACCTAAGCGTGTCACAAAAGGGGGGTGGATTAATTGACTTGTAAATGAATAAAAAAGGACAGATAAAATAAACTAAGTTAACAGATAAATTAAATGGAACTCTGGGTCAGGTTAATATAATCTGCATAATTAAGCTATCTCTACTGGTTTTAATAATTTGGCAAGGTTCCTGTAATTATCTTAAGGACTAAGTCATAGCCTCATAAGAACTCGTTCACCTGTAATGCAAGGTTCTAATCAAGGTTCAAGCAAAAGCCTGCGAACGGCAGAGGAGTATTGAGGAATTACATTTGCAACTGAATACTAACTTATTAAATCATAACAAGTTTCCTCCAGTTATACGCCTTAATTAACCTGTCTATTTATCACCGGTCTGATCAAAATAGACTTAGGAAAGCAATTTAATAAATTCGCGAGATCTATTAAAAAGGTGCATGATAACCTTTAAGCGTAACAAACTGTATATAAATAAAACCAGTAAAATATAGCATAATTAATACAAACATATAATAACCATTCCCAGAGCGTACGTAAACTAGCCTAACATATTTAAATAGAATAACAGAAACAAGAATGATAGAAATCATCCGTAATCACTCCGTCTCGCTCTGCTATTTTGTATACGTAGGCTAGAGGTGGATTTTGTGGAATGTAAAATAAATAAAATGGAGAAGGTGGGAGAAGAGAAATGAGATGGTGTGAGGTGTTGGTGAAGTGGTCGTGGATGAATTGATGAATTCGTGAGTTCGTGAGTTTATATAGACAAAGAAAGAAGAAAGCAGAGAAGATAGACAGACGCGTGAGGCGGTGGAAGATTGAGCTCGTTGATTGCTCTCATTGATTGCAGGGGACAGACAGCTGAAGACAGGCGTGAATTAAGGTAGGCGCAGACAGTGGACGAGTGGGCGAGTTGCAGACAGTCGGTGAAGGTAAGTTGCAGATGACGACGGGCGAAGGCTAAGAAGAGAAACTGGTCGCGAGGCACAACCGCCTCCTTGACCGCCACCTTAACCGCCAGATAACAGGCGGTCCTCTCCTATTGTGTCCGCCTCGCGGTTGCTACTCTCTTGTCCGCCACTTAAGAGGCGGTAGCCTCCTCCACCGTCCGCCACATTGACCGCCAGGCGGTCTTGTGTGTGGTGTCCGCCCCCCTTATGGGCGGTTGCATGCCCACTCGCGGACGTCCCAGCCTTCTCATGCGATATTATGTATATTATATACATATATATATAACAATCTTCAACCGGCTCTACATTCTTCGTTATAAGTCCGTTTTCTGAGCCGTTTGCATCAATGCGTTCATCTCTTTATCTACTTTAGTCCCAGCTTGGTTTTCCTCATGTTAAACCAATAAATTAGTGAGATAATAATAAAACATAAACTAGAGGAAAACTAACCGAAGTGGAGAAATGAGCAAGAAAAGTGTTAATATTATATATGAAATACACCTATAAATCATGCTCATTTGGACACTTATCAATTAGGCTACTAAGTATTTTAGAGGCTTAAGTACATCTAAATAAACATGAGGGAACAAATCTCGAAGAAAACGGATCCTTAAAATGGATTAAAAACACAAACGAACCTTAAAGCGCATTTTTTTAGAAAACCGGGAAAATGCGACTTTAAGCGAGTCAAATAGACCCGTAATGATTTTGGTCAACCAAATAGTCATTAGTACACATTAATGATGCTTTAGAATCGACAAAATTAACTAAACGTGAAAATTCCGGAAAAGAGGTCCCGGTTAGTAAAAACCGTAAAAAATGGGAAGTTGTGGGGTAAGAGTGTAAATAAGCAAAACTACTGTGTCCACTTTTGTAAATAAAAATCAAAATATGAGGGTGTGTTGGTATGGGGCTGGCTCACTCACTCCCTCCTCTCTTAATTCTCTTCTTTATTTGTCTTTAGTAACAAAAAGACAAGGGAGTGTGGAGGGTGATTTTTCGGTATGAGGGGGGTCCATCTAAATATGGTCTAACTAAGAAGTCTAGATCCTAGAAATTTGTCATTCTGTGGAGGGTGAAAACCCGTTAATCTGGCATCCCTCAAATACCTACTAAATCGTCCGTCTTTCCCAGAAAGCGTAAAAGGGAGTGCAAATGTGCACTACACCCGCTCTCAATGGGCCCCACGCGGACTTATGCCTCTATAAGGCGGAATTGACTAGAGTCGCCACCTAGTTTGACCTAAGATACTAGGAAGGAAGGGAATGAGGGTTCTAAGAACCGTTAATTAACTCTGAGATTGTTGCCTATGGGTAGGGCTTATCTGGTCATACTAGAGATTCTGTGGTGGGTTCGCACTGGGTTACACCCCTTGGAAGTGGCAACGACCACAACTTCGGATTGGTGCCCGAGGAAACCTCGGTCTCCAATTGTCGGGATTGCCTTCTTTCAAAACCTTTTTATAGAGATTCATTTAAAGCCAAAGGATAGGATTTGAGTGCGGATTGAGGAGTAGATCATTTTGAAGAGTTTGAAGAAATGAGCTGATCTTGAAGTATTGGTTCATGGGAATGGTCAAAGGGTTGAGAGATTTTGATTATTTTCGAGGGAATTAAGTTTGTCTCGGCTTTTGTGGGGCTAAGGGCATTTTGGTCATTCTTGTGGAGTTAAGGGATGTTTGGATCATTTGTCGGAGTTGAAGAGTTTCCCGGGTTTGTTAGGTTCATCTTTCAGAGTGGTCGAATTTTTTGAGGTGTTTTGGGAAATCGAAAGAGGTGAAGAGGAGTTCGGGGTTTGGGTATGATTGAGTGTGGGAAAGGATGTTCGATTTGCAGATGTTCGGATTTCAAGGATGACTAAGGTTATCGGGAGTATTCGAGAATTGGAGGTCCTTAGAGTTCGTTCAGAGGAGGGTTTAGGGAGTGTTTATGTGACCTGAAGCTCTAATGAAAGGGTTGGATTGGTTCATTCGGAATTGTCTCTCTTAAAGTTTTTAAAACTGAAAAATCGTTTTTTGTTGTAAAAAGGGCGGATAATCCCGAGGGATTACCCTATGTACCCCCTCGAACATGACACTTAATTGATGGTAAGTGCCAAGGCTCGAAAGATGGGGCAATGAATTTATGTCGAAAAATAAGATTCAGAGAGAAACACCATGAATAAGATGTTCTCGGTCGAACCCTAATAACGTCTCTAACTCCCGAGTTTTAAAACATTAAAAACCGAAAATATTGAAATCGAGTGGAAGGGAGTTAGACGATTCTAAAATCCCGGCTACAACTAGGAAGGTCGTTACTTCCCTAGCACCCCGCCTTGTAAAAATCTAGGCTGCAATTAGGGGAGATTTGTCACCCTAATGCCCCGCCTAAAGATCCAGACTGCGACAAGGGAGGTTATGACCCCAGCGCCCCGCCTCGGATTTTTATTTGGAAGAGAGACAGGTGATGTCTAACAAGGAAGAAAACGTGCTTTGAAAGTGTTAGACATTACATGTTCCCCGAAAACGGCTTATTTTTAGTTTGAAAACTGAGTTGGAAAGTGTTTGAAGTTGTTCGGAATCTCGACGAAGAAACACTAATTTTGAGAAAGGTTTTTAGGAGAAAACTTTCTGTATATGTGAGAAGAACTTTCTGCAATAGAGAAGAGTTTTCTGTGATGTGAGAAGAGTTTTTCCTTTTTAAATTCCACAAAATGGTTTCCTTGAAAGATGAGACTTGAATAAAATGATGGTTTTGAAATTCTTTTTAGGTTTTTGGATTTTGAAAGGAAATTACAAGTTGAGTGCGGATTGGGTGAAATGTATTTGGGTTTGAGTTGAATTGAGCTGGATGAAGACGGTTTGGATTGAGGTCGAGTTTGAACTGGATTGAGGCTCAGGCTTGAACTAGATTGAAGTTCGGGTTGGGTCAAAGTTGGGTCAAGGTCAAAATTAGGTCAAGGTCAAAATTCGGTCAAAGTCAACATTTGAATTGGTCAAGGTCAACGTTTTTGGTCAAGGTCAATGTTTTTGGTCAAGGTCAACATTTTTTGTCAAGGTTTGACATTTGTGGACTTGTTTTGACTTGTGTGGACTTGGACCAAATTTGGGCCAAGGCTTGGGCTGATTTTTGTGAGCTCAAGTTTTGGTTGTGGATTTGGATTGATCTTTTTGGTTTTGGGTTGGGTTGAGTGTGGAATTTGGATCGGGCTGATGAATTGGGCCGGATGGGTATTTGGGCCGAGTGTGGGTATTTGGGCCGAGTGTGGGTTTTGGGCCGAGTGTGGGTTTTGGGCCGAGTGTGGGTTTTTTGGGCCGAGTGTGGGTTTTGGGCCGAGTATGGGTGGTTGGGCCGAGCTGGTCTTGGGCCGAGTATGGGTTGTTGGGCCGAGCTGGATTTGGGCCGAGGTTAGGTTGTTGGGCCAAGCTGGTCTTGGGCCGAGATGGTTTCGGGCAGAGCCATGTAGAATTGGGCCAGATCATGTGGTATTGGGCCGGTCATGTGGAATTGGGCCTCGGATTGGATGATGTGGCATTGGGCCTTAAGATTGGATGAGAAAAATTTGGAGAATCAGATTGGAGATGAGTTTATTAAAAAAAGTCAAAATTTGTATTTACAAAAATGGTTATGGAAATGAGAGACAATTTCTGGATTTGAGGATGGAGAATTTTGAATTAAAGAGCTGGAGGTCTGAAATGGAAGTGAGATTTAATTACATATATATACATATTGTAGGTGCATTTTAGGGTTTAGAATGTTACCACCATGAGATAGGCCAATAGTCTATCAGGCCAGGGGAACACTCTCTATCCTAAAGGGATTATTGTGTGCTTATATACATAAATGTGTGTTTTAACGTTTAGGATGTCACCACCATGAGATAGGCCAATAGTCTATCAGGCCAGGGGGACCCCACTATCCTAATGGCTTGGACCTAAAGGACATAATAGCTAGGGCTTAGTGAATATAAACATCGATTAAAAGGATTGCAATAACAGATAAAAGTACAACAATACATACGCCATGGTGCAGCGAAGTAAGAGAGTATGAAAATCGAGATGAAATCAGCAAGCATATTGAAAGAAACAGTCAAGCAAACTTGAAGGAGCATAAAAATCAATAGCAGCAATTCAAAAGTTGGTGAAGCCTAAACTAAAGCATTACATCAATTTCTTCCCCTTCTGCCTTCTGTTTTCTTTTTTTTTTCTATTATATCTAAGTAACACTCAGATTACAGTCAAATAGCCAGATGGACGCCATACTAAATCCAACTTGAAAAGAAATTCCAGTTATAGAGCAACCGATTGGGTTCACACTAATACGCTTCTGATTATGCCAATAATCCATTATTAGTCATACCGGGTAGATCAAATGCTCTGAATTCAAACTGTTAAACTGATTCTAGGACAACAAAAGGATTTAACCAAACCCAATCTTTTCATTAACAGCTGCGTATAAGTGGAATGGCATATACTGAACTCAAACATGCTCAGATTGGAACTAAACCACTTTTCTCCTTGTAAATGAATTAAACTGCATCCGGGACTCGAATAAATATATAGACGATAATGAGGATAAACGCGCTACTTGTCTGCTGGTAACATATATACAGAATACAGACAAAACCAGAAGCAGTCAGTAGAGGGTAATGACCAGATGATGTTATTCACACAAACTACTCTAACAGAGAGATAATGAGGGTTAGGATTTTGGTACCAGTGGTAGGGCAAAAGTGAAACACTCCCTACATAAGAAAAAGAAGCTGACCAAGACCAATGATTCTGAGCTAGTTCCAGTATTACCCTCGCCAGATAATAAACAATCGGGTTGGTTCATGCTGTTTAATGCTCAAACGGAACAAACAATCGACAAGAGTGGAAAGTCTTTTGCAAACGGAACCGGAAGACAAGGGTGGTGCAAGGTTTCTAGTGATGGATTTTCGAGGGTGGATGGTGGTGGCGATGGCGAGTTCCGGGCGTATGGAAGTGGAGTTGGTAATGGGGATCAATCAACTTAGGATAGACGAACAGAGCAGGCAGCGGTTATCGGGATTTCAACAAACAGAGAGTAAAAGGAATGTCCCAGGCTTTCAAAAAACGTTCCCTCTAACTCTGCTACTGTTCTCCTCTTTTTTTTCAGGGGCTAGGGTTTCTACTGTTTGTTTTATAGACATGTGACAACTAGAACTGGCTCCAAAATAGGCCTCCCACTGGGCCGCGTTTCGTCTGATGGCAAACGCAGGCATGGGCTGCGTCTGTTGCTAGTGGGCTTGGGCGATGCAGGCTTTGTTCGGTCCGACCAGGGATGGGTAGTGTAGGCAAGCTAAAACAAAAAAAAAAAAATCTGGTGAGTGCGATTCAAACTTGCGACCTCTTGATACCACGGCAAGCAACTACAACTCAGTATATTAAATAAAACAAAATGAATGGGTTTAAAACCGGGTTATTGTTTGAAAATTCATTTTTGGAAAATCGTGTTTTTTATGAAATGCTTTGAAAAAGGTTATAAAATGACGGTTTCATTATGGCACGCACGCTAATATGTTTTGAAAAAGAAAGGCGACGACCCCTCTTATTATTTCGGAATTTGCTTTATGGGGTGAGAATTTTTGGTGTCTACAGATGGCTCCCCTTGATTCAATTCTGCAAAACCTTTGCATAATTGGATCAAGGTTGACGGGGCGCCAAAAATTCTCACTACGGTTTTGTGATTTGATGGGATGCGATTGTGAGTGTATGAATGTGATTGAAAGTACGAGGACTTATGACGAGCCTCAGTTAGACCTCTTGACATCTAACCATAGGACACATGACGAGCCTATGATACTAACAATGTTTTGGTTTAGAGTGCACGAGGACTTAGGAGTGCCTCAACTGGACCTCTTGATATCCAGCCCTAGGGCTTATGACGGGCCTAGAATGCGATTGAGAGTACGAGGACTTAGGAGTGCCTCAACTAGACCTCTTGATATCTAGCTATAGGACTTATGACGAGCCTATAATACTAACAACCCGATTTGATTTAAGGTGCACGAGGGCTTAGGAGTGCCTCAACTGGACCTCTTGACATCCAGTCCTAGGGCTTATGACGGGCCTAGAATGCGATTGAGAGTACGAGGACTTAGAAGTGCCTCAACTAGACCTCTTGATATCTAGCTATAGGACTTATGACGAGCCTATAATACTAACAACCCGATTTGATTTAAGGTGCACGAGGGCTTAGGAGTGCCTCAACTGGACCTCTTGACATCCAGTCCTAGGGCTTATGACGGGCCTAGAATGCGATTGAGAGTACGAGGACTTAGGAGTGCCTCAACTAGACCTCTTGATATCTAGCTATAGGACTTATGACGAGCCTATAATACTAACAACCCGATTTGATTTAAGGTGCACGAGGGCTTAGGAGTGCCTCAACTGGACCTCTTGATATCCAGTCCTAGGGCTTATGACGGGCCTAGAATGCGATTGAAAGTACGAGGACTTAGGAGTGCCTCAACTAGACCTCTTGACATCTAGCTATAGGACTTATGACGAGCCTATAATACTAACAACCCGATTTGATTTAAGGTGCACGAGGGCTTAGGAGTGCCTCAACTGGACCTCTTGATATCCAGTCCTAGGGCTTATGACGGGCCTAGAATGCGATTGAAAGTATGAGGACTTAGGAGTGCCTCAACTAGACCTCTTGACATCTAGCTATAGGACTTATGACGAGCCTATAATACCAACAACCCGATTTGATTTAAGGTGCACGAGGGCTTAGGAGTGCCTCAACTGGACCTCTTGATATCCAGTCCTAGGGCTTATGACGGGCCTAGAATGCGATTGAAAGTACGAGGACTTAGGAGTGCCTCAACTAGACCTCTTGACATCTAGCTATAGGACTTATGACGAGCCTATAATACTTTGATGGAGTTGTACGAAACTCGCCGCGGTGAAAGGTTGATCTGAAGATGACTTTGATTGTGGATTGATTTGGGATTGGATGTTTTTTATTGTTTTTGTGAGGGATGTGATAGTCGAATGCTTTTTGTTGATGTGGCCCTTGACTTTGTCAGTGTGGGACTTGTGTTTCGGTTTTGTTTTTGGTGGTCTTGGCCCGATGTGCACTATGGTTTCGGGATTTGGTATGACTTTTGGCTCCAGAGTTCGAGATGGCTCTGGTTTGATACGCAACTCCCTTGTGAGCAACAACTCTGGGATGGTTGATGGGTTTGGCTTTGATATGATATGCGGGCTCCGGTATGACCGGATGGCTTCATTGTGGTCGGGTGGCTCCGGAATGGCTCTGAGATGGCTCCGGTTTGATATGCGGCTCCCTTGTGAGCAACGACTCTGGGATGGTTGATGGGTAGGGATTCGAAGTGATCCGAGGGCTCCGGTATGACCGGATGGCTCCATTGTGGTCGGTCTTTGAATGGATGGTTTTTTTTGAATGAGTGACTTTGAGAACTCGATGGTTTCGATATGATTGGGTGGCTTTGATATGATCCGAGGGCTCCGGTATGATCGGATGGCTCCGGCGTGGTCAGATGGCTCCGGTTTGATTTGTGATTCCCTTGTGAGCAACGGCTCTGGGATGGTTGGTGGGTTTCGATTTGTTTTGAATTTTGAGTTGAATGGTGGGTTGATGTGATTGGTGGATTGTGTTGTGTTTGACGTATTTTGATGTGGTAGATATTTTTTGTTGTGGTTGATGACTTCTTGGCCATGGATGGATGGCTTCGGTCCGGTTATGACTTTAGGGTTCTCTCATGATGGCTCCAGGATAGCTCGGGATGGCTCCAGGAAGGGTTACGAGATGGCTCTATTTGGTGATAATGAGGAACAAAGGGGAATTTTTCCTTTGAGGTGGTCACACCCTGGGCGGGCTGCCTACGTACTCAATTCCATATTGAGATCAGACCTGACGTAGTTCGAAACTCTGTAGGCAAGACCCTGGTGACGAAATGGATTTGAGGTGGCTCCCGTATTGTTCTCAGACTGTTGGGATGACCCCTGTGTAATTCCAAGGATGGTTTCAATGTCGGATGATGGCTCCCGCATGGCTCCAGTTTGGTTCTTGTTATGGTGTTGATGATGCTCGAGCATGATGCTGGATGGCTCCGGGATTGTCTTCGTACGGCTTTGAATGGCGTTAGTTTGATTCGATGTAGCTTGAGGATAGCCCATGCTAGCTCCAAGATGGTTCGATGTAGCTTGATGATGACCTGGGATGGCTCTAAAGTGCTTCGATGTAGTTCGAGGATGGCCCGGATGGCTTTCATAATTATTCGATGTAGCTCAAAGACAGCCCGGAATGGCTCCAGCTTGATTTCTTTGAGGAGAAGTTTTACTTCAATTGCACCAACTGAAGTCGACTTTCAGCGAGACTAGGCTGAGTTCTTACCAATCAGGTGTTGGTGATGGAGTGCTTATGATGCATGCAAATATTAAATGCTAGATACGATGCAAAATGAAAAATGCAAATGCAGTTTTTGGAGAGAATGTACGGTCCTATCTCTATTAATATGAGGTTTACGAATATAAGACATCTTCGGTTCGATCTTGAGTGATTGTTGAGCTAGAATGCGTGAATCACTTTCCTCTCTTGGAGGGATACGGGTCAATCTCTCGTGAGAATGGTCGTGTGTGTTAATGGTGATGATACCCTCGATGTTTGGAGCAGTATTTTCCCTAGAATTTCTGTTTAAGGTTTTGGACTTTCCGATCCTTACAAATTCCTTACCTGCAATGGGGTAAGCTGTTTATGATTTGGTGCTCAAATTGGAGATTCACTCGCACTCATAAGACCTCGTGGGATAAGGTCACACTCATTCGCTCATGGCCCCTTTTGAAGGACGGGACATGTTGATAACAAGTACGAAACTTATGATTCATGTTTCAGATCCGATACTTTCAGTAAACGCTCATCAACTAACGAGTCAGAGGTCTTTTATTGGGTTATAATGGGGCTGAAGGGTATGATGTATGTCACATGGGACTGGAGGATTTATTTGGGAATTGTGGAGCTTTTGTGCAATAGAGGATATGTTTCGCCTTCGCCATGGGTGGAATAATTAGACGGGTTTTTGATAACCTTGTGTTAGTTTCTGCGAGACATCATTGGTCTTTTTGATCTGGATTTCTCCTTCTTGTCTCTTCTGGTGTACGATTTGAACTTTCTTCTCATTTTGTTTTCTGAAATTGTATTTGGCTCATCAACTTTCTCAAACGTTTTCTGCTTTGAATTTTGGTTTTCGGCTTCGGAGTTGCATTGACTCGTCGATCTTCTTGAACATTTTTTGTGTTCTTTTTTTGGTGTTTGACTTTGGCGTTTCATTGACTCACCGATTCCTTAGAACATTTCATTTGTTGTTTTTGTGAAAGATGGTGGGGAAAGGCCATCGCTCCGGCTCCTTCGAGATCCTCTATTGCAGGGGAAAGTAAGTGTATGTGTGAGTTGGCATGTAGTGGAGTTTTTTTTTTTTTGGCAGAAAGAGTTTTTTATGAAAGGCTCAACGGGGCTCACTAAGGGATTGTGTACAGGGCAGTCAAAGCTTTTTTGGTTTTGTGGAGGTTTTTATTCCTAAGTGCCTCGTCATTCTCATTAGTCAATGATTGTTTTCTTACTACTTCTCGAATCTTTGCATGAATCACAGTTCGTGTCTTGTTATCAACATTGATCTCGCTATGAATTGTGCCTCTCCATGCGCTGAAGGAATGCACAAGTTGCTCATGGTTTTACCTCTATGGACTCGCTCTATCTTCCCTCATCGCTCGGTGGATGGTCCAATACCCTCTTTTGGAATTCAAGAGAAAATACCGCTCTTCACACACTACTCACTTGGTTTGTGGTGCTGATTTTGATGAGACCCTTTGTGTTCGTTGACGGGTCGAGAGTTTAGCGGTTCACGCGCTCTATTCAAACAATCAATCAAGGTTTTCGCCAAAGACGTCGTTTCGATACGGGAATGCAAATGTGATTACCTACCATGCAATGTGTTGTGATAATATGGAATTACTACATATAGGATGCATGAAGTATTGACGATGAAAATGACTCAATTTTGGATTTTGGTTGAATGTTTTTGTTTTGGATGCAATGCATGAATGGTAAGATTACACCCGGTCTCGCTTGAGTCGGTTCTAGTTGAGGATCCATGAAGCTCATCTTGCCACTAATGACCCTTTAAGCGGTCAGTTACTGAGTGGATCCCGGAAGATTCGTCATCCCACATGTTTTAGCTGTTATTCGAACCTTGACCGCTTAAGGAGTGGTAATTCCTACATTGCAATCAGTCAACATGATAAAATCATCTTGTTCTTCCCATGATTCTTGGATAGGTCGAATAGAAAGGGGAGAGGGATGGGATGCAACCCTTCATACGCTTTCATGACAGTTGTAAATAAAAACATGACTCAACAACTTCCTGCCACTATCGCCACAGATTAGCACATGATCATGCCTAGCTCGGTGATGCCTTAGGAAAATGCGCCTTCGTGGCTTAGGATGGACGTCTTATCTCTAAAGAAGAGACGTCTCCTCTGTCTATCAGCTCTTGGATTGCGTTTCTCAGTGTGGTGCACTCGTCGGTGGCGTGCCCGCGAATCCGATGATAGTCACAATACTCATGTAATTGTGGCCCAAGCTTCTTCACCCTTGAACTGGTGTTATAAGGTACTAGGTAGCCTCCCTCGGTTAAAATTTTCCAGGCTTCACCGAGTGACATTCCTAGACCCGAATTCTGTCTTTGAGAGTCCTGCCCGGGTTGGTGGTATTCTCTTTGCATGATTGTTGGCTTTGGATCTTTGATTTCAGCATCTTCCAAAGCAGTCACAACCGCCATCAGTCGTCTGAAGTCGCATATCCCTAGATATTTCAGCTGATGTCGGTACACATCTTTCAGCCTGGAAATTACCATTCGCACTTGCTCTTCCTCATTGGGTCGGTTATTCATTTGTCCGGCCTTCACCCTCCATCGTTTTATGAATTCCCTCACGGGTTCGTTAGAATTTTGGCATGTCACCTCTAAATCTCTACGTGTAACTTCATGATGAAAGTTGTCGCCGTATTGAGAGAGGAAATCTAAATACAGGTCCTGGCTTGACTTTCCGTTTAGATCTATGCTCATAATCCATGAGTAAGCAGGTCCTTGTAGATAGAATCTAAAGCATGCGGCTTTCAGCTCGTCGGAGAGGCCATGTAGATTCATGAGTTTATCATATTTGTCGACATGATGTCTCGGGTCTCCAATTCCCTCTTACTTCTCCATCTCAGGCAGACTCATGCCCTTTTGTAGACGAGCATCCGGATACGGGTTAGTTGGCTCCCAACCTGCAGACTTAAAGCGTCGGGCTAGCTCTAGTTCCGCTTTCAGTTCTTTCACTAATTCTTTCATTGGACTCACTTTGAGATCAAGGTTTTGGATTGAAATATACGTTGTCTCAGGGTAGCCGGTGTCAAGAGGTTGAGAGGGCAGTGTTGTTCCTGGGTGAGGATGTTGGCTAGAACTCGACAGGTGAGGAGGTACTTGCCAAGGAAGCACATATTCTTGTGTGGGCAAGGAGAGGTTTAAGCCAGAATACACCATGGGGGAAGGTGGGGCTTGTGCCTTTCCCTTATCACAGACCATTTGTGGTTGCCAATTCTCTCTGGTGGCGGGTGGGGTTCTCAGAGTTGAACTGTACATAGGTGAAGAAGGCATGTTTGGTGTTGTTCGAACTTGGACAGAGGGAGCGTGAGGGTCCATTGCTTGAAACTCATAGGTATCATATGCAGAGTAAGTTGGAGACTCCTTGTAACTGCTATCCGACCCCGCGTATACCCTAGTTATTCTTCTTTGGACAAATTCTTCTATCTTCAGGTTTTTCTCCAAGTCATCAGCAAGGTCATGGATCAATCTTTCATGAACAAATTGGCCTTCGGACTGCTTGATCATGCCGAGGGGCTCGCTCCATCTTTTTCTGCCGTGGCTATACGCAGAATGGGGTCTTTCTTCTCTTTCCAGTTGCCAACAGTCATGAACACCTGCACGCACAAGGATTAGAATGAAAGAGAAGAGGTAATATCAGCATGTTTTAAACAAAAATTTACTGCGATGAATGTGAATGATTGTTGTTGGTGCAAAAATGATTTTTATTTATCTTGAAAAAGTTGTGAGATTCATGAAGTATTCGTATGATAAGCGTCACTTTATCTCATCAATTTTTTTTTTTAAAAAAAGGGGGTGTATCCGTAGACACCGCAAATTTCACCCCATAAAGCAGAGTTTTAAGAGTGATAGATAAAACGTGAAGGGTCGTCTCGTATGTCCTTTCTTTAAACAGGACGTGCATGCCAAAAGAAACCGAGTTTTTTAAAGACGGTTTGAAAACACGTGTTTTCGAAGTGGTGGATTTGAACAATATGAATATTGACGCTCGGTCATTCGCAAATAAAATAGGGATTGGGGAACCCTATACACATTGATCTAAATAAATTCAGAGGGAATGTATAAACCTATACATGTAATCTATTCAGAAATGGACAAGAAAGAAAGGAATCATAGGGGAAAACCTATACATCATCAATCCTAAAAAGTCATTAAAGGGGGGGAATTTGAATCAAACTTCTCTTGAACTCTTCTAGTCCGTCTTCGGGCTTCTAACTGACTGCTCACTCACACTCGGGCTCCTGATTGGCTGCTCAGCTCGCCTTCGGGCTCCCGGTTGGCAGCTTACTCGTCTTTGGGCGCTTGCGGTGAAGCAGTACCATGAGCCAACAAAACGGATCTGGTGTTCCTCTAATTTTCAACAGTTCGAACTCAAATAGGTGTTACTTACCTTCATGTCGCTCGGCTAGCTGCACGGGTTGGTGTGCTTCTGGTTTTGGCTCACAACGCGTACTCGATCTTCATGCTGCTTCACTTGCTTCGACGAGGGGAATGAAGGATATTTTTGAGAAAGGAAAAATGAATGATCGAGCACAAAATCATATGCGAAAATCCACCACTGTTGTGAAAACACGAAATGATTAGTACGCTCCACAGTAATGACCGCTGCTCTTGAAGGTGGGTTGAGCTTCAAAAATAGCGGGTCAAACATGGGGACTAAATCATTTATTTTGAAATACGTTTGTGAAAAACAACTTGAAAGTGTTTTCAAAACAATTTTGAAAGAATGTTGGTGAATAATGTTGTTTGAAATTCATTTGTAGAAAGTAGGTTTTTCGAAATCTATTTTTTGGAAATTGTTTTGGAAATAACATTTTTGTGAAATGAAGTAAGTGACAGGTTTTAAAACCAAATGTTTTTGAGTAAAAATATAAGTGGGATTCTAAATTAGACGAGCTCGTAAAACAGCTTTAAGAGACATGCAAAAGAGAGTTCCGAACATTTTGCAAAATTTAAAATAATTTGGTTCGAAGAAAGTGGTTTGCACACATGTATATCAAGAAGTAAAATCGTGGCTAGTTTTTATGTGGAGCTGAGTGCGAATGATTGGGATAATCACCTTCCAGGTCAATCAATGTTTCCATACCACCGGGGGAACCGTCGTCCCTTCACTGTTCATCTCTCGGGATTTATCTCTGTTATGCCTTGTGGGGCACGTCATTAAGAGAGTCCGGAGTGCTTAAGTTCGAAAGGTCAGGATACCCGAAGTGGTACAGTCACACGAGCCACGGCCGGGGATTATCACAACATACTCACTATTGGAAAACTTGGGGAAATACTGCATGGGAACGGGTCTCTCGTCGTCCGCACGGTCAGGTGTGTCTAAAGTCCAAATTATTCACTGACTACGTTGTGCCATGTATGGGTATCCGGTAAATACGGGATCCTCTATGGACGTGTAGCGTGACATTGGGCTTTAGAGACACCCGTGGTGCAAACGAACAAATGGAGAACTGAGCCCATGCAATCTTCAGGGTAAGGCAGAAGGGTGGTCAGACAGGCGGCATACAAAGGGGGGGGGACTACCCATAAAACCCGTCCTAGACACCGGATTAGGCACTGGACACTGAAGGCTCATGGTTCACTATATGCTGGCTCTGACTCGGATATGGAGGACACAATTTTGGATCATGAGTCTTCAGGGCGTAGGTCGGTGACCGTCTCGCCTCGCGGGCTTAACCACTCAATGAGTGACCCGACTCATGGGAAATCAATCGTGGACCGATTGGGATGCCGTGACTCGTGGAAATAGGGGTGACACAGAGGAATGCATGTCCTAAGCTACCCATGCACTCACAACTTGTAAATGTAAAAGCGGTAATGGTGTAGGTCAATGACCGTCTCACCCGCAACAAGCAACAATAATATGAATGTGGTAAATAAAGCAGAGAAGAACAAACAACCCTATTTACTAACTGTTTTGTCTTGTAAGCAGTGATTCCAATTGGTTGTTATTAACCTAAAGGGAAGTTAGCTTCATTCAATCCTAAGTGTCTCTTTCTAATCGTGAGCTAATCATTAACCCAATTGTTGGAATATTTGTTGAGGATCTAACATATCCTAGCTGTCCTCATCAGCTACACACTCTAAGTGTGGAGTAGAATAATCCTAGAGGCTTTGAAAAGAATCTCAAGAAGGTTTTGAAAGAAGTGGGGGAAATCCCGACAATTTTGAATGGAGTTCAGTCTTCCTTGAGTTGAGAAAAACTCACTCAAGTTTTCCCCAGCAGAGTCGCCATTCTGTGGAGGGTGATTTTTGGTATGAGGGGGGTCTATCTAAATATGGTCTAACTAAGAAGTCTAGATCCTAGAAATTTGTCATTCTGTGGAGGGTGAAAACCCGTTAATCTGGCATCCCTCAAATACCTACTAAATCGTCCGTCTTTCCCAGAAAGCGTAAAAGGGAGTGCAAATGTGCACTACACCCGCTCTCAATGGGCCCCACGCGGACTTATGCCTCTATAAGGCGGAATTGACTAGAGTCGCCACCTAGTTTGACCTAAGATACTAGGAAGGAAGGGAATGAGGGTTCTAAGAACCGTAATTAACTCTGAGATTGTTGCCTATGGGTAGGGCTTATCTGGTCATACTAGAGATTCTGTGGTGGGTTCGCACTGGGTTACACCCCTTGGAAGTGGCAACGACCACAACTTCGGATTGGTGCCCGAGGAAACCTCGGTCTCCAATTGTCGGGATTGCCTTCTTTCAAAACCTTTTTATAGAGATTCATTTAAAGCCAAAGGATAGGATTTGAGTGCGGATTGAGGAGTAGATCATTTTGAAGAGTTTGAAGAAATGAGCTGATCTTGAAGTATTGGTTCATGGGAATGGTCAAAGGGTTGAGAGATTTTGATTATTTTCGAGGGAATTAAGTTTGTCTCGGCTTTTGTGGGGCTAAGGGCATTTTGGTCATTCTTGTGGAGTTAAGGGATGTTTGGATCATTTGTCGGAGTTGAAGAGTTCCCGGGTTTGTTAGGTTCATCTTTCAGAGTGGTCGAATTTTTTGAGGTGTTTTGGGAAATCGAAAGAGGTGAAGAGGAGTTCGGGTTTTGGGTATGATTGAGTGTGGGAAAGGATGTTCGATTTGCAGATGTTCGGATTTCAAGGATGACTAAGGTTATTGGGAGTATTCGAGAATTGGAGGTCCTTAGAGTTCGTTCAGAGGAGGGTTTAGGGAGTGTTTATGTGACCTGAAGCTCTAATGAAAGGGTTGGATTGGTTCATTCGGAATTGTCTCTCTTAAAGTTTTTAAAACTGAAAAATCGTTTTTTGTTGTTAAAAAGGGCGGATAATCCCGAGGGATTACCCTATGTACCCCCTCGAACATGACACTTAATTGATGGTAAGTGCCAAGGCTCGAAAGATGGGGCAATGAATTTATGTCGAAAAATAAGATTCAGGGAGAAACACCATGAATAAGATGTTCTCGGTCGAACCCTAATAACGTCTCTAACTCCCGAGTTTTAAAACATTAAAAACCAAAAATATTGAAATCGAGTGGAAGGGAGTTAGACGATTCTAAAATCCCGGCTACAACTAGGAAGGTCGTTACTTCCCTAGCACCCCGCCTTGTAAAAATCTAGGCTGCAATTAGGGGAGATTTGTCACCCTAATGCCCCGCCTAAAGAGATCCAGACTGCGACAAGGGAGGTTATGACCCCAGCGCCCCGCCTCGGATTTTTATTTGGAAGAGAGACAGGTGATGTCTAACAAGGAAGAAAACGTTCTTTGAAAGTGTTAGACATTACATGTTCCCCGAAAACGGCTTATTTTTAGTTTGAAAACTGAGTTGGAAAGTGTTTGAAGTTGTTCGGAATCTCGACGAAGAAACACTAATTTTGAGAAAGGTTTTTAGGAGAAAACTTTCTGTATATGTGAGAAGAACTTTCTGCAATAGAGAAGAGTTTTCTGTGATGTGTGAGAAGAGTTTCCTTTTTAAATCCACAAAATGGTTTCCTTGAAAAGATGAGACTTGAATAAAATGATGGTTTTGAAATTCTTTTTAGGTTTTTGGATTTTGAAAGGAATTACAAGTTGAGTGCGGATTGGGTGAAATGTATTTGGGTTTGAGTTGAATTGAGCTGGATGAAGACGGTTTGGATTGAGGTCGAGTTTGAACTGGATTGAGGCTCAGGCTTGAACTAGATTGAAGTTCGGGTTGGGTCAAAGTTGGGTCAAGGTCAAAATTAGGTCAAGGTCAAAATTCGGTCAAAGTCAACATTTGAATTGGTCAAGGTCAACGTTTTTGGTCAAGGTCAATGTTTTTGGTCAAGGTCAACATTTTTTGTCAAGGTTTGACATTGTGGACTTGTTTTGACTTGTGTGGACTTGGACCAAATTTGGGCCAAGGCTTGGGCTGATTTTTGTGAGCTCAAGTTTTGGTTGTGGATTTGGATTGATCTTTTTGGTTTTATGGGTTGAGTGTGGAATGGAATTTGGATCGGGCTGATGAATTGGGCCGGATGGGTATTTGGGCCGAGTGTGGGTATTTGGGCCGAGTGTGGGTTTTGGGCCGAGTGTGGGTTTTGGGCCGAGTGTGGGTTTTTTGGGCCGAGTGTGGGTTTGGGCCGAGTATGGGTGGTTGGGCCGAGCTGGTCTAGGGCCGAGTATGGGTTGTTGGGCCGAGCTGGATTTGGGCCGAGGTTAGGTTGTTGGGCCAAGCTGGTCTTGGGCCGAGATGGTTTCGGGCAGAGCCATGTAGAATTGGGCCAGATCATGTGGTATTGGGCGGTCATGTGGAATTGGGCCTCGGATTGGATGATGTGGCATTAGGCCTTAGATTGGATGAGAAAAATTTGGAGAATCAGATTGGAGATGAGTTTATTAAAAAAGTCAAAATTTGTATTTACAAAAATGGTTATGGAAATGAGAGACAATTTCTGGATTTGAGGATGGAGAATTTTGAATTAAAGAGCTGGAGGTCTGAAATGGAAGTGAGATTTAATTACATATATACATATTGTAGGTGCATTTTAGGGTTTAGAATGTTACCACCATGAGATAGGCCAATAGTCTATCAGGCCAGGGGAACACTCTCTATCCTAAAGGGATTATTGTGTGCTTATATACATAAATGTGTGTTTTAACGTTTAGGATGTCACCACCATGAGATAGGCCAATAGTCTATCAGGCCAGGGGGACCCCACTATCCTAATGGCTTGGACCTATAGGACATAATAGCTAGGGCTTAGTGAATATAAACATCGATTAAAAGGATTGCAATAACAGATAAAAGTACAACAATACATACGCCATGGTGCAGCGAAGTAAGAGAGTATGAAAATCGAGATGAAATCAGCAAGCATATTGAAAGAAACAGTCAAGCAAACTTGAAGGAGCATAAAAATCAATAGCAGCAATTCAAAAGTTGGTGAAGCCTAAACTAAAGCATTACATCAATTTCTTCCCCTTCTGCCTTCTGTTTTTTTTTTTCTATTATATCTAAGTAACACTCAGATTACAGTCAAATAGCCAGATGGACGCCATACTAAATCCAACTTGAAAAGAAATTCCAGTTATAGAGCAACAGATTGGGTTCACACTAATACGCTTCTGATTATGCCAATAATCCATTTTTAGTCATACCGGGTAGATCAAATGCTCTGAATTCAAACTGTTAAACTGATTCTAGGACAACAAAAGGATTTAACCAAACCCAATCTTTTCATTAACAGCTGCGTATAAGTGGAATGGCATATACTGAACTCAAACATGCTCAGATTGGAACTAAACCACTTTTCTCCTTGTAAATGAATTAAACTGCATCCGGGACTCGAATAAATATATAGACGATAATGAGGATAAACGCGCTACTTGTCTGCTGGTAACATATATACAGAATACAGACAAAACCAGAAGCAGTCAGTAGAGGGTAATGACCAGATGATGTTATTCACACAAACTACTCTAACAGAGAGATAATGAGGGTTAGGATTTTGGTACCAGTGGTAGGGCAAAAGTGAAACACTCCCTACATAAGAAAAAGAAGCTGACCAAGACCAATGATTCTGAGCTAGTTCCAGTATTACCCTCGCCAGATAATAAACAATCGGTTGGTTCATGCTGTTTAATGCTCAAACGGAACAAACAATCGACAAGAGTGGAAAGTCTTTTGCAAACGGAACCGGAAGACAAGGGTGGTGCAAGGTTTCTAGTGATGGATTTTCGAGGGTGGATGGTGGTGGCGATGGCGAGTTCCGGGCGTATGGAAGTGGAGTTGGTAATGGGGATCAATCAACTTAGGATAGACGAACAGAGCAGGCAGCGGTTATCGGGATTTCAACAAACAGAGAGTAAAAGGAATGTCCCAGGCTTTCAAAAAACGTTCCCTCTAACTCTGCTACTGTTCTCCTCTTTTTTTTCCGGGGCTAGGGTTTCTACTGTTTGTTTTATAGACATGTGACAACTAGAACTGGCTCCAAAATAGGCCTCCCACTGGGCCGCGTTTCGTCTGATGGCAAACGCAGGCATGGGCTGCGTCTGTTGCTAGTGGGCTTGGGCGATGCAGGCTTTGTTCGGTCCGACCAGGGATGGGTAGTGTAGGCAAGCTAAAACAACAAAAAAAAAAAAAATCTGGTGAGTGCGATTCAAACTTGCGACCTCTTGATACCACGGCAAGCAACTACAACTCAGTATATTAAATAAAACAAAATGAATGGGTTTAAAACCGATTATTGTTTGAAAATTCATTTTTGGAAAATCGTGTTTTTTATGAAATGCTTTGAAAAAGGTTATAAAATGACGGTTTCATTATGGCACGCACGCTAATATGTTTTGAAAAAGAAAGGCGACGACCCCTCTTATTATTTCGGAATTTGCTTTATGGGGTGAGAATTTTTGGTGTCTACAGGGAGTAAAGTAGAAAAGCAAAAAATAGACTCTCTCTCCTACTCACTCTCTTCTCTCACGTATTGCTCCCCCTCTCTGATTCATCTTCTTCCTCCAAGCAGCCCCCATGGCAATTTGTTAAACCCCACACAGCCCTCCTCTTCTCACCTCCTGTTGAAGGCTCAAAACACCTCCAAATCACACAAAAGCTGTACCGTTGGAATCCCCATGCAAAGGAGACCATCTTCCTCCTTTCAAAAATCCCAAAGCTCCATTTTCATTTCGATGGCTGGAGGCCATTTGAAGGTTTGAAGACCACCATTTGAAGCCCTTCATTCCTTTGTCATTTTAAGGTAAAAAGAAGTTTGAAACTCCATCTTTTTCTAGCTCCTCTTGACAAACAAAAATTCAAAACTTAGCCTAGTTTGTGCCTTGTTATCCAGCCGATTTTGGCCTCACATTGGAGTTAGAATCTTGATATTGCTGCTGTCCAAAGCTTCATCTATCCATTTGAAGGTAATGCTTCATTTTAAACCTTAAACAAGTATATAAACCCTAGGCTAGTTTAAGGGTGAAATTCTAAGTTAGTGTAACAGCCCAGTCTTAACCCACATGTGTGATATTGTCCGCTTTGGGCCGCAGCCCGCACGGTTTTATTCTCGGGGTACCATCCCCAAAAGGCCTCACACAAGGTAAGAGTATCCCCACACCTATAAGGCGTGGTTCGTGCTCTCTCCCGATCGATGTGGGAGGTGACCCCTACCCTGGGTATCACACTCTACCCCCCTTGGGAGCCCAGTGTCCCCGCTGGCACACCGACCTGGGCCTGGCTCTGATACCATCTGTAACAGCCCATTCTTAACCCACATGTGTGATATTGTCCGCTTTGGGCCGCAGCCCGCACGGTTTTGTTCTCGGGGTACCATCCCCAAAAGGCCTCACACAAGGGAAGAGTATCCCCACACCTATAAGGCGTGGTTCGTGCTCTCTCCCAATCGATGTGGGAGGTGACCCCTACCCTGGGTATCACACTGAAATTCGCATATACCGCGTGTATGTAACATTTATGAAAGAGGAGTAGAGAAACTCCTAGGGAGTGAGAATCCCTATAGTATATGTCTATTGGGATTAGACATGAGTTATGATGAGTGAGAATCGGCATGAAACCGATGTGTAGCCTAGTGGGAAGTGGGTTTCCCTAGGTAATGTTATTTGAGAATTATTGATGGAGTGAGTTCCATCCTTTGGAGTCGTATGATGAATATTTTAAATTGAGTAATAATTTGAATAATGAGGCCATAAGTATGGAATGCCTAAGCAAGGTAAGTGAGACAAATAGAGAATAATAGGTCACTTAAGTTCCATGATAAAGATAAGTTAAAAACGGATTGTTTTATGAATATGACTAAAAAGACTACAAGATAAAAAACGAAAATGTTTGACTATCTGATTGTTTGAAATTGGCGTGGGAGGTGGAACTTGATCTGCTAGCGATCAAGGGAAACCTAACACAAATTGGGGTGGAAGGATAGTTCAACACTGATGCTGATCACATCAGGGTTGGATGATTCTTGAAGCTCCCTATAAGTGGTCACAACTAATCACGCTAAGAAAATATACAACTACCATAAACCTGATTTGGAGTTGTGTGATGTTTTAAAAATAATTTTCAAACAGAATTTGAAAAAGGATTTTCCTTCGAGCATGAAGGCGAAAAATGGTTTTGAAACCATTGCACCGTACGTGCGGCGGTCCTAAGTGACCGGTTGGGGCGATGACAGTGTGTGGTTTTTCCTAAGGCAGTGGGACGGGGAGAGTACCCTGAGAATGTCCTGTGTTGAGTGAGTCAACCAGAGTGCTTGAGGATATGTATATGTGTAACGTTTTGATCAGTACCGAAGGAACCGTGGGCCAGAGAGAGTAAGTGCCCATTCGTCATGAAACGGCCGTGGACCAGAGAGCGTAAGTGTCCAACGTGACCGGTACCTGAGGGATCAGAAGTGTATTACTCGATATGGATTCGAGGACTGTAGTGCCTTGTTGTCTTCGGACCAATTCCATGGAGAGAGTACAAGAGTATTTTTGATTGCTATACATGCTGTTATATGTGTGTGGTATGTGTAGTGTGAAATGAGACCGACTTGTGGAGTCTGTAAGGTTATACGTGTATTATAACCTTGACATAGTACGCCCATAAGAGTAATGAGATTAGGTTCACCAACTTTGAGGACAGAGTTCTTAAGGGGGGTGTTCATTTAATACCCCGGACCTAAAAATGGTGATTAAATTGTCTTAATATGATATATAGAGGCCTAATGGTGCCTTGAGAGTACTGGTAGAGAGAATTAAACCAAAAGAAAAGAGGAAACGCTTGAAAAGCAAAAAACGCCAAAACGTGCGTTAAATGAGTATAGGAGGTATATGACATCGGTTAGGGTCCGAGATGGATCCCTAAGGCTTAGTAAGGCTTAATTAGTATACGGGAATGATTCCCGAAGAAAACGGATCCAAATAATGGATTGAAACGCTAACGGAGTTTTAAAGCACGTTTTTCGAGAACTGACTCAGACTTCAAACAACTGTCACAACTGAATCTCACACAAGCAAACACAACCACAAACCCTAAAGAAAGCCAAACCTGGCTCTGATACCACTAAATGTAGCACCCCTAAAACCGGCCTAAGAGTTAAGGGTATCACACGCCGCGTATTACTACCTAATAACGCAAGGCTCTAAAACACTGAAACACAATAAAGGCACAGAACACAGTTTCCAATAAACATTGTAAACCAGAGTACTCAAATACTACGGAGGTAATACGAAATCCCAAATACATATCCAAGTCAGAAACAGAAGTCAAAACAGTGTAAGGCCCGAAGGCTACAACATCATAAATAATAGAATGTTTAACAAAAGAATAACTTATAAACCAAGGCTCCAAGACTAGAATGACCCTCGCTGATCAATCTGCAAAAATGTTAAAAGTAGGGGAGTGAGCACACAACTATACCCAGTAAGCAGCGACCGTCATCAGTAAGGTCGCTCAAAACAATTGAAATCAGAAGGAGGAGAAGATAAACATTATATCCACAATTCTCAAACAGTCAGAAGCTTTCAGAAACAGAAACAGAACGGAACACAAGAGTTCCCGATTCAGAAACCATCTGAGTTCACAAACAGAAAGGGGACACATTACAATGCACACACTCAGAAGGGTCAAAGACCTATAGACCATAACAGGTCTCTCGGCAACACAGAAATGACTCGAAGAGCCAAAGGGTTCGTCAACCCCACAGAACAGAAAGGGAATGACCCACACTCAGAATGACGTCTACATGGTATACCACGGAATAGCTCGACCCAGCCATTCATGGCTCAGAAACAAAGTAAAGTGTCCCAAAACAGAAGGTTTGCAAAAACAGAAGCAACCTTGCATGGAAACATGCCAAAACACTTATAATACAGTAGTAGGAACTTAGAGGAGTCCAACGCCACAAACAGCACTCAAATTAGAGTTCAGACGGAGAAGTATATGCAGAAAACAGAGCAGTGTCTGACCATGTGTCCGGACGTCGAAGTTCGGACGCAAGTCGAGACTCAGAAACCAGAATAGTCAAATGTCCGAACTTGTGTCCGGACATCAATGTTCGGACACAAGTCGATTTGAAATCAGACAGTAAATTTCAGAGTGTCCGAACATCTAAGTTCGGACTGATGTTCGGACGGGTTTTACGAAAGAGTTACGCGGAAGGTCCGACGTTGTGTCCGGACGTCGAAGTTCGGACACAGGTCGAACTAAAAATAGAGGTGAAACTAAGGTGTGTGTCCGAACATCGAAGCTCGGACAGATGTTCGGACATACCCCAAACTTTGAAAATCAGAAAGGCAAAAACGCACTGTCCGAACTTCAAAGCTCGGACGGAAGTTCGGATAGAGCGAAAACTGCAATTTCCAGAAGACGAACTGAGCAGAAAAAACAACGCAATTCGATACCACGAATCGCCAACTCAGAACACACAGCAAATCAGTCATAAATACAGAAGACCATGGGGGTTTAGCCAATCCAAAACGCAATCAAACATCAACACAATCAGACACACACTAAAATCAGACACACAAAACCTTACAAACCCCATGGCTGAACTTCCAAACCGAATCGAGTAACCACCTACCTCAATTAGCAGCAAATTTCAACATTCTTCAAGCAAAATGCAGCCCGGGACAATCTCCAACCAGACGCGAACACAATCACTGATTACAACACAAATCGACAGCCCACAATCAGAAGTCAAACAAGAAACCTAGAACAACAACATTCCTCAATTCTGCAACCCGAACCTGATTACAAGAACGCAGAGGAAACCAATAGACTATAGCAGCGTAGCCTCAACAATCCAAATTCCCAACGCAGAACCGTCACCGCTGAATCAATACATTCGGAATCCCAAAATCAGAAACTGAGGGAGGAGAAACCAACAACGGAATCCAGAATTCTGTAGACAAACCTGATCGAAGAGGAGAACCGCCGCAGCAACGAGGTCTTCAATCTGATCGCAATGACAGCAGCACAATTCTCACAGAGGAGGAATCAAGAGAGAGAGAAAGAGAGAAGAGAGGCGCTCGTTCAGACTTCAGGAAACTGCCAACGCTCCACGACCTATCTGACGTGATTACCAAAGATCAGAAAATGTCAAGAAAATAAGGAACCCCTTTCCCTTATAAATCAGTTTAGCTAATTACCTTAATTAATTAGCCGAAAGACTTCCTTGTCCCTGGCAATTAATAGAATGCCGCTGATGTCCTAACTGATAGCAAAGGATTACTCCAACTTAGAATAACATTGTAACGGATATAATATAAGGTATGAACTATGGGTTATAACACTCTTTGTCTGCGCAAACTCCCTTGTTTGTTTTGCAGGAAGTTTTTTTTTGGGTTTCTCCATTCCTGGTATTATCTTCTGAACCCGAGATAACTTTGACACTTTTAGCTATTGTAATATTTCAATGACTTGATTAGTTTGTTTCTCTGTGTGAACCAACTTGTGGTTTAGCTTCTCGATCATATGTGCAAGTTTTGTTTGCTAGTTCCTGAACAGATTCGTATGTTCTGCTAAATGTGCTCTTCTGACTTCAACTTTGTGAGTGATGATTTTCATTTGTTAATGTCCAAAAAAAAGAAAGAGAAGTGGAATAAAAGCTAGGATGACTGCAACAATCATGTAATGTTCTTTCGGAATAAGGCATGTATGGATAAATAGAAATGTACATTTAGTGTTTGATTTTAGCTCTGTTGTATATTGTTCAAGAGGTCGGATTCCTTTCTTCCGTTCTCTATTCTTTGCTGGGATAAGTTGATGTAGGCCTTTGTTTTATTCTACCTGAATCTTCACTGCTCCTTATGCATTAAAGATGGAAGTAAAATTGGTTGCCAAGTAACCCAACTCAGGTTTGATTGATAATCAGAATTCATTTGCAGCATTAGACTACAAGACCTCGTGGTCTTAGGATTGCTCTTAGTTGCGGATAGTGGTAAAAGGGAGACTGTTCACTTCAAGTTCAGTTTTGTTTTCTTTGATGGTGCTTATGTTAATTGTTTCCATTACTTATGCATCTCTGCGCGCTATGCAGACGTACACATATATATTTGCTGTATTACCGATTTACTCTTTAGGATCTGTTTGCTTCCTTTATCAGTTTATACGTGTATATGTTTGGTATATATCATTGAATTCAGCTCTTGGTGTACTGTTTTGCCTATTTTTCTTTATTTAAACCCTAGATGGCCCCTTAGGTCACCTTTTTTTCTTTTTGATCAATGTCTTGGAAGGTACCCCACAACTAGCTCATTTCTATTTGCTTGGTGGGAACAATACCATCCAAAACTTTTAAAATCTTTTAAGCCTTTGAGGGTACCCCACAACTAGCTCATTTCTATTTGCTTGGTGGGGAACAATACCCTCCAAACTTTAAAGCCTATCCCAAACCGCCCTTAATTTCATTAAAAAACTTTATAAAAAAGGGAATAAATGAAAAAAGGCTTAGGGTTTTAGCTTTCTCTTTTGGTTCTAGAGTTTCTCAAGTCATAGCAACTCCCCACATTTTCAAACCCTCGTTGCCATTTTGAATTGTCTCTCAACCTTCTGTTAAAATCATTGTTTCTTCAAAGTCAAAAATCCCTTAAAAAAAAAGTAATTTCAAGCCACAGGGCTTACAACCCACAGTCCAAACCCAAAAACCAATTCAGACCCAAAAACCAAAACTCAAAACAACTCAAACAAGACCCAAATTTTTGACCCAATTCCAAACAAGGCCTAATTTTCCAATCTCAAACAAGACCCATAGGCCGATTTGGCCCAAAACCAAATCAAGGACCCACTTGGCCCATTAAAACCCACTTCAACCCAGTTTGGCCCACAAGCCCAACCAAGGCCCAAAACGTCCCACAAGCCCAACCAAGGCCCAATCAAAGCTCAACCAAGGCCCCATTTGGCCCAAGCCCATTTTCAGCCTAAGCCCAACTTGGCCCATCAGTCCACCTTGGCCCAAAAGCTCATTATGCCCAATTCAGGCTTAGAATCTTATCAGGCTCAAAAGCCCATTTTAGCTCACACCTTCAAAGCCTAAAAAAACGAAACAAGTCAATAAAGAGTCCAAATTCACAAGAAAATACCAACTTCATAAAAAGCCCACTTAGCCTAAAAATCAAAAAGCCTAATTCGGGCCTAAACCCACTATGGCCCATACCCATTTCGGTCCAAGCCCAGTTTGACCCAAACCCAACTCAGCCCATTAAGCCCAATTCGGCCCATACCCATATCCAGCCCAATACCCATTTTGGGGCCCAGATCCAATTCGGCCCATTAAGCCAGCTTGACTAAGGCCCACTTCGGCCCATTTTCACCCAAAGCCTAACCAAGGCCCAATCTGGCCCAGACCTTGACCAACGCCCAATCTGGTCCGATTTTGACTCGGTCTAACTTTGACCAATCTCAACTTTGACCAACCTCAACTTTGACCAACCTCAACTTTGACCCAATCCAATTTTGACCCAATCCAACTTTGACCCGTCTAACTTTGACCCGACTCGTTTTCCAGCCCCAACCCGAAGCCAATTCAATCCAATTCAAAACCAACTCATTTTAATTCATTTCAATCCTGTCCAATTCAATTTTGGTCTAATCCCATTCTGTTCACATTTAAAATCCAATTCAAACTCAATTTGTAAATCCCATCCAAAACTCCAAAAAAACAAAAAACATTCCTCATTATTCAGCTTTAATTCAAAAATCCTGAAAATCTCTTTTCTCAAATTTGCAAACAATCATTTTATTCAAACTTCATCAAGTTTTCAAAACAAACTATTTTGTGGAATTTTAAAGGAAAAACTTTTCTCATATCACAGAAAACTCTTCTCAAATGCAGAAAGTTCTTCTCACATATACAGAAAGTTTTCACCTAAACATTTCTCAAAATTAGTGTTTCTTTACAGAGAATTCGAACAATTTCAAAAGTTCTCCAACTCAGTTTTTAACTCAAATAAACCGTTTTCAGGGAGCAAAAAAATGTCTAACCCCCTCAAAACATTTCTTCCATGGTTAGAACATCGCTTGTCTCCTTTCCCAAAATAAAAATCCGTGGCAGGGCACTGGGGTCCTAACCTCCTTGTCACAGTCTGGATCTCTTTAGGCAGGGCATTAGGGTGACAAACCTCCCCTAATTGCAGCCTAGATTTTTACAAGGCGGGGTGCTAGGGAAGTAACGACCTTCCTAGTTGCAGCCGGCATTTTAGAATCGTCTAACTCCCTTCCGTTCGATTTCAATGTTTTTGATTTTTAATGTTTTAAAACCCAGGAGTTAGAGACGTTATTAAGGTTCGACCGAGAACATCTCATTCATGGTGTTTCTCTCTGAACCCTATTTTTCGACATAAATTCATTGCCCCATCTTTCGAGTCTCGGTACTTATTATTAGTTAAGTGTCGTGTTCGAGGGGGTACATAGGGTAACCCCTCGGGATTATCCGCCCTTTTTATAACAAAAATGATTCTTGGTTTTAAAATTTTAAGAGAGGCAATTCTGAACAAATCAATCCAATCCTTCCATTTTGAGCTTTAACCCCTAAGCACTCCTCAATCCTTTCTTAAGCAAACTCGAAGTCGCCAGCCTTACTAACATAGGGCCCTTTATTCTTAAATACTCCCGAATAACCTTAGTGATCAGAAACCTGAAACATTCTCAAAACCCGAACACCTGTAAACCAAATATCCTCTTTCATACTCCATCAACACTTTGGACTTCCTAAATCACCTCAAAATTTTGACCATTCTAAAATCCAAACTTTATGAACACGAAATACTTAATTCCACCAAAGAATCCGAACACCTCTCAACTTCACAAAATGACCAAAATACCCCCCAGCTCTACAAAATGACCAAAATACCCCTCAGCTCTACAAAATGACCAAAATACCCCTAAGCTCTATAAAATGACCAAAATATCCCTCAGCTCTACAAAATGACCAAAATACCCCTAAGTGCTATAAAATGACCAACAACTCCTTAACTCCAGCAAATAATCCAAACACCCCTTGACTCCAAAATATAATAACTAAAATACCCTTTGCTCCTGATCCAAACACCCCTTGACTCCAAAAATATAATAACTAAATACTGTTTGCTCCTCAAAGCTCCCAGCATCCTCTTAATCTCGCGAAAGTCGAAAAGACCTCAAACCTCTCAAAAACAATCCAAATCTCAATATTCAAATCAACTTCATCAATCAATATCTCAAGACCAGCCTATTTCTCCAAACTCTTCGAAACCATCTGTCCTTCAATCCACACTCGATCTTATCCTTTGGCTTTAAAATGAATCTCTCTAAAAGGTTTTGAAAGAGGGCAATCCCGACAATTGGAGACCGAGGTTTCCTCGGGCACCAATCCGAAGTCGTGGTCGTTGCCACTTCTAAGGGGTGTAACCCAGTACGAACCCACAATAAAATCTTTGACGCAACCAGATAGGTCATATCCATAGGGAACAACCTCAGAGTCAACTAACGGTTCTTAGAAACCCCCTTCTCTTCCTTTCATAGTTCTTTAGGTCAAACTAGGTGGCGACTCTAGTCAATTTCCGCCCTTAGGGCATAAGTCCGCGTGGAACCCATCAAAAGTGGGTGTAGTGTACATTTGCACTCCCCTTTATGCTTTTTGGGAAGACGGACGATTTAGTAGGTATATGAGGGACGCTAGAATAACGGGTCACCCTCCACTGAATGGCATTTTCTAGGATCTAGGCTTTTCAGTCAAGAACCATATTTAGATAGACCCCCCTCATACCAAAAAATCAGCCTCCACAGAATGGCGACTCTGCTGGGGAAGACTTGAGTAAGTTTATCTCACACTCAAGGAAGACTGAACTCCATTCAAAATTGTCGGGACTTCCCCACTTCTTTCAAAACCTTCAAGAGATTCTTTTCAAAGCCTTTAGGATTATTCTACTCCACACTTAGAGTGTGTACCTGATGAGGACAGTTAGGACTTGATAGATCCTCAACAAAAATTTCAACAATTGGGTTAATAATTAGCTCACGATTAGAAAGAGACACTTAGGATTGAATGAAGCTAACTTCCCTTTAGGTTAATAAACAACCAATTTGGAATCACTATCCTCAAGATAAAACTCTTAGCAAACAGGATGTTGCTAACTTCATTTGGTTTATTTACTGCTTTCATATTTATATTGCGATTGTGGGGCATGGGTGGGTAGCTTAGGACATGCATTCCTCTGTCTCACCCGATTTACCCATGATGTCACGGGATCCCGACTGGTCCACGGTTGATTCCCTATAAGCTAGGGTCACTCTCTCAGTGAACAAACCCACGAGACGGTACGGTCTCCGACCAACACCTTGGGCTCATGATCCAAAAATATCCTCCATTATCCGAGTCAAAGCCAGCATATAGTGAACTCTGAGCCTTCAGTGTCCAGCTACCCGGTCCGGTGTCTAAGAGGGGTATATGGAAGTCACCCCTTTGTATGCCGCCTGTCTGACCGCCCTTCTGTCTTACCCTGAAGATTGCATGGGCTCAGTTCTCCATTGCTCCTCTGCACCACATGTGTCTCTAAAGCCCAATGTCACGCTATACGTCCATAGAGGATCCCGTATTTACCGGATACCCATACATGGCACAACGTAGTCAGTGAATAATTTGGACTTTAGACACACCTGACCGTGCAGGTGACGAGAGACCCGTTCCCATGCAGTACTTCCCCGAGTTTCCCAAAAAGTGTGGGGTGTTGTCGGATCATCACTGGTCGTGGCGTATGTTTCCTTACATCTCGGGTATCCTGACCTTTCGAACTTAAGCACTCCGGACTTTCTTTATGACGTGCCTCGCAAGGGGCATAGCAGAGAAAAACCCCGAGAGATGATAGTGAAGGGACGACGGTTCCCCTGGTGAGACCGAATCATAATTGACCTGGAAAGTGATTATCCCAACACTAACACTTGCAGCTCCACATCAAACAATAGCCGCGATTTATTTTATGCTATATATATGTGCAAACTCTTTTCAAACGCACTCGTACTTCCAATAATTTTGTTCGGAATCTCTCGTCAAAAGTCTTCAAAACCACTTGTGAAGATCCTTCAAAATTACTTGTAGAATTTATTTTAAATCACTTGTACAACCGTTTGAGTTTTTTCTGTAAAAACTGAATTTCAAACAAAATAGCCCTTTTAAAACCGCTTTTAAAACCCCTCTATTTACAAATATTTCCTTCTCGTTTTCATTTCCGAAATGGGTGTCATACTGGTATTACAAAGCTGCATCCCCTGAATCTCACTCATCACCTTCTTTCCCGTCTTTTTCTCTTTTTTACCTCTCTTTTGCAGGGATAGCCATGATGAACCGACTAGTGCCTATTCCAGGAGAGAAGAAGAGACAAAGGGATATCTTAAAACAACAAAGGAACGAGGCAGCCAAAATAGAGCAAGCCCGTATCTCTCTTTACCAGCAAGAGCGTGTTCAAGAAATGGAGTTCGCCATAGATTTGAAGAATCGGTTCATGGGGATGAAAGACATCGGTGAACCCCTATTTGTGAGTCTGGCCCACCTAGGCGTCAAGCATAACATCGACTACGAAGCACTACACGAATCAGTCAGGTATTCGGACCCCGAGGACCACCTATACCGATTTGCTACCGAGGAGTTGGTTATATTACCGGCCGAAATGGATGCCTTTTTGAAGGTCAAGCCTCACCGGAAGATGCCTCGTATGCCAGTTGACCGCACCAAAACACCGTCCTTCGAAGCAAGATTTCTTGAAGTCGATATAACAGAGGTAGAGAATTTCGGAAGCATGAGTCTGAGTTTAAAAGAGCTCCTTGGTCGTTTCTGTAAGCCTCATCGCCCACTAAGGACTCAAAGGCGTGTACTGGATCTCTATATCATGGCACTACACCTCTTTCGACAAGGTAACCTAAGGATGAACCCGAAGATAATCTATTGCTAAAAGCCTACGAGGATGGGCTCAGTATCGGAACGTATGTGGTGGCTAAAATTGTCAGAGCTCTGGACCGTTGGAAGGAAGCCGAGGTCCGAGAGAAGTTCTTCATAGGAAGTGCTTTGCTCTTGCAGATATGGCTTTTTGATCACCTGCGATTACCCCACTTGGCAAAATACCAGACGGTCACCATGTGCACAATCCGGGCCGCAAGAAGAGCAGTTGAGGGACCAACAGAGGGATGGAGAGCCTATTTTCGGGATGTTCACCTCCATTCACATTTCATGTGGGAATTGAACGATTGGGATGTCCAGGGTGGAACTGTCAGGTCAGAGGAGTATAATGGTGTGATTCTAATTGGTCTGGACCGTTTTGTCACCATCTACCCATTAAGAGCAATGCGACAATTCGGCCGCGAGCCGACTATCCTAGGAGCAGAAGCTTCGAAATTCAAGAGTCACCGATTCACTGATGCGTTGATAAATTATGTCGCCAAGCATATGACACAGGAGTCAAGTGGGCTATCTTCAATGAACGAGGGATGGATCTCAGTTTAAGCAACTCTTACAAGACTTGGCTCGAGAAGCGAGTGGACCGTGTAGAGAAGTTTCCATACTCTCTTGATTGTCCAGTGATCAATCAAGACCCCACTATGTCAATCGCGGTGAATTTGCAGCCTGCCCTGACGAATAATCGGTTAAAGAAGAAGCAGCGCGAGGAGTCAAAGCGGAAGAAGATCATTGGATGATTCTTCTAGCAGCAGTAGTTTATTATATAACTAGCGGATGTATCCCCCTTTTTGTAATGATTAGCCAACTAGCGGATGTATCTCCTTTTGTAAAAATTGGCTAACTAGTAGGTGAATCCCCTTTTGTAATTACTAGTTAACTAGCGGATGTATCCCCCTTTTTGTAATGATTAGCCAACTAGCGGATGTATCTCCTTTTGTAAAAATTGGCTAACTAGTAGGTGAATCCCCTTTTGTAATTACTAGTTAACTAGCGGATGTATCCCCCTTTTTGTAATGATTAGCCAACTAGCGGATGTATCTCCCTTTTGTAAAAATTGGCTAACTAGTAGGTGAATCCACTTTTGTAATTACTAGTTAACTAGCGGATGTATCCCCCTTTTTGTAATGATTAGCCAACTAGCGGATGTATCCCCCTTTTGTAAAGATTGGCTAATTAGTAGGTAAATTCCCTTTTGTAATTACTAGCTGACTAGCGAATGTATCCCCTTTTTCTTGTGGTTAGCTAATTAGCGGATCTATTTCCCTTTTATGACTGACGTTTGTATTTCCCCCTTTGAATCAGATTGTAACCCCTTTCCCCTCTTCTTATATGCAACTGCGGTTATGTAATATCGGTGTGACAAACGTTTTGGAAATGAAAACTAGGCTCGTGCGCCTTTTCTTCACAAAACAAGTATCATAGAAAACCTACACCTGCAAAACGTTTTACACAAACAATGGGGACGACCCCCCCCCCCCTTTTCTTTCTCTCTCTCACCTTTTTGAGTTACTTTCATACTGACACTTTCCCCCGCGTATCACAGAAGCAGAAAGTAAAGAGCGCGTATCACAGAAGCAGAAAGTAAAGAGCTCTCCTCCAATCTCCCAACATTACTCAACTTTGGAAGAGAGACTCCAGGGGTAGGATGGCTAGCGAGACCACATCCGAAACTTCATCAGAAACCATGGATCCAAGCCTGATCAACCCGACCGCCCCGGAAATTACCCAAGTTATCACTTCTGCCATAGAGGCAAGCCTCCTAGAGCTAACGGCAGCATACAACACCCTGATGCCGGCACCCTCTATCGTTTGTGGGAACACTCCCAAAGGAATGAATCTCTGATGAGACAGACGATAGAGCGTCTGAGAGAAACAATTGCAAAAGGAAAGGACCCATACCTTACCGATCCCGACGATGATTATATCGAAGAGACCCCAGAGATCACTTTCAATCAAAACCCTATTTTCAACACCACCGCACCACAACCTTTCACGGGAAAAGAACATACCACCGTCCACCCCATAACGATGACGTTCCAAACAACTGACCTACTTTCTGGAGCCCCCTTGCCACCGCCAATTCTGACCACAACCACAACCAAGCTAACCACTTTTCCGAAATTACCACCATTCCAGCCTGTTGAAGCCACTGCCCAAACGGCCAACCTATATCAAGTCAAACAATCCGAGCCCATTCATCCCAAATTACCACACTCAGACGCCATTCAGCTCAATCCATACCAGTACACCACCCTCGGGCACGCTGTCCATTTTGAGGAAGCAATTCCCCATACTCAACTGCTACCCCACCCGTCCAACCATATGATTCATGGCTACAATCAAGCCCCACCTGCTGAGCACTTTCCGATTGACTTCAGTCAAATGAAGAAATCCCTGAAGGAAGAATTACTTGCAGATATGCAGCTCGGAGAGTGAGCCAAGATGTTGGGTTTCCGTCATTTCCAACTGTAGCCAAACTCCAAGCTGCCCAAGAATTTGAAACTACCGGAAATCTCTAAATACTCCGAGAAAGGGGACCCTAGGCACCATCTTGCCCAGTTTGACCGGGTTATGACTATGCATGAGCTAGATGATGAAATGAAGATAATCTGCTTCCCCAGCTATCTCGAAGGGTCTACCCAAACTTGGGTGTCAAGGTTGGACTTCTCGGGAAAAAAGCTAGAAGAAGTCTACCAAGCTTTCGTGGACCAGTATAGCTACAACACTCACTTAGGGGTCACCCGAAGAGACTTGGAGACTATGAGACCAAGAAATCATGAGACATTGATGGAATTCATTACTAGGTGGAGAGAGAAGGCGGGCCAGATGTTAGACCGCCCCAGTGAAGATGAGCAGATAAGGATCATCATCGATTGTCTAGAAAATCCCTACTCAGATCACCTCAAATCCTTGGGGATTTGTGATTTCAAGCATCTGAAAGCAGCTACCACGGTCGTAGAGGAACTAGCATTGGCTGGAAAGTTGAAAGGTCCCAGTTTCCAGGGATCATTTCCCCGACAGTCAAACTATCAAAACAAGCAGCCTAAGACAGACACAAGCAGCAAGTTTGTCCCTACTCCGCCGAACAATCAATCTCAACCTCCAGTTTACCAGGCCCAGGTCAGCGGGCTAAAACCAAATTATTCTGCAACTCCACCGCCAAACAGCTATCAAGCTCAACCCAAAAGGAATTACACCGGCTTAGGAATGCCCATGGACAAAGCCTGTGAAAAGCTGAAGAAAAGTGGGTTTTTGCTGGGACACTTGAAACCTAAACCAGGAGTTACCCAGATGGGAACCAACCTCACTAGCTTCTGTGAATTCCACCTGATCAAGGGACACAGTACAGATAATTGCATAGCCTTGTGCCATGCTATCCAAGACCTGATCGATGCTGGAGAGGTAGAATTCCCGAAAACTAATCCAAATACTCAGAACAACTCTATCCTCAGACATGTGAATATGTCGAGTCTGACAGGAGAAGGTGAAGAAGAGTCAGATATTAGCATAATCATAAGTATCAATGTCATCGAGAACTCTTCTGAGTCAGGCAACCAGAAAACCCCCTCCGATCGTGCTATCCCCGGAGCTAGACGCCTTCCGAGTTCGCCGTCTGGAAATTCAGCATGATATTCAACCATAGATGCATGAATATCTAGCCATGACGCATGAAATTCGAGCCTCATTTGAGCGTCTGGTAGGACAAGGAAGGGAGTCTATAATCACTCTGCTGATAGTAGGACGACATATGGAAAAGAACCTTGAGTTACTCGTAGGATTGAATCTTGAAGCACGAGAGCTCTATAACACTATGAAAGCATTGGAGGTAGTGGAGGCATGGTGCTGGCAGAAGATTGCCGAAAGGCGAGGAAGGAGAATCTTTGAGTGCAACGTCATCATGATCACTGACGAAGATGAAAATCCACTGGCTATAACCCCTGTAAAAGTGCCATTCCGGATAGCAGATGAGGAAAAACACGATGATGACTTGCAAAAAATCAATCACTTAACCCGCTCAAGAAAGCACTTCAAACCTGCTGAGCTCACATTGGAGCCAGAAACGCTGCAACAAAAAGTCCATGACCTTACTTTGAATGAACTGGAAAATAAGTTGGTGGGAGAAGAAGAGCTGTTGAGAAAATTGAAGACTACCAGCAGTACCCATCACAATCTGGTCCCTGCTGACGATCTTAGAGGAGCACAAAGATGCAGTAGCTCGGCACTTAGGAATGGACAAGAAACGGGCGGCGTCGGTTGAAAACATCGTAGCTCACCTATCCTGGACTCCTGATCTCTCCATAACGTTCACCGATGACGAGATCCCTCGTCAGGCGGGAAAGGCCCTCTACATAACTATGAAGGCCGGAGGATTCCTGGTCCCCAAGACTTTGATCGATGATGGGGCTGAAGTGAACGTCTGTCCGCTCCGAGAGTAGCCCGTCATATGGGACTCAACGACTTCAAGCCAGTAGACATGACGTTCAGTGCCTATTACAACAACTATAGGAAGGTTTTAGGAACCATCTCCCTGCCAATCCTGATTGAGGACGTCTCCCTAGCCATCGAAGCGATGGTCATAAACATATCCTCCACCTTCAACCTTCTGCTGGGACGGGAATTCATCAATCAAATTAAAGGAGTCCCCTCACTCGTCCATCAGAAGCTAAAATTCAAACACGGGGGGATGAATCATGGAGGTTTTGGGAGAGGCCAGAGCTGAGTCCCCACTATTTGAGATTAGTACACCAGGGGGCCGAGGGTTGACGCTCGGAGGCTTCACAATGGCGAAGCCACATTCACAGGTTAGTCAAACTTCTTCCATCACTCCTCTCTACTTCGACCCTAGTATCTATAGCCCCGCATCGCAGGACATGATGTCTTGGATGGGCTACAAACAAGGGAATGGATTAGGCAAGGAGCTGCAGGGCATAACGGAGCCACTAACAGCACATATTGGAGGTCGAGGAGCCGGGTTAGGATTTACGGAAACGCCAGGTATGATGTTGACAGATTCGCATGTAAGAATTCCCATAGATTCTTTCTTATCAGTTAACCCTGAACCTCATGTATTTGTGAGTTGTGATAAGCAGAGAGTAGCTCGGACCCAGGAGGACCAGGAGACAATGGAGTGGGGGAGCTGGTGGACCACTTTATTCTCCTCAACTCATGCCCTGAAGACCATGACGACAAGGGATGCGACCAAGGAACGCCCGAGGATGCAGCGGAGAGCAGTGTCATGATCAAACCAGTCATCAAGGACCCCGCACCCTCGGTAGATGGCCATGGAGCGTGTCTTGTCGTCTATCATGAGAAAGAGGAGCTGATTTCCCAGGAGCCTTACGTAGTTAGTCTAGTTGGTAGTGATGATGATAGTAGCGTTAGTGATGGCAGTATTACTAGTGATGAATGCAATTATCAGTGTAATGAGAACATCAGCAATGCAAATAGAATCGGACTAGGGGAAGGATCGCCACCATTTATTTTCACTTGTAAAAATGGTGGCAATTTTCTGACAATCTCAGAGCTCCCAAGGTCAGCGGATATTAATGGAAATTTAGATTGCTCAAATTATTCACCTATTATGTCTTCTCAAACGTCTGATTCATTACAAATTCTTGAGGCCGAAGAGGAGGAATATGATGAGGAGAATATGCCTCCCACAGAACAATATTCCACTCACACCCAGATTGTAGAGGATATTGTAGCACTAAATATCGGAACACTTGATGACCCCAAAACTTTGCAAGTCGGTTTGGGTCTGAGTGAAATAGAAAAACGGGACCTGACTTCTCTGCTAACCGAATATGCCGATGTTTTTGCTTGGAGTTACGCAGACATGCCTGGGATTGACCCTGACATTGTCCAACACCGAATACCATTATATCCCAATGCCAAACCTAAGAAACAACGTTTAAGACGAATGAAACCTGAGCACCAATTGAAAGTGAAAGAAGAAGTTGAAAAGTTGTTACGTGTCGGCTTTATCCGGGTTGTCAACTACCCCGACTGGTTAGCCAATATCGTAGCCGTCCCAAAAAAATGGAAAGGTATGAGTGTGCATCGATTTTCGGGACTTAAACGAGGCCAGCCCCAAAGACAGCTTTCTCTTCCCCACATTGATATCCTGTTGATAATACTGCCCAACACGCGTTATTGTCATTCATGGACGGATTTTCGGGTTACAACCAAATCCGAATGGCCGTAGAGGATCAGGAAAAACGTCTTTTATTACACAGTGGGGAACCTTTTGTTACGTTAAACATGCCCTTTGGCTTGAAAAATGTCGGAGCCACATACCAAAGGGCTGTCACTACACTATTGCATGATATGATCCACAAGGAAGTGGAGGTATACGCAGCCTACTTGATCGTCAAAGCTGCCCAACGAGAGGACCACCTGGCAAACTTGAGAAAGTACTTTGACCGGATGCGAAGATATCAAATGAAACTCAACCCGGAAAAATGCACATTCGGTGTAACCGGGGGAAAGCTTCTGGGTTTCATGATCACAACCCGTGGAATCGAGGTAGACCCCGATAAGATAAACGCCATTCAAGAAATGTCTCCTCCGAAGATCGAAAAAGAAATCAGGGGTTTCTTAGGCAGAGTTCAATATATCAGAAAATTCATCATGCAGCTAACCGAGACTTGTGAGTCTATCTTCCGTCTATTGAAGAAAGATGCGTCTAAAGTCTGGAATGAACAGTGCCAAGAAGCATTTGAGAAGATAAAAACCTATCTGCAGAACCCGCTAGTCTTGGTACCGCCCCTAGAAGGGTAAGCCAATGATCCTTTACCTCACTGCCCGAGAAACGTCAATGGGCGTCATGCTGGCCCAGGAACAAGGATCCCCACCGCGCGAAAAGTCGTTCTACCATATCAGTAAAAAATGGGTTGATACGGAAACACGATACTCCGACATCCATAAATTTTGTGCTGCTTTGGTCTGGGCTACGAAGAAACTATGACACTACTTGTTAGGGCAAGAGGTTCATCTGATTGCACGCATGAACCCTATAATGTCCTTCTAGAAAAAAACCAATTCTCGCCGGTCGCTTATTTTCGAGATGGTCCCTATTGTTATCCGAATTCGATATCACTTTCAATATTCAAAAGTCCATCAAAGGGAGTGCCATAGTCGAGCATCTAGCAGAATGCCCCGTAGCATCTGAGTTCTTTGGCAATGATGACTTCCCAGATGAGCAAATCATGACATTACAGAAAACCTGTTGGAAGTTGTACTTTGATGGTGCTGTCAACCACAAGGGTAAAGGGGCCGGGATCTTGTTGATCCACCCTGGGGGAGATCTGCTTCCAGCTGCAGTAAAAATCAATTACCCAGTCACTAACAACATGGCAGAATACGAAGCCTACATCCTGGGGCTTGAAATGGCCTTAGAATTACAAGTAGAGGAGTTAGAGGTCTTCGGTGACTCTAATCTCGTTATTTCACAAGTCAACCAGACTTGGGAGATCAGATGTAACACCCCAACTGCTAATCTCGTCATTACCTCTTAATCTGTCACAATTTAGCAATAAACTCACAGCGGAACACTAATACAACAGAGGGTGATACAACGCCGTTAGCCACCCATATGGCTAGCCAGGCCTATTTCACATACAGTAACGGTCTGATGGACTGGAACAACCGAATACACAAAACAGTTACTTTACTCAAATCATTTCTTACTATATCGAGTCTACAATATACGGATGCCGATAACATATTCGGTCTTACACCTCATTCAATACATAAGTAATTAAATCTAACTACCCATGCTATCCACCGACCCCGTCCTACTCTTGAGCGGTATCATCTTCAGTGTACCTGGAAATAAAAATCATGCCCCTAGGGGCTCAGCTTAAAGCTGTATATGAAATTCGCATATACCGCGTGCTAACCGCGGTACGCCGACTACTTTAGGTCGGATATACATGGAGTTCATTTAATCGGTCGACATGCATCATAACATTACATTACACATGTACACTACACAAGGATTCACATTCAACATGGAATTCAATCCTTAACTAACATAACAATGTTGTTAGTTGTGTTAACTTTCTCTTAGGCCTTGAGGGTTGAGCCTCACTATGCCTTGGTTACTCATTCTATAACTCACCCACTCTCTCGGGCTACTCATACTTTTACTCACCCGTTCTCTCGGGTTACTTATTCTTATACTTACCCATTCTCTCGGGTCACTCATACATATACTCCCCCTTTCTCTCGGGTTATTTATACTCATTATCTCTTGTAGATTCTTGAGACACTACAGGTCTCCTACGTCACGCTTGTTACTCTTAATACATACTTAAGCCAAAACTCATGGCCCTCGAGCATAGTCTTACTTCCCCGGTTTCGACCCTACTCTAGGTCTAGCATGGTGGGAAGGTTCAACTAGCTCTCGGAACTCTCTCTTAGTTCCTACCTCTTTTACATAGGTCCGACCACTCTCGGACTACTCACATTCCCATACACTCCTCTCTCGGAGTTATAATAATATTATGTATATTATTCTAGAAGCATCACTCTTGATGTTTCTAATGACTTTGGGAACATTCTACAAGTTCGGATAATCTAGGTTTTAAGAATCACCCTTATATTCATATACTTATACTTTCGGTTATTCTTATTCCGGGTAAAATCCTCATATAGGAGGTCAACCGTATCTCAAGAGTCACATAGTCCCTTAGGTCTCTTTTACCCTTCTTATAAGTTTACATCATTGGACTAACTTCAATCCTCTCGATGGAGGTTCATTTATCTCTCCACTCTTATTTATTTCGTGGATTGTTTCAATATGGTTTTCTAACCGTTATCGGGTAATTACTCAACCCGTAATCTCCTCACATTCTAGGGAGTTCATATGTTTGTGTTATCGTTATACTTTAATCGATAGCTTGTGTGTTTGCATATTACCATTGTTTATGAGACTACCTGATCTACGGGTTCTAGTCAATCAATACTCACTATGAGTCGGTCTATGCACTATGTTAGACCACACCGGCATAAAACTATGTTAGTTCATACAACATATAATAAGGCATACATAATCAAACAAGGGATTATTTTCATGCTTTAATCTTGATTAAGCCGGCACACAAACACACAAATCAGAGTAGCTCGGTTGGCATACGGGGCATGACAAAATCATACCTTTCACCGGGGTTTTTACTTTTACCGTGTCATCTCACCATGCTCGGTTCACACACGATCCTCTGATAATGTTCCAAACATTATTATTAATACTAAGCTCATACGGAACATAATTAAATGCTACTCCCGTACTTAACCCCGTTATCCCGTTCTTCCTAGTTTAGTTCATGTGTTCTTAAACTCACAACTTTCTCACTCACTTCTCAAACTTGTTTACACTCTTAATGACCTTTAAACATCATTAATCAAGTCATAATTACCTTATACCATCATTACCCATCAAGCCCCTACCTTAGAATGGCTTTAAAATGGTTTCTGTGAAGAAAATGGGGTAGTCCGGGTTGGTATCCGGGTTTACAAACCCGGACCAATGTTTCTGGTCACTCTTGGGTGGATTTTAGGTGTGGTCCGGGTTTATGTCCTGGGTTACAAACCCGGACCACTTCAGTTTTACACGTTTCTGCCTTGTTTTGACACTGGTCCGGGTTTCTGTCCTAGTTTACAGACCCGGACCACTTGCAGGTTTGAAAAATAAGTATGTTTTTGCTTTGGTTTCAACTCCAAGCTTATGATAACTTCTTCCCCACTCTTCCTACATGTATTCTAGCATGTTTTGACATTGTTTGGGCATTAAAAACTAACCTAAACCACTTATACATTCATCTGTTACAAAACCTATTTCACTGTAATTTTCTTCATCTGTTACAGGTTCTAGTTCCTTGTTTTCTGTTGCAGTTTTCCAATCCTTTCTTCCCTTGCATTCCAACTCCACGTATTAACACACTCAAGCCCATTGTTTCCTAGACAAAATTTGGCATAGCTTGTCTACTTTCCTAAGTATTTCCACAACACTAAATAGCTCACCAAGATCAGTTTAACATCCGTGTTATAACAAACCTTAACGTTCTTGCAGCAGCACATTAAACTCCCCTCTGTTTTCACATATGTACTAACTCAGTTACTAACTTTGTTTTGCACACCCAAACCCATTAAAACTTCCTCATTCAACTAACAATATTGTAGTATCAAAACTACACTAATTCAAGGTCATTATTCACATTCAAAAATGTGTTTACAGAGACAAAACCAACTTAAGGTAAACCATCACCTTACTAGTTTTCTGTTTTCTCTTCTTCTCTCCTTCCTCCTTCTCTTGTTCTTTCTTCCTCTTCTTGTTTTCACACCACATAAGGAGCATAGATTGCCAACTACAATCATATCCCCACACACACATATCAAGCTTATTAATTTAATTTTTCCTCACAAAACTAACATTTTAAAAGTTAGTTTTTAGACTTTAACTTAGGTATTACCTTAGGATGTCCAAAGGAGAGCTTGGCAATCAAATAATGGAATTTCCAACACTCCACAAGGGCAAGGTGCTATCGGCTGAAATGGAGAAAATATTCAACGTGGGCAAAAATTTGATTTTTGCAAGGAAAAGCTAGAAATGATGAACTCTTGCTTATATTCTTACCTTAAAACATTAAGGAGATGATGGAGAGTCAAAATCACCCCTTCAAGCTTCAATAGGCCAAACTGCCATGGAGGTCCAAGCTTTTGAAGGGTGGAAAACGTAGCCCTTGCCGAGAGGAATCCAACGGTGCAAATTTTGTGTGATTTGGTGGAGAATTGAGCAAGTTAAGGAGGAAGGAAGTGGTGCTGTTTTGCTCTCTGTTGGAATCGCAATGAGGGTTTCAGAGGAAGAAGAAGGAGATAACAGAGAGCTGGGCAAAAACGTGAAATAAGGAAAGGAAGGTGAGAGAGAGTATTTAAGTTACTTTTCACTATTTCACTTTTTGCTTTATTTATTTACTTGTCATCTTGTTACCAATTACCTAGCAAGCTTATTAATGAGTGTATACATATTAATTAAAACCGGCCCATAAAATTAATAGCCTGGGTCGTTTTTCGACTTTTCGAATTAAACGCGTTTTATCTCCCGGTTTTGACACTATTCACTTACCGGGTCCGTTTTCCGGAATTTTCTCGTTTAATTAATTTTAATGGTTTTTAAGCTCCCATTAATACTTATATATAGTTATTTAATCAACTATAATTTTTACGGGTCCGTTTGACCACTTAAAGTCACGTTTTGGGTTTTCTCGAAAAACGTGCTTTTATGCTTATTTAGTGTTTTAATCCATTATTTGGATCCGTTTTCTTCGGGAATCATTCCCGTATACTAATTAGGCCTAACTAAGCCTTAGGAATCCATCTCGGACCCTTACGAGATCATATATCTCTTATTTTCATTTAATGCGCATTTTAGCGTTTTTCGCTTTTCAAGCGTTTTCTCTTTACTTTTGGTTTTATTCTCTTTACCAATACTCTTTAGGCACCATTAGGCCTCTAAAAATTTTATTAGAGTAATTAAATCACCATTATTAGGTCCGGGGTATTAAAATCTACCCCCTTAAGGAACTTTGCCCTCAAAGTTGGCGAATCTAATATGGTTAGTCTCATAGCATTCAATGCCATGGTTATAGTACATGTATAACCCTACTGACTCCACAAGTCAGTCTCATTTCATACTACACATACCACACACATATCATAGCATGTATAGCAATCAAAAATACTTTTGTTCTCTCTCCATGGAATCGGTCTGAAGACAAGAAGGCACTACAGTCCTCGAATCCATGTTGAGTAATATACTACTGATCCCTCAGGTACCGGTCACGTTGAACACTTATGCTTTCTGGTTCACGGCCGTTTCATGACAAATGGGCACTTACTCTCTCTGGCCCACGGTCCCTTCGGTTCTGATCAAAACGTTACACATATACATATCCTCAGGCACTCTGGTGGACTCACTCAACACAGGAACGTCTCAGGGCACTCTCCCCGTCCCGCTGCCTTCGGAAAAATCACACACTGTCACCGCCCCAACCGGTCACTTAGGACCGCCGCACGTACGGTGCAATGGTTTCAAAACTAATACACGCCCACCGTTCTACCGGTCATCAAGACTTAAGGCTCAGCCATCGGCGTTTGATAGCGGTTTTGAAACCAGTTTTGTTTCCATCTTCATACTTGAAGAAAATCTTTTTTAAAATCTGTTTTGAAAATTCTTTTCAAAACATCACACAACTCCAAATCCGGTTTATGGTAGCTGTATCTTTTCTTAGCGTGATTACTTGTGACCACTTATAGGGAGCTTCAAGAATCATCCAACCCTGATGTGATCAGCATCAGTGTTGAACTATCCTTCCACCCCAATTTGTGTTCGGTTTCCCTTGATCGCTAGCAGATCAAGTTCCACCTCCCACGTCAGTTTCAAACAATCAGATAGTCAAACATTTTCGTTTTCTATCTTTTACTCTTTCTAGTCATCATCATAAAACAATCCATTTAATTCAACTCTTATTCCTAGGACTTAGGTCATCCATTATTATCTCTCATATTTGTTACTTTACTAAGCAACTCATGACTATTTCCTCAAATGTTACTCAATTATTAAGAACATATAGCATACAACTCCAAAGAATGGAACTCACTCCATCAATCGTTCTCAAATAAAATCACCTAGGGAACTCACTCCCTTCTAGGTTACACATCGGTTTCATACCGATTCATACTCATCATATCTCATGTCTAATCTCAATAGACAAATACTAAAGGGAGTCTCATTCCCCGGAGTCTCTCTACTCCTCTTTTCATAAATATTATACACTCGTTACTTGCATCTCTCATGCACCATACTCATAATTACATAATGAATGGGTACATATGTTTATGTAACATAAGTTCCAATCATCAAAACAATTCCTTTGTGCTATGCACATAGTAGTTTACGCACTTATACGTAAAACATACTCTAAGCGGTTTCTCGCCCTACCCCCCCTTAAAAGGGGTTACGCCCGCGTAACAGACCATATGTTATCACTGAACATTGGTTCTCTAATTCGAGCATCATGAAGTGTTTTAACTTCAATTCGGTTAATTAACTCATAACCAGGTTCGGTTCTAACCCCTAAGGCTTCAAGGTGTTTACGATTAGCCAACTACTCACATTGGCAGCTTTGAATTACGGTCCACTAGCTTTTGCTGTGTGACCTGGTAACTAGAGCTTAACTCACCCTTTGGTATTCTCAATGTATTATTTAGTCCCTTTTATCCCTTTGTGTCTTGGGAATAAAGGTTTCTCTATCGTCACGTGGTATCTCTTACCGTATGTGAATTCGATGATGAGTTATAGATTTTCTCTCCAGTTCTCTGGAAATCTATTTCGTATAACACTATATACCTTCGTGGTTACTCACTTACTATTCTCGACTTACTGCCGGTTGAGGTCCAGCTACTACTCAGTATGTAGCGCTTCCTCGATTAATTTTATGTTTGTTTACTTGTTTCTGTACAAGAGTTCTTCATTCATACTACTCTGCATTTACCATCCATCGGTCCGGGGCCTTGTGGGTTACTGCCCACGTTCTATGTGCATCTTTGGCCAATGGCCGCACGGTCATTTCTCTAGATTTTTGCTCAATAGGCTTGCACCCTATTCATTGACATTTCTCAAATTCCTAGCTATCCCATAAGATCATTACTACACAAGTGCAATACCAAAACACTCAGTCCTACAGAGTGCAGAGGCGTAAACGCTTGGCAGTAAGTCTCTTATGAGATCGCAATAGGAATGAACATGTTTCCTTTACCATCTTATCTCTTTAACTTCATCTCGTTATCTGGTTATACTCTTACAATGGTCGCTTGTTGCGTACCATGTTCTTACTCATTAAACAACATTTGTTTACATGGCATCCGCTACTACTTTAGCTTCCGCTCATGTACTCCCGCCATTTACGATATGGCTTGCCATTCACTTGGCTCAATAGAATATATTACTCTAACTCTCTACGCTTACTGCACATCGTTTACTCTGCAATTCATATTGCACACATACAATGTTTACTACTAGTCCGATTACTCTCTCGGTTTCCTTCCACTGCTATCAAAGCCTTCATACATACTATCCCTGTTCGAATTACTCCTTGGCAATAAACACATGCTCAAGTTTCACTACACCGCTCTAGCGGTTTCACATTACATACTTAGGTGGTAGCCTTTCTCTGGAGGATTCACGCAATTGCCGCTCCATAGGCCCATAATAACAAGTGATATCCCCACTCTAAGATAGTGGTTCATTGTCCACTGTTCCTTTTATGCCTTTATGCTTAGGTTTGCAATGTTTAAATCTACAATTTGTAGTTAGTTTTATCAGCTTACAAGCCACCTTGCCTCGAGCCATGTTCTGGGCGACTGTTTATAGCGGTTTCTTCTTCTCCGTATACCAATAAATGGTTTGGAGGTATCACTGGGCTCTTTGATATGGTTGTCTCATCACACTTCCTTACATGGAAGGCCCTTTTAAATAACCTGATATTTGTTCATGCCCTCTGGCAATCTAGGGTATCCCGTGCTACGTGGGATCCCTTCGGGTTCTACCCGAGTGTTGATTTAACACTTGTGTTTTCAACATGATGTTTCGTTCAACTACTGTTGACTTTGGTACCCTTCACGGATTGCTCCTGGGTGTTACTGAGTTGTTTGAACTCATGGGTATGTTCAGTTTCTTTACTCCGCCTTGCGGTTACCTGTGTTCCGTATACCCCATTTAAGGTGGTAACGTCTCTCATTACTGGGTAGATTCTTGATTCTTTCCTTTACCTTCTTGGTCAGATCGTTGTTCTCTTCAGTGAGATATGTTGTGGGAATCTTTTCCCGTTCGCCAAACACTGACATGTTCATTTTTGGCATTTGCCGTATTGTTTATACTGGGTATTCATTCCAGTTATTACATATTCCCTTCAGGATTCCTGAGACATGTTCAATGTCTATGCTTAATACTTCGTGCTCCCAGCACTTATTAACGCTACCTATTTAGGTCCGTCGTCTTACAGTGTTCTTCTCCTTCAGCTTTGTAAGCTTTTCTATGTCCTTGGGTCATTCGAGGTGTCCAACTGTCTTGGTTTGAATGGCTCTTTCGTTCGTAGTATGAAGTGGGCTACTTCCCGTGTTCCATACTCTACTTGTATACATATATGGAGTATCTTATTGATACGTTACCACTTACCCGACTAACTCATAACTGGTCTGTCAGGCCCGCAAGCTCCTTCGGAGTGTGGTCGTTCCATGTCTCGTTGTGTGTACACTTATAGTGTCGATTACACGCCTAGCTGAAGTGTTCTGTTGCCAACTTCCCTTATATCGTCCTATGATAACTTACCGTGGTTCTCTGGTTTGGTTTTTAAAATTTGGGGGTTTTTGAAAAATTTAGTGCTTTGAAAGAAAGATTTGAGTTTTGAAAATAAAATCTTCATGGCATTTCAATGTCGGTTGCTTCTTATCAGATCTAGCTTCTGACCGACCGGTATGCTCTTTATACAATGATCAGGCCGTTAGGCCTTTCCAAGGTTTCGTTTCACAATTCTTAAGGTTTGAGTTGCTGTATTGGCTTCATTCGCCGTCTTGGTACTTGCTAAGTACGTGTCACTTGTTAAGATTCTTCTTAACGGTCCTGTTATTACTGCACTTGCCGAGGCAAGTGCGCGGTACAGGCGGTTTTTTTTTTGGGTTAACTTATACCGGTCACGGTATCGTTCACATTATATTTGGTAGCCTTGTCGGCTCTTCCTTTGTTTCTTTGGTTGGATAGCTGCTCTTCAGAGCTACTTCTCATTCATCTTGGCATGACTGTCATTCATCTAGGTGCTTCTCCGCTCCCGCAGTTCCTTAATTACTTGGTTCTATGTTCTACCTCGTTGCTCGTTCCCACATCTTTACTATGGTTACCGAGGTTTAAGTCATCTAGGCACTACTGTTGTAGTCCTACTCGGGTGTACCCCGTAATTATGCTTGTAGCTGTCTAATCTATGCCCGCTAGGTATTGAAACCTCTTCGGGCGTGGCAGGGTGGTGTATCTACTCTTGACTAGGTTCTTAGTCGGTTGATATACCGTGATGATGGTATTATCTAACTATGGCGGTCCATAGACTTGTGTTCCGGTTTTTGTTATTCCTCATGAGTCTGCCTTGTTGCACGGTTGGTGCTTGCTTCTCGCTGCTGCTCGGCCAGCTAGGTTCTCGCGACTGCTAAGCATGTCGCCCCAAGCTGCCACAAGTTCTTGTCTCCTTGGATTAGGATTTCTCGTCCTTCCGCCATTAAGTGCGGTTATTGTCGTTCCAGCGGGATCCGTCTCCGGGGTTTCCGGTTCCCTGGATCCATCGCATGGCAGATTCTGGTTCATATTGAAACATTAAATAAGTGCCAGATCGGGTTTCCCGTCTCTCTGACGTTCTTTCCCAAGCTTTTAATACGGGGGTTGTGGAGGGCGGGTTTGGTATTGTAGGTATCTAGATCATACTGGAAGTGCCTATCTAGCGCATCTCTCACGCTACCACTCAACCCCTAGCCCTAAGTCTCTAATTCCTAACTCGGTATTTCCTAAGCTCGGTATTTCCAGTCATCAGAGCGATACTTCGCTCTGATTCCATTTTTGTAACACCTCAACTGCTAATCTCGTCATTACCTCTTAATCTGTCACAATTTACCAATAAAATCGCAGCGGAACACTAATACAACAGAGGGTGATACAACGCCGTTAGCCACCCATATGGCTAACCAGACCTATTTCACATACAGTAACGGTCTGATGGACTGGAACAACCGAATACACAAAACAATTACTTTACTCAAATCATTTCTTACTATACCGAGTCTGCAATATACGGATGCCGATAACATATTCGGTCTTACACCTCATTCAATACATAAGTAATTAAATCTAACTACCCATGCTATCCACCGACCCCGTCCTACTCTCGAGCGGTATCGTCTTTGGTGTACCTGGAAAATAAAAACGATGCCCCTAGGGGCTCAGCTTAAAGCTGCATATGAAATTCGCATATACCGCGTGCTAACTGCGGTACTTCGACTACTTTAGGTCGGATATACATGGAGTTCATTTAATTCGATCGACATGCATCATAACATTACATTACACATGTACACTACACAAGGATTCACATTCAATGGAATTCAATCCTTAACTAACATAACAAGGTTGTTAGTTGTGTTAACTTTCTCTTAGGCCTTGAGGGTTGAGCCTCACTATGCCTTGGTTACTCATTCTATAACTCACCCACTCTCTCGGGTTACTCATACTTTTACTCACCCATTCTCTCGGGTTACTTATTCTTATACTTACCCATTCTCTCGGGTCACTCATACATATACTCCCCTTTCTCTCGGGTTATTTATACTCATTATCTCTTGTAGATTCTCGAGACACTACAGGTCTCCTATGTCACGCTTGTTACTCTTAATACATACTTAAGCCAAAACTCATGGCCCTCGAGCATAGTCTTACTTCCCCGGTTTCGACCCTACTCTGGGTCTAGCATGGTGGGAAGGTTCAACTAGCTCTTGGAACTCTCTCTTAGTTCCTACCTCTTTTACATAGGTCCGACCACTCTCGGACTACTCACATTCCCATACACTCCTCTCTTGGAGTTATTATATAATATTATGTATATTATTCTACAAGCACCACTCTTGATGTTTCTAATGACTTTGGGAACATTCTTCAAGTTCGGATAATCTAGGTTTAAGAATCACCCTTATATTCATATACTTATACTTTCGGTTATTTTCTTATTCCGGGTAAAATCCTCATATAGGAGGTCAACTGTATCTCAAGGGAGTCACATAGTCCCTTAGGTCTCTTTTACCCTTCTTATAAGTTTACATCATTGGACTAACTTCAATCCTCTCGATGGAGGTTCATTTATCTCTCCACTCTTATTTATTTCATGGATTGTTTCAATATGGTTTTCTAACCGTTATCGGGTAATTACTCAACCCGTAATCTCCTCACATTCTAGGGAGTTCATATGTTTGTGTTATCGTTATACTTTAATCGATAGCTTGTGTGTGCTTGCATATTACCATTGTTTATGAGACTACTCGATCTACGGGTTTCTAGTCAATCAATACTCACTATGAGTCGGTCTATGCACTATGTTAGACCACACCGGCATAAAAGTATGTTAGTTCATACAACATACAATAAGGCATACATAATCAAACAAGGGATTATTTTCATGCTTTAATCTTGATTAAGCCGGCACACAAACACACAAATCAGAGTAGCTCGGTTAGCATACGGGGCATGAGAAAATCATACCTTTCACTGGGGTTTTTACTTTTACCGTGTCATCTCACCATGCTCGGTTCACACACGATCCTCTGATAATGTTCCAAACATTATTATTAATACTAAGCTCATACGGAACATAATTAAATGCTACTCCCGTACTTAACCCCGTTATCCCGTTCTTCCTAGTTTAGTTCATGTGTTCTTAAACTCACAACTTTCTCACTCACTTCTCAAACTTGTTTACACTCTTAATGACCTTTAAACATCATTAATCAAGTCATAATTACCTTATACCATCATTACCCATCAAGCCCCTACCTTAGAATGGCTTTAAAATGGTTTCTGTGAAGAAAATGGGGTGGTCCGGGTTTGTATCCGGGTTACAAACCCGGACCAATGTTTCTGGTCACTCTCGGGTGGATTTTAGGTGTGGTCCGGGTTTATGTCCGGGGTTACAAACCCAGACCACTTCAGTTTTACACGTTTCTGCCTTGTTTTGACACTGGTCCGGTTTCTGCCCTAGTTTACAGACCCGGACCACTTGCAGGTTTGAAAAATAAGTATGTTTTTGCTTTGGTTTCAATTCCAAGCTTATGATAACTTCTTCCCCACTCTTCCTACATGTATTCTAGCATGTTTTGACATTGTTTGGGCATTAAAAACTAACCTAAACCACTTATACATTCATCTGTTACAAAACCTATTTCACTGTAATTTTCTTCATCTGTTACAGGTTCTAGTTCCTTGTTTTCTGTTGCAGTTTTCCAATCCTTTCTTCCCTTGCATTCCAACTCCACGTATTAACACACTCAAGCCCATTGTTTCCTAGACAAAATTTGGCATAGCTTGTCTACTTTCCTAAGTATGTCCACAACACTAAATAGCTCACCAAGATCAGTTTAACATCCGTGTTATAACAAACCTTAACGTTCTTGCAGCAGCACATTAAACTCCCCTCTGTTTTCACATATGTACTAACTCAGTTACTAACTTTGTTTTGCACACCCAAACCCATTAAAACTTCCTCATTCAACTAACAATATTGTAGTATCAAAACTACACTAATTCAAGGTCATTATTCACATTCAAAAATGTGTTTACAGAGACAAAACCAACTTAAGGTAAACCATCACCTTACTAGTTTTCTGTTTTCTCTTCTTCTCTCCTTCCTCCTTCTCTTGTTCTTTCTTCCTCTTCTTGTTTTCACACCACATAAGGAGCATAGATTGCCAACTACAATCATATCCCCACACACACATATCAAGCTTATTAATTTAATTTTTCCTCACAAAACTAACATTTTAAAAGTTAGTTTTTAGACTTTAACTTAGGTATTACCTTAGGATGTCCAAAGGAGAGCTTGGCAATCAAATAATGGAATTTCAAAACTCCACAAGGGCAAGGTGCTATCGGCTGAAATGGAGAAAATATTCAACGTGGGCAAAAATTTGATTTTTGCAAGGAAACGCTAGAAATGATGAACTCTTGCTTATATTCTTACCTTAAAACATTAAGGAGATGATGGAGAGTCAAAATCACCCCTTCAAGCTTCAATAGGCCAAACTGCCATGGAGGTCCAAGCTTTTGAAGGGTGGAAAACGTAGCCCTTGCCGAGAGGAATCCAACGGTCCAAATTTTGTGTGATTTGGTGGAGAATTGAGCAAGTTAAGGAGGAAGGAAGTGGTGCTGTTTGCTCTCTGTTGGAATCGCAATGAGGGTTTCAGAGGAAGAAGAAGGAGATAACAGAGAGCTGGGCAAAAACGTGAAATAAGAAAGGAAGGTGAGAGAGAGTATTTAAGTTACTTTTCACTATTTCACTTTTTGCTTTATTTATTTACTTGTCATCTTGTTACCAATTACCTAGCAAGCTTATTAATGAGTGTATACATATTAATTAAAACCGGCCCATATTAATTAATAGCCGGGTCGTTTTTTGACTTTTCAAATTAAACGTGTTTTATCTCCCGGTTTTGACACTATTCACTTACCGGGTTCGTTTTCCGGAATTTTCTCGTTTAATTAATTTTAATGGTTTTTAAGCTCCCATTAATACTTATTTATAATTATTTAATCAACTATAATTTTTACGGGTCCGTTTGACCACTTAAAGTCACGTTTTCGGGTTTTCTCGAAAAACGTGCTTTTATGCTTATTTAGCGTTTTAATCCATTATTTGGATCCGTTTTTTCGGGAATCATTCCCGTATACTAATTAGGCCTAACTAAGCCTTAGGAATCCATCTCGGACCCTTACGAGATCATATATCTCTTATTTTCATTTAATGCGCATTTTAGCGTTTTTCGCTTTTCAAGCGTTTTCTCTTTACTTTTGGTTTTATTCTCTTACCAATACTCTTTAGGCACCATTAGGCCTTTAATAATTTTATTAGAGTAATTAAATCACCATTATTAGGTCCGGGGTATTAAATCAGAGAAGAACGATTGATCCCCTATCACGACTACCTTTCATACCTAGTCACCTGCTTTCGAAACGTGACTTTCAAGCATATGAACAGTAGCCAGAATATCTTCGCCGACTCTTGGCGTCCCTGGCTTCAGTAGTCCAAGTACCGACCAGCTCATTGTATTTCCCTTTGTGATAACCATGACTAATGTACCCTCGTTTAATGTAGGAGCGATCGAAGCAAAGGAAACAGAAGATGAGTGGTTCGTGGATATTGAGAATTTCCTCAGAAAAGGAGAATACCCGCCAGAAGCTACTAAGCAGGACCGCATTGCGCTGAAGAGAATGTCGAATCAATATGTGATCTACGGAACCAGGGTCTACAAGAGAATGTCGAATGGAGTCCAACACTTATGTGTGACCCGAAAAGAGGTTGATAAGATCATCGAGGATGTCCACGAGGGAGTATGTGGGACCCATGCTGGAGGACATTCCCTATCCCGGAAAATCCTCAGACTAGGGTATTACTGGACAACAATGGAAGCCGATTGTCACGCACTTTTGAAAAAGTGCGCCAAGTGTCAGACACATGCTAATTTGCAACACCTGCCTCCCCTACCCCTAACAGTCATGGCAGCTCCTTGGCCGTTCTCTATATGGGGAATCGACATCATTGGTGAAATTCACCCAAAAGCTTTGAATGGGCATCGCTACATCCTTGTGGCAATAGATTATTTCAGTAAATGGATCGAAGCACGGTCGTTTGTGAATATCGGGTCAAGACAAGTTGCCCAGTTCATCGAAAGAGACATCATATGCCGATACGGGGTTCCCTCAGAATTTGTATCAGAACGGTTGTAACACCCCTCCCATTAAACACGTAATAATCTCTCACGTAGCAATAAATAAAACGTCTTACAGCGGAAGAAACAACAACAACAATAATACTCACTCGGGTGTCACCGACCATTACTCGCCCATGCAAGTAACGAAGCCAAACTATATCCAACTTCCAACATCAACAAACTGCTAACCGCTGTGATAACGAGATAACTCCTATACATCATACTAAGTCCATAAACCATAAATGTCGACAAGTAAGCGTCTACCCAATCCCGAATACACAAAACCGTACCATAATACAATTCCTAGTCTAACATCGTTATACAAATAAACTCCATGTGCGGTAATTAAAGTAGACTCTAACTACCCTGTTCCCGCACTTCGGCTTCGGCGATAATCAACAACCTGCATATGAGTGTAGTATCAGCGATAAACGCTTTGTATGCCGGGCCTGGACCCTAATGGTCACTTAGTCATTTTAACCATCTTATTATTAGATTGGTTTCATGCTTTACCATCTTACAGTTATAATCAATACTGTAATATACATGCATAATATGCATAATCAACCATCCAAACATTCATAAACACTTAACCATCCATCCAATCCAAACATTCATTTAATATCACAAACAACAAATGTATATCGAACATATCGAATAATAATCCTGAATAAACGCCGTAGCGAACACCATCCTTTGTTAATTTTAATTTGGCCTTTAAGGCCCATCCATCCAAACCATGTTAATTAAATACCAGTTGGGCGTCTGTGAGCCTCGATTTTAAACCCTATCCTATGTTGATTAAAGCTGATTGGGATCTAACCGGGTTTTAGGTCCACTTATAACCTAAGATTAATAACTATGTCATATAACAAAATTATTGAAACCTAAGCTAGCTCACTGGAACCTATTATGAGTCGCCACCTAATTTTAACCTAGATCAAATTAGGAAAGGAGAGTTCGGGTTCGGGGGCTTGATATTCGACTTAATTAGGGTTCAAATTACTTTCATTACCCTTCCTAGGTCGTTTTTCCTCTACTTGGTTTATTTACGGCTTTCTACAAAGTTGTTTTTAACCTAGGTGCGCGCTTCTGTTTTTTTATTTTTTAACGTTTTTTGACAGAAAATAAATGTGGAAATTAAAACAACCTAAACTAGGGTTTCGGAGGCAGAATTAGGTCAAATTTGTTTCCGTCCGCGGCTACAGACCTAATGTCCGAACCCACGGACCCTAGTTAACCTAATTACACAGAAAAGTCAAATTTAAACAAAAATGAGATTTTCAAAAGTCCGGGGCCACGGACAGGATGTCCGTGGGCCCGGACATGTTTTATAAAACCCTAACTTTTGAAAATAAAAAATATCCCGCCACCGTCCGGCGGCGTCCGGCTTTCGGACAGAGCGTCCGGGCCCAGACATAGCGTCCGTGGGTGCGGACCGCCCTCGGACGGCGGCGTTGAGGCTGTTCCCGGCGGTGTTTTTGGCTCAAAATTTATGGGTAGGTAGCCTGAAAGATTATAAACATGTTAGTGATCAAAAGTTTTCAATTTGACTAAGAATTAAGGACGAAACTTATTAAACAAGCTAGTAAACAGAAACGCAAATAAACCTTAATTCATAAGCAATAAAAATTCAATTCGATTAGAAATTTCACACATAAGTGTATTCTTATCAGAGGAGTTAAGGAAGTTAAATTCCAACCTGTTTTGACTTCGGGATTTGATTGTTCCTTCACGTCGGGAATCTTCGAGAGCTTCGTTGATGGCCAATCCGGTTCGACTTTGACCCAAGCTTCTGGCTCCTTCTTCCTTGTATTGTTAACCACGGTTGTTTGTCTGTATTTTTTGTGTTTGGTGCTAGGAATCTCAATGGGAGAAGAAGGAATGTGTGTTTTTTGGTGATTTCGGTATAGATTCAAGGCTCGGGGTTGCGAAAACGTTGGAAGTAGGTTGACGGCTGAGTTCTCTGACTTTGGGGATGATCTCTTCTGCCCTAGTTCTTTGGGGGGTCCTTTTATAGAAAGAGCATGGTCAAATTGATAGAGCAAGATCTTTATCTAAAACGCTGATTTTGTGCTCTAAGGGAATGATTTTTTAAAATATGTTTCAGGCCGAGATAAATTATGAAATTTTAACTGAAGATAAAGGATGATTTTTAAGAATTCTGAGAGTTGGAATCGGGTTGTTTTGATAAATAACCGATTAGATAAAAATCTTGCAATCTGGTATCTCCCATAATTCATGACTTATTATTGGAAAGTTGAAATAATGAAATTCCAACGGCATTAGTCTCTAATAAACATCCTCTATCCTGTGTTAAAATTTCATGACGTTTTGTTTTAATTTCGGCATTTTCCATAGGAGAGAGAAAATTGAAAAATGATTGAATTCTCTTTTAAATTTTGGGCTAAGGTTCCAAATAAAATAATTTCAGGTTTATGACTGTATGTAGTCATGCTAACCATGTGACAATTTTATTTTAATTTTGGAAACCTTTTATTATTTCTATTTTGAGGTTATTTCATGTGTTAATTAAAGAAATTAGCTTATAATATGAATTAAAAGCTAAATTTCCAGAATAATATTATCAGAGAATCATGAAATGCCTTTCATAATGACTATGATATTTGGAAGTGTTTGGAGATAATGAACAAGTCATATAAAAATAGAAAACCAATAATAATGTCCTTGGACAATCCCGCCTTGGTGCTTTTTGACCCCTTTGCCCTTTGTAACATGTATGCCTTAGAGACTACTCCGGGGGGGTTGAAATTTTGGGTATAACAGATTGCCCCCCGTCAACTACGCTTTGTAATGAAGATGAAAAGACTAGTTGATGCCTGAGTGATACCCCAAAATTTTGGGATCTTAAAAGCCCTTGTATGCAGATTGTGTCGAGCTATTCTAAGGCGCTGACTACCTACAGGTAAAGGAGATGTTGTTGAACTATTCGAAGGCGCCAACTACCTGAAATGATGATATGTTGTAGAGCTATTCTAAGGCACTGACTACCTAAAGATGATGAAAATTTTATCAATCTATTCTAAGGCGTTGACTACTTGAAAATGATGTCAATGATGCCAAGCTATTCTAAGGCGTTGACTACCTGAAAATGATAATGTCAAGCGATTCTAAGGCGTGACAACCTAAAAGATGAAGTAATGTGTAGATGCAGGAATGCTGATGATGCTCGGATGCTTTTGGGGACCGAAACCCGTGCCAATGCTCCTGGCTGGACCCAATGTGGACTTTTGCCATCGCCCCCCAAGCCGGTGTGCAGGGATAACTCCTGGGAAAAAACCCTGGGGACTTATTGCCCATCGCCCACCATTCGTTGATCCCAAAATAAGTTGACATCGCACAGGAGGAGTTATTGCCATCACCTCGCCAACCTTTCTGTTGCCAGGTCTTGTGACGCGTCTGGATATATGCAGATGAATGATATGAAGAGATGATGCAAATGAAAGTGATGTGCAAATGTAGAGATGAAGATGATGCAAATGCAAATGATATGGATGATATGAAAATGATGTCCGGATGCTTCTGGGGACCGAAACCCGTTCCAATGCCCCTTGCTGGTATACTATGGGGACTTATTGCCTCTGCCCACCAGCTGAGATGCTGGGATAACTTCTAGATTACCAAGGGGACTTATTGCCACTGCCCACTAGTTGTTTCTCCCAAGAAGTTGACATGAAGATGGGGACTTATTGCCTCTGCCCCGCCAACTTAGATCACGCTCTGTCTCATACTTGTCTCGCACTGAAGATGATACTAGGTCTCGTACTGGTCTCACACTGGATGATGAAAATGCAGGGTCTCGCACTGATGAAGATGCATGGTCTCACACTGAAGAATGATGGGTCTCGCACTGAAGTCTTATACTAAATGGAAGAAGAAAAAGCTGGATTTCGCACTGATTCTGGGTCTCGCACTAAATGAAGGTGCCGGTTCTCGTACTAAAGTCTTGAAAATGATGGGTCTCGAACTAAGAATGAGTCGGAAAGATAATGGTCTCGTGAAAACTGATTACTGGAGTGCCAAACATGGCAATGATGATAAGATGTATGCAATCAAAATATATGAAGGATACTCGTTCAAAACAGGAAACTGTTGGAAAAGGTTCCAAACTTGGCGATGTTGAGGTGTTACGCAAAAGTTGTAAAATGCAACTAAAGTGTTTGTTGGAAACTTGCCAAAACAAGGAACTGTTGAAAAATGTGCCAAACATGGCAATGCTTGAGAAAACTCTACTGAAAAAAGAAAGTGAAATGATCATTTCCTGACTAAAAATTTCATATCTACAATTTGTTTCTTAAGAAAATGAACATGCCGTTGGTGGAAGTGTGTGGTGTTTGTTGTGGTGCTAAAGGCTTTTGCCGGTGTTCAAGATTTGTGATAGACCTGGGATTGGGTTGTGATTTAGATGGTGGCCAGGGTTATGACGGGCCTGATGTTCTTGTGGAGATAAGACCAAAGGCGGGCTTGAGAGTGTGTGTGATGGGGTAAGGGCTTATGTGTGCCTATGGTGGTATGGTGGTGCTCAAGCTTGGGTTTTAATTGGTGTTGACATGGCAATTGTTGTTCCAACAATTGCCCCCAGTATTTTTCCTTAGGACAATCTGAGCTAGAGTTCATGGCAATCGATCAGAACAATCAACCCCTAGTACTTTCTTTGATTAAACGCGCGAACAAATCACGTCCTCACAGGGTCATGGCTTATGTTTTGATATGGCGCTTCCTAACCTACACTCAGTGTTTGATGCCTGTACCTATTTTTTTGCTCACGGTCACAACTTCTAGACCATTGAATTTGACATTGGTGGATTTACGCATTCGATCTGTTACTTTCACGTGATTAGATACACAACTATCAAGTCGGAAGTCTTTAAAGCTTATAACGTGGCCATAGGGTGTGATGAAGGACGATGGGATCATGGAGGGATATTTGAGGTATGTGGAGCTTAAATGGATGACCGAAGCTGCAACTTGTGTCTTCTCTCAGATTCATCTTTCTTGTCTTGAAGTCGTCTAGCTGCTTCATGTTGACGTTGTTTTCGAGCTTCTGGACCTGGACTTTTGAAGTTGTCCTCTACACCATTTCCCTTTTTGTCATTTGGATTCCTTCAAGGCACTTCGGGTTTGCCTTTTTGTTTTATCCTTTCTAGACTTTGCCTTCGGGGTTCTTGTGTTTCCCGGTTTGGGCTTCGAGAACTGTTTTGATGTGAGCTCTTTAGATCCTGTGTCACTCTGGGACCATTTGCGGACCACTTCGTCATGCTGATAGCGGCGTTGCTTCTTTGGACTGATGAGAACGTTATCTGAGAGTTTGACTCCTCGCTCCCTTCGGTCACCGGGTCAGACTTTCATCATTGGCTGGGTTATTTGGTGGTGTTCATATTATCGAAAAGAGATATATGAAAGGCTCAGCGGGGGTGCCTAGGATTTAATGTCAGGGTTTACAAGCTTTTGGCTATGTGGTGCTGCCCCTAGGTGCTTCGTCATTCCTGATAGTTGTGTATCCATTCTTTGTTACTTTTCGCAGGTCTAAGAGTAAATTTACAAATTACCTCCTTCGGTCGGAGTTATGCCATTTACCTTTTCCTTTGTATATGGTCTCACCGGAGTCGTGTAAAAATGACACGCTCGTTCACTCATGGTTTTTTCCGCTCAAGACACTCTCGTGAATTCCACTTAGAGACTAGTTCACACGCTTAAACAAAGGATTAAAGATGACGATCCTGAACTCAGATTGCCCCCAGTATTGACCTAGGGTTTATGACAACACTTAAACAGATATGGATTTGGAACTGCTTCATGGGTTATTTTGGATGCTTTGGGATAGGTTGTGGTGCTTGGCAACGCATGTTCACCCTTTTAGAAACAAAAGACAAGTCGTTCTATTCCATAGTCGGGGAATGATTACTCCGTGATCCTTTTCCTTAAAAACAATTTTCTTTTTTCTTTCGATGAATGAAAATGGTTTGTACAGGAATTGTGAAAATGGAACTATGATTTTATTTATGAATCATGAAAGAAACGTAAAGATTACAATCTGAGGTGACTGAAAACTAACTAAGTGTGGAGGGTGATTTTTCGGTATGAGGGGGGTCTATCTAAATAAGGTCTGACTAAAAAGCCTAGATCCTAAAAAAATGCCATTTTGTGGAGGGTGAAAACCCGTTATTCATGGCATCCCTCAAATACCTACTAAATCGTCCGTCTTTCCCAGAAAGCATAAAGGGAAGTGCAAGTGTGCACTACACCCGCTCTCAATGGGCCCCACGCGGACTTATGCCTCTATAAGGCGGAGTTGACTAGAGTCGCCACCTAGTTTGACCTAAGATACTAGGAAGGAAGGAATGAGGGTTCTAAGAACCGTTGGTTGACTCTGATGATTTGTTGCCTATGGATAGGACTTATCTGATCATACCAGAGAATCTGTGTGGGTTCGCACTGGGTTACACCCCTTAGAGGTGGCAACGACCACGACTTAGGATTGGTGCCCGAGGAAACCTCGGTCTCCAATTGTCGGGATTAACTTCTTTCAAAACCTTTTTAGAGAGATTCATTTAAAACCAAAGGATAGGATTGAGTGGGGGCTGAGGAAGGGAGTGGATGGATGAGGCGAGCTTTTCTGCCAAGCTAGCGCCAAGAAGAAGAATGGGTGAATTCGGATGAGAATTAGGAAAAGTCTGAGGTTGAGCGAATAGACAAGACTTAGTGTCTGATGGTTTGAAGTTTGTGGGAGCCAAAGAAGGTTTTGAGTGTTTTGAGAGGTATAGAGAACATCTTAGTATGGGGAAAAGGGTTTTTTATTTGGAGTGGGGTCGCACCCTGTGTGGGCTGCCTACGTACCCAACTTCCTGTTGAGATCAGACCTTACGTAGTTCAGTGTTTTTTGGGGACTTGGGAGTTTGGGGTTTTGAAGGAATTGGGCTTTTGACCTTTTGGGTCTTTGAAGGGTCAAAGAGGTTTTGTGGCCATTTCGTGGGGCTTGATGGATTGTCGAGTTTGTTTTGGAGTTTGAGGTGCTCGACCCTATGAGATATTTGAAATCCTAAAATGATGACATCTGTGAGACGCTCGGGTCTGTGAGACATTCGGGGCTTGTTGAAAGGATTACCAAATTTCAAGGGGTTCGGCTTTTGAGGAGCTGAGGGTTTTCGAGGTGTTTGAATTTGATGAGTCTATTGAGATGTTCGAATCTGTTGAACTGCGGAGACATTCGAGTCTGTTGAGCTGTTGAGACGGTAGAGTCTGTTGAGCTGCTGAGACGGTCGAGTCTGTTGAGCTGCTGAGACGGTCGAATCTGTTGAGCTGCTGAGACGTTCGAGTCTGCTGAGCTATTGAGACAGTCGAGTCTGTTGAGCTGCTGAGACGGTCGAGTCTGTTGAGCTATTGAGATGGTTAGAGATTCGAGATGCTTGACTTCAAGGAGATTGAAGTTTTCCAGAATTTGAGATTTATGATGTTTAGAATTGTTCGGGATTGAAACGAAGTTGAATTGAATTGGGAATGAAAAGAATTTTGAATTGAATTGGATTGAGATCGAATTGATTCTGGATCGGATTGGACTGAATTTGATTGAATTGGATTGAAATTGAATTTGAATTGGAATTGAAGTTGAATTGGATTTGAAACTAAACCAGGATCGAATTGAGGTAATGAGCCGGATTTGGGCCTTGAAATGTGGGCCGGATTGGACCTTTGAAATTGGGCCGGGTTGGGCCCTATGAATGAGCTGGATTTGGGGCTTGGAATTGGGCTTAGTTTGGCCTTTGAGATTGAAATTGGAAAATGATTTGAATCTATGAGACAATTGGAGTTTGGAAGGAGTTTGAAGTTTGATCTTAGAACTTTTTGGAAGCATTTCAAATGCTTTGTGAGGTTGAAGCGTGTCTAATGAGTGTATGAAGTGTATTTAATGTTGAGTGCAAAGAGCTTTGATTCCGAAGAATTCATGAAGGATATCTGGTTTTGGAGTATGAGAGGATTGATTTTGGTGAGCGTATGATGAGTGAGTATGAAAGGGATTGATTTTGAAGTGTGTTTGAGGAGAGGGTATGAGAGAGTTTGATTTGAAACGTGTGTGATGAGAGAATATGAGAGAGAGTGATTTGTAATGTGTTTGATGGGATAGTGATTTTGAAGTGTGTTTGATGAGAGAGATTGATTTTGAAGTGGAATTTGACTCATTGGATCTTTAAATGATTTGGAATTGGATGATTGATTGATTGTGAATTTTATTCTGACTTTAGAGGATGATTTGGAAAATTTTAAGGGGGACGGGCATTCCTCACATGGACCGTGTCTAGGACCCGTATGCATTGAGGATACCCCGAACCTAGGGCTTTTCTAAAATGCACAAAAGGGCAACCTAATTGGCTTTCTAGGGCCACCTGTTCCAGCCCGTTTGGCTGGTTATGGACCGAACCTGAACAAAATTATATTTGGGCCAAGAGTTACATGGGCCCAAACAGGATCAGTCCATACACTTACAAAATCATAGACAAAGAATGATGAGCAAATGATATGTGGAGATGAATTTCCAAGGCTATATAAACAAATATATATACAAACATGGATTTCAAGAGCTATCCGAATAAAACAAGTATATGTGAAAAGAATTCGGAATCTGTCTGAGTAATTACATACATGTGGACATGGGGTTTAAAAAAATTTAAGCTATTGTACGTATGAATGAATTTCAGAGGTAGTACGAGAAATGTATATACAAGAACAAATCATCAAAGCTATCTAGGTAAAGAATCAGAATTATTTAAATCTAAAACTCTCAAAACTAACAAGATGAGTCCTACTATATGGGTTGCTAACCAATTGTTAGTCTTATCCTATTTACTATCTTTCAAAAGTCAATCAAAGGTTGCAAGCAAGAGAATAATGTAACGGTTATGGGATGAAGTCACAAAAATGAATAAGTCACAACACTACAACCGAAAGTGAAAACAAACGAATTACAAATTGATACAAGTACAAGTGAAAAGCTTAAATCTAAAGCTGCTATGGGGGGTCGCATCGACGCCGCCTCACTTGAGCTGAAAGGATCAACAAGAAGTGCACCAACCGTTACATGTGTTTGAAGCGGAGACCCCGGGTAGTGCAAGCCACGATCCCGTTGCTTAGTCTTAGAGTAGTTTCTCGTTCCACGAGCATTAGGTACATGTCAAAGAAACACAACCAAGAGAGGCACAATACATCAGTCAAGAGAACGGAAAGAGGTTGGGATGTGTGCAATGGGATCATACGGCCCCTCTCATGGGGGAGGAAAGGGGGCAATCTAATCATCTCCCACACCCAACCGAGAACATAGAAAAGAGTTTCAAGCTGCCAACAATGCTAAGGATTGTAAGATAAACCAAACATTGGGGTTGCTACTCAAATTAATTCGTCATCTTAGATTATGACTCAAACGAAGTGCAGTATCAAAGAGGTGGAGTTGTGAGTCATGTGGGATCATACCTAGAAGGGTTTATATCATTTCCCTCTAAGATGAAAAACAATTAATAGGGGACCCACCAGCCAACGAATAATTGTGATATCAATTAAGCATACAACTGTAACGTTATGTCATATTAGCGGAAAAACGTCATATATGTTAATCAAATCAATTGACCAAGTATCAGACAAGACAAAACATATCAAAGGTATTAAATCATCGTGGAGGTCAAAAGATCATTATATTTCCAAACCCCAGAGCAATTTCAAAGACGTCAGAGGTCCAAGAGGTCAAATCAAGGCAATTAAATCAAGTAAGCATTGAAGATCCAAAAACAAAGAGTACCAATCGAGCGCAAGAGAGGTGAAGAGAAAAAACAGTGTGATTCAACAAAAGGATCGAGCCACAGAGCCCAAAACAGTAGACGACGAAAACACGAGACACACAATGAGAAAAGCAAACCAAGAAGTTGCATCGGCACATGGTGAGCAAAATGGTTCACAGCCCAAATTCATACTTAGTCAACAAGTTACTTGGGGCCCACGGCCCAAGGACCGGAACGCAAAAAAAAAAAATTGGCCTCCGATAGTAAAATAACGAAATCGACCCGAAACAATTGCAACTAAACAGTCGATCGGCCATAAGTTAATTACAAGGCCTGGACAACCACCTGAAACTTTATACCAGTATTAATCTCAATATTCAATGAGGTTAGTCAAATTGGCGTATGAACAGAAAAAAACCGGAATAATCCCTGATGTCGGGATAAACCTCGAACAGAAACATGGTCCTCTCCAAATCCAGGGTAAACACAAGCAAATTTTAGACGAAACTTGATCAGAAATGGATTAATATTAATTCTCTTTTCCTTAGCAAACTCAGACGGATCAAACAACTCATGGGCTTCGATTAAACCCCAGCATAAACGGACAGAAAAAAACAACAGAATCACGCAAATGATTCAGTTAAAATCAGAAACAAGGCACTGACTGTAATTGAGGGTATAGCACTGACTTTTCCTCCACAGGTTCACAAGAACAAAGAAACCGAAACCTTAACATCAGAACCAGAGCGTGAAAGTAAAGGAAAAAAACAAACGATCGCGAGAGGAAGTCAACTCAGCCACGGGGGGTTTTATCAGTTTCAACTCAAAACGATCCGCGATTCAGAGCAGTAAGCAACAAGATGTACACATTAGTGATCTAATGAGTCGAGCATTAACAAAGCACCGAAAGGATGAATAACACTTAGACAGAAACGAAACCAGAAACAGCAACAGAGAGAGGTACCGCCCTAATGTGACACACTCGTAGAGCGTTTGAAGATCAAAATTGTTGGGAGCCACCGCGAGTACCACCAAGCAGACAATGGGGCCGGGGATCGTCAGAAGGTGGGGGCATGTTCTGAAACCGACGGCGAGCTCGAAAGGCCGGAAACGAGTGTCGCCGGTTCACACCGATGAACGCAGTGGGAAAGCATTTCAGATTTGAACCATAATATCATTTCTCATGGCACTGAGATTTCGAGAGTCTATTGTAGGTTAGGCATCGTCCAAATCAGTGGTAAATAGCAAATAAACTGCCCTCTGAAGGGAACCGACGAATGCACGAGCAAAATAACCGGGAGAAGCAAAACAGGGAGAAAAGAAAATTGAGTGATGAGGTAACATCGAGACTTGGACTCGTATAGCTGTCACGAACACTTGGATCAATACTGGGTTCGGCACTCGTCGGACCTCGTTGAATGTTGAATGGGCAACAGGAGCAAACGAAAGGAAAATCAGGGTGAAATGAGAGGTTCGTGGTGGTTCAAGGTTATAATGGTGTCGAAGAAGGGTGCGATTGTGGAGGATGGTGGTCTGCAACGAAAACAATTTCTGGTGGAGGAGCTCAATAGCAAGAATGGAGAGGATGGAATATGAAAACGGCGCCTCTTCCGACCACCGTCCCCCTGATTAGGGTTTTTGTCCCATTTTCGATTGTGGTATCGAAGAAAATGGAGGAAGCTGAAGGGTGAGGTGGAAAGAGTCGACCACGGAAGAGGGTAAGGAGGTCGGCTACTGTTTTTCCCCAAAAAAAAATAGGTTTTGTTTTTGTATCAAAGAGGGATGATGACTAGTATACTTGTCGGCTGGCTACAGGAGTAGATCAGGGTTCTCATTTTTTGGGTGATGGGCTGTCATTGGATGGGCATAAGGGAACTAACTGGGCCACGCAAGCTTTGGGCCTGGTTTGGTCCGGGGTGAAAGAGAATAATAAAATGAAAATGGTGTGAAATAAGTAGACAGACAAAAGGGGCGGGTTAAAAAACCGGATGATTGTTGGAAATTCATTTTTGGAAACCGTTGTTTTTATTTCTGAAATGCTTTGAGAAAATGATTTAGGAATTTTGTCATAAAATGACGGTTTCGTTTTGGCATGCACATTGATACGTTTTGAGAAAGAAAGGCGACGACCCCTCTTATTTTATTTGTTAACTCGGAATTTGCCTTATGGGGTGAGAATTTTTGGTGTCTACAGATGGCTCCCCTTGATTCAATTTTGCAAGCCCTTGCAGAATTGGATCAAGGTTGACGGGGCGCCAAAAATTCTCACTACGGTTTTTGTGATTTGATGGGATGCGATCTTGAGTGTATGAATGTGATTGAAAGTACGAGGACTTATGACAAGCCTCAGTTAGACCTCTTGACGTCTAACTAGGTTTAGGAATGTATACTGTTGAGTACAAGCCCTTGATATTAATGTGCAATCGATTGAGTACGGGACTTATGACGAGTGCCTCAACTAGACCTCTTGATATCTAGCCATAGGTTATGACGAGCCTCTGCTTACTAACAATTAAGATTGGTTTACGGTGCACGAGGACTTGGGGAGTGCCTCAACTGGAACCTCTTTGATATCCAGCCCTAGGACTTATGACGGGCCTAGAATGCAAGTTAGGTACCGTACTAGTAGCGCAATAGCTGTCTAGCAGGTGTAAAACGAAAGGCGACCGTACTAGTAGCGTCATAGCTGTCTAGCAGGTGTAAAACGGAAAATTCGACCGCACTAGTAGCGCAATAGCTGTCCAGCGGTGTAAAACGAAAAGTCGACCGCACTAGTAGCGCAATAGCTGTCTAGCGGATGTAAAGCGAAAAGTCGACCGCACTAGTAGCGCAATAGCTGTCTAGCGGTGTAAAACGAAAGTCGACCGCACTAGTAGCGCAATAGCTGCCTAGCGGGTGTAAAACGAAGGTCGACCGCACTAGTAGCGCAATAGCTGTCTAGCGGGTGTAAACGAAAAGTCGACCGCACTAGTAGCGCAATAGCTGTCTAGCGGGTGTAAAACGAAAGTCGACCGCACTAGTAGCGCAATAGCTGTCTAGCGGGTGTAAAACGAAAGTCGACCGCACTAGTAGCGCAATAGCTGTCTAGCGGGTGTAAAATGAAAAGTCGACCGCACTAGTAGCGCAATAGCTGTCTAGCGGATGTAAAGCGAAAAGTCGACCGCACTAGTAGCGCAATAGCTGTCTAGCGGGTGTAAAACGAAAGGTCGACCGCACTAGTAGCGCAATAGCTGCCTAGCGGGTGTAAAACGAAAGGTCGACCGCACTAGTAGCGCAATAGCTGTCTAGCGGGTGTAAAACGAAAAGTCGACCGCACTAGTAGCGCAATAGCTGTCTAGCGGGTGTAAAACGAAAAGTCGACCGCACTAGTAGCGCAATAGCTGTCTAGCGGGTGTAAACGAAAAGTCGACCGCACTAGTAGCGCAATAGCTGTCTAGCGGGTGTAAAATGAAAAGTCGACCGCACTAGTAGCGCAATAGCTGCCTAGCGGGTGTGAGCGAGAAGTCGACCGCACTAGTAGCGCAATAGCTGTCCTAGCGGGTGTAAAAGCGAAAAGTCGACCGCACTAGTAGCGCAATAGCTGTCTAGCGGGTGTAAAACGAAAAGTCGACCGCACTAGTAGCGCAATAGCTGCCTAGCGGGTGTAAAACGAAAGGTCGACCGCACTAGTAGCGCAATAGCTGTCTAGCGGGTGTAAAACGAAAAGTCGACCGCACTAGTAGCGCAATAGCTGTCTAGCGGGTGTAAAACGAAAAGTCGACCGCACTAGTAGCGCAATAGCTGTCTAGCGGGTGTAAAACGAAAAGTCGACCGCACTAGTAGCGCAATAGCTGTCTAGCGGGTGTAAAATAAAAGTCGACCGCACTAGTAGCGCAATAGCTGCCTAGCGGGTGTGAAGCGGAAAGTCGACCGCACTAGTAGCGCAATAGCGCCTAGCGGGTGTAAGCGAAAAGTCGACCGCACTAGTAGCGCAATAGCTGTCTAGCGGGTGTAAAACGAAAGTCGACCGCACTAGTAGCGCAATAGCTGTCTAGCGGGTGTAAAACGAAAAGTCGACCGCACTAGTAGCGCAATAGCTGTCTAGCAGGTGTAAAACGAAAAGTCGACCGCATAGTAGCGCAATAGCTGTCTAGCGGGTGTAAAACAAAAAGTCGGCCGCACTAGTAGCGCAATAGCTGTCTAGCGGGTGTAAAATGAAAAGTCGACCGCACTAGTAGCGCAATAGCTGTCTAGCGGGTGTAAAACGAAAAGTCGACCGCACTAGTAGCGCAATAGCTGCCTAGCGGTATAAAACGAAAGGCGACCGTACTAGTAGCGCAATAGCTGTCTAGCAGGTGTAAAACGAAAGGCGACCGTACTAGTAGCGCAATAGCTGTCTAGCAGGTGTAAAATGAAAGTCGACCGCACTAGTAGCGCAATAGCTGTCTAGCGGGTGTAAAACGAAAAGTCGACCGCACTAGTAGCGCAATAGCTGCCTAGCGGGTGTAAAACGAAAGGCGACCGTACTAGTAGCGCAATAGCTGTCTAGCAGGTGTAAAACAAAGGCGACCGTACTAGTAGCGCAATAGCTGTCTAGCAGGTGTAAAATGAAAGTCGACCGCACTAGTAGCGCAATAGCTGTCTAGCGGGTGTAAAGATGCGTCAGATAGTGAGCAAATTTTGTGGGTATATGCAGATGATATGTGATGTGAGGTGATTAACCAATGTATTAATTGAATTAACTCCCTTTTTGTGGATGTAGGTTTTTGCGTGAGCAGATGGCTCTATAGTAACGTCAAACTCTCGGGATGGCTCCGGTATGGCTCCGGCATGGCTTTAAGCTGAGATGGCTCCAGCATGCGTTGATGGCTCCAGTATGCATTGATGGCTCTGGTATGCAGTGGTTGCTCCGGGTCGCGCCGATGGCTCTGGTATGCAGTGGTTGCTCCAGTGTGGCCGACGATCCGGGGTGGTTGGGGGTTTTGATATGACAGTGAACTTGAGAATGGTCGATGGTCTTGATGCGGTTGTTGAAGTTCGAGGTGACTAATCGGTTGGCTCCATCTGATGGATTTGATGTGGGTGAACTTGTTATCATTCTAAATAACCAAACATGGTGGATGTCTTCGGTGTAGTTCTGATCATGGCTCCGGGATGGCTCCGTCATGATTCCGGATGCTCTGTTTGATGATAGCGAGGAGTGAAAGGGGATTGTCGCCTTCGAGGTGGTCGCACCCTTGGTGGGCTGCCTACGTACTCAATTCTGTATTGAGATCAGACCATACGTAGTTCGAAACTTTGTAGGCAAGGCCCTGGTGACGAAATGGCTCCGTTTGAGGTGGCTCTCATATTGTTCTCATACTATTGGGATGGCCACTGTGTAGCTTTAGGGATGGTCTCCAAGTTTTGAGGATGGCTCTCGCATGGCTCCAGATTGGATTTAGAAGCGGTGTCGATAGGGATTGAGTATGGCAGTGGATGGCTCTGAGATGGTCTTCGTGTGGCTCCGGATAGCTCTTGAATGGTTCGATGTAGCTCGGTGATAGCCCGGGATGGCTCCGAAGAGGCAAGATATAGCTTGATGATGGCTCGGGATGGCTCTAGTTGACATCAAAAGTTATGCTTCAACAACTGCAACTGAAGTCGATTTTCAGCGAGACTAGGTGGAGTTCTTACCAGTCGGATGTTGAAAATGAAGTGGTTATGATGCATGCAAATGCTAACTGCTAGAAGAGATGCAAAATGCATATGCGTTTTTTTTTTTAGAGAAGATGGCCCTATCTCTATTACTATGAGGTTTACGAATATAAGACATCTTCAGTTCGATCTTGAGTGATTATTGAACTAGAATGCATGAATCACTTTCCTCTCATGGAGGGATGTGGGTCAATCTCTCGTGAGTATGGTCGTGTGTGCTAATGGTGTGATGTTACTCTCGATGCTCGGAGCAGTATTTTCCTAAGAATTTCTTTTTGAGGTCCCGGACTTTACGATCCTCACAAATTCCTCACCTGCAATGGGTTTAGCTGTTTATGTTTTGGTGCTCAGACTGGAGATTCACTCGCACTCAGAAGACCTCGCGGGTAAGGTCATACTCATTCGCTCATGGTCCCTTTGGTATGATGGGACATGTTGACAACAAGTACGAAGCTTATGATTCATGTGTCAGATCCGGTACTTTCAGTTAACGCTCACCAACTAACGAGTCAGAGGTCTTTTATTGGGTTATAACGGGGCTGAGGGTATGATGTATGTCACATGGGACTGGAGGATTTATTTGGGAATCGTGGAGCTTTTGTGCAATAGAGGACGTGTTTCGCCTTCGCCATGGGTGGATGATTAGACTGGTTTTGATAACCTTTATTGATTTCTACGGGACATCATTGGTCCTTTGGATTCGGTTTCACTCCTTCTTGCCTCTTCTGGCGTTCGATTTGAACTTTCTTCTCATTTTGTTTTTTGAAATTGCATTTGGCTCATCAACTTTCTCAAGCGTTCTCTGCTTTGTATTTTGGCTTTCAGCTTTGGAGTTGCATTGACTCATCGATTTTCTTGAACATTTTCGGTGTTCTTTTTTGGTGTTTGGCTTTGGAGTTGCATTGACTCACTGATTTCTCAGAACATTTCATTTGTTGTTTTTGTGGAAGATGGTGGGGGAGAGACCATGGCTCTGGCTCCTTCGAGATCCTCTATTGCAAGGGTGAGTAAATATGTGTATGTGAGTTGGCATGCTGTGGAGTTCACATAAATAGGTTATCTTGAAAGGCTCAGCGGGGCTAACTAAGGGATTATGTACAGGGCAGTCAAAGCTTTTTGGTTTTGTGGGATTTTATTCCTAAGTGCCTCGTCATCCTCATTAGTTAACGATTGTTTTTCTACTATTCTATTCTCGATCTTTGCATGAATCACAGTTCGTATCTTGTTATCGACATTTGTCTCACTCTAAACTATGTCTCACCTTGTGTTGAAGGAATACACAAGTCACTCATGGTTTTACCTCAATTGGAATTCTCCACCTTCCCTCATCACTCAGTGGATTGTCCAAAACACTCATTTAAAATTCAAAGGAAAATACGCTCTGCTCTTTGCACACTACTCACTTGGTTTGTGGTGCTGATTTTGATTGGACCCTTGTGTGAATTGACGGGTCGAGAGTTTAGTGGTTCAAGCACTCTATTCAAACATCAATCATGATTTTCACCAAAGATGTCGTTTCGATACGGAGTATGCAAATGAACTATCTACAATGCAATATGTTGTAGTAATATGGAATTACCATGTATATGATGCATGAAATGCTGAAAATGATGAATTGAGATGGTTGACTGAATGTGTTTTTTTTTTGTGTGTTTGTTTTGTTTTTGGATGCAATGCATGAGTGGTAAGGCTACACCTAGTCTCGCTAGAGTCAATTCAGCTCCTGGTTCATGAAGCTCATCCCATCACTGTTGGCCTTGAAGGTGGTCTGGTTGTTGGGGTTATTGTCGGAGAAGAAACTCTCGAGTGAGGTCGGGTTGGTGATTGGCTCCTGGATTTTGGATTTTAGGGAGTGACGACTCCCGCATGGTAGCCCCACGACTTGGAAACAACTGCACTTTTTTTCTCATTCTGGCACTGGCGTGCACGGTGATTCCAATTGGAAAGGGTTTGGACTTGGTTTTTCTCTTCTATCCCTCTGAGATCGGGCTTTAGCAGTTGAGATGTTGGGATGAAAGCCGGTGTGTGACAAGGTTAGAATGGAACACATGACTGTGCAAATTTTGAGGTGGACAAGACCCGTGAAGGATTGATGGATTTGAAATGACTGGAAGTGCAAGTGACTTTTTTTTGTCGTGAATGCAATGCATGTGTTTTGCTTTGTGCTCGGTTTGCATTTGTTAGTGTTGTTCATTTAGGGGATGCCTTCTGTAGATACCGTGAGTTTTCACCCCATAAAGCAAAATTGATGAATGATATATAAATGTGAGGGGTCGTCCTTTATGTGCATGCCAAAAGAAACCAAGTTTGGAAAACAATTTCGAAAACGCGTGTTTTCAAAGTGGTGGATTTTCTCAATATAAACTTTGACGCTCGTCATTCGCAATAAAATCGGGAGTAGGGAACCCTATACACCTTGATCTAAATAAACTCGAAGGGAATGTATAAACCTATACATGTAATCTACTGAGAAATGGACAAGTGAGGAAAGACATAGGGAAAACCTATACATCATCAATTCTAAAAAGTCATTAAAAAGGGGGATTTGGAGCTAACTTCTTCTGAACTCTTCTGGTCATCTTCATGCTTCTGATTGACTGCTCACTCGTCTTCGGGCTCTTGGCCGGCTGCTCACTCGTCTTTGGGCTCCAGACCGGCTGCTCGCTCGTCTTCGGGATCTAGGCCGGCTGCTCGCTCGTCTTTGGGTTCTTGCAGCGAAGCGGTATTGTGCTCAAAGAAACCCGGTTGGTGTCTTCTGACTCTCAAAAATTTTGAACTCGAACAATCGTTGTTGGTCTCATGTCGCTCGGCTCGGGTTGGTATGGCTCTGATTTTTTGCTCACCCCGCGTTGTTGATCTTCATGTACTCCACTTGCTCCGATGAGGAAAATGAGGGGCGTTTTTTGAGAAAGGAAAGGTGAATGATCGAGCACAAAATCGTTGAGAAAATCCACCACTTTTGCGAAAACACGAAATGACTAGTACACTCCACAGTAATGACCGCTACTCTTGAAGGTGGGTTGAACTTCAAAAATAGCGGGTCCCAACATGGGGACTAGATCATTTATTTTGAAATACGTTTGTGAAATTCATTTTGAAAACCGTTTTTGAAAACTTTTTGAAAATCATGTTAGTGAAGAATGTTGTTGAACATTCGTTTGTAGAAAGTAGGTTTTTGAAATGAAATTCATGGGAAGTAGTGTTTGAAAATCATTTGTAACAGTAGATTTTTGAAATTTATTCTTTGCAAACTGTTTGATAAAGTTTGTTTTCTTGAAGACTTTGATTGAAATCGGTTTTGAAAGTGTTATGGAAATAATGATTTTGAAATCATTATTTTTCGGAAGTCATTCGAGATAAACAAGTTTGAAGAGATTTCATTAGAGCGTTAACATTTGAAGAGATTTCATTGAGCGTTCAAACTGATTCATTTTCAAATTTTTACTCACTTTTGAAACGTGATCACACATAGTGTAAGCGCAAAGTGAAAATCGTGGCTGATTTTATGTGGAGCTGAGTGCGAATGATTGGGATAATCCCTTCCAGGTCAATCAATGCTTCCATACCACCGAAATGGTTGGGGGAACCGTCGTTCCTTCACTGTTCATCTCTCGGGATTTATCTCTGTTATGCCTGTGGGGCACGTCATCAAGAAAGTCCGGAGTGCTTAAGTTCGAAAGGTCTGGATACCCGAAGTGATACAGTCACACGAGCCACGGCCGGGGATTATCACATATACTCACTTTTGGGAAACTTGGGGAAGTACTGCATGGGAACGGGTCTCCCCGTCTGCACGATAAGGTGTGTCTAAAGTCCAAATTATTCGCTGACTACGCTGTGTCATGTATGGGTATCCGTAAATACGGGATCCGCTATGAATTTGTAGCGCGACATTGGGCTTTAAAGACACCCGTGGTGCAGAGGAATCATGGAGAACTGAGCCCATGCAATCTTCAGGGTAAGACAAAGGGTGGTCAGACAGACGGCATACAAGGGGGTGACTACCCATAAGCCCATCTTAGACACCGGATAAGGCAGCTGGACACTGAAGGCTCATGGCTCACTATATGCTGGCTTCGACTCGGGTAATGGAGGATATTTTTGGATCATGAGCTTCAAGGCGTTGGTCTTGGACCGTATTACCTCGTGGTTAACTCCTTCTAGGAAGGACCCAACTCATGGGGAATCAACCGTGGACCGGTTGGGATCCCGTGACTCGTGGACAAATCAGGTGACACAGAGGAATGCATGTCCTATGCTACCCGATGCAACAATGGGTTGACTCCTTCTAGAAGGCCCCATTTACAAAATCGATAAATAAGCAATAAATATTATGTCATGCATGAAGAGCAGTAAACATAAAACAGTAAACACACAACAATAAACACAAAAGCGAAGTATGTAAACAGTAAATCACATAGTTGGCGCTCAAGGCCAATCTCGCACCCTAAACTCTCATCCTAACTATCCTCTCAGAACACACTCTAAGTGTGGAGTAGAGTAGTCCTAGTGGCTTTGAAATGAATCTCTTAAAGGTTTTGAAAGAAGCTAGGGAAATCTCGACAATTTTGAATGGAGTTCAGTCTTCCTTGAGTTTGAGAAAAACTTACTCAAGTTTTCCCCAGCAGAGTCGCCATTCTGTGGAGGGTGATTTTTCGGTATGAGGGGGTCTATCTAAATAAGGTCTGACTAAAAGCCTAGATCCTAAAAAAATGCCATTTTGTGGAGGGTGAAAACCCGTTATTCATGGCATCCCTCAATACCTACTAAATCGTCCGTCTTTCCCCAGAAAGCATAAAGGGAAGTGCAAGTGTGCACTACACCCGCTCTCAATGGGCCCCACGCGGACTTATGCCTCTATAAGGCGGAGTTGACTAGAGTCGCCACCTAGTTTGACCTAAGATACTAGGAAGGAAGGGAATGAGGGTTCTAAGAACCGTTGGTTGACTCTGATGATTTGTTGCCTATGGATAGGACTTATCTGATCATACCAGAGAATCTGTGTGGGTTCGCACTGGGTTCACACCCCTTAGAGGTGGCAACGACCACGACTTAGGATTGGTGCCCGAGGAAACCTCGGTCTCCAATTGTCGGGATTAACTTCTTTCAAAACCTTTTTAGAGAGATTCATTTAAAACCAAGGATAGGATTGAGTGGGGGCTGAGGAAGGGAGTGGATGAGGCGAGCTTTTCTGCCAAGCTAGCGCCAAGAGAAGAATGGGTGAATTCGGATGAGAATTAGGAAAAGTCTGAGGTTGAGCGAATAGACAAGACTTAGTGTCTGATGGTTTGAAGTTTGTGGGAAAAAGAAGGTTTTGAGTGTTTTGAGAGGTATAGAGAACATCTTAGTATGGGAAAAGGGTTTTTTATTTGGAGTGGGGTCGCACCCTGTGTGGGCTGCCTACGTACCCAACTTCCTGTTGAGATCAGACCTTACGTAGTTCAGTGTTTTTTGGGGACTTGGGAGTTTTGGGGGTTTTGAAGGAATTGGGCTTTTGACCTTTTGGGTCTTTGAAGGGTCAAAGAGGTTTTGTGGCCATTTCGTGGGGCTTGATGGATTGTCGAGTTTGTTTTGGAGTTTTGAGGTGCTCGACCCTATGAGATATTCGAAATCCTAAAATGATGACATCTGTGAGACGCTCGGGTCTGTGAGACATTCGGGGCTTGAAAGGATTACCAAATTTCAAGGGGTTCGGCTTTTTGAGGAGCTGAGGGTTTTCGAGGTGTTTGAATTTGATGAGTCTATTGAGATGTTCGAATCTGTTGAACTGCGGAGACATTCGAGTCTGTTGAGCTGTTGAGACGGTAGAGTCTGTTGAGCTGCTGAGACGGTCGAGTCTGTTGAGCTGCTGAGACGGTCGAATCTGTTGAGCTGCTGAGACGTTCGAGTCTGCTGAGCTATTGAGACAGTCGAGTCTGTTGAGCTGCTGAGACGGTCGAGTCTGTTGAGCTATTGAGATGGTTAGAGATTCGAGATGCTTGACTTCAAGGAGATTGAAGTTTTCCAGAATTTGAGATTTATGATGTTTAGAATTGTTCGGGATTGAAACGAAGTTGAATTGAATTGGGAATGAAAGAATTTTGAATTGAATTGGATTGAGATCGAATTGATTCTGGATCGGAATTGGACTGAATTTGATTGAATTGGATTGAAATTGAATTTGAATTGGAATTGAAGTTGAATTGGATTTGAAACTAAACCAGGATCGAATTGAGGTAATGAGCCGGATTTGGGCCTTGAAATGTGGGCCGGATTGGACCTTTGAAATTGGGCCGGGTTGGGCCCTATGAATGAGCTGGATTTGGGGCTTGGAATTGGGCTTAGTTTGGCCTTTGAGATTGAAATTGGAAAATGATTTGAATCTATGAGACAATTGGAGTTTGGAAGGAGTTTGAAGTTTGATCTTAGAACTTTTTGGAAGCATTTCAAATGCTTTGTGAGGTTGAAGCGTGTCTAATGAGTGTATGAAGTGTATTTAATGTTGAGTGCAAAGAGCTTTGATTCCGAAGAATTCATGAAGGATATCTGGTTTTGGAGTATGAGAGGATTGATTTTGGTGAGCGTATGATGAGTGAGTATGAAAGGGATTGATTTTGAAGTGTGTTTGAGGAGAGGGTATGAGAGAGTTTGATTTGAAACGTGTGTGATGAGAGAATATGAAGAGAGTGATTTTGTAATGTGTTTGATGGGATAGTGATTTTGAAGTGTGTTTGATGAGAGAGATTGATTTTGAAGTGGAATTTGACTCATTGGATCTTTAAATTGATTTGGAATTGGATGATTGATTGATTGTGAATTTTATTCTGACTTTAGAGGATGATTTGGAAAATTTTAAGGGGACGGGCATTCCTCACATGGACCGTGTCTAGGACCCGTATGCATTGAGGATACCCCGAACCTAGGGCTTTTCTAAAATGCACAAGAGGGCAACCTAATTGGCTTTCTAGGGCCACCTGTTCCAGCCCGTTTGGCTGGTTATGGACCGAACCTGAACAAAATTATATTTGGGCCAAGAGTTACATGGGCCCAAACAGGATCAGTCCATACACTTACAAAATCATAGACAAAGAATGATGAGCAAATGATATGTGGAGATGATTTTCCAAGGCTATATAAACAAATATATACAAACATGGATTTCAAGAGCTATCCGAATAAAACAAGTATATGTGAAAAGAATTCGGAATCTGTCTGAGTAATTACATACATGTGGACATGGGTTTTAAAAAAATTTAAGCTATTGTACGTATGAAATGAATTCAGAGGTAGTACGAGAAATGTATATACAAGAACAAATCATCAAAGCTATCTAGGTAAAGAATCAGAATTATTTAAATCTAAAACTCTCAAAACTAACAAGATGAGTCCTACTATATGGGTTGCTAACCAATTGTTAGTCTTATCCTATTTACTATCTTTCAAAAGTCAATCAAAGGTTGCAAGCAAGAGAATAATGTAACGGTTATGGGATGAAGTCACAAAAATGAATAAGTCACAACACTACAACCGAAAGTGAAAACAAACGAATTACAAATTGATACAAGTACAAGTGAAAAGCTTAAATCTAAAGCTGCTATGGGGGGTCGCATCGACGCCGCCTCACTTGAGCTGAAAGGATCAGCAAGAAGTGCACCAACCGTTACATGTGTTTGAAGCGGAGACCCGGTAGTGCAAGCCACGATCCCGTTGCTTAGTCTTAGAGTAGTTTCTCGTTCCACGAGCATTAGGTACATGTCAAAGAAACACAACCAGAGAGGCACAATACATCAGTCAAGAGAACGGAAAGAGGTTGGGATGTGTGCAATGGGATCATACGGCCCCTCTCAATGGGAGGAAAGGGGGCAATCTAATCATCTCCCACACCCCAACCGAGAACATAGAAAAGAGTTTCAAGCTGCCAACAAATGCTAAGGATTGTAAGATAAACCAAACATTGGGGTTGCTACTCAAATTAATTCGTCATCTTAGATTATGACTCAAACGAAGTGCAGTATCAAAGAGGGGGAGTTGTGAGTCATGTGGGATCATACCTAGAAGGGTTTATATCATTTCCCTCTAAGATGAAAAACAAATTAATAGGGACCAACCAGCCAACGAATAATTTGTCTTAACAATTATAGCATAGGGCAACTGTAACTCGATTCATGTTCATATCTAAGCGCGAGGGACAAGTTATACTAGTCTCAAATCAATTTCCAAACCATATCAATGCGCAAGGGACAATTCAATATCAAAGGCAATTAAATCATCGTGGAGGTCAAAAGATAGTATTTTCCAAACCCCATGAAGAAGCATCGAGCCCGAAGCCTAAGGTGCATGAGTACAGCCGATTAGTGTGATCCAAAACAGAGTACCAATTCAGCAAGCGCGGCCCAAGTGAAAGAAGCCCATGTATACCTCGGTCAAGATGGGAACACGATAATCACAATGAGCAAAACGAAATCATCAGACCAAGAAGTTGCATCGGCACATGGTGAGCAAAATGGTTCACAGCCCAAATTCATACGTTAGTCAACAAGTTACTTGGGGCCCACGGCCCAAGGACCGGAACGCAAAGTAAAAATTGGCCTCCGATAGTAAAATAACGAAATCGACCCGAAACAATTGCAACTAAACAGTCGATCGCCATAAGTTAATTACAAGGCCTGGACAACCACCTGAAACTTTATACCAGTATTAATCTCAATATTCAATGAGGTTAGTCAAATTGGCGTATGAACAGAAAAAACCGGAATAATCCCTGATGTCGGGATAAACCTCGAACAGAAACATGGTCCTCTCCAAATCCAGGGTAAACACAAGCAAATTTTAGACGAAACTTGATCAGAAATGGATTAATATTAATTCTCTTTTCCTTAGCAAACTCAGACGGATCAAACAACTCATGGGCTTCGATTAAACCCCAGCATAAACGAACAGAAAAAACAACAGAATCACGCAAATGATTCAGTTAAAATCAGAAACAAGGCACTGACTGTAATTGAGGTATAGCACTGACTTTTCCTCCACAGGTTCACAAGAACAAAGAAACCGAAACCTTAACATCAGAACCAGAGCGTGAAAGTAAGGAAAAAAACAACGATCGCGAGAGGAAGTCAACTCAGCCACGGGGGGTTTTTATCAGTTTCAACTCAAAACGATCCGCGATTCAGAGCAGGTAAGCAACAAGATGTACACATTAGTGATCTAATGAGTCGAGCATTAACAAGCACCGAAAGGATGAATAACACTTAGACAGAAACGAAACCAGAAACAGCAACAGAGAGGTACCGCCCTAATGTGACACACTCGTAGAGCGTTTGAAGATCAAAATTGTTGGGAGCCACCGCGAGTACCACCAAGCAGACAATGGGGCCGGGGATCGTCAGAAGGTGGGGCATGTTCTGAAACCGACGACGAGCTCGAAAGGCCGGAAAGAGTGTCGCCGGTTCACCCGATGAACGCATGGGAAAGCATTTCAGATTTGAACCATAATATCATTTCTCATGGCACTGAGGTTTCGAGAGTCTATTGTAGGTTAGGCATCGTCCAAATCAGTGGTAAATAGCAAATAAACTGCCCTCTGAAGGGAACCGACGAATGCACGAGCAAAATAACCGGGAGAAGCAAAACAGGGAGAAAAAAAAATTGGAGTGATGAGGTAACATCGAGACTTGGACTCGTATAGCTGTCACGAACACTTGGATCAATACTGGGTTCGGCACTCGTCGGACCTCGTTGAATGTTGAATGGGCAACAGGAGCAAACGAAAGGAAATCAGGTGAAATGAGAGGTTCGTGGTGGTTCAAGGTAATAGGTGTCGAAGAAGGGTGCGATTGTGGAGGATGGTGGTCTGCAACGAAAACAATTTCTGGTGGAGGAGCTCAATAGCAAGAATGGAGAGGATGGAATATGAAAACGGCGCCTCTTCCGACCACCGTCCCCCTGATTAGGGTTTTTGTCCCATTTTCGATTGTGGTATCGAAGAAAATGGAGGAAGCTGAAGGGTGAGGCGGAAAGAGTCGACCACGGAAGAGGGTAAGGAGGTCGGCTACTGTTTTTTCCCCAAAAAAAAATAGGTTTTGTTTTTGTATCAAAGAGGGATGATGACTAGTATACTTGTCGGCTGGCTACAGGAGTAGATCAGGGTTCTCATTTTTTTGGGTGATGGGCTGTCATTGGATGGGCATAAGGAACTAACTGGGCCACGCAAGCTTTGGGCCTGGTTTGGTCCGGGTGAAAGAGAATAATAAAATGAAAATGGTGAAATAAGTAGACAGACAAAAGGGGCGGGTTTAAACCGGATGATTGTTGGAAATTCATTTTGGAAACCGTTGTTTTTATTTCTGAAATGCTTTGAGAAATGATTTAGGAATTTTGTCATAATGACGGTTTCGTTTTGGCATGCACATTGATACGTTTTTGAAAGAAAGGCGACGACCCCTCTTATTTTATTGTTACTCGGAATTTGCCTTATGGGGTGAGAATTTTTGGTGTCTACACTAAGGAAATAAGCCTACTAGGAAATTTGAAGATGCAAGAAAACATAAACAAATGATCTGCATACTTAGAAAAATTGGACTCCTTACTCGAGGAGGTCTTGAATCTTGTGCTTCAATGCTCGGCAAATGTCAGCATAATGGCCAGGAACTGATGGTAGTGGCAGAATTGATTAAGATGCTCCCCAAATGAGTGGTTTCCTGGCCGAGGGGCCAAGGGCTGTAGCAAGTTTCTCTTCTGAAGCTCTTCAAACGCCTGACTTGGTGTTCGGCCAATGTTGGTGAATTCCCTTTGCGATGAGTCTCTGCGTGGTAAGGGTACCGTCCTAAAGTTTTGATGCGGAGCTCTAGGTCGTTGAACCATATTCACTTCTGGGAAACTGCTTTGAGCGCAAGCTACTGGATGAAGATAAGCCTTTTCTGGTCCTGGCTTAGATAATTTGGAGCCACTGCCGGAGTTTCTTGAGCACTCGAGCTCCAACCCTTCCTTATGAATCCTTTCCTCTAGAATACCGACTTGTCCCATCAACATGTCCCAACTCGGAAAGTACATAAATTTTAGCTCATGGTTGTGTTGTTTTCGCATGTTCTCAATTATTATGCGGATTTGCTCTTGCTCGTCCATTTTGGTTGGCATGGCCACAACCTTTCTCCTCCAACGCTTGATGAAGTCAGACATGGACTCACCGTCTTTCTGTCGAGTTCCTGCCAGATCGATTCTGGTGACCTCGAGGTTCTTAGCATACTCGAAATGATTTAGGAAAGCCTCGCAAACCACCTCATAGGTTTTGGTATTCATCTTCTGAGTGAGATACCAACGCTGAGGAGTCTCGTCTAGATAGCGTGCGAAAACTTTGGCTTTTTGCATGTCATTGAGCCCCAAGATGGACATTTCCCGGTCGAACATAGCCAAATAAATCTGTGGATCCAAGGAACCCTTGTACAAAGCGAGTGTGGGCAGCTTCAGCTTTGGGGGAAGATCAACTTCGGGATATGACGCCGTGGAGAAATAATCGAAGCCAGCTGGTTTGTTGACTTTCTCTATGCGCTCAATCCTTTTAAAAACCCTTTTAACCTCTGCAGCTAGTTGGTTGTCAGGAACATCCTTCCCCACACGTGTTTGAGGATCTTGGGCCATGACGGAGTCAATCTCGATGTAACTACAGTTAAGATTTTCGTCCACAAGCTTTTCCAAAGTGTGCTGATTTTTCTTCTGGAGATTAGCCTTACTCCTCAATTCCTCGACAATGGACTCCAAGACCTTGCACCTTTGCTGCACAGCGGCCAACTGGGCATCCGTGTTGATCGGATTTCCTCCTTCTGCCATATCTAGATTTGGGTTTGCCTATTTCCAAGAAGTCCATTATTAGCTAACAAGAGGAAGTGGGTTGAAAGACACTAAGGTGAGAATGAAACTTTACAAGGTAGATCAGAACAGGCTTAGGCTGAAAGCAAGTGAGCCAGGATACCCAGAAAATGATGTGTTTGGGCTGAAGTATCTTTCAGACTATGAACTGGAATTTTGACTGAAATCTAAACAGATGGCTTTGATTGGGCCTGAGAGGTGACACCTATATCTAGGGTTTTGGGTTAGGGTCATGATAAAAAGTATACCTAGACTAGAATGAGCCCTTGGGCCGGAATATGTTTGGGCCTGAAGTAAAGCACATGGGCTGGAATGGTCCCTAAACCACAAATGGGCCTAACTTTATTTGGGCCTGAGAAGATGGTTGCTAAGCCAAAGAAGGTTTTATTTTCAGGACTTGTGAGTAATTTCAAGTTCAGGTGAATTTCTTTTTTTATGGGCCTAGAACTAATTGGATAATTCAAATTGGGCCAAAAGAGAAATCACCTAAATCTAAACTTTTGGGCTGAAGCCCGAACAAATAACTCACACATTCAAATCAAGCAAAGCCTTTGGGCCCCAAACAATAAAGCCGTGATATCGGGTTGGGCAGAGTTGATGTAGGAAAAGTTCGTATCAATTTCTAGGCTGGGTAGTGGGCCGATCATGCAAGTAAACAAGGCCCACAAAAATTCAACATGTCCTCACTAGACGCTAAAGTCAAACCGGGTATGGATCGATCCGGAGAGGTGCTTGGGGCATGGGCCCAGGTCGCCACAAAGGAATAGGGCTTGCACGCTATTCTCTTTGGGCTTCCCCACTTTTTTCACATCACCTGATGGTGTGCGTCTACGGTCGGGTCTTTGACTGACCAAACAATGGGCTAGGTAAGGATACTGCCAGGAAAATGCTAGGGGCTAAAGCCCAGGTATTAAGGGGATGTGGTTAGACGACATCCTCCTCTTTTCCCCCACTTATTCACATCACCTAGAAGGTGTGAGTCCCTAACAGGGGAACATCAAACGGGTCCCGGGGTAGAACCGGTTTGTGCGGACCCTCGCTATCATATGATGCAAAGGTGCAAGAATTAAAGTGCGCACGAAAGTAAACAAACAAAGTAATAAAGCCCTAAATAAACAAATTTTTTGAGTTAAGCCCTCTTTCTTAAAATTAAACAAGTTAATATTAAGAATTATATCCCCAGCAGAGTCGCCAGTCCGTGAGCCTCGATTTTAAACCCTATCCTATGTTGATTAAAGCTGATTGGGATCTAACCGGTTTTAGGTCCACTTATAACCTAAGATTAATAACTATGTCATATAACAAAATTATTGAAACCTAAGCTAGCTCACTGGAACCTATTATGAGTCGCCACCTAATTTTAACCTAGATCAAATTAGGAAAGGAGAGTTCGGGTTCGGGGCTTGATATTCGACTTAATTAGGGTTCAAATTACTTTCATTACCCTTCCTAGGTCGTTTTTCCTCTACTTGGTTTATTTACGGCTTTCTACAAAGTTGTTTTTAACCTAGGTGCGCGCTTCTGTTTTTTTATTTTTTAACGTTTTTTGACAGAAAATAAATGTGGAAATTAAAACAACCTAAACTAGGGTTTCGGAGGCAGAATTAAGTCAAATTTTGTTTCCGTCCGCGGCTACGGACCTAATGTCCGAACCCACGGACCCTAGTTAACCTAATTACACAGAAAAGTCAAATTTAAACAAAAATGAGATTTTGAAAAGTCCGGGGCCACGGACAGGACGTCCGTGGGCCTGGACATGTTTTATAAAACCCTAACTTTTGAAAATAAAAATATCCCGCCACCGTTCGGCGGCGTCCGGCTTTCGGACAGAGCGTCTGGGACCCCGGACATAGCGTCCGTGGGTGCGGACCGCCCTCGGACGACGGCGTTGAGGCTGTTCCCGGCGGTGTTTTTGGCTCAAAATTTATGGGTAGGTAGCCTGAAAGATTATAAACATGTTAGTGATCAAAAGTTTTCAATTTGACTAAGAATTAAGGACGAAACTTATTAAACAAGTTAGTAAACAGAAACGCAAATAAACCTTAATTCATAAGCAATAAAAAGTCAATTCGATTAGAAATTTCACACATAAGTGTATTCTGATCAGAGGAGTTAAGGAAGTCAAATTCCAACCTGTTTTGACTTCGGGATTTGATTGTTCCTTCACGTCGGGAATCTTCGAGAGCTTCATTGATGGCCAATCCGGTTCGACTTTGACCCAAGCTTCTGGCTCCTTCTTCCTTGTATTGTTAACCACGGTTTTCTTCTGTATTTTTTGTGTTTTGGTGCTAGGAATCTCAATGGGAGAAGAAGGAATGTGTTTTTTGGTGATTTCGGGATGATTTCGGTATAGTTTCAAGGCTAGGGGTTGCGAAAACGTTGGAAGTAGGTTGACGGCTGAGTTCTCTGACTTTGGGGATGATCTATTCTGCCCTAGTTCGTTTTTGGGGGGTCCTTTTATAGAAAGAGCATGGTCAAATTGATAGAGCAAGATCTTTATCTAAAACGCTGATTTTGTGCTCTAAGGGAATCTGATTTTGTAAAATATGTTTCAGGCTGAGATAAATTATGAAATTTTAACTGAAGATAAAGGATGATTTTTAAGAATTTTGAGAGTTGGAATCGGGTTGTTTTGATAAATAACCGATTAGATAAAAATCTTGCAATCTGGAATCTAATAATTCATAACTTATTATTGGAAAGTCGAAATAACGAAATTCCAACGGCATTAGTCTCTAATAAACATCCTCTATCCTGTGTTAAAATTTCATGACGTTTTGTTTTAATTTCGGTATTTTCCATAGGAGAGAGAAAATTGCAAAAATGATTGAATTTCTCTTTTAAATTTTGGGCTAAGGTTCCAAATAAAATAATTTCAGGTTTACGACTGTATGTAGTCATGCTAACCATGTGACAATTTTATTTTAATTTTGGAAACCATTTATTATTTCTATTTTGAGGTTATTTCATGTGTTAATTAAAGAAATTAGCTTATAATATGAATTAAAAGCTAAATTTCCAGAATAAATATTATCAGAGAATCATGAAATGCCTTTCATAATGACTATGATATTTGGAAGTGTTTGGAGATAATGAACAAGTCATATAAAAATAGAAAATCCCGATAATGTCCTTGGACAATCCCGCCTTGGTGCTTTTTGACCCCTTTTGCCCTTTGTAACATGTATGCCTTAGAGACTACTCCGGGGGGGGTTGAAATTTTGGGTATAACAGCGTCATGTCAAGACAACCCGATAATCTCACCATGGACAGTAGTCCTCCCGTACACACAAAGGTGCTCATTTTGCCAGAGGTCCGGAGGCCCCTGACTATTCACTTTTACCTCGTAAGGCGTCCATATAAAGGTCGTAGCCACCTGACCCACGTTCCAAATAGGGCTCGTTGGGTATAAACCTGGAGCGGAACCCGATCGGGAACCCCTCAGTGATCACAAATGCGCAACCAGGTAGTTCGTAAACTACACTGGATTCCTCACCTCAACTCACACCATCTCTCTCATAATGTTTAAGATATGCTCTTAGTCTTATGGAGAATATAATTATTAATTAGCTGCCCAATGGGTCTCACGCATACCTAGAAGTAATCTAGGTTATATTCATGTTCGAGATCCATGCTCTAGAGACCGACAATGTCGTGACTCATTCCTAAGTGTTTTACTTAGGTTAACATATACTTAATATTAATACTAATAGTATTATATCAAGTAACCGTCTTGTCATCACGATAACGTATATGTATGTTTATATAAGCCGATCTATAGTCGACGTAGTGTTAGTCCCGTGGGACGCTCGTGCATAAATAATTAATGCAGTAACACACATAATCACATACACGTATCCAAAACACTTAACACACAACTGATATCAACCAAATCCAAGCCCAAGGAATTCCTTAGGACAACTCAGATCAAACCCCTTTACATACCGTACACCTTAGACCAAGGATGCCCAGTGTAGACCACTAGCTCGTCAAGCGCCTTCGTCTGAAGTATGATCTAAACGGTAATAAAACTATAAGTCAGTCTCCATGACTAACTACATCCAGTATTTCCGAATAACAAGTAACCCTGACAGTTCATCCCCGGATTTCTACAGTTATTTGTTACGGGTTTATCTAAACCGGTCGGCTTTGTTACTAAAACTCGTATGTCAAAATATTTCGACTGTTAAGTTTAATTCATTATATTTCTTTAATCTTATCCACCATTAAATTTAGCTATATAACCTATAGTAGCATGTATGCACGCATGACTTATTATATTGTATTATTTTTCCCACCATCCATTATAATACATTGTATTATATAATTCATTATCTTAGCAAATTATATTTGCATTCCAAAACTCATAACTTATAGCTTGTAACTATTTTTTGTAATAACCACCACCATTATATTATATGGTTTCCAACCATAATATATATCCATCCTTATATACATTATTCTCGCATATGTATTTATTTACCATATAGGTAAGTTCCATGAGTTATAAAACTCTTATATTATATGTTACATTTTATCATGTTAAATTAGATGATTATTCCCATTAGTTGTATTATATTATACAACTTATATTAAGATTATTATCCTAATATTATGTAACATTCTATGTTGTATAATTACAACTCCTAAGGTTTAATCAATAAATACCTTAGTTTATAAATCTTATTTATTTATAGTTTGTCACATTATTTAATGAGAATATCCTTACTTGTTTTAATTCCATCTAAACCATATAATTGTTATAACATTTATAACATTGTAAACCATAGTCTAAAATTCATATTTCTAACCTTAATAAATCGGTACAACCCTTATCTTTATTTTAATTTCATTTTCACCACGTAACATTATGTAATGTTATACCATAAACTAATATCATATAATATGATATTTTTATTTCCTTTAATTTATAACCTATAGTTTTTATACAAAACTATATTATATTGCCGCATAGGCATATACATTTATACCTTATTTTTTCCATATTCCATAGTTCCCTTTATTTACAAAATCACCCCATAATTTATACCCTGTTATATATATCATATAATATAACATTTTATACCTTAATATAAACATAACCTATGGTTATATGTTATTTTAAATTGCGAACAGACCCATAATCTGTTCTATATTATTTTTCTAACCCACCAAGTTTCTATAATTGCTATTTGGCCCAATTTATAACATATAGTTTTATAATATCATTAAAACTATATATTATACACATACCTTATTAAATACTCTTATATAATTCTAAAAATCACCAAATTTCACCAAAGGGTTATATTTACCCTTGCTAACCATATACTTTCGGTATTTGCTAATCCTCCACATCTTTTATTCCAAAGTGTCATAATGACATAATAACTATATATTATACATATATAGTTTATTTTAATTCCAAAATCAACCAAATAAATTCCTAAAAATTCCTAATAGCCCATGGGTGTTTATAATGCCATTTTACACCCTTTATTTTCGGTAATAACATATTTACCACATATGTTATAAAATTGTTACAATTAAATACTTATCTTATTATAAAACCTTAAATAAGTTATTTAACTTATCTAATTTGGTCAAAACCTACCATATGGTCAAGGTTGACCACCTTAATATTGCCTTGACCATTAATCTCCATATAATACGGTTTTATACCCATATTTTCTAGAAATTACCATTTAACCCCAAAACTTTATAAAATCTTATAATTTTTATTTAAACTCCTTTAAACCTCCAATTTTCGGCTTTATTTATATATAGCCCCCAAATTTAATTTAATTATGGTTTAGACCCTTATAATATGCGGTAATACTTATATATCACCTAAACTTAATTAAAACCTTATAAATACATAAATAAAATGGCCTAAAGTACATGGCCTTATTACAAACATTAGCTTATAAAATGAATTAAACATAAATGCCTAAAAATGCTTTAAACTCTCAGCCTTACCACCATCTTTTCCATATTTACCAATTTTCCACATAATGTCTTAAATTTGATAATTATGTTAATTAATTAGTTATAAAATTTACTAAACCATTCCTTAATCACCTAAGGTCAAAATAAGACCTTAATAAGCTCATTCACTCACGGCATATATATACACATATGTAAAAACACAAATTAATATACCAAGTGTAGTTTTAAGTGATTTATACCTTATTTTTGCCAAGTTTAGGCCTTGTTTGGCCACGGCTGTTTGGAGATAAATTTTCCACAGCATTATTTACATGTTTTCAAACATCAATTAAGGCATGATTAGTCTCCAAGCAAGAGCTAACCATAATAAGTGTATATTGTAAATTTTCAAGGTAAAATTTACCTTAGAATAACAAGGCAAGTATGGATGATCTTCGGCCTATTTATACAGAAGGTAAATAGCATCAAAAGAGCTACTAAACTAAGCTTTAAAACTAGTTTAACTCAGATTAGAAGATGGCTAATTTTTACCTTGATTAAAATGCCAAAAATGGTGTTTTTGGCTTGGATATGGCTATACCTTGTAGCTCTTGATATACCAACTGAATAAGTATGTTAAGAAGAAGATTATAAGCCTAGGAAACAAAGTTTCACTACCAGAATTGAAGGGAATCAAAAGATAAGTGCTTGAAGCACATTTTTATACCTTAAGAACAAGATTAGATTTCTCCACCTCCTTCCCTTGTTACAGCCGAGATTCACCCTTATTTTAACCTCCAAAACAACCTAGAACCATGGATGGAAATGGTTGTTGCTTAGCTCCATGAAAAGTGGAAAGAAATGTGAAGAGAATGAACATAAAATGGCTTAATAAGCTTACCTATGTCAATTGGTGTTCTCTTCTGAACTTGGCATTTTCTTACCGTCAAAAAGGAGCAAAAGAGAGGATGAAGATGTGTGGTGTCGGCTGGGAAGCAAGGCAAATGAGAAAGGTAAGCTAATTTTGCTTTTATGTTAATTAATGTTACTTTATGTAATAGTAATTGGTGACTCATTAGATTGGCTAGATATTTGTTTAGAGGTTGCTTAATGGATGGGTATTACAGCTAATATGGGGCGGCAATTCTGGGTTTGGTCAATGGATGACATTTGACCATGGTTAAGACTTAGTAATTAAATGTTATTTTTGGGTACTATTCATCCCAAATTACCCATTTTGATTTTATTTTTAAACTTTGATTTAGACTTTATAATATAGTCTATGATGTCACATTAATGTTATAAGGAATGTACTCTAGTCTTTAAAGTGACAAAAAGTCATTATCATAGAGCTCATACACAAAAACGTGTTTTAAGGTATTTTAGTGCACATTTTGTGTCGCAAGGTGTTTCTGAGCTCAGTTTTCTTTGAGAACAGTTTTGTTGTGTTCCTTACATGATATTTGATCTTAGGAATCAAATCTTATATCAAATAGAGGTCATAAGACCTTTAAGGTTTTCTTAGAGCACATTTTTTCCCTACTTGACCTTGAAGCATGTAAATGGTTGTTCTATGTGTTGGAGTGTTTTCCAATGATTGTGGTGTGTCCTTAATGTATTAATATGCTTAGTACAAAGTTTTAGGTCCTAAGAAGTTCATTTGGGTATTTATTTACCCTAAACAGTCAAAGGGTGCAATATATGGCTTTATGTTGACCACTGTTGTTCTCAATTGACTTTTAAGGCATGTTTAAGCCTTAATTAATGTGATTTGATGTTTAATCCATTTTTAATTAGTTTGGGGTATTTCAATCTACCCCCCTTAAAAAGACTTCGTCCCGAAGTCGCTTCATCAAATAGGTATGTATATAAATATATAACTACCCATGATTCCCATAATGTATATCTATGTGATATATCATTTACACATATTGTATTGCGCTTATACAGCACATAGCCCTCACTTTGTGGCGTTAGTTTAATCATATATGGATATAGGTGATCCATCAGCACCATTATTTCCTATCAATTCTACAAACCCTGACAACCTCCCCGAGGTGTCCATAACATACCATTGTTCCACATTCCATAACTAATGATTCATTTCGTATCTAGGCGATACCATATGTAATCATTCTACAAAGCAATATAAATATATATATCACAAGTAGCATAAGAAAAGTACTACACACATGGGTGTATATACATCATCCAAACAGTATCTCATAAGATACATACATACAAGTGCACATCACACACAAACAAACCAACGACGTACGCCCCGCATACCAAACATAACCAACAAAACCACGTATGCCCCGCATACCACCAATTCACTGTATGCCATGCATACGAAACAAACACATAAACAAACCTTCACTGTATGCCATGCATACGAAACAACAAAACTTAGTGCACACACGTGCATAGCCAAGAGGCTCTACCCCCCTTAAAAAGGGTTACGCCCCCGTACCCCACAAGTATACAACAGCCGCTCAACAAGGAGCGCTGGATACTTGGCTCTCATAGAGTTCTCCAACTCGTGGATTATCCTCCTATCAGAGAGACGGGTATGACTCTAGCCCTTCTAGGCTCCACAGTGCATAGAGGGTGAGGCACTGATCTATTTGTGCTCTCTCCCAAGTTCGTTCTAATGGGCCCACTCGCTCCGTATGAGGTGCAGACCCATGAACATAGGCTCAGTTTGCCTCTTTTCATTGCTGCGTATCCTCTCATTTGGATCGCTAGCGTACATGCGTGTGTCTTCTCTCACTGATATTCAGCTTGAGGTGTAATATGAGATTGGCTATTGTTAGTATTTAGTGCTCTTTGCACTTGTCTTAGTAATACTAAGACGTACCAGCCTGCATGTCCACGGAGATAAAGCTTGTCATCCGTGTCTCCTGGTGGTTTTGTTCTAGAGTAACACACTGTTGTAGTTCTTGATACATTACTACTCACCCGACTAACCCATAAATATGTCTGTCAGGCCCACATGCTCCTTTCGGAGTGCGGTCGTCCCATGTCTCGTTTAGTAAACTGGTAATGTCTGTCACACGGGTATTGTGAAGTATTCTGTTGTCAATCTCCCTTTGATGGATATCCTCTTTTTTTTGTTTATTAGTTCATGTTATTGGTTATCTTGTTGTAAGTGCTATTGCCTTAGTGGCATCAGTGGTAATTCGTGCCATAAGCCGGCGTTATTCAGCTCGGTGTAAGTAAAATTCATGCTATATTTGGCAAACTTGGTTCTCCTATTCGATCTCATTGAGTACAACACATGTTCCTATTCTCCCTGTTTATCATGATCACATCTCATCCATAGTTCACATTCGATCCCTCATCCGTTTAATTGGATGTATTGCAGATTGCATAATAGCTTGAGCAACTTGGCTCTTCACTTCCCAACCATCCTCACTGACGGTGGTGCATCTACAAAGGTATGCTTGTCCATAAGGACTAAACATTCATCACTAGTAGTGATTAGCATTAAATGCGGGTATACTCTGATGGTATTTGGCTAATAAGCCCTGTCTGACAAT